>CM034360.1:113208384-114639463 GCA_019925275.1 Mytilus edulis
ATCACTTGAATCATGATTTGATTGATTGATCAATACTTTGTATAGCATAAAGTGACACATTTTGCATTGGTTTATTCCTTGTCTATACGTTTTGTGCTGTGCAGTGACAAATATCTGTGAACAATTTTACACGTAAAATTGAGAAAAATACTCTATTTCCTGTTTTCTCATCAGAAAAATGAATTGCGAATGAGTTATTCTAACACTAGATTTGCCATTGCAAGCAATAGCGGAGGATGTCACCCCGTTCTTGACATTGTGACAGTAGCAGCAACCAGTTTGAGTGTATCAAAGTCACATGGCACGTCTAGTATACATGCCTTTGACCCCCCCCCTTTTTCTCTTCTCGGAGACTAAGAGTGATGTCTATTTATAGTTGGGGAACTCTTTAAAATCTTAAATTAGACACACGCTTGAGGAAGAAAGGTGCTGTCACGTGATACTGAAGTATATTATCGTGGAGTTAGTACATTACTATTCTTTTTAGAGGGGACCTTGGACAGACAACATGTGTATATATTGACGGAGCGGCATACTAACTGTTCATTTTATTCTTCAATATCACGCGTATCACACGATACAAGTATTTTATCTTGTACAATTTAATTACACGCTTATCGATTGATTTCAGCTAATGTGTATATTTTTGCAGGTGTTCGATTAACGGATGTGTACTTTAATGCAAGTGCAGAAATGTCAATTATGTTGTACTCTTCATGTTTCTCTCTCTCTCTCTCTCTCTCTCTCTCTCAGTGGCGATTTTCTCTTCAGAGCACGATTTTTGTATAGAATAGAAAGAAGCACGTTAAATTATATATTCGTTTTCTTCTAGCATATTCTAGAAGATGTTTTGCACATAGTCTTCATCACAGAATTTTGTCTCAAATTTTCGAGTTTTTTTTTTTTTTTTTTTTTTTTTTTTTTTTAAGGCTGTTTCCATGGCAACGGCGGCCATTTTGAAAATTTCGAAGACAGATGACAATACAATAGCATTTAAACGGGAATGAGCTTAAAATTTGTACGAAAATGTTACTTTGACGTTTTTTACCATATGGGTCCAATGTGCACTTTTAGCGTTATCTCCATGGTACATTGTAACAGCAGCTATCTTAAAAATTCCAACGGCAATGAATTCTACAGTTTATACTGCTGTTTTCTACTTACGGTTTTTTTTGCCGTATCTGTAGCGGTTTATTTTCTATGAATTAATTAAGGATTTATTTTCGTTTTTTTCACGTTTGGACCGTTTCCATGACAACGGTAGCCATTTTAAAAGTTCTTAAGATGGATGTCACGCCTTCTAACGATGAGTTATTAGTTCTGAAAGTTTCATTAAATTTGGACCATTTTTCGGTTTTTTACATTTTTGCCGTTTCCATGGAAACGGCGGCCATCTTGAACCATTCCATGCTTACTGCAACTTTGCACATGGGGATTGTCATTATGGTGCAGTTTTATAAATATATGTCAAGGCATCTCCGAGAAATCGGCTGGACAAAAAGTGTGGAAGAAAAAATTCGTAGAAATAACAATATATCCCCCCTTTTCAAAGGGGTGACATAATAATACGCGAAAGTCGATTGTTCAACAGAGAATTAAAGGTATTTTCTTTCATAAACTCAACGTAAAAGATATGTGGATTGGTTGATTGATGGTTTGTGATCATGATTGATCAATCATTGATTGATTAATCGTTTGATTGATTGATTAATCGACTGATAGGCAGTTTGTAAAATGGTAAGGGGACGTTTTTTTCGATATCTGCACTTGATTCATTACTTGTTTGATATCAAAACTTGATTGATTGATCACTTATCATCATTTGATCACTTGAATCATGATTTGATTGATTGATCAATACTTTGTATAGCATAAAGTGACACATTTTGCATTGGTTTATTCCTTGTCTATACGTTTTGTGCTGTTCAGTGACAAATATCTGTGAACAATTTTACACGTAAAATTGAGAAAAACTCTATTTCCTGTTTTCTCATCAGAAAAATGAATTGCGAATGAGTTATTCTAACACTAGATTTGCCATTGCAAGCAATAGCGGAGGATGTCACCCCGTTCTTGACATTGTGACAGTAGCAGCAACCAGTTTGAGTGTATCAAAGTCACATGGCACGTCTAGTATACATGCCTTTGACCCCCCCCCCCCTTTTTCTCTTCTCGGAGACTAAGAGTGATGTCTATTTATAGTTGGGGAACTCTTAAAAATCTTAAATTAGACACACGCTTGAGGAAGAAAGGTGCTGTCACGTGATACTGAAGTATATTATCGTGGAGTTAGTACATTACTATTCTTTTTAGAGGGGACCTTGGACAGACAACATGTGTATATATTGACGGAGCGGCATACTAACTGTTCATTTTATTCTTCAATATCACGCGTATCACACGATACAAGTATTTTATCTTGTACAATTTAATTACACGCTTATCGATTGATTTCAGCTAATGTGTATATTTTTGCAGGTGTTCGATTAACGGATGTGTACTTTAATGCAAGTGCAGAAATGTCAATTATGTGTACTCTTCATGTTTCTCTCTCTCTCTCTCTCTCAGTGGCGATTTTCTCTTCAGAGCACGATTTTTGTATAGAATAGAAAGAAGCACGTTAAATTATATATTCGTTTTCTTCTAGCATATTCTAGAAGATGTTTTGCACATAGTCTTCATCACAGAATTTTGTCTCAAATTTTCGAGTTTTTTTTTTTTTTTTTTTTTTTTTTTTGAAGGCTGTTTCCATGGCAACGGCGGCCATTTTGAAAATTTCGAAGACAGATGACAATACAATAGCATTTAAACGGGAATGAGCTTAAAATTTGTACGAAAATGTTACTTTGACGTTTTTTACCATATGGGTCCAATGTGCACTTTTAGCGTTATCTCCATGGTACATTGTAACAGCAGCTATCTTAAAAATTCCAACGACAATGAATTCTACAGTTTATACTGCTGTTTTCTACCTACGGTTTTTTTTGCCGTATCTGTAGCGGTTTATTTTCTATGAATTAATTAAGGATTTATTTTCGTTTTTTTCACGTTTGGACCGTTTCCATGACAACGGTAGCCATTTTAAAAGTTCTTAAGATGGATGTCACGCCTTCTAACGATGAGTTATTAGTTCTGAAAGTTTCATTAAATTTGGACCATTTTTCGTTTTTTTACATTTTTGCCGTTTCCATGGAAACGGCGGCCATCTTGAACCATTCCATGCTTACTGCAACTTTGCACATGGGGATTGTCATTATGGTGCAGTTTTATAAATATATGTCAAGGCATCTCCGAGAAATCGGCTGGACAAAAAGTGTGGAAGAAAAAATTCGTAGAATAACAATATATCCCCCTTTTTCAAAGGGGTGACATAATAAGAAAAAAAAGAAACGTAGAATAACAATATGTCACCCCATCTCCGTTGAGGGTGCCATAATAAGAAAAAAAAAGAAACGTAGAATAACAATACGTCACCCCAACTCCGTTGAGGGTGCCATAATAATAACAAAGAAACGGAGGAAAAACAATATGTCACCCGACATTGTCGATCGGGTGACATAATAATAAGAAAAAAAAGAAACGTAGAATAACAATACGTCACCCCAACTCCGTTGAGGGTGCCATAATAACTAGATTTGTGATTGCTAGCAATAACGGATGGCACCCTCGTCCCCCCGTTGTCAGGCGAGCGGCAGCCATTTTGAAAATTCCAAAGTCAAAGAGTGCATCTACACATGCTAATTATCATTTTTGTAAAGTTTCATTAAGTTTGGAACATTTTAAAATTTTGGACATTTTTGCTGTTTCCATGGTTACCGCGGCCATTTTGAAAATTCCAACTTCAAAATACCAATTTGCACATTTCAGTTACCTTTCCTGTAAAGGTTTAACAAGTTTGCAGCCTTTTTAGTTTTTTTGAAATTTTGAACATTTTTGCTGCAACCATGGTTACAGTAGATAATTCCAAAATTCTAAAAGCAGACATCTCATTGCCACATGTCATGTTATATATCAATACACTTTCATTGACTTTGGTGCAATACTCTCTGTGAAAATGCTGATTTTTCGCATTTTTCCATAGGGTCAATGCAAAACTTGCCCCCAGTTTCCATGACAACGGCGGCCATTTTGAACTATACAAATATTGTCTTGACATCTTGGCATACTGGAGAACATTTTCATAAAGTTTCATCCAGTTGGATCTTATAACGAAAGAGTTAGAATTTTTGATATTTTAGCTGTTTCCATGGTAACGGCAGCCATTTTGAAAATTCCAAAGTCAAACTGGAAATCAGCACATGCCAATTAACATTTTTGCAAAGTTTTAGAAAGATTGGAGCGTTTTGAAAATTTTGAAATTTTTCGCATTTGACCAGTTTCCATTGCAACGGCAGTCATCTTGAATATGCCAACCCTTATTTGCAAATCTGCACATGGTGGTCAACATTATTGTATAGTTCCATTAACATTGGTTCATTAAATTCAGAGATATTTGCTGGACAAAAATAGTGGAAGAAAAAAAATAATAACTAGATTTGCCATTGCAAGCAATAGCGGATGGCACCCTTCCCCTATTGCCAGGTGAGCGGCAGCCATTTTGAAAATTCCAAAGTCAAAGACCGCATCTACAGATGTCTGTTAACATTATTGTAAAGTTTCCTCCATTTTGGAGCATTTTGGAATTTTTGTAAATTTTTGTTGTTTCCATGGCAACGGCGGCCATTTTGGAAATTCCGAAGTCCAAGGTCTCATCTGTATCTGCCATTGGTCATTTATAATGAGTTTTATTAAGTTTGGCGCATTTTCAGACTTTTTTGAGATTTTTTGCTGTTTCCATGGTAACGGTGTCCATTTCGAAAATTCCAGCAACAGTTTCAACATCGACTTATGCCATGTTATATATTCATAAAGTTTCTTTGAATCTGATCTTATATTCCTTTAGAAAAGGCTGGTTTGATCTTTTTCCCCATAGGTTCAATGTTAAACTTTTCTCCAGTTTCCATGGCAATGGTAGAGATTTTGCAGAAGCTAAGTACTGTTGGTACCTCAGGGCACCACTGCCAACATTTACATAAAGTTTCATTAGGTTGGCTCTTGAAACGAAAGATTTAGAATTTTGATTTTTTTTTACATTTCTTTAGTTTCCATGGTAACGGCGGCCATTTTGTACCATTCCAATGTCTCTTGCACAACTTCACATGGAGGTTCATATTATGGTATAGTTCCATCAACATTGGTCTGACCAATTCCTAGAAATAGCGTGGACAAAATGTGTGGAAGAATAAAAATAAGAAAAAAAAGAAACGTACAATAACAATATGTCACCCCAACTGCGTTGAGGGTGCCATAAAAAGAAAAAGAAAAAGAAGAAGAATAATAAAAATAACTAGATTTGCCATTGCAAGCAATAGCGGATGGCACCCTTTCCCCATTGCCAGGCCAGCGGCAGCCATTTAGAAAATGTTTGCTGTTTCCATGGCAACGGCGGCCATTTTGAAAATTCGAAAAGTTAAGTCTACATAAGCTAGGCAAAATTTGTTATAAGTTTCATTAAATTTAAAGCATTTTGAAGTTTTTCATAATTTTGCTGTTCCCATGGTAACGGCGGCCATTTTGAATATTCCAAAGTCAAACCCCGCTGCAATATTTTCCCTCCATAATCATATATACCATCATATACCATTTAATGTCTCTAGAATAAATTTAACATTGATGTTCTGGAATGTTCTGTGAAAATTCAAAGTTTTGACCTTTTTGCATTGTTTCCATGGTTACAACAGATATTTTGGAAATTCCAACGCCAAATTCCACATCTTCCAATGTTGCTCATCGTTACTGTGAAGTGTGGTGAAATTTGGAGCATTTTCATATTTTGGAAATTTTTGGTGTAGTTTCCATGGCAACATTAGTAGTTCTAATGATTACCAAAATCATCCAAAACCTGTATATGGCTGGCACCTGCATTGTGTTAAAATATAAGGATTCTGAGTTTAAGCATCTCCAAATTATTCAACAAAACCAAAAAGTGGATTTTTTTACAGTTGTTGTGTTTCCATGGTAACGGCGGACATCTTGAAAGTGCCAAACCCAAAAAGCAAATCTTCACTTGGTGGTTAACATTATGGTATAGTTCCATCGTCTTTGGTCCATTTATATTAGAGTTCCAGAATGGACAAAAAAGTGTGGAAGAAAAATAATAATAAAAATAAAAAAAACTAGATTTGCCATTGCAAGCAATAGCGGATGGCACCCTTCCCCCATTGCCAGGCGAGCGGCAGCCATTTTGAAAATTCCAATGTCAAAAAATGAATCTACACATGTGAATTATCATTTTTGTAAAGTTTCATGAAGTTTGGAGCATTTTGAAATTTTTGACATTTTTGCTGTTTCCATGGTTACGGCGGCCATTTTGAAATTTCCAACTTCAAAAGTCAACTCTGCTTATACCAGTGACCATTTCTGTTAAGTTTCATCCAGTTAGCAGGATTTTTATTTATTTTTTAATTTTTTGACCTTTTCGCATTGTTTCCATGGTAACTACAGACATTTTGGAAATTCCAACTCCAAATGCCACATCTTCCAATGTTGCTCATCGTTACTGTGAAGTTTCCTGAAGTTTGGAGCATTTTGAGATTTTTGAAATTTTTGGTGTAGTTTCTATGGCAACATAGTAGTTCCAATGAGTGTCAAAATCATCCAACACCTGTATATAGTGGGCACCTACATTGTATTAAAATATAATGATTCTGAGCTAAAGCATATCCAAACAGTTCACCAAAACAAAAAACTTTATTTTTTCACATTTGTTCCGTTTCCATGGTAACGGCAGCCATCTTGAACCATTCCATGCTTCCTGCAACTCTGCACATGGGGGTCCTTAATATCGTAAAGTTCCATCAACTTTGGTCCTTTGGAATTCGAGAAATCGCCTGGACAAAAATGTGTGGAAGAAAAATAATAACTAGATTTGCGATTGCAAGCAATAGCGGATGGCACCCTTCCCCTATTGCCAGGTGAGCGGTAGCCATGGTAACGGCGGCCATTTTGGAAATTCCAAACTCAAAAATCAAGTCTACATTAGCTGAGCAACATTTGTTATAAGTTTCAATAAATTTGAAGCATTTTGAAGTTTTTTGTATTTTTGCTGTTTCCATGGTAACGGCGGCCATTTTGAATATTCCAAAGTCAAACCCCCGCTGCAATTTTTTCCCTTCATAATCATATACAATCATATACCATTTAATGTCTCTAGAATAAATTAAACATTGATGTTCTAGAATGTTCTGTGAAATTTCAAAGTTTTGACCTTTTTGCATTGTTTCCATGGTAACAACAGCGATTTTGGAAATTCCAACGCCAAATTCCACATCTTCCAATGTTGCTCATCGTTACTGTGAAGTTTTATTAAGTTTGGAACATTTTGAGATTTTTGAATATTTTGGAGTAGTTTCCATGGCAACATAGTAGTTCCAATGAGTGCCAAAATCATCCAACACCTGCATATAGTGGGCACCTACATTGTATAAAAATATAATGATTCCGAGTTAAATAGTATCCAAATAGTTCACCAAAACAAAAAACTGGATTTTTTCACATTTGTTTGGTTTCCATGGTAACGGCAGCCATCTTGAACCATTCCATGCTTCATGCACAACCCAACATGGGGGTCCTCACTATAGTAGAGTTCCATCTACATTGGTCCATTGGATTTCGAGAAATCACCTGGACAAAATGTGTGGAAGAAAAATAATAAAAATAATAATAAGAAAAAAAAGAAACGTAGAATAACAATACGACACCCCAACTCCGTTGAGGGTGCCATAACAAAAAGAAACGTAGAATAACAATATGTCACCCCAACTCCGTTGAGGGTGCCATAACTAGATTTGTAATTGCTAGCAATAACGGATGGCACCCTTCCCCTATTGCCAGGTGAGCGGCAGCCATTTTGAAAATTCCAAAGTCAAAGAGCGTATCTACAAATGTTTATCAACATTGTTGTAAAATTTCATCTCGTTTGGAGCATTTTGAAATTTTTGAAATTTTTGCTGTTTCCATGGTAACAGTTACCATTTCCAAAATTCCAAAGACAGGTGCCACATTGGTACATGCCATGTTACATATCTATAAAGTTTTATTGGGATTGATGCTATATTTTTCAAGAAAATGTAGCTTTTATGTGTTTTCCCATATGGTCAATGTTAAACTTTCGCCCTGTTTCCATGACAATGGCGGCCATTTTGGAACCTCTTGATATTGCATGCACATCTAGGCATATCAGGTAACACTTCCACAAAGTTTCATCCACTTGGGTCTTATAATGAAGAATTTTGAATTTTGAAAATTTTTCACATTTTTGCAGTTTCCATGGAAACGGCAGCCATCTTGAACCATTCCATGGTGCCTGCAACTCTTCACCTAAGGGTCCTTAATATAAAAGAGTTCCATCAACTTTGGTCCAATGGATTTCCATAAAACTCCTGGACAAAATGTGTGGAAGAAAAATAATAAAAATAACTAGATTTGTAATTGCTAGCAATAACGGATGGCACCCTCGTCCCCCATTGCCAGGCTAGCGGCATCCATTTTGAAATTTCCAAAATTAAAGAGCGCATTTACAGAAGTCTATCAACGTTGTTGTAAAATTTCATCAATTTTGGAGCATTTTGAAATTTTTGATTTTTGTGTTGTTTCCATGGAAACGGCGGCCATTTTGGAAATTCCAAAGTCGAATACCAACTCTTGATGTGCCACTTAACATGTCTGTCAATTTTTAGAAAGTTTGGACCAATTTGAAATTTTTGGACATTTCTGATGTTTCCATGGTAACGGTGACCATTTCCAAAATTCCAAAGACACTTACCACATTGGCACATGATAAGGAACATACCATTAAAGTTTTAATGGTTGGATATACCATATTAAGAGTTTAAATACTACTTTAAGATTTTCCTCATAGGGTTTAATGCTAAACATATTTAGTTTCCATGGCAATATAGTAGTTCCAAAGATTCCCAAAATCATCTCAAACCTGTATATGGTGGACACCAACAATATATAAAAATTTGATGATTTTCAGTTCAGGAATATTCAAATTATTAACCAAAAACCAAAAAAATATTTTTTACATTTGTTCTGTTTCCATGGTAACGGCGGCCATCTTGCACATGCCAAAGTCTGCTGCACAACTTCACATGGTGTTCCACATTGTGGTATAACTCCATCAACATTGGTCCATTCAATTCCGAGAAATAGCGTGGACAAAATGTGTGGAAGAATAAAAATAACTAGAATTGCTATTGCAAGCAATAGCGGATGTCACCCTTCCCCCCATTGCCACTAAGCTGCAGCCATTTCAAAAACTTTTAACAGTGAATGCACATATTTGCATGGCTATACATTTTTCTGTAAATTTTCAGTACATTTAGATCATTTTTATAAAAAACATGACATTTTTGCTGTTTCAATGGCAACGGCAGCCATTTTGAAATTTTCAAAGTCAAAAGTCTCATCTTTACATGCCAGTTTACAATAATTTTAAGTTTCATTAAGTTTGGAGCATTTCGAAAATATTTGACATTTTTCCAGTTTCCATGGCAACGGTAGCCATTTTTGAAATTACCACTTCAAAAGTCTCATGCAGACTTGACAGTCAATAATCCTATTAAGTTTCATTAATTTTGGAGTATTTTGAAACTTTTGAAATTTTTGACATTTTGATTTGTTCCTATGGCAACAGAGACCATTCCCAAAAGTTAATGGCATATACCACATTGGTACATGGAAGAGACCATACCATCAAAGTTTCGATCAATTTGACCTACCATTTTAAGAAAGTAAATGCCACTTTAAGGTTTTTGAACCATTTTGACCTGTTTTGCATTGTTTCCATGGTAACGGCAGACATTTTTGAAATTCTAACGCCAAATTCCACATCTACCAATGTTGCTCATCGTTACTGTAAAGTTTCGTTAAATTTGGAGCATTCTGATATTTTTGAAATTTTTGGTGTAGTTTCCATGGCAACATAGTAGTTCCAATGATTGCCAAAATCCTCCAAAACCAGTATATAGTGGGCACCTACATTGTATCAAAATATAATGATTCTGAGTTTAAACATATCCAAATAATTCATTAAAACCAAAAACTGTTTTTTTTTCACAATTGTTCTGTTTCCATGGTAACGGCAGCCATTTTTTAGTTCCAAAGTGGCACTGCAACTCGAAAGTCGGGGTTCCTTGTTATAGTGAACTATCATTTAGATTGGATACTTTGGTTCCGAGAAAGCGGTCGGACAAAATTAGGTGGAAGAAAAATAATAATAATACGGAAAAAGAAACAGAGGAATAGCAATATGTCACCCGACATTGTCGATCGGGTGACATAATAAGAAACTAGATTTGCCATTGCAAGCAATAGCGGATGGCACCCTTCCCCCATTGCCAGGTGAGCTGCAGCCATTTTGAAAATTCTAAAGTCAAAGAGTGCATCTACACATTCAAATTATCATTTTTGTAAAGTTTCATTAAGTTTGGAGCATTTTGATATTTTAGACGTTTTTGCTGTTTCCATGGTTACAGCGGCCATTTTGAAAATTCAAACTTAAAAAGTTAACTCTGCTTATGCCATGGACCATTCCTGTAAAGTTTCATCCAGTTTGCAGCATTTTTATTTTTTTTGAAATTTTTGACCTTTTTGCATTGTTTCCATGGTAACAACAGCTATTTTGGAAATTCCAACTCCAAATGCCACATCTTCCAATGTTGCTCATCGTGACTGTGAAGTTTCCTGAAGTTTGGAGCATTTTGAGAATTTTGAAAATTTTGGTGTAGTTTCCATAGCAACATTGTAGTTCCAATGAGTGCCAAAATCATCCAACACCTGTATATAGTGGGCACCTACATTGTATTAAAATATAATGATTCTGAGTTGAAGCATATCCAAACAGTTCATCAAAACTAAAAACTGGAATTTTTCACAATTGTTCGGTTTCCATGGTAACGGTATCCATCTTGGACCATTCCATAGCAAGATGCACAACTTCATATGGGGGTCCTCATTATAGTAGAGTTCCATAAACATTGGCCTATTTGATTCTGAGAACTAGCGTGGACAAAATGTGTGGAAGAAGATTAATAAAAATAATAAGAAAAAAAAAAAGAAACGTAGAATAACAGTATGTCACCCCAACTCCGTTGAGGGTGCCATAAAAAAGAAACGTAGAATAACAATATGTCACCCCAACTCCGTTGAGGGTGCCATAATAATAAAAAAAAAAAAGAAACGTAGAATAACAATACGTCACCCCAACTCCGTTGAGGGTGCCATAATAAGAAAAAAGAAACGTAGAATAACAATATGTCACCCCAACTCCGTTGAGGGTGCCATAATAATAAAAAGAAAAAAAAGAAACGAACAATAACAAGATGTCACCCCAACTCCGTTGAGGGTGCCATAATAATAATAATAGGGAAAAGGAAACAGAGGAAAAGCAATATGTCACCCGACTTTGTCGATCGGGTGACATAATAAGACAAAAAGAAACGAACAATAACAATATGTCACCCCAACTCCGTTGAGGGTGCCATAATAATAAGACAAAAAGAAACGAACAATAACAATATGTCACCCCAACCCCGTTGAGGGTGCCATAATAAGAAAAACTAGATTTGTAATTGCTAGCAATAACGGATGGCACCCTTCCTCCCATTGCCAGGTGAGCGGCACCCATTTTGAAAATTCCAAAGTCAAAGAGTGCATTTACAGATGTCTAGTAACATTTTTGCAAAGTTTGCAAAGTTTCATTAAGTTTAAAGCATTTTAAAATTTTTGATATTCTTGCTGTTTCCATGGTTACGGCAGCCATTTTGAAAATTCCAACTTCAAAATGCAACTCTGCTTATGCTAGTTACTATTCCTGTAAAGTTTCATCCAGTTTACAGCATATTCATTTTTTTTTGAAATTTTTGACCTTTTTGCATTGTTTCCATCATGTATAATATGAAATCAGTAAGACAACTGAAGGGAAAGAGTACAATCTTCAAAAGTCCAAACGTGAAAAGAATGTAGTTCAATATAATCTGACAATTACTGCTGTAGCATCGTCGGCGTTCCATACTTTTAAAAAACTATTTTAAACTTTTTCAGATAGCCATATTTGGCAGTGACATACATTTTGTGTTAAGTGTTTTCCAACAAGGACGTTCCTAGTTCCTTTGACGAAAAATTGGCACATAATACGTTTTATCTTTATGCAAACACTTGAAAGGACATATTAAAGTCATATGATACTTGAAACTCGAGACTTTAATACAATGTAACAGATAGATTGTTATCTTTTATCCGACAAGGTCAAGACAAGTACACAATTTTACAATGGAAAAAGACACAATTACAATTTGTACAAAACGTCCCCCAAAGAAACACTCCAACCCTCATAGACTTAGCATTTATAAGTTAAAATGCCAGTAAGAATGGTTAGTTAACATGTTTCTAAAACTTAACATATACTTAGTTGGAGGTTTTTTGTTGGCATTGCTTTCGTTTTTTGGGTTTACTTTATAAATCAGAATTCTTCGACATACCCCGTATCCCTCTTTGTTTATTTAATTATCCACAAAATACGTTTTTTCGGCCAAGTTGATGAATTAGTGAGAGGTTTAGCGATATGAAACCAGGTTCAATCAACCATTTACTGCATAAGAAAATGCCTGTACCAAGTCAGGAATATATGACAGTAGTTATCCATTCGTATGGTGTGTTTGAGCTTTTGATTTTGACTCGGATTTTGACATTTGATTAGGGACTTTCTGTTTTGAATTTTCCTTAGAGTTCAGTATTTTTTGTGATTTTACTTTATATAACCAAAATTTAAATGCTTTAAATGCAAACTTTAACCTCATTAATGCATATCTACAAATGTATATTAAACCATTAAAACGAACTATATTAATTCCCATGCGAACAACGCGTGGTTTTCGAAATAACCTTCATCACCCTCTATACCGAATTAAAACAATAGATATTGTAAAACGGTCAAGGTCATTTATAAATAGAAAACCTGCAGAAGTTATACTTTAACAGGAAATTTGTTTTATGTTTTTTGCTATTTTTACACATGAAACCGAAACAAGAAATCGTTCAAGTTCGGCAATAAAAATTAATATTTACCTTCCTCTTATAATTCTCCATTTATTTTATATCATATAGACATTTTTGATAAAAAAAAAAAAAAAGACGTATGCCAAAGATTCCTTTTCATTACTTAAACATCTCTACATCCTATTTTCTGAAGAAAAACTCTGTGGGAAGTAAATTATCACAAAATTTGATTTTTAGCGGGAAAATAGTTAGTAGTTCGGCATGATGATTTACTCTATATTTCATTCGGAGTTCGGCATTATACTGTTTGAAACAAATTAGATAAAAATTCTAGAACACAATTTCGATCCGGGTGACAGGCGTTAACTTCCTTAATTAATCCGATCGGTTCAAAATAAGTTATACAGTTTTATTCACCAGGTAGCGAAATATAATGCATCGTAAACAAATACATGACTACGCATTAGAAACAACCCTGACCAAAATACAATTATGATTTGCTTTGAAATTACTTAAAATATAAAAAAAATATTTCTTGTTAACATTTCCACGAACATTTGAAACAAAATATGTCTGGTTGAGGGACAAACTTTTGATATTCCGGTGTTGGTTAGAGGCGGGTTTGTAGTGGGGGTGGTGATTTGGTGGGGTGAGGGGGGAGGGGGAGATTGGGTGAGTTTGTTAGGGGGGAATGTGTTAGAGATTTTGAAAATGAATATCATTGTACGGTAAGGGTTGATATAAAAAATAATGATACGTAAAGCTTGATGAAAATGATTAATCTGCAACACAAAATGCCAATAATTAATCGTGAAGATAACTGAAATTAAATTTTCCGCGAGAAAAATGCATGGTGAAAGGCAATGAATGGTCAATCAACAAAAAAATATTCGGCCACCACCGTCTCCCCTAATATATGAAATGGCCGTCCCAAGTTTTGCTGCTTCCAATAATGAAGGTTTCGTTAAAGGAAGTTTTCAGTCTTTTCGTCTTAACTTTTTTTCCATTTGAACATGCTACATGTACGTATTTTAATATGACTTTGTATTCTTCAATGTATTACAATTTAAATTGTGTTTTAATTACCCATATATTTTGTTGTGCGCTGTAATTTGTCAAACCATATCTATGGTCAAACATATTTGCCAATTTAACATTTTTGTTGAAGTGCAAGCCCTTTAATTAATTCCACCACAATTTTATCTTCGTATTCAAATGTTTTCTAATATTATACATAGTTGTCAAGAGCGTGTGATATTTGGATTATTTTTAGTTGATTTGACTTTAATCGCTATCATTCAGAGCCTTCATATTTTAAGATAGAAAACTATACCTTTTCAAAATCTTATCATGGATTTGTCACATAGAAATTTGCAGTGCTAGTATTAAATTGGTACATATT
This sequence comes from Mytilus edulis, assembly GCA_019925275.1. Lineage (NCBI taxonomy): Eukaryota > Metazoa > Mollusca > Bivalvia > Mytilida > Mytilidae > Mytilus > Mytilus edulis. The sequence goes on from CM034360.1 coordinate 113,222,888, forward strand.
TAAATTATGTAGTATATAAACTGTTGAAAGTACATGTTAACAGGAAGATATCCTCTCTATGCATTCATTATTAAGGTTATTTATTTCATGTGGAATTTTGTAAATAGTCGCTGCCTCCAATCTTACTTAGATAAAAAAAAAAACTATTTACAACATGAAGACCGTCGATATCGGGTTAATCAATTTAAAATGCAATAAATTATTCCACACACTAATTGTCAGTAGCATACCAACCATAGACAAAATTGCATGCTAAATTAACTAAACAGTATCGGTTTATAAAATAAATGGTAATTTTAAGGTAGTAAAAATAAACATAAAACCTATTTTGATATGTTTTCTACTTCAATTGTTTTTTAACAATTTCAATAATCATATCCGATGTTATATTTCATAAGATCATCAATCGACTATAAATCATAAAACTCCTTTATGTACACAAATATACAATAAGATTGGAACGTGATTATTTTGGCAGTGTAGAACAGAATTATCACTGTTATTGGTTAACGATGTGATAGATGGCTTTTAATTGAGTAAAATGTCATCATATTACAAACAATGAAGAAAAGGAAATATTATATTCCAACGAATAAAATATATATCTTGTGTTCGAGTAAATGATTCGTTTTGTAATTTCTAATATGTATGAGATTTCACAGTAAGCAAAAATAAACAAATATCAGTTGACTTATCCCTTTTTACTTAAAATTGCAGTTTTTAAGTGAACCGTTCATGATTGTTTTAATACATAGAGTAGTGACTCTACAGCTTTTGCTAATCTAACAGAAAATGATTGTTTGTGCACCAATTAGAAACATGCTTTTTGTCCAGTAAAAAAATGACATTATTTCTTGTCATCGGTACGTTAGATATTTTTTTAAGGACATTATTTCCCCCTTTGGCGCATTTTCTTCTCTGGAGGAATCTGCTCTTTTCGGTTCTATGGCAATAAGATTAAATAATTGGCATATTGTCCTTCTAATATACCTAAGTAATTTCTAATACATATAATGAATCCCTGTTGAACAATTATTAATCTTAGATTGTTTTAGGACAGAAAAGAGCATGAATAAGGTTGTGGCAGTAGCCCAACATCATATATGTCATATATCAGCAAAAACAGAAATTCAGAAAAAATATTTCATACCAAGGAAACTTCTGAGCAATGCATATCATTTTAAATGCGATGACTCTTTAAAAGAATACTATTTAATAAAACCATACAAGAAATTACAGAAAAATGACTTAAATAATGTAATACAACTCAATCACCATCGAAACCAATATAACTACCCAGAGGGAAGTCAATATAAAGTGGGATGAAAGACATAACGAGACAAGAGAAGAAGATATGTCAAAACATATAAAATCAGTTGTCATATTGGCAATTATACCACATCTCCTTCTTTGCATACTGATATATCCATCTTAAATGTGGAATAAATAAATCATTCATAAACAAGTTTTGAAGCTATCAATCTGAAACCGTGCAAGTTGCACCAAAGCATCAAAAAGTTGCTAACTTTCAATTTTATCTATATTGAAAAACCACAAATTTCATTTTTGCATGAATTTTAAGTAGACCTCCAAATAGCTTTTGGGATTGTGCTGTTGACTTGCTGTCTCATTAAAGTTTATCCCAATGCTCATATTTGAAATACATAAAGAAAAATTAGATTTATTTCAATTTAAAGTTAAAAGTTTATTAAAATGATGACTCGCATTCTTTTTTCACTGTTGTTTCTTCTACTTCTACATCTGAAAAAAACACAAAATACAAAAAATAAAATTGTTGAAATTAGTGTGTGCTGTTCGGTTGTTTCTATATTTAAATATCTAAAGCTTACTGGTAGTTTAAGATCAAGACAACAAATATCAAATGGATTAAAAAAAAATGTTATGAGTAGCTGTTATCTGTTTTTATAGATTTTTGGTTTTTCATCTGTGACTCTTCCATAATTGCTATCTTGCAATTTTTCTAGTCTGTTTTGTAAAACCTGAAATTTTGATCAGTTTTTTTCCAATCAAATGAACTAGTAAATACTTTCAGCATAATTCAACAACATACATGAATACATCTACTTAGTAATTGTTAAGGCCATTTAAAGTTATTTATTTCAATATTACTCTCAAAATGTTTTTTAATTTGATTATATGCTCGTGTTTTTTTTATATGACTAATTTCAATGTTTTTTTTTCTACAATATATTTGTTTCATGATATATATGAATAACCACCTACCTGATACATTTTCCAATTTAATCAAGATCTCAAAGTTAGACATCAGCATATCTGTCATATCAGTAGAGCCTAGTCCAACTAGTTAAGGATAATCCTCAACTACTTCAAAAAGTAAATAAAATACTCAATGTATCATATGACTTTCAAAAATGTATATGAGGTTTTTATGTGCATGATTTTGTGTGTATTTACGGGGCACAAGAAGGACAGGCAATAACCATATAATAATATAAAAAAAATAATCAATTATGGGTTAAATAATAACACATTAGTAATGAAGCAACTAAACAATACAAATCTAACAAGAATGTATCTATAGTACATTGATGCCTCACTCGCACTATCATTTTCTACATGTATGTTCAGTGAACCATGAAATTGAGATCAAACATCTAATTTGGCATTAAAATTAGAAAGATCATATCAAAGGGAACATGTGAACTATATTTCGAATTGATTGGACTTCAATTTCATCAACAACTACCTTGACAAAAAACTTTAACCTGAAACGGGACAGACGAACAGACAGACCAGAATACAAAATACCCCTCTACTATCGTAAGTGGAGCATATAAATTCTTTCGTTTTTTTAGTCAAAAATATTGGATGTGTAAAGCACAAACAAATTTATTTAGTTTTTTGACAAGATTAATCAGATTATTTTTATTTTATTTTATAGCACTATCTTTATATTGTTATGGACATGGGGGAAAAAAAGAATAAAATGTGAGCATTGAGAATATTTTTTTTTTTTCAAATTGGGGATCAGTATACATTGTATTTGTAAAGAAAACATAACAACCCCCGCTTTTTTCAATTTAGTTAATTGTTCAAATTAATTCAAAGTTGAAAAAATAAATTGAAGGCGATTTCAGACAGGAGGTTATTCTATACTGGGCTATTCTTGTAAATGAACATGGTTTAATTAAATTGAGAATATGTTTTGGGGACGCAAATACCCTGTCTGTAACAATACACACCAGTCAACTTCCACAAACAGATGCAGGATTAATTTCATTAAGGCCCTTTTGTAATTGTAAGTATTGTGTATAAATTTTATAACATTTAGGCGAAGCAATCAAGAGGAAGAGAATTAAACCAACAGATTAAGTAATTGCTTCATTTATAAAGGTACATAAGTCATGAACAGTAAAAGTGACGCCATCCAATTTTAAACATGATCTGTGTTTTGTGGTAACAAACATTGTGTACCTATTCGTTTTAAAACATTTGTTTGAGGCAAATAAAGTAAGAAAACGGGAACTCAGTATTTTTTTACTTAACTTGTGCTATAGATAAAGACTGTATGTTTTTCTATGCCACATTGTTGTGTTACTTTTTCATTGAACTTCTCTATCACTATCCTCTCAACACAAAGGTTGTGAATTTTGAAGTACACACTTAGCCTTTTAGTTTGACTACAATCTTAATTGACTATAAGCTTGTCAGTTTTACTATCTTGGATCTTGGTTCTCTATAGTAAAAGCATTTTTTTCTCACTCAACCAATAAAAAGCGACTACTTCGAAACAGTACATAATGCTGAAAGTGGCGTTTAACACCAATTAACCATAAACATAAATCACACTTGACAGAATAAATGAAAAATGGGACACCTTAAAATGTTGTGTTTTTTTGCACTTGGGACTTGCTTTAAGGTTTAATATAGTAAATATTTGATACATGTATTGACAAAAATATTTATATAAAGCATAGCATTACTTATAGATAATTAAAAAATCAAATAGCCCACATTTAATTGTTATAACATATTAAAACTTGGCCTTTGTTTTCACTTGCTGAGAGCTATATGTTTGTTGGATTGCTGTTCATGTCTAATTAACATACTACCATTATCTACTGGCTTATTGATAAATTATAGAGTATCACTATACATTAAATGAAGTATTTTTTGTCTGTAGCAGTATCTTTGTTTATTTGGTCATTATTTTTTAATTGAGTTGTTTTTGTGGTCTCTTTTTTAAAGGGCACATGATTTAAAAAAAATATTCTTTAATCCTAGCCATTCATCTTATATAAGGACAAACAAATACTTGTTCATATTATCAAAAAGGAGAGCACTTCATGAAATCGAATTTATAAACAAATACAGCTGTGTTAAATCTGAGTCTAATGATACTGTTTTCTTGAAGCAAAAAGAAATGCCTTCAAAATATTTTTTTTCATTTTTTATATGTTTTGTTGGTCGTTCTATCTGAATTATATAGCAAAACAATAAAGGTGGAATATTTAACTGCAGTGTGTTGTAGTCTGAGGTTGTAGTGTCTCCAACAATCATTGTCTCAACTCTGGTGATTCTCGTAAAAATAACATACATCCCCCGAGTTTAAAAACAGTTAAGTGAAAGTTAAAAAAAAAAAGAAAAAGACTATAGGTTCTCGGAGATAAATAAACAATCTGACAATTCGTTTCAACTAGATATTACATAGAGTATGCTGTTTTTATTTGGCGTAGATGTTTCTTTATTACTTTTAACACTCGAAAGTAATAAATATCAAACGTACACGTCTTCTTTGGTGCCGGGCTGCCATACTTTTTGCGATGTTTGTTTACATTTTGGGCAACACAAATGCCTTTCATTTTCACGGAATTACACAAATCGTCAAATGAGGAAACGTTACAAAGTATTTCACAACGTTGTTGACTTATTCCGTAAAAAGTATCAACATCTATAGTTTGCCTGGTTCGCGCTATGCATTAGAAAGCCAGATTAAGTTAAAATTTTGGGATCATTTCAACGAAGTTCTCAAGTATGTTCTCTGAAAAGTTCAAATTTATTTACGTACGTTTTCAAGAGAAAGATAACATTTTACATTATAAACGTACAGGGCTAATGTATTTACCTACCGAACGATCGGACCATCTGACCTCGCATCTGACAGGACAATCTCTGAAACTTTTCCATCACAATGAGTCTTCTGCTATAAATATCCGTTAATTATAGATGGCGCGCCAGCTTAATAAAATAAAGTCTGTTCCGATAAAATAAACGAAAAGTGTAACGTCGTCTAAAAATTATCGTTTTGTTTGACAGGACGCAAAACTCATTTATTGTACATAAATAAATATAATACCATGTAAAAATTCTTTAAATATTCATTTATTTTTGCATATAATTTATTTCTTACTGAACCCAGTAATTCTATTTGCAATTGCGGTAACAAGTGGCAATACAAAATTAAAAATTGTATGACGGCAGTTCATAAAATTACGACGTTACTTTAGCGGACAGAGTGCCTACATGATAGAGCATTATATATGCACCGGCACCATTGATAGTAAGGTTTGGTTTGTTTTAAATATTTCTTATACATATGTTCAACCTTTGAATATATGTATAAGGTTTTTTAAATATTGTAACGAAGAATAAATCTGGGCAGGAGAGTTTTTGCGTGTTGACTTTTCATTTTCATTTGTTGTTACGTATGTTTATTTTTCGTGGAAATTTAGTTTCAGTTTTGCATACTTTTTTCCTTCGTTTTGTGTTGCTTAATATTCATGTTCATCCTGTCTTATGGAAGGTTATTTATATTTAGCTTCTTACTAGGTCAGGATATTAATTTTTAAAATCCTTCTGCCCCCTCCAAATGATCGTTTCCATACTACTCCCTCATGTTTAAGTCCTTGGTAATTGTCTCCGAAAACTAAAGTACCAGTATAGTGCAATTATGTTTATGTTTACCTTATTCTCTTTAATACTATTATCCATGATGTTATTGATTTAAACTGAATATGATGCTTTACTGTGTAATAAGGTCATATATTGTTATGATTAAGAAGGTTACATATTCTTGACTATGATATGCATTATCAATTAAATCTCCAGTAAACTTTTATTTGAATCGATTTATTGAAATGAAAGTGCTCTTCACTTACAATTTTAATTGTGTTTTTCCTAGTATATTTTTTTTGTTAGCTTATATAATACATGTTGTTGCCGTGCAAGCCCTTTAATAAACTTCACCTTAATTTTTACTTGAGCTTTACCATTTTTCTCACATGAACAGTATTAATGCACATAACATCGTGCTAAACAGTTGTGTAGGACGTCTGATATCTTCATTTTTCAAATATGTGGATTTTTTAAATTATTTTTTTATAAAATTAATTGTTATCTAGCGTACTAAGGTAAACTATATAGAGATAAAAATATACAAATTATATCATTTCAAATTTTATCATGGATTCCCAACATCTCAAGGGAACGATGCTGTATTTAATTTGGTACATATATTAATGGTATATTATGAAAATATTCACATAATACTTTATTTCAAAAGCAAATTCAGTTTAAAGGAACCGTACACATAATGTTAATTATTTATATGCACCAAGAATAAGATTTTGTACAAGAAATTCTATGGCTACACAAAATGTAAATGAAATACATAAACATACATAAACCTAATACAAAGTACGAAATATGAGCAGAGAATGATAATTATCCTGTAAAACTAAATTTGTGAAAACATATATACTGTAAAATTGCAATAAAATTCTACTTTGTTCTGTTGATTTAAAAATTATATTTAGGTAATTCAAACAGGAAGTAAGTTATATAGATATAATATATACCTAACCTAATTTATGGCCTATTACTTAAATATGTTATCACCCTGTGAAATTTTGTAAAATAATCGTTGCATTAAATTATATTTAAACAAAATAACCTATTTTCAACAAGAAGACAAACCAGCTCGGGTGATTCAATTTAAAATTCAGTAAAATATTTCAAATAATAAAAGAATTGTCAGTCGCGTACCAACCAAAGATAAAATAGCACGTAAAATTAACTACTAAACTAAAACCTTTACAGCTGTGTTGTAACGGTATAATCGATAAGTGTGATAGACATTTTTGGTAGTCAAAATGAACATAAAATAAATTGTTTCTATTTTACTTAATTTTTCTTACCAAATTATCTAAAATGTTATATTTCATCATATCGTAAATCGACTATGAAACATAAAAGTCCTATATGTACTAAAGTATACAATAAAACATCTTCGCGAAGATTTTCGCAGTTTAGAAACAGACGTTTGTATCTTGATCATTCACTGTTATTCATTGATTAATGATATGAATAGCTGGCTCTCATCTGAGTGAAATACAGACCCCACTCATACTATTATTATTATGTGAAGAATATAGAATGCTGTATTCCGATGAAGCAAGTGTATTTCTTTTGTTTGAGTGAATGATTCATTTAGTAAAAATTATAAAAGAGGGACAATCAAACTCATAGATTGAAAATAAACTGACAACGCCATGGCTAAAAATTAAAACACAAGCAGACAAATAATAGTACAGAAGACAAAACATTGAAAACTAAAGAGTAAACAACACGAACCCCACAAAGACTTGGGGTGATCTCAGGTGCTTCAGAAGGGTAAGCAGATCCTGCTCCACATGTGGCATTCGTCGTGATGCTTATGTTATTGCAATTCCGGTAAAAAGTCTAATTCGGTAGGTCACAATCGTGAAAAGGGTATTGTAGTCAGACAAATGTGTCTTCCATTTAACTTCGTCGATTAAATGTACATATTTGCATGCTTAATCAATGGTATATGCTTGCACTGTGCCAGGTTTATCCCTTTTTGAATAATTAGAACAACATCACGTGTATGTAGTCTTTACTTCATATGAGGTCAGATAGTGATTTTCTGGTCATCCCAATTTGTCATTGTTTTGCAGTTTAAATCGAAATGATCAACACATGTTTAAGATTTGACCTGATTACGACCCCAAATGTGCACGGAATATGTGCCACTATAAAACAACAAACATCCAGCCAATACTTACGCTCATCAATGATGATTCTATTCACAGTGGAGTAGGTGTATAAGTGCTTATGTCTAATACGGTTTAATTTAGTCGAATACTTTCCATGAGTTTCCATAATTAGATGGTTACACGCCATTATTCCGACAGCTCATTAGTCCGACAACCCATTAGTCCGACAATCCAATATTTCGACAACAAAAAATAATATATCATTTTCCAAATTACAGGGTCTATAAAGAGCATAATTAAATCAAGAACAAGAAGTCAAAGTGCGAGCTTCTACTCACTGATGATTCCTCCACCAAAATAGTTCGGTATTAACAGGAAGTTGTTGAGTTATGAATCTAAAAAAAAACACCACACGGTTTAGCTGACTTATGTAAACCTTGAAAGCAAATTTAAGAAATTCTTGTGTTGTAGTTCCTGAGAAAAGTGTGAAGAAACTTTTCAACTTGGCTATCATTTGAAAAGTATTCGGTAGACAGGAAGTTGTTGCATGAGTGATGAATCTGAAAACGCATCACGCGGTATAGCTGTCTTCAATAAACCCTGAAACCTAATTTCAGAAATCCTTGTAACATAGTTCATGAGAAAGATGCAACGAAAGTATTCATGGGACGGACGGACGAAATGACGCACAGACTGACGGTAGGATAAACGGACAAAGGTAAAAAGTAAATCACAAAAATACTGAACTTAGAGGAAGATCAATTGGGAAAGTCCCTAATCACATGGCAAAATCAAATAACAAAACGCATCAAAAACGAATGGACAAGAACTGTCATATTCCTGACTTGGTACAGGAATATGACACACTTTTTTTTAGAAGCGGCAGTATTAAGACTTTACAATACTAGCATAATATATGTGTACAAAGTAATCGTTTTTGCGCCTTTTTGTATATATGTTGTGTACAAGATGTAAGTTTGTACAAATTATAATTTGTACATATAATTTGTACAGAGTTTTTTGACACATACCTTCTTGCACCAGGGGGTGCAGTTTTATCATCTATAATGTACAAGTTTAATGTTTTAAATTTAAATTAATATACTTCAACCTAACATTTAGTGCTATTTTACTTGTCATCTAACTGGAAATAAGGATACCTGAATGGTTTAAATTCAAGTTTTATTTTTCTCTTGATACCACATTCATATCCATAAAATGTCTTTTAGGGGTCTTATAATGTTTTGGTATCAATGCTCAGTATTAGATTGTATTATGTAATAGTAAAAATATGACAGAATTATGCGAAACAAAAGACTGTGTGCTTGAATCATTCATTTGTTTTAAGCAGTTCATAAAACATTGATAATTTGTACAAAATATCTGTACAATACAACTTGTACAACATTACAACTTGTACACAACATATACATAAATCGTTTAATATGTATTAACAGAATTAAGGGGGAAAACCGGATAAACAAAAATTATTTCCCGTTTGAATAGACTTCGAATTACGTCAAAAATGAACTGAATCATGACGGAACAATTATTTGCATGTACCGCATACGCAAATACACACTTTACAGACTTTTAATTACGTGTGTATATGCAGAATTCTAATTACGTTATACAGGGAATTATTTGTACAGATTCTCATCCAACTATTTTCAACAAATTCGGCGAGGTTGCATATGATTTGCTTTATAAAATAGAGAATCTATTAATATGTGTATTGAAAATTATGGGACTCCAACAAGGCCAAATCCGACTCGCCACTGTAAGGATTAGATGGGCGACTCTGCCTTAACCAATGAATGGTAGAAAAAACAAGAGTAACACCAGGGGGAAACAATCATTCGACAAAGACACACGCGGGACAAGAATGTCAAACATTGTCTTAGATACATGATTTTTTATTAGTTGTTATTGGCTTGAAATATTATAGTGAACGGTTGGTCTTTTCCCAGAAAATTTACCAGAACACTTTTAATACAAATGCATTGTAGGAATAATGAGCTGTCGGAGTAATAGACTGTCAGAATAGTGGGCTGTCAGAGTAAAAAGACACCACAAAAATAAAAAGTAAAATCACAAAAACGCTGAACTCAGAGGAAAATTTAATCGGAAAGTCCATAATTACATGGCAAAATCAAATAGCAAAACACATCAAAAACGAACGGACAAAAACTGTCATATTCCTGACTTGGTACTGGCATTTTTAAATGTAGAAAATGGTGGATTACACATGTTTTTTTTTTAGCGCTAACCCTCTCACTTTGATGACAGTCTCATCGAATTCCGTTATATTTACAATGATGCGGTAACTAAACAGACATACTAAATAAAATAGTCAAAATATGTGTACATCAATCATCATCGAGTAACAATTTTAAAAGGAACAATTAAACAGAACACAAAAATATCTATCTACAAACACATTCACTGATTCGCGTGTCTGACGTCAGAAAATTGTATACGTCACATATATTTGTCGTTCACTGCATATACAAACAATTCGAAATTTCACATAGGCAATGTTAGTATACAGGGTTAAACAATCAAAAGTATGTAAGAATTAATTTCAGAAATAGACTGAGATTTAGAATAGTACAAAAGTTGTATAGAATTTATAAGAATCCACAATTAGTTCATTCCACTACGCGATTGAATATTTTTGACGTTTGTGGTTCGAAATATTTTGCAATTCATAATAGAAATATGTCATAATGACTTAAAATAGAACAATATCATACTGACGGGATATTTTGAAGTATAGAGTCACGTAATAAGAACCACAGAAATACAAAAAGTCGCATATACAAAACACATTGACGGGATGTTTATTTATCGAGCCACGCCAAATGGATATCACATAAAACAATCCAACAATAAAAGTAATATTGAAAATAGAACAAAGACAAATGAAACAACAATAAAACACGTTGTAAAGATGATAAACAACATCAGTACGCAGAATCTATACATCAAGACCATCATGTATTATTTGTGAAGTTGATACGGAATATTTATCAACAAGGTCTTGGTACCTTCTGATGAACTTTTTTTAGAAAAAGAACGAGACGTTCTTTGACATACCCCTGGTTCATCAGCTTTCTACTCAGACACCATGACGTTTTACAAAGTCTGAGTAGGAGCTGCAAGCTCTTGAATATCGACTAAGTTGGGAAATATATATCCCATATGCAGGTGAAGTTGGTATATTGCTACTAAGGTGGGGGGGATTTATAATTTCAAAATTAAAATCGTCTCGTTTGTCATAGATTCTGGTACTGAGATGACTGTGTTAGTCAAATCAGAGATATAATTCTAACAAGAAGAAGTACACGGATGCCCCACTCGCACTATAATTTTCCATGTTCAATAGACCGTGCAATTTGGTAAACAAAATCTAATTTGAGTTTAAAATTAGAAAGATCATATCATAAGCAACATGTGTACTAAGTTTCAAGTTGTTTGGACTTCAGCTTCATCAAAAACTACCTTGACTAAAAACTTTAACCTGAAGCGGGACAGACGGACGGATGAACAGACAAACGAACGGACGGACGCATATACCAGAAAACATACTGCCCCTCTACTATCGTAGGTGGGGCATAAAAATGAATAGAAGAAAGCCGTGTCTGTTGTTTCTTTAATTTCTAGAGACAGAATCAACCAGCAACATATAAGAAAACTAAATGAATCTTACTAATTAATCGACGTAAAAATTTCCTCTCTGGTGTAACGACTTACGTCGTGTTAAAAGAACAATGTAAGCAACGTTTATGATCATGAAAACACGATTTCTATCAAGTTTTATCGTTTATTTAACTGTGCACTTTATTGTAGAAGCACATGACAATATGAATGTTACAATTCATTTTAAAATTTTGAAATAAAGTTGATTAAGGAATAACGCGAGATTGCATTTAGCCAATCAGAATAACGTATTACAATAAAACATACATCTTATGTAATTAATTTGGAGTAACAGTGAATACTAATAAACTCGCATCAAGCCAAATAGTATGGTAGGTTTGAGTATGTATATATTTCTTGTATTATTTCTTGTTTTGCTTTACGAGTGATTACTATCTGCAATCATTTCGGCAGATGAAATCATAGAATGAACATTTTCAACGATTATTTTTAACCTTTTATCAACTATTGTGTTATAAATTGTTGGCCTTCTAATATTCACCTTGGAGCGTTCCGGATGAAAATAGTTCCGAAAAAGCGTTCAGATGCATGTAATTTTTAACGTTTTGTTTTCATTTTTTATCGATTGCATGACGATCATATATTGTATCTATACGAAGATGTGGTATAAATGTCAATGAGACAACTTCTTATCCAATTCATAATTTGTAAAAGTAAACCATTATAGGTCAATGTACGGTCTTCATCACGGAGCCTTGGCTGTGGGGTGTTGTTGGTATCTTTTTACACTGCTACATATGTACCCTGTTTACAAGACGAATTTAAGAATAAGATCAAATATAAGTAGCTTGGAGCTAAGAAACTGTTATAAGGTATATAAATAAACTCATCATAGATGCCAGGATATAAATTTTGTATTTTCGAAAGACGCGCGTATCGACGACTAATCAGTGACGCTCGAATCAAATAAAGTAAAAAGGCCAAACAAATTGGAATATGATTAAAAACGCCGAATAAGTAAAAAGTAAAACCACAATAATGCTGAACTCAGAGGAAAATCCAACCGGAAAGTCCCTAATCACATGGCAAAATCAAATGACATAACACATCAAAAACGAATGGACAAGCATTGTCATATTCCTGACTTGGTACAGGCATTTTAAACTTTAACATCCAACTTATCGTTCTGGTTTTGTTCAAGCTAAATACATTCATATTATATATAACGTATACCATAATTTTTATTTTCAGCCTGCATATATATGTAATAGTTGCCAATATACATTAAGCGCCCATCTATCCGTTCGCAGGTGTCGGCATTTTGAAAATGATTTCTTTTTAAAGTTTATATCAACGAAAAATGGTAATTTATTTGGGAATCGGAAATGTAAATAGTAACACTAAGGTGACACTAAATTTGATACTTCCTAGAAGCGCTTCAATAATGGTGCCTTTTTCAGGTGAGGATCGATCAATCAGGAAAGGCTAGGACCCAGCCAAGGAACTACCATTTAACTTCATGGCGGGGTAAGAGGGGTATTTAATTAAAAAAAACTAAAAACTTTTGATCCCCAATTTTATGAAAGAAATATTCTTTTCTACCTTACAGTTTTAAATTTTGAACCAAATTATATGAATATTAGCGTTAAAAAACTAAATAAAATTGTTCTTGCGATAACATTCTCATATCGACAAAAGACATACCCTCACCTTTTTTCAAGGTTCAATGGCTGCTCCCTTAGACTACGTTTGGATCGATGCTTGTAAAAAGTAAATGCTTTTATCATATATGTAGCTCAATTAGGGGTCCTAAATCCGCCACTGTTTACAAATAACAAATAAAAGATTTAATTTTGTATGAAGGGATCGTTTCGTATTTGTTATTAATGCAGCGCTCCGCAGGTGAATGCTTAACTTAAAATTCAACGTTTTTCATTGTCCTGGTTTTTCTAGAGCAACATTGCTGTATGGCCAAAATGGCGAAATCCACCGCGCAGAGAGCGTGGCACCCTCTTTACACATACCATTTTGATTGGACATAGCTACGTACTTGTTACTGCTCAAACTTTATTGGCGAATGATAACTTTTTGTCGCTATTTAGAAACAGAGGCGGATGTAGGACACCGCCGACCCCAAACGGAGCTACATATTAGATAAATGCATATCCGTTTTACAAGCATCGGTCCTAAAGTTGTCTAACTAGGCCCCCACGTTTTCAAATGCTCCTGACAAAAGTACCATTATTGAAGCCCCTCATGGAGGTATCCAAGTCAAATATAGTGTCACCTTAATGACAATACTTATATATCCGATTCCAAAGTCGATTACCATCTCACTTGGTCACTTCAATTTGATCATATGTTTGTCGTTGATATGAACTTTTTATGCCCTATTTATGGACATTTTGTTTTCTGATCTGTGCGTCCGTTCGTTCGTCGTACCGTTATTTCGTTCGTTCGTACGTCCGTTCGTTCGTTCGTACGTCTGTCCCGCTTCAGGTTAAAGTTTTTGGTCGAGGTAGTTTTTGATGAAGCTGAAGTCCAATAAACTTGAAACTTTGTACAAATGTTCTCTATGAAATGATCTTTCTAATTGTAATGCCAAATTAGATTTCCACGGTCCACTGAACATAGAAAATGATAGTGCGGACGGGGCATCCGTGTACTAGGGACACATTCTTGTTAAAATTGTTTTCAAATTACCATTTTAAAATGCCGACACCTACAAATAGATAGATGAGCGCTTAATAGGTCGAGAACACAGTTATTTCGTAGTGCATATATTTTAGACCATTAATACAAATGAAAAAAGTTGCACCTGCTCTATCTCAAAAAGATTTTTACAGTGTTGTGTACTACTAGTTGGACAAATAATATCAAATTTATGGAAATTTCTACCAGCTGTAACTCAAAATATTGACAATTCTGTGTTAAGGGGGTATAAAGTTCAGTTTTACAGCTTCAGATGTAATAAAATTTGATCTTTTCTAACTGAACCAGATCACTGCCTAACATGAAGATTCATCACCCAAATTGTTAAGACTCCACCTACGACAGTAGAGGGGCATAATGTTTTATGGTCTGTGTGCGTCCGTCCGTTCGTCGTCCGTCCATCCGTCTGTCCCGCTTCAAGTTAACGTTTTTGGTCAAGGTAGTTTTTCATGAAACCGGAGTCAAATCAACTTGAAACTTATTACAGTTTTTGCTCATGAAATGATCATTTTAACTTAAAAGCCAAATTGTACTTTGACCCCAATTTCACGGTCCACCGAACATCGGAAATATAAGTGGGAGTTTCAGGTTGAAGTTTTTAGTCAAGGTAGTTTTTGATGAAGTTGAAGTCTAATCAACTTTAAATTAGTACACATGTGCCCTGTGGTATGATCTGTCTATTTTTATTGCCAAATTAGATTTTTTACCCAATTTCACGGTCAATTGAACATGGGAAATGATAGTGCGAGTGAGGCATCCGTGTACTTTGGACACATTCTTATTTATACAGGCAGTCAAATCTTCCTTGGTTTTTCGATGGAAGATTCAAGGAGTTGTTTCTCTAATTTGTCCATAAATATGTTGGCATATGATTGAGCCATTGTGGTGCCCATGGCAGTTCCATTAACTTGCAAAATATGATCTCCATCAAAGTGAAGTTGTTTTTCTTAAGTACCGGCGTGAGCTTTTTGATCAGGCCTTCAGTAGGTGGATACTTCACTGGCCTTTAATTCCAAACTTCTTTACATGCATCAATGCCATCTGCATATGGAATCTTAGTGTAAAGGGAAGTGACATCCAAGGAAACGAGACACCGAAAATAACTATAAGATATTTTGCAATTTTACCTGCAAAAGTATGAATACTATTTACATACTAGAATGTTCGGTTTGTGGCCTCCAATATGTTGGTGAGTCAAAGCAGCCCTGATATCTCTAAGAAGCCACTTCTCCCAGTTTCTCAGCATTTCAGACTTTTGGATAAAGGAACTAAATGTATATCATCCAAACGGCATCAATAAGAAATACTAACAGTTTTGTTTTTTACTCATTGTTTAATGTTAATATACACAGTCACGTATATTAAAAAAGAGGGACGAAAGATACAAAAGGGACAGTCAAACTCATAAATCGAAAATGAACTGACAACGCCATGGCTAAAAATGAAAAAGACAAACAGACAAAAATAGTACACATGACACAACATTGAAAACTAAAGAATAAACAACACGAACCCCACCAAAAACTAGGACTGATCTCAGCAAATCAACAATTAGTCAGTCACAAAGAAAAAAAACAACATATTTATAACATCAAATTGCAAAACGCAAAATTGCATTTATATTCTAACGTGTGTAGTGGATGTTGATGAAACAGAAACACCATTTAACATCCGACTAAATAACCATCGGTCATTTTATACAAAAGAAAGAAACTGCCAAATTACAAGACACCTTTTAAGAGCAGGACATGATTTTGAAAACGTCACATTTCAAATCATTGAGAAAAATCAAAATTGGGATACACAAGGAAGACAAAAGAGAGAGAGAGAGATTTTGGATGCACCAGTTACTAACTCTTGAACCTGATGGACTCAATGAGAGAGACGAAAAAAGATTTAAAAGCAAAATAAAACCATAATCTTGAAATCATACAAAGTAATTTATAGAAATTCATACAATTAATCGAACATCTATAAATGTGTTAAACATTTATTCCAATTTTATGTAGTTGTAGCTACAAACATTTTTTATGCAACATCAATAAATATGTTACACTTTTCCTCAAATCTTGTATAGATTAAGCTACAAACATATTTTTTGTCCTGCATCCGATTTCGCCTTGAGAGATGCACACGCCTGATAAAGCTAATTTGTTTAGCGAAATACTGCGTATTTCTATTGAAAATCTAATGGAACTTTTTAATGTATTAATTAGCGTGTTAAAGTTGTATTCTTAGACATTTGTATAATTTTATTCAGTAACTGTATCAGTTCATTTTCACCAGCTGATCTACGCTTAAATTGATTGAATGTTGATTGATGCTATTTTTAGACATTATATATATATATATATATATATATCAAAGATGATATGGAATTTTGAAATCACATTCCTACCATAGTTCCCGAAGAAACCCTATTAACAAGCTTTGATGTTACAAGTCTGTACACAAGTACTCCCCATGATCTAGGTCTTACAGCCGAAAAATACTGGATCGAAGAAAAAAGGGATGAAATAGACAGTAGATTTGAAACAAACTTCATACTAGAGGCTTTCAAAATAGTGCTAGAAAAAAATACATTTTAATTCGATGGGAAAAAATATAGACAAAATAAAGGCATAGCCATGGGAACTAAAGTTGCCCCCACCTATGCCAATTTAGTGATGGGATATTTAGAGCAACAGATGTATCAACGAATATCTGTTCAATACTATCAAAAGGAGTAGGTCCGGTAAGGACCGATTTTGGCCTCAAATTTCAAGTTTATCTGACGAAAGATGTTGACCACTTTTTAATCACTTAAGTGTCTATTTAATTTGATTCAAATAATTTATGTGAAAGATTTTAACTAATTTAGTCATTAAAATCGCTCCCATTAAAGCTCAAATATGAAAAATCTACCAAATATGCTGAAAAATGTCACTTTTAAGATGGTTTTTGTCAAAAATGAAAGTGGCCGCATCCGTGTTCATCCTCAACCTTTATATATGTTGTGTATTATCACCGAATACAACTTACATTTAAATATTTTGGATGAACACGAATGCGGCCACTTTCGTTTTACACGGAAACCGTCTAAAATTTAACCAAAATTCTAGAATTGTGAAGATTTCAGTAATTTAGCATGACTTAATGGTGCTAGTACTCGATATATGTACATAATATTGTCAAAAACAGCCCATATTTATGTAGCGGAAGCATTCTACCGTCAAATAAATAACTAAAAGTATACATTTTAACAATTTTGTAAAACTGCTATATTTTGGGGCCAAAAAGGGGTCTTACTGGACCTACTCCTTTCAGTGATTACATCATTCAATTTTGGAAAAGATATTTAGATGACTGCATAATATTTTGGAGCAGATCAGAAGAAGATTTATACAAATTTAAAGATCTGATCAACTCCTTTCATCCGTCAATTAATTTCACCATGGAAACCAGTGATACACAACTACACATTTTGGATATCCTCATCTTAAAATCAGGCAGACAAATAACAACGGATATTTATTATAAATCCACAGACACCAATCAATACTTAGATTTTCATTCGTGTCATCCGTCCCATACAAAACGAAATATACCTTAATGTATGGCCAGGCGGATTTGTGCTATAGTATCGGACAATAACATTCGAGAAGTACGTTTGAAGGAATTAAAAGGCTTTTTGACACAACAGTTATACCCAGAGGGTCTAATTGAAAGTGGAATACTAAAATCAAAACTTCTGACACTTAAGAAATAACGAACCCCGAAAGTTAAAGACACGGATGAAAACTTAAAGAAAATACTGTTCGTCAGTACACATGACCCGTTTCTACCGAACGTTTTGTATACAATAAAATCAAACCTTCCTATTCTTCATGAAAGTGAAACTATGAAAAAATTGATACCGGAAGGAAACTTGATCTACAGCCGAAGACAACCTAAAAACTTAAAGAAACACTTAACCAGAGCTCGATTCGAACCAAAGGTTAGTGACTTTGAAATGAAGTCTTGCAGAGACTCAAGATGTTTGCTGTCAAGATATAAAATATTTGGAAACGGGCAAAATAAAAACATTTTAAGATGGCAGAAAATTTCATGTGAACGACAATATGACTTGTAAGACAACAAACCCTATTTACTGCGTCACATGTCCTGGTTGTCATGAAAATTATATTGGACAGACCGGGAATAGCCTCTGTGAACGGGTGCGAGTTCATAAAGAACAAATAAAACACCCACAATACAGAAACTCGCCAATTAGTGCCCATCTTGACACTTGTGATAAAAAACATTTTCAAATAATACCTATTTTCAAATGTAAACGGGATGAAGCCTATCGAAAGGAGCTGGAACGTTATTTCATCACAATGTTCTGATCAAAATTAAATCCCAAGAACTTTTAATAACGAACAATGCCGGAATGTCACAAACCTCCTTAACGACGTCGCCCATAACGACGCCATATCATTTTACTAATTATTTTATGAATACATATATCTGCACATGTGAAAATTATTTTTTACGCCTATGTATATATGTCGTGTACAAGATGTAAGTTTGTGCAAATCATAATTTGTACAGGGTTTTTGTACAAGTTATAAGTTTTTTGACACATACCTTCTTGTACCAGGTGATACAGGTTTATCTTCTTAAATGTACTAGTTCAATGTTTTAAATTCAAATTTATATACTTCAACATAACATTTAGTGCTATTCTCCTTGTCCTCAAAATGGAAATGACGATATCTGAATGGTTTAAATTATAATTTTTTTTTCTGATACCATATTCATATCCATCAAAAAGTCTTGTTGTGGTCTTATAATGTTTTTTTGTATAAATGCTCAGTATTAGATTGTATAATGTAGTTGTGAAAATAGAACAGAAATATGCAAAACAAAAGACTGTGTCCTTGTATCGTCCATTTGTGTAATAACTCGTCTAAACATCAACCCAACAATGTTAGATATGTAAATTTGCTTTCGCAAGCTGTTACCTTTCCACGTCAGTTTTAATCTAGCGTCGTTCTACAGTACATGATATATAAGGCATGAATATGTTATTTTTACATATCAGCTCAATTAAAACTAACGTGAAAGGTAACACTCGGCCACCGTAAGCTTCATTTTTTATGAAGCCTAGGTGGTCGAGTGGTCTAACGCACCGGTTACAGTGCAGGCGATTTGGTGTCACGATATCGCAGTAGCATGGGTTCAAATCCCGGCTAGGGATGAACAAAAACAAATGCGATGTTTAGACGAGTTGTATGTACAGAATGTGCACAGCCATGTATCACCATCACAGCTGGTGATCCGATGGACAAATCTGTTGTAGAGTTGTCACTGGTTCAGACGTACTTCTATAATATCAATCATTCATTTTTCATTAAAAGTAAAAAAAATTTCAAGAAATTGCAATGTGTTTGTTCATCCATCATTTATCCGCTTTGCTGCAAGTTTAAAATAAAAACCATATATATAATTCGCCTAAACATTAATGTTATACCGTTCGACGGGCACAGAGCAAGGCGATTTGTTCCACGATATTTCAGTTGCATGAGTTCAAATTCCGGCGGCCAGGAAACAACAAATTTAGATATCTAACATTGTTGGGCTGAAGTTTAGACGAATTATATATACAGAATGAGTTTTCAGCCTTGTTTCACCATCACTTGTTATTCGATGAATGAAATCTGTCGAAGAGTTGTCACTGGTTCAGACGTACTAATACATATAAAACATATTAATGACACCCTTGCTTATTGAGTCTTTTTATTATTTAATATAGTAAAAATAAACAATCCACCCCTAAAAAAAACAAAAAAAACCACACACACGCTTTAAGTACGTACAAGAAAGTAACTCCATAAAAAATGATTTCATATAAAACTGTATTAGTTCACATTGACACTTACAATTAATAATAATGCACAAGCTTTCTTGCACCAAAATGTCGTTTTTGTAATTTGTATAAATATTAATATATCAAAAATAAGAACATGTATAAAGAAGTTGGTTTCTTTGTTTATGATATGTTTTATACCACCTGAACATAGAAGTTTAAGTTGAATAGTTTGTAAAAAAAAAAATAATAAAAAAATTAAAATTCTTTTTTTTCATAATTTATAATATACTATCTTGACAATTTTAGATTAGCATTTAAACAAGTTGAAAGTTTTTCTGCGGAACCCTATGTATCGCTTATGATTGATGCTGTAAGTGTAAAAGTGAAAGATTGACTTAAAACATGTAAAAGTTGAGTCTTTTTTTTCAGCAAATTCAGAATGTTAAAACAGATTCAAACTTTTTCTTTAGATGCTATTTCTTGTTCTTAAAGATTAGTTCCTGTCCAAAATTCATAATAATTCATGAAGGTTACCTAAGTTAACATGTCAACAAACATTAATCCAAAACTATGAGTAAATGTTAACTGTAACTTTAAAAATAATACTCAATATGAAAAAGATATTTTCAAACGTGTGGTTCAGATATTATTTCTTGACCATAAAAAAGACAAACTGTTACCCCAAACTGTATCTCTTTGCTAAATGTAAATAAATAAAAATACGTCCATATCAGTAAAAAACAGAAAAATGAAAATCTTTTTTTTTCAAAATTTTGCTCTGGGTACTGTATTTTGGTCATAAACAAGTTTCTACCATAATTTCATCAAAATTCCATGAAGGTGTAACACAGTTATCGATGACTGAAAAACTTCAACCTCAGACTGAATCTGAAAAATAAGTGTGAAAAAAAGTCCATTTATCAGTAAAATACGGGAATGCAAATAACTGTTTAAAAACATTTTGCTTTTGATACTGTATTTTGGTCATGATCAAGCTTATGTGTAAATTTCATCAAATTCTATGAAGGTTTTACAAAGTTATTGATGAGTGAAAAACTTTAAGCTTAGATTGAACATGTATGTTTACTGTAAAAAAAAAAAGCAACCTATGTTCATTTTTTTTTTAGTAAAATGCGGAAAAACGAAAACCATTTTTTCAAAATTTTGCTCGGGATACTGTATTTTGGTCATAAACAAGCTACTGCTCAAATTTTTTCAAATTTCATTCAGGTTTGACAAAGTTATTGTTGTCCCAAAAAACTTTTATCCACATAGTGAACCTAAATTTTGACGCCACTAACCAGCACAAACGACGGAAAAATCCGAAACGGAAAGATTGCAATCAAATGGCATATCTAAAAGCTCAAACACATCAAACGAATTGATAACAAATGTCATGTTCATGTGGTCTTAGTACTGTACAGAACTCTTCTCATATTTAGAATAATAGTAGTTTAGTTTGGGGAAATTGATTACAAAAAGATTCAGATAGAATCATAAAACTTCAAAACAGATTAGCAAAAATTATACTGGAATGCGATATTTCTGTTCCATCTAATTTCATGATTTCATCTTTAACATTGCTATCTTTTACCAAAAGAATAAAATATCAAAAACAATTATAATGTATAAAATTGTAAATGGACTAACACGTGATTACTTAGCAATGCTAAATATTAATGATGTGCAACACCACAACTTACTATCTGTCTCTAATAGTGATCTATTTGTTTAAAAAAAGACCAAATACAATTTTTTATCAAAAAATCTTTTCATTATTCAGCAACCAAGGTATGGAATAGTTTAGCACTCAAATTGTAAATTGTCGCAATGTGGAATTATTCAAGAAACATTGTTATAATCATTTTTTGAAAATTATATGCAAGTCAAATAATTTGTTTTCTTTCTTTTGTTGTAAGAATAAGAAAATTAAACAAAACTTTATAAAATATTGCCATTTATTGTCATTTGTATATTTGAATGATTGAATTGTGTATATACTAGTAATATATATTGTATTTTAATGTATGAATGTATGAATGTTAACACTTCATCATTTCCGCTCCGGTATTTTTTAATCTGAAATATATAGTTATCTCATTGAAAATCAATCCACATCTGCTACGTTGTATAAAGAAACATAGAACTTAAGAAAGTACTGTTGCACAAAATGTTGCTTATCGTTCAATCTCAAATTGTTCATGAAACAGTCGGAAAACAAGACGTTAGAAGAGGGTGGAAAGGGGGGTACCTTCATAAAGAACGACGGTAACAATTCATGCCAAATGATGTTAACGGTAATTTTTGGTACATGACGATAAAATGTACACAATCTTTTCGACAATAAAAAATCGACTGATTTTAACGAATCACGTTAAATTTTTCACCAAAATGACTGTAACGATAATTATTTTAAGAACTCTTACCAATCACGATAAGGATATTTTGACGAATAACGGTAAAATTTTCACCAACTTTACGATAACGATAGCTGAAAATGACCGTTTGACGCCTGAAGGTAAAGGGCATTATCCTGATTTAGAATAATTTCTCGCAATTTGATTGGCTGATATTGTCTCAATTAATTTCAGTACAATTTTTAATAACGTCAATTGGAATTGTCTTCCTTATTTATTACGTCAATTGGAATTATCTTCCTTATACCATTGACATAGTAAAAAAAATGAGTTGCTTTATAGTCCTAATATTTTTAGTTTTTCACAGTTTATATTATATATCTGACATATATTTGGTTGATATTGTCCTTGTATTGAATTTGAATATAATAATATGTAATATAACAAAATCAGGTAAATTCGTTACACAGTATTCAATTGACCTTATACGGAATTTATCGTGTCAATTAAATTTAAATCGGGTTTGACTTCACTTACCTGATACGTCCACATATCCGAATTTTGAGCAAACATCTGAAATTTCGTCCTCATTTTACTCAAAAAGTAGCACATGAAGGTATATTTCTAATTGCATATTTGATTAAAGCAGGTAAAATTAGCTTATACAGTGGAGATCACTTCTAACCTCTCACTAGAACTGTCAGGAGAACTGTCATAGAACTGTTCTAACCTGTCCTAGAACAGTTCTACCTAAAACAGTTCTACCCTAGAACTGTTCTAAGTAGAACTGTCAGAATCAGTTCTAGGTAGAACTGACTAAATCAGTTCTAGGTAGAACTGTCAGGATCAGTTCTAGGGTAGAACTGTCTAAATCAGTTCTAGGTAGAACTGTCCAAATCAGTTCTAACCGTAGAACTGTCAGCAGAACTGACTTAATCAGTCAGGACTGTAGAACAGTTCTAAACTGACGTCACTGCAATAAGGGCACTTTAGAATTTAGAAGAAATAAATCACTTCCAAATACTTTGCTATATAATAGCAGATTTTCTATATTTCTTTCTGATCATACGTTACATGTACAAATATCGAAGTTAATAGGAGGTTATCCAATTCATCGGAGAAATATTTTTATAAGATTGCATAGGAAACATCATTGTTTTACGTTTCTTCGTTCCCCGTTTTTAACAGTCTCTTCATACATGTCATAAATATATCTCTGCATTTAATTCATGGAATTTTAATCGTAATTTACCTTGTTTGCCTTGGATTTACATTCATTTAAGATTCTGTTTTGACAAATGTTCATACGAAAATTGTACAGTGGATGAATTATGGGATATTAATGATAAAAGTGTTGTATTATAACGTAAAAAAACAATATACATTTGCACCATCTCGTCAATTTAGCCAGACTTATCCATAACGATTATAAATGATATCTGGGAGTCTGAAACTCAGAAAAAATATACTCATCTGAACATGAATGAAGCATTTGCCACTGGACGTTCGGCTACAAACAAAATCATGCATTTTTCTTTGCCTTCTTCCATTTGTCTTCAAATTATATTAACAGTATACTATTCCAAGAAGAGAACTTCCCAAACATGTACTTTTTGTTTTAAAATAAAGTATATGAATCAGTCATGTGAGTGTTGGATGATGCCGTAAAATAGTTTTGTTTAAAAAAACCCATCACAAACTAACTGACTTAAAAAGTCACTTTAGTGACGGTTCATTATTATGGATACAGAGAGAAAATAAGGGTGCGCTAAATTTTTAGATATGGTATAAATATACCTTACCGCTATTTGTCTGCCATTACTGGATATCGCACAGGTTCCAGTAAAAATTTGACATCATAAAACAAAATATCTGACGCCACAATGGAAAAGTGATTGTTATATGCTTCAAAAGTTCAAGAGGCCGGGTCAGCCAGGATTAGCAATATAGGTGTATTGTGTTCCAAAGTTGGTGTCATTTTTATCATACGATCCGTCCTGACATTGAAATATTATTGGTTTACAATGAGGCCATATATATTTACATGATAAGTGTAAATAAGTTCAGTTTTGGTTGATATGGTCAAATAATTTTGTTAAAACGACTCAGTCTGATACATGTATATCGAAACTACTGAAATTTGTTTACAATTCAATATTTTGAATAAAAAGAGGACTTGCAGAAAATATCTGGTACTCTAAATTGATGTGAAATTTCTTTTTTAGCCAATGTGTTACAATATTGCTGTCATTTGAATTATACAATCCATCGTGATATGTAACTACATGTATAAGTGATTTACTATGCGGCTATATATATATATATATATATATATATATATATATATACGTCTGAGTCAGTGACAACTCTACAACAGATGTATCCATCGGATCGCCATCAATGATGGTGATACATGGCTGTGTACATAATGTATATACAACTCGTCTACACATCAACCCAACAATGTTAGATCTGTAAATTTGCTTTCGCAAATTTTTGGTTCTTCCCTCGCCGGGATTCGAACCCATGCTACTGTGATATCGTGACACCAAATCGCCTGCACTGCAGCCGTCCCGCTAGACCACACGACCACCTGGGCTCTAATATATATATATATATATATATTAAGATTTACATTATAAAGTGTAAATATGGTCAGTTTTGGTTGATGCTGTCACATATGGTCAGTTTTGGTTGATGCGGTCAAATATGGTCAGTTTTCATGGTTTTGGTTGATGCGGACATATAATTTTGTTATATCCATGAGTCAGTCTGAGATATCAAAACTACTGAAATTAGTTTACGATTCAAAATTTTGATTAAAAAGAGGACATGCTGGCACTTTAAACTGATGTGAGCATAATTTTGTTTTCCAATGATGCTTTCCTTTATCATGTTTATATTGAACAATCCATCCTGATATAAAAATATAAGCACGCGCAATATAAAATTCTACTCGGAACAATATTCACCAATATTCATGCAATAACCCTATAATATAGATCATTTGTACTATAATGATAATACACTCCATCCTTACATAAAATATTACAGATTTACTATGCGACTATAAGAGTTGTATAAAAAAGAGAAAATATGGTCAGTTTTGGTTGATGTGGTCAAATATGGTCAGTTTTGGTTGATGCTGTCAAATATGGTCAGTTTTGATTGATACAGACAAATAATTTTGTAACATGAGTCAGTCTGAGGTATGAAAACTACTGATATTTCTTTATGATGCGATATTTTGAATAAAAATAGGAAATGATGGCATCCTCAATTAATGCGAAAAAAAGATTTGTGGTCATTGATTTCCAATATTGCAGTTATTTATATACTACAGTCCCTCTCGAACTAAAATTATACCTGAATTGCTGTGCAGCTATATAGATTTACATAATAAAAAGCAAATATGGTAAGTTTTGGTTGATGCAGTCAAAAGATTGTATTACACGACTCAGTCTGAAGTATAAAAACTACTAATATTTGTTTATGATTCAATATTTTGAATAAAACAAGGACATGCTCATTGGAGGATCAAGGGGAGGGGGTCCAGGGGTTGGAACCCCACTTTTTTTTAACATCAATGCATATGAATGGGAGCATATAGTTGGACCCCCAGCCTGGATCTAGCTGCCCCTGCATGCTGGCACTATAAAATTGATGTGAACAATTACATTTTTTTCCAAAATTGCTGTTACTTGTATATTACAGTCCCTCTACACCTAAAATTAAAACTGAAGTACTGTGCACCTATATAGATTTGCAGAAAGAAAAAGCAAATAAAGGCAGTTTAGATTGATGCGGTCAAAAGATTTTTGTTAAACAGGTCGTCCGAGGTATGAAAACTACTCGTAAACAGATATTATATTGGTTATTGAGGTCCGATAATTTTGTTATGTGATAATGAGCCATCTTGACTCTCGGAATAACAAATGTAAAACAATTCAAATAATAATGCCCCCCCCTAATACTAACGGCCTAATTTATGTACAAAAATTGAGAGAAAAACAAAAATGTATGTGACACTTCAACAAAAGAAAATCACTGAATTACATGCTCCACACTTGGAACAGGCACATACATGCAGCATATGGTGGGGTTAACAGGTTAAACATGTTCTCTAAGGCAGCAACCATTTGATTTTTGGGGGGGGGGGGGGGGGCTATGGTTTTTTTTGGGAAAAAAAAGTTTGTTTCCAGTTTTTGGCATCGTCGCTAGCCAAGAGTTACGATTCACTCCCGCTCTCTTCACCCTTGGCGGATTGGGATAATATTTCGGAGACACAAGGTAACGATTTTTATTGGTTGCAGTAGAAACTCGCTGCATTCAATCAAAAAGTGCCTATAACATGATCACGTGTAAATGTAGAAAGTGTTTGTAAACAATTGCCACGTGTTTATTGTGCAACAAGTTTTTACATCACTAAACATACGACTATATTTAGTGACAACTTGAATGTTTTTAATCAACAAATAGAAGTTCCTGTGTATGTTTCATGCACAAATGCATGGATGTTGACGTATATTTTCGTTTCCGGCTTTACCAAGTGGGTAGAATCTAGACACTACCGTGTTTTTACCTCCAAATTGAAGAGTCCAAGTGCTACCATAAGTCAAGAATAATGTATTCGGAATGGGCATGACTTTAATCTTCCGATAGATGGCGTGACATTGATATCACAAATGTTGGCTCAATCTGCCAAGGGTGAAGAGAGCGGGAGTGGATCGTAACCCTTGGCTAGCGAAGATGAGTTTTTGGTGAAAAAAATAATTTGTTTTGGACATTGAGAAAAAAAATTGTTTGTTTCATCCTCATCTGCCACTATTTGCAAGGATTTGTATAGTATACAAATCCTTGCTATATGTAATGCTAAAATTGTTTTCGGTTTGACGCTCAAAAAATAGATTGTTCTTCGCCGAAGTCGAAAAAAAAAGTTTGTACAGAAAAAAAACCCATAGCCCCCCCTCCCCCCAGAAAATCAAATGGTTGCTGCCTAAGTCTTGCCGGTTATAAATCTGAAATAAAACCGGCAAAATAGCAAACTCTATATAATCTAAATCGGTTTTTTACCCAACCCTTTATATTAAGGCAAAGTGTTCTTAAAACTGATAAATCAACTCTAGCCGTAGAATTTATAAATCAATTTTAGCAGCAGAATTTATAAATCAATTTTAGCTGTAGAATTTATGAATCAATTCTGGCCGTAAAATTTATATAAAAAATCAGTTTAGCCGTAGAATTTATAAATCAATTTTAGCCGTAGAATTTATAAATCAACTCTGGCCGTAAAATTTATAAAAATCAATTCTAGCCGTAGACTTAAAAATCAATTCTAACCGTAGAACTGTTCTATAAGTAGAACTGACCAAATATCTGGTCAGTTCTAGGGTAGAACTGTCAGGATCAGTTCGAGGTAGAACTGTCCAAATCAGTTCTAGGTAGAACTGACCAAATCAGTTCTAGCTAGAACAGTTCTAACCTAGAACTGACTAAAAGGTGTCAGGCTGACAGTTCTACGTACTGTTCTCCTGACAGATTTAATGAGAGGTTAAAAGTGATCTCCACTGTATATCTCACCGTCAGAAATAAACTGTTGGATCTGCCGTTAAGTGGCACAAATTTGACACGGGCCCGTTTATATAAAGCCTCATCACATATTTTAAATTGAGCATAGGTTTCCCAGAAGTTAAGAAAGACATTTGAACTCATGTGTTGAAAAAACTTGAAGCGACGAGTGACGACCTTTGGTTTTGAAGGCTTCGTATATTAATTCAGTGCGTTTAGTCAGCACAATTTTTATGTGAGAACTTCTAAAAAGTATACAAAATTGACATTTGTAACGTGCAGCATGCTTTGGTTTAATTTGATATGACTTTTTGGAGGAAACAGATTCGTTTCATTTGAGGAAATTTAAAAATGACCAAACAAATGATCAAATATGGTAGTCGCATGACTTTAGAAAGATGTTGTTTTTGCTATAACTTTTTGGTTTAAACGTTGTATACCCATATTATTGGCTAGATAGTGGCAGTTATTCAGAATTGTACTAGACCGATTCTCAAAGCTGAATTTTTCACATTGATTTAATACCTTTAAAGTTATTTTGTTTTAACTTTCGAGGTAAAGTGTTGAATTTAAAAAAAAAATGATAGCTTTAATGTTCGCGGTTCTTACCAAAATAGTTACAGGCTTCAACCAGTTGCAGCTATATCAGATGGTAAAAGAAAAATTGATTTCTGTTTATTTAGTCTGATAACGCATTATCGTTCACGATCAAAATAATGCGTTGCCTGATCTTTCACGATCAAGTTAGGTGAAAATCAACAAAATTCAAGATTTTCATAAACAAATGAAGAGGAGGTTCAATGAACAGTTTTAAGAGAAGAGCATACTTTTATTTTACTGTACTATCGGACACACCAAAGATTATATTTCAAATATATCATGAAATATTGAAATATGACTCGTAATTCATTTCATGCAAATGCATTGCACCTTTTGTGTTTTTTCATAAAGTACTGCATATTTTCTTTATCTTAATGCACAGTAAAAATGAGGTTGTTGCCTCATTTTGACAGACGTATTTTTTTGTTCGCATTTGTTCCTTGGTTTGAAAAATTCAGCGATTTTGTCACATATTCTTATTAGTAGAATTTATATTTAATTACATTCACGATCCGTTACCAGATCTTTCACGATCGTATCGCAATACTTGACCACCGTTAGATATTCTTTCACGATCATTTTTTCTCGATAACCGAATGATACCTGTGTACATGTACGGTTTCAGTCTGGAAGATAGGTTATAAACATGCATAAGGATGTATAGGGATATCCTTTGTTGAAAGCTGCATGTTGACTCAGATGGAAAACATGATAAATATTAGTTATAAAAAAATCGAAACAAGTTAGAAGCATCGGTTGTTTTTCGAGGTTACTGACTTTTTTGTTTATTGTCGTATCTTTTTTAAATTTCTTTCCAAAGGACGAAATTTTTGTATGACTTTGGAATTAGAAATGCATAAACTTTCAGATATATTTATGGAATCCTATTCCTTATTTTGCCATTATATGTTTAAATAAAAGGGAAGTTCATACTAAATGACAGACGTTAAAAACTAGCGGAAAGAGTAAAACAAAGAAATACTAACTCTGATCAGCTTGTGCCTTCTTCATTTTTTCTGAAATTACAAAGACATATATGTTTCAATAGAACATATTTTCAATGTGTATAAAATGTTATGTACTATTTTATTACTATCGAAAGTGGGTGTCAATGGCAGTTATCTTTTAAAAACCTTTAACATTTGTTTATTTTTGTATATTTTTCATTTCTGTTTCAAAACAAAAAATACAAGTTTATATTATCTATGTTTATATTTAAAGTGGCTGAAATACTTGCTTGGTGCCATATTTTTGTATCTTTTTCACATCTGTCTCCAAAGGACATAAGTTTTGTATGAATTTGGAAATACAAATGTAACATATAACAAGGGTACCTAGTGTTATAACAATTATTCAAATTAGAACGTATGTAAAATTAGTCCTACTCTTAAGGGTGTTCAAAAATAACAAAATTATTTCAACAATACGTTGAATCCTCAGAATTCTCTTAAAATTGAGGTAAGTAATTCAATTTCCTACAAGTCACCTATCTTTTACACGTTAACTGAACGTTTGTGTCATGGCGTTGACCTGGTGCATGCATATATGTTTTGGTTAAGGCAAACACATTTCTCCACAAAATTTGCTATCGGATAAAAAAAAATATGATATTTATTTATGTTGGCCTTATTGGTTTTGTTTGGCCTGGTAGTTGTTTACAAAGTAATGTTATAACTGTGCAGTTTGGAAATCACTTAAACAATCATAGATATTGATGGAATGATTGGAACTTTCAATATGACTTACATAACGATTCCAGAATGATCATCATAAAAGATGCGTTATTTAAACTTCTTACTCTGTTCTAGAAACTTCCGTTTTATAGTTTTCTAAAACTTTCCTTTTTTCATTGTTCTAGAGATTTCCGTGACAACTATATAATTTTTATATATACAGACACTTAAGTTAAACTTTCAGGCATAGACATCGATAGACATTTATATTCTCAGCAGTTGAGTTGACACTTTTATTTTACAAACAAAACCGTACTTGATGGTGACCTATTGGACGCAATATTCTGATTGGATTCCCAAGTAGATTTCAGATAAAGAAAAGATAAAAGATCGACAAACATTTTGACAGTTAAGTTGACATTTCCTTTTAAGAAATACTTCTTGTAAACTTGCGTATAATAAATCTTGTTAAATTTCATTATAGATTTGTGTTTTGTTGGCTACAATTTAAGGGTGATTCTGGCCGTAACATGTATGGAAAATAAATATAACATCAAGAGCCACTACCTGAAGGCTGTTCGACCAATAATATAAACGTATTCCTTCATATATAAATTATATAAGAAATATTGGTATATAACCTTAATCGGCTTATTTCTAAACGTATAAACAAATCATAAACACCAGGAAAAAGATCACAGATAGGTCCTCGTCGGGTGAAGCACAATAATACAAACTTGTTATTCGCTGCTTTTACACTTAGCAATTAAAAAAGGGCAAACATTCGTCGGACTGAAGTAAAAACATTACGTTCGTTTAAAATGGCATATATTCATAAGGAATGTTACTTTTTTCATGTTAAAAATTAGACTCACCAGGTCTGTTAGTACAACGCAGAATTCATATTCATATCACATCAACATGTTCTAGTCATTCATAATATGTATGTTTTTGTTGCCAAAGGACGTTAATTTCCAAATCATGAAAGTGAATTGTTGAAAAATATGTCAAGTAAAATGTTTATACTTTTTACTATTCTTTTTCTAGTACATTTTAACGCTTTTTAGATATTACCCTTTGCTCAATTACGTGGTCAATTGGACCTTCATTCTTTCAGCTCCGTGGATTAGTTAAGTAATACTTAACATACCATTTGGACTCGTTGTATGTATTTTATAGTAACAGATTCTTTTTAAAACGTATTCTGTAAAAGAGTTTGGCTGTTTTTGCATGATGAAAGACTAAATGAAACAGGAAAAGCAAACATATTCAAATACACCTATAGTCAAAATCCATATGTCCACCCTGAAGAAAGTTCGTATGATCATATCTAAAGGGTTTAGTAATTATATGCTAAAATTACAAAAAAAAACACAACCGTGTGGTAAAATTGAGAATGGAAATGTTGAATGTAGTACAGAGACCACAACCCAAACAAATAACATAAAACAGCCGAAAGCTACCACCGAGACTTCAATACAGCTAGAAGATCCCGCATCCGTAGGCGTGCTTCAGCGGTCCCTTAAACAAAAATACATACTAGTCTAGTTCAGTGATAGTGGACGTCATACTAAGCTTCGAAATATATATAATACATATTCTATGTCAAAGTCCTGCTGATTTGTTGAAATCACTATTGAATATAATTTTATCAATAATTACCTTTTCGCATTATCCAAACAAACAGAAGAATCAGTGCGCTAAGACAATTTGGTACTAGAACTGCGATCACTATGCTTCCTTCTGCAAAAAGAGAAATATTGTCTTTGAATTCCTTATAAATGTAACAAATTTTATTGAACCTACTGTAAACAGGGAAATTTTCGCGGTAGTTTAATTTTCGCTATTTTCGCGGTAAGCATTGAACCGCGAAAATAAAACGACAGCGAAAATATCAAGTAAACTCTTTTTATTCATTTTACTTTTACAAATCGTGACTTAGATTTAGAGTTGCCGCATTGGCACTCATACCACAGCTTCTTATATCTACATATGTGGATAGAATATCTATAGGACTATTACATGAAATTGATTTTATAGACGACACATATATAAGTGAAATCATAACTGTATATCGTAATGCAAAGCAATGTTAGAAGTCATGTCTTTAACTCAAATCAGTAATTTCATAAGCGATCATTATGTATATTGTTATGTAAACAACACGCATTACCATTATGTTAAAGACACATGTCAATCAGTTTTTAAAGTATCACCTCGTTGAATCTTCTATACAGATTCATCAGATCAAACGATTGAAAAATTAGCATTAATCCTGACAGCATTTTATTCTAATTCAATCCTAATTAGGTCTACTTTTCTGATATTGTGTATGAGTTTTTACAAGCAAACATGACAAACTCTTAATCTACTTTATCATTAACATGATTAATAAACCAAAAACAAAAGATTTATGATTGATTTAATAACTTGATTTAGGATATATTATAGCTGTTCGATTTTGAAAATCATTTATGAAAATATTTATATAAACCACAGGGAAATCGCGAATTCTAAACGGCGCAAACTTGGATTGTGTTAGTAAATCGCGAAATAAAGACGGCGAGAAAATTTCCCGGTTTACAGTATTTATACTGACCGACTTTAAAAACGCAACACACATTTTATAGATGTTTCGAAATTTCGAACCAATAAAAGATTTTTTCTTTTTTTTTTTGCTAAATGTGAAACAGTTTTTACAATCCTTCGCCACACTTAAATCAGTTAAAAAATGTTGCATCTCCCTATTGCCAAGACTGAGGAATAAAACACTGAATCAACACATTAGAATACTGCAAACAGGAAAACGTGGACCTGCTGTAACCAGACAATTTGATGTCAGAAAATCGTCTAACTGTCCTTCCGACAATGATACCGGAAGACGGGATTTGTTGAAGGACATCAATGACCAGATCAACATGTATTGACAATGCAACTTCAATGGAATTTAATTACGCACCGTCATTTGATAGACAACAACGTCGCAACGTCAACTGTTAATCAAATTGCTGAATGCCATTTTGCACAGATGTATGCCATAAATGTTTCCCATTAACTGAACTGCCAAAAATTTATTTATAGTCTTAACGTTTCAACCGCATAATTGCAAAACCCAATTGTATTTGGTGGAAAAACGTCAAAATCAGAAGGTGCAAAATATAACTCAAAACGTGCCGAAAAGAACAAGCTGACCTTTCTGACAATCATTTTTGAGTTTGTTACAGTCCTGTATTGCTTTTGATAGTGACACGTTCATTGACAAGGGGACAACCAGCGTTTCAGTGTATACCACAATATTCGAACATTGAAAATGACGTAATCGATTCAACGTTCGAACTGGCATTTATTTAAACATTAAAGTAATGAAAGAACTTTCTGTTCATAAGGTTTTTTTACAAACAAATGCATATTTGAAAATGGAAATGTAAAAGATCTAGTGTTGCGTTTCTAAAGTCGATCAGTATATTATATACTGTCGTAGTTATTATCAGATCTGTTTGGCTTGTGGCTGAACATTATACAAATATTGACCATGGACTATCAGTTACTTGTTGCAATACACTGTTTAAATAATGTAATCTTGTTATAGCGAAACATCTATGTATGAAAAAAAAACATAAAAGAAAGCAAGCAGTTTTTGGTCCTTCTGTGTATGAATTACAGAAATTTATCATGTTTAATGCGACGTTCATACATAGCCGGTTATGACTTCCAATTGATACCAGAAAGCGCTTCGCCCCGAAAAGTGATTTTTTTTTAATTATTTCTAGCCTCAATAACTGATAGTTGTCGTGATTAAATAAATTTTGTCCATAAATTTCCATTTTAGAATCACAAAATATTGATCTGACGTTTGAATACATTTAATCAATAATGGTTTCATGAAGAAAGGAGGTAAAAATCCGTAGACTTATCGCAGCGTTCACACAGTGCCAATTACGGCTCCTGTTTGAGATTAGATAGTGTTACGACATGCAAAATGGAAAAAAGACGAATGGCTATCCTGAATAATCTGAAATGTTCTATCATTGTATACGAGAAGTTGCTTACGTTCACAACCACGGGTAGTAAGGTCGTCAATTCGAGGGGCGTTTAGTACAGTAATTTTGTCATAGTTTGGTTAAGTTAGACATGGTTGTGTTAAGAGTTTTTATTGACAATCAATGACACAATATAAATATTCAGATAATTTGCTAAAGGAATCTCTGAATATAAATTCAAGCTGGTAAGTATCCTTGTTTATTACTAATATGTTAGTATATTAAAGGGGTCATCATTTAGTTATAATTTGACACAGAATAATGCTTGCGTATGTCAAAATTTATATATGTTCGTTTATAATGCATAAAGTACAGTTATTTCTTTACTGTCTGTTACATCTCATATTTCGATATGGTATATATCCGCCGTCAATTATTCCTTAAAAAATCTACATTTGCACACAGTTTAATATTACAGAAATTTCGATGGGATGGTTTGGTTCCTTATCGTCATGGTTTAGTTCCTGTTCGACATGGTTCGGTTATGTAATTCCTGTCGTGAATGATGGCGGTGTTACGATAAAAATAAACAGACATAATGTACAACAATTAAAATATTGTTAAACAATAATTTCACTGATACTTATTTTCGTGTTAGACCCATGTTATCCTTTTTTGAGTCAATATAGTGTCGCTATTTTATAATGTAGTTGTTTTGTTCCCTGGTGAGTAGATCTGAGTTTTACATATTAACGATGATCTACATGCAAAAATACACCCCTTGATAAAGTAAGTCGTCTACAGTAAAGCTAAAATACTATCATTATAATTATCATAATTATAGAACAAGCACGTATAAAGAGATCACTAGAGTAATATATTAATGAATTTCAATTATAGCCAATTTCTTTAAAAGTTTTGTGTATTCGGAATTCACTATGACCTAAGAAAGTACATTGCAATATATCATTAGTAAGTACAGTATGATTTCCAATGAGACAACTATCCACCCTTAACCAAATGACGTAAATGTTAGGTCACTGTACAGCCTTCAACAAATAGCAGAAAATAAATATGATATACAGGAAAAAAACGACAGTCAGTGCATCACAAACTGTATACATAATACAATGTCATACAGAATATGACGTGGTTTAATTGTTGCCGGGCTCCCAACCAGTCCCTTGTCTTAAACTGGGCATAGAAAATAGTTGAAAAGGACTTGACTGATCAGATCGATACAGAAAGCAAAGTAATCAAGTAACAAAAACACCAAAGACAGAACTGATCTGTGAGTATATTCCCTGCCAATAAAAACTGACATAAAAAATAAATCTAAGACAAACAGTTTCTTTTATTTATCTCCAAATGTTATACAGCTACCAATATTCATCGTATTGTCTGTGATTTCTCGCCTTGTCGGGTCAGAAATGCGGATGTAAACAGTTTAAATGTACTCGTACTAAGCACAGTAGTACGTGTTTCGTTGACTTTTTTAATTATGTTTTTCAATCACACCGATAGAGCTTTTTCTGATATTATCGGCACTTTGTGGCATACAAGAAAAATTGGATTTACGAGATTAGTGGTACTACATAATACACTTATACAATATGAAAAAAGAAGAAGATATGGTATGATAGCCAATGAGACAATTCTCCACAAGAGACCAAAATTACACAGAAACTAACAACTATATGTCACCGTACGGCCTTCAACAATGAACAAAGCCCATACCGAACAGTCAACTTAAAAAGGCCCCGAAATAACAATGTAAAACAATTCAAACCAGAAAACTAATGGCCTACTTTATGTACCAAAAATGAACGAAAAACTAATATGTAATACACAAATACCAACGACAACAACCCAGTAACAGGCTCCTGACTTGAGATATGCACATACATACAGAATGTTGCGGGGTTCCAACCCTCAATCTAACCTTTGGTAGTGGTATAACAGTACAACATAAGAACAAACTACAAAAATCAGTTGAAAAGGCTTAACTCATCAGATGGATAAAAATAAAAGTGGAAGTGTTTAGGTAATTGTACATCCCAACAACAAAAAGACACTAGGTATATATCTGAGAGTACTCGCAGATAACTGACAGTTTGTTCAAAGCCACTGAAAACTATTGAAAAAAGCATGCACCTAAGACTAAATTATCAATCAGTACACATCCAACATCAAATGGATTTAGAATAACGACGTTTACTGTATAAAAATAGTTTATACTGTTGTCCAGGTTAACATTTTGTTCCGTCAATGTTTGGAGACTGGATGGTGTCCTCTCGATATCGCTTGTTAAATTTTATAGTTGAGTTAGTGTATCATGAACGGTATCATTTCTAAGTAGCTGGACACTACAAGGGATGATTATCGTGAAAAAATATTAATGACGTCTGTTTAGACTTTCTCTATTTCCATTCTCAATTTAATTTTTAAACGTAACAGTTATAGATAGTAAAAAAAATAATCTTTCGTTACTAAATTTCAAATCAGTCCATAACATTGCTGATATCAACCTATGAATTAACTTTCTTAAAATTTGGGTTTGAATTGTACATATGAGACCGCTTAAAATGCTTATTACGGGCGATCTTAACTTTCACCTATAACTATATATAAACTTATGATGTAAGTTTTCATAAAATTCTTACAAGAATTGCACATTAAATAAATAAATACAGTATTTATAGAGCGCATTATATAATTACAAAAATTACTCTAAGCGCTTCACATTTAAACATATATAAAATACAAAAATACATAAAACATAGATTACAAAGCACTATCTTAAAAGAATCAAACAAGCATATATAAAAATTTATAAAATATTAAAAAAAAAGAAATAAAGAAATAAAAGAAATGAAAAATGCATGTACCCTAAAATATACAAAACTGTCTAAAACTAATGCAGTCAATTAAAAGTATATAAAATCTACAAAAAATCCTTAAAAGCAGTCCGAAATAAATGAGTCTTAAGGTGCTTTTAAAAACATCTAAAGAATTTACACTCCGTAAAAACGATGGCAAATTGTTCCAGAGTGTAGGTGTAGCCTTTTCAAAACGCCTCTCACCGTAGCTTTTCGTTCGAACGTCATTTGGAGGATGTAGGAGCATACTATTTCCCGACCTGAGGGATCTACTTGGCTTGTATGACGTATTTAAATTTTAAAGGTAACTAGGAGCCTTGACATGCTGTGCTTTGTACACATATAAAAGAAGTTTATATTGGCAACGGTAATGTATGGGTAACCAGTGTAACGATATTAAAACAGGTGTAATTGAGTCAAATTTTCTTTTTCGTGTTATCAAACGTGCTGCTGTGTTTTGGACCCGCTGCAATTTACTGATAATGTTGGTGTTAGTACCGTACAACAATGCATTGCCATAGTCCAGCCTTGATGTAACTAGGGAGCACACTGTTGTTTTACAGGTTTTAACTGAAATTAAAGATCGAATTCGACCAATATTCCGAATTCTGTAAAAACAAGCCTTAGTGATCGCACTGGCTTGATGTTCCATACTGATGGTTTTATCAAAGTACATTCCCAGATTTTTCACACAAGAAACGTCGCTTAACACTGTTTCATCAAATGTCAGACGAAAATCTGAAAGATGCGTCAATTGATGTTTTGGTACAAATATTATTAATTCTGTCTTGTCTTCATTTAGTTTGAGCATGTTGGCACTCATCCAATCACCAATATCAGACAAATATTTTTCTAGGCGTTTGGATAGATCGCACCAGTCTCCCTTCAGTCTTATGATTTGATAAACTTCAGTATCGTCTGCGTACGAATGGTATGACATTCCGTGGCGCCTACAAATTTCGCCTACTTGTTTTGCAAAAATACAATATAGTTTTGGGCCCTAAGCCCGAGCCCTGCGGTACACCAAAATCGAGTTTGATATCGTCAGATTGTACTGATCCTATAGCAACACGTTGAGTCCTGTTCATAATATACGATTGTAACCATAGCAAAGCATCTCCGGTAACGCAAAAAGAATATACCAAACGATCAAAACAGTTCGTGCATTTTATCTTATTTTTACTAGAATCAGACTTAGTCAATCAAGAAACCTTGTCAACAGTTTTATCTATAGGGCCCTTTAATTGGAAATAAAATATCATAGTTTCCGTGGAATGACATGTTCGGTAGGGTGACTGAACACTATCATGTAGAGAATGTGAACTCATGTGATTTGACAGTCGAATGTCGACAACCTTTTCCAGTCTCTTTAAAATGAAAGGTAAGTTGGAGACTGGTCGATAGTTTTTGAGCACCTCTTAATCTAGACTTGGTTTCTTAAGTAATGGTCTCAAAACAGCTTGTGTCAACGACAGTGGTACACATTGTTCTGATAGTGACCTGTTGAATATATCTGTGATTGACGGCAACAAATGATCCACACAAGGCTTAAGAAGTTTTGTTGGTAATGGATCAAGTTCGCAAGACTTTGTTGGAGCAGCTAAGATAATTTTACGAAGTTCGTCATTTGAAACTGGCGATAACGATCTTAATGGTTCACCTTCGAATTTTATATCAGCTCTCATTGTATCACGGTTGTAACTTGATGCATCATTCTTAGCCGTGAGATTGTCACGAATGGCACTTATTTTTCCAACAAAAAATTCACAAAATTTGTCAGCCAGAACTTTTTCATCATTATGCGAAGGTAGTATGATTTTTCGCCTATTGCCCATTAAGTCATTTGTCAAACGATGCAATTTCTTTTGATCATGTCCTATCTCGGATATTTTTGCTGAAAAAATAGTCTTTCTTGGATTTAAGGAGAAGCTTGCTTGCTTTCAGACAGCTAACTTGAAATATTTGACGATGAACTGTCAATTTCGATTTCCGCAGTTGTCGTTCTGCTTTTCGACGGTTTCTCTTTGTTAAGCGGAGTTCGTCTGTATACCACTCAGTGTTAGGACCTATTATGATGTTCCTCGATTTTAATGGTGCATGCCTATCGATGATTGAACTATTTTCAACCGACCGACGATTTAGAACTATTTCAGTGGTGCTCAAATCTTGTATGAAGTCAGTTGTTTTAATTTCAGTAAATTTACGATACGACACGATATGTCGTTGTTTCGGGGGCTTTGAGATCTTCAATGATGTAAACAAAGCAAGGTGATCACCAGCAAGATTACCATTCTGATCGAAAAGACATGGGTCCTTAATGGATGGAGATGTTTGCACAATTATGCTGTTGTCTCTTGTTATAACGACATCAAGTGTGTGACCCTTATTGTGTGTTGGTCATTGGACATGTTGTACCAGTCCATGGTCGAGAGGAGTTTCATTGAATTTCCGAGTATCGCTCGCATTCACATTATCCAGGTGAAAGTTAAGATCGCCCGTAATAAGCAACTCGTTTGGTATGACAACAAGCCGATCTAGGAACTCGGACCATTCCTCAAAGAATGTGGTGTTTTTCAGTTTATTTGTCCGAGATGGAGGAGGATGGTAGATGACGCATAGTCGGAAATTTTGTGATTTAACTACCACATCGCATTCTAGCAACTCAAAATGTGTGAATGTTTGTGCGTTTTTAGACCGCTTATTTCAATATTTGATTTGTGGATAACGGCTACACCACCACCTGTCTTTCCTGTTTTCGAAATTTGGTGAATAATGTATCCATTTGGAGTAATGTCGGACATAACTTGTTTGTCAATTGAAGTATCTAGCCAGGTTTCAGTCAGTGCTAGTATATCTGCATCATTTGAAAGCATAAAATCACAGATCGAAGTCGATTTGTTCTTTACGGATCTTGCGTTTAGTGAAATGAGAAAAAAATATATCAATGATTTGACTGATAGCTGTTCGCGAAATCTTTCGAAGATATGATGTATCATTGGCGAACGTTTCATGTGTGTCCTCGTCTGATCTATGTCGAATGAGAGTCTTGATTGGATGTGTATCGATACTATTAACAGTTAAGATAGATGAACATTGTGGTGTTATATGTATCAAATTGTTATGGGATAGTTCCTCTGAAGGAATTATAAGCACACGGAACCCTCTTTCATGTCACAACAGTGCGGATCGGTCGGGGAAAATTTCTTCCGGTGCTAATAGTGCAATTTTTTAATATAACTAATGTTTCCAAAGGGCATAACATTTTAAAATTAAAGATCGGCACTGATTTTCGAACTAGCCCACACTATAACTAAAACAACTACGATAAACGTTTTATAAAACATCCGGCAAGAATTGTAAACATGAGACCCTACGGATGAACGCATTGACTGACGGACGGAAGGACGAACTCCCATAATTTCCATTGACCCCGCAATGCGTTACTCGGTGTACACAAATATATAAATGTAAGATGTGCCTTTACGCCAACCAAATTTGGATAGTTTGACTTACAATATAGATTCAAACATTTAATTTTCTTTGTATTTGTGCATTTGAAAAGAATAATAGATGCCTTCTCGCTTATTTGCTGAACGTATGCCATATTTATAACAACTACATACAATACACTAATACAATATTTAGACTCACAGAAATTATCATCTCCTAACCCAAAATCACAAAAATTTGTAAATGCAAAATTACTCATTTAAGGACAAGAACCCTAAAGGTGTAACATTGATTGATTCTGGCATTTGTTGAAGTTCTTGTTTTGAAATCTATATGGTTTTAAGACCACAATGTTTGAGTTGTCGTACTATAAGGTATACACGTTCTTACCTTGGCCGTAGCTTTAACATAGTTCAAGGTTGACCGTATCATGTATTCTTATAAAAAAACAACAACATCACGTTCCTTGTATGCAGCTGCCAGTATGGACGTTTATGAGACTGACGATATTTTAAGTCAGGCATTAGATTTGGCAGAAGAGATTGAAGATGATGCTATATGTATTACCCAAAATACTTAGCAGTCTAATGAAGGTAATCATAAATGTATTTTGCATGTTTTATATTAAATAAAAATTCCCCTCCCGATTTTTATCAACTTGAAACAAACTTCCACACTGGGTAATATGTGTGTCTGGACTAGAAACCCCGACGACTGGACACGCCTTACATAAAAAAAAAACAGAGTATGTATACGGATTGATAGTTTAATCATAGATGCATGATTTGTTTTATTATTTGTGAGTGGCTTTTAACTAGCAGTCATATAACTGCGAGTACTCTCAGATCTGTTCCTAGTGTCTTTTTTGTCGGGATGTACAAGTACCCGGCCACGTCCACTTGTATTTTTGTCCATCTGATGAGTTAAGCCTTTTTCAACTGATTTTTATAGTTCGTTCTTATGTTGTATTGTTTAAGCACTGTCCCAGGTTAGGGGGAGGGTTGGGATCCCGCTAACATGTTTAACCCTGCCACATTATTTTAGTATGTGCCTGTCCTAAGTCAGGAGCCTGTAATTTAGTGGTTGATTTAAGTGGTACATGTTTGTTTTTGTTAATTTTTTTATATAAATAATGCCGTTAGTTTTCTCGTTTGAATTGTTTTACATTGTCTTATCGGGGCCTTTTATAGCTGACTATGCGGTATGGGCTTTGTTCATTGTAGAAGGCCGTACGGTCACCTATTATTGTCAATGTCTGTGTCATTTTGGTATCTTGTGGACAGTTGTCTCATTGGCAATCATACCACGTCTTCTTTTTTATACCCATGTAAAAATCCACTTTTAAGGGCAGTTATTGCTTTGTTATGGGATTACGAAAAAGGCCCCCTTTCTGGTAATGACCATCACGTTGAACAAAACCTTTCAAATTTGCAAATATGACAGAATCCGCTCCTACATACCATATAAAATTGAGAATGGAAATGGGGAATGTGTCAAAGAGACAACAACCCGACCAAATAAAAAACAACAGCAGAGGGTCACCAACAGGTCTTCAATGTAGCGAGAAATTCCCGCACCCGGAGGCGTCCTTCAGCTGGCCCCTAAACAAATATATACTAGTCCAGTGATAATGAACGCCATACTAAATTCCAAATTGTACACAAGAAACTAAAATTAAAATAATACAAGACTAACAAAAGCCAGAGGCTCCTGACTTGGGACAGGCGCAAAAATGCGGCGGGGTTAAACATGTTTGTGAGATCTCAACCCCCCCCCTAATACCTCTGACCAATGTAGAAAAGTAAACGCATAACAATACGCATATTAAAATTCAGTTTAAGAGAAGTCCGAGTCTGATGTCAGAAGATGTAACCAAAGAAAATAAACAAAATGACAATAATACATAAATAACAACAGACTACTAGCAGTTAACTGACATGCCAGCTCAAGACTTCAATTAAACTGACTGAAAGATTATGATTTCATCATATGAACATCAGGCACAATCCTTCCCGTTAGGGGTTTAGTATCAGTCCATTCTGTCATTTCAAATCCAAAACATAAGTGACATTTTATAGAAAATTTATATCCGTTCCTGTTTAAAAAAAGGTTCTAATTCAACAGAGCTCTGTAATGTAAATCAAGATACAGAATTGGCCGAGTTGTGACGAATGGGTACCATTGGTATCTGTTTTTAATTTCTAAAATGTCGAAAATTTACACCTTTTTTTAAAAGATAAAACTTGTTCATACGTCATTTATTAAATTGCTGTGTATGAAATGAGGTCTTTGATAAGTCAGTTTGGCTATTGTTACAAGTAAACCTTCTTATAATGTTCACCACTGGACGTTAACCAACAATCAATCTATCAATCATGATGTTCATTTTATAACTCTTTATAATCGTGGCCTTTTCCCCACAGATAACATAGCTGAGGAAGGTTCTGACGTCGGAGCATTTCAACTTTTACTTGAGGATGAAAGGGAAGATTTACACTCAGAAGAGGTTGTTCCTAAAGGTATATTTACACTTAATAATATGTTATGCAGCTTCACAAATCGGACTCAACAATGAAAACATGGGCGGATCTAGGGAGTTTGGTTGATTTTATAGGGAATTACTGAAGTATACTGGAGTGCCCCCTTTTTTTTTAGGGCAGTTAGTGTCCCCCCCCTTTTTTTTTATAAAAAAGATCTGGATCCGCCACTAGA
Source organism: Mytilus edulis (assembly GCA_019925275.1). Lineage (NCBI taxonomy): Eukaryota > Metazoa > Mollusca > Bivalvia > Mytilida > Mytilidae > Mytilus > Mytilus edulis. The sequence goes on from CM034360.1 coordinate 113,266,312, forward strand.
AAAGTATCTAAAGGGCTAATATAATGCATCTTTAATATAACCAAAGACGTATACATGTAACTAACATAACTTTTGTACTTCCTTGTTTTAAAGCTTTAATTCATAATTATCAACTAATTTTAGGTATACTCCGATCCTTGATTTCAGGGATAATTAGATTGAATTGAATGTTTAGTGGTTCTATCGTCGAAATCTGTATAATTATGGTGTCCATATATATGTTAAAAAATTATCGGCAACGTTGGGGTACCCCAGTTGCATTCAGTCAAGATCCCCATATTACGCCACCAAATTCTTTCAATCTGGATGACACTCTATCAATTAAGCTATTGTAAACCGATCAATTTACCCACAAAACATCATTCAATCCTTACATATGCCAATTGTATTTAAAAAAAAAGTTATCTACTAGCTACTAAGATTGGTTAAATATACTCTGAGACCTTGAGTAAAATTTAAACCACTGTTTCGTGGGTTTCTTAGTAAAAATACGTTGATGAGATGCAAATTAAATCCTAAATCATGCACCTATGTTTATATCTTAAAGCTCATAGAAACAGATGTACATAAATATTCAAATACGCCAAATCTGCTTAAGACTTTTTCAACTGATTTTTATACGCCCGTTTACTGGACGGATGATACCGTTGTCCGTCTGTCTGTCAGTCCGTCGGTCTGTTAATCCATCGGTCGTACCGTCCGTCTGTCCGTCGTCATTATGTCGGACAATAACTCAAAGACGCTTGAACCAATTCGCATGCAACTTTGGTGGATTGTTTATATCTATGTTTATATCTCTTTCGCTTTTTTATAAATTTTAGATTGTAAGTTTTTGAGTTTTGATTGGTTTTTTTTTCATTAAAAAGAGGGATTTTCAAGTTTTCGGACAATAACTCAAAATCACTTTAACTTGCATGCAAGAAACTTATGTGAATTGTTTATATATAATGACATGAGGTCCCTTTCGGATTTTTTTATTTTTGTAAAGATTTTATGTTTCCGAGTTATACTCAAAAATACTTTCAGCAGTTTTCATGAAACTTTGGTGAATTGTTTATATTCATTGACGTAAGCTCCTTTCGATTTTTATAAATTTTAGATTTTACGTTTCGAGTTATGGATTTATTCATAAAAAAGGGGAATTTTCCATTATGAAACTATGGTGACTTGTTTTTATAACTGTTAAGATATCCTCCCCACAGTTCGTCATGAATTTCTGATGTAACATTGAGAAGTTATTGGATTTGTTTTCTTTGAAAAAGCGAACGGGCATATCATGCGCTCGTTGCGCAGCTGTTCATTATAGTTTTTTTCTTATGTTGTACTCGGTTACACCACTGCTCAAGGTTTGTGGAATATATCTTAGAGCGCTCATTATTTGTTCAAACCCGCAATATGATGTATATTCCTGTCCCAAGTCAGTAGCATTGGTTGTCGTTGGTTCCTGCATGTCCTGTTTGTTTCTCATAAATTGTTTTGTTATAAGTTAGACCGTTAGTTTTCTAAAAAGACGTGATTCATTTTTTCGACAGGTTGCCTAATATGTGGTTGGACATCTTGGTGCTCTGTCAAGTAACAGCAGCCTAAAGAAGTAAAATTAAACAAATTATAATATGTCAATTGATGGGGGAGCTTATACTGTTTTCCGATAATTATGTCGTAAAATGAAACTTTTAACATTAAACAGTTGATTTCCCCCAAAAAATGTACTAACTGAAAGCGTGATTTAACTTCTTTATGCTGCTCTTGCTTGACGTAGGATCAGGATGCCCTAACACATAAGTCGGGGCGTTTTAAATACCGACTTAATATACATATAGAGTATGTTTTTTTTTTCATTATTGAAGGTCGTATGGTTGAGTAAAGTTGTTTACAACCACTGCAATTGAACTTATGTGGAAAGTTGTCTCAATCGCAATCATACCATTTCTATGGCAGGCCGTTCTCGTCAAAACTATGTTTAAACCATTTTTCGAAAAAATTCTACACTGAGAATTAAAAAAAAAACACACACACTGAGATTAAAAACTTAACGACACACACTGAGATTTCATAAAGACACACTGATATTTAAAAACTACACACTGAGAATTGAAAACTACACACTGAGATTTGAAAACTACACACTGAGAAATGAAAACTACACACTGAGATTTAAAAAATACACACTGAGATTTGAAAAAGACACGCTGAGATGAAATAAACTGAAAAACACAAACTGCATGAGAATTGAAAATAACACAATAAGATTTGTACGCACATTTTCTGCTTATTTTAATTTAATACAACTTTGCCTTTTTTAAATTCTATGATAAAGAGTTTCATTTCTTATGTTTAACGTCAACTGGATCTTAGCCTGCTTAAATTCTTGTATCCCTGAAATTAACTGAACACAGAGCTAAATATAACAGTAAACAATAAGGATAATATTCGATTTTAAAATGTTATGGCGAAAAACATTGTATCTAAACTGATCTGTTTATAACAAAATAGGCTACATTGTAAAATTTAGGATGGGGCCGGGGGTGGGGGGTGGGGGGGGGGAGGGGGTGGGTGGTAAGTGAGAAAATTATTCAAAATTGAAGATGATTGATTATGTTTTGGATATTTGCCACGTAAATTTTAAAGAAAACATATTTAAAAGTCGTTTTTGAAAGAATAAGGTTAAGTTGTTAAATGGTTGAAAAACTTGAAAAATCATTCCCTGCCAAATTCTATTTTCAATGGCTTATAAAACAAGCAAATAGACCCTTATTTTTTTGTTTTGCTTTTTAGTTCCTTTATTTATATACTATCACTTTATAACAGTCTTCCAAACAGCTTGTTATTTTGAAACGGAGAAGCGTACATCTTTACAAAATGTTTATGCCAGGATGATTAATAGGGTGTTGAATCTAAAAACAAATGGTATAAGCGAACAGATGCTTTAATTACTACTTTTTGTAAATTACAAGTATTGTCCAGAAACTGTGATATATTAAAACATCTCTGTGATCAAAAGATTGTGTGTGAATTTGAAAAATTACTATAAAATGTGTGGTGCAAATTAAAATTTAAAAAAAAAACGCGAAAAACATACATAGCTTATGTAGAGAGCTCTCGATTTCTTTTATATGTTGCATTTGGTGCTTCCAGGATGTCATTGCCCATATCCGATCTTTTTTTTTATATAGTGGCCTCAAATGTAAAAACAAATATAATGTTTGCCTCGTAACACTTGTCCTGTGTCCATTACTGAATATCAGATAAAGTGCATTTTATTGAACACAAAAGTTTTCAATAGTAACCTTGTTTTTCAGAAAAAGACGATGTGGATTCTAGATTTAGACTCATAGAGAACGACGAAGTTGAAGCGCAATCCAAACCATACATACCAGCCAATACAATTAAAAAGGCAAATTGGACAAAAAACATGTACAATTCATTGCGCCTTGGTGCAATCTTGAACGCAGAAGAAGAAGAACGACTCATTCTACAGAAAGATTTACTTTGTCTGTTTCCCAAGTTTATAATGTCTGTCAGGAGAAAAGACTGTGAAGAATATAAAAGTGACACAATTTTTTCGATTATAACATCAATTCAAAAGTATTATGAAATTAATGGAAAAAACATTTCGCTTCTTTCGGATATAAAATTCAGTAGCATTAAGAATTGCGTCAGCAACACCATGCGACAAAAAGTACAAAAGGGAATTGGACTTTTTAAAAGACAGGTCCAGGTAATCCCGAAATAAACGGAAACCATGTTATGGGAAAACGGGTTTCTTGGATACGGGGATCCGGAAACCTTATTCCATACAATATTTTGGATTATAGGTATTAACTTTGGTCTTCGGGGTGGTCAAGAACATCGCGACCTTCCAATGGAAAACTTTAGTTTAGAAACAGCAGATAACGGGGAACAAGTTTTAGTTTATAGGGTAACAGTGTCAAAAACATACAGGGGAGGACTTGAACATAGGAAGATAGAACCACACACGGCCAGAGCATTTGCAAATAGGCAGCAACCAGATAGGTGTCCTGTACACATGTTCAATACATACAACAAGAAATTATCATTAGAAAGAGCAAAGGAGGCCTTTTATTTTCTGTCCCTTGCATGCTATAGAGCCATGATAAGCCCGTTTGGTTTTCGAAGCAACCAGTCGGGAAAAATAAACTTGAAGTTGTTGTTAAAACTGTGATGGGAAAGGCAGGCATAAATGGATTGTACACCAACCATTCTCGTAGGGCAACTACAGCAACTCGTCTATTTAAAGCGAACATTCCGGAGCAGCTAATACGGGAGCAAACTGGTCATTGGAGCAATGATTTGTGGTCATACAGCCGACCACCTGAACCACAGAAACGAAAAGTGTCCAAAATCTTGCAACTGAATGAAGATAGTTGCACCAGTATCGGACCGACCGTGCCAAAACAAGCAACCAACAGCAGCAGCCCTACTGCGGCTAAGCAAGCCACCACAATTAGCGCCGAGTCAGTTCGATCGTTTGTTTTCAACAATTCAAACATTAATATTTATTTTAGCAAGTGATGGTGTCTAATGTATATTCGTGGAAATAAAAGTGCTTTAAACGTATGTTCTTTAAGAAGTTGCAATATGTGTTTAAAATTAAGATTTCAAGCAAAGGTGTATTTAAACCTATTTTGTTTTATTCCAAATTGATGCTGAATATTTTTTTACTATGAGATTTACTGAACTTTGGATTTTTTTTAAATATGTCACGAGACAATTTGTTGTGAACACTTTTAACTATCACTTCAGTTCATGCTATTGGCAAAAAAAAATCTATTGTTATGAATAACAATGAACTCGGCTTTCTGGATGTAGAAGCAGGGGTTTCCATAAACCCCGCTCATTACACCCTGTGGCCAAAATTCATTGTTATTCATAACAATACAGATATTGAACCATTCAAGTTTCCCGTTTTTCCGTTTTCGCTCCGTTTTTCATTCGTTCCGTTTGCGTGTTTCGTTCATTCCGCCTGCGTGTCATTCATTCCATTCATTTCGTTCATTTCGTTTAAGTTCATTCCGTGTTCCATTCCGTGTTCAATTCTGTTTATACACGACATAGCATGATAACAAGCGTGTTGTTCGGTAAATTGTGAAGCTAATCATTTCGTTTTAGAACGTTTACAGCGTGTGTGAACGATTATATCATTCTAAATCGAAAGGTAATTGGGTTCGTTTCGCAAATAAATTTCGTATTTTATAATCACATCATCACATGTATTTTTTCTTTATTAAAAAAAACGACAATCACCACATGATGGTCACTGGCTCAGGTCTGAATAGACCGTTTTTTTTAATTAAATGATGTGAAATTTTGTTAAAAAAAATTGTGTTCGCAGTAAGTCATTAAAAACTTGTTGAGACATGGAAATATTATATTTTACTTTCATGCTGTCAGATTAAATGTATTCACAGGTTCATTATTTATTTTTTATAAAAAGGATGTTTGAAAATATCCCTATATTAAAGTGTACTCTACACATGGCTTACTGGATATACCGAGTTGCAAATATCTAACTAATTTACAATAAAACGAATGTAGAAAATTGTAGTATGGTAGTTTGTAAATAGTCTTCTTTCTATTTTAAATGATTAAAAGTAAATGCTGAATAAAATGTATCTACGATTGCTTAAAACATAGGGACAATATTTCAGTAAGTCTGTGTTTCATTTAATTAAACAAGCTAGATTTATATTTTTTAATACAGCTACTGTAATCTTAGTGTTATAGGAAAGTATTTTTTTATTTGCATATCATAAATACAATGAAATATCATGCATATGAAACATGTATATGCAGCATTGTGTTTAAGTTTAGTGGACAATTGACAATAACATATTTCTGTGAAGCTAAAAAGACATTTTATTGCAACAGATGTGTATTAATTAAAGTGGTGACAACGTTTTCGGGGATTTCATACATGTTTTAATCAATCCAAATAACCAGCGGGCATACTCTACAGGACATCTTTTGAAAACTTGCCAGACATTTCACACTTAGCTGAGTTGTTTAACAGATAATTATTCTACTGCCAAATTGGCAATCATTAAATGGAACTTCTATTTTTGTTATTTTTAGCAAATGAGACTAATAAAGATATTTATATATTTACATTGATCTTGATGTTTTTTTGGTGTTTAAAATTTGTTCAGAAATATAATTCAGTATTTTTATTTCCTTCATTTGAAATGTTTACGCTTTCAGCTAATCTGACAATAACAGTGTAGTTATAACGTGATACCTATTAAAAGAATGATAAACGAAAAAAAAGTCACATAAAAAAAGTCCCGGGAAAAAGGTCACAAAGTCCCTAGTAAATAAAGTCACCGGAAAAAAAGCCACAAGAATAAAAATCACAAGAAAATAATCAAAGGGAGCTGACAATGCGGTATGGGCATTTCTCACTGTCGAAGGCCGTTCGTGGACTAAATTTGTTAAAATGTCTGTGACTTTGATCTCTTGTGGAGAGTTATCGCATTGCAATCATACCACATCTTCTTTTTTTATATATGTGTTGTGCAAAAAAAAACACAAAACCATTACAAGTTGTCGCTCGTATTCACTGTAATATATTAGTGATTATGTTAAAGTTATGTGATTCGCTACGGTGGAGTTGACAAGTATGTCGAAAAAAAATCCGTCACTCAGTCATTTTGAAATTCAGATTACCGTAACACATGTTTAGGCTAAGGATGATGCCTTCAAAGTATTGAGCAAGGACGTATTGACTTCTTTATCACAATTCCACCCAACAGAAAATTATACTCCATTACACTCTAAAATAAACGGGCGTATTTTTTTTTATTTTTTTTTGGGGGGGGGGGGGGGGAATTGCATATGAATCCCATATCTGACCGGAAGGTCTGTTCCGCCGAACCGATATACTGAATATTTTTTTCAAAGCCCGACTGCAACCGGCCTGCTGGGTGTGGGCTATATGACTCCATGTGTCGAACGTTATTCATAACTTCATTTTCGTTTCCGATTCATTCGTAGCCTTTTTGTTGATTTGTAACCCTCGCTTCCATTGTTGGGTGAAACATTTCAACCAAACATTTCAATGGAAAAAAAATTTCTTGTTTGTTTTTCCTCGTGTCGGTCGTCTTGTAAATTTCATTGAATAGCCGTATATCTTGTTCACAACAAGAAATCTGTAAAGCTATGCTAACTAACCATACAACAAACGGGAATTTCCCATGTCCATTTTTTACTGACAAATTTCACTTCAAATATATTAAATACATGTAGTACATAGCTTTGGATTCATTCAATCATTTTATAATAGACAATCAATGTAGAGAATACGGCACCAAAAATGTCCAGCCCCTACACTTTAACTAAAATGCATTTTACACTTATTTTATGTTTTTTAGCAACAAAAAAATGATCCCCAACAATTGTTCGCCTCGCTCCGCTCGGCGAAATTTATTACTTCGCCCCCCTTTCCAAAATCCTGATTCCGCCCCTGAAAGCATTTTAGAAAACCATAAATAATATAGTGTAGATATTTGAACTTTGTCTTAAAATTTGCAATAAAAAAGAACCTTCAAATATTGAATCAAAACTCTTTTGAAACAATGAAATTTGTCCGGATATATACATGTTGTATAAAGGATATTTTTTTCCGTGTTCTATTCCGTTTATGCACGACATAGAATTTTCCTTTCCTAATCAATTGTACTCATGACTTAAAGTAATGTGAAATTTTACAACAAATCATCTACAAAATTGTACTTTAGTGTCAGTAAGGACAAAAAGTCATATTTAGTGCAAAGTCCCAAAAATGTAGTTAAGAGTTATGAATTTTCGTTAATTCATATATATCACATTTTACAAGAAATATTAACATTAAACCGGGATAAAAAAAAATCTCAATTATACTAAGAAAAGAATATTCAATAAATATTATACAATATGCTTCGTCGCAAATTCGTGTAAAACCTTAGACAAATAGTGCAGTTGCATTTTATCGACTGGTCAGTGTTCGGAACTTATGATAACAAATAGTTATAGCGTATAAAGGACGAGAAAACGAATAAAAAGCTATGTTTCGCATGAAACAAATATCCACCAGAGACAAAATGACTTATAGATGTTAAACTGGTCCGCCGTTCCATCTATACATGTAGGTTTGCACTTCGAGGTGAACACAACAGGGGTCCAGTTTGTATAGATGTGAACTATTAAAGGTCAACGTCTCAAAATCCTATGCACGTTTGAGTTTAAATCCCGCGATAATTACAAGGGTACATGAAAGTGACATATAATTAATATTCGTTAATTTTATATATTACTCAGAATGAATAGCTTGATCGTTTATACAGAGAATAACATAAATTTAAAATAAAAAAGTATGTGGTATGATTGCAAACTAGACAACTATTAACCAGAGTAAATGACAGATGAAAGCAACCATAAGTCATCATATAGAAAATCCATACCGAATAGTAAGCTCTAAGAAGGTTCCGAAACAAAACAATTTAAACCAGGAAATAAGTAATCCTGTTGCTGTAAAGACTTTATAACAGTTGTCTTTATGAATGAAATGGTTAAAAAAAGCATCAATCTGTCGATTGCTTTCGTTTGCTTACTGCGCTACATCGATGAGTGTCAATTTCATTTTTCGCGAAAACAGAAATATTTTGTTTAAAAGAAAAAACAACCTAAACATCAGAGATACATTTAATTTCAGTTCTGTTCCTGTATCAATTCGCAGTTTTTCTTAAATATTTTTTTTTCTTATATGCAAAGGGATTCCGTGCCTTCAGTTAGGTTTAGTATCATATAACCGATCTTTTAATTATAATATAATATACTAGTAGGAACTAATAAATAATTCGGTCCAAGGCCTGATTGATGAAAGGGAATTATCGACAACACAAAATGCAGGAAATAATTGTGTACAAGAATTGAACCGCGCTGAAGTACGTCCATTATTTATAGTTGATTATTCATTAAATTAATCAAATGGTCGGCCAGTTACAGTAACTGTAAGTAGAAAAGGGTATAAATTTGCATCTGCATGGATAGTAAGATTGTACAAGTAAAAAGTAAAAAGTAAAATTAGTATTCCACATGGCTTAGAAGTTAATTGACTTCTTATTTTATGACTTAATAGTATTATATTATGTAAACGAATTGAGAATCTGATTTATTCTTCCCGTAAAGTGGACAACCTTAGCGTGAATACAAGTACTTCTTCGTGACAATTACAGCTAATTTCTTTATTCATGCAGGGTAAGACTTTGGTAAATTTGATTGCTTTGTTTGTATATGGACAATTGGAATTGGGATAACTTTTAATCAAATTTTAATATAACATATACTTGTTTTAATAATGCCTGTTTATATTGTTTGAAGAAATCAATCTTTATGATAGTGCTTGAGCTAACTGCCAGCTTTACTCTACAAGCATTAGGAAATTAGCTGTAATGGTACAATTAAAGCCAGGAGCATTTGAGATCGCAAATAAATTACTGCAACCCAAAACACAGCCGTAGTCCGTTTTATAATCTTTTAATGTGTCATTGTAAGGGACAACATCAAAAGTTCAATGTAGGATAAAAAACTTAATTCACATAGTTTTTCACTGACCCCCACCCCCTCTTAACTTAATTTGGGGGAAAATGATTTACCTATATGGATATATGTAAAAATCGATTTTGGATTAACAAAACTTGCAGTCATGTTGAACCCCACCCCCAAACTATTTGATTTAAGTTTTTTATCCTACATCGATCTTTTGATGTCATCCCTAAATAACGTTGTCTTGTCAATATAATTCTTATTTCTTTTATTTAAATGATTCTTATAGTGTTTGTTCATGTGAACTTAAACACTTAATCAGGAGAGTGTGTGTCCATGTCTGCATGGTCAATGCTTATCAATCGTAACCCTCAACAATTTAGTTATCTTTCGGGAATTATCGCGTGATTTCATAGCTCGGATTTGTAGATTAGATATGCGCCGTTAAATGTGAAACTGATCTTACTAGGATCATTTTTAGAATAAAAGTTCCTTAACATTTGTTAAGTTATCGCATGCACGTTAGTTACTTACCTGAAAAGTACATGATTTCGTCTTTGCCGTTTTACTAAACATACAGCTTTTTAGTAACAGTTTCTACTACCAAACATCACTATACTGCATATAAGATATATACATGTACCCCCCCCCCCCCCCCGAAAAAAAAGAACAAACAAAAAACAACAACCAACCAGTACATCATTAGAACCCCAATTTATTCATCGTGGAAATATTGCTCTTAAAAAGAGGGGCAAGAGGCAAAAGATAGCAGATATCAGAGGGACATTCAAACATAAATCGAAAATAAACTGACATCGCCATGGATAAAAAAGAAATAGATAAACAAACAAAAAATAGTTCACAGAACACAACATAGGAAACAAGGACTGAGCAACACAAATCCCACCAAAAACTTGGGTGATCTCAAGTGTTCCGGAAGGGAAAGCATATCCGGTTCCACATGTGGCACCCGTTGTGTTCTCATATTACCCATAATACCAATTTGATTTGATAGCTTTGTGTTAATTTGTGTTTCAGACGCGAATTATTCAGTTTTTGGTTAAAATGCACACCATGAATTTTTTTTTACAAAAATGTTTTTGAGGAGAATAAAATTATTAACCCGTATGCATAAATTCTTAAAACATAGAAAACATATAGACAATAACTGTTAAGTGTCTTTAAATATCAGCTGTATGTGTACGAGGCTAAGACGCCGGTGTAATGCGAGCTTTAGCGAGCTAATACTCCTGTTTCGAGCCAAGTACAAATACAGCTTAACATTTAATGACACTAAACAGTTATTGTCTTTATCCTGTATTCAATTCTGTATTTTGTTCGTGTTTTGAAAGACACAAAACTTCACATTTTTTTGCATTTATTTTCGATTTGAAATCCCTTGCGTCCCGCATAGTAATATTAAAATCACAAATTCAGCTGAAGACGGGTTGAAAATAAAGAATCTCGAATGGTCAACAATAATACATCGCTTAATGTAAATTATTGTTTATTTTAACATAACAACTAATTTCAGATCTAGATCTAGGTGAGGGCGTGCAAATATTATAATTTCACCGAGGGGAGCAAAACGAAACACACTGCAATATTTGTTTATGCCAACAACAAAAAAAACAAAAAAAAACAAAACTATACCTCCTGCTTTTAATTTAATCCTTTAAAAGTTACAACAGTGTATAGTAATGCGAGAATATAAGGATGTAGGAGTGTACCATCTTTCAATGTATTTTGTCCTTCTGTATATACTATGTTACAGTAAAGGTTTTTTTTCCAGTTTTTATCGTAGGCGAATATTATTCTCTCAAAATGTACGCCCTCAAAATATTTTTTTATTGTTCAGTAGCTGTCAAAATTCTTATTCTATTTTGATGAACATATTCTAGTATTGCATTTTTTCGTTATAACTACTTTTTCGTCCGGAATATAAGTGAAATACTTGCCACTGTACTTTAAGAAGACGTAACAAAATAAGCTAAAAATCAATTCACAAAGCTATCCTACATTATAAAATAAAAAGAATATATGCTAATTTGTTGCTATTATAAGTATTTTTTTGAAGTTATATGTTTTAATATCAATTTTGAATAAGTACCTGTTTGTCGTAAGTTTAACGGTGTCGTTCAATTCTTATTCAGTATGGGGTTACGGGGTTAGGACCAACTTTTTTTTTACGATCAATGCCTTTGAATGTGGTAATATGATTGGAACTTCAATTTATCCTGAGTTGGAACCCACTTTTTAAAAAATTATTAGATCCGCACATGAATATTTCCTTATTTCATCATAGATACTTGTATTTAATAAGACTATCCTTGAATTATCCTGGATTTCCAACTTAACATGACGTAAAATTGAGAATGGAAATGAGGAATGTGTCAAAGAGACAACAACCCGACTAAAGAGTCGAAAACAGTCGAAATCCACCAACATGACCAATGGGTCATCAACACATAGAGGAAATCCCGCACCCGGAGACGTGCTTAAGTTTGCCTCTAAACAAAAATATGTACTAGTTCAGTGACCTTGGACATCAAGCTTAATCCGAAAATTATAAATAAACACATTAAAATTTAGGCAATTAATAAGTTTTCTATAACAATTTTGCCAACGATTAAATCTATCTGAAACAAGTGTACAACAATTAGCAATTTTCAGATTTATTACAATTTAAACTAAATCGTAAATTATCGATGATAAATGTGATTAAACTGTTACATTATCACGATTTTATTTTGACTGTTCAAACAAGAGAAAAGTTCCCAATTATGAAATAGATAACGACTTGTTATTTTTCAACCCAGATGTGAAACTTCAAAGAGTGAAGATGTGATAGACGGATGCTAAAAATCAACATGTAAATTATATGGACGAGAAATAAAAAGGTGTTACTCTGGAAACTGTTATCGATTAGCAAGATTCCGATCAAAGATTTGTATTTGCAATCTTCGAAGAACGCAAAAAGAAAGGCAAAAATAAAGAGTGATGTTATAAATGTAAAAGTTCAAAAAGTTAATTTTAACATATTTCTATTTCCAAGCCAATACTCACATTTAACATAAAAACAAATATGTTTTAAATATTTCTTAAGAATATATTGTTTTTAATATTTGGTCTTTATTCTACATTTTTGTACTTTTCAAGACATTTCCAATATTTGCATATATAATTATATATATTTGTTTTAGATATTCAAGGCAGTTTTATTTCTTTTTCAATAACTTTTAGAATGATTCCCTTCTCTTATTTCTAGTTAATTTTCTGTATTTTATAAACGTCTTTTTTTATGTGCGTTAGATATATTTTCTAATTAAATCAACCGTCTAATTGTGTTGAGTCATTTAGGTACAAAAATGTAAACAGAAAACACAATATAATAAATTTTTATTTTCTTCACTGAATATTCTTGCTACATTATGTAAGTATATTTGTGAGCGTAATTCGTCCTGAACATTCATGATATATGTGACACTGGACTTCAAGAAACGAACAACCAATCATTACTAGCTAGTATTTGCACTTGAATAAAAAATAAAAACAAATACACTGTACATGCATATGATAGCGGACTATGCGTGAACTTACAGATAAATTGATTGACTTTGGAAGTACTAGGTTATTTTGAAAAAAAGGTTAAATATACGGATCATACGCTAATGTAAAAGACGGGAAATGATTACACTAAAGTTATCGAAAAAAATGTTTTCCTCCTTGAAACGAAATAAGATTTTTTATCTATTTTTTGGAAAAACTTAATGGGCGTTAGTTTTAAAATAATTTACAAGCACGAATAGGGTCATTCATTTCTTTAATAAAGAAAACTATGCAAATTGTTTGACGTGGATAACGAAAAAGATTGACACACAAATGTTTTGAAAGCATAATATAATATATTCTATTTATTTTAACCAGGGATAGCGACTGCCACTAAATTATGTTTCTGAGATACTCCTTAAATTTTTCACGTCTTTTACGATGTACATCTCACTAATATGAAAATAAATAGAAAAAAATGACAACTTTAATAATAAATATAAATAATAAAATAAAGAATGTTTGCATCCAATTTTTTTAAGAAGAGAAGGTATTTTGATATTTAAATTGATCTTGTTTGCCATAATTTAAATATTTTTTTATGTTACTATTTATCTATTCATTTCAGAGTTATCATTTTTATTTTAAATGCAATAACGAAGTAATGTAATGAATTCTATTCATAAATAAACAATGAGTAGTACAATATACCGATTAACTTTGGTATATTAATTCGTTTCATATGGAAATTTGAAAACTAGCATAATCGCCAAACAACCAATCAGGTGAAATAGTATCGTTTCTGAACGAAACATGTTTGTTTACACGGAATATATTGATCGTTTCGTTCGTTTCGTTCACACACGACTTTGAGCGGAAAAACACGAGTTGACTTTAATAAACGAAATGAGTGGAGATACACGATTCAGACTGATTTAACTCGTTCGTTCTCATTTCATTCCATTCGCGTGTTCGTTCCGTGTTCGTTCCGTGTAAGAGGGAACGTTGAGTGGTTTAGTAGCTGTAGATCTGTTCAATTTACACTTGTTTCAGAAATAGAAACTGTGAAGTATAACAATAGAGCTGGGGTGTAAGTCTACTTCTGTCTTCTGTATCAATATAGCAGACGGAAATGCTAATATTATTCTAACACCGTAATGCAGGTCAATACACAGTAAACGAAATCAATTGCCATACAGCCACGATAGTAGACTTATATGCTGAAAATTTGTACTGTAAACACTTTGAAGTATTGAAGTATACTAATTGACGCACCCTTGGATTTCATCATGAAATCCAATCAACGATTCATATTCACCACATTATTTAAGTGTTATAGCACTGTAATGACCCTCTGTTGATTGATTGCCAGTCCAAATGAGTGCTGATTGGTCAGCAAACTAGCCGGCACTAGCATAAAAAGTAAAATCACAAAAATTCAAAACAGTTTTATAGCTAGCTAATTGCCCTCTCACTTGTACGACAGTCGTTCAAAATTCCAGTATATTGAAATATATGTTTAAACAAAACAAACAGACACTAGTATCTCAATTGTTTGTAAAACAATTGAAAGGTCTTTCCTGTATAGGTGATGTTTTTGTAATGTACTTTGTACGACCTTGCGTTTGATATACGACAACCATACCTTCTGAAACTATTCGTTTTTTACACTTAGTGACCTCATCCACCTACATTTTCGAGATCGGAAGTATGACATATGTAACATAGACTTCATGATCTTTCATTTGATATTTGACAACGCCATGTTCTAGAAAGTTTGATTTTTGCACTTAATAACCCCATCCAACTCATTCTTGGAGGTCAGAAATATGATATTCGAAATGTACACATCATAACCTTTCATTTGATATACAACAAGCCTATCTTAAAGAAAATTTATTTTCTGCACTCAATGACCCCACCCAACCAATTTTTCGGGAACGTCAATTAGAAATTTGAAATGTATGCTTTATGTTCTTTCATTTGATATGCGACAACCTTACCATCTGAGAAATTTGAATGTTTGCACTAAATGACCCCACCCTCCCCCCTGGGATGAAAAAGGGGTTTAAAATTTTCATTTTTGAGCAGAGTTTATTAAGACCTTCAATTTGATATATCAGATGACCCCATTTGACAAAGTGCAAATAATGATGCAATATCAACTCTATAAATAGAAGTTATGAAACTTAAAAAGTCAATGCAAAACTTGAAAATTTTAAATTGATTTTTTAGTGTTTTTTTCAAAGGAATGTTTTTGGTATTTGGTCTAAAAATTACCTATGTTAACCTCTTCAATTTCTTAAACATTTTAAATGGTAAGCTGTTGTTGATTCAGAAATACATGCCGCTGCTAGCAAAACTTCAAAGTGCATTATCTCTAAAACGACAATGAAAATCTCAAATCTATCAAATGGTAAATGGCCTACAGATAAAGGACAACATTACAGAAAAAGAATTGGGACAATTTCAAAGTTCACAATTAATCATCAAATATATGATGCAATACAAAACTTGAGAACCGGAAGTCGTAGAGACATGGGACTACCACCATTCAACTCAGGACCACTTGACCTTTCAAATATCACAAGGTCAAGGTCATAGTATAATGTGAAGGTCAAGGTGAAATTTCATCATGACCTGACATTGACCTCAAATTGAAGGTCTGGAATTACTGATCATCTTTGCAGTTTATAGTAGGTTGATATCTGTTACATTTAAAAAGAGATACACACAATACTATACTTTTAAGAATCATCCCGTCGTAGCTTTTGAACAGACAGTCGGACATTTTTGGACTTATCATATAAAATGTAGAGCTCGTCGAGAAGGATATTTTATACGCTGTATGTATGCAGCAAAGTCTTATCGTTTTCCTAATATGTAAGCTTGAAATTGCAGCGTATTTTTTTTTTTGCACTCGGTGACCTTTGACCTTGGGTGCATATTAAAGGTCACATGAATTAAAAATTATTGGTGAAGGTTCAAAGTCTCTATGACTTCCGGTTCTCGAAATAGAATTTAAAAAAAATTATTTTTAATTTTCAAAGGGAAATAACTCCTTATAATGGTTAGTAACAAATTAATTGTTTATGTTTATAAACATTGCCATCTGTTCTTATACATGCTGTCATTTTCAATTAAATTCTATCTCTAATACTTTTTGAGAAAAATGCAAATAAAAGAAATTGCTTCAAGGGGATATAACTCTCAAAGGAGATGATGAAATCTTATGCAGCCTCATATGGTAATACATCATGATAAGATCTACCTATTGTCCAAATAAAGTCATGATATCTTTTAACACATTTTGGGGGGACCATGTTGAAAAAAATCAATAAAAGGGAGATAACTTCTAAAGGGGATGGTGAAATCCTACAAAAGTTCATCTGGTAAAAGTTCATGTTGCGGTCTATCTATGGTCCAATTTTAGTATTGATAAGTCAAATAAAGGCGGTAGGAGGGTGTGCCAAAAAAATGGTGGAAGAAAAAAAAGAAAAAAAACATTAGAAAAACAATAAGGTCTTTCCTCGCGGAGAGGAAAGACTTTAACTAGTATCTCAATTGAAAGGTCTTTCCTGTAAAAGTGATGTTTTCGTAATGTTCTTTGTACGACCTTTCGTTTGATATACGACAAGCATACCTTTTGAAACTTTTCGCTTTTTACACTTAATGACCTCATCCGCCTACATTTTTGAGATCGGAAGTATGATATATGTAACACAGGGTAGGTGAGCTTTCATTTGATATGCGACAACACCATGTTCTAAAAAGTTTGATTTTTGCACTTAATAACCCCATCCAACCAATTTTTGGAGGTTGGGAATTTGATATTTCAAATGTACACATCATGACCTTTCATTTGATATACAACAACCCTATCGTAAAAGAAAATTTATAATTTGCACTCAATGACCCCATTCAACCAATTTTTGGGGGACGTCAATTTGAAATATGAAATGTACGCTTTATGTTCTTTCATTTGATATGCGACAACCTTACCATCTGAGAAATTTGAATTTTTGCACTAATTGACCCCACCCTTCCACCTGGGATGAAAAGGGGGTTTAAAATTTTCTTTTT
Organism: Mytilus edulis; assembly: GCA_019925275.1. Lineage (NCBI taxonomy): Eukaryota > Metazoa > Mollusca > Bivalvia > Mytilida > Mytilidae > Mytilus > Mytilus edulis. Next base: position 113,283,484 of record CM034360.1, read on the forward strand.
TAAGTACAGTTTATTAAGACCTTCAATTTGATATATCAGAACATATAACTATATTAACCTCTTCAATTTCTAAAACATTTTAAGTGGCAAGCTCTTGTTGGTTCAGAAATACATGACTCCGCTTGCAAAACTTCAAACTGCATTATTTCTTAAACGACAATAGATATCTCAAATCTGTTAAATGATAAATGATTTACAGTTGAAGGACAACATTATAGAAAAAGAATTGGGACAATTTCAAAGTTCAACAAGGTCACAATTAAACATCAAATATATGATGCAATACTAAACTTAAGAACCGGAAGTCTTAGAGACATGGAACTAGCACCATTCAACTCAGGACCACTTAACCTTTCAACTATCACAAGGTCAAGGTCATTGTTTACTGTGAAGGTCAAGGTGAAATTTCATCATGACCTGACATTGACCTCAAATTGAAGGTCTTGAATTACTGATCATCTTTGCACTTTATAGTAGGTTGATATTTGTTACATTTAAAAAGATATACACACAATACTATACTTTTAAGAATCATCCCGTTGTAACTTTTGAACAGACGGTCGGACATTTTTGGGCTTATTGTATAAAATGTAGAGCTCGTCGAGATGAACATTTTATGCGCTGTATGTATGCAGCAAAGTCTTATCGTTTTCCTAACATGAAAGCTTGAAATTGCAGCGTAATTTTTTTTTGCACTCGGTGACCTTTGACCTTAAGTGCATATTAAAGGTCATATGAATTTAAGATTATTGGTCAAGGTTCCAAGTCTCTGACTTCTGATTCTCGAAATAGAACTTTTCAAAAAATATTTATAATTTTTAAAGGGAAATAACTCCTTATAAGGCTTAGTAACAATTGAATTGTTTATGTTTATAAACATTGCCATCTGTTCTTGTATATGCTGCCATTTTCAAATCTATTCTATCTCTCATACTTTTAAAGAAATATACAAATAAAAGAAATTGCTTCAAGGGGATATAACTCTCAAAGGGGATGATGAAATCCTATGCAGCCTCATATGGTAATACATCATGATGAGATCTACCTATTGTCTAAATAAGGTCATGATATCTTTTAAATCATTTAGGGGGGGCCATGTTGAAAAAAATCAATAAAAGGGAGATAACTTCTAAAGGGGGTGATGAAATCCTACAAAAGTTCATCTGGTAAAAGTTCATGATGAGGTCTATCGATGGTTCAAATTTGGTATTGATAACTTCAATAGAAGCGATAGGAGGGCGTGCCAAACAAATGCTGGAAGGAAAAAAAAAAGAAAAAAAAACACTAGTATCTCAATTGTTTGTAAAACAATTGAAAGGTCTTTCCTGTAAAAGTGATGTTTTCGTAATGTAGCTTGTACGACCTTTCGTTTGATATACGACAAGTATACCTTCTGAAACTTTCCACTTTTAACACTTAATGACCTCATCCGCCTACATTTTTGAGATCGGAATTATGATATAAATAATATAGAGTAGATGAGCTTTCATTTGATATGCAACAACGCCATGTTCTAGAAAGTTTGATTTTTGCACTTAATAACCCTATCTTACTCATTTTTGGAGGTCGGGAATTTGATATTTGAAATGCACACATCATGACCTTTCAATTGATATACAACAACCCTATCTTAAAAGAACATTTATTTTTTGCACTCAATGACCCCATCCAACCAATTTTTAGGAGACGTCAATTTGAAATTTGAAATGTACGCTTTATGTTCTTTCATTTGATATGCGACAACCTTACCATCTGAGAAATTTGAATGTTTGCACTAAATGACCCCATCCGTCCCCCTGGGATTAAAAGGGGGTTTAAAGTTTTCATTTTTAAGTAGAGTTTATTAAGACCTTCAATTTGATATATCAGATGACCCTATTTGACAAAATGCCCAAAATGATGCAATATCAACGATATAAATAGAAGTTATGAAACTTACAAAGTCAATGCAAAACTTGAAAATTTCAAATTGATTTTTTGGTGTTTTTTTTCCATGGAATATTTTTGGTATTTAGTCAAACATGTAACTATGTTAACCTCTTCAATTTCTAAAACATTTTAAGAGGTAAGCTCTTGTTAATTCAGAAATACATGCCTCCGCTCGCTAAACTTCAAACTGCATTATCTCTAAAACGACAATAGATATCTCAAATCTGTTAAATGGTAAATGATCTACAGTTGAAGGACAACATTATAGAAAAAGAATTAGGACAATTTCAGAGTTCACCAAGGTCATAATGAATCATCAATTATATGATGCAATACCAAACTTAAGAACCGAAAGTCGTAGAGACATGGGACTACCACCATTCAACTCAGGACCACTTGACCTTTCAAATATCACAAGGTCAAGGTCATAGTATAATGTGAAGGTCAAGGTGAAATTTCATCATGACCTGACATTGACCTCAAATTGAAGGTCTTGAACTACTGATCATCTTTGCAGTTTATAGTAGGTTGATATCTGATACCTTTAAAAAGATATACACACAATACTATACTTTTAAGAATCATCCCGTCGTAACTTTTGAACAGACAGTCGGACTCTGTTGAGCTCAGTGTATAAAATGTAGAGCTCGTCGAGAGGAACATTTTATATGCTGTAAGTATGCAGCAAACTCTTATCGTTTTCTTAATATTAAAGCTTGAAATTGCAGCGTAATTTTTTTTTGCACTCGGTGACCTTTGACCTAGGGTGCAAATTGAAGGTCACATGAACTTAAGATTATTGGTGTAGGTCCCAAGTCTTTACGACTTCCGGTTCTCGAGATACAATTTTTTTTAAATTGTGTAAATTTTTTCAAGGGAAATTACTCCTTATAAGGGTTAACAACAAAATAATTGTATATGTTTATTAACATTGACATCTGGTCTTGTACATGTTGCCGTTTTCAAATGGATTCTATCTTGAATACTTTTTGAGAAAAATGTAAAAGAAAGAAATTGCTTCAAGGGGACGTAACTCTCATAGGGAATTAAGAAATTTTTAGCAGCCTCATATGGTCATACATCATGATGAGATCTAACTATTGTCCAAATAAGGTCATGATATCTTCAAAAACAACCAGGGGGGGCAATGTCGAAAAAAACCAATAAAAGGGAGATAATTTCTAAAGGGGATGATGAAATCCTACACAGCCTCATCTGGTAATACTTCATGATGAGGTCTACCGATGGTCCATATTTGGTCTTGATAACTCCAATAGAAACAATGGGAGGCCATGTCAAACAAATGCTGGATGAAAAAAAAAACAAAAAAACTAGTATCTCAATTGTTTGTAAAACAATTGAAAGGTCTTTCCTGTAAAAGTGATGTTTTCGTAATCTACCTTGTACGACCTTTCGTTTGATATACGACAAGCATACCTTCTGAAACGTTTCGCTTTTACCACTTAATGACCTCATCCGCCTACATTTTTTAGATCGGAATTATGATATAAATAACATAGAGTAGATGAGCTTTCATTTGATATGCAACAACTCTATGTTCTAGAAAGTTTGATTTTTGCACTTAATAACCCTATCCAACTAATTTTTGGAGGTCGGGATTGTATATTTCTTATGTACACATCATGACCTTTCATTTAATATACAACAACCCTATCTTAAAAGAAAATTTATTTTTTGCACTCAATGACCCCATCTAACCCATTTTTGGGAGACGTCAATTTGAAATTTGAAATGTACGCTTTATGTTCTTTCATTTGATATGCGACAACCTTACCATCTGAGAAATTTGAATGTTTGCACCAAATGACCCCATCCGTCCTCCTGGCATGAAAAGGGGGTTTAAAATTTTCATTTTTAAGTAGAGTTTATTAAGACCTTCAATTTGATATATCAGATGACCCCATTTGATAAAGTGCAAATAATGATGCAATATCAACTATATAAATAGAAGTTATGAAACTTACAAAGTCAATGCAAAACTTGAAAATTTCAAATTGAAATTTTGGCGTTTTTTTCCATGGAATGTTTTTGGTATTTGGTCAAACATATAACTATGTTAACCTCTTCAATTTCTGAAATATTTAAAGAGGTACGCTCTTGTTAATTCAGAAATACATGCCTCCGCTCGCAAAACTTCAAACTGCATTATCTCTATAACGACAATAGATATCTCAAATCTGTTAAAAGATAAATGATCTACAGGTGAAGGACAACATTATAGAAAAAGAATTGGGACAATTTCAAAGTTCACCAAGGTCACAATTAATCATCAAATATATGATGCAATACAAAACTTAAGAACCGGAAGTCGTAGAGACATGGGACTAGCACCATTCAACTCAGGACCACTTAACCTTTCAAATATCACGAGGTCAAGGTCATAGTATACTGTGAAGGTCAAGGTAAAATTTCATCATGACCTGACATTGACCTCAAATTGACAGTCTTGAATTACTGATCATCTTTGCGCTTTATAGTAGGTTGATATCTGTTAGATTTAAAAAGATATTCATACAATACTATACTTTTAAGAATCATCCCATTGTAACTTTTGAACAGACGGTCGGACATTTTTGGGCTTATTGTATAAAATGTAGAGCTTGTCGAGAAGAACATTTTATACGCTGTATGTATGCAGCAAAGTCTTACCGTTTTCCTAATATGTAAGCTTGAAATTGCTGCGTAATTTTTTTTTGCACTCGGTGACCTTTGACCTTGGGTGCATATTAAAGGTCATATGAATTTAAGATTATTGGTGAAGGTTACAAGTCTCTATGACTTCCGGTTCTCGAAAATAAATTTTTGAAAAAATATTTTTAATTTTTAAAGGGAAATAACTCCTTATAAGGATTAATAACAAATTAATTGTTTATGTTTATAAACATTGCCATCTGTTCTTATACATGCTGTCATTTTCAATTAAATTTTATCTCTAATATTTTCTGAAAAAAATGCAAATAAAAGAAATTGATTCAAGGGGATATAACTCTCAAAGTAGATGATGAAATCCTATGCAGCCTAATATGGTAATACATTATGATGAGATCTACCTATTGTCCAAATAAAGTCGTGATATCTTTAAACACATTTTGGGGGGACCATGTTGAAAAAAATCAATAAAAGGAAGATAACTTCTTAAGGGGAAGGTGAAATCCTACAAAAGTTCATCTGGTAAAAGTTCATGTAGAGCTCTATCGATGGTTTAATTTTGGTATTGATAACTCCAATAGAAGCGGTAGGAGGGCGATCAAAACAAATGCTGGAAGAAAAAAAAGAAAAACTAGTATCTCAATTGTTTGTAAAACAATTGAAAGGTCTTTCCTGTAAAAGTGATGTTTTCATAATGTTCTTTGTACGACCTTTCGTTTGATATACGACAAGCATACCTTCTGAAACTTTTTGCTTTTTACACTTAATGACCTCATCCGCCTACATTTTTGAGATCGGAAGTATGATATATGTAACACAGGGTAGATGAGCTTTCATTTGATATGCGACAACGCCATGTTCTAAAAAGTTTGATTGTTGCACTTAATAACCTTATCCAACTTATTTTTGGAGGTTGGGAATTTGATATTTCAAATGTACGCATCATGACCTTTCATTTGATATACAACAACCCTATCGTTAAAGAAAAATTTATTTTTTGCACTCAATGACCCAATCCAACCAATTTTTGGGGGAAGTCAATTTGAAATTTGAAATCTACGCTTTATGTTCTTTCATTTGATATGCGACAACCTTACCATCTGAGAAATTTGAATTTTTTGCACTAAATGACCCCACCCTTCCACCTGGGATGAAAAAGAGGTTTAAAATTTTCATTTTTAAGTAGAGTTTATTGAGACCTTCAATTTGATATATCAGATGACCCCATTTGACAAAGTGCCAAAAATGATGCAATATCAACGATATAAATAGAAGTTATGAAACTTACAAAGTCAAAGCAAAACATAAAAACTTCAAAATGATTTTTGGTGTTTTTTTCAATGGAATGTTTTTGGTATTTGTCAAACATATAACTATGTTAACCTCTTCAATTTCTGAAACATTTCAAGTGGTAAGCTGTTGTTAATTCAGAAATACCTGCCGCTGCTCGCAAAATTTCAAACTGCATTATCTCTAAAACGACAATAGATATCTCAAATCTGTTAAATGGTAAATGATCTACAGTTAAAGGACAACATTATAGAAAAAGAATTGGGACAATTTCAAAGTTCACCAAGGTCACAATTAATCATCAAATATATGATGCAATACTAAACTTAAGAACCGGAAGTCGTAGAGACATGGGACTATCACCATTCAACTCAGGACCACTTGACCTTTCAAATGTCAGAATGTCAAGGTCATAGTATAATGTGAAGGTCAAGGTGAAATTTCATCATGACCTGACATTGACCTCAAATTGAAGGTCTTGAACTACTGATCATCTTTGCAGTTTATAATAGGTTGATATCTGTGACCTTTAAAAAGATATACACACAATACTATACTTTTAAGAATCATCCCGTCGTAACTTTTGAACAGACAGTCGGAATCTTTTGAGCTCAGTGTATAAAATGTAGAGCTCGTCGAGAGGAACATTTTATACACTGTAAGTATGCAGCAAACTCTTATCGTTTTCTTAATATGCAAGCTTGAAATTGCAGCGTAATTTTTTTTTGCACTTGGTGACCTTTGACCTTGGGTGCAAATTAAAGGTCACATGAACTTAAGATGATTGGTGTAGGTCCCAAGTCTTTACTACTTCCGGTTCTCGAGATACAATTTTTCAAAAATTGTGTATATTTTTTCAAGGGAAATAACTCCTTATAAGGGTTAACAACAAAATGATTGTATATGTTTATTATCATTGCCATCTGATCTTGTACATGTTGCCGTTTTCAAATCGATTCTATCTTGAATACTTTTTGAGAAAAATGTAAAAGAAAGAAATTGCTTCAAGGGGACGTAACTCTCATAGGGAATGATGAAATCCTTAGCAGCCTCATATGGTAACACATCATGATGAGATCTAACTTTTGTCTAAATAAGGTCATGATATCTTAAAAAACAACGAGGGGGGGCCATGTCCAAAAAAAACAATAAAAGGGAGATAACTTCTAAAGGGGATGATGAAATCCTACATAGCCTCATCTGGTAATACTTCATGATGAGGTCTACCGATGGTCCATATTTGGTCTTGATAACTCTAATAGAAACGAGGGGAGGCCATGTTAAACAAATGCTGGATGAAAAAAAAACAAAACTAGTATCTCAATTGTTTGTAAAACAATTGAAAGGTCTTTCCTGTAAAAGTGATGTTTTCGTTATGTTCTTTGTACGACCTTTCGTTTGATATACGACAAGCATACCTTCTGAAACTTTTCGCTTTTTACACTTAATGACCTCATCCGCCTACATTTTTGATATCGGAAGTATGTTACATGTAACACAAGGTAGATGAGCTTTCATTTGATATGCGACAACGCCATGTTCTAAAAAGTTTGATTTTTGCACTTAATAACCCCATCCAACCAATTTTTGGAGGTTGGGAATTTGATATTTCAAATGTACACATCGTGACCTTTCATTTGATATACAACAACCCTATAGTAAAAGAAAATTTATTTTTTGCACTCAATGACCCCATCCAACCCATTTTTGGTGGACGTCAATTTGAAATTTGAAATGTACGCTTGATGTTCTTTCATTTGATATGCGACAACCTTACCATCTGAGAAATTTGAATTTTTGCACTAAATGACCCCACCCTTCCGCCTGGGATGAAAAAGAGGTTTAAAATTTTCATTTTTAAGTAGAGTTTATTGAGACCTTCAATTTGATATATCAGATGACCCCATTTGACAAAGTGCCAAAAATGATGCAATATCAACGATATAAATAGAAGTTATGAAATTTACAAAGTCAATGCAAAACATGAAAATTTCAAAATGATTTTTTGGTGTTTTTATTAAATGGAATGTTTTTGGTATTTGGTCAAACATATAACTATGTTAACCTCTTCAATTTCTTAAACATTTTAAGTGGTAAGCTGTTGTTGATTCAGAAATACATGCCGCCGCTCGCAAAATTTCAAACTGCATTATCTCTTAAACGACAATAGATATCTCAAATCTGTTAAATGGTAAATGATCTACAGTTAAAGGCCAACATTATAAAAAAAAGAATTGGGACAATTTCAAAGTTCACCAAGGTCACAATTAATCATCAAATATATGATGCAATACCAAACTTGAGAACCGGAAGTCGTGGAGACATGGGACTACCACCATTCAACTCAAGACCACTTGACCTTTCAAATATTACAAGGTCAAGGTCATAGTATACTGTGAAGGTCAAGGTGAAATTTCATCATGACCTGACATTGACCTCAAATTAAAGGTCTTGAACTACTGATAATCTTTGCAGTTTATAGTAGGTTGATATCTGTTACCTTTAAAAAGATATACACAAAATACTATACTTTTAAGAATCATCCCGTTGTAACTTTTGAACAGACGGTCGGACATTTTTGGGCTTATTATATAAAATGTAGAGCTCGTGGAGAGGAACATTTTATACACTGTATGTATGCAGCAAAGTCTTATCGTTTTCCTAATATGTAAGCTTGAAATTGCAGTGTAATTTTATTTTGCACTCTGTGACCTTTGACCTTGGGTGCATAATAAAGGTCACATGAATTAAAGATTATTGGTGAAGGTCCCAAGTCTCTACGACTTCCGGATCTGTAAATACAATTTTTCTAAAATTGTACACAATTTTTCAAGGGGAATAACTCCTTATAAGGGTTAATAACAAAATGATTGTATATGTTCATTAACATTGCCATCTGTTCCTGTACATCTTGCCGTTTTCAAATCAATTCTATCTCTTATACTTTTTGAGAAAAATGCAAAGGAAAGAAATTTTTTCAAGGGGATATAACTCTCATAGGGGACAATGAAATCCTATTCAACCTCATATGGTAATAAATCATGATGAGATCTACCTATTGTCCAAATAATGTCATGATATCTTTAAAAACAACGAGGGGGTGCCATGTTGAAAAAAATCAATAAAAGGAAGATAACTTCTAAAGAGGATGATGAAATCCTGAACAGGGTCATTTGGTAAAACTGCATGATGAGGTATATCAATGGTCCATATTTGGTCTTGGTAACTTTAACAGAAAGAAGGGGCGGGCATGTCAAAAAAATGTTGGAAGAAAAAAAAGAAAAAAAAGAAAAAAAAAAAACATTAGAAAAAACATAAGGTCTTTCCCATGTAGGGGAAAGACCTTAAAAACTAGTATCTCAATTGTTTGTAAAACAATTGAAAGGTCTTTCCTGTAAAAGTGATGTTTTCGTAATGTAGCTTGTACGACCTTTCGTTTGATATACGACAAGCATACCTTCTGAAACTTTCCACTTTTAACACTTAATTACCTTATCCGCCTACATTTTTGAGATTGGAATTATGATATATATAACACTGAGTAGATGAGATTTCATTTGATATGCGACAACGCCATGTTCTAGAAAGTTTGATTTTTGCACTAAATAACCCAATCCAAGTAATTTTTGGAGGTCGGGAATTTGATATTTCAAATATACACATCATGACCTTTCATTTGATATACAAAAACCCTATCTTAAAAGAAAATTTATGTTTTGCACTCAATGACCCCATCCAACCCATTTTTGGGAGACGTCAATTTGAAATTTGAAATGTACATTTTATGTTCTTTCATTTGATATGCGACAACCTTACCATCTGAGAAATTTGATCGTTTGCACTAAATGACCCCACCCGTCCCCCTGGGATGAAAAGGGGGTTTAAAATTTTCATTTTTTAGTAGAATTTATTGAGACCTTCAATTTGATATATCAGATGACCCCATTTGACAAAGTGCAAATAATGATGCAATATCAACTATATAAATAGAAGTTATGAAACTTACAAAGTCAATGCAAAACTTGAAAATTTCAAATTGATTTTTTTGGTGTTTTTTTGCCATGAAATGTTTTTGGTATTTAGTCAAACATATAACTGTGCCAACCTCTTCAATTTCTAAAACATTTTAAGTGGTAAGCTCTTGATGATTCAGAAATACATGCCTTCGCTCGCAAAACTTCAAACTGCATTATCTCTAAAACGACAATAGATATCTCAAATCTGTTAAATGATAAATGATCTAGAGTTGAAGGACAACATTATAGAAAAAGAATTGGGACAATTTCAAAGTTCACCAAGGTCACAATTAATCATCAAATATATGATGCAATACAAAACTTGAGAACCGGAAGTCGTAGAGACATGGGACTATCACCATTCAACTCAGGACCACTTGACCTTTCAAATATCACAAGGTCAAGGTCATAGTATAATTTGAAGGTCAAGGTGAAATTTCATCATGACCTGACATTGACCTCAAATTGAAGGTCTTGAACTACTGATCATCTTTGCAGTTTATAGTAGGTTGATATCTGTTACCTTTAAAAAGATATACACACAATACTATACTTTTAAAAATCATCCCGTCGTAACTTTTGAACAGACAGTCGGACATTTTTGGGCTTAAATATAAAATGTAGAGCTTGTCGAGAGGAACATTTTATACGCTGTATGTATGCAGCAAAGTCTTTTCGTTTTCTGATATGTAAGCTTGAAATTGCAGCGTAAATTTTTTTTGCACTCTGTGACCTTTGACCTTGGGTGCAAATTAAAGGTCACATGAACTTAAGATTATTGGTGTAGGTCTCAAGTCTCTACTACTTCTGGTTCTCGAAATACAATTTTTCTAAAATTATGTACAATTTTTCAAGGGGAATAACTCCTTATAAGGGTTAATAACAAAATGATTGTACATGTTCATTAACATTGCCATCTGTTCCTGTACATGTTGCCGTTTTCAAATCGATTCTATTCTTATACTTTTTGAGAAAAATGCAAAGAAAAGAAATTGTTTCAGGGGATATAACTCTCATAGGAGACGATGAAATCCTATTCAGACTCACATGGTAATACATCATGATGAGATCTACATTATGTCCATTTAAGGTCATGATATCTTTTAAAACCAACGAGGGGGGGGGGCCATGTTGAAAAAAATCAATAAAAGGGAGATAATTTCCTAAAGGGGATGATGAAATCCTTAACAGGTCATTTGGTAATACATCTTGGTAAGGTCTAGCGATGGTCCATATTTGGTCATAATAACTTCAACAGAAAAAGAGGTGGGCATGTCAAAAAATGTTGGAAGAAAAAAAAGAAAAAAGAAAAAGAAAAAAAAACATTAGAAAAACAATAAGGTCTTTCCCATGTAGGGGAAAGACCTTAACTAGTATCTCAATTGTTTGTAAAACAATTGAAAGGTCTTTCCTGTAAAAGTGATGTTTTCGTATTGTACTTTGTACGACCTTTCGTTTAATATACGACAAGCATACCTTCTGAAACTTTTCGCTTTTTACACTTAATGACCTCATCCGCCTACATTTTTGAAATCGGAATTATGATATATGGAACAGAGTAGATGAGTTTTCATTTGATATGCGACAACACCATGTTCTAGAAAGTTTGATTTTTGCACTTAATTACCCTATCCATCTTATTTCTGGAGTCGGAATTGATATTTTAAATGTACACATCATGACCTTTCATTTGATATACAACAACCCTACCTTAAAAGAACATTTATTTTTTGCACTCAATGACCCCATCCAACCCATTTTTGGGAGACGTCAATTTGAAATTTGAAAGTACTCTTTATGTTCTTTCATTTGATATGCGACAACCTTACCATCTGAGAAATTTGAATGTTTGCACTAAATGACCCCACCCTTCCCCTGGGATGAAAAGGGGGTTTAAAATTTTCATTTTTAAGTAGAGTTTATTAAGACCTTCAATTTATTATATCAGATGACCCCATTTGACAAAGTGCAAATAATGATGCAATATCAATATATAAATAGAAGTTATGAAACTTACAAAGTCAATGCAAAACTTGAAAATTTCAAATTGATTTTTTGGTGGTTTTTTCCATGGAATGTTTTTGGTATTTGGTCAAACATATAACTATGTCAACCTCTTCAATTTCTATAACATTTTAAGTGGTAAGCTCTTGATGATTCAGAAATACATGTCTCCGCTCGCAAAACTTCAAACTGCATTATCTCTTAAACAACAATAGGTATCTCAAATCTGTTAAATGATAAATGATCTACGGTTGAAGGACAACATTATAGAAAAAGAATTGGGACAAATTCAAAGTTCACCAAGGTCACAATTAATCATCAAATATATGATGCAATACAAAACTTGAGAACCGGAAGTCGTAGAGACATGGGACTATCACCATTCAACTCAGGACCACTTGACCTTTCAAATATCACAAGGTCAAGGTCATAGTATAATGTGAAGGTCAAGGTGAAATTTCATCATGACCTGACATTGACCTCAAATTGAAGGTCTTGAACTACTGATCATCTTTGCAGTTTATAGTAGGTTGATATCTGTTACCTTTAAAAGATTACATATAATACTATACTTTTAAGAATCATCCCGTTGTAACTTTTGAACAGACGGTCGGACCTTTATGGGCTTATAATATAAAATGTAGAGCTCGTCGAGAGGAACATTTTATACGCTGTATGTTTTGCAGCAAAGTCTTATCGTTTTCCTAATATGTAAGCTTGAAATTGCAGCGTAATTTTATTTTGCACTCGGTGACCTTTGACCTTGGGTGCATATTGAAGGTCACATGAATTAAGATTATTGGTGAAGGTTCAAGGTCTCTATGACTTCCGGTTCTGAAAATAGAATTTTTCAAAAATTGTTTATATTTTAAAGGGGAATAACTCCTTATAAGGGTAAGTAACAAATTAATTGTTTATGTTTATAAACATTGCCATCTGTTCTTGTACATGCTGTCATTTTCAATTACATTCTATCTCTAATACTTGTTGAGAAAAATGCAAATATAAAAAATTGCTACAACGGGATATAACTCTCGAAGGGGATGATGAAATCCTATGCAGCCTCATGTGGTAATACATCATGATGATATCTACCTATTGTCCATATAAGGTCATGATATCTTTTAAAACATTAAAGGGGGGCCATGTTGAAGAAAATCAATAAAAGGGAGATAACTTCTAAAGATGATGATGAAATCCTACAAAAGTTCATCTGGTAAAAGTTCATGATGAGGTCTACCGATGTCCATATTTGGTCTCAATAACTTCAACAGAAACAAGAGGCTGGCATGTCAAAAAAATGTTGGAAGAAAAAAAAGAAAAAACTAGTATCTCAATTGTTTGTAAAACAATTGAAAGGTCTTTCCTGTAAAAATGATGTTTTCGTAATGTTCTTTGTACGACCTTTCGTTTGATATACGACAAGCATACCTTTTGAAACTTTTCGCTTTTTACACTTAATGACCTCATCCGCCTATATTTTTGAGATCGGAGGTTATGATATGTGTGACACAGGGTAGATGAGCTTTCATTTGATATGCGACAACGCCATGTTCTAAAAAGTTTGATTTTTGCACCTAAGAACCCCATCCAACCAATTTTTGGAAGGTTGGGAATTTGATATTTCAAATGTACACATCATGACCTTTCATTTGATATACAACAACCCTATCGTAAAAGAAAATTTATTTTTTGCACTCAATGACCCAATTCAACCAATTTTTGGGGGACGTCAATTTGAAATTTGAAATGTACGCTTTATGTTCTTTCATTTGATATGCGACAACCTTACCGTCTGAGAAATTTGAATTTTTGCACTAAATGACCCCCCCCCCTTTCCACCTGGGATGAAAAAGAGGTTTAAAATTTTCATTTTTAAGTAGAGTTTATTGAGACCGTCAATTTGATATATCAGATGACCCCATTTGACAAAGTGCCAAAAATGATGCAATATCAACTATATAAATAGAAGTTATGAAACTTATAAAGTCAATGCAAAACATGAAAATTTCAAAATGATTTTTTGGTGTTTTTTTCAATGGATTTTTTTGGTATTTGGTCAAACATATAACTATGTTAACCTCTTCAATTTCTTAAAAATTTTAAGTGGTAAGCTGTTGTTGATTCAGAAATACATGCCGCCGCTCGCAAAATTTCAAACTGCATTATCTCTAAAACGACATAAGATATCTCAAATCTGTTAAATGATAAATGATCTACAGTGGAAGGACAACATTATAGAAAAATAGTTGGGACAATTTCAAAGTTTACCAAGGTCACAATTAATCATCAAATATATGATGCAATACCAAACTTGAGAACCGGAAGTCGTAGAGACATGGGACTATCACCATTCAACTCAGGACCACTTGACCTTTCAAATATCACAAGGTCAAGGTCATAGTATAATGTCAAGGTCAAGGTGAAATTTCATCATGACCTGACATTGACCTCAAATTGAGGTCTTGAATTACTGATCATCTTTGCTGTTTATAGTAGGTTGATATCTGTTACCTTTAAAAAGATATACACACAATACTATACTTTTAAGAATCATCCCGTCGTAACTTTTGAACAGACAGTCGGACACTTTTGACCTCAGTGTATAAAATGTAGAGCTCGTCGAGAGGAACATTTTATACGCTGTAAGTATGCAGCAAACTCTTATCGTTTTCTTAATATGCAAGCTTGAAATTGCAGCGTAATTTTTTTTTGCACTTGGTGACCTTTGACCTTAGGTGCAAATTAAAGGTCACATGAACTTAAGATTATTGGTGTGGGTCCCAAGTCTCTACGACTTCTGGTTCTCGAGATACAACTTTTCAAAAATTGTGTATATTTTTTCAAGGGAAATAACTCCTTATAAGGGTTAACAACAAAATGATTGTATATGTTTATTATCATTGCCATCTGGTCTTGTACATGTTTCCGTTTTCAAATCAATTCTATCTTAAATACTTTTTGAGAAAAATGTAAAAGAAAGAAATTGCTTCAAGGGGACGTAAACTCTCATAGGGAATGATGAAATCCTTAGCAGCCTCATATGGTAACACATCATGATGAGATCTAACTTTTTTCCAAATAAGGTCATGATATCTTTAAAAACAACTAGGGGGGGCCATGTCGAAAAAAAACAATAAAAGGGAGATAACTTCTAAAGGGGATGATGAAATCCTACACAGCCTCATCTGGTAATACTTCATGATAAGGTCTACCGATGGTCCATATTTGGTCTTGATAACTCGAATAGAAACGAGGGGAGGCCATGTCAAAACAAATGCTGGATGAAAAAAAAAAAAACAGAGAAAAACAAAAGGTCTTTCCTCGCGGAGAGAAAGACCTTAAAAAAGAAAAAGAAAAAAAAACATTAGAAAACAATAAGGTCTTTCCCATGTAGGGGAAAGACCTTAACTAGTATCTCAATTGTTTGTAAAACAATTGAAAGGACTTTCCTGTAAAAGTGATGTTTTCGTAATGTACTTTGTATGACCTTTCGTTTGATATACGACAAGCAATACCTTCTGAAACTTTTCGCTTTTTAACACTTAATGACCTCATCCGCCTACATTTTTGAGATCGGAAGTATGATATATGTAACACAGGTAGATGAGCTTTCATTTGATATGCGACAACGCCATGTTCTAGGTAGTCTGATTTTTGCACTTAATAACCCCATCCAATTAATTTTTGGAGGTCGGGAATTTGATATTTCAAATGTACACATCATGACATTTCATTTGATAGACAACAACCCTACCTTAAAAGAACATTTATGTTTTGCACTCAATGACCCCATCCAACCCATTTGTGGGAGACGTCAATTTGAAATTTGAAATGTACGCTTTATGTTCTTTCATTTGATATGCGACAACCTTACCATCTGAGAAATTTGAATGTTTGCACTAAATGACCCCACCCGTCCCCCTGGGATGAAAAGGGGATTTAAAATTTTCATTTTTAAGTAGAGTTTATTAAGACCTTCAATCTGATATATCAGATGACCCCATTTGACAAAGTGCAAATAATGATGCAATATCAACTATATAAATAGAAGTTATGAAACTTACAAAGTCAATGCAAAACTTGAAAATTTCAAATTGATTTTTGGTTTTTTTTCCATGGAATGATTTTGGTATTTGGTCAAACATATAACTATGTCAACCTCTTCAATTTCTAAAACATTTCAAGTGGTAAGCTCTTGATGATTCAGAAATACATGCCTCCGCTCCCAAAATTACAAACTGCATTATCTCTAAAACGACAATAGGTATCTCAAATCTGTTAAATGATAAATGATCTACGGTTGAAGGACAACATTATAGAAAAAGAATTGGGACAATTTCAAAGTTCACCAAGGTCACAATTAATCATCAAATATATGATGCAATACAAAACTTAAGAACCGGAAGTCGTAGAGATATGGGACTATCACCATTCAACTCAGGACGACTTGACCTTTCAAATATCACAAGGTCAAGGTCATAGTATAATGTGAAGGTCAAGGTGAAATTTCATCATGACCTGACATTGACCTCAAATTGAAGGTCTTGAATTACTGATCATCTTTGCAGTTGATAGTAGGTTGATATCTGTTACCTTTAAAAAGATATACACACAAAACTATACTTTTAATAATCATCCCGTCGTAACTTTTGAACAGACAGTCGGACACTTTTGAGCTCAGTGTATAAAATGTAGAGCTCATAGAGAGGAACATTTTATACGCTGTAAGTATGCAGCAAACTCTTATCGTTTTCTTAATATGCAAGCTTGAAATTGCAGCGTAATTTTTTTTTGCACTTGGTGACCTTTGACCTTGGGTGCAAATTGAAGGTCACATGAACTTAAGATTATTTGTGTAGGTCCCAAGTCTTTACGACTTCCGGTTCTCGAGATACAATTTTTCAAAAATTGGGTATATTTTTTCAAGGGAAATTACTCCTTATAAGGGTTAACAACAAAATGATTGTATATGTTCATTATCATTGCCATCTGGTCTTGTACATAATGCCGTTTTCAAATCAATTCTATCTCTTATACTTTTAGAGAAAAATGCAAAGGAAAGAAATTGTTTCAGGGGATATAACTCTCATAGGGGACGATGAAATCCTATTCAGGCTCACATGGTAATACATCATGATGAGATCTACATTATGTCCAATAAAGGTCACAATATCTTTAAAACAAACGAGGGAGGGGCATGTTGAAAAAAATCAATAAAAGGGAGATAACTCTTAAAGGGGATGATGAAATCCTTAACAAGGTCATTTGGTAATACATCTTGGTGAGGTCTAGCGATGGTCCATATTTGGTCTTAATAACTTCAACAGAAACAAGAGGCGGGCATGTCAAAAAAATGTTGGAAGAAAAAAAAGAAAAACTAGTATCTCAATTGTTTGTAAAACAATTGAAAGGTCTTTCCAGTAAAAGTGATGTTTTGTAATGTACTTTGTACGACCTTTCGTTTGATATACGACAAGCATACCTTCTGAAACTTTTCGCTTTTTACACTTAATGACCTCATCCGCCTACATTTTCGTGATCGGAAGTATGATATATGTAACAAATGCTTGATGATCTTTCATTTGATATGCGACAACACCATGTTCTAGAAAGTTTGATTTTTGCACTTAATAACCCTATCCAACTAATTTTTGGAAGTCGGGAATTTGATATTTCAAATGTACACATCATGACCTTTCTTTTGATATACAACAACCCTACCTTAAAAGAACATTTATTTTTTGCACTCAATGACCCCATCCAACCCATTTTTGGGAGACGTCAATTTGAAATTTGAAATGTACACTTTATGTTCTTTCATTTGATATGCGACAACCTTACCATCTGAGATATTTGAATGTTTGCACTAAATGACCCCACCCGTCCCTCTGGGATGAAAAGGGGGTTTAAAATTTTCATTTTTAAGTAGAGTTTATTTAGACCTTCAATTTGATATATCAGATGACCCCATTTGACAAAGTGCAAATAATGATGCAATATCAACTATATAAATAGAAGTTATGAAACTTACAAAGTCAATGCAAAACTTGAAAATTTCAAATTAATTTTTGGTTTTTTTTCAATGGAATTTTTTTGGTATTTGGTCAAACATATAACTATGTCAACCTCTTCAATTTCTCAAACATTTTAAGTGGTAAGCTCTTGATGATTTAGAAATACATGCCTCCGCTCGAAAAACTTCAAACTATATTATCTCTAAAACGACAATAGATATCTCAAATCTGTTAAATGATAAATGATCTACAGTTGAAGGACAACATTATAGAAAAAGAATTGGAACAATTTCAAAGTTCACCAAGGTCACAATTAATCATCAAATATATGATGCAATACCAAACTTGAGAACCGGAAGTCGTAGAGACACGGGACTATCACCATTCAACTCAGGACAACTTGACCATTCAAATATCACAAGGTCAAGGTCATAGTATACTGTGAAGGTCAAGGTGAAATTTCATCATGACCTGACATTGACCTCAAATTGAAGGTCTTGAATTACTCATCATCTTTGCAGTTTATAGTAGGTTGATATCTGTTACCTTTAAAAAGATATACACAAAATACTATACTTTTAAGAATCATCCCGTTGTAACTTTTGAATAGACGGTCGGACCTTTATGGGCTTCTCATATAAAATGTAGAGCTCGTCGAGAGGAACATTTTTACGCTGTATGTATGCAGCAAAGTCTTATCGTTTTCCTAATATGTAAGCTTGAAATTGCAGCGTAATTTTATTTTGCACTCGGTGACCTTTGACCTTGGGTGCATATTGAAGGTCACATGAATTAAAGATTATTGGTGAAGGTTCAAGGTCTCTATGACTTCCGGTTCTGAAAATAGAATTTTTCAAAAATTATTCATAATTTTTAAGGGAAATAACTCCTTATAAGGGTAAGTAACACATTAATTGTTTATGTTTATAAACATTGCCATCTGTTCTTGTACATGCTGTCATTTTCAATTACATTTTATCTCAAATACTTTTTGAGAAAAATGCAAATATAAAAAATTGCTATTAGGGGATATAACTCTCAAAGGGGATGATGAAATCCTATGCAGCCTCATGTGGTAATACATCATGATGATATCTACCTATTGTCCATATAAGGTCATGATATCTTTTAAAACATTAAAGGGGGGCCATGTTGAAAAAAATCAATAAAAGGGAGATAACTTCTAAAGGGAAAGATGAAATCCTACAAAAGTTCATCTGGTAAAAGTTCATGATAAGGTCTATCGATGGTCCATATTTGGTCTTGATAACTTCAACAGAAAGGGGAGGAGGCCCTGTCAAAAAAATGTTGGAAGAAAAAAAGAAAAAAAAAAGAAAAAGAAAAAAAAACATTAGAAAAACAATAAGGTCTTTCCCATGTAGGGGAAAGACCTTAACTAGTATCTCAATTGTTTGTGAAACAATTGAAAGGTCTTTCCTGTAAAAGTGATGTTTTCGTAATGTACTTTGTACGACCTTTCGTTTGATATACGACAAGCATACCTTCTGAAACTTTTCGCTTTTTACACTTAATGACCTCATCCGCCTACATTTTTGAGATCGGAATTATGATATATGGAACAGAGTAGATGAGCCATCATTTGATATGCGACAACACCATGTTCTAGAAAGTTTGATTTTTGCACTTAATAACCCTATCCAACTAATTTTGGAGTCTGGAATTGGATATTTCAAATGTACACATCATGACCTTTGATTTGATATACAACAACCCTACCTTAAAATAATATTTATTTTTTTGCACTCAATGACCCCATCCAACCCATTTTTGGGAGACGTCAATTTGAAATTTGAAATGTACGCTTTATGTTCTTTCATTTGATATGCGACAACCTTACCATCTAAAAAATTTGAATGTTTGCACTAAATGACCCCACCCGTCCCCTGGGATGAAAAGGGGGTTAAAAAATTTCATTTTTAAGTAAAGTTTATTAAGACCTTCAATTTGATATATCAGATGACCCCATTTGACAAAGTGCAAATAATGATGCAATATCAAATATATAAATAGAAGTTATGAAACTTACAAAGTCAATGCAAAACATGAAAATTTCAAATTGATTTTTTGGTGTTTTTTTCCATGGAATGTTTTTAGTATTTGGTCAAACATATAACTATGTCAACCTCTTCAATTTCTAAAACATTTTAAGTGGTAAGCTCTTGATGATTCAGAAATACATGCCTCCGCTCGCAAAACTTCAAACTGCATTATCTCTAAAACGACAATAGATATCTCAAATCTGTTAAATGATAAATGATCTACAGTTAAAGGACAACATTACAGAAAAAGAATTGGGACAATTTCAAAGTTCACCAAGGTCACAATGAATCATCAAATATATGATGCAATACAAAACTTAAGAACCGGAAGTCGTAGAGACATGGGACTATCACCATTCAACTCAGAACCAATTGACCTTGCAAATATCACAAGGTCAAGGTCATTGTTTACTGTGAAGGTCAAGGTGAAATTTCATCATGACCTGACATTGACCTCAAATTGATGATCTTGAATTACTGATCATCTTTGCAGTTTATAGTAGGTTGATATCTGTTACCTTTAACTTTTAAGAATCATCCCGTTGTAACTTTTGAACAGACGGTCGGACATTTTTGGGCTTATTGTATAAAATGTAGAGCTCGTCGAGAAGAACATTTTATACGCTGTATGTTTACAGCAAAGTCTTATCGTTTTTCCTAATATGTAAGCTTGAAATTGCAGCGTTATTTTTTTTTGCACTCGGTGACCTTTGACCTTGGGTGCATATTAAAGGTCATATGAATTTAAGATTATTGGTGAAGGTTCCAAGTCTGTATGACTTCCGGTTCTCGAAATAGAATTTTTGAAAAATTATTTTTAATATTTAAAGGGAAATAACTCCTTATTAGTGTTAGTAACAAATTAATTGTTTATGTTTATAAACATTGCCATCTGTTCTTGTACATGCTGTAATTTTCCATTAAATTCTATCTCTGATACTTTTTGAGAAAAATGTAAGTAAAAGAAATTGCTTCAAGGGGATATAACTCTCAAAGGGGATGATGAAATCCTAAACCGCCTCATATGGTAATACATCATGATAAGATCTACCTATTGTCCAAATAAAGTCATGATATCTTTTAAGACATTTTGGGGGGACCATGTGGAAAAAAATCACTAAAAGGGAGATAACTTCTAAAGGGGATGGTGAAATCCTACAAAAGTTCATCTGGTAAAAGTTCATGTTGATGTCTATCGATTGTTCAATTTTGGTATTGATAACTCCAATAGAAGAGGTAGGAAGGCGTGCCCAAAAAATGCTGGAAGAAAAAAAAAAAAAAACTAGTATCTCAATTGTTTGTAAAACAATTGAAAGGTCTTTCCTGTAAAAGTGATGTTTTCGTAATGTACTTTGTACGACCTTTCGTTTGATATACGACAAGCATACCTTCTGAAACTTTCCGCTTTTTTACAATCCGCCTTCATTTTTGAGATCGGAATTATGATATATGGAACAGAGTAGATGAGTAGCTTTCATTTGATATGCGACAACGCCATGTTCTAGAAAGTTTGATTTTTGCACTTAATATCCCATCCAACCAATTTTGGAGGTTGGGAATTTGATATTTCAAATGTACACATCATGACCTTTCATTTGATATACAACAATCCTATCGTTAAAAGAAATTTATTTTTTTGCACTCAATGACCCCATCCAACCAATTTTTGGGGGTCGTCAATATGAAATTTGAAATGTACGGTTGATGTTCTTTCATTTGATATGCGACAACCTTACCATCTGAGAAATTTGAATTTTTGCACTAAATGACCCCACCCTTCCACTTGGGATGAAAAAGAGGTTTAAAATTTTCAATTTTAAGTAGAGTTTATTGAGACCTTCAATTTGATATATCAGATGACCCTATTGGACAAAGTGTCAAAAATGATGCAATATCAACGATATAAATAGAAGTTATGAAACTTACAAAGTCAATGCAAAACATGAAAATTTCAAAATGATTTTTTGGTGTTTTTTTCAATGGAATGTTTTTGGTATTTGGTCAAACATATAACTATGTTAACCCTTTCAATTTCTTAAACATTTTAAGTGGTAAGCTGTTGTTGATTCAGAAATACATGCCGCCGCTCGCAAAATTTCAAACTGCATTATCTCTAAAACAACAATAGATATCTCAAATCTGTTCAATGGTAAATGATCTACTGTTAAAGGACAACATTATAGAAAAAGAATTGGGACAATTTCAAAGTTCACCAAGGTCACAATTAATAATCAAATATATGATGCAATATCAAACTTGAGAACCGGAAGTCGTGGAGACATGGGACTACCACCATTCAACTCAGGACCACTTGACCTTTCAAATATCACAAGGTCAAGGTCATAGTATACTGTGAAGGTCAAGGTGAAATTTCATCATGACCTGACATTGACCTCAATTTGACGGTCTCAAATTACTGATCATCTTTGCAGTTTATAGTAGGTTGATATCTGTTACCTTTCAAAAGATATACACAAAATACTATACTTTTAAGAATCATCCCGTTGTAACTTTTGAACAGACAGTTGGACAATTTTGGACTTATCATATAAAATGTAGAGCTCGTCGAGAGGAACATTTTTTACGCTGTATGTATGCAGCAAAGTCTTGTCGTTTTCCTAATATGTAAGCTTGAAATTGCAGCGTAATTTTTTTTTTGCACTCAGTGACCTTTGACCTTGACTGCATATTAAAGGTCACATGAATTAAAGATTATTGGTGAAGGTCCCAAGTCTCTACGACTTCTGATTCTCGAAATACAATTTTTCTAAAATTATGTACAATTTTTCAAAGGGGAATAACTCCTTATAAGGGTTAATAACAAAATGATTGTACATGTTCATTAATATTGCCATCTGTTCTTGTACATGTTGCCGTTTTCAAATCGATTCTATCTCTTATACTTTTTGAGAAAAATGCAAAGAAAAGAAATTGTTTTAAGGGGATATAACTCTCATAGGGGACGATGAAATCCTATTCAGCCTCACATGGTAATACATCATGATAAGATCTACATTTTGTCCAATTAAGGTCATGATATCTTTAAAACCAACGAGGGGGGGCCATGTTGAAAAAAATCAATAAAAGGGAGATAACTCCTAAAGGGGATGATGAAATCCTTAACAAAGTCATTTGGTAGTACATCTTGGTGAGGTCTACCGATGGTCCATATTTGGTCTTAATAACTTCAACAGAAAGAAGAGGCGGGCATGTCAAAAAAATGTTGGAAGAAAAAAAAGAAAAAAAAGAAAAAGAAAAAACATTAGAAAAACAATAAGGTCTTTCCCATGTAGGGGAAAGACCTTAACTAGTATCTCAATTGTTTGTAAAACAATTGAAAGGTCTTTCCTGTAAAATTGATGTTTTCGTAATGTACTTTGTACGACCTTTCGTTTATATACGACAAGCATACCTTCTGAAACTTTTTCTTTTAACACTTAATGACCTCATCCGGCTACATTTTTGAGATCGGAAGTATGATATATGTAACATAGAGTAGATGAGCTTTCATTTGATATGCGACAACGCCTTGTTCTAGAAAGTTTGATTTTTGCACTTAATAACCCTATCCAACTAATTTTTGAGGTCGGGAATTTGATATTTCAAATGAACACATCATGACCTTTCATTTGATATACAACAACCCTATCTTAAAAGAAAAAAATATTTTTTGCACTCAATAACCCCATCCAACCCATTTTTGGGAGACGTCAATTTGAAATTTGAAATGTACGCTTTATGTTCTTTCATTTGATATGCGACAACCTTACCATCTGAGAAATTTGAATGTTTGCACTAAATGACCCCACCCGTCCCCCTGGGATGAAAAGGGGGTTTAAAATTTTCATTTCTAAGTAGACTTTATTAAGACCTTCAATTTGATATATCAGATGACCCCATTTGACAAAGTGCAAATAATGATGCAATATCAACTATATAAATAGAAGTTATGAAACTTACAAAGTCAATGCAAAACTTGAAAATTTCAAATTGAATTTTTGGCGTTATTTTCCATGGAATGTTTTTGGTATTTGGGCAAACATATAACTATATTAACCTCTTCAATTTCTAAAACATTTTAAGTGGTAAGCTCTTGTTGATTCAGAAATACATGCCTCCGCTCGCAAAACTTCAAACTGCATTATCTCTTAAACGACAATAGATATCTCAAATCTGTCAAATGATAAATGATCTACAGTTGAAGGACAACATTATAGAAAAAGAATTGCGACAATTTCAAAGTTCACCAAGGTCACAATTAATCATCAAATATATGATGCAATACCAAACTTGAGAACCGGAAGTCGTAGAGATAAGGGATTACCACCATTCAACTCAGGACCACTTAACCTTTCAAATATTACAAGGTCAAGGTCATAGTATAATGTGAAGGTCAAGGTGAAATTTCATCATGACCTGACATTGACCTCAAATTGAAGGTCTGGAATTACTGATCATATTTGCAGTTTATAGTAGATTGATATCTGTTACCTTTAAAAAGATATACACAAAATACTATACTTTTAAGAATAATCCCGTTGTAACTTTTGAACAGACGGTCGAACATTTTTGGGCTTATGATATAAAATGTAGAGCTCGTCGAGATGAACAAATTATACGCTGTATGTATGCAGCAAAGTCTTATCGTTTTCCTAATATGTAAGCTTGAAATTGCAGCGTAATTTTTTTTTGCACTCAGTGACCTTTGACCTTGACTGCATATTAAAGGTCACATGAATTAAAGATTATTGGTGAAGGTCTCAAGTCTCTACGACTTCTGGTTCTCGAAATACAATTTTTCTAAAATTATGTTCAATTTTGCAAGGGGAATAACTCCTTATAAGGGTTAAAAACAAATGATTGTACATGTTCATTAACATTGCCATCTGTTCCTGTACATGTTGCCGTTTTCAAATCGATTCTATCTCTTATACTTTTTGAGAAAAATGCAAAGGAAGGAAATTGTTTCAAGGGGATATAACTCTCATAAGGTACGATGAAATCCTATTCAGCCTCACATGGTAATACATCATGATGAGATCTACATTATGTAAAATTAAGGTCATGATATCTTTAAAACCAACAAGGGGGGGGGCCATGTTGAAAAAAATCAATAAAAGGAAGATAACTCCTAAAGGGGATGATGAAATCCTTAACAAGGTTATTTGATAATACATCTTGGTGAGGTCTAGCGATGGTCCATATTTGGTCTTAATAACTTCAACAGAAACAAGAGGCGGGCATGTCAAAAAAATGTTGGAAGAAAAAAAAGAAAAAAAAAAAAACATTAGAAAAACAATAAGGTCTTTCCCATGTAGGGGAAAGACCTTAAAAACATTAGAAAAACAATAAGGTCTTTCCCATGTAGGGGAAAGACCTTAAAAACACTAGTATCTCAATTGTTTGTAAAACAATTGAAAGGTCTTTCCTGTAAAAGTGATGTTTTCGTAATGTACCTTGTACGACCTTTCGTCTGATATACGACAAGCATACCTTCTGAAACTTTCCGCTTTTAACACTTAATGACTTCAACCGCCTACATTTTTGAGATCGGAACTATGATATAAATAACATAGAGTAGATGAGCTTTCATT
Organism: Mytilus edulis; assembly: GCA_019925275.1. Lineage (NCBI taxonomy): Eukaryota > Metazoa > Mollusca > Bivalvia > Mytilida > Mytilidae > Mytilus > Mytilus edulis. The sequence continues at coordinate 113,309,064 of CM034360.1, forward strand.
TGATATGCAACAACTCTATGTTCTAGAAAGTTTGATTTTTGCACTTAATAACCCTATCCAACTAATTTTTGGAGGTCGGGATTTGATATTGCCAATGTACACATCATGACCCTTTATTTAATATACATTAACCCTATCTTAAAAGAAAATTTATTTTTTGCACTCAATGACCCCATCCAACCCATTTTTGGGAGACGTCAATTTTAAATTTGAAATGTACGCTTTATGTTCTCCATTTGATATGCGACAACCTTACCGGACTTTTTGATCGACAATATATTTGTTGAGTTTGGAGGATTTATATTTCAACAAACAGTCGGTATTCCAATGGGTACTTATTGTGCACCCCTGCTGGCTGATTTGTTTTTGTACTCGTATGAAGCAGAATTCATTCAGAACCTTCTAAAAGACAAAAAGAAAAAGCACCTTGCGAAATTCTTTAATTTTACTTTCCGATATATTGATGATGTTCTATCATTGAATAAGCCATATTTCAGCCAATACCTACATCTCATATATCCCAGTGAACTTGAAATTAAGGATACTACTGATACTAGAAGGACTGCTTCATACCTTGATCTTTTCCTCAATATTGACGTAGATGGACGACGTCACACGAAAATCTATGATAAACGGGACGATTTCAACTTCCCAATTATCAATTTCCCATTTCTCAGCAGTAACATACCCTCTGCCCCTTCGTATGGTGTTTACATATCACAATTGATACGTTATTCTCGTGCTTGTTCACACTATACGGACTACATATACAGGAGTGTGCTCCTTAGGCAGAAACTGCTCCAACAAAGTTATGAGGAGGACAGAATAAAATTGACACTCCGTAAATTTTATGGACAACATCACGAATTGGTGGATCCATACGATGTATCTTTGACCAAACTAGCTAAGGACATTTTTACCACATGGTGGATTGTTGTTTGTCATTATGTCGTCTAATCTTTTAATTACCAAACGTGAGTTATTCCCGATTGTGACTGTTTTGCTGAGTGTGAATTCGCATTACTATAAGACGTGTTACGGTACTTGTCTATCCCAAATTCATGTATTTAGTTTAAATGTTTAATGTTATATTTGTAATTCTCATCGGATTTTGTCAAATGTGTTGATGTCTTTTCTATTATATTTATGTGTTATGGTAAATAATATTAATCACCGCATTCATTTATTAGATTTCAGTTTGTTCAACGTAATCAGTACGATATTTTACGTTTGAAATCAGATTCAAAACAAACCGGACATAGCTTTATAATATAGTTAATTGCTACCTTAGTTTGCTAATAATAAATATTAAAATGTGCATTGTTATTAAATGCAATATCAGTATTTAGTTCAAATATAATCTTAAATCGATCCTAATTCTATCTTATTCATTCAAATGACGTCATTTTTCATTTTTTGATGATCGGTTTTACAAATTCAAATGACGTCATCATTTTTTTGTCATTTTTTACAATTTCAAATATGACATCACTTGGCGTTGGGGTTTGGGCTTGTTCGGATGTGTCTACATCTTGTGTTGCAAATGTCTGGTTATGTAATGTATTTCAGTTGTTTCCTGTAATTAGTTAATATTTCAGTTCTATCATGTACAGCTTCTGTTTAATAATTTTATAAATTTACTGTTTGCAAAAGTATAAACTATTCTTAATAATAAGGATGTTCTGGTAACTAACAGAAAACCCTGGCCGTTTTTGGCACAACTTTTTTGATCTTTTGGTCCTCGATGCTATAAAAGGGGGGGTTTGGCATTCCACAAAACCAGGTTCAACCCGCCATTTTTTTCTTAAAAAATGTCCTGTACCAAGTCAGGAATATGGCAATTGTTATATTATAGTTCGTTTCTGTGTGTGTTACATTTTAACGTTGCGTCGTTTGTTTTCTCTTAATATTGAGTGTAAATTCACATTGCGATAAGACGTGTCACGGTACTTGTCTATCCCAAATTCATGTATTTGGTTTTGATGTTATATTTGTTTTTCTCGTGGGATTTTGTCTGATGCTTGGTCCGTTTCTGTGTGTGTTACATTGTAGTGTTGTGTCGTTGTTCTCTTATATTTAATACGTTTCCCTCAGTTTTAGTTTGTTACCCCGATTTGTTTTTTGTCCATGGATTTATGAGTTTGAACAGCGGTATACTACTGTTGCCTTTATTTACCAATTTGAATGTTTGCACTAAATGACCCCACCCGTCCTCCTGGGATGAAAAGGGGGTTTAAAATTTTCATTTTTAAGTAAAGTTTATTAAGACCTTCAATTTGATATATCAGATGACCCCATTTGATAAAGTGCAAAAAATGATGCAATATCAACTATATAAATAGAAGTTATGTAACTTACAAAGTCAATGCAAAACTTGAAAATTTCAAATTGAATTTTGGGCGTTTTTTTCTATGGAATGTTTTTGGTATTTGGTCAAACATATAACTATGTTAACCTCTTCAATTTTTTAAACATTTTAAGAGGTACGCTCTTTTTGATTCAGAAATACATGCCTCCGCTCGCAAAACTTCAAACTGCATTATCTCTACAACGACAATAGATATCTCAAATCTGTTCAATGATAAATGATCTACAGTTAAAGGACAACATTATAGAAAAGAATTGGGACAATTTTAAAGTTCACCAAGGTCATAATTAATCATCAAATATATGATGCAATACCAAACTTAAGAACCGGAAGTCGTAGAGACATGGGACTATCACCATTCAACTCAGGACCACTTGACCTTTAAAATATCACAAGGTCAAGGTCATAGTATAATGTGAAGGTCAAGGTGAAATTTCATCATGACCTGACATTGACCTCAAATTGAAGGTCTTGAACTACTGATCATCTTTGCAGTTTATAGTAGGTTGATATATGTTACCTTTAAAAAGATATACGCAAAATACAATACTTTTAAGAATCATCCCGTTGTAACTTTTGAACAGACGATCGGACATTTTTGGGCTTATTATATAAAATATAGAGCTCGTTGAAAGGAACATTTTATACGCTGTATGTATGCAGCAAAGTCTTATCGTTTTCCTAATATGTAAGCTTGAAATTGTGGCGTAATTTTGTTTTGCACTCTGTGACCTTTGACCTTGGGAGCTTATTAAAGGTCACATGAAATAAAGATTATTGGTGAAGGTCCCAAGTCTCTATGACTTCCGGTTCTTGAAATACAATTTTTCTAAAATTGAACACAATTTTTCAACGGGAATATCTCCTTAAAAGGCTTAGTAACAAATTTATTTTTTATGTTGATAAACATTGCCATCTGTTCTTGTACATGCTGCCATTTTCAAATCAATTCTATCTGGAATGATTTTGAAGAAAAATGTAAAAGAAAGAAATTGCTTCAAGGGAACATAACTCTCATAGGGAATTATGAAATCCTTAGCAGCCTCATATGGTAATACATCATGATGAGATCTAACTATTGTCCAAATAAGGTCATGATATCTTTTAAAACATTTAGGGGGGGCCATGTTAAAAAAAATCAATAAAAGGGAGATAACTTCTAAAGGGGATGATGAAATCCTACAAAAGTTCATCTGGTAAAAGTTCATGATGAGGTCTATCGATGGTTTAAATTTGGTATTGATAATTCCAATAGAAGCGGTAGGAGGACGTGCCAAACAAATGCTGGAAGGAAAAAAAAAGAAAAAAAACATTACAACTAGTATCTCAATTGTTTGTAAAACAATTGAAAGGTCTTTCCAGTAAAAGTGATGTTTTTGTAATGTACTTTGTACGACCTTTCGTTTGATATACGACAAGCATACCTTCTGAAACTTTTCGCTTTTTACACTTAATGACCTCATCCGCCTACATTTTCGAGATCGGAAGTATGATATATGTAACAAAGGCTTGATGATCTTTCATTTGATATGCGACCACGTCATGTTCTAGAAAGTTTGATTTTTGCACTTAATAACCCCATCCAATTAATTTTTGGAGGTCAGGAATTTGATATTTCAAATGTACACATCATGACCTTTCATTTGATATACAACAACCCTACCTTAGAAGAAAATTTATTTTTTGCACTCAATGACCCCACCAAACAATTTTTTGGGGGACGTCAATTTGAAATTTGAAATGTACGCTTTATGTTCTTTCATTTGATATGCGACAACCTTACCATCTGAGAAATTTGAATTTTTGCACTAAATGACTCCACCCTTCCACCTGGGATGAAAAAGAGGTTTAAAATTTTCATTTTTAAGTAGAGTTTATTGAGACCTTCAATTTGATATATCAGATGACCCCATTTGACAAAGTGCCAAAAATGATGCAATATCAACGATATAAAAAGAAGTTATGAAACTTACAAAGTCAATGCAAAACATGAAAATTTCAAAATGATTTTTTGGTGTTTTTTTTCCATGGAATGTTTTTAGTATTTGGTAAAACATATAACTATGTTAACCTCTTCAATTTCTAAAACATTTTAAGAGGTACGCTCTTGTTGATTCAGAAATACATGCCTCCGCTCGCAAAACTTCAAACTGCATTATCTCTAAAACGACAATAGATATCTCAAATCTGTTAAATGATCTACAGTTGAAGGACAACATTATATAAAAAGAATTGGGACAATTTCAAAGTTCACCAAGGTCACAATTAATCATCAAATATATGATGCAATACAAAACTTTAGAACCGGAAGTCGTAGAGACATGGGACTATCACCTTTCAACTCAGGACCACTTGACCTTTCAAATATTACAAGGCCAAGGTCATAGTAAAATATGAAGGTCAAGGTGAAATTTCATCATGACCTGACATTGACCTCAATTTGAAGGTCTTGAACTACTGATCATTTCTGCAGTCTCTACAACGACAATAGATATCTCAAATCTGTTAAATGATAAATGATCTACAGTTGAAGGACAACATTATAGAAAAAGAATTGGGACAATTTCAAAGTTCACCAAGGTACAAATTAATCATCAAATATATGATGAAATACCAAACTTGAGAACCGGAAGTCGTAGAGACATGGGACTAGCACCATTCAACTCAGGACCACTTGACCTTTCAAATATCACAAGGTCAAGGTTAAAGTATACTGTGAAGGTCAAGGTGAAATTTCATCATGACCTGACATTGACCTCAAATTGAAGGTCTTGAGTTACTGATCATCTTTGCAGTTTATAGTTGGTTGATATCTGTTACCTTTAAAAAGATATACGCACAATACTATACTTTTAAGAATCATCCCGTTGTAACTTTTAAACAGACGGTCGGACATTTTTTTACTTATCATATAAAATGAAGAGCTCATCGAGAGGAACATTTTATACGCTGTATGTATGCAGCAAAGTCTTATCGTTTTTCTAATATGTAAGCTTGAAATTGCAGTGTAATTTTTTTTTGCACTCAGTGACCTTTGACCTTGACTGCATATTAAAGGTCACATGAATTAAAGAGTATTGTTGAAGGTCCCAAGTCTCTACGACTTCTAGTTCTCGAAATACAATTTTTCAAAAATTATGTACAATTTCTCAAGGGGAATACCTCCTTATAAGGGTTAATAACAAAATGATTGTACATGTTTATTAACATTGCCATCTGTTCCTGTACATGTTGCCGTTTTCAAATCGATTCTATCTCTTATACTTTTTGAGCAAAATGCAAAGGAAAGAAATTGTTTCAAGGGGATATAACTCTCATAGGGGATGATGAAATCCTTTGCAGCCTCATCTGGTAATACATCATGATTAGATCTACCTATTGTCCAAATAAAGTCATGATATCTTTAAAAACAACGAGGGGGGGGGCCATGTTGAAAAAAATCAATATAAGGGAGATAACTTCTCAAGGGGATGATGAAATCCTACAAAAGTTCATCTGGTACAACTTCATGATGAGGTCTATCGATGGTTCAAATTTGGCATTGATAACTGCAATAGAAGCGGTAGGAGGGCTTGCCAAAAAAATGCTGGAAGAAAAAAAAAAGAAACTAGTATCTCAATTGTTTGTAAAACAATTGAAAGGTCTTTCCTGTAAAAGTGATGTTTTCGTAATGTTCTTTGTACGAACTTTCGTTTGATATACGACAAGCATACCTTTTGAAACTTTTCGCTTTTTACACTTAATGACCTCATCCGCCTACATTTTTGAGATCGAAGTATGATATATGTAACACAGGGTAGATGAGCTTTCATTTGATATGCGACAACGCCATGTTCTAAAAAGTTTGATTTTTGCACTTAATAACCCTATCCCCCCAATTTTTGGAGGTTGGGAATTTGATATTTCAAATGTACACATCATGACCTTTCATTTGATATACAACAACCCTATCGTAAAAGAAAATTGTTTTTTGCACTCAATGACCCCATCCAACCAATTTTTGGGGGACGTCAATTTGAAATTTGAAATGTGCGCTTTATGTTCTTTCATTTGATATGCGACAACCTTACCGTCTGAGAAATTTGAATTTTTGCACTAAATGACCCCACCCGTCCCCCTGGGATGAAAAGGGGGTTTAAAATTTTCATTTTTAAGTAGAGTTTATTAAGACCTTCAATTTGATATATCAGATGACCCCATTTGACAAAGTGCAAATAATGATGCAATATCAACTATATAAATAGAAGTTATGAAACTTACAAAGTCAATGCAAAACTTGAAAATTTCAAATTGATTTTTTGGTGTTTTTTTCCATGGAATGTTTTTGGTATTTGGTCAAACATATAATTATGTCAACCTCTTCAATTTCTAAAACATTTTAAGTGGTAAGCTCTTGATGATTCAGAAATACATGCCTCCGCTCGCAAAACTTCAAACTGCATTATCTCTAAAACGACAATAGATATCTCAAATCTGATATATGATAAATGATCTACAGTTGAAGGACAACATTATAGAAAAAGAATTGGGACAATTTCAAAGTTCACCAAGGTCACAATTAATCATCAAATATATGATGCAATACAAAACTTGAGAACCAGAAGTCGTAGAGACATGGGACTATCACCATTCAACTCAGGACCAATTGACCTTTCAAATATCACAAGGTCAAGGTCATAGTATAATGTGAAGGTCAAGGTGAAATTTCATCATGACCTGACATTGACCTCAAATTGAAGGTCTTGAACTACTGATCATCTTTGCAGTTTATAGTAGGTTGATATCTGCTACCTTTTAAAAGATATACACAAAATACTATACTTTTAAGAATCATCCCGTTGTAACTTTTGAACAGACAGTGGGACTTTTTTGGACTTATCATATAAAATGTAGAGCTCGTCGAGAGGAACATTTTATACGCTGTATGTATGCAGCAAAGTCTTATCGTTTTCCTAATATGTAAGCTTGAAATTGCAGCGTAATTTTATTTTGCACTCTGTGACCTCTGACCTTGGGTGCATATTAAAGGTCACATTAAATAAAGATTATTGGTGAAGGTCCCAAGTCTCTATGACTTCCGGTTCTTGAAATACAATTTTTCTAAAATTGAACACAATTTTTCAAGGGGAATAACTCCTTATAAGGCTTAGTAACAAATTAATTGTTTATGTTGATAAACATTGCCATCTGTTCTTGTACATGCTGCCATTTTCAAATCGATTCTATCTGGAATGATTTTTAAGAAAAATGCAAAAGAAAGAAATTGCTTCAAGGGGACATAACTCTCATAGGGAATGTTGAAATCCTTAGCAGCCTCATATGGTAATACATCATGATGAGATCTAACTATTGTTCAAATAAGGTCATGATATCTTTTAAAACATTTAGGGGGGGCCATGTTGAAAAAAAACAATAAAAGGGAGATAACTTCTAAAGGGGATGATGAAATCCTACAAAAGTTCATCTGGTAAAAGTTCATGATGATGTCTATCGATGGTTCAAATTTGGTATTGATAATTCCAATAGAAGCGGTAGGAGGGCGTGCCAAACAAATGCTGGAAGGAAAAAAAAGAAGAAAAAACTAGTATCTCAATTGTTTGTAAAACAATTGAAAGGTCTTTCCTGTAAAAGTGATGTTTTAGTAATGTGCTTTGTACGACCTTTCGTTTGATATACGACAAGCATACCTTCTGAAACTTTTCGCTTTTAACACTAAATGACCTCATCCGCCTACATTTTTGAGATCAGAAATATGATATATGTTACATAGAGTAGATGAGCTTTCATTTGATATGCGACAACCCCCTGTTCTAGACAGTTTGATTTTTGCACTTAATAACCCTATCCAACTAATTTTTGGGGGTCGGGAATTTTGATATTTCAAATGTACACATCATGACCTTTCATTTGATATACAACAACCCTATCTTAAAAGAAAATTTATTTTTTGCACTCAATGACCCCATCCAACCCATTTTTGGGAGACGTCAATTTGAAATTTGAAATGTACGCTTTATGTTCTTTCATTTGATATGCGACAACCTTACCATCTGAGAAATTTGAATGTTTGCACTAAATGACCCCACCCGTCCCCCTGGGATGAAAAGCGGGTTTAAAATTTTCATTTTTAAGTAGAGTTTATTAAGACCTTCAATTTGATATATCAGATGACCCCGTTTGACAAAGTGCAAATAATGATGCAATATCAATTATATAAATAGAAGTTATGAAACTTACAAAGTCAATGCAAAACTTGAAAATTTCAAATTGATTTTTTGGTGTTTTTTTCCATGGAATGTTTTTGGTATTTGGTCAAACATATAACTATGTCAACCTCTTCAATTTCTAAAACATTTTAAGTGGTAAGCTCTTGTTGATTCAGAAATACATGCCGCCGCTCGCAAAACTTCAAACTGCATTATCTCTAAAACGACAATAGATATCTCAAATCTGTTAAATGATAAATGATCTACAGTTGAAGGACAACATTATAGAAAAAGAATTCGGACAATTTCAAAGTTCACCAAGGTCACAATTAATCATCAAATATATGATGCAATACAAAACTTGAGAACCGGAAGTCGTAGAGACATGGGACTATCACCATTCAACTCAGGACCACTTGACCTTTCAAATATTACAAGGTCAAGGTCATAGTAAAATGTGAAGGTCAAGGTGAAATTTCATCATGACCTGACATTGACCTCAAATTGAAGGTCTTGAATTACTGATCATCTTTGCAGTTTATAGTAGATTGATATCTGTTACCTTTAAAAAGATATACACACAATACTATACTTTTAAGAATCATCCCGTCGTAACTTTTGAACAGACAGTCGGACTCTTTTGAGGTCAGTGTATAAAATGTAGAGCTCGTCGAGAGGAACATTTTATTTGCTGTAAGTATGCAGCAAACTCTTATCGTTTTCTTAATATGAAAGCTTGAAATTGCAGCGTAATTTTTTTTTGCACTCGGTGACCTTTGACCTTTGGTGCAAATTAAAGGTCATATGAACTTAAGATTATTGGTGTAGGTCCTAAGTCTTTACGACTTCCGGTTCTCGAGATACATCTTTTCAAAAATTGAGTATATTTTTTCAAGGAAAATAACTCCTTATAAGGGTTAACAACAAAATGATTGTATATGTTAATTAACATTGCCATCTGGTCTTCTACATGTTGCCGTTTTCAAATGGATTCTATCTTGAATACTTTTTGAGAAAAATGTAAAAGAAAGAAATTGCTTCAAGGGGACATAACTCTCATAGGGAATGATGAAATCCTTAGCAGCCTCATATGGTAACACATCATGATGAGATCTAACTATTGTTTACATAAAGTCATGATATCTTCAAAAACAACGAGGGGGGGCCATGTCGAAAAAAAACAATAAAAGGGAGATAACTTCTAAAGGGGATGATGAAATCCTACACAGCCTCATCTGGTAATACCTCATAATGAGGTCTACCGATGGTCCATATTTGGTCTTGATAACTCCAATAGAAACGAGGGGAGGCCATGTCAAACAAATGCTGGATGAAAAAAAAAAAAAAAACATGCGAAAAACAATAAGGTCTTTCCTCGGGAAGAGGAAAGACCTTAAAAACATTAGAAAAACAATAAGGTCTTTCCTCGCGGAGAGGAAAGACCTTAACTAGTATCTCAATTGTTTGTAAAACAATTGAAAGGTCTTTCCTGTAAAAGTGATGTTTTCGTAATCTACCTTGTACGACCTTTCGTTTGATATACGACAAGCATACCTTCTGAAACTTTTCGCTTTTACCACTTAATGACCTCATCCGCCTACATTTTTTAGATCGGAATTATGATATAAATAACATAGAGTAGATGAGCTTTCATTTGATATGCAAAACTCTATGTTCTAGAAAGTTTGATTTTTGCACTTAATAACCCTATCCAACTAATTTTTGGAGGTCGGGATTTTATATTTCTTATGTACACATCATGACCTTTCATTTAATATACAACAACCCTATCTTAAAAGAAAATTTATTTTTTGCTCTCAATGACCCCATCTAACCCATTTTTGGGAGACGTCAATTTGAAATTTGAAATGTACGCTTTATGTTCTTTCATTTGATATGCGACAACCTTACCATCTGAGAAATTTGAATGTTTGCACCAAATGACCCCATCCGTCCTCCTGGCATGAAAAGGGGGTTTAAAATTTTCATTTTTAAGTAGAGTTTATTAAGACCTTCAATTTGATATATCAGATGACCCCATTTGATAAAGTGCAAATAATGATGCAATATCAACTATATAAATAGAAGTTATGAAACTTACAAAGTCAATGCAAAACTTGAAAATTTCAAATTGAATTTTTGGCGTTTTTTTCCATGGAATGTTTTTGGTATTTGGTCAAACATATAACTATGTTAACCTCTTCAATTTCTGAAATATTTAAAGAGGTACGCTCTTGTTAATTCAGAAATACATGCCTCCGCTCGCAAAACTTCAAACTGCATTATCTCTATAACGACAATAGATATCTCAAATCTGTTAAAAGATAAATGATCTACAGTTGAAGGACAACATTATAGAAAAAGAATTGGGACAATTTCAAAGTTCACCAAGGTCACAATTAATCATCAAATATATGATGCAATACTAAACTTAAGAACCGGAAGTCGTAGAGACATGGGACTAGCACCATTCAACTCAGGACCACTTAACCTTTCAAATATCACGAGGTCAAGGTCATAGTTTACTGTGAAGGTCAAGGTGAAATTTCATCATGACCTGACATTGACCTCAAATTGACAGTCTTGAATTACTGATCATCTTTGCACTTTATAGTAGGTTGATATCTGTTAGATTTAAAGATATTCATACAATACTATACTTTTAAGAATCATCCCATTGTAACTTTTGAACAGACGGTCGGACATTTTTGGGCTTATGGTATAAAATGTAGAGCTTGTCGAGAAGAACATTTAATACGCTGTATGTATGCAGCAAAGTCTTACCGTTTTCCTAATATGTAAGCTTGAAATTGCTGCGTAATTTTTTTTTGCACTCGGTGACCTTTGACCTTGGGTGCATATTAAAGGTCATATGAATTTAAGATTATTGGTGAAGGTTACAAGTCTCTATGACTTCCGGTTCTCGAAAATGAATTTTTGAAAAAATATTTTTAATTTTTAAAGGGAAATAACTCCTTATAAGGGTTAATAACAAATTAATTGTTTATGTTTATAAACATTGCCATCTGTTCTTATACATGCTGTCATTTTCAATTAAATTTTATCTCTAATACTTTCTGAAAAAAATGCAAATAAAAGAAATTGATTCAAGGGGATATAACTCTCAAAGTAGATGATGAAATCCTATGCAGCCTAATATGGTAATACATTATGATGAGATCTACCTATTGTCCAAATAAAGTCGTGATATCTTTTAACACATTTTGGGGGGACCATGTTGAAAAAAAACAATAAAAGGGAGATAACTTCTTAAGGGGAAGGTGAAATCCTACAAAAGTTCATCTGGTAAAAGTTCATGTTGAGCTCTATCGATGGTTTAATTTTGGTATTGATAACTCCAATAGAAGCGGTAGGAGGGCGATCAAAACAAATGCTGGAAGAAAAAAAAGAAAAAACTAGTATCTCAATTGTTTGTAAAACAATTGAAAGGTCTTTCCTGTAAAAATGATGTTTTTGTAATGTACTTTGTACGACCTTTCGTTTGATATACGACAAGCATACCTTCTGAAACATTTCGCTTTTAACACTTAATGACCTCATCCGCCTACATTTTTAAGATCGGAAGTATGATATATGTAAGGTACGACATCAAAAGATCGATGTAGGATAAAAAACTTAAATCAAATAGTTTGGGGTGGGGGGGTTAAAATTCTGCAAGTTTTGTATATTTAAAATCGATTTTTACATATATCCCTATTGGTAAATCAATTTTTCCCAAATTAAGTTAAGAGGGGGGGAGGGGGGGTCAGTGAAAAAACTATGTGAATTAAGTTTTTTATCCTACATTGAACTTTTGATGTCGTCCCTAACATAGAGTAGATGAGCTTTCATTTGATATGCGACAAAGCTATGTTCTAAAAAGTTTTGATCTTTGCACTTAATAACCCTATCCAACTAATTTTCGGAAGTCTAGAATTTGATAGTTCAAATGTACTCATCATGACCTTTCATTTGATATATAACAACCCTATCTTAAAAGAAATTTTGTTTTTGCACTCAATAACCCCATCCAACCCATTTTTGGGAGACGTCAATTTGAAATTTGAAATGTACGCTTTATGTTCTTTCATTTGATATGCGACAACCTTACCATCTGAGAAATTTGAATGTTTGCACTAAATGACCCCATCCGTCCCTATGGGATGAAAAGGGGGTTTAAAATTTTCATTTTTAAATAGAGTTTATTAAGACCTTCAATTTGATATATCAGATGACCCCATTTAACAAAGTGCAAATAATGATGCAATATCAACTATATAAATAGAAGTTATGAAACTTACAAAGTCAATGCAAGACTTGAAAATTTCAAATTGAATTTTTGATGTTTTTTTCCATGGAATGTTTTTGGTATTTGGTCAAACATATAACTATGTTAACCTCTTCAATTTATATTACTTTTTAAGTGGTAAGCTATTGTTGATTCAGAAATACATGCCTCCGCTCGCAAAACTTCAAACTGAATTATCTCTAGAACGACAATAGATATCTCTAATCTGTTAACAGATAAATGATCTACAGTTAAAGGACAACATTCTAGAAGAAGAATTGGGACAATTTCAAAGTTCACCAAGGTCACAATTAATCATCAAATATATGATGCAATACCAAACTTAAGAACCGGAAGTCGTAGAGACATGGGACTACCACCATTCAACTCAGGACCACTTGACCTTTCAAATATCACAAGGTCAAGGTCATAATATACTGTGAAGGTCAAGGTGAAATTTCATCATGACCTGACATTGACCTCAAATTGAAGATCTGGAATGACTGATCATCTTTGGAGTTTATAGTAGGTTGATATCTACTACCTTTTAAAAGATATACACAAAATACTATACTTTTAAGAATCATCCCGTTGTAACTTTTGAACAGACAGTCGGACTTTTTTGGACTTATCATATAAAATGTAGAGCTCGTCGAGAGGAACATTTTATACGCTGTATGTATGCAGCAAAGCCTTATCGTTTTCCTAATATGTAAGTTTGAAATTGCAGCGTAATTCTTTTTTGCACTCGGTGACCTTTGACCTTGGGTGCATATTAAAGGTCTCATGAATTAAAGATTATTGGTGAAGGTCCTAAGTCTCTACGACTTCTGGTTCTTGAAATACAATTTTTCTAAAATTATTCTCAATTTTTCAAGGGGAATAACTCCTTATAAGGGTTAATAACAAATGATTGTACATGTTCATTAACATTGCCATCTGGTCCTGTGCATGTTGCCGTTTTCAAATCGATTCTATCTCTTATACTTTTTGAGAAAAATGCAAAAGAAAGAAATTGTTTCAAAGGGATATAACTCTCATAGGGGACGATGAAATCCTATTCAGCCTCACATGGTAATACATCATGATGAGATCTCCATTATGTCCAATTAAGGTCATGATATCTTTAAAACCAACGAGGGGGGGCCATGTTGAAAAAAATCAATAAAAGGGAGATAACTCCTAAAGGGGATGATGAAATCCTTAACAGGGTCATTTGGTAATACATCTTGGCGAGGTCTAGCTATGGTCCATATTTGGTCATTATAACTTCAACAGAAACAAGAGGCGGGCATGTCAAAAAAATGTTGGAAGAAAAAAAAGAAAAAACTAGTATCTCAATTGTTTGTAAAACAATTGAAAGGTCTTTCCTGTAAAAGTGATGTTTTCGTAATGTACTTTGTACGACATTTCGTTTGATATACGACAAGCATACCTTCTGAAACTTTTCGCTTTTAACACTTAATGACCTCATCCGCCTACATTTTTAAGATCGGAAGTATGATATATGTAAGGTACGACATCAAAAGATCGATGTAGGATAAAAAACTTAAATCAAATAGTTTGGGGGTGGGGGGGTTAAAATTCTGCAAGTTTTGTATATTTAAAATCGATTTTTACATATATCCCTATTGGTAAATCAATTTTTCCCAAATTAAGTTAAGAGGGGGGGAGGGGGGGTCAGTGAAAAAACTATGTGAATTAAGTTTTTTATCCTACATTGAACTTTTGATGTCGTCCCTAACATAGAGTAGATGAGCTTTCATTTGATATGCGACAAAGCTATGTTCTAAAAAGTTTTGATCTTTGCACTTAATAACCCTATCCAACTAATTTTCGGAAGTCTAGAATTTGATAGTTCAAATGTACTCATCATGACCTTTCATTTGATATATAACAACCCTATCTTAAAAGAAATTTTGTTTTTGCACTCAATAACCCCATCCAACCCATTTTTGGGAGACGTCAATTTGAAATTTGAAATGTACGCTTTATGTTCTTTCATTTGATATGCGACAACCTTACCATCTGAGAAATTTGAATGTTTGCACTAAATGACCCCATCCGTCCCTATGGGATGAAAAGGGGGTTTAAAATTTTCATTTTTAAATAGAGTTTATTAAGACCTTCAATTTGATATATCAGATGACCCCATTTAACAAAGTGCAAATAATGATGCAATATCAACTATATAAATAGAAGTTATGAAACTTACAAAGTCAATGCAAGACTTGAAAATTTCAAATTGAATTTTTGATGTTTTTTTCCATGGAATGTTTTTGGTATTTGGTCAAACATATAACTATGTTAACCTCTTCAATTTATATTACTTTTTAAGTGGTAAGCTATTGTTGATTCAGAAATACATGCCTCCGCTCGCAAAACTTCAAACTGAATTATCTCTAGAACGACAATAGATATCTCTAATCTGTTAACAGATAAATGATCTACAGTTAAAGGACAACATTCTAGAAGAAGAATTGGGACAATTTCAAAGTTCACCAAGGTCACAATTAATCATCAAATATATGATGCAATACCAAACTTAAGAACCGGAAGTCGTAGAGACATGGGACTACCACCATTCAACTCAGGACCACTTGACCTTTCAAATATCACAAGGTCAAGGTCATAATATACTGTGAAGGTCAAGGTGAAATTTCATCATGACCTGACATTGACCTCAAATTGAAGATCTGGAATGACTGATCATCTTTGGAGTTTATAGTAGGTTGATATCTACTACCTTTTAAAAGATATACACAAAATACTATACTTTTAAGAATCATCCCGTTGTAACTTTTGAACAGACAGTCGGACTTTTTTGGACTTATCATATAAAATGTAGAGCTCGTCGAGAGGAACATTTTATACGCTGTATGTATGCAGCAAAGCCTTATCGTTTTCCTAATATGTAAGTTTGAAATTGCAGCGTAATTCTTTTTTGCACTCGGTGACCTTTGACCTTGGGTGCATATTAAAGGTCTCATGAATTAAAGATTATTGGTGAAGGTCCTAAGTCTCTACGACTTCTGGTTCTTGAAATACAATTTTTCTAAAATTATTCTCAATTTTTCAAGGGGAATAACTCCTTATAAGGGTTAATAACAAATGATTGTACATGTTCATTAACATTGCCATCTGGTCCTGTGCATGTTGCCGTTTTCAAATCGATTCTATCTCTTATACTTTTTGAGAAAAATGCAAAAGAAAGAAATTGTTTCAAAGGGATATAACTCTCATAGGGGACGATGAAATCCTATTCAGCCTCACATGGTAATACATCATGATGAGATCTCCATTATGTCCAATTAAGGTCATGATATCTTTAAAACCAACGAGGGGGGGCCATGTTGAAAAAAATCAATAAAAGGGAGATAACTCCTAAAGGGGATGATGAAATCCTTAACAGGGTCATTTGGTAATACATCTTGGCGAGGTCTAGCTATGGTCCATATTTGGTCATTATAACTTCAACAGAAACAAGAGGCGGGCATGTCAAAAAAATGTTGGAAGAAAAAAAAGAAAAAACTAGTATCTCAATTGTTTGTAAAACAATTGAAAGGTCTTTCCTGTAAAAGTGATGTTTTCGTAATGTACTTTGTACGACATTTCGTTTGATATACGACAAGCATACCTTCTGAAACTTTTCGCTTTTAACACTTAATGACCTCATTCGCCTACATTTTTGAGATTGGAATTATGATATATGTAACATAGAGTAGATGAGCTTTCATTTGATATGCAACAACGCCATGTTTTAGAAAGTTTGATTTTTGCACTTAATAACCCTATCCAACTAATTTTTGGAGGTCGGGAATTTGATATTTCAAATGTACACATCATGACCTTTCATTTGATATACAACAACCCTATCTTAAAAAAACATTTATTTTTTGCACTAAATGACCCCATCCAGCCCATTTTTGGGAGACGTCAATTTGAAATTTGAAATGTACGTTTTATGTTCTTTCATTTGATATGCGACAACCTTACCATCTGAAAAATTTTAATGTTTGCACTAAATGACCCAACCCGTCCCCTTGGATGAAAAAGGGGTTTAAAATTTTCATTTGTAAGTAAAGTTTATTAAGACCTTCAATTTGATATATCAGATGACCCACTTTGACAAAGTGCCAATAATGATGCAATATTAACTATATAAATAGAAGTTATGAAACTTACAAAGTCAATGCAAAACTTGAAAATTTCAAATTGATTTTTTGGTGTTTTTTTCCATGGAATGTTTTTGGTATTTGGTCAAACATATAACTATGTTAACCTCTTCAATTTTTAAAACATTTGAAGTGATAATCTCTTGTTGATTCAGAAATACATGCCTCCGCTCGCAAAACTTCAAACTGCATTATCTCTAAAACGACAATAGATATCTCAAATCTGTTAAATGATAAATGATCTACAGTTGAAGGACAACATTATAGAAAAAGAATTGGGACAATTTTAAAGTTCACCAAGGTCATAATTAATCATCAAATATATGATGCAATACCGAACTTAAGAACCGGAAGTCGTAGAGACATGGGACTATCACCATTCAACTCTGGACCACTTGACCTTTCAAATATCACAAGGTCAAGGTCATAGTAGAATGTGAAGGTCAAGGTGAAATTTCATCATGACCTGACATTGACCTCAAATTGAAGGACTTGAACTACTGATCATCTTTGCAGTTTATAGTAGGTTGATATATGTTACCTTTAAAAAGATATACACAAAATACTATACTTTTAAGAATCATCCCGTTGTAACTTTTGAACAGACGGTCGGACATTTTTAGGCTTATTTTATAAAATAGAGAGCTCGTCGAGAGGAACATTTTATACGCTGTATGTATGCAGCAAAGTCTTATCGTTTTCCTAATATGTAAGCTTGAAATTGCGGCGTAATTTTATTTTGCACTCTGTGACCTTTGACCTTGGGTGCATATTTAAGGTCACATGAAATAAAGATTATTGGTGAAGGTCCCAAGTCTCTATGACTTCCGGTTCTTGAAATACAATTTTTCTAAAATTGAAACACAATTTTTCAAGGGGTATAACTCCTTATAAGGCTTAGTAACAAATTAATTGTTTATGTTGATAAACATTGCCATCTGTTCTTGTACATGCTGCCATTTTCAAATCGATTCTATCTGGAATGATTTTAAAGAAAAATGCAAAAGAAAGAAATTGCTTCAAGGGAACATAACTCTCATAGGGAATGATGAAATCCTTAGCAGCCTCATATGGTAATACATCATGATGAGATCTAACTTTTGTCCAAATAAGGTCATGATATCTTTTAAAACATTTAGGGGGGCCATGTTGAAAAAAAATCAATAAAAGGGAGATAACTTCTCAAGGGGATGATGAAATCCTACAAAAGTTCATCTGGTAAAAGTTCATGATGAGGTCTATCGATGGTTCAAATTTGGTATTGATAATTTCAATAGAAGCGGTAGGAAGGCGTGCCAAACAAATGCTGGAAGGAAAAAAAAAAGAAAAAAAAACATTAGAAAAAATATACAACAACCCTACCTTAAAAGAACATTTATTTTTTGCACTCAATGACCCCATCCAACTCATTTTTGGGAGACGTCAATTTGAAATTTGAAATGTACGCTTTATGTTCTTTCATTTGATATGCGACAACCTTACCATCTGAGAAATTTGAATGTTTGCACTAAATGACCCCACCCGTCCCCCTGGGATGAAAAGAGGGTTTAAAATTTTCATTTTTAAGTAGAGTTTATTAAGACCTTCAATTTGATATATCAGATGACCCCATTTGACAAAGTGCAAATAATGATGCAATATCAATTATATAAATAGAAGTTATGAAACTTACAAAGTCGATGCAAAACTTGAAAATTTCAAATTGATTTTTTGGTGTTTTTTTCCATGAAATGTTTTTGGTATTTGGTCAAACATATAACTATGTCAACCTCTTCAATTTCTAAAACATTTTAAGTGGTAAGCTCTTGATGATTCAGAAATACATGCCTCCGCTCGAAAAACTTCAAACTGCATTATCTCTAAAACGACAATAGATATCTCAAATCTGTTAAATGATAAATGATCTACAGTTGAAGGACAACATTATAGAAAAAGAATTGGGACAATTTCAAAGTTCACCGAGGTCACAATAAATCATCTAATATATGATGCAATACAAAACTTGAGAACCGGAAGTCGTAGAGACATGGGACTATCACCATTCAACTCAGGACCACTTGACCTTTCAAATATTACAAGGTCAAGGTCATAGTAAAATGTGAAGGTCAAGGTGAAATTTCATCATGACCTGACATTGACCTCAAATTGAAGGTCTTGAACTACTGATCATCTTTGCAGTTTACAGTAGGTTGATATCTGTTACCTTTAAAAAGATATACACACAATACTATACTTTTAAGAATCATCCCGTTGTAACTTTTGAACAGACAGTCGGACTCTTTTGAGGTCAGTGTATAAAATGTAGAGCTTGTCGAGAGGAACATTTTATACGCTGTAAGTATGCAGCAAACTCTTATCGTTTTCTTAATATGAAAGCTTGAAATTGCAGCGTTATTTTTTTTTGCACTCGGTGACCTTTGACCTTGGATGCAAATTAAAGGTCACATGAACTTAAGATTATTGGTGTAGGTCCCAGGTCTTTACGACTTCCGGTTCTCGAGATACAATTTTTCAAAAATTGTTTATATTTTTTCAAGGGAAATAACTCCTTATAAGGGTTAACAACAAAATGATTGTATATGTTAATTAACATTGCCATCTGGTCCTGTACATGTTGCCGTTTTCAAATCGATTCTATCTTGAATACTTTTTGAGAAAAATGTAAAAGAAAGAAATTGCTTCAGGGGGACATAACTCTCATAGGGAATGATGAAATCCTTAGCAGCCTCATATGGTAACACATCATGATGAGATCTAACTATTGTCCATATGAGGTCATGATATCTTCAAAAACAACGAGGGGGGGCCATGTCGAAAAAAACCAATAAAAGGGAGATAACTTCTAAAGGGGATGATGAAATCCTACACAGCCTCATCTGGTAATACTTCATGATGAGGTCTACCGATGGTCCATATTTGGTCTTGATAACTCCAATAGAAACAAGGGGAGGCCATGTTAAACAAATGCTGGAAAGACCTTAAAAAACTAGTATCTCAATTGTTTGTAAAACAATTGAAAGGTCTTTCCTGTAAAAAAAGTGATGTTTTCGTAATGTTCTTTGTACGACCTTTCGTTTGATATATGACAAGCATACCTTCTGAAACTTTTCGCTTTTTATGAGGTCATTAAGTGTAAAAAACGAAAAGTTCCAAAAGGTATGCTTGTCGTATATCAAACGAAAGGTGGTACAAAGAACATTACGAAAACATCATTTTTACAGGAAAGACCTTTCAATTGTTTTACAAACAATTGAGATACTAGTTGAGATCGGAATTATTATATATGTAACATAGAGTAGATGAGCTTTCATTTGATATGCGACAACGCCATGATCTAGAAAGTTTGAATTTTGCACTTAATAACCCTATCTTACTATTTTTTGGAGGTCAGGAATTTGATATTTCAAATGTACATATCATGACCTTTCATTTGATATACAACAACCCTATCTTAAAAGAAAATTTATGTTTTGCACTCCATGACCCCATCCAACCCATTTTTGGGAGACGTCAATTTGAAATTCGAAATGTACGCTTCATGTTCTTTCATTTGATATGCGACAACCTTACCATCTGAGAAATTTGAATGTTTGCACTAAATGACCCCACCCGTCACCCTGGGATGAAAAGGGGGTTTAAAATTTTCATTTTTAAGTAGAGTTTATTAAGACCTTCAATTTGATATATCAGATGACCCCATTTGACAAAGTGCAAATAATGATGCAATATCAACTATATAAATAGAAGTTATGAAACTTACAAAGTCAATGCAAAACTTGAAAATTTCAAATTCATTTGTTGGTGTTTTTTTCCATGGAATGTTTTTGGTATTTGGTCAAACATATAACTATGTCAACCTCTTTAATTTCTAAAACATTTTAAGTGGTAAGCTCTTGATAATTCAGAAATGCATGCCTCCGCTTGCAAAACTTCAAACTGCATTATCTCTAAAACGACAACAGATATCTCAAATCTGTTAAATGATAAATGATCTATAGTTAAAGGACAACATCATAGAAAAAGAATTGGGACAATTTCAAAGTTCACCAAGGTCACAATTAATCATCAAATATATGATGCAATACCAAACTTGAGAACAGGAAGTCGTAGAGACATGGGACTATCACCATTCAACTCAGGACCACTTGACCTTTCAAATATCACAAGGTCAAGGTCATAGTATAATGTGAAGGTCAAGGTGAAATTTCATCATGACCTGACATTGACCTCAAATTGAAGGTCTTGAACTACTGATCATCTTTGCAGTTTATAGTAGGTTGCTATCTGTTACCTTTAAAAAGATATACACACAATACTATACTTTTAAGAATCATCCCGTCGTAACTTTTGAACAGACAGTCGGACTCTTTTGAGCTCAGTGTATAAAATGTAGAGCTCTTCGAGAGGAACATTTTATACGCTGTAAGTATGTAGCAAACTCTTATCGTTTTCTTAATATGAAAGCTTGAAATTGCAGCGTAATTTTTTTTTGCACTCGGTGACTTTTGACCTTGGGTGCAAATTGAGAGTCACATGAACTTAAGATTATTGGTGTAGGTCCCAAGTCTTTACGACTTGCGGTTCTCGAGATACAATTTTTCAAAAATTGTGTATATTTTTTCAAGGGAAATAACTCCTTATAACGGTTAACAACAAAATAATTGTATATGTTTATTAACATTGCCATCTGGTCTTGTACATGTTGCCGTTTTCAAATCGATTCTATCTTAAATACTTTTTGAGAAAAATGCAAAAGAAAGAAATTGCTTCAAGGGGACATAACTCTCATAGGGAATGATGAAATCCTTAGCAGCCTCATATGGTAACACATCATGATGAGATCTAACTTTTGTTCAAATAAGGTCTTGATATCTTTAAAAACAACGAGGGGGGGCTATGTTGAAAAAAATCAATAAAAGGGAGATAACTTCTAAAGGGGATGATGAAATCCTACACAGCCTCATCTGGTAATACCTCATGATTAGATCTATCGATGGTCCATATTTGGTCTTGATGACATCAATAGAAACGAGGGGAGGGCATTTAGAAAAAATGTTGGAAAAAAAAACATTAGAAAAACAGTAAGGTCTTTCCCCACGTAGGGGAAAGACCTTAACTAGTATCTCAATTGTTTGTAAAACAATTGAAAGGTCTTTCCTGTAAAAGTGATGCTTTCGTAATGTTCTTTGTACGACCTTTCGTTTGATATACGACAAGCATACCTTCTGAATTTTTCGCTTTTTACACTTAATGACCTCATCCGCCTACATTTTTTTAGATCGGAAGTATGATATATGTAACACAGAGTAGATGAGCTTTCATTTGATATGCGACAACGCCATGTTCTAAAAAGTTTGATTTTTGCACTTAATAACCCCATCCAACCAATTTTTGGAGGTTGGGAATTTGATATTTCAAATGTACACATCATGCATTTGATATACAACAACCCTATAGTAAAAGAAAATTTATTTTTTGCACTCAATGACCCCATCTAACCCATTTTTGGGGGACGTCAATTTGTAATTTGAAATGTACGCTTTATGTTCTTTCATTTGATATGCGACAACCTTACCATCTGAGAAATTTGAATTTTTGCACTAAATGACCCCACCCGTCCCCCTAGGATGAAAAGGGGGTTTATTTTTTTCATTTTTAAGTAGAGTTTATTAAGACCTTCAATTTGATATATCAGATGACCCCATTTGTCAAAGTGCAAATAATGATGCAATATCAACCAGTATATAAATAGAAGTTATGAAACTTACAAAGTCAATGCAAAACTTGAAAATTGCAGATTGATTTTTTGGTGTTTTTTTCCATGGAATGTTTTTGGTATTTGGTCAAACATATAACTATGTCAACCTCTTCAATTTCTAAAACATTTTATGTGGTAAGCTCTTGATGATTCAGAAATACATGCATCCGCTCGCAAAACTTCAAACTGCATTATCTCTTAAACGACAATAGATATCTCAAATCTGTTAAATGATAAATGATTTACAGTTAAAAGACAACATTATAGAAAAAGAATTGGGACAATTTCAAAGTTCACCAAGGTCACAATTAATCATCAAATATATGATGCAATACAAAACTTGAGAACCGGAAGTCGTAGAGACATGGGACTATCACCATTCAACTCAGAACCACTTGACCTTTCAAATATCACAAGGTCAAGGTCATAGTATAATGTGAAGGTCAAGGTGAAATTTCATCATGACCCGACATTGACATCAAATTAAAGGTCTTGAACTACTGATCATCTTTGCAGTTTATAGTAGGTTGATATCTGTTACCTTTAAAAAGATATACACACAATACTATACTTTTAAGAATCATCTCGTCGTAACTTTTGAAGAGACAGTCGGACTCTTTTGAGCTCAGTGTATAAAATGTAGAGCTCGTTGAGAGGAACATTTTATACGCTGTAAGTATGCAGCAAACTCTTATCGTTTTCTTAATATAAAAGCTTGAAATTGCAGCGTAATTTTTTTTGCACTCGGTGACCTTTGACCTTGGGTGCAAATTGAAGGACACATGAACTTAAGATTATTGGTGTAGGTCTCAAGTCTTTATGACTTCCGGTTCTCGAGATACAATTTTTCAAAAATTGTGTATATTTTTTCAAGGGAAATAACTCCTTATAACGGCTAACAACAAAATAATTGTATATGTTTATTAACATGGCCATCTGGTCTTGTACATGTTGCCGTTTTCAAATCGATTCTATCTTGAATACTTTTTGAGAAAAATGCAAAAGAAAGAAATTGCTTCAAGGGTACATAACTCTCATAGGGAATGATGAAATCCTTAGCAGCCTCATATGGTAACACATCATGATGAGATCTAACTTTTGTCCAAATAAGGTCATGATACCTTTAAAAACAACGAGGGGGGGGCCATGTTAAAAAAAATCAATAAAAGGGAGATAACTTCTAAAGGGGATGATGAAATCCTACACAGCCTCATCTGGTAATACCTCATGATGAGATCTATCGATGGTCCATATTTGGTCTTGATGACATCAATAGAAACGGTGGGAGGGCATTTAGAAAAAATGTTGGAAAAAAAAACATTAGAACTAGTATCTCAATTGTTTGTAAAACAATTGAAAGGTCTTTCCTGTAAAAGTGATGTTTTCGTAATGTACTTTGTACGACCTTTCGTTTGAAATACGACAAGCATACCTTCTGAAACTTTTCACTTTTTACACTTAATGACCTCATCAGCCTACATGTTTGAGGTCGGAAGTATGATGTATGTAACACAGGATAGATGAGCTTTCATTTGATATGCGACAACGCCATGTTCTAGAAAGTTTGATTTTTGCCCTTAATAACCCCATCCAACAAATTTTTGGAGGTCAGGAATTTGATATTTCAAATGTACACATCATGACCTATTATTTGATATACAACAACCCAATCGTAAAAGATTTTTTTTTTTGCACCCAATGACCCCATCCCCAACCATTTTTTGGGGGACGTCAATTTGAAATTTGAAATGTACGCTTTATGTTCTTTCATTTGATATGCGACAACCTTACCATCTGAGAAATTTGAATTTTGGCACTAAATAACCCCACCCTTCCCCCTGGGATGAAAAAGAGGTTTAAAATTTTCATTTTTAAGCAGAGTCTATTGAGACCTTCAATTTGATATATCAGTTGACCCCATTTGACAAAGTGTCAAAAATGATGCAATATCAACGATATAAATAGAAGTTATGAAACTTACAAAGTTAATGCAAAACATGAAAATTTCAAAATGATTTTTTTTGTGTTTTTTCCCATGGAATGTTGTTGGTATTTGGTCAAACATATAACTATGTTAAGCTCTTCAATTTCTTAAACATTTTAAGTGGTAAGCTGTTGTTGATTCAGAAATACATGCCGCCGCTCGCAAAATTTCAAACTGCATTATCTCTAAAACGACAGCAGATATCTCAAATCTGTTAAATGGTAAATGATCTACAGTTAAAGGAAAACATCATAGAAAAAGAATTGGGACAATTTCAATGTTCACCAAGGTCACAATTAATCATCAAATATATTGATGCAATACCAAACTTGAGAACCGGAAGTCGTAGAGACATGGGACTATCACCATTCAACTCAGGACCACATGACCTTTCAAACATTTCAAGGTCAAGGTCATAGTATAATGTGAAGGTCAAGGTGAAATTTCATCATGACCTGACATTGACCTCAAATTGAAGGTCTTGAACTACTGATCATCTTTGCAGTTTATAGTTGGTTGATATCTGTTACCTTTAAAAAGATATACACACAATACTATACTTTTAAGAATCATCCCGTCGTAACTTTTGAACAGACAGTTGGACTCTTTTGAGGTCAGTGTATAAAATGTAGAGCTCGTCGAAAGGAACATTTTATACGCTGTAAGTATGCAGCAAACTCTTATCGTTTTCTTAATATGAAAGCTTGAAATTGCAGCGTAATTTTTTTTTGCACTCGGTGACCTTTGACCTTGGGTGCAAATTAAAGGTCACATGAACTAAAGATTATTGGTGTAGGTCCCAAGTCTTTACGACTTCCGGTTCTCGAGATACAATTTTTCAAAATTGTTTATATTTTTTCAAGGGAAATAACTCCTTATACGGGTTAACAACAAAATGATTGTATATGTTAATTAACATTGCCATTTGGTCCTGTACATGTTGCCGTTTTCAAATCGATTCTATCTTGAATACTTTTTGAGAAAAATGTAAAAGAAAGAAATTGCTTCAAGGGGACATAACTCTCATAGGGAATGATGAAATCCTTAGCAGCCTCATATGGTAACACATCATGATGAGATCTAACTATTGTCCAAATAAGGTCATGATATCTTCAAAAACAACGAGGGGGGCCATGTCGAAAAAAAACAATAAAAGGGAGATAACTTCTAAAGGGGATGATAAAATCCTACACAGCCTCATCTGGTAATACTTCATGATGAGGTCTACCGATGGTCCATATTTGGTCTTGATAACTTCAATAGAAACAAGGGGAGGCCATGTTAAACAAATGCTGGATGAAAAAAAAAAAAAAAAAACAGGAGAAAAACAATAAGGTCTTTCCTCGCGGAGAGGAAAGACCTTAAAAACAGTAAGGTCTTTCCCCACGTAGGGGAAAGACCTTAAAAAAAACATTAGAAAAACAATAAGGTCTTTCCCATGTAGGGGAAAGACCTTAAAAACATTAGAAAAACAATAAGGTCTTTCCCATGTAGGGGAAAGACCTTAAAAACAGGAGAAAAGCAATAAGGTCTTTCCTCGCGGAGAGGAAAGACCTTAAAAAAAACATTAGAAAAACAATAAGGTCTTTCCTCACGTAGGGGAAATGAGGTCTAACGATGGTCCATATTTGGTCTTGATAACTTCAACAGAAAGGGGAGTAGGCCCTGTCAAAAAAATGTTGGAAGAAAAAAAAGAAAAAGAAAAAAAAGAACTAGTATCTCAATTGTTTGTAAAACAATTGAAAGGTCTTTCCTGTAAAAGTGATGTTTTAGTAATGTACTTTGTACGACCTTTCGATTGATATACGACAAGCATACCTTCTGAAACTTTTCGCTTTTAACACTAAATGACCTCATCCGACTACATTTTTGAGATCAGATTTATGATATATGTAACATAGAGTAGATGAGTTTTCATTTGATATGCGACAACACCATGTTCTAGAAAGTTTGATTTTTGCACTTAATTACCCTATCCAATTTATTTTTGGAGGTTGGGAATTTGATATTTCAAATGTACACATCATGACCTTTCATTTGATATACAACAACCCTACCTTAAAAGAACATTTATTTTTTGCACTCAATGACCCCATCCAGCCCATTTTTGGGAGACGTCAATTTGAAATTTGAAATGTACGCTTTATGTTCTTTCATTTGATATGCGACAACCTTACCATCTGAGAAATTTGAATGTTTGCACTAAATGACCCCACCCGTCCCCTGGGATGAAAAGGGGGTTTAAAATTTTCATTTTTAAGTAGAGTTTATTAAGACCTTCAATTTGATATATCAGATGACCCCATTTGACAAAGTGCAAATAATGATGCAATAACAACTATATAAATAGAAGTTATGAAACTTACAAAGTCAATGCAAAACTTGAAAATTTCAAATTGATTTTTTGGTGTTTTTTTCCATGGAATGTTTTTGGTATTTGGTCAAACATATAACTATGTCAACCTCTTCAATTTCTAAAACATTTTAAGTGGTTAGCTCTTGATGATTCAGAAATACATGCCTCCGCTCGCAAAACTTCAAACTGCATTATCTCTAAAACGACAATAGATATCTCAAATCTGTTAAATGATAAATGATGTACAGTTGAATGACAACATTATAGAAAAAGAATTGGGACAATTTCAAAGTTCACCAAGGTCACAATTAATCATCAAATATATGATGCAATACAAAACTTGAGAACCGGAAGTCGTAGAGACATGGGACTATCACCATTCAACTCAGGACCACTTGACCTTTCAAATATCACAAGGTCAAGGTCATAGTATAATGTGAAGGTCAAGGTGAAATTTCATCATGACCTGACATTGACATCAAATTAAAGGTCTTGAACTACTGATCATCTTTGCAGTTTATAGTAGGTTGATATCTGTTACCTTTAAAAAGATATACACACAATACTATACTTTTAAGAATCATCTCGTCGTAACTTTTGAAGAGACAGTCGGACTCTTTTGAGCTCAGAGTATAAAATGTAGAGCTCGTCGAGAGGAACATTTTATACGCTGTAAGTATGCAGCAAACTCTTATCGTTTTCTTAATATAAAAGCTTGAAATTGCAGCGTAATTTTTTTTGCACTCGGTGACCTTTGACCTTGGGTGCAAATTGAAGGACACATGAATTTAAGATTATTGGTGTAGGTCTCAAGTCTTTATGACTTCCGGTTCTCGAGATACAATTTTTCAAAAATTGTGTATATTTTTTCAAGGGAAATAACTCCTTATAACGGCTAACAACAAAATAATTGTATATGTTTATTAACATGGCCATCTGGTCTTGTACATGTTGCCGTTTTCAAATCGATTCTATCTTGAATACTTTTTGAGAAAAATGCAAAAGAAAGAAATTGCTTCAAGGGTACATAACTCTCATAGGGAATGATGAAATCCTTAGCAGCCTCATATGGTAACACATCATGATGAGATCTAACTTTTGTCCAAATAAGGTCATGATACCTTTAAAAACAACGAGGGGGGGGGCCATGTTAAAAAAAATCAATAAAAGGGAGATAACTTCTAAAGGGGATGATGAAATCCTACACAGCCTCATCTGGTAATACCTCATGATGAGATCTATCGATGGTCCATATTTGGTCTTGATGACATCAATAGAAACGGTGGGAGGGCATTTAGAAAAAATGTTGGAAAAAAAAACATTAGAAAAACAGTAAGGTCTTTCCCCGAGTAGGGGAAAGACCTTAAAAAAAACATTAGAAAAACAATAAGGTCTTTCCCATGTAGGGGAAAGACCTTAAAAACATTAGAAAAACAATAAGGTCTTTCCCATGTAGGGGAAAGACCTTAAAAACAGGAGAAAAGCAATAAGGTCTTTCCTCGCGGAGAGGAAAGACCTTAAAAAAAACATTAGAAAAACAATAAGGTCTTTCCTCACGTAGGGGAAATGAGGTCTAACGATGGTCCATATTTGGTCTTGATAACTTCAACAGAAAGGGGAGTAGGCCCTGTCAAAAAAATGTTGGAAGAAAAAAAAGAAAAAGAAAAAAAAGAACTAGTATCTCAATTGTTTGTAAAACAATTGAAAGGTCTTTCCTGTAAAAGTGATGTTTTAGTAATGTACTTTGTACGACCTTTCGATTGATATACGACAAGCATACCTTCTGAAACTTTTCGCTTTTAACACTAAATGACCTCATCCGACTACATTTTTGAGATCAGATTTATGATATATGTAACATAGAGTAGATGAGTTTTCATTTGATATGCGACAACACCATGTTCTAGAAAGTTTGATTTTTGCACTTAATTACCCTATCCAATTTATTTTTGGAGGTTGGGAATTTGATATTTCAAATGTACACATCATGACCTTTCATTTGATATACAACAACCCTACCTTAAAAGAACATTTATTTTTTGCACTCAATGACCCCATCCAGCCCATTTTTGGGAGACGTCAATTTGAAATTTGAAATGTACGCTTTATGTTCTTTCATTTGATATGCGACAACCTTACCATCTGAGAAATTTGAATGTTTGCACTAAATGACCCCACCCGTCCCCCTGGGATGAAAAGGGGGTTTAAAATTTTCATTTTTAAGTAGAGTTTATTAAGACCTTCAATTTGATATATCAGATGACCCCATTTGACAAAGTGCAAATAATGATGCAATAACAACTATATAAATAGAAGTTATGAAACTTACAAAGTCAATGCAAAACTTGAAAATTTCAAATTGATTTTTTGGTGTTTTTTTCCATGGAATGTTTTTGGTATTTGGTCAAACATATAACTATGTCAACCTCTTCAATTTCTAAAACATTTTAAGTGGTAAGCTCTTGATGATTCAGAAATACATGCCTCCGCTCGCAAAACTTCAAACTGCATTATCTCTAAAACGACAATAGATATCTCAAATCTGTTAAATGATAAATGATGTACAGTTGAATGACAACATTATAGAAAAAGAATTGGGACAATTTCAAAGTTCACCAAGGTCACAATTAATCATCAAATATATGATGCAATACAAAACTTGAGAACCGGAAGTCGTAGAGACATGGGACTATCACCATTCAACTCAGGACCACTTGACCTTTCAAATATCACAAGGTCAAGGTCATAGTATAATGTGAAGGTCAAGGTGAAATTTCATCATGACCTGACATTGACCTCAAATTGAAGGTCTTGACTTACTGATCAGCTTTGCAGTTTATAGTAGGTTGATATCTGTTACCTTTAAAAAGATATACACAAAAAACTATACTTTTAAGAATCATCCCGTCGTAACTTTTGAACAGACAGTCGGACTCTTTTGAGCTCAGAGTATAAAATGTAGAGCTCGTCGAGAGGAACATTTTATACGCTGTAAGTATGCAGCAAACTCTTATCGTTTTCTTAATATGAAAGCTTGAAATTGCAGCGTAATTTTTTTTTGCACTCGGTGACCTTTGACCTTGGGTGCAAATTAAAGGTCACATGAATTTAAGATTATTGGTGTAGGTCCCAAGTCTTTACGACTTCCTGTTCTCGAGATACAATTTTTCAAAAATTGTGTATATTTTTTCAAGGGAAATAACTCCTTATAAGGGTTAACAACAGAATGATTGTATATGTTTATTATCATTGCCATCTGGTCTTGTACATGTTGCCGTTTTCAAATCGATTCTATCTTGAATACTTTTTGAGAAAAATGTAAAAGAATGAAATTGCTTGAAGGGGACGTAACTCTCACAGAGAATGATGAAATCCGTAGCAGCCTCATATGGTAACACATCATGATGAGATCTAACTTTTGTCCAAATAAGGTCATGATATCTTTAAAAACAACGAGGGGGGGCCATGTCGAAAAAAACCAATAAAAGGGAGATAACTTCTAAAGGGGATGATGAAATCCTACACAGCCTCATCTGGTAATACTTCACGATGAGGTCTACCGATGGTCCATATTTGGTCTTGATAACTCCAATAGAAACGAGGGAGGCCATGTCAAACAAATGCTGGATGAAAAAAAAAAAAAAAAAAAAACAGGAGAAAAACAATAAGGTCTTTCCTCGCGGAGAGGAAAGACCTTAAAAACAATAAGGTCTTTCCTCGCGGAGAGGAAAGACCTTAAAAAAAAAAAAAAAACAGGAGAAAAACAATAAGGTCTTTCCTCGCGGAGAGGAAAGACCTTAAAAAAACTAGTATCTCAATTGTTTGTAAAACAATTGAAAGGTCTTTCCTGTAAAAGTGATGTTTTCGTTATGTACTTTGTACGACCTTTCGTTTGATATACGACAAGCATACCTTCTGAAACTTTTCGCTTTTAACACTTAATGATCTCATCTGCCTACATTTTTGAGATCGGAATTATGATATATGTAACATAGAGTAGATGAGCTTTCATTTGATATGTGACAACGCAATGTTTTAGAAAGTTTGATGTTTGCACTTAATAACCCTATTCAACTAATTTTTGGAGGTTGATAATTTGATATTTCAAATGTACACATCATGTCCTTTCATTTGATATACAACAACCCTATCTTAAAAGAAAATTTATTTTTTTTGCACTCAGTGACCCCATCCAACCCATTTTGGGGAGACATCAATTTGAAATTTGAAATGTACACTTTATGTTCTTTCATTTGATATGCGACAACCTTACCATCTGAGACATTTGAATGTTTGCACTAAATGACCCAACCCGTCCCCCTGGGATGAAAAGGGGGTTTAAAATTTTCATTTTTAAGTAGAGTTTATTAAGACCTTCAATTTGATATATCAGATGACCCCATTTCACAAAGTGCAAATAATGAGCAATATCAACTATATAAATAGAAGTTATGAAACTTACAAAGTCAATGCAAAACTTGAATATTTCAAATTGATTTTTTTGTGTTTTTTTCCATGGAATGTTTTTGGTATTTGGTCAAACATATAACTATGTCAACCTCTTCAATTTCTAAAACATTTTAGGTGGTAAGCTCTTGATGATTCAGAAATACATGTCTCCGCTCGCAAAACTTCAAACTGCATTATCTCTAAAACGACAATAGATATCTCAAATCTGTTAAATGGTAAATGATCTACAGTTAAAGGACAACATTATAGAAAAAGAATTGGGACAATTTCAAAGTTCACCAAGGTCACAATTAATCATCAAATATATGATGCAATACCAAACTTGAGAACCGGAAGTCGTGGAGACATGGGACTACCACCATTCAACTCAGGACCACTTGACCTTTCAAATATCACAAGGTCAAGGTCATAGTATACTGTGAAGGTCAAGGTGAAATTTCATCATGACCTGACATTGACCTCAAATTGACGGTCTTGGATTACTGATCATCTTTGCAGTTTATAGTAGGTTGATATCTGTTACTTTTAAAAAGATATACACAAAATACTATACTTTTAAGAATCATCCCGTTGTAACTTTTGAACAGACAGTCGGACATTTTTGAACTTATGATATAAAATGTAGAGCTCGTCGAGAGGAACATTTTATACGCTGTATGTGTGCAGCAAAGTCTTATTGTTTTCCTAATATGTAAGCTTGAATTTGCAGCGTAATTTTTTTTTGCACTCAGTGACCTTTGACCTTGACTGCATATCAAAGGTCACATGAATTAAAGATTATTGGTGAAGGTCCCAAGTCTCTACGACTTCTGGTTCTCGAAATTATGTAAAATTTTTCAAGGGGAATAACTCCTTATGAGGGTTAATGACAAAATGATTCTATATGTTTATTAACATTGCCATCTGGTCTTGTACATGTTGCCGTTTTCAAATCGATTCTATCTTGAATACTTTTTGAGA
Source organism: Mytilus edulis (assembly GCA_019925275.1). NCBI lineage: Eukaryota > Metazoa > Mollusca > Bivalvia > Mytilida > Mytilidae > Mytilus > Mytilus edulis. The sequence continues at coordinate 113,341,629 of CM034360.1, forward strand.
AAAATGCAAAAGAAAGAAATTGCTTCAAGGGGACATAACTCTCATAGGGAATGATGAAATCCTCAGCAGCCTCATAAGGTAACACATCATGATGAGATCTAACTATTGTCCAAATAAGGTCATGATATCTTCAAAAACAACGAGGGGGGGCCATGTCGAAAAAAACCAATAAAAGGGAGATAACTTCTTAAGCGGATGATGAAATCCTACACAGCCACATCTGGTAATAACTTATGATGAGGGGTATCGATGGTCCATATTTGGTCTTGAAGACATCAATAGAAACGGGGGGAGGGCATTTAGAAAAAATGTTGGAAAAAAAAAACATTAGAAAAACAGTAAGGTCTTTCCCCACGTAGGGGAAAGACCTTAAAAAAAAACAAAAAAACAGGAGAAAAACAATAAGGTCTTTCCTCGCGGAGAGGAAAGACCTTAAAAAACAATAAGGTCTTTCCTCGCGGAGAGGAAAGACCTTAAAAACAGGAGAAAAACAATAAGGTCTTTCCTCGCGGAGAGGAAAGACCTTAAAAAACTAGTATCTCTATTGTTTGTAAAACAATTGAAAGGTCTTTCCTGTAAAAGTGATGTTTTCGTAATGTTCTTTTTACGACCTTTCGTTTGATATATGACAAGCATACCATCTGAAACTTTTCGCTTTTTACACTTAATGACCTCATTCGCCTACATTTTTGAGATCGGAAGTATGATTGATATATGTAACACAGGGTAGATGAGCTTTCATTTGATATGCGACAACGCCATGTTTTTAAAAGTTTGATTTTTGCACTTAATACCCCATCCAACCACTTTTTGGAGGTTGGGAATTTGATATTTCAAATGTACACATCATGACCTTTCATTTGATATACAACAACCCTATAGTAAAAGAAAAAGATATTTTTTGCACTCAATGACCCCATCCAACCAATTTTTGGGGGACGTCAATTTGAAATTTGAAATGTACGCTTTATGTTCTTTCATTTGATATGCGACAACCTTACCATCTGAGAAATTTGAATTTTTGCACTAAATGACCCCACCCTTCCGCCTGGGATGAAAAAGAGGTTTAAAATTTTCATTTTTAAGTAGAGTTTATTGAGACCTTCAATTTGATATATCAGATGACCCCATTTGACAAAGTGCTAAAAATAATGCAATATCAACGATATAAATAGAAGTTATGAAATTTACAAAGTCAATGCAAAACATGAAAATTTCAAAAAGATTTTTTGGTGTTTTTTTAAATGGAATGTTTTTGGTATTTGGTCAAACATATAACTATGTTAACCTCTTCAATTTCTTAAACATTTTAAGTGGTAAGCTGTTGTTGATTCAGAAATACATGCCGCCGCTCGCAAAATTTCAAACTGCATTATCTCTAAAACGACAATAGATATCTCAAATCTGTTAAATGGTAAATGATCTACAGTTAAAGGACAACATTATAGAAAAAGAATTGGGACATTTTCAAAGTTCACCAAGGTCACAATCAATCATCAAATATATGATGCAATACCAAACTTGAGAACCGGAAGTCGTAGAGACATGGGACTATCACCATTCAACTCAGGACCACTTGACCTCTCAAATATCACAAGGTCAAGGTCATAGTATAATGTGAAGGTCAAGGTGAAATTTCATCATGACCTGACATTGACCTCAAATTGAAGGTCTTGAATTACTGATCACCTTTGCAGTTTGTAGTAGGTTGATATCTGTTACCTTTAAAAAGATATACACAAAATACTATACTTTTAAGAATCATCCCGTTGTAACTTTTGAACAGACGGTCGGACATTTTTGGGCTTAGGGTGCAATCAACAGTTTTTTTCTATGACGTCATATTTTGAGGGACTATGTATAAGTGACCCTTAGTGGTGGACTGATTAATAAAGATACCTGTATAAAACTAGATATCACTGGAAGCAGAATGTTCTCTAGTTTATAATGGAATAAAAAAAAAGTGTACTTTTAATAGTATAAAAAAGTTTTATCCAGAGAAACTGGGAAAAACATTGCCTAATTTAAGCTTAAAAAACCTGAAATCAGGTCATGTGCACACCCCTGAAGACATGAAGACATGATACCTGCACATTTTTCATAATCAAAGTTGTATGAATTTCATAGATTTTTACCTGGTCTTTCAAAAAATTCATCTCGGCTACGTTCGCCCTGGCTCCAAAAGAGCTACAGTGGCTGCAAATTAATTGAAATTCACTGCCAATAAAAACAGACTGTTTACATGATTTTATCTAATTTAAAATTGAATTTTAATCTAACTTTTTTTAAATTATTTATATCATTCAACCTGTTTAATTGAAGTTAATTAAATATCTTTACAACCAATTACAAAAAAAGGATACTTTCACCAATTATTTGATAAAGGGGACATCCCTCATGTCTTAATATTGTTTGGAATAACCATTAGATATTTTTTAGCGAGAACTGTTTACCCTTAAGCAACTTGTATGCGAAATACTTAAAGTTCTCACTTAGTTCTGAAATTGCGCAATATACTTTTAATGATGTCTTAACTTTGACTGGTGACCAATCAAATATGAATTAAGAATTGGTAAGTTCTATGTCGCTAGTAGTGCTATTGGCCAGTGGCAAAAGTTTTAACTGGCAAAATCAACATTTCTTAATCACATTTCATCCTTTTAAGGGATAAAAAATAGTTTATAAAAGGGTTTCTTTAGAATAAATAGAATAAAAACTATGAATAGGCTTTTAAATAAAGTTACTTTAATAGATTTTTGTAATCCTAAGGAACTAATTGATTAAGATATAAGCTGTTGGACAATAATATTGAATAGTGTTTTTAAGGAATGCATGTGTACCTTTTGACTATATCAAATCAAATTCATATATTATTAAAAAAACTAGTACACTGATGAAAAAAGTCAATAAAAGGAGAAATAAATTACATTTGAAATATGAACTTTTGTCAAAATATGATGAGGATTAATAAGCATATATGACTGGTCACAAAAATTAAAAACTTCAATAGTTCGCAAAAAGAGTTGTTTTCTATAATCTGTTGTATTAAAAAATCTGTAATATTAGTCATTACGAAGAAAACTGATGCTTATAAAATAAAAGAAACATGCCGAAACAATATTTTCCGAATTATTTAGCCATTCCAAACAAATCTATGCTAAAAAACATCACATAATTTTAATTTGTCCCTTAAGGGGCAATCAAACATTTTTTATAAGACATAATTTTACGCACCTAGGGGAAAGATTAAAAAAGAACCTTAGTGTTTGACTGATTAAAAAATTCCGTTTAAATACTAATATATGGATTCGAATGTTCTCAGTTTTTTGGAATAAAAAAAAAGTGTACTTTTAGTTTAAACAAGTTTATCCAGCAAATTTGGAGAAACATTGCCTAATATTAAAACTTAACAACTGAAATTCATGTATGTGCACACCCTGAATGTCATAGAACTGCACATTTTTCTAAATCAAAGTTCGTATGAATTTTCATAGAATTTTACTGGTTTTCAAAAATTCATGCTCAGTACTTTCACTTGCTCCGAAAAAGCTACAGTGGCTGCAAATAGTTTTGAAATATCACTCAAAAATATGGGATGTTTCTGATTGTTCCCTCAAACATGATATTTAATTAATTTTAAATTATTTAACATTTCAACCTGTTTTATAAATGACGTTAATTAACAATCTATAACCAAATACAAAAAACATGATAGTTTTTCACCAATTATGTTGATAAAAAGGGACTTCCCTCCATGTCTATTTTTAGTTGGGGAATAACCCTAGTTTTTTATACGAAACTGTTTATAGCACCCTTATTATATAAAATGTAGAGCTCGTCGAGAGGAACATTTTATACGCTGTATGTAGGCAGCAAAGTCTTATCGTTTTCCTAATATGTAAGCTTGAAATTGCAGCGTAATATTTTTTTGCACTCTGTAACCTTTGACCTTGGGTGCATAATAAAGGTCACATGAATTAAAGATTATTGGTGAAGGTCCCAAGTCTCTACGACTTCTGGTTCTCGAAATAGATTTTTTCTAAAATTATGTACAATTTTTCAAGTGTAATAACTCCTTATAAGGGTGCATAACAAAATGGTTGTATATGTTCATTATCATTGCCATCTGGTCTTGTACATGTTGCCGTTTTCAAATCAATTCTATCTTGAATACTTTTTGAGAAAAATGCAAAGGAAAGAAATTGTTTCAAGGAGATATAACTCTCATAGGGGACAATGAAATCCTATTCAATCTCATATGGTAATAAATCATGATGAGATCTACCTATTGTCCAAATAATGTCATGATATCTTTAAAAACAACGAGGAGGTGCCGTGTTGAAAAAAATCAATAAAAGGGAGATAACTTCTAAAGAGGATGATGAAATCCTTAACAGGGTCATTTGGTAAAACTGCATGATGAGGTCTATCAATGGTCCATATTTGGTCTTGGTAACTTAAACAGAAAGAAGGGGCGGGCATGTCAAAAAAATGTTGGAAGAAAAAAAAGAAAAAAAAAAACATTAGAAAAACAATAAGGTCTTTTCTCGCGGAGAGGAAAGACCTTAAAAGAAACAGAAAAAAAAACATTAGAAAAACAATAAGGTCTTTCCTTACGTATGGGAAAGACCTTAAAGAAAAAGAAAAAAAAACATTAGAAAAACAATAAGGTCTTTCCCATGTAGGGGAAAGACCTTAAAAACCATTAGAAAAACAGTAAGGTCTTTCCCCACGTAGGGGAAAGACCTTAAAAAGAAACTAGTATCTCAATTGTTTGTAAAACAATTGACAGGTCTTTCCTGTAAAATTGATGTTTTCGTAATGTTCTTTGTACGACCTTTCGTTTGATATACGACAAGCATACCTTCTGAAACTTTTCGCTTTTAGACTCAATGACCTCATCCGCCTACATTTTTGAGATCGGAAGTATGATATATGCAACACAGTGTCGATGAGCTTTCATTTGATATGCGACAAACGCCATGTTCTAAAAAGTTTGATTTTTGCACTTAATAACCCTATCCAACTAATTTTTGGAGGTCGGGAATTTGATATTTCAAATGTACACATCATGACCTTTCATTTGATATACAACAACCCTATCTTAAAAGAAAATTGATTTTTTGCACTCAATAACCCCATCCAACACATTTTTGGGGGATGTCAGTTTGAAATTTGAAATGTACGCTTTATGTTCTTACATTTGATATGCGACAACCTTAGCATCTGAGAAATTTGAATGTTTGCACTAAATGACCCCACCCTTCCACATGGGATGAAAAAGAGGTTTAAAATTTTCATTTTTAAGTAGAGTTTATTGAGACCTTCAATTTGATATATCAGATGACCCCATTTTGACAAAGTGAAAAAAATGATGCAATATCAAGGATATAAATAGAAGTTATGAAACTTACAAAGTCAATGCAAAACATGAAAATTTCAGAAAAATGCAAAAGAAAGAAATTGCTTCAAGGGGACATAACTCTTATAGGGAATGATGAAATCCTTAGCAGCCTCATATTGTAACACATCATGATGAGATCTAACTTTTGTCCAAATAAGGTCATGATATCTTTAAAAACAACGAGGGGGGGGGCATGTTGAAAAAAATCAATAAAAGGGAGATAACTTCTAAAGAGGATGATGAAATCCTACACAGCCTCATCTGGTAATACCTCATGATGAGATCTATCGATGGTCGATATTTGGTCTTGATGACATCAATAGAAACGGGGGGAGGACATTTAGAAAAAATGTTGGAAAAAAAACATTAGAAAAACAATAAGGTCTTTCCCATGTAGGGGAAAGACCTTAAAAAAACAGGAGAAAAACAATAAGGTCTTTCCTCACGGAGAGGAAAGACCTTAACAATAAGGTATTTCCTCACGTAGGGGAAAGACCTTAAAAACATGCGAAAAACAATAAGGTCTTTCCTCGCGGAGAGGAAAGACCTTAACTTGTATCTCAATTGTTTGTAAAACAATTGAAAGGTCTTTCCTGTATTTAAGTGATGTTTTCGTAATGTACTTTGTACGACCTTTCGTTTGATATACGACAAGCATACCTTCTGAAACTTTTCGCTTTTAACACTTAATGACCTCATCCGCCTACATTTTTGAGATCGGAAGTATGATATATGCAACACAGAGTAGATGAGCTTTCGTTTGATATGCGACAACGCCATGTTCTAGAAAGTTTTATTTTTGCACTTAATAACCCCATCCAACTATTTTTTGGAGGTCGGGAATTTGATATTTCAAACGTACACATCACAACCTTTCATTTGATATACAACAACCCTATCGTAAAATAAAAATTGAATTTGTGCACTAAATGACCCCACCCTTCCACCTGGGATGAAAAAGAGGTTTAAATTTTTAATTTTTAAGTAGAGTTCATTGAGACCTTCAATTTGATATATCAGATGACCCCATTTGACAAAGTGCCAAAACTGATGCAATATCAACTATATAAATAGAAGTTATGAAACTTACAAAGTCAATGCAAAACATGAAAATTTCAAAATGATTTTTTGGTGTTTTTTTCCATGGATTTTTTTTGGTATTTGGTCAAACATATAACTATGTTAACCTTTTCAATTTCTTCAACATTTTAAGTGGTAACCTGTTGTTGATTCAGAAATACATGCCGCCGCTCGCAAAATTTCAAACTGCATTATCTCTAAAACGACAATAGATATCTCAAATCTGTTAAATGGTAAATGATTTACAGTTAAAGGACAACATTGTAGAAAAAGAACTGGGACAATTTCAAAGTTCACCAAGGTCACAATTAACCATCAAATATATGATGCAATACCAAACGTGAGAACCGGAAGTCGTAGAGACATAGGACTATCACCATTCAACTCAGGACCACCTGACCTTTCAAATATCACAAGGTCAAGGTCATAGTATAATGTGAAGGTCAAGGTAAAATTTCATCATGACCTGACATTGACCTCAAATTGAAGGTCTTGAATTACTGATCATCTTTGCAGTTTATAGTAGGTTGATATCTGTTACCTTTCAAAAGATATACACACAATACTATACTTTTAAGAATCATCCCGTCGTAACTTTTGAACAAACAGTCGGACACTTTTGAGCTCATGTATAAAATGTAGAGCTCATCGAGAGGAACATTTTATACGCTGTAAGTATGCAGGAAACTCTTATCGTTTTCTTAATATGCAAGCTTGAAATTGCAGCGTAATTTTTTTTGGCACTTGGTGACCTTTGACCTTGGGTGCAAATTAAAGGTCACATGAACTTAAGATTAATGGTGTAGGTCTCAAGTCTTTACGACTTCCGGTTCTTGAGATACAATTTTTCAAAAATTGTGTATATTTTTTCAAGGGAAATAACTCCTTATAAGGGTTAACAACAAAATGATTGTATATGTTTATTAACATTGCCATCTGGTCTTGTACATGTTGCCGTTTTCAAATCGATTCTATCTTGAATACTTTTTGCGAAAAATGTAAAAGAAAGAAATTGCTTCAAGGGGACATAACTCTCAAAGGGAATGATGAAATCCTTAGCAGCCTCATATGGTAACACATCATTATGAGATCTAACTATTGTCCAAATAAGGTCATGATATCTTCAAAAACAACGACGGGGGCCATGTCGAAAAAAACCAATAAAAGGGAGATTACTTCTAAAGGGGATGATGAAATCCTACACAGCCTCATCTGGTAATACTTCATGATGAGGTCTATCGATGGTCCATATTTGGTATTGATAACTCCAATAGAAACGAGGGGAGGCCATGTCAAACAAATGCTGGATGAAAAAAAAAACAGGAGAAAAACAATAAGGTCTTTCCTCGCGGAGAGGAAAGACCTTAACTAGTAAAGAAAGGTCTTTCCTGTAAAATTGATGTTTTCGTAATGTACTTTGTACGACCTTTCGTTTATATACGACAAGCATACCTTCTGAAACTTTTCTCTTTTAACACTTAATGACCTCATCCGGCTACATTTTTGAGATCGGAAGTATGATATATGTAACATAGAGTAGATGAGCTTTCATTTGATATGCGACAACGCATTGTTTTAGAAAGTTTGATTTTTGCACTTAATAACCCTATCCAACATTTTATACGCTGTAAGTATGCAGCAAACTCTTATCGTTTTCCTAATATGTAAGCTTGAAATTGCAGCGTAATTTTTTTTTTGCACTCGGTGACCTTTGACCTTATGTGCATATTAAAGGTCATATGAATTTAAAATTATTGGTGAAGGTTCCAAGTCTCTATGACTTCTGGTTCTCGAAATAGAACTTTTCAAAAAATATTTATAATTTTTAAAGGGAAATAACTCCTTATAAGGCTTAGTAACAAATTAATTGTTTATGTTTATAAACATTGCCATCTGTTCTTGTGTATGCTGCCATTTTCAAATCGATTCTATCTCAAATACTTTTAAAGAAAAATACAAATAAAAGAAATTGCTTCAAAGGGATATAACTCTCAAAGGGGATGATGAAATCCTATGCAGCCTCATATGGTAATACATCATGATAATATCTACCTATTGTCTAAATAAGGTCATGATATCTTTTAAAACATTTAGGGGGGCCATGTTGAAAAAAATCAATAAAAGGGAGATAACTTCTAAAGGGGATCATGAAATCCTACAAAAGTTCATCTGGTAAAAGTTCATGATAAGGTCTATCGATGGTTCAAATTTGGTATTGATAACTCCAATAGAAGCGGTAGGAGGGAGTGCTAAACAAATGCTGGAAGGGAAAAAAAAGAAAAAAAAAACATTAGAAAAACAATAAGGTCTTTCCTCGGGAAGAGGAAAGACCTTAACAATAAGGTCTTTCCTCGCGGAGAGGAAAGACCTTAAAAAGAAAAAGAAAAAAAACCATTAGAAAAACAATAAGGTCTTTCCCATGTAGGGGAAAGACCTTAAAAACATTAGAAAAACAATAAGGTCTTTCCCATTTAGGGGAAAGACCTTAAAAAGAAAAAAAAAACATTAGAAAAACAATAAGGTCTTTCCTCGCGGAGAGGAAAGACCTTAACTAGTATCTCAATTAAAACAATTGAAAGGTCTTTCCTGTAAAAGTAATGTTTTCGTAATGTAATTTGTACGTCAGTATTTCGGTACTGACATGATTTAACAAACTTTACTAAAATTGTCCGTTTATAAATTTATAAATTATTAAGAAACTAAGGTTTCACCTCCCTCAGGCAAAGTTGGCTTTAGATGAATTTGGCTATTATTTTAGGTATTTTTTGACATACAGCTCTTCAACGGTTTCGGTACTTATACATCTTCGGATTTCAAATGTTTGGCTTTGAGCGTTCCTGATGAAGGTAAATCCAGAAAAGCGCTTCGGACGCAAGAAATTAATAACGTGTTGTTTTCAATATTGTACGATCTTTCGTTTGATAAACGACAAGCATACCTTCTGAAACTTTTTGCTTTTTACACTTAATGACCTCATCCGTCTACATTTTCGACATCGGAAGTATGATATATGTAACATAGACTCGATGATCTTTCATTTGATATGCGACAATGCCATGTTCTAGAAAGTTGATTTTTGCACTTAATAACCCCATCTAACTCATTTTTGGAGGTCAGGAATTTGATATTTCAAATGTATACATCATGACTTTTCATTTGATATACAACAACCTTATCTTAAAAGAAAATTAATTTTTTGCACTCAATGACCCCATCCAACCAATTTTTGGGGAACGTCAATTTGAAATTTGAAATGTAAGCTTTATGTTCTTTCATTTGATATGCGACAACCTTATCATCTGAGAAATTTGAATTTTTGCACTAAATGACCCCACCCTTCCGCCTAGGATGAAAAAGAGGTTTAAAATTTTCATTTTTAAGTAGAGTCTATTGAGACCTTCAATTTGATATATCAGATGACCCCATTTGACAATTGCCAAAAATGATGCAATATCAACGATATAAATAGAAGTTATGAAACTTACAAAGTCAATGCAAAACATGAAAATTTCAAAATGATTTTTTGGTGTGGTTTTTTTAATGGAATGTCTTTGGTATTTGGTCAAACATATAACTATGTTAACCTTTTCAATTTCTTCAACATTTTAAGTGGTAACCTGTTGTTGATTCAGAAATACATGCCGCAGCTCGCAAAATTTCAAACTGCATTATCTCTTTAACGACAACAAATATCTCAAATCTGTTAAATGGTAAATGATCTACAGTTAAAGGACAACATTATAGAAAAAGAATTGGGACAATTTCAAAGCTCACCAAGATCACAATTGATCATCAAATATATGATGCAATACCAAACTTGAGAACCGGAAGCCGTAGAGACATGGGACTATCACCATTCAACTCAGGACCACTTGACCTTTCAAATATCACAAGGTCAAGGTCATAGTATAATGTGAAGGTCAAGGTGAAATTTCATCATGACCTGACATTGACCTCAAATTGAAGGTATTGAAGTACTGATCATCTTTGCAGTTTATAGTAGGTTGATATCTGTGACCTTTAAAAAGATATACACAAAATACTATACTTTTAAGAATCATCCCGTTGTAACTTTTGAACAGACGGTCGGACATTTTTGGGCTTATTATATAAAATGTAGAGCTCGTGGAGAGGAACATTTTATACGCTGTATGTATGCAGCAAAGTCTTATCGTTTTCCTAATATTTGAGCTTGAAATTGCAGACTAATTTTATTTTGCACTCTGTGACCTTTGACCTTGGGTGCATATTAAAGGTCACATGAATTAAAGATTATTGGTGAAGGTCCCAAGTATCTACGACTTCCAGATCTCAAACAATGTAAACTCGCCCCACTTGCCAATCGGCCAACACTATATCGCAACTTTATAAAAAAATCGCAAAAAACCCACTCTTGGTTACCGATTCGTCCCACTTTTGAAAAAGTGTAAAATCAAATTGAACAATGAGTGTGACAACTCACTTATTAACGAGAAAGGTTTAAACCCCCCTGAATAAAGATCTGCCAACCCGCGCCACTTATAAAAAGATCTTGCTTCCTTTAAGTATGTTAAATTACTTGTTCGTATCCAGTCGTCTTGGTGTAGTGGTATGTGTCGTGGCTTGATATGCTAAAGGACTTGAGTTCTAAACCCAGCATATACACTGGATTTTTTCTACGTGAATTTTGATAGATAGTCTATTTCGCATAAGTAATTATAAGTTTTATAGTTAATTTGACATTCCCGCCAAAAACTTACAGAACAAAGGAAAGCATGCATAACAAAGAACTCAAACTGGGGTGATCTGGTAGGGGTGATCCGGCTCAGATCAACCCTGTTAGAACAAAGGAGCTGGGATGTAAGAATTACTGGCATATCATTTAGGAAAGCACTTTGAAATTATCTGGTATTAGAAATTAACAGTTAACACCTAATTTTATGTATTTTAGATATTTTTTGTTTTCTAAAAGAATGATACATTATGATGTGATTTGTGCATCATATGGCGTTTCCGCCCGTGAATTTACATTACCTTAACATTCGATTTGTACTAACCTTTGATTTGAAATCCCTTACGGTTTGCCAGACCTGCAATAGACAGTATGCGTTTTTAGCGGAAGAAGTATATGATTATACACAAATACAACCAACTATCTAGTATATATGTTACAGTAAATAGGTGAAATTAGAGATTACAGATAATTACTAAACATTTAAGAAAATACCTTCAGTTACTTGCCAATTTAGTAATTACATGTATTGACTAGTTGTTTCAGAAATTACAGGTATTTACTGATTTTTGTTGTCATTTTTACAGATATTTACTAACTTGATGTTCTTGTTTTAAAATTAAAAACATAATTCAAGATACCAAATTAGAAAGAAAAAGGGTAGGGATTTTTAAGGCTTACTTAAAGATGTAAGATATAAGGCACATCAAAAGTGCATATACTTTAGTGTTTGTGAATTGAAACAGGAAAATGATTGGTTTAAAAGTTTTAAAACTCCCTAAAAATATACATGCAAGACAATGATATAAATCAAAATCTGAGAAATACATTTGTTTAAAGTTCATAGACAACTTCGCCACCCTTTTTTGATAATAGACATTCGATTATTCCAAATTTGGTTAAATGATCTTCATAATTCTTAAAATCTCATAATTTTGTTAAATTAAAATCGCCATCAGCCGTGCTTTGCATATCTACGGAGCCCTGTTGGTCACAGATTATAAAGTGTCTTTTAAAGTCTTGCGCTGAAGATGTGTAAAGTCTAGCGCTGGAGATGTAAAGTCCAGCGCTGAAAATGTAAAGTCTAGCGCTGGAGATCTAAAGGCTAGCGCTGGAGATGTAAAATCAAGCGCTGAAGATGTAAAGTCTAGCGCTGGGGATGTAAAGTCTAGAATTGGAGATGTGTAAAACCTAGCGCTGGAGAAATGTAAAGTCTAGCGCTGGAGATGTGAGGTCAAGCGCTTGAGATGTTAAATCAAGCGCTGGAGATGTTAAGTCTAGCGCTGGAGATGTAAAGTCCAGCGCTGGAGATCTAAAGTCTGGCACTGGATATGTAAAGTCAAGCGCTGGAGATGTAAAGTCAAGAGCTGTAGATGTGAAGTCAAGCGCTGGAGATGTAAAGTCCAGCGCTGGAGATCTAAGGTCAAGCGCTGGAGATGTAAAATCAATTTGTTAAATTAAAATCGCCATCAGCCATGCTTTGTATATTTACGGAGCCCTGTTGGTCTCACACAGATTATAAAGTGTCTTTTAAAATCCAACGTGTTTAATTGATCAACCAACCAACCAAATTGTCAACCAATCAATCAATTAATCAATCAATCAATCAATCAATGCATGTTTCCGTTTCATGTGTTTATTACAATGTGTTTAAGTCCAAGGTCTCATTTGTATTTTTCGCTTGTTTCAAGAGACCCTATTCAACGTGTTTAATTTATCAATTAATCAATCAACCAATCAATCAATCAATCAATCAACCAACAAACCAACCAACCAATCAATCAATCAATCAATCAATCAGTGCATGTTTCCGTCTCATGTGTTTAATATGGGGTCCAAGATCTCATTTGTTTCTTTTTCGCTTATTTCAAGAGACCATATTTAACATGTTTAATTAATGAATCAATCAATCAATCAATCAACCAACCAATCAATCAATCAATCAATCAATCAATTTGACTTTACATCTCCAGCGCTTGACTTAACATCTTCAGCGCTTGACTTTACATCTCCCGCGCTTGAATTTACATCTCCAGCGCATGACTTTACATATTCAGCGCTTGACTTTAGATCTCTAGCGCTAGACTTTACATCTCCAGCTCTAGACTTTACATCTCCAGCGCTTGATTTTACATCTCCAGTGCTTGACTTTACATCTCCAGCGCTAGACTTTGCATATCTCCAGCCTAGATTTGACACCTCCAGCGCTAGACTTTACATCCCCTGCGCTATACTTTACATCTTCAGCGCTGGACTTTACATCTCCAGCGCTAGACTTTACATCTTCAGCGCTGGACTTTACATCTCCAGTGCTAGACTTTACAACTCTAGCGCTAGACTTTACATCTCCAGCGATAGACTTTACACATCTTCAGTGCAAGACTTTAAAAGACACTTTAAAATCTGTGTGAGATCAACAGTGCCTCGTACATATCAACTTGTCCAATGACATGATTTGAATTTCTTTTTACAAAATAAGTTTAACTACAACTTCTTTTGTCAGACATTTGCAATGAAGCTGGCATTTTTCACAAACAAATTTATACAAATTAATGGCGTTAAGAGTCACATTTTCATATTTCTGTGTTTCTGTGTCTCTATTTTTTTTTATAAATTTCAAGAAGTCAGTCTTGTAAAAGTAAAAACAATTTTTCCATATTTTACTTATAAATGGACTTAGTTTTTATGCCAGTAAACATAACATTCAGACTGTGGTTAAACTTTTTAAAATTATAAAAAAACTTTCTCAAAATATCCTTGATTTCTACCAAACTTGGACAGAAGTTTATTTATGATTATAAGATAATATCTATAAATAAAGTTTGTAAAAAAATCATTTTTTCGTATATTACTTATAAATGGACTATATAAAAAAGAAGATGAAGCATGATTGCCAATGATACAACTATCCACAAAAGACCGAAATGACACAGACATTAACAACTATAGGTCACCTTACGGCCTTCAACAATGAGCAAAGCCCATATCGCATAGTCAGCTATAAAAGGCCTCGATAAGACAATGTAAAACAATTCAAACGAGAAAACTAACGGCCTTATTTATGTAAAAAAAATGAAAGAAAAAAACAAATATGTAACACATAAACAAACGACTACCACTGAATTTCATAAACCATCCTGAATTTTTACCAAATTTTGACAGAAGCTGCTTCAAATAATAGTCAAAGTATCTAGAAGAGAATTTTAATATTTTTTCCCATTTTTGTTGTTCCTGTGAATAACAGCAAAAGAAGGCGAGAGAATTGGTTCCGCAAAACCCTTACAATTTGAATAACTGAATACATCGGTAACTCATCTCCAGCTAGCGGTTGAATTGAAGGTCACATGAATAATCTAATAAAATATTGAATCTGAATTTGAATACGATATCAATGAGGTCCAATTATTCACTTGCAGGTGCACAACTCATCAATCATGTTTCTCAGCTTATTCAACAAAATAGAAACAGATTGGCTTCTAACCATGCTAACAGTAAATTATATGTTCACTATAAAATTTAGAATGGAAATAGGGAATGTGTCAAAGAGACAACAACTCGACCACAGAAAAAACAACAGCAGAAGGTCACCAACAGGTCTTTAATGTAGCGAGAAATTCCCGCACCCGGAGGCGTCCTTCAGCTGGCCCCTAAATAAATATATACTAGTTCAGTGATAATGAACGCCATACTAATTTCCAAATTGTACACAAGAAACTAAAATTAAAATAATACAAGACTAACAAAGGCCGGAGGCTCCTAACTTGGGACAGGCGCAAAAATTCGGCGGGGTTAAACATGTTTATGAGATCTCAACCCTACCCCTATACCTCTAGCCAGCGTAGAAAAGTAAACGCATAAAAATTCGCACATCAAAATTCAGTTCAAGAGAAGTCCGAGTCTGATGTCAGAAGATGTAACCAAAGAAAATAAACAAAATGACAATAATACATAAATAACAACAGACTACTAGTAGTTAACTGACATGCCAGCTCCAGACTTCAATTAAACTGATTGAAAGATTATGATTTTATCATATGAATATCAGACACAATCCTTCCCGTTAGGGGTTTAGTATCATACCATTATAACATATATGAGAAGAACATAACCCGTGTCATGCCAACAACTGGTTTTTGAATAAATGTGTTTAGTTCCGATGCAAAGACCCTATAAGTGAATCAATATTAACGCCAAAACATGCAATCTTTAATGACCTGACAACAGTATCGTAATTATATCCCTTCTTAATAAGTCTATTTAAAGGTATTGTTAGTTTCTGAGGTGATAATGACATTTTTGTGCTTTATAAAGAATATTTCCATAAAATATTGGATGTGAAATACCTGAACGTATAAGAAGTCTGCATGTTGAGCTATATTTACGAATGATGTCCTTTTACCGATGATAACATTTAGTAAATGTTTTGACTAGTTTGTGATATCGAAAACCCTGGTGTAATAATTTTCAGTAGTACATAAATATCTCTCGTTCAAATCTAAAACATTGTTACATACACGAGCGAATCGTACAAGTTGAGATATATAAACACCGTAAGATGGTGACAAGGGAATGTCATCATCTAAAAATGAATAATTAACGATAGGAAATGAAAATTAAGCTTTCCGTTAGTGATACAGATATCAAGATCGAAGAAAGGAAAGTGGTCATTGTCAATATAAGCTTTATTTAAAGTAAGTTCAACAGGATAAATTTCTTTAGTATACATACTGAAGTCGTCATTATTGAGAGCCAAAATATCATCCAAATATCTAAAAGTATCATTAAATTTGTTGATCAGATGTTGTTTCGATGGGTCTTTGCTGATTTTTGTCACAAATCGTAACTTATAGCAATACAAAAAACGGTCCGCATTAAGTAGTGCACAGTTAGTCCCCATTGGAATTCCGACAACCTGACGATATACGGAATATCCAAAGCGAACAAAATATCATTTTTATTAATGATTTAAAAAACAAAGATGATAGTTAAAATTTGTGTATTCCTCGTCGCTTATGCACATAACAAAAGGGTACCTTTTAGGCGGATAACTTTTATTCCGATTCAGATTCTTTATTTTTTATAAAACCAAGTTAATGACACAAAGAAAGATATTTTTACATATAATAACATACAGATTTTGCGCATGACAAGTTTGTACAAAATGAGCAACAAGGATGAGAGATTGATGATCAACCTTGAGAACATACTTCTATATTGATACTTTACCTGTCCTGTCTTATAATTCTAAGCAATCTACCGGTTTTTATAGGTAACCGATTGTTTCCATTTCTAAACCTACATAACGTTATCTTAATATCTTAATAGGGTAATAAGTCTAAATATTCTTCAAATTCAAAGTTTGCATTAAAGTTAAAACATAATGCTTTTGGAGAATTTTCCAATTCTGATTTCCTAGTCTGCTGAAATTGGTTAAAATTATCTGTATAATGCTCAACTTTAACCATTTTGGATGAAACCTTTAGTTACTCTCATTTAACCAAATATTTGAAAATCCATGTTTATTCAAGATATGTTTTATACAAAACAACCATTCAAAATTTTAAGAGTACTCACTGATCTTCTAGTTAGTATTACCATAACTTTTGATCACCTGACCATACTACAACATTGTTTTAACAGTTAGTAAATAAGTAAAAAAAAAACATTTTAAAATTAGTAATTACTGGTAATAACCGGGACGTTTAAGATATTACATGTATTTACTAAGTGCATTGGGAATTACTTGTAATTCCTCAATTTTATTAGTTATATGTAATTCCTAATTACACCTTTTTACTGTAACATAATTATATACATATATATATATATAATTACTAAGACTTACTATGTAAGCCGAGTATATATAATTATATATACAACTCGTCTAAACATCAACCCAACAATGTTAGATCTGTAAATTTGCTTTCGCAAAATTTTTGGTTCTTCCCTCGCCGGGATTCGAACCCATGCTAATGTGATATCGTGACACCAAATCGCCTGCACTGCAGCCGTCCCGGTAGACCACAGGTATCCTGGTACCTTTGATAACTATTTACACCACTGGGTCGATGCCACTGCTGGTGTACGTTTCGTCCCCAAGGGTATCACCAGCCCAGTAGTCAACATTTCGGTGTTGACATGAATATCAATAATTTGGTCATTTTTATAAATTTACTGTATACAAAACCTTGATATTTTCGAAAACGAAGGATTTTCTTATCCCAGGCATAGATTACCTTAGCCGTATTTGGCACAACTTTTTGAAATTTTGGATCCTCAATGTTCTTCAACTTTGTATTTGTTTGGCATTATAAATATTTTGATATGAGCGTCATTGATGAGTCATATGTAGACGAAACGCGCGTCTGGCGTACTTAATCATAATCCTGGTACCTTTGATAACTATTTACACCACTGGGTCGATGCCACTGCTGGTGGACGTTTCGTTCCCGAGGGTATCACCAGCCCAGTAGTCAACATTTCGGTGTTAACATGAATATCAATAATTTGGTCATTTTAATAAATTTACTGTATATTAACATAAGGATTTTCTTATCCCAGGCATATACTACCTTAGCCGTATTTGGCACAACTTTCTGAAATTTTGGATCCTCAATGCTCTTCAACTTTGTATTTGTTTGGCATTATAAATATTTGACATGAGCGTCACTGATGGGTCTTGTGTAAACGACACGAGCGTCTGGCGTACTAAATTATAATCCTGGTACCTTTGATAACTATTGTACATGTTGTAGAAACATTTGGTGCGATAAGAATATTTTAAACAGAATTTAGTTTTAACAATTAAAATATGCATAAATATAATTGAAATAGACATTCATACTTAGACCCAAAGAAGAACCTCCAAAAACCAAACCGAAGACTACGTTGATACCAAATACAATTAACGCCATGGTCCACAATTTGTCAAGTCCTTCAAATAATAAGAATCAAAATTATAGTTAGGCATAAACAATAAACATGTATAGGTATAGCTCAACATGGATTTTATATATCCTTGTTTAAGATTTGACGTACTGTAAACTCTTCTATTTTAATATTCTACTTCGGTTATAATTTATCTCTGTTGACGTATACTCATTCACTATGTTATCAACTTGGATTTATATTTATTTTATTGAATTTAAAACAACTTACATACATACTATTAGTTTGTTCTTCTCTTTCACATTTCCTTGTTGAGGAGTCCTTTTTTTATTTATTATATCTTACTTATACTTACACATTTTTTTCACTTATTAAATACGCGCAAATTAAAATATCCACGTTTATTTTTAAAATTGTCTTGAAAAAAGATCCAAAGGTTCATTTCATCATACTGATAGGTTTTAGATTCCAATAACCAGCTATTTTCACTATGGGTACCTTTGCTAAGTACTGTTATACATGAATAAATAAATAAAGAGCTTTAGAAAATAACAATTATAATATTAAAAAATAATCAATTAATAAAAGTACAATAAGTATGTTCACATGTTTTGGTAAACAGTTCGCATTTGTGAAAGTAACTTTACCTAAGTTGTGGAAATATTTGTCTAACTGTCAAGCTACACTATGTTGGCGAAACAGAATCTTTATCTAATGTCAGACTAAATAATCACTGGTCATTTTAAGAACGACAAAATCTTCGCAATCACCAGACGCCTCTTAAAAACATGACATTCTTACGAAAATACCACCATTCAAATAAAAGAGGTTCCCACTATCGGAAAACACAAGGTATAAAACAGAGAGACAGATTCAAGAAGGGGGTTCTAGGTTTAAGAATGTGTTCTGCATTTTTTTTTTAATCATTTGGGGGGATTGGACCGGAATTGAGTGTTTTTAAGCTCAGGATTTGGGGATCCGGAATTTCTTTTTTCGAATTTCGAAATTAGATGTTGGGATTTAAATTTATTGAAACTTGGGATTTCGTGTTTTGGAGCCTACATTTTTGGTATCAGGACACCTCCTACCCTCCCTCATCTGACATCATTGTCCAGTATTTTTATTTTTCATTGTTTAAGGACATGCAATTTTCATTAGTTTATCCTGAAATTGTTTACATAAATTGTAATCCTGCTTGTTATGCCAAATTACTGTTCCTGCCTTTTTTTGCTCAAAAGCCTGTCTTGCCTTTTTTCCAATTTCATCCAAGCCCCCCTAAGCTCCCTCTGACAATAAAAGTTTAACCAAATAAATAAATAAACCATGGACAATTATACAATGCTTCTGTTCGTAGATCTTCGTACCGACTTTTGACCAAATTGATTAAAATCAAAACTGAATTGACTCCACAAACCTTAAAAAAAACCAACATACATGTAGTTTTTAATGAAATACACGATGGGCTTAGTAATACACGTAGCAATGTAAAAAAGGTTACGAATAATTTATAATTTTAAAATTTCTGGCATATTTTTTTTTAAAGTGAAATTGAATATGTTATAACATGATATTCATGTAAAAAGTTAGAAGATACCGAGGGGGATAATCAACCACCAGTGCATCATTTACATGTCAAGGAACGACGACAAAAAGAAGAAAAAAAACTATGATTCAGTCCACAAAACACTACACATATTTATGCACTCTCACAATCATCTGAATAAAAAAATACTACATCTTTCTAGTCAACCTTTATCCTGAAAATAGTGGGTGTCTTCTATTCCGTCCGCAATTTTAGGGAAAGTAAAGTCTATATTTAGAATCATGGTTGAAACTGAAACTACACATGTATGATATAAATAAAACATGTTATTTTTGCTTCTAATTATCAAAGGAGTCCGGTAATGACCGATTTTGGCCTCAAATTTCAGGTTCATCTGACGAAAGATTTTGACCACTTTTAAAACACTTAAGTGTCTATTTCATTTGATACAATTCGTTAATGTGAAATATTTTAACTGATTTAGTCATTAAAAACGATCCGATTCAAGCTCAAATATGAAAAATCTACCAAATATGCAGAAAAATGTCACTTTTCAGATGTTTTTTTTGTCAAAAATGAAAGTGACCGCATCCGTGTTCATCCTCTACCTTTATATATGTTATGTATTATCATCAAATACAACTTACATTTCAATATTAAGGATAAACACGAATGCGGCCACTTCCGTTTTACGCGGAAACCGTCTTAAATTTAACTAATATGCTAGAATTGTGAAGATTTCAGTAATTTAGCATGACTTAATGGTGCTACTACCGATATATGTACATGGTATTGTCAAAAACAGCCCCTATGTATGTAGCCGAAGCAAATTCTGTCCAATACATAACTAAAAGTTTACATTCTAACAATTTTGTAAAACTGCCATATTTTGGGGCCAAAAAGGGGTCTTACTGGACCTACTCCTTTAAATTTCGAAGGGATAGGAACATTTGTTATTTTTCTTTTGTTTTGCTTTTGTCATGTTTGTGTATCTTTCCGTATTTTTTTTATCAAATGCAATTTTGAAATAAATATAAAAAAGAAAGTGTGGTTTTATTGCAAGTGACAAGTGAAAATGTTTCTTCTCAAGTCTCAAATCAAGATTATTACTGAATAGAGTAATCATTCTCTATTATAATAAAGGGCCCAAACATAATGTGAAACTTGTAACTGCAGTGCTTTTAACTAAAAACCAGTTGTATCTAATTTTCATAACCTCTGCAGAAATACTAAAAAAGTTCTATGTTTATCGAACTAGATTTCACAGTATAAGGATTTTGCACAGTCACCTCTCATGAGTCGTGGTTCTTTTCACCAATAGTTTTGTTCTTAAGTTTTGAATTGTACATTTTTAAATCTGTAGACCAAGAAATTGAAAATCTTGATCATGTAAAGCATTTGCCAATTTTAAAGTTTTTCCCTATGTGTTTTGTGTGTGTCATGCTTTTAATTTCAACAGTTCGTATCTCAAATCAAAAATCAGTTACATCCCTTTTTTGTCTCTGCAACTCTGCAACTGAAAGTCGGGGGGGGGGGGATATTGTTTTACCCCTGTCCGTCTGTCCTTCCGTCCGTTCCATTATTTGTATATAGTTATATGGCATAACTCCTCCTACTGTTTGATACCTAGGAAGTTTTCACTTTGCTGTCTGTTGAGTAGTTCTGTACGTACACTCCGCTTCAATAGCAACTATTCCTTTTTCAAACAATTTTATGTGACTAAATGTGCATTATGCATTCCGTGTGCATGGAATGGGTTGACATGTCATAACATGTGTCTATATTGTTGTATGGTCAATAAAAAGTTGTGTTATATGATTTTTTTTAAATAAATATGAATTCTAACTACATAAAAGTCATGGCCCGCACAAGTGTTTCTTACCAAAAAACACAATTATTGTCCTCGAGGTCAAAGTTTAAGGTCACATGAAGGTAAAAATTTTAAGAGGGCACACCACCTCATGATGATACATCCACATGCCAAAGATGTAAGGCCTAGTTCAAAAGGCGAATAAGTTATGGCCTATATAGTTGTGTTTTTCACGAAAAAAACAACATTAAGTTGACCTTGAGGTCACGTTTGGAGGTCACGCAAAGGTCATCATGGCGCAAGACACTTAACCCCATAATGATACATCCACATGCCAAATATTTAAGGCCTAGTTCAAAAGACAAAAAAAAATAAGGCCATTATGTACTTTTTGAATAGATTTTGCTCTTATTTAATGAACCAATTTGAGGGTGGGGTGTATTTTAAATTTTAATACTAATAAATCTAACGGTTAAATTTTTAAAAAATTTTGCAAGAACAACCGACTAGTATAGCACTCCAAAAGCTTGTTTTTTTTTTAAAATTAAACGACACATTTAAAAAAAAAAAAAATTCTTCTTCAAATACTAGAAACACAGCATTCACTTTTTGGGGCTGATTCTGATACCCCCTATTAAAGTTCGGGCAAAATTTTAAATCCGGAATAAAAAACTTACAAGAAAAGGATATCAGTAAACTAATATTTACCCAAGCTATCATTAATAGCTATGCTATCGTCAATTTAGGATTAAATAACAAAAACAAATAACCTATTTAACCCTATACCCATATATCAGAAATTTTGGCCGATACTACCATGTTAAAGATGCGATGTTTAGGTTGGCCTAGTTAATCAATGAAAAAAAATTAAGAAAAATTAAATGACAGGATTTTTTTGGGGTATAGTGTTGGGTACCCCCTTAAATGCCAATGTTATCATAATAAAATTAACGGTACCAATTTTCTTGCACCAGATGCGCATTTTGACAATACATAAACTATTTTTCAATATTATTTTACAAATATTTTATCCAAAATAAGAGGCTGATTTTTCAAGTTTAAAAACAAACAAAGTGTTGCAATATTTTTTTCCATTTGTATATATATATATATATATATATACAACTCGTCTAACTATCAACCCAACAATGTTAGATCTTTAAATTTGCTTTCGCAAATGTTTTGTTCTTCCCTCGTCGGGATTCGAACCCATGCTACTGAGATATCGCGACACTAAATTTCCTTGCTCTGTAACCGGCGCGCTAGACCACACGACCACCTGGGCTTCTATACCCATATTTAGTATAAACTAGGGAGCTACAAAGTGTATGTGACAATGGACAACACCACAAAATGAGCAATTGCATAACTCGCATAAGGAGTCGACTTATCAATTCGGCATTGGATTTAATTGTAGATTTTCTGTTGATTACTTATCTATCTAACGTGTCTATCTATCTATTATTGTTTCAAGATATAAGACAAATGTTTTACCTTCAACGGCTTGTAATCATAATTATTATCGATAATAGTTGCTTAAAGTCCTATAGCCAATATTTCATGTATGTTTAGGACTGTGATGTAGTGATGACATAAGGTTGTTACCTAGTATAATAGTATAACTTCCATAGTAAGTTGACAATCATATTAATTGTAGTTAGTTTCCATGCTTCCTTCTAAGGTTTGACATGATACAGTGATACACTAACGATTGTTGTTTGCTTATCATCCAGTGGCAAATATTTCATGTATGTTAAGGACTATAATAAAGTGATGCCATAAGGTTGTTTGCTAGTATAATAGTATAACCTCCATAATACATTGACAATCTTATTAGTTGGTAGTTAGTTTCCATGCTACCTTCTAAGGTTTGACATGATATAGCGATAAATGAAAGATTGTTGGTTGCTTAGCATTCAGAGGCAAATATTTATTTCATAAACATCAGTTCTGCATTTCATTATTTCAATTTATTCCGAAAATATTTTCTTGAATACCAAAACCTTTCTATGTATGTGTAACAAAATGATCTTACTTATACTTTAATATCTATTCGAAACTATCGAAAATCGAACTAAGTACTAGTATAGATACTTACGGGGATAAGGATAAGCACGATTGTTACATATCACACACAAAACAAACAAGTCAATTACACTCAAAAATAAGGAACTTGTGATCAACACAATTAAGGCAGTCGAGTCATCTGAAAAGATAACAATTATATTGTATAGTTTATAACAGTAACAAATGAAAAAAGGACATAACATGAGCTCTGTATTTTCATTATCCAACTTTATTATCAAGTAATGGTCTGTGAAACGGACAACTAATTGTTTATGTTAGGCCCATGTTGACTACTAATTCATAAAACGCTACGATAACTACCCCTAAACAATTCAAACCTTCCTATTGTGGTGTGGTACTTTGTGCTAAAATTTAAAAGAGATGTACACACTTATACTAAAGTTATTGCCGTAAAACGAAACAAATATTTGTTTGTGTCCAATCAGCTACAACAAGAAGCCCTGAAATCATTCCCAACTATCCACTTGTGGTATGTTACTTTGAGCGAAAATTTATATAGATCCATACACTTATAATGAAGTTATTGAAGTGATACAATTTATTTTCTATTAACCAGTCAAACTGGTCTTTTTTGGCCCAGATTACAAAACCGATCAGACAATACCGCCTTAAAACAATCCCAACCTTCCTTTAGTGGTATGCAACATCAATATTGTCAAAAAAATTTATAGAGATTAATACTCTTATACTGAAGTCATTGTCCACAAAATTAAATGTCTTTGAATGATGACACAGAATCGCCATAATATAATAAGGACGCAAAAAAATGCAGTCGTATAACACTGGTACTTACCTTCACCCTGACTTTTGCCTAAAATAAAAAAAAAAACAAAAAACAAACCATTTCTATGATCAATTATTGTAAATAATAAACATTGATTGAATACAATTCTTTAATATATAGCCACATGACTCTGGAGATACGTTCAATCAGTTATTTATTTTAATAGGGTAATCTTGAAGAATATTAATAATTTACTTTACAGGAAAAAACGATAAATTTTCCCTTTAATCATATTGCATAACATGTGTTTGCAAATCATGGAAATACGTCATTATCAAAAATGTTAAGCAATGCCGTCATGTCACGATGCAGTAATGTGATGCTTTCATATATACATCCACGTCAATTCATCAATGAATTTATGCGATTCCATTCTAGCAACCGATCAATCAACTATCGTAATGTTTTGTATATTTTTGAAAACTGGTTATCAAAAGTATTACTGTAAAGTGTTATTTAAATCGGTTTTATATTTTTATTTAGGAAATTGGTTTAATATAAGATGGCATCATACATAGGTTAGATTCGATTTCTTCGAAACATATAACTGTGCACCACTTATTGCGGACCTGTTTTTGTATTGTTATGAGTTACAATTTATGACAAAAATAAGCAAAGACCCATCGAAACAACATCTGATAAACAAATTTAATAATACTTTTAGATATTTGGATGATATTTTGGCTCTCAATAATGACGACTTCAGTATGTATATTAATGAAATTTAACCTGTTGAACTTACTTTAAATAAAGCTAATACTAACAATGACCACTGCCCTTTTCTCGATCTTGATATCTATATCACTAATGGAAAGCTGAATACTAACATTTATGATAAAAGGGATTATTTTTCATTTCCTATCGTTAATTATCCGTTTTTAGATGGTGACGTTCCCTTGTCACCATCTTACGGTGTTTATATATCTCAACTTGTACGATTCGCTCGTGTATGTAACAATGTTTTAGATTTTAACGAGAGAAATTTATGTATTACTGAAAAATTATTACACCAGGGTTTTCGATATCACAAACTAGTCAAAACATTTACTAAATTTTATCATCGGTATAAAGACATCATTCGTAAATATAACTCAACATGCAGACTTCTAATACGTTCAGGTATTTCACATCCAATTTTTTATGGAAATATTCTTTATAAAGCACAAAGGTGTCAATATTCACCTCAGAAACTTACAAAACCTTTGAATAGACTTATTAAGAAGGGATATAATTACGATACTGTTGTCAAGTCATTAAAGATTGCATATTTTGGCGTTAATATTGAGTCACTGATAAGGTCTTTGCATCGGAACTAAACACATTTATTCTAAAAACAGTTGTTGGCATGACACGGGTTATGTTTTTCTCATATATGTTATGATGGTATGATACTAAACCCCTAACGGGAAGGATTGTGCCTGATGTTCATATGATGAAATCATAATCTTTCAGTCAGTTTAATTGAAGTCTGGAGCTGGCATGTCAGTTAACTGCTAGTAGTCTGTTGTTATTTATGTATTATTGTCATTTTGTTTATTTTCTTTAGTTACATCTTCTGACATCAGACTCGGACTTCTCTTGAACTGAATTTTAAAGTGCGTATTGCTATGCGTTTACTTTTCTACATTGGTTAGAGATATAGGGGGAGGGTTGAGATCTCACAAACATGTTTAACCCCGCCGCATTTTTGCGCCTATCCCAAGTCAGGAGCCTCTGGCCTTTGTTAGTCTTGTATTATTTTAATTTTAGTTTCTTGTGTACCATTTGGAAATTAGTATGGCGTTCATTATCACTGGACTAGTATATATTTGTTTAGGGGCCAGCTGAAGGACGCCTCCGGGTGCGGAAATTTCTCGCTACATTGAAGACCTGTTGGTGACCCTCTGCTGTCGTTTTTTATTTGGTCGGGTTGTTGTCTCTTTGACACATTCCCCATTTCCATTCTCAATTTTATAAATCATATCGCGTAATGATAACATAGCATGAACCAATAAATGTCTAATATGCATCTCATAAACATAAAAAACGATTGAATTTGCTACTAAATTTGACTCTCTTAGATCATCAAAATCTCAAATACATCTTAGTCTGGATTATAAGATTCCTTTCTGTCCATCTATACATTTTTCTCTATCAAAATTGGTACTTTTTATGCTGCTTAATCATACATTTGGGTTAACTATCATAAATGCAGCAAAAGTGATGGTAAATGAGTTATTGAAGTGTCCAAGCTGAATATAGTATCCTTATACAAGTTTACCGATTCCATGGCGGTTTCTGTTAGTTTAGACATATGCTGATGACATATGCTTATGACATATTCATACACATGTGTATGCAAGCCTATGGTAAATTCAAACTGTCCAATTCAAGGGACTGTTTCTTCCCACCCCTAAATTTCAAGTTGAATTTAGATTCATCGGTAAATAGAACCTGTCTCCATGTTTCCCTATTCCATCGAATCCGTACCCGAGTCCATTGAAGTCTCAACTTTTTTAATGCGACCTTTTGTTAACAATCATGTTCGACACAATTAATGATCAAAAGGACAACTCGATTCAATTTCTATACAGGTAAATTTTTGAAGAAAAAAAATGGAGAAAATGTCGTCACGTTATTTCCGATATTTTCATAAATGAGTAAATTTGATAAAAAAAAATTAATTTAGGTTTCTAGTTTTAATCATGAAATATTTGAAATTAATAAATGTGATATTTTCAAATTAATCAAAGCACTGTAAGCGCTGTAGGCAGTTAACCAAAAACTAAGGCAAACATTATTACGAAAACTGTGGCAATGTTGTTTCAATATTTTTTTAAAGATAATTATTCATTCCCATGGTCGCCTGACATTGGGCAAAGTCTAGTACACTTTGGTTAGGTCTAGCAAAGTGATATGCATATGTGATGCCTATGAGATTTACCTTGTATGTCATTCAAATCTTTTTGAAATGACGAACAGGGATGAATATGGTTTAGGAGTAGGTATCTCAACCTTTAACTACCTTTATTACTTTGGGACTACCCCTATATTTCATTTGATTTTTAATATAGGCCCATACATGAATATATATGGTTTAGCGGTAGGGATCTTGACTGTTATCAAGTTTTCACACAAGATGGGGTGGGGTTCCCCTATATTCCATTTGATTTGTTATATTGTCCAATACATGAATATATATGGTTTAGGGGTGGGTATCTTGACAGTTATCAAGTTTTCAAACAAGAGGGGGTGGGGTTCCCCATTATTTTATTTGATCTGTTATATTGTCCAATATATGAATATATATGGTTCAGGGGTGGGGATCTTGACCGTTATCAAGTTTTCAAACAAGAGGGGATGGGGTTCCCTATATTTCATTTGATTTGTTATATTGTCCAATACATGAATATATACTAGTATGGTATAAGGGATGGGGATCTCATCTGTTTTCAAGTTCTAAAAACAAGAGGAGGAAGGATGAACCTAAGGACTCTCCCTACAATTCATTTGATTAGTTCTTCTGTCCAATACATGAATATATATGGTTTAATTTAGAGGTGGAGTTCTCGATTGTTTACAAGTTCTCAAACAGGAGGGGTGGGGTGATCCCAGGGACTCCCCTGTATTTCATTTGATTAGTTCTTTTGTCCAATACATGAATATATGGTTTAATTTAGAGGTGGGATCTCGACAATTTCCAAGTTCTCAAACAGGAAGGGTGGGGTAACCCACAGTGATTCCCCTCTATTTCATTTCATTAGTTATATTGTCCCATACATGAATATACATGGTTTAGGGGTAGTGATCTCGACTGTTTTCAAGTTCTGAAACAGGAGGGGGTGGGGTGACCTTTGGGACTACCCCTATATTTCATTTGATTTTTAATATAGGCCCATACATGAATATATATGGTATAGCGGTGGGGATCTTGACTGTTATCAAGTTTTCAAACAAGATGGGGTGGGGTTCCCCTATATTTTCATTTGATTTGTTATATTGTCCAATACATGAATATATATGGTTTAGGGGTGGGTATCTTGACCGTTATCAAGTTTTCAAACAAAATGGGGGTGGGGTTCCCCATTATTTTATTTGATCTGTTATATTGTCCAATTCGTGAGTATATATGGTTCAGGGGTGGGGATCTTGACCGTTATCAAGTTTTCAAACAAGAGGAGGTGGGGTTACCCTATCTCTCATTTGATTTGTTATATTGTCCAATACATTAATATTTCTGGTTTAGGAGTAATGATCTTGACCATTATCAAGTCTTCATACAAGAGGGGATGGGTTCCCCTATATTTTATTTTATTTGTTATATTGTCCAATACATTAATATTTATGGTTTAGGGGTGGGGATCTTGGCCGTTATCAAGTTTTCAAACAAGAGGGGATGGGGTTTCCTTTATTTCATTTGATTTGTTCTATTGTCCAATACATGAATATATATGGTATAAGGGATGGGGATCTCATCTGTTTACAAGTTCTAAAAACAAGAGGAGGAAGGATGAACCTAAGGACTCTCCCTACAATTCATTTGATGAGTTCTTCTGTCCAATACATGAATATATATGGTTTAATTTAGAGGTGGGGATATCGATTGTTTACAAGTTCTCAACCAGGAGGGTGGGGTGATCCCAGGGACTCCTCTGTATTTCATTTGATTAGGTCTTTTGTCCAATACACGAATATATGGTTTAATTTAGAGGTGGGATCTCGACCATTTCCAAGTTCTCAAACAGGAAGGGTTGGGTAACCCACAGTGATTACCCTATATTTCATGTCATTAGTTATATTGTCCCATACATGAATATGATCTCGACTGTTTTCAAGTTCTGAAACAGGAGGTGGTGGGGTGACCCTTTGGGATCTCATCCGTTTCGAAGTTATCAAATAGGACGGGGTAGAGTGGTCCAAAGGATTCCACCTTTATATCATATGATTTGCTTACATTAGGTTTCATATAATCTAGTTGCACTATTTGTAAAAATAAAGTATGAAACTTCCAGCTATTTTAACTGACCCTTCAAAATTGAGAAAATACCCCTTGAAATTGCAGTAATATGTTGACACTTTAAAAGCGTCTTACATGCATTATCAAAATTTATCATTGATAAAGAAGATTTATCTTGTCATCAAGAACATATATATTGATAGATATACTGTGTTTCCAGCTGTCACATTGAGTATTGGATTTTGACATTAAAATTTGTCAAAAAGTAATTTTGAGTTTATGTATAAAATATTTTTTGCTTTTTCTTTTTTTGACATAATATATATCTTTTGGTTAACAATTCTAATGTTTATATTATTTACCATCCATAGATGTATTTTGTAACCTTCCTTGATTTTATTCTGTAGCTGATCGCCAAAACCCGGAATTACCCTTATTTTAGTATGTTTGTTTTCCATTATTAAAATATTATTTTTCCTTTCTTTAGCTTTTGATTTACAGTATTGGATAGTAGACTCTCTTATGTCAGTTTTTAGCAGGTCCCACTGATTTAGGACATTTGTAAGATTAAATTTTGCTCATACTTTTCAATAACTTATTTATTAGTTTATTATACTGAGTATCAGTCAATATACTATTATTCATTTTAAAATATCCTTTACCCCGATTGTTTGCATAAATGTCTAATTTAATTGAAATAGCCAGGTGATCTGTGAATGAAATTTGTGCAGGCCTGATATCAGCAGATACAGTGTTTATGCGTGCTTGTGTGCATATTATAAAAAAGTCTATTCTACTAGCTTCATTTGTAGAATTTTTCCTTTTCCATGTGTATTGTTTTTTATCTTTATTTAATTGTCTCCAAATGTCTATCAATTTATGTGTTTTAATTAATTGTTTTAAACCATTGACTGGCTTTTTAAACTTTTTATGTAGTTTATTATTCTTTGTATCTATAGTTGAGAGTAGATCATCCATATCTCCCCCTACTATTAGAGCACCAAGAGTGTGTTCTTCAATTAATTTACTTACTTTTTTATAAAATTGGTTTCTTGCATGAACTTCATTAGGTGCATACAAGTTTACTAAGGTGAAAATCTTGAATTTCTATATTGATTATAATAATTCTCCCTTCTCTATCACAAAATTCATTAATTAATTTAAAGTCAAGTGATTTATTAATAAAGTAAGACACTCCCCTTGAATTTGTTGTGCCTAGGCTATGAAGATGTTTGCCGTGGAATTCATCGTTAATTTGCTTTATCATATCTTTTGACAAGTGAGTTTCTTGTGCCATTAAAATGTCGCATTTTTGTTGTTGAAACCAAGAGAATAATCTAAAACGTTTTTCCTTTCTCGCTAAAACTTGACAATTAAGTGAACAAATGTGAAAGTTTTTTTTTTTCATATAGTATTAAAGAAGTTTAATTGTTAATCTCTTAAACGATTTATTTAAATCTATCAATTTATATAAACTTGTTCTATGTATCGTGACCCAGATAAACACCAAGTTATTTTTAGACCTATAAATAGCACAGGTAAAGTTAATTTCTATTTTTAGTTTCATTACTGACTTTCCGAAAACGTCTTGTAAACATTAACGTTATCACATACTGTAATTTTGATAGCGCGAGTGGTTCTTGTGTATCTACAACTTTTATTTTCTTTTACAGATATGGCATTAATCGTACCACTGAATGTTGTTAGCCAAATGACTTTACTTGAAGTGCTAAATTCTTGAAATATGTGCACACCGAAAAAGTGTGTGATATTTAAGTTCAAGAACAGGAGGATATTTTTATCTGTTTCTCTGATGTTTAGCAAAATTAACTGTGTAGAAATATGTTCGTATCTTGAAGAAAGGAACATCTGAAAATTGTCATCTACCGAAACTGTACTCTTATAATTAAAGAAGACTGGCTGTTTTTTACTTGTTTTGAAGAATATCTTTTGACAAAGGATTAATGTGTGCCTATGAACAAATTCTAGATGACTATGTGAAGTAAATGTGATTTTTTTTCCCATGGTGATCCTGCATTTCATTAATTTAGTGCTCCAACCAATGAAGCAATTTTCATTTGTTTGAGATGTGCGTGGGATGAATTTTTTTATCCAACCAGATTTACCAACTTTAAATTCATAGTCTATACATATTTCATTTACAAATAATTTCATATGTGCTGTATTTACTACATTTTTAAATAAACAACTATTCTGATATTTCTCTTTTGAATTTATGCTATCTACAATATAAACATCACATTCACAAATTACAATTTTGTTCACTTGATAAACACAGTCTATGTTTATGATACAAAGTAAACAAAGATATATATACAATATATACAATATTAAAAACATGAAGATTTGTAATTGATAGTTTTAATAAAGATGAGCTTAGGATTTTGTTTTTTTCACAGGTTCTTCTCTCTTGTGAAGCTCATCAGTAGGAGTACTTGCTGTTTGTTTAGTACGTGTTTTTTTCTCTTCGTTGGTTTTGTTTGATGGAGTTCTAAAGGCTTCTGCTAGGAAACGTTCCATGCTCGGCTGATCTTTATTTGTATTTTGTTTGTTCTTTTTATTTTTTGCTTGTTTAGCTTTTTTGACTTGTCGGTTTGCCTTTTTTTCGCTTAGGTTGGAATGATCATCAAGATTGTTGCTTGCCTGCTTGTTGAAAATAAAGTTAGGCGTTTTATGTTCTGCATCAGCTGCTTGGGTTGTTTGTGACACATCATTTTGACAGCTTTCTGGATGTGTGGGAATGTCTGAATCTGATTCTGATTCAGATTGGCTACCTTCACTAGAAGAATCAGAGTCTGCATTGCAGTATTTTGCTGTGTGACCAGATTTCCCACATGTCTGACATACCCAATCATCTGGGCAAGTAGTGCAATAGCTTGCTTTATGACCGCTGCCACCACATGTTCGACACACCCAATCGTTTGGGCATTCATAAGATTTATGTCCCTCTTGTAGACATTTATTGCATGTAATGTTTGTACGGGTATCAACTTGACCTCGATGGAGTACTACTGCTTTGTATTTACCTATGGATAAAGTTTTTGGCAAATGATTTGGTATTGGGTCACATATCGCAATGCGATCGCCAGTCTGACAATTTGTTACACGTCCATCAACTCGTAGCCTTTCACGAAATAATGTATGTACCACACAGTGCTTAACTTCAAGGGCTCTTTGAATTTGACCGTCATCTGCTGAGCAAGGTATATTTTTTATTCTTACTCGAACATTGTTAGGATTTTCATTTTCAGCAGTTTTTGGATTTCTAGCATATGTTTGTATTAGCTTTTTACGAATAACAATACCATTTGTGAGTGTTTTATCCCGGTCTTCATGATTGTCAAAATATAATCTCCATAATCCCCTAACCCTTTGTAAAGCTTTCAAATGACTGGGGTCTACAAGATGTTCAACAGCTCTGTATAGCTCGAGATGAGTGAGGTACTGATCTTGTGAGGGCTTACTAGAACCAAATAAGTCTTGTTCCAAGATGAAGATTGGTTTAACTTCACTTACCGACTGGTCGTTTGACGATTGGTCCTTAGGAGAAACTGCTTCAGCATAAGACTTGGACGAACTTTTTGGATCTACATTTGCTTCCGCCATTTTGAAAATTGAGACGACTTCTAGACTTTGAATCTCTCAATTATTATATAACATCAATGTACATTAAATCGTCACTAAAACTTAGCTACGAAAGGAATATTGTATATTCTGTTCAAGATACGCTCAAAAACTTTTAAGAATCACTTCATTAAATATCAAAATCTGATTTTTTTCGAGGAGCTCTGCCTACCGTAGTTATGGCATGGGCGCGTTCTTTCCTCAAATTCAAAATTTCGTTTATACAATTTGTAGGCCAAACCTTTTGGTTGAAGTCAGAAGTATACTGTTCATTGCAATTTATTTTTTTTTAATGTTGGTCAGAGATGTTATTCGAAATGGAATTTTACTTAAACATATACGATTTTCTTATTTTAAAAAGACATAACACTGCAAATGTTAGTGCAAAATATTTTTTTCTGGAATTTTGATCCTTTTAAGTATATAAAACGGACTATGCTTATGTCTCGTTCACACGGACATTTTATTCGAATCGAATGCGAATCGAATTCGATAATCGCGTTCACACACTCTTCTTTATTTAATTCAAATTGATTCGCATTGGCTAATTCGAATTATTCAATTCGCATTAGAAATACGTTTTTGTGAATATGAATTAAAAGTTCATTGGATCATTATAATACATGTATTTTATGTTCTTTTGTCCCAATCATAAGTAACTGAAACTTTAACTTCCTGAAAAATCGCATTTCTCAGTACACTCGACTTTATTGTCCTTTAACTTAACGCAGCATTTTGCTTCCAAATGGCCAAATGTTTGACAATGAAAACATAGAAGTGATTGAGCTATCACAGCACTATATATGGAGGGGGTCGGTACGTCGTGCCACGGTGCTTGTACCAAACTGTTTACTAAATACTCAGCAAAAAATTAATTAGAAAAGCTTATTTACTAGTTCTACAGCACCTTATATATCACTCATGTTTTACACGGATTTTATGAAGATAACAATAATACATATGTCAAGCTTTTAAATTACAATCCTAAGAACCCCTCCCCTTTTCCCATCTATCCATACATGTCCTGTGGTTATACACTACATCGGAGAACGATGCTCTTTATTGATAGACATTTTTGTATATATTTTACGATTATTTTAAAACAAATAACAGTCCAAAATTGAGAAGTACAGAAATGTAATGGTATGAATCCATCGTTTCAATGTAATTTACTAATTACAGCAGTTGCCATGCGCTCTATCAGTTTTGCGTTTTTTTTTAAAGATATAAAATGTATGCATCAACCCCGTACTCAGTACCTGCGTGGATCTTTCTTATAATTGTAGGTTTGAAAACTATGATAATTCACTTTGTCATTATGAGACTGTTTAGGTCTAAATATACAAATTAAGAATATTGTAGGCATAAAATCCTACATTTTCCAATCCTATATCTGTTTTATTCATTTTCCATTTTTTTAAGGTGACTAGATTCTTATTTTTCAGCATTCAATTGGATGGAAGGAAACACTTTTTTATTACATCGAGATGACCGTGAGGTCATTCGATGTATTGCTACCGCCTAAATGCCCATTATGCAAATAAGTTTTGGGTTTTTAACCAATCTATAAAAATTATAGATCCGCGGACACCATCTAGTGCAAAATAACCTTACTTATCGCTTGTTTTAAATTCATATTCAAATTAACAAACATTTGGGTAAACTTTCCACAAATGCAAAGATTTCCATCGCCCACATACATTCTTAAACCTCAAGACTTGACACCGTTTTTATAGAGTCGTAATGACTAATTGCCTTTTTAACTAGAAATATATATATATATAATTGATTAATGGTGTTTCGGGATTTTTAGCTAAGTTCTATTTTAGCAAGGGTCCCTTCTGAAAAGTCTCCCTATTTAAAAGTCTTGTTTTTGCTAGGTGCTCTTTTAATTTTTTACTGCGTTTATACGCAATGATAGGCATCTGTTTAAATATTGTTTTACAATATTCATCTCTTTGAAAAATTTGCCAATGTTTCTTAATAACTCTGTTAAGATTTATAACTGTAGAGTTATATCTAGTTACTAGTATACGATCAGGTCGATCTGGTCTGGTGGAGATCAGGCTGAGATCGTGAATATTTGGTTTGGTCTAGCTAGTCGTGTAAAGATCGTGAATTGATCTGAATGATCGAATAAGTAGTCTTTTTGTTGTCGGAATGGAATCGTGATGAAGTCATTACGGAGTCGTGAATGGTCGAGTTAAAGTCGTGTGCAGTCGGATGGCGGTCGGGTAGAAGTCGTAATCTAGCCCGATCAAGAATTTAGTTGAGCTTGGTCGTGGAAATTTGGACAATCGGGATCAATGAGATGATCTGATCGGCAGAGTGCACCTAGCTTTAAGACGTTAAACGTTTCGAATGCGAATTAAACTAATTAATTGGAATCGAATTCGAATATTGTGTGAACTCAGCTTATACATAAAAGTCAAATAAGCTTTGACAATTTTCCAATTTTTACGACGTGAATGATCCATATACAGGAGAAAGAAGCCCCACAGAAACAATGAAGATCTATCATCCAAAAGTAACTTCCAGATAACGAAAAATAGAGTTCGAATCCCTCTCAGAAATTATTCATTTTTGTGTTGTTATATTACATTTTAATGTTTCTATCATATATTTCAATAAATCGTTGTCAAAGCCTATCCCAGCACCCCAACGCCATAGATCATAAGGTGTTTCGAACATCTATTTAGACCAATTAGAATTAACTAATTGATCATGGCCATGTCCATCGTCAGGAGCCAAAGCCATTGCATAGTGACACTTATTATAAAGATACTGTAATTTTTATTAGGGGCTCGACACCTCATGATCTGTCTGACTTATATTTTTCTATACTCTTATCTACTTAACCTTGTTTATCAATTTAACGAACAAAGTTTAGAATCTTTTTTCATAATCTGCAACATATCAATTACCCAGAGTTACTGATGTTACTGTGTCTTTCAAGTTTTTATGCATTCGGAAAGCAAATAGAGGTCTTTTATCAAATAAAATAAAAGTTTTGCCTCTTCGTCATCTTTTAATGTATCCCAGTGATTTAAGAAATTGTTCTTAATGTGTGAGTTTTGTCTCGAAAACACTGTGGAGAATACCAAGGGAGGCGACTGTAATACAGATTTGGCCTTTACCATTAATGTGTCTTTTCTTTGTTTTGCAGTTACTTCCTACATAACCAGTTCATATGCAGATTTTGTTAAAAAGGGATGACGTTTAAAAATATCACCCTTGTCAAAATGTTTTCTTGCAAATTCATTGAAATCTGATGCAATACTAGATTTTGCAAATTTGGTCGAGGGAGACGGTAGATATTTTAATCCTTTACTGAGTAACAAAATCTCGTCTTTTATTTTTTCAGTGGTGAATATTTTAACATATTCACGTGCTTTTTTAATTGATTGTTTTCCTCTTGAGAGAGCGAATCTATATCTTTCTTTTTTTCTGATAGAAGGCCTTTTTCATGATAGACTTTTTTGTTTTTTTTCGCTCTCTTAAAGTGTCTGTTAGCCATGCTTACAGATCGGAGGAAATCGCCAGAAGGCCTTTTTGTTATAATAAAACACCCATGCAACCACGCATCCCATATTGCAGATAGGACCCGACACAAATATCAATTTCGTGTTTCGGTAGTTAAGCTTGGGATGGTCATTTTAAGATGCATTATTTGAATATAAACAAATATGAAAATTATTCATGTTTATATTGATATATTTTTATTTTAATTCAATATATATATTTGAGCTATTATCACGCTGTCAGCCTGACAATTGTTTAGTTGACATCTTGTTGACTTTTATGATCTCCTCGTACCACAATAAAGTGGTTACTTGGTGCATTTTGAACACTGCTGCTATTTCCTGTATTTGCTTATTCACTGGAGGAAATATATATCATCAGCAATGCTAAAAAATTGGGTTTTACCCACATCGTCTTAAATTACAATCTGACACTTTGAGGGCAGTCTCACCAGTGATCTGTTTTAACTTTATATTTTATACAGTTTGATAAATAAACTTGAATTACATAAATGCAACTAGCGAGTGAAAGACTAAACATGCTAAGTCTAAACAAACAGAAAAATTCCTCTGAAGGACCAAATGTTGAAAAAGAAGATGCTAGCATGCAGGAATTTATTTCTTGCAGTGGAACTGTGGGTAAGACAGAAGAAACCCCATCTTTGGGAGAACTATCTTTTGACTTTAAAATGGATTGTGCGGATATTTCAAATGTTAATCCTGAAAAGGAAGGAATAGTCACGCAGTGTTTGGAGGAGTTGGAAAACAAACTCAGAAAGAAACACCAAGTAGCTACCTTAAAATACAGTCTTGGTAAGGTCGATTCGACACAACTTCCAAGTTATATCAGACTAACAGTTAATTTCACACCATCATTGGACCAAGGTTCTTATTCGTTTTTTAACGCAAATCTGGATATCATTAAAAGTGAACTTTCTGAACAATTGTCAATAGACTTATTGAAATATGTGAGGAGCACCACAAAAGCATGTTATCCAGCATATCCAACTTGCTTGGGGAAACAGATGAAATCACCTTTAAATATCTTTCTGCTAAGAGAGATCTCAAACCAGGAAGGTTGTATCTTCTGCCTAAATTGCACAAACTTGATCCTGAACTAATAGAAAGCGTTCATCAGAATCCTACGCTGTATAAAAATGTCAGAATTCAAGGAAGGCCTATTGTTTCATTATCGGGTACTGTTTTAGAGAGAATAGGACAGTATTTGGATAAATTCATGCTTCCAGCAGTAGTAAAACAAGAAACACATTTAAGAGACTCATTAGAATTTATAAATATTATTGAGAAGATGCAGGTAAAACCTGACGCCTACTTAGTCAGTTTTGACATAAAACAAATGTACAACAATATGTCCCATGTAGAAATGATTGACGCAGTCAAGCATGCTTGGCCTACGATAATTAAAATGTAAACATACGATACTATTACCTCCGTTGCGATTTATATTGGAACTTCTTAAGATAGTTCTTGAAAATAATGAATTTATGTTCAATGGTAAATTTTATAAAACTTCAACTGGAGTTCCAATGGGAAATAGTTTATCACCTGAAATTACGGATCTGAGAGTTTATGAAGTCTTAAATAGTATTTTAAGGACTTTCCAACATAAACAGAAAATATCAAGCCTCTACAGGTTTAGGGACGATGGCTTTTTTTATTTACAATGAAGGTACAGATGATGAAATAGCACAATTCTTTGAACATGCTAACAGACAACATGCACTTCTAAAATTTACACACGAGAAATCACAAACTAAAATGCAGTTTTTAGATGTGTTGGTATTCAAAGGTCCAAGATTTAGAGAAACAGGAATCTTAGACCTCACGACATTCCGAAAAAAGACTGAAAATTATCAGTACTTAGAGAGATCCTCATGCCACCCATTCTCTACTTTCAGAGGCATAATTAAAGGAGAAAATGCTTCGCTTTAAGAGATGTACGAACGATCCAGTAGATTTGCAAACACAATATGCGTTATTTTCTGAGCGTCTTATTAAAAGGGGATATCCAAAATATGAAATTAAAACTGTTATGCAGGACGTGACTGCAAAACAAGGAATAGACACATTAATGGAAAAGCCCAAATCTGTATTACAGTCACCTCCCTTGGTACTATCCACAGTGTTTTCAAGACAGAAATCACACATAAAGAACAATATCTTAAAACACTGGGATAAATTAAAGAATTACGAAGAGGCAAAACTTTTATTTGATAAAAGACCTCTGTTTGCTTTCCGTAGGCATAAAAACTTGAAAGACACAGTAACATCAGCAACTCTGAATAATTAATATGTTGCAGATTATATGAAAATAGATTCTATACTTTGTTCGTTAAATTGATAAACAAGGTTAAGTAGATAAAGAGTATAGAAAAATATTAGTCAGACAGATCATGAGGTGTCGAGCCCCTAATAAAAATTACAGTATTTTTACAATAAGTGTCACTATGCAATGGCTTGGGCTCCTGACAATGGACATGGCCATGGTCAATTAGTTAATTCTAATTGGTCTAAATAGATGTTCGAAACACCTTGTGATCTATGGAGTTGAGGTGCTAGGATAGGCTTTGACAACGATTTATTGAAATAATGGAATCTTTTTTGTGTTGTTATATTAAATTTTAATGTTTCTATCATATTTTTTCGGATGTTTGCTTAATTCATAGAGTCTTTCTGGTTCATTTTGATTATACAATTTACTAGTATATCATTTTTCATGTACATGTATTTTAAAGAAAAAAATAATCACGGTATCGTATGAAACTGCCTTATGTTAATGATCAGCATTATATGCAGTGTTCACACCATTATATGTAGTGCTCACACCATTATATGCAGTGCTCATAACATTATATGCAGTGCTGACACCATTATATGCAGTGATCACAACAATATATGCAGTGCTCACACATTATATGCAGTGGTCAAAACATTATATGCAGTGATCACAACATTAAATGAAGTGCTCACAACATTATCAGCAGTTGTCGGGACATTATATGCAGTGGTTACAACATAATATGCAGTGGTCACAACATTATACGCTTTTTGTTGATGAAGGTGATGATCGGTGATGGTGATGATGATGTTTGATGTAAGATGAAATAGATGTATGATGAGATGATTCGGTTATCTTCGGTTTTTTTTAGCGGAAATTACCGAATCCATAATTGGTAATGCCCAGCAAACCAGCAAACGAATTTAAGCAGTTGTTAAATTCATGTTATCATTAAAGCAGTATACAATATTTAAAACTGATTGAAATAAGTAAAATAAGACGTATGATCCATTTACCACAAATTTATTCCACACCAGGGCATTTAAAACTTATTTTGATGATCAGTTTCACCATATTCACAACTTAATATGTATAAACATTAAGTGTTTAATAACTTGTTTCGCCGAACGCAGCTAGATACGACCGCAGAGATCCAACCCTGAACCGTTCGGACGAAAATGCACACACTATTCACGCTTGATACAGGTCTGAATTTGGAATGTATTTAAATATTTGACACATAATAGGTTTCTGACACAACATAACTGTAGTCAGAAAAAATTAAAATTGGTTATATAATTTGAATGTATTCTTAATTTTTTGCTTTTGCACTATGCTGTTGCAAATTCCCCACCCCCTCCAAAAATAAAAAAAATAAAAAACCCTTATTTTTGGTTGATTTTGTGCGATACACTATCCTGTTGCATACTGACCCCAACCCGAAGAAGAAAAGAAAAATATATCCCTCACTTTTTTCTTTTTAATTTCTGAAATCTGATATAAGAAAAAAATTCTTTACATATCATTTTAAAGCAGTGTAAGGGAGGTAATCAAACATGTTTGGATTACCTCAATATTTTGGATTACCTTCCTTACACTGGTTTCAAATTGTCTTAATTAGCCATTAATCAAGAAAACATTTTTTGCCTCTTATTCCTAAACGGTTGGAGCCATAACACCTCCCCCACCCACCCCTCCAAACAAATCATAATCTTCCCTATGTGGTATCGAAACTAGTGGTATTATTTCAGAGAGATTTATACACTTAATGACTGGAAACTACAAAATGTTTATTTGGAACCCCTTTTTGGCCCCTAATTCCTAAACAGTTGAGACCATAACCTCCAAAATCAATCCCAACCTTTCTTTAGTAGTTATAAACCTTGTGTTAAATTTAATTGCTTTCTATTTACCTATACAAAAGTTATTATCTGGAAACCATCTGTCTTCTGCAACGCTGACGACGACGACGACGTGATAACAATATACGACCATTTAAAAAAAATAATTGCAGTCATATTAAAACATATAACCAATTTTATTTTCTAATTGAAAATTAAGCGGAATAAAATCCAGTTTTTCTGTATCTATAATACTAAAATTACGAGGTCCAATTTGTCAGCCGTCATCACGTAAAAACCACGAATCAAAGAATTCAACTTTATATATAACTAATATAGTACCAAGGTGTAGATTAAAAATTACACCACTCCAGGCCCTTTTGTTTTCCACGTAATTAATATTGCCAATAATTAAGAAGTTCGGGTCGAGTCCGATACCGATACCTATAGTATATTCACCTGTTTCCTATTACCTTATCTGTACGTTCCCCATCTGACAGGAGCACCACCAAACGGTGTATTCAGGATTAATATGCTATACACACGGGTCATAATCACAGGGTTGACACTACTAAATTGTCAAATTGTTACCTATTGTAGTATTTTAATCAGTAAGACTTTCTAAGATAACAATACGAATACTAAAAATCTGGACTAAAAATAAGGCGTATATATAGGTACAGTTTTCAATTTGTTAGCGGACATGACGCTGTTTTACGGGCATGACGTAAAACAGCGAATCAAAGAATTTAACTTTATTTAAAACAAATATAGGACAGTTGCTTAGAAAATACTCCATTCCAGGACCTTTTGTTTTCCAAATAATTAATATTACCAATAATTGATAAGTTCCAGTTCGACGGGTTCAAACAGAAAGATTTGAAAGCATAGAAAACTGTGTATCTTATAATCGGCATGACATTATCAGATGACAATACTAATACTAAAATAAGGCTTGCACATATAGTTATATACTTTAATTCAGTCACGGACCCGCGATATCACGGGTGTGTTCTAGTTTTACTTATAAATGGACTTAGTTTTTCTGTCAGGAAACATTATATTCACTCTGTGGTTAAAGTTTTTAAAATTTTAATAACTTTCTTAAACTATCCTGGATTTGTACCAAACTTGGACAGAAGCTTGTTTATGATTATAAGATAGTATCCAGAAGTAAATTTAGTAATAAAAAATCCAGTTTTTCTGTATTTTACTTATAAATGGACTAGTTTTTCTGCCAGGAAACATTACATTCACTCTGTGGTTAAAGTTTTTAAAATTTTAATAACTTTCTTAAACTATCCTGGATTTGTACCAAACTTGGACAGAAGCTTGTTTATGATTATAAGAAAGTATCCAGAAGTAAACTTCAGGTTTGCGTTATAGCTTTCAGTCCAAATAAGTTTTTCATGCATGAAGAGCCTTATTTTTTTCAGAGTTATTGTCTTGATAAAAAAATCAAAAGTATCACTTTAAATTTTTGAGTTATCTCTCTTTGTATAGAGTTCAGTTAATGAAATGAAATTGAGAAATTAAATAAAGTGAAAAAAAAAAGAAAGATATTTTTTATAGTAGCATTTATGTATTTTACTTAATGATATATATGACACAGTCAGATCTTTTTGCAAAATACTTTTATAAAGTAAAGACAATTTAAAACAAAATTCACTTCATTCAAGTAATTATTGTACAGGTACATGTAAAAACTGTTCACTCTGATATATCAAGTGGACAGGTGCAGTGTTGAGTAATATATTGGACAATTATATTGAAAGAAATAAGGTTGGTGTATTTTGTAATTGATGAAATGATTTTAAATATCATTGTTTTATATTAAATATTAAAGAACAAAAATATGATATGAGTACGTAAATAACATTCTTTGTTTTCATTTGAAAGTTTTGCAAATCTAAACATATTGTTCACCCCTTGGTAGTGGAACCATTGATTTATGTTTATGTTGAAGTTAAAGATACATCAACTTAAAACTAATTTCAAATGTTCAAATGGATTTGAATGATATACCCGGCTAGTCTCCAAGGTTCATCCCCACCCA
This sequence comes from Mytilus edulis, assembly GCA_019925275.1. NCBI lineage: Eukaryota > Metazoa > Mollusca > Bivalvia > Mytilida > Mytilidae > Mytilus > Mytilus edulis. The sequence goes on from CM034360.1 coordinate 113,384,235, forward strand.
CTGCCGTTTGAGATTTGTTTGTCCTTTCCAGAGGTTACACATACATAACAATGATCTTCATTCTTTTATCTGTAATTATAAATTAAAAGATGAAGTCTGACGCACATTTACCAGATATTCTTTCTTTTGGTAAATCAGCATTTGTTAAATCATCAAGAATTATCAATAATCATTAGTTCATCACTATTACAGCATAAAAGTTATTTCACATACTGTTATTTTAATGGATATATATTGAATTTATATTCAATTTCCATAAATCTCGATATCAGAAATACAATGAAAATGAATCATTTTTTAATTGGTAACAAAGGAGCAAGTATATATAATAGAAATATAAATTTTGAATGCACAAACTGTAACATAAATTACAAATCAGAAAAAAACATTACTTAGACATAAATGCCCACATTGCATTTTTTGCAGCAAATTTTTTTCATCTTTCCAGAAATTTAAATGTCACACATGTAATTCCACAACATATTCTTGTGATGATTGTCAAAAGAAATTTAAAGACATACAGCATCAGAATCAACATAAGTGTACCTTTTGTTCTAAATGTATGGAAATATATGCAACATATAAAAACTTTGAAAACACGAATGCAAAGCATCAATTAGCAAGACAATACATCAGCCATCTAAAATGTTAACTTTAATCAAGTCTGTTGGATCAGTTGGAGTATATATTGGAGACGAAGCAATTGTTGAAGCTCTTCGTATTTTAAGAAATCATATGAATAATGCTTATATTGGGTATATGACACTACTTGAGATGCAATATGCTATTGACAATAAAGATCCTCCACCTCCTCCACCAATAATTCAGTCAAAAAAAATACATCATATCCGTAAAAATAATCATTGGCTAACTTCTGTGTATGAACCTGCAGCTTCTCAAATATATATGTATGACTCTCTTTCAATGCCCTCAACCATGCAGGAACTTACACAACAACTATAATTATTATATGGCAATGGTAGAAATGTACAGTTTGTACCAGTCACACAACAAGGAACTGATCCAGCATGTGGTGCATTTGTAGTGGCTTTTGCATTTTCTTATGCGTTAGGAGTTCCTCCACAAGCACAGCAATTTATGATACCATATATGAGAGAGCATTTAAGACATTGTATTCAAAACTCATTAGTAGACCTTTTCCCTGCATACACAGATTCAAGATCAGATTATTTTAGGCAATTTAAAAAGAAACAAAGATCAGATGCTTTATATACAGCAAAGGAACTCTGCCAAAAAAAAAATAGACGACAAAATCCTATTTTCAGACAGAAAGAATGCAATAACTGGAAAGGCAAACGACAGCCTGAATTGCAGCAGAAAAGAATCAAAAGAGAGATCCATGATTTTAAGCAGATGGAAAAGAATCACAAAAGAACCAAGAGGGAAAGCCCCAGTTTTAAGCAGAAGGAATTAGATCAGAAAAGAACCAAAAGAAAAAGTCTTAATTTTAAGCAGAAGGAATTGTATCAGAAAAGAACTGAAAGAAAAGTCCCAATTTTAAACAGAAGGAATTGAATCAAAGAAGAACCAAAAGAAAAAGTCCCAGTTTTAAACAGAGGGAATTGAAGCAGAAAAAAAAACGAAAGGAACAGTCTCAATTTTAAGAAGAAAGAATTGAATCAGACAATAACTAGACGGCAAGATCCCTGTTATAGACAAAATTAAAATAAACAAAAGAGAAAGAGAAGATCTAGCTCTAAATACCATTCTAAGGAAATTGTCAGAGACAGAATTTAAAAACAAAAAAACAAAACAAAATTATGCAGCTAAAACTATAGAAGAACTTGTAAAAGCATTCAATGTATCCCTTAAGCATGGATGCATATATGTATGTTGCTCATGCAGACAACTTTGGTTTAAAGAATATGTAGTTTCAGCATCTAAGTATAAAGATGTAGATGGAGAATTGATATGTCACACTTGTGCCAATGCCTTAAGAAAAGGGAAAATACCACGATTATCCACAAAGAATAACATGGGTTTCCCCAACAAGCAATCTGCATTGAACTTGAATCAACTGGAAGAGCGATTGGTTTCTCCAGTAAATATATTTTTGCAAATGCGCGAATTACCTAGAGGTGGACAATATTTAAATTAAAGGCAATGTAGTAAATGTTCCTTCTGACAACATTAGTACAGTTAGATCCTTGCCATGAAGAACTGATGACACTAATACTATACCACTCAAATTGAAAAGGAGGTTGCGTACAGAAGCCACTACATGTATGAGAATATCAGACCGACAAAATGTGTAGATGCTGTGAACTATTTACTTACGAAAGATCTTTTTAAAAAATATGTAACAGATGGTTTTAATGATAATTGGTTGCAAAATTCTAACATCAATACCGAGGAACATCAAAATGGAGAACAAGTTATAGAGTCCCCAGACCAACCAATAAAAAAGAGGACATTACCAATAATAATCGTCAAGAAGATGAAGTGTGGAGTGAAGATGATGAATTAGAGAAGGACAATCAACCACTTGGAAGCATGGATACTATGCTAATTGACACATGTGACAGACAGTGATTATACTGATGATGGTCAACATATTTTTTGCTGTGCACCAAGTGAAGGCAATCAACCAATCAGCATTTTCACAGATAATATTGAAGAAACTGCATTTCCAACAATAGTTTGTGGAGAAACTAGAACATCCAACATAGACCGACAGGTTCCTGTCCAGTACTGTGATATCTGCAACCTTGAAATTCGTCATGAGGATAGACGTATTGCATTGAATATTCCTAATTTGTTTTTTAAAACCAAAAAACTTCAAGTAAAGCAGATAAAAGATAAAACGTGGCTTTCTGTAAGAAGGTTATAGACAAAAAATAAAACATTTACAGCAGGAGACTTTAAAGACAGTGAAACAGTAAACAAAATGGTTAAACTAGATGAAGAATATCGCATCTTTATAACTATCAGAGAATCACCCCCATATTGGGAAGCTGCAAAGAAAGATGCTTTTGCAATGGTGCGACAGTTAGGTGTACCAACTTTTTTTTATAAGTCTATCAGCTGGTGAATCGAGATGGAAAGAACTACTGATTTCTCTGAGCACAATAGTAGATGGCAAAGAAATGACTGAAACTGATGTCAACAGGTTAACATACAATGAAAAATGTCGACTTGTACAATCCGATCCTGTGACAGTTTCCAGATTCTTTGATTATCGTGTTCAAACATTTTTCAATTTATTCCTAAAGAGATCTCTAGAGCCGATAGGCAAACTTACAGACTTCTTCTATCGTGTAGAGTTTCAGCAACGTGGTTCTCCACATATCCATGCAATTCTATGGATTGAAAATTCGCCAAAGTATGGTGTACAATCAAATGAAGATATTCAAAATTACATTTCTAAATACCTATCATGTTCAGCATCCTTGGTTAAAGAAGACCTTGTAAAACTCCAAACACATAGGCACACACACACTTGTGAAAAAAAGAGTAAAAAAGGTTTGCCGTTTTAATTTTCCTATTCCACCAATGGGTAAAACATTGATATTAGAGCCCTTAGATGAATTGGGAAAAATTGAACAAAAGGAAAACTGGAAGAAAATCAGCACATTCCTTCAAGAGAATAATAAATGGATTGATAAAACTTTTAATGAATTCCTTCAAATAATAGATATATCAGAAGAAAGTTACATTAAAGCTGTAAGGAGTATTATAAAAGATACAAAATATTCTTGAAACGAAATCCAAATGAAATTAGAATAAATAGCTATAATTGTGACATGCTCAGGGTCTGGAATGCAAATCTTGATATTCAATATATAACAAGTGCATATTCTGTTATAATGTACATAGTCAGCTATATGAGTAAAGGCCAGCGTGGTATGAGTGACATCTTGTGACGTGCATCTGAGGAAGTTAAACAAGGAAACTATGAGATTCAGAAACAAGTATCACAAATGGAAAATAAATTTCTACGTCATGTTGAAGTAGGTGCACAAGAAGCTAGTTACTTGCTACTTCAGATGCCCTTAAGTATCTTTTTGTATTTGTGAATACGTCACCTCCTGAAGAAAGACCATTCATTTTAAAAAAAACCTTGAACTATAACAACAACTTCCCGAAGATTCAACGGAAATTCAGTGTGGCAATATTATTAAAAGATATTCTTACAGACCATTTCTTTTACAAGAAACCTGTCTAGCAGACTTTGCCAGTAACTTTGATACAGTTAAGATTTATAAAAAAGCAAAGCCAAAAGGGAAGGAAAAAGATTTACCAGAGGACAATGATGATGACAATTTTGAAGATGATCCATACGACACTGATGATCATGATGAAGGCAATACATCACTTGTCAAACTCACCAATGGAGATACAATAAGGAAAAGAAAAAGAAATTTTAAGATATGTTCACTACAACATTAAAAAAGATTGTGAAAATTATTATCGTGAACAATTAATGTTGTTTTTTCCATGGTATACAGAAAATAAAATCATTGGAAAATGCCAATCTTTTGAAGAAAGATATGAGGAAGTGAAGGATGATGTACATCAAAAGAAAGGAGAGTATGAACAAAATGCAGAAGAAATTGCTAGAGCTGAAAATGATATTCAGAACTTAGATTCTGATAATGAAGATGCATACACTGATATAGCAACATGTACTCAACATTTGAACAATAATGATGCAGATATTGTAGAAATCATTGACCAAAATAATAAGGAAGACCTGTATGTTTATTATGATATTTGACCAGACTTAGGAATCAGGCAAACAAAAGCTGACGTGGACCTTGCATCAGGGAGCGATAACCATGAGGAACTTCTTTTAAACAGAATGGCTGATATGGAATATAGAAAACTTGTACAATCATTTAACAAAAAACAGAGAGAAATCTTCTTACACATACTTAAATCAGTTAAAACATTAAATGAACATTTTTTTATATTTTTAAGTGGCGGTGCAGGTGTAGGTAAAACAAAAGTTACTTGTGGAATATATCAGGCATTGCAGCGATGGTTTACCTGGAGTCCTGGTGATAATCCTGATACTAAATATATCTTGCTGACTGCTCCAACTGGAAAGGCAGCCTATCTTATTACAGGTAGTACAATTCATTCTGCATTCAAGATACCTGCTAACCAAAGTTTGACGTACAAATCCATTACTTCAGATAAGCTTAATACACTAAGAAAGGATCTTGGACATTTACAGGTTGTGATAATAGATGACGTATCTATGCTGGGATGTAATATGATGAATTATATTAACTTTAGACTTCAAGATATCATGTCTATACGCAAACCATTTGGTGGTGTCAGTATCCTGGCTGTATGTGACTTGTTTCAACTTCAAACAGTCAAGGATGGGTGGATTTTTCTACACTGTAAGAAGGATTATGGCCTCTTAGCTTCTAATGTATGGAAAGATAACTTCAAAATTTTTGAGTTAACACAAATAATTAGGCAAAAGGATGATCAACAATTTGCAGAATTGTTAAACAGAATGCGTGAAGGAAAGCAGACTGAAAACGACATAAAAATTTTAAAACAGAGAACTATAAATACAGCAGATCAAAATTACCCATATAGTTCAACACATATTATATACAACAATCAAGATGTTAATAGTTACAATGACAAAATGTTTGATCTTGATAAGTTCACCAAAATTACTAGTCATGCTTCGGATACGGTGATAGGGGATGTACCAGATAGCATAAAACATGACATACTAGCCAGAGCCCCTCACAGGGCAGGAGATGCTATGGGATTAGGAAAAGTTTTTAAAACTGCAGTTTTACTGAAAAATGAATTGACAATAAATCTAGATGTATCAGATGGATCAGTTAATTGAGCCTCATGTACAACCAAATGCATTGAAACAGGAATTATATGGGTCCAATTTGACAATGCAGATTGGGGCAGACAACTTAGACTAGCAAGCAGACATTTAATCAAAAGAAATATTTTACAAAGTTGGGTTCCAATTAAAAGGGTAAGAAGAGAATTTTCAGTAGGACGATACAAGAATGCAAAAGTCAGCAGATATCAATATCCTCTACAAATGGCATGTGTTAAAACAGTCTATAGATCTCAAGGAGATACCATGCAATCTGCAGTCCTACAATTACCAACCAAAAAACTTGCACACCTTCATTATGTAGCATTTAGTCGAGTAACTGCACTACGAAATATTCATATATCTTGAGAACTAGATCCATCGAAAATTACTGTATCACAAGATGTAAAATCTGAAATGTACAGATTAAGAACAGATGCACAATTACAGCTATGCTATAGTCCACTTTATGATTTAGACAACTGTAAAATGAAAATATACTTTCATAATTGTCAGTCTATATATTAACATATAGAGGATATAAAAAAGATGAATCTATATCAGCTTCTGATGTATGCTTGTTTGTGGAAACTAAATTATGTGCAAGTGACAAAATAATCTTTATGAAATGTAGAATTTTACAGAATTGATTATCACAACAACAGGACAGCATATGGATCCTCTGTGTATATTAAAAAAACATATACTACTGATGTAATTCCTTTCAACAGCAAGAAGGATGAACTAACTGTAGTACAGATTAAAGAACCGTCACGGTATCAATTCACAATTATTTGTGTATACTGTAGACCAGATGAGAATTTATTGAATATAATATCATCTTTGAATAAATTTAAGGAACACATTCAATCATCTCATCCTGTTATTATCATAGGTGATTTTAATGCAAATATGACACCACAATCAATGAAATACTTAAAAATTGAAAAACATATGTTGAACAATGGATTTCATCAAATCATCAAAGAACACACAACTGGTGGAAAAACAACAATTGACCTGATTTTTACAAATGTTGAAAAAGACAATCTGTGTTGTGGAGCTCTAGAATCATATTACAGCTACCACAAACCATTGTGGGTTTCGATAAACAAATGAAATACCATGATTTTTTTTTAATTTAACTCGTGATCATTTAATTAGCATACAATGTGACGATGAAATGAATGTCTTTCATTATTGACACACCATTATTCTAAATTCATGACGAATACATTTTCTAGGATTATTGAATTCAAATACATTAAGAGAAGATTTGTGATTTATTCTTCCTAATCATTATACTGTGGTTGGATGCATCATAGATGTAATACAATCTACATATATTTATTCATGTGGATAACTGTCGGAACTACAACCCAATTTACAAGAACAAATATGAATTGCCAAAATAGTTTCAGGTGAATACATATAAATTGATTCATTTATATTTTAAGCTGATATGCAATGATAAAAAAGACTATAATTTTAATATGATAAATCATGCTGTCTTTAAATATAATAAAAAAATTGAAAACACGATTACTTCATTAATACTCTCTTCTTATCTTGAATCTATTTTACACTAATCAAATAAGAAAAATCATATTCAGAGTTCAGTATTTTTATGACTTTACTTTTAAAAGACTTAAAATTGTCCTATGTTGTATAAGCCAGCTTAAAGGTACATTTATATGACTTTTAATAGAAATAGTTTCACATAATTGAAAACATATATATACATGTATATATTTTTGCGACTTACCAAAACGGTGCAATAAAAATTTGAATATGGGGAAAAAATTACTTCTTTTTTAACTAATCTTCATTCGATACATGTAATGAAATCGAGTGGACCTAAGGACAAAACTAGTTTACGTACTAAAATTGCAGCACGAATATCGCATTTAACAAAGTTTTGTGACTATTTACTTTTGATTTTCGTATTAAAATCATTTATATCTTCCATCATATTTTTAAATAACGTATTTATTAGTATTACGTTAAATCTTTAACTTTTATTTTACGTTCGTATAAAAGTCATCATCCCTCTCTTTACATATATAAATATTAAAATACAATAAAATCTATGCCATAGAAATCTCTATATATTTTTGCAATTAAATATATATGTGTTAGGATGGTTCTAGGACCATCGTAGTTAGGACTGTCCTAAGACAGCTTTGTTTTACATCCTAAGACATGTCTCAGACACGTCCTAAGACCATCCTAAATAATGTCCTAAGACCTATCTTAGGACATATCCTAGGATACTTTCATTGACACGGCCCCTGTATACTTTTTGGTGAAAACAAGATTTAAACTTTTTAAGTTACGGCACTTTGTAACTAAAACAGGGGTGTGTTTTTTTCACATGTCGCACTGTATCTCAACAAGAGTGCACACGCTGAAATGTCTCGCCTTCTATACTAATCATTGATATTATGTAGATAGTCCTAAGTATAAAGCTTTATTACAACTGTCTCATAAACTTAACATTAACCAAGATAACTAAACAAAGACAAATGAACCATGAAAATGAGTCCAAGGTCAGATGAACCATGCCAGGCAGACATGTACAGCTAACAATGCTTCTATACAACATATATAGTTGACCTATTACTTATAGTTTAAGAAAAATAGACCAAAACACAAAAAGTTAACACTGTGCAATGAACCGTGAAAATGAGGTCAGGGTCAAAAGAAACCTGCGCTACTGACATAAAGATCATAAAATATTTCCATACACCAAATATAGTTGACCTATGGCATATAGTATTAGATAAAAAGACCAAAACTTAACTTTGACCACTGAACCATGAAAATGAGGTCAAGGTCACATGACATCTGCTCGCTAGACATGTACATCTTACAATCATTCCATACAACAAATATTGTAGACCTATTGCATATAGTATGAAAAAAAAACCAGACCAAAACACAGAAATTTAACTATAACCACTGAACCATGAAAATGAGGTCAAGGTCCCATGACATCTGCCCGCTAGACATGTACACCTTACAATCATTCCATATAACAAATACAGTAGACCTATTGCATATAGTACGAAAAAAAAAAACAAACACAAAAATTTAACTATAACCACTGAACCATGAAGATGAGGTCAAGGTCAGATGACACCTGCCAGTTGGACAGGTATACCTTACAGTCCTTCCATACACCGAATATACTAGCCCTATTGCTTATAGTATCTGAGATATGGACTTGACCACCAAAACTTAACCTTGTTCACTGATCCATGAAATGAGGTCGAGGTCAAGTGAAAACTGTCTGACAGACATGAAGACCTTGCAAGGTACGCACATATCAAATATAGTTATCCTATTACTTATAATAAGAGAGAATGCAACATTACAAAAAATTTGAACTTTTTTCAAGTGGTCACTGAACCATGAAAATGAGGTAAAGGACATTCGACATGTGACTGACAGAAACTTCTTAACATGAGGCATCTATATACAAAGTATGAAGCATCCAGGTCTTCCACCTTCTCAAATATAAAGCTTTTAAAAAGTTAGCTAACACCGCCGCCGCCGCCGCCGTAGCCGCCGCCGCCGCCAGATCACTATCCCTATGTCAAAAACGATTCTTGATTATTGCTTAAAACTTTACACACTTTTTAGTTATATTAATCTTAATATCTGTATACTTTTTGGTGATGATTCAAGATTTCATTTTTGAGTTATTGAATATTTTGTAAAAAAGGGGGAGGGTTTTTTACATGTCGCGCCGTATCTCAAAAACGATTTATGATTATTGCTTAAAACTTTACACACTTCTTTGTTATATAAATCTAAAGATCTGTATACTTTTTGGTGATGATTCAAAATTTCATTTTTGAGTTATTGAGTATTTTGTAAAAAAGAGGGAGGGGGTTTTTACATGTCGTGCTGTATCACAATCAAAGAGCTGATAGCTCTGAGGTGGAAGAAGGTGAATAAAAGGTAACCTGAATTACCACAAAAGCAGCCCCACTTACCAAGGCTGCTTTGATCCATTATCGTTATGATGTATTTTTGTTTTCTTCAAACAAGAAAAGGTCATAAGTACATGGATTTCCCATCCGTACAATCATTTTCTATGTTCAGTGGACTGTGAAAATTAGGTAAAATCTTTAAATTGGCAGTAAAATTAAAAAGATCATATCATAAGGAACACATGTGCACTAAGTTTCAAGTTGATTGGATTTCAACTTCATCAAAAACTTCCTCGACCATAAACTTTATAACCAGAAGCAGGACGAACGGACAGACCAGAAAACATAACGCCCATAAATGGAGCATAAAAATAGTAAGGCTTGTTACATACCCGCCAACTTTTGAAAGTTCCCATAGGGGTTTTTAGTGCACAACAACAATTTTAAGCTAAGTATTTTGCACGATCTTGATTGTCTAGAAAAAGTGTCATATTTGTATGATGAACTTACATACCTTTTTCTTAAGTCTGTTTGCATGATTCTAGTTATTAAATCGGTAGAAGAGATGAAGCTAGCAGATCAGTGTTTATTTTCTTGCTTAAGAATATTAGATGCTTGTTGAAATTTCCAATTTTGAATTATGCACACAAAGCTGGACCTTTAACAGGTTGGGAACAACACTCCAAATGAGGGGTAACCTTATTGGAAGAACATTACAACCCACTGTAAAAAATGAGCACATTTTTATTCATATTATTTGATGAAACTTTCCCCCAAGAACTACATGGTCAAAATATGTCGAAAGAATTTTCTGTTGTTTCTAAACTTATATCTTCTTTATTAACTTGACCCCTCATTTAGAAAAGTTGTTCCAAATATAAGAATTTTCCCACTTTTGGAGTTTAATAAAAATCTTAAAAATGTTCTTTCTTTTCTTTCAACAGTAAAATGACCCCTTGTTTTAGGAACAGTCCCTTATTTAAGGGACACCACTCATAATTGGGGGGGGGGGGGCCAACCTGAATACAAAAATAAAATATGTTACAACCAGTTTTATGTCAATAAATTAGTGAAAAAAAATACTATTTACTATCTTTATCATGTTTATGGTAGTACAGTAGACTCCGGACAATCGGATACCCAAAATTTCAGCTAAAAATATCCGATTACCCGATATATTCAATTAGACGATGAATGTATATTCAATGAATATTCTACAATAATAAGTAGATCTATTAATATGTGAAAGGGCTGGAGGATTGATGGAGTGATTTTTATCAGTTACATTACCACGATGTTTGCGAGAAAAATAATCAGCTGATTATGTAGCTAATGATTAAATTTGTTTCCACTTGCAGTTTTTAAATCCTATATTTATTAAAATCAATCAAATGTCCTGAAATATTTATGTAAATTATTATCTTCCATCCATAGTTTGTCTTTACTTGTTTAGTAAACAAATTATTTACATTTTCACACAGGTAAACTAATTTGGCTATAAATAGATCACAGCATGTCTGAGTAGAATCTCTTATCTAAAATCGTAATTGTTATAATTTTATTTCTTTAAATAATCAAATTTAAATTTATGAAAATAATCATGATTGATAAAATAGTATTGCATAAAGTTTACGCTTTCAGAGACTATTTATGTTTAGGTCATGGTTCTACAGGCTTCTTCACATATTTGTAAACAAACCAATATGGCCGCCACACATGATTACCTTTGCAAATGTGAAAAAAAATATTTCTGACAAAAGTCAGATTTCTCTTGTCAAAAGGGATTTATATTTATATTGCAATAAATTATTCAGAAGGAGGTACATTCAGTTTCAATTATATTTCTTATTCTATGAGCATTTAGAGTTTAATCAAATTCTCCCAACAGTAACGTACTGCTCTTGTCAACTGAGTCTTGAATAATTTTATAAATACTTAATAGATTCAAACCATTTGAAGTAGAAAGGCATCTAGTTCACATGACAAGGAAAACAATGAATAAAGACACCAATTTAATAAGAAATAGATCCTTTTTATTTATTAAAAACAAAATCTTCTTGTCTGCAAGATTGCAAATTCGTAACTTCAAGGCGAGTTGTCCCGATACCAAATTCACGCATGCGTACTACAAATATCTACAGTAAAAACATCCGGTTACAAGTAAACAAATAACGTTCATGGATTTCATGTGGATGAGATGAAATCTATTAATTTACATAAATAAAAAGGTCATATTTACGATAGTGATTGTTTTTCAATCCTAATTTACAAATTAAATGATTCAGATGCTTAATCATGTGTAAAAATCGGTGTCAGGAATCTTAAGTTGTTATGAAATTGTAATACACAGAAACGAATGCGGCATACGGAGGCTCAATGAGTTTAGGTCGGTCCCATAGGTCTTCAGAAGACTTGACGTCTTCTTCCACCAAAAACGATTTATGATTATTGCTTAAAATTTCACATGTCCTGCCGTGTCTCAAAAGCAATAAATGGTAATTGCTTAAAACTTTCTCAGAAACTATTTATGATTATCGCATAAAACTTCCACACAAGACATCGGGCGTATCATGCGCTCATGGCGCAGCTGTTTATTTATTTATAAGACAAGCTTGATTTATGTCAATTGGTCAACGGCGGACGGTGTAAATAATCTTTAAAAATGTAATAGCTAAACAGATACACTATTACAAAGTTCACAAGCGAATCATGTATTACTTTTTAGGCATTTGATTTTAAATAAGACTGATGGAACAAAATTACAATTACTTTGCCGTCTAAAAAATTCATCAGAAATATATTTGTATTGTCTGATGAAAGTAATTACACGTTATAGTTCCCTGGATAGTTCATATTATCACATACACACGAATATACCTTCAAATTGCTGTTGTTTTTTCTTCAAAATCACGACTGGTCATACAGTCAAAAAATCTGAAATCGCTTCTAGAATACATATAGAATAATACATGGCAAAATCCGTATCGCATGCTGTATCACCACGAGAAACCAATATCAGTCCTGATATTGGTCGAGTGGTGATACAGCATGCGATACGGATTTTGCCATATATTATTCTGTTTATCATATATTTCCATAGAATCAGATTTATAGGATATTCATTTTTTTGTTTTAAATCGCCTGAAATTATAAGTTAGCAAAGACCCAGTGGTGGACCTCAGCTGTTAACTGCTCTATGGTCGAGTTGTTGTCTCTTTGGCACATTCCCCATTACCATTCTCAATTCTAGTATTATGATGTTCCTGTATTTTTCCAGCTTACTTGTTTTGTTTTTTTTATAGACATCCTTATTTGCTTAATATCCACATCGTAATGCCCCCTATATCTAATCTTATTACATTCTCAATATATGTTGAAGATCATGTATTAAAATGCATCCACTGACGATACTGTCCTGTTATTTCAACTAAAATTAACATTTATCAAATAAATACAAGATGTAGAAATGTTCAAAGTTTTATTGTTTATTTGGCGATGATATCATTCATGATCATTTTAATTTGCTGAAGAGTTGAACAGCAAGACAAATATTTCTTGAAAAAATTGCTATCTGCATGTATTCTAACCAAAATTTAAACCGTAAAAATTTGCATAAATTTGTGTTTAATCCATCAGGTAATGAAAACTAACTTCACCAAAATTATGACCAAATATTAAACAATAAAACTTCATATATTTCTATATCTTATTGTGTCTTTTTTATATGTAAAAATCGTTCGTAAAATTACTGGGTAATAATTTTTGGAAATGATAGGACATTTTTTTTTAATCGGAACTCATTTTTTTCCTATGCCAGGAAATACAGCAACTGAACGTAATAATTATGTCAAACGTTGACGTCATTCGAATTGTGACGTCATGCCAGGTATGCGATACGGGTTTTGCCATGCGATACGGGTTTAGCCATGCGATACAGGGTATGCGATACAGGGTAGGTGATACAGACTGGAAAAAAGAACCTTTATTAGATATACAAAATTGCTGTATTTTGTACTAAACATATGATAAAGTCAGTTCTAGACTGATCGTACAGTAATTTATTTTGGGATCCTCAAGGAAAACATATTTTTTATGGGAAATACGAATATTCTACATAAATACGAAAAGAATATTGAAACAGTATATATTTAGCTGTAAACAGATGCAAATATTTGCAATAAAAGATTATTTGCTTTGTACTACGAGAGCAAAATTGTCCATCGATTTCACTTTTTTCTACCAAGTTGATGTGATGCACACGTATATTTTATATTCTAATGCATGTTTTTGTTACAGTTACTCATATTTATGATGCTATATATACCTTGAAGATGTTCAAAGCACTTTGTAGATATAGGAGTAAACAAATGATGAGAAAAGTTACCGTAGGCAAGACCGTCCTGTAGCCAGTTTGGAAATCATCGCTTCGAAAATCGCGACTTCCGGATAGCGTACAGAATAGTATCTACACTGTGTTACATATATTCAAGGAACAACTGCAGTCATACTGATGTAGGTGCCTGTACATAACCAATAACGCGAGAATTGATTCTATAGCAATGAAGCCCAAATGTTGCGGGTGTAAAATAAGGCCATTGTATACAAGTATCAAAACAACACAAACAATTTTCGAAATCTTTTTTGAACATGGTATTATATGTAACAAATGCAGTCAACAGCAATTTTGTCGCCAATTCCCAAACTGCGTAGATACTAGAAATGACATTTTTACCACTGTTCCTACACCGGTACCTAGTCATCAGAAAATAAAACAAAACAACAGAACAAATCAATTACACTAGCAATCGAGTGATTGTAGGTAAAACATCTAGAAGCTATTGCATCTGTATCACAACGAAGGGCCGATTTGTAAAAATGCCAGAAAAAAACATATAACATGTATCACATGTAACACAAGGTTTGCTATGATCAACTGCTGTAAGATGTTCTCCGGTTAAAATATACTGTATATTATCTTATTCTTATCCTACAGACGATAAAACCTTAAAAGACCAGGACAAATACAGATATACATATATTCAGAATTATAAAAACAGCATCCAATTGAATTTGGCTTCTTGACAAGTTACGTGGTATGGTACATTATGCACATAAAGGGTGTAAACAATCAAACAAAATCAATATAAAACAAGAGGCTGTCACAACGACAGCAAACCGGATTTATTTACATTTATTTGTGTCCTGGCAATATCACAAGAACCATTACTGGTGAATGGTATAAGTGAAAATCATCAATATCAAATTTGACCTCCATTTTGTCATCAGTATCAACATTTTGAAATAATAATATTTGAAAAGCTTAGATTGAATGGTTCATGAGTAAATGCAACAACGTAAATGGAAACGCCATTTTACGATCTTTCAAGAACCATAACTCCTGATCAGTAAAAGTCAAAATCGACATCATGGAACTTGACCTCTATTTTGTCATCAGTAACAACATATTAAAATTTCAAAAGCTTTGGTTGAATGGTTCATGAGAAAATGCACGGACACGACGGGAAACACCATTTTTCAATCTTTCAAGAACCATAACTCCTGAACGGTAAAAGTCAAAATCGTCATTATTGAACTTGACCTCCATTTTGTCATCAGTAACAGCATATTAAAATTTCGGAAAGCTTTGGTAGAACAGTTCATGCATAAATGCACGGACACGACTGGAAACTCCATTTTTCAATCTTTCAAGAACCATAACTCCTGAACGGTAAAAGTCAAAATCGTCATTATTGAACTTGACCTCCATTCTGTCATCAGTAACAACATATTAAAATTTGGGAAGCTTTGGTAGAACAGTTCATGAGTAAATGCACGGACATGACTGAAAACTCCATTTTTCAATCTTTCAAGAACCATAACTCCTGAACGGTAAAAGTCAAAATCGCCATTATTGAACTTGACCTCCGTATAGTTGTCAGTAATAACATATTAAAATTTTAAAAGCTTTGGTTGAACGGTTCATGAGTTAATGCACGGACAACATTTGATTGCCGCCTTTCAAGAACCATAACTCCTGAACGGTAAAAGTCAAAATCGCCATTATTGAACTTGACTTTCGTATAGTTGTCAGTAATAACATATTAAAATTTTAAAAGCTTTGGTTGAACGGTTCATGAGTTAATGCACGGACAACATTTGATTGCCGCCCGCCCGCCCGACCGCCCGGCCGCACGCCGTACATCCCCAAATCAATAACCGACATTTTTGTCACAAAAATCCGGTTAAAAATCAATACTCTTGGCCTTGTTTTTTTGTAGGAATATCGGTCTAAGGTATGAACATAGATGATATGACGTATTTTCATGTACTATAATGAGAATCTATCGGGCTATTTAAAACATGATTTACCTATGTTATCGAATGAAAAGAATTCAGGGAAAATGGCGACAGCTCTTTGACACGTTATCCCAACTTATCCGCGAAAATTGCAAAGAAATCGAAAAACCTCCTTTCTTATATAAGATCTTCCCCCAATCACCCGTACTTGATTATATTCATTGATTCTTTTTGTTTTTAAATGCTCGCGTTTTTATGTACGCTTTTTTAAGGCATAAGTATATCATGATTTATTTACTGTGTTCATAGTCGTTTCACATAACGATCTAGTGCTCTCGTGAGAAGGACCGTTAAATAAAACCTAGACGTTTCATATATATAAGTACTTTAATTTTGGATGTAACGCGTCTTCTGATTGGCTGACGTGATTTTGTTATCAGCCCATAGACAAAATTTAGTCATGTGAACGTGACATCATCAACGTTTTTTTTCATGGCGTTACGCACGGTATTGGTGCCACTCAGCGTTACACGACGTTCCTAATAAAACGACGATTTTGACGTTGTTCCACGGAAAGTTTCAAACGTTGACCATATATTCTACTCATGTAAAAATGCCGCTTAAAGTAAAGAGATGTTCGAAGTTGCTTCTTTATATGGTTTTATTTTTTAAAGCCGGTGCAAATGCAAAATTCCATTGAATTAAAACAAAATTTTAGATACATGAACAATTATTAATTTTTGCGAAGAATTGTCTGCAACAATAGCACAAAATGACAATTTGATGTCTTGTAAAATGATTTAAATATATAAAAAGAAGATGTGGTATGATTGCCAATGAGACAACTCTCCACAAGAGATCAAAATGACACAGAAATTAACAACTATAGGCCTTCAACAATCAGTTTCTTCTATTTCTTAAAATTAAGCAATGCTCTCTCTGCCAGAAGACGTCTCCTATCTTTGCTAGTGAAATTTTAAATATTTCGTTTCTTGTTTCTGTCTCTTTTCCCCAATTACACGTTTATATATGTTTGTTGCAATTTGGTAATTTCGCTCCCTCAATTAATATTCAAATGCTTCTTGATTTGTCTTTGATTATGTGAAAGATGTAGGTAGTATATATATCGCAAGCTATTTTTCTTTTCATAATCTTATTTCATCAACACTTTAATCCTGGGACTATTATACTGTATACTAACGTTAATATAAAAGTCCAAGAATTTGGTTTTATTTAATTTTTCTTAAACAGTGACTTATAATTACATTATAATTCATATTATTTATTTTAACGTATAATTAAGTCCACAATCTTTACAACAATCCCGATTTTATGGAAAATGTTAACTATATCATTATTTAAAAAATCTCTAACAAAAAACTTTATAAAATGTGCATCGAAAAAGAAATACGTGCTCTTATTCTGCCGTTGCCAACTTTCAATAATTTAAAGTTGGTCGGGGTCTAAATTATTTTTTTTTAAAAGAAAACGTTTTCATTGATTATTTTTTTTAAATCAGGATTGTTTTACCAGGTAAATAATTAAGAAAATTCATGTTATGTAGGAATTTACATATTTTGCACATAAATCAGGCCGTTAGTTTTCTCGTTTGAATTGTTTTACATTTGTCATTTCGGGGCTTTTCATAGCTGACTATAAGGTAAGGGTTTTGCTCATTGTTGTTTGCATATATAGAAATTATTAATTGGTCTTATACGGCCGCATCTTCTACTTTATTGTGAAAATGAGAACCGTGATTCTGTATTGTTTGTTTTTGCTTTCGGAAACATATTTTGCTTTTTCACAAACTCAAGCTTTAAAAAAGGGTCGGCAATCAATACTTTTTTTTTTTTTTTTTTTAATATTTGAAGTTATAGAATTTGGCAAAGTATGGAAAACTTTTACACAGACCAATACCTACATCACAGATAACCAGCAGGTCGAAATCCGATTTTGAATAATACAAATTTTTGTTTACTAGATGTGATTTTTTAAGTAACTGCTATATGTGCATGTTTACATAGTTCAGTGTTTCTCAAGCGAACAACTATATATATATATGGACCGTCAGGAATGCATTTCATGCATTTTTTATACTATACAATATTTTTGGTTCCGCGCTTCCATTTTCAACATATAACTGAGTATCGGTTTACACAAAATCTCCTTTGACATTCATCTGATTATTTTTATGTTTTCGGTTTCAAATTTTTGGTTTCGTTTATACATTGTTTTAAAAGTATAATCAAAGTACTGAAGTACTGAACCTCGGATGACCGCAAGTTCTTGTGGATGGTCACAAGCACTTGTCTCCGAAAAAAAATCACATTTCTATACCGGAAAACTAAGGTTTATGTACAGAGATATATTTTTTCTGAGACAAGTTCGTGTGTGGATGATGAATAAATGACAAGGAATTCAACTTCACTGCTTTAATATCTATTATATTGTGGTGATACAAATACGTATACTCTGGTTTGTTATTATATATTATATTAATACTTGTATATAGCAGTTATACATGTATGTATAATTTCCATCCAATTTTATATCATTCTATTCTACGATTCTAATAAAAGTGCAGTACAAGTGCATGGTGGACACTCTTCTATAACAATTCGATTTTTTCAATAGATTGGATTTGAGTAGACATTCATATTTTCCCAAAAAACTTTCTTGTGATATTCTTCCGCATGCGTTAACACAATTTTTCTGTACATGTGCATTTTTTAATGCATATAAATATTTGTAACGACATAATATTTTCGTATTATGAATTTCTGTTCTTATGAGTATTCATTGAAGAAGTGAATTTATAACAAGCGATAAGAAATGTTTTATTTTGCACTCGATGATATCCGCGTATTTATACGATCAGGTACCAGTCAAAACGAAAGTAAAATCTCTATGGCAACAATACACCGGAATGCCCTCACGGTCATCGCGATGTAAAAAATTAAAATTCAAGCTATGTTTTGTGGCGTTCTGCGAAGATGAAAGAAAGATCTACTTTACACCGCATTGATTGGTTGATTTTTTTTTCTAGAATGAGTTGGGAGTGTCTGTTAATTAATACCTTGGAGCTAGCTGCTACATGTTTGTGTGCCATCCATCATATATATGTCGGACAAACTACTCAGGCTCGCACTCTCTCTCTCTTTCGTTCTTTCTCAAGTTATGGTAAAAGAAAAGTTTCAATTTTAATATACTAGTTTCATCACATGCTCATGTACCAGGCAATTCTGTTGGAGATTCGAGAAAATAATCTTTATTCTGCCACACTACTTCTAAATGTAATAACCTTATTTTTCAAACACAAATTGCTAGGTAGATGACTAAGAATTGTTCTACTCACAGTAGATAAAAAATCATCGTTAGCTATACTGAAACGTTTAAGACATACAAGTATTTCTCTGATAAAACGTTTTGTTAAATGAGTCGATGTGACAAAAAAATGATGGCACGTTTTACTGAAATGTTCACGACTAAGGTGTACTTTTTCTCATAAATATTTTGTGAGAATTTTCATTCATGTGTATAGCTTCGAATCTTTTAATAGCAACGCTAGGAATAACAGATAATATCTGGCTTAGGAGGATAATTAAGAAGATCTCACTTTTGATCGCATTTTCTTTTTCAATGTATCTTGCTTTTATAAAGTGGGAGTGTGGTTATTAGTAAGTTATCTCTTTGTTATACCTCCGGGACCTTGTCTTAATGAAATATCCGAGTTAAATATTTCGACATCTTATATGCATGAATTAATGCAGATCTGTATTTTAATGCATATTAAACGAGAACTTTATTTTATATAGATCAGACCATAACATGAAATTATGTTATGCCAAATATGCAAGAAAATTCGTATACAGTTTAACGTTATTATAACGCGAACGTCAAATTACGGTTACGGGGACATTTCATTGGACATCTTAGATCGTTTCGGATTTTCTAACTGTAACTCAAACAAAAGTACATATCATATCATTTTAAAGGAAATTAAATGTATTTTCCATTCATATCAGTTAATAGGTGTTAAAAAATCGAGATATAGTAGAATCTCGTTTGATAAAAAGCCTCTGAATTATTCTTTGTGTTATTTTGTCCATCGGGACATTTTATTGGACACGGGAAAAATTGCGATGTTTTTAAAATAAGACCGCAGTTACTTAATGATGACTTCAGATAGCTTCTTCGGGACATGTATAATATTTCTGATATTATTAAAACCCATTTTCGTCCGTTATATCTTATGAAAGTGAAGACAGAAAAAAAATTACGGGTTGAGCAGCTAATTGGGACATTTTTTCTCTTTTTTATTTAAACTCTTTTGACGATCTTCCTTCTCTTAAAGTTAAAAACGTCTGCTACTTCATTTTAAGTTAAATGTATACAAAACAATTGCAAAATTTTTAACCATTCTACTTACTAATGAATCCGCACTGGGATTTTAAAGACTCACATAAAACAAAATTGTAACAGCGGGACACCCTTAAAATGACGTTATAGGCATCGAAATGAGCAAAGTTTTTCATTAAAGAATAGACAAAGCACAAAATCATCTATGTTATTGATTTCTGTGGTTTATTTCCTTTCGAATGATATGCATAACATGGATATTTATTGTATAGGATAAGAGCTTGAATTTGAATAACCAACCTTCTAACACATATTTCCAAAGTGACACCAATATCGTGCGCAACGTCCATGTTTTTCTCCGGTTTAAATTGAAATTTAGAATTAAATTATAAGAAATGACTGTAATATTTTTCTGTCTATTCGAAATAACATAAAAAATGTGGTGCACACTGTTCAATAACTCGCTACGCGCGTTATTCAGTGTGCACCTCATTTTTTATGTTATTTCAACATCACCAAAAAATAGTAACATAATGGACAAATGTTGAATATTTCTGATAACTTATATGATCTTATATGCTTTATCAGTATTAGATGCCGTGTTTTTGTAATCTTCTAAAAGCCGGCGCCATTTTCAAAATATGCCAAATTGTGAACTTTTCACCGAATGTTGAAGCAAAAAGTTTAAACCTAATGTGATTTAGTTATCGATGTCTTTTAATTAAATGTAATATGAACGTTTTTAGGGGTTGAAGGGTGTTATATATGGGTGTTGCTAAACGGCGGAAACGGAAAACGGAACGGAAACGGAAACGGAAAGAAACTTTTATAGACGGAATTATTTAAGGGGGGGGGGGGAATAAAGAATTATGAAAATCAATAGATCTTGTCTTGCTGGTAATTTTTGCTATTAAAAGTTAGATATATTTATCATATATTTCAATATAACAGGCGAACATGCAAGTGAGAAAATTCGTCATATAAGGTCGATAACTCATGTAAGAAGTCGCTTGATTGTTTCTACGTCAATGAACATTAGGTAGAGCTCAACATTCTAATAAAAATTGAGAATGAAAACAGGGAATATGTCAAAGAGACAACAACCCGAC
Organism: Mytilus edulis; assembly: GCA_019925275.1. NCBI lineage: Eukaryota > Metazoa > Mollusca > Bivalvia > Mytilida > Mytilidae > Mytilus > Mytilus edulis. The sequence continues at coordinate 113,405,765 of CM034360.1, forward strand.
CAAAAAGCAGACAACATCCGAAGGCCACTAATGGGACAGGTGTTCAACAAGATAATCCCGCACCCGGAGGTGGTATCAGCTGGCCCCTAGATAAAATTGTGTGCTAGTTCAGAGAAAATGGGCGTCACACTAATCTCCAAAACACATAAATGAGATTAAATCAAAAAAATATACAAGACTAACAAAGGCCAGAGGTTCCTGACTTGGTACAGGCGCAAAAATGCGGCGGGGTAAAACATGTTTTGTGAGATCCCAATTTTATTCTCCCTCTATACCTCTAGCCAATGTAGAATAAAAAAACACATATGAAGCATACACACATTAAAACTCATTTTAATAGAATTCCGAGTCCGATGACAGATTATACACGTTTTTCACATCAGGTTTTCGTTAAATTCATAGCGTTTTTTTATAGACAGCACTTGCATTGTATCCCTATGGTTTAATTTAAGCCATATTGGCTAACTTGGCTAACAGGAAGTGTTATCCAACACAGTTATTAAATGAGATACACCAATGGTAATTGTTGCAAAGTTTAACCAAAACTACCAGGCGACTCCATAAAGACATATGTTCAATTTGGCTCAGCAGTTTCAGAGACTGAGAATTTTTTTAAAAGTTAACAAAGACGAAATCGGACGACGAACGCCAAGAAACGAGAAAGGCTCACTTAGCAGGGCCAAGTCAGATGAAAAAGAACTCTCGCAAAGTGTACCACAAAAGACTTAGTACCAGCAAAAAACGACCATGACAGAGCAAAACATTGAATGAACATTTCACTATAATTGCATCAATTAAGAAAACATCAACTAAAGCCCCAGTCCCACTAGACCACGATCGCACAACGCTCACCGCGATCTAAAATAAATTCCGATCGTGGTGAGGTCGGGGTATTAGCGGCATGAACATGTAAATTTACGTTGCCTTCACGATGTACTATGTTCTCATTACGCTTCTACAACGATCCCGCTACGATTATACCACGTTCTCATCGCGCTTATTCTGCGACCTCACTACGCTTATCAAGATCGTTCTACGCTCATCACGTTCTCACTACGACCATACCACGAGTTATCCGATTGCAACACGATCTTACCACGCTTTTACTGCGATTATAGTACGTTCTTACCGTGGTTATACTACGTTCATACCGCGATCTTACTACGTTATCAGTAATAACATCAACATCGTGTTCCATATCAACACAATTCCATCCCTTCTATTTCTGATTAATAAATAGATTTCTCGGAAACAATGCCACCAAAATATTTTAGAACACGTGGGCGTGGTGGTAGAGGTTGATGTAGAGGCAGAAAGAGTTCTGATAGTAACGAATCCTGATCAAGCAGAGATTTCGGACCAACCAATTTAACCTAAATTACAACCGTTTGTTGGTCCATAAAGCTCAAATGACGACATTTTAGTGAACGATAGCAGAGATGACGAAGATGTGTCAAATAGATTTAGGAAGATGTGGTATGAGTGCCAATTAGACAAATCTCCATCCAAGTAAAAAATTATAAAAATAAACCATTATAGGCCAAGGTACGGCCTTCAACACGAACAGGGAGCCTTGGCTCACACCGAACAGCAAGCTATAAAGGGTCTCAACAAAAAATAGTGTAAAACCATTCAAACGGGAAAACTAACGGTCTAATTTATATAAACGAGAATCATGGTTGAGTCGTTAGAGAAAATGGTTAAGAACTACATACAGACAAACAAAACTTGGAGATATATCATATATTTTATGTGAAAGGACATTAAGAATGATTGTCGTAGTATGAACGTAGTCAGGTCGTAACAAGAGCGTGGTGAGGACGACAAGAGCGTGTTAGAATTGTATATATGGTCTTGAACAGCGTGGGGTAAACGTGGTATAGTCGTAGTGGAAGCGTAGTTGGGTCGCGGTGAGAACGTGATGGTCGTAATGAGGTCATAATAACGTCGCTGTGAGATCGTAGTGCAGTCTCTCCGAATAGAATCACACTTTCGCTACGCTATCGCTACGATGGTACAGCGACCTTTGCGATCTTACTATGACCTTAGTGCGCTTTCACTACGCTTCTACTACGACCTGATTTCGCCACGACCGCACCACGATTTTTTTGAACATGTTCAAAGTTGGCCACGCTTATCACGATCTTAAAGACCTCACCACGACCGTGATACGACCTTACAACGATCTACACGATCGTACTACGATCATCAACATTTGCATTTTTTCACAGATCGTAGTGCGATCGTGGCCTAGTGGGACTGTGGTATTAATATATACCACTAAATAAACCGGTTACATCCAAAATGGAAAGACATAATAACATAGTATGGGCGAGAACAAAATTAGAATATGGATTCAATACATAAATATAATGAAGGTCAGAAGAAATTATAGGCCATAGAATGTAAAAAAAATATTATTCACCAATTTTTCAACAATCATCAACACCAGATTGATACCTGATGAATGGACAACAGGAGACATTTATGCATTTCCGCAAATTTTGTATCTCATAGACAATTGGATTTTGAACACCTTAGGACATGACTACGACTAATTTGGTGAGAGCACTGTGCAAATTGTATATATCCATGTAGACTACTAATTGTTCGCCACTTTTTGCACATCGATTCGTAATTTTTTAATTTGAATTCTAGGAGCTAGGAGGTATAATGCTTTCCCTATGTAAATACCAAACAGCATACTTCAGTATTGCAAGGATTTACTATACAAATTCTTGAGTATTGTAAAAGGATGAGAAAGGCTTTGTATAGTGAGAGATTTTGTCGATTTTTTTTCTCATAAAAATAAAGTATAAAGGGGCCTTTTATAGCTGACTATGCGGTATGGGCTTTGCTCATTGTTGAAGGCCGTACGGTGACCTATAGTTGTTAATGTCTGTGTCATTTTGGTCTTTTGTAGATAGTTGTCTCATATCATACCACATCTTCTTTTTTAAAGTTTCTATTCTAGTTCCCTGGTTTCTATCTAGGATTTTTTCCATATACCATTATCCATATGAGGTTTCTTTTACGTTTTCTTTCCATTATACAAGAACAGATACAACGAAAATCACCAATGCAGAACAACGCAACAAGATACACCACAACACTAATCTTGATTAAAGGCAAATAAAAAAGAAAAAAATGATGCTAAGGATTTCCCCAAAAGTTTATTACATTACAACCTTTTTATAGAATCGAGGCCGATGTCAATCTTTTTTAGGCCTATATAGATTTTTTTTGTGTTGTTGGGTTGCCATCTTATTGAAATTGATTAAACTTTTTTTTTCAAAAAGAAAAGTCGAATTGGCTATCGCAAGAACGACGCACACATGAGTTTATTAAATATTTAAAAACATAGTCTCATCATCTCCTGGTAATTATTTCAATACTTTATGCTTTAAAACTTTTTCTTTTAAATTCATTCCTCTGGCTTTTTTCTTGTAAACATATACTATATAAAACATGCCTATATAGATAAAATAACCAAAAAGAAAAGATGTTAACATGGTTAATTCTTTCAGTTTCCGTTTTCTGTTTCCGATCCGTATTCCGTTCCGTTTTCCGTTTCCGCCGTTTAGCAACACCCTATTATATATACAATAAATAAGGGAGCTACCATTTGATTTTTATGGGAGGGGAAGGGGGGGGGGGGGGGGGGGGGGGGGCTAGGATGAAATTTGAAAAAATTGGCAGGACAGGAGTTTTGAGTAAAAAAAAAAGGCAGGATGAGACGCTTGCAAAAAAAAAAGTCAGGACGACAATTTAGGTAAAAAAAAGTCAGGATAAACTAAAAAAAAAAAAGGCAGGACCGAACAGAGTGAAAAATAAAAAGGCAGGACAGATCACAGCTAAAAAAAAAATGCAGGACAAAATTTGTCATCCTAGCCCCCCATAAAAATCAAATGGTAGCTCCCTAAGTTGACAAAATAGATCATATTGCAATTATCGAGATTTAACGAAGAACATAACTGAGGCTGTGAGGTTAAAGCACCTCAATTATACTTAAGGTTTATGTAGTAACCTAGTGTTGAATCAATGCTAAACATATGGAAATTTTATAGAAAATCCACAGCCTTTATTCTTGTACTCTCATATTTGGCAATTAAATGACTGATAGATATAGCATTATTGCATGCAGTGCTAGTATTGATTTCCTTAAAACAAGTTTAATAATAAAGCTATTGGTTAAAACAAATAAAAATATGGACCAAATCAAGTACACCTTTTAAGGTGCGCTCGACTTTAGTGACTTAGCACGAGGTATTTTGGAATTTACTTGTTTGTTAGAACTTTTTGTAAATAATAAACACTAGCACATCATAGAAAAGCAAGTGAATAATCTATGTTTCAAATTTTGTTAAAAAAAATTCTGTATTGACGGCTGTAGATTTTCGATAAAAATCTTGGTTTATTTGCCACAAAGTTCTCTTTTTCTATTAAATGCAATGAAACAGTAAAAACACTGGACACTTTAAATTTGCAAAACACTCATTTGCAAATCCGCCGCCGCCTCAAATAAGAGCTAGTGTCATGTATATAACCAAAATGTGCGGAATTACATGGGATTCAATAATTTCATTAGTTTTATACTGTTACTATTATATTTATTTTGCTATTTGATTTATAAAAACATGGATTTTCAATATCCCATGGGACAGGGCAAAATCCCATGGGATTTACCATTATCCCATGGGATTTTGGTTAAATCCCATGGGATTATTTTTGGTCCCATGGGATAATTGTAGTCCCATGGGATATTTGTTGTCCCATGGGACAAAAATAATCCCATGGGATTTTTAATATTACATGGGACAAAATAAAATCCTATGGGATTCAAATTATAAATATATAGATATAAATATACAGTATGTTAATGTTGCAATGAATGCTGTTTAATAGTAAAAAGTTTTAAATGTATACAATTTTTTTTATATTTTATATATATATATATATATATTTATTTTTTCATTTTGTCACAAACATGTTTTTTGTTTGTTAATATGACAATAAAGATTATAATTCTGATTTTGGAATGTATAATAAAATTTAAGGTCAAAGAGTAAAGTTCTTTCACTGAAACAAAATGATGACATGTTTAAATAAATGAAAAAATATTGTTTTGAAATCTTTGTCTTGTTTATTTTATAATGAAAAATAGAACTGGAAAAAAATATTCTGACTAAATAGTTTACTCTTTTCATGAGGTAAGGTTTTCTTTGTTATAGTTTCATTGCAATACATGAATATATGCAAACAATTTGAATTATATACCTTTATGGTGTACATAATATTATGCTTATATTTGCAAATTTACAATTTAAACACTTTTTGTGTTAAAGTTTTAGTTTTCTTTTTCGCTGCTTGCTATGTACAATTATTCAGTCCACTATATAAGAGTCAAGTCAATAAATTATTTCATCCACTAGAATATTCCCGCAATTCTTAGACAAAACATTTTTCAATCTGTTCTTTAAAGATCTTCCTCCGTACATCTTTATTGGATGGAGCGATTCAAATGAGAAGACAAAGCAGGTTTATTTGGACAACAACATACTAATATTTTTTTCATTCGTTCCTTCTTTCAATTGATAATTACATTGTTGCATTTACATGATCAAGTTCTTGAGCATCTATGATCGTGATGATATGACTCCTTTTTGTTTATAGTTATTATGTTGAAATTTCCTTTTTCTATTAAATGTAGGAAAAAAACGTTCCATTTCAAATTAATTAAAAAAAGTCGCACTATTGAGAAAAATATCATCTTCCAAGTTTTCTGTTCAGTATTGATCTGTTGAATGATGACCATGAAAACCGAGATGTCTGACCTACAAATACACAAAACTCAAAAATTATCAGTGAAGAGAAATACAGCAATAAAATGGCTATTTTATCATGTTTATGAACATTTTAATAAACTATCTTTTAAATATCTATTGTTAGTACTCTTATTTCAGTGCTTTGTGTCTATGATTTACATATTACTGGTTATTGTTTGGTTCCTTGTTGCAGTCTTTTGAGTTAAGCCCATTGCAACAAATTTTTACAATTTGTTCAAATGTTGTGCTGTTATTAAAACCAGTCCGGTATAACGTTTGCTCATTGTCAAAGGCTGCACAGTGAACTATTTTTGTTAAATTATGGGGGCTCGCAGGTTTCAATCAATTTTTTTTTTAATATAGGGTTACGCTATATTTTTCTATAAATGAACTTTTATCTTATACTTTATAGAAAAATTAAATTTAAACAAGAGGCTCTCAAGAGCCTGAATCGCTCACCTTAATTTTTTTGGTTAAATCTCTCATCAATGATTATTTTGGCTTTTCAATTTATTTAAATGTTCTTTGAATCGTCCTATTTTCTTCAAAAGCAAAAAAAAAAATCATTTTCTCCTATGTTCTATTTTAGCCATAGGAGCTATGTTTCTGACATACAAGGAAATGAAATATAAAATTTATACTAGATACTCTGAAACTCATTTAGTCTAAGTTTGGCTGAAATTGATACAGCAGTTTCAAAGGAGAAGATTTTTTAAAGTAAGTCAACATGATGAACAAATCGTGAAAAAAGTCTTTAAAGGGCAATAACTCCTTAAGGGGTCAATTTACAATTTTGGTCAAATTGACTTATTTGTAGATCTTACTTTACTTAACATTTTTGCTATAAACAGTTTATCTGTATCTATAATAATATTCAAGATAATAACCAAAAACTGCAAAATTTCTTTAAAATCATCAATTCAGGGGCATTATACCTGAAAAACCAGTTACCCAATTCGGCTGAAAATTTCAGGACAGGTAGACCTTGACCTAATAAATACTTTAACTTCTTGTCTTATTTGCTCTAAATGCTGGAGTTTTTGAGATATAAGCCAAAAACTGCATTTTACCCTGTGTTCTATTTTTAGCCATGACGGCCATGTTTTTTGACGAAATAAAAAATAAAGCACAAACTTTATTTTATACACCCTACTGATCATTCAGTTGAAGTTTGGTTGAATTTGGTTTAGTAGTTTTAGAGGAGAAGATTTTTTAAAGTTAGCAAATATGATGAACAAATTGTGAAAAATTGGCATTAAAGGACAATAACCCCTTAAGGGGTCAATTGACAATTTTGGTCATATTAACTTATTTGTAGATCTTACTTTGCTGATCATTTTTGCTGTTTACAGTTTATCTTTATCTATAATAATATTCAAGATAATGACCAAAAACTGCAAAATTTCCTTAAAATTACCAATTAAGTGGCAGCAACCCAACAATGGTTTGTTTGATTCATCTGAAAATTTCAGGGCTGATAGATCTTGACCTAATGAACATTTTTACCCCATGTCAGATTTGCTCTAAATGCTTTCGTTTTTGAGATATAAGCCAAAAACTGCATTTGACCCCTATGTTCTATTTTAAGTAACAGCGGCCATGTGTTTTGACGGATCAAAAATCGAAGCACACACTTTGTGCAGGATAATCTAAGGAACAATCATGCTAAGTTTCATCCAAATCCATTCAGTAGTTTCAGAGGAGAAGATTTTTTAAAGTTAGCAAATGTGATGAACAAATTGTGAAAAATTGTCATTAAAGGACAATAACCCCTTAAGGGGTCAATTGACAATTTTGGTCATATTAACTTATTTGTAGATCTTACTTTGCTGATCATTTTTGCTGTTTACAGTTTATCTTTATCTATAATAATATTCAAGATAATGACCAAAAACTGCAAAATTTCCTTAAAATTACCAATTAAGTGGCAGCAACCCAACAATGGTTTGTTTGATTCATCTGAAAATTTCAGGGCTGATAGATCTTGACCTAATGAACATTTTTACCCCATGTCAGATTTGCTCTAAATGCTTTCGTTTTTGAGATATAAGCCAAAAACTGCATTTGACCCCTATGTTCTATTTTAAGTAACAGCGGCCATGTGTTTTGACGGATCAAAAATCGAAGCACACACTTTGTGCAGGATAATCTAAGGAACAATCATGCTAAGTTTCATCCAAATCCATTCAGTAGTTTCAGAGGAGAAGATTTTTTAAAGTTAGCAAATGTGATGAACAAATTGTGAAAAATTGTCATTAAAGGACAATAACCCCTTAAGGGGTCAATTGACAATTTTGGTCATATTAACTTATTTGTAGATCTTACTTTGCTGATCATTTTTGCTGTTTACAGTTTATTTTATCTATAATAATATTCAAGATAATGACCAAAAACTGCAAAATTTCCTTAAAATTACCAATTAAGTGGCAGCAACCCAACAATGGTTTGTTTGATTCATCTGAAAATTTCAGGGCTGATAGATCTTGACCTAATGAACATTTTTACCCCATGTCAGATTTGCTCTAAATGCTTTCGTTTTTTAAAAATATAAGCCAAAAACTGCATTTGACCCCTATGTTCTATTTTAAGTAACAGCGGCCATGTGTTTTGACGGATCAAAAATCGAAGCACACACTTTGTGCAGGATAATCTAAGGAACAATCATGCTAAGTTTCATCCAAATCCATTCAGTAGTTTCAGAGGAGAAGATTTTTTAAAGTTATCAAATATGATGAACAAATTGTGAAAAATTGGCATTAAAGGACAATAACCCCTTAAGGGGTCAATTGACAATTTTGGTCATATTAACTTATTTGTAGATCTTACTTTGCTGATCATTTTTGCTGTTTACAGTTTATCTTTATCTATAATAATATTCAAGATAATGACCAAAAACTGCAAAATTTCCTTAAAATTACCAATTAAGTGGCAGCAACCCAACAATGGTTTGTTTGATTCATCTGAAAATTTCAGGGCTGATAGATCTTGACCTAATGAACATTTTTACCCCATGTCAGATTTGCTCTAAATGCTTTCGTTTTTGAGATATAAGCCAAAAACTGCATTTGACCCCTATGTTCTATTTTAAGTAACAGCGGCCATGTGTTTTGACGGATCAAAAATCGAAGCACACACTTTGTGCAGGATAATCTAAGGAACAATCATGCTAAGTTTCATCCAAATCCATTCAGTAGTTTCAGAGGAGAAGATTTTTTAAAGTTAGCAAATGTGATGAACAAATTGTGAAAAATTGTCATTAAAGGACAATAACCCCTTAAGGGGTCAATTGACAATTTTGGTCATATTAACTTATTTGTAGATCTTACTTTGCTGATCATTTTTGCTGTTTACAGTTTATCTTTATCTATAATAATATTCAAGATAATGACCAAAAACTGCAAAATTTCCTTAAAATTACCAATTAAGTGGCAGCAACCCAACAATGGTTTGTTTGATTCATCTGAAAATTTCAGGGCTGATAGATCTTAACCTAATGAACATTTTTATCCCATGTCAGATTTGCTCTAAATGCTTTCGTTTTTGAGATATAAGCCAAAAACTGCATTTGACCCCCATGTTCTATTTTAAGTAACGGCGGCCATGTTTTTTGACGGATCAAAATTGAAGCACACACTTTGAGCAGGATAATCTAAGGAACAATCATGCTAAGTTTCATTCAAATCCATTCAGTAGTTTCAGAGGATAAGATGTTTGAAAAATTGTTAACGACGACGACGTCGACGACGACGACGACGACGGACGCCAAGTGATGAGAAAAGCTCACATGGCCTTTTAGGCCAGGTGAGCTAAAAATGGGGACACCATTCATTCACACGCACAATGAAAGAAGCATATACATTTTTGTAAAGGTACTTTTTTTTCTGTTGAACTAATTGGAGAAATAGAGGTAATTTTGAAATGAAAAAAGAACTTAATTACAGAAATCGCTTAAATTTTACAATAGTCAATCATATGTTTCTGAGGTGGGGTGGGGCATACATATTCTAGAGTTTACTTTTTCCCAATAAAATTACAAAACAAAACAAAGTTCAAGTAATGATTTTCGATTTTACTGAAATTGCGCAACAGTGTAAATCATTGCATTCCAGTACTGGTCAATGTTTCTGTTGCCAGCTCTGTATGTGGCCTGCAATCGATCAATTCTAGCCTGTAAACGTCTATATTTAAGCCTCCGGGTAGGCGGATTGTCACCGCGATTACTTGCCTGTATACCAAGAACCGATCTGCGTTCTTCTTTTTTCACTTTTTTTATGAAATACCAAATATTGGGGTGTTTCCTCCCAACGGTTGTATTCCACCTGTGGTTAAAACCTGAAAAGAAGAATAAAAACGACGTTGTGTTAATAAACCTGAAACCATGGCACCAAGTATCCGGCAAAAATAGGGTACTCCGATCGTAAGATAAATGTAGTTTTCATATTACAACGTACATGTTACACGTTTAACAAGTATAGATAATTAAATGAAAATGGGCAATAACCATACAGCACACGATTGTCTTCTGCTCAGTGAATCCGCGCGTAATATGATTGCACTATCTAGTAACAAAACGCGACCGTTTAAAAACGTGCTCCACACGTTTCTTAATCGCAAACTTATTGGTCAATGATTATTTTATGATTTGCATATTAGGAAATACGTTTATTTGATTGGCTGAGATAGCTTCCGGTAGTGGATCGATCCCTTATGAAAAGAGAAACATTGCTGCAACCTTGCGGCAATTTTTTTAGTTCGCCAGAAGACCTGAAAGTTGTTCACAAGTGTTCGCCGCTAGCAGCGACCTTTCGGCAAACATATGTAAAAAGTTTGCCGCAAGGTTGCCGCAAACTCTTAACTTTCTTAAATTTGAAAGAACTTTGTAAACAAACTTTAAAGGAGTCCTAAAGTTTGCTAGAACTTCGCCGCAAACTTTATAGCATACTGAACAAGCTCCCTGCACTAAAATCAGACTTCCTGCTTCTTTGAATTTGAAATAGGAGGGAGTTTTTAATGTTGGTGTTTTCATGTTAAAAGTAAATGGATGTTATATATGATAGATGTCTGAGTTATATATGATTCAATTAGTTCCTGGAACAGGCCATGCATCATTGATCATCTCTTTGTAAGTTAATTAAGACAGTTTTTGCATGTTAATTTGCTATTATTGGTATAAAAATTATGTCAAAGAACCCCCATTTTGAAATAACGATTGTGTTAATTTACACTCTTATTGCCCTTAGAGAAATATCATTACAGTTGTAATCTTAAACTTAGTGGATAATGATGTTTTGCAGGAAAGGTCTTCAAAACAATTTGCAATTCTATATTGTTTAATCACATTTGTCAGATGTATATTTTAGATATGATTTTATATGCCTAATGTTGTAATGCCTTAATCATGTTAATCCCAGTTTCTTTATAATTGGCCTTATAAAGACAGATCTGTTCTTTTAAAAATGTAATTTGATCAGAAGGTGAGCAGGTAAATATCAGTTATTGGTCATAATAATTAATTTTGATCCACATGCATGACATGTGCATCATTTTGAATAAGACGTACAGTTTTGAAAAAAAATTAACATATAAAGGTAGTCATAGGGCATCATTATCACTTGATTTGCCAGAAGTTCACCGCAAACTATATAAGGCTTTGAAAGTTTGCCGGAAGTTCACCACAAACATTGCCAGAAGTTCGCCACAAACTATATAAGGCTATCAGAGTTCGCCAGAGGTTCACCACAAATATTCGCCAGAAGTTCACCAGAAATTATTTAAGGCTATCAAACTTTGCGGCAGACTTGCCGCAACCTTCATTTGCATGGTAAAAAGTCGCGGTGAAGTTGCCGCAAAGTATTTGCAGCAACCTTACCGCAGTGTGTGCGGCAGATCTGCCGCAACAGTTCGCCAGAAGGATGATTTTTCAGTAAGGGATCCGGATGTTATTAGAATTTAATCAAGTTTTAGCTTTCTAAAAAGCTATGGACTGCTTCGCCCTACACTAATTTAAGGTTATATATGTGCATGTGGTTGCTAAATTGGTATTGGCAATGTGGTATTTTTAGATTTTGATTGATATAAAATGGATGTACTTTAAGAGTGTGCGTTATACACCCATGCTTTTAAAAAACAATTTTTGTTAAAAATTAAAACAATTGTAAATTTAGACACGACTTATAAGGTGTGCTTTTCTGGAGGTGTGCCTATATTGTCAAAAATTATGAAATACAGATAATAATGCACATTTACCTCAAATCACGTGTGATAGAAGTGGAGAAATCAAATTCCTTATCTTCAATCGTAAATAAATATTTAAAGTTGTTTTAAAGGGGCTACGATGACAAGATAAAAACTGATAATGATGTTCTGACGGATAGACGGACTGGTCAAAAACAGTTTACACTTCGGACCGAAACAAAAGTTGGGTTTGATATAAGGATGTTATTATGTGTTTAAAATTACAGAGTTAATTGTCTGTTACTTTGTCAACGTAATTTTATTTTCCACTTACCCTCAACGTGATTATTGGTTCGATTGTCCATATCCCTGTTGAACACATTCCATGTTGCCGGTTGGAACTGACCATTGAGATAATTGCGCTCAAAATAGAGCAGGAGATCTCTCAAACCATGATATCTCCTGCATAGGTTTCTGGTTTCTACATCTTGCACAAACAAATGAAAATTCTGTCGCAACTGCTACAGGGAGGAACGCTATGGCCATCAGCTTGCGAATGCACCTTTTTAGTCTTGCACTTCTGTTGTAAGAGCGTCTTAGTCCCTCTTTTTGTACACGCCTCCAGACACTTTTACAAAAATGAAAAAATCAGCCCATGATACGAGAATTTGGAAAGTCTGTATGAGCAGCAGTCATTATAGCGGTTTCGAAATCAGATATTATATTGGTAGGGGTAAGTTGGTTATTTGTTAGGCGGGAGTATCGCCTCTTCAGATGTCCCAAAATTTGGCGATAATTAGCCACATTTCTGTCAGTCATCAAGGCAAATACAAGAGGTATAACTCTGTCCCTATAAAATCCATGGATGGTTAGAAATTGCTTGTAAGGAGCTGGTGTAGATTTAAATGTTGCATCAATATAGATGTCGTTGCATTGACCCAAACAACGGAGTGCTTGTGTCGTGCAAAAAACAGCAATGCCCCATCCATTATCCAATTTACTGAGAAAACGGTTCCCATCTAGCGTGACGCGCCAGCGTCCACGAATGTCGACGTCATTTATTGATGCTGGTATCTCAGGCATGTATCTTCTTCTTGTTCGGTCAAGAGAAGATCTTACACTGTCATACGTAGGGATATTGTCCCTATCTGCTGGAGGGATCTGATGGGCTATATCGTCATATGCCTCTCGAACTGTAAGGGAAGGGTTATCCGCCACCGCAGCCGTCATTTGTCGTCTTATATTGGAACTCAGAATTAAATCTTGGTCCTCTGGATGATCATGTTGACCAACCTGGGAAAGATTTTTTTAATATTAAATTATGTTTCCTAGCATAATTTAGTACAATGTAGTAAGATATATAAAAAGGATCAAAAGTTTATTTAAGTGGATTTATTTCGTTTTCCTAATTCTTATTACTATTCGGTCAAACAGGTATCTATCCTTCGATATATTTACTAATTATGGACTTCAAACGAGGTCAGGTCAGTACTTTATTATATATGGACCTGTTCAGATTATATGGACCGAGGACGAAGTCAGAGGTTCATTATAATCTTACAGGTCCATATAACGTATTTACTGAGTGAACACTCCTACATTTGTATATTTACATATGTAGATCATATTGTAAGTTTGAAAACGATATTGACTCGATGTTACTATTTTTGGAAATGATATTGACGATATTTACAGAGTATATCCACAGTGTGGGAACGGAACTGTACGGTTTTCTAATAATTTGGTCATTCGGGAGACTGTCAAGCGGGGCTCCGACATTTGCAAAATAACAAGTTGCTTGATGGAAACTTTGATGAACTCTTATGTTCCTATATAACGTTTCTGCTTCAAGTTGTGATAGCTAAAACATTCTTTATGTAAATATGAACCAATAAAACAATAAGAACGATGTATGCATCCAAACGTTTTCCTTAGAATGGTGGAGCTCCGTGTAAAACGATCAAAATTTTCACACAACAGCGATCCAAAATGTCAAATAAACATAGAAAAATCAATGTTTGCTACGTGAATTTTCATATGTACCTTTTATGATATATAGTCTTACCTGTCTGAAAGTTTCAAAGCCATTGTCCCAGTAGAAATCCAAATATATTCATTTTCTCCATGTCGGATATTTTTATTGACTGTACAATCGCTTGCAAGTTTACTGTAATATCACTCGGAGCCTTCCTGTACAATCACTTGCAGCTTTCCTGTGGCCTGTCCTATTATATTTATCTATGGTATTTGAAGTGAAAATAAGCACAAAACCAGTCATTTTGACAATTAAGATTCTATCAAGGAACCCTTTTAATGTGACTATATCAGAGACAAAAACAAAATGTGTACAATAGATATAAAAAAAGAAGGTGTGGTATGATTGCCAAAGAGACAAATCTCCACAAGAGACCAAAATGACAAAGAAATTTGCAGCTATAGGTCACCGTACGGTCGTCAACAATGAATAAAGGCCATACCGCATAGTCAGCTATAAAATGGCCCGAAATAACAATGTAAAACGAGAAAACTAACGGCTTATTTATGTACAAAAAATGAACGAAAAACAAATATGTAACACATAAACAAACAATTACTGAATAAGTATACAAGACAAAAAGAAAAGGACAGTACAAAATATGTTAAGAATCTAATCTAAAATAAAAATGAAAATAATCCTCGTACAAAATAAATATTTATATATACCGAAAGGTGACTAGGCAGGGTAAGTAGCATATTTTGATAATTTTTTTTACCAGCAAATAAAAAGAAATTAAATACATATTTGAACAATACAACAAAGAATATTTCATCACAGGATCGGGATATTGTAACTTAATAAAGGAATTCGAATGTGGAATGGTGGTAGCTAAGGCAGCAACCATTTGATTTTCGGGGAAAAATAAGATTCAATACCTTTCGAATTTAACTGACGGCCTAACTCATAATAAAACAATTTACGAAAAACATATATGACAGACATGAACCAACGACAACCACTGAATTACGGTCTCTTGACTTGAAACAGGTACATAAAGAATTTGGCAGGGTTAAAAATGTCTGTGTGCGCTAATTTCTCACCAAAACTAGCACAGCACAAGACCAAACTATAAAAAATCAGTTGAATGATCGGATCATCATTTAATTCTATCATTGACGATATAAGACCAGGTGCGGATCCAGCCTTTCTGCAAAAGAGGGGTCCAAAACACGGAACACCCTAAAACGTCCACAAAATAAAAAAAATGGAAAAAAAAACCACCAAAACTGCCTCTCCCCGCATACCGCATCCGCTTATGCAGGCTGCATCCATTCAAATAAAAGCTTCAAACATCAGTAACACTTTTGAGTGTGTAATTTAGGTTTTAAAAGAAATTGATAACAATACCAAATAACTAACTGTAAGTTATTAAATCGTAACAGAAAAAGGAGAGAACAATCATGCCAGACATATATTGTATTTGATTGCAGTAGTTTTAATAAATATTTCTGTGACAAAGGTATCATGGAAAACATAAACTGATCATGAATGTGGCAGAAGAGATAGTAGTAAGCACAATCTACTTAAGAGTTATAATTAGTCATATGCCACTAGAAACTATTACAGCAAAATGCAATGAGTGTGTAGGTAAAGGTAATACCTTTAACTAGCTTGTTTGCTAGCTGGACCGTGAAGTCATAACAAGGTACAGTAGGTTATTCTCCTTTCGGAGTAGTGTAGTTGGCCAAACGATGAAAAGAAAAGCTCCAAGCGATTGTACAGGAAGGCTCCGAGTGATATTACAGTAAACTTGCAAGCGATTGTATAGTCAGTAAAAATATCCGACATGGAGAAAATGAATATATTTGGATTTCTACTGGAACAATGGCTTAGAAACTTTCAGACAGGTAAGACTATATATCAGAAAAGGTACATACGAAAATTCAGGTAGCAAACATTGATTTTTTGATGTTTATTTGACATTTTGGATCGCTGTTGTGTGAACATTTTGATCGTTTTACACGGAGCTCCACCATTCTAAGGAAAACGTTTGGATGCATACATCGTTCTTATTGTTTTATTGGTTCATATTTACATAAAGAATGTTTTAGCTATCAAAACTTGAAGCAGAAACGTTATATAGGAACATAAGAGTTCATCAAAGTTTCCATCAAGCAACTTGTTATTTTGCAAATGTCGGAGCCCCGCTTGACAGTCTCCCGAATGACCATATTATTAGAAAACCGTACAGTTCCGTTCCCACACTGTGATATCAATATCGAGGATAAACTTCAAATTTGATTATATATTGGCTAACAATCTGATTCCTAACTATAATAAGATTTAAAAAGCGTTTTGGTATATTTAGTTTTAAATGGTTAAGGTGGTATGGTTGTCTTTCGCCAATTATTGTAAATAACAAAGAATCTAAGGTGCAGATTTTCAATTAAATGATCAAAATTTGAGGAGAAATGTCGATAAATAATGTAAGTTTTCATTCAAAAGAATGACAAAATAAGATTTAAACTTATAAACATTAATATATTTACGTGCATAGATTATTTTTGATTGACTGTTAATACTTTTAGATTGACACTTTAAGGGGAGGTAACTTAAAAAAAAGAGTTTTCTGAAAGATTCAAGATGAAATTTTACCAGTTCTTATTTTAACCATTTTAATCGGAAAAAATACGGTAACACTATCTTTTCTTTTGATATTCTGACAGCATTTTGTAAAAGCTATCTTTTCGTATTTTATTTTACAAGTATATATTTCAGTTTAGCTTCTACATGTTCTTATCACATAATGATTTTTTTCCCTGTATAATCCATATAAAATTTGTCATTGTGCCACGACCTGTAGCCTTAGTAAATACTCAGTGACCTATCAGTCTTATTCTATTTTTTAACATATCACAATCTATACTACGTTTTGGCAAAATATGAAAAAGTTATATCATTTTAAGTTAATTCTCCAATATCACCTTAAACTAGAGTATTTTTTTTAAAAGGACTTCAAATGAAGTGGAAGGAACCAACTTGTTATTGGTATGCGCATGTTTTATCGACGGTTAAAACGTCGAATTCAATGATTGATACATGTACATAAAGGGTATGCGAACTCTGGCGATTATAATATTTCTGGGCACTTTATATGAGTTTGTCAATCGATATTTTAGATAATCGGACTAAGGTGTTCAGACTTTACACCAAAAGTTTGGAAGTATAGATATATTGCCATTGGTTGATTTGTTAAGTTAAAATGGATAACACTCACATGAAGTACATCTATATTTGGTTCCTCCTCATCAAAATTGATCAAATTTGTTCTAAGTGGGGCTCTGCATGCAGGACGCCAGCATCTCCAATGTACTTTATCGAGTCTGGTTTTGTTTTTTTGGTACTTAAAACCATTGTAAATCAAAATGTGTCCTCCTCTTCTTCCGCGAGTTACATATGCCATCCTTCAGTTGGGATAACTTGGAGGAAATGCCACGAGGAGGACGAATTTCGCACGATTTTAATGATTGAAGCTGATTGGATGATCTTGGTGAAGATGCAATGCATCGTACCATTGATTGCTTTTTTTAAGAAGTCACATGTTCTATGCCCAAGAACATTTCTAAGATTTCCATCAATTGGTCGTTGCCATCTAATTTGCATAATCGGAGGATCACTGCATACAATCTATTTCAGGAAAATTAAAGGGGCTCTTGATTTTCTAATAGAAATACAACCCTGAAACTTCCAGAGGATTCCGAATTACAAACTACAACATAGTCATGAATATTGTTTGAAACTTTCGCAAAGATGGTGAAGGACCTAATAAAAGCAATCGAGAACACATCAAAATCTTTTACATTTTACTTGTGTTTGTACTGTTTTTTTCAAACCACATCTTTGTCTGATATATCTTACTATCTCACTTAGTCATGACCCTCTTCTACACGGGACTTCTTGCTATCCCTGTTGTACATGTGATTGTTTGCGTGTATCTTGTTGTGCGTCCGCAACTTTTTAGAATATCGGCTGCCATTTTTTTCATTTACGTTTGTTTTTATAATTGCACCCCAAGCATTGAAAAAAGTTTTAATTCTCAAACATTTTCAAACCACCCTGCCCCTGTTCCAACTGCTTCATCATGTTTATGATAAAATTGAATTGTTTAATTGGTTCGTGATACAAAATCAGTTCCACTTCATAATACATGTAAATCAAGTGTCATGTCGTATGTGTGATTGACCGTTATGATAATTGCACGTGTACTGTCTCTATATTTCGCGGGTACATGGTACCCGAACAATTCATCAAACACAAGGTATGTGTCTTTGGAGGAGCCAGCGTTGCTTATTTTTACGGTTGAAAGTGCTGCGACCAAAGATGGCAATTCAGATCATGCTGATATGTGTTTGGTAAATGGTGGCGGAACTCCAGTCCGTTGATTCAAAAGTGAGGAAATCGAAGATATGATAACAAAAATCGTGTCAATCAACAGAAATAAAAACAAACCATGGACTAGAACAGCTGATAAGGACAATGGAAACCCTCGCCGAAAATTTAATAAAATTGAAATTCCCGGACTCTTCAAACAAGAAACAGAGAATGTGTCCATGGGGGCACATGTGATGCCCCTGATTGCCTACCTCATACAGTTATAAAGGGGCATAACTGAAGAACGATACAATTGACACTACCTAATGTGTACTTGGTCAGAGTTTTGTGCTAATAAGTAATGCTTTTATATTTCATAGAATTTAGTTGAGATAAATTTACTCCAGTTAGAGAACGAAAACGAAAAATGTAGCATTTTTTTTTTTTATTTGATAAGGGGCATAACTCTAGAACGAACACAGAGGCCGAAAACAAATTAAACTTGATATGTGTTGTGTGGTTGTAATTAGCATTGTGTATAGTTTCATAACATTTGGTGAAGACAAACTAAAGTTGGAGGACTGAAGCCAACCTTTGGACGGACGAACGGACGGACACGAGTAAAACTTTTGAGGAATTAAACTGAAGGGTAACCGAGGGTAAAGATTTACAATAGGCATGTGTATTAACCAAAGGCACTGATACAAATATCCTGTAAACGAAAAATTAAACGAATCTAAACGGACAACCACCAATATTATCGAGGACGGAGTTGCTCTTTTAAAGTATAATTAATCGACACAACTATTACCGATGCATTGTCGGAATAATGAGTTGTCGGAGTATTGGGCTGTCGGAGTATTGGGCTGTCGGAATAATGGGCTGTCGGAATAATGGGCTGTCGGAGTATTGGGCTGTCGGAGTAATGGGCTGTCGGAGTAATGGGCTGTCGGAGTAATGGGATGTCGGAATAATGGTTGTCGGACTAATGGGATGTCACCGATTTCTGTACCATATGATAAAGTAAAAACTAATAAAGTTATAAATAAAATTAGTTATGAAAAAAAAAAAAAATATTTTTCTGAAATGTTTATACCCTCATTATACCTTAAATGTCATTTGATCTCTATTGGAGTAAAGTCTTATTTGAAATCAGACTGCTTCTTATTTTTATATTAACCCAGCCATATTATGCCTGTCCAATATCAGGAGCTTGTACATAGTTCAGTGGTTGATGTTGGTTCATATCCGTCATTTTTGTTTTTCATAATATTTTTGTTTTTTATAAATTAGTCTGGTATATTTGAAGTTTGAATTGATGCTTCATTTCAAATTTTGTTAGCGTTGTCTTTTATAGATTACTATATCATGTATAGGGTATGAGTATTTTAATTACTAACAGGTCATCATTGGCCTCTAATAAGTAATTACAATGGTTACATCCACTTAATTGAACTCTGATGGATAGTTTTCTCATTTATCGTACCACATCTTATTTTAATAAATATTTAATTATTACTGAAGGGCTATTACTTTTTTTAACAGTGGACTTACCATTTAGGCTTTGTTGACCTTTGTAAATCTATTTTTGTTGTTATTTTCTACTGTTTATACATGTTATAGTTTCCCTTTATCTTTAATATTCTTTCCTAACACATAAAAGGGTAAACAATATCATTTAATGACAAAAATAACTACTAATACATAAAACGTAGGCAACTGAAAATTTTGCCTCATTTGTATATAACTTCGACTTGATCCTCATTCTTGCTGTTTAATATTATCATTGTTTTATGAAAATGAGGTCTTAGTAAAATTAACCCTGGCAAACAGACATCTTCTTTTTTTATATGACACCTTGCATTCATTGTACAACAAGTAGACCTATGCTTATTCAAAGAACCATAAAATGCGGTCATGGTTTTATGAATCTGCCAGAGAGACATGCACACCTTACAATTGTTACATATCCTACAAATATAATCTACCTGTAACTTTAAGCATAATTATGATAAACAATGCAGTGTTTCATTGACCAATGAAAATGAGGTCAAGGTCATATAAAATATGACAGACAGACATGTGCATCATACAATCATTCCGTTCACTAAATAAAGTGGCCTTATTGCTTACAGTATCCGGAAAATAAACCAAACCACAAAAACGAAACATTTTCATAGTTCCTTATACCCTGCCACATTCGTAATGTATGTGCCTGTTCCAAGTCAGGAGCCTATAATTCAGTGATTGTCCTTTCCTTATGTGTAACATTTAACTGTTTTCCATTTTTTGTACATAAATTAGGTTGTTAGTTTTCTGGTTTAAATTGTTTTTGTTGTCATTTCTGGACCTTTTATAGCTGACTATGCAGTATAACTGGGAGTACTCTCAGATCTGTTAATTGTGTCTTTTTGTGTAGGGATGTATAAATACCCGGCCACGTCCACTTGTATTTTTGTCCATCTGATGAGTTAAGCCTTTTTCAACTGATTTTTATAGTTTATTCTTATGTTGTACTGTTATACCACTGTTACAGGTTAGGGGGAGGGTTGGGATCCTGCTAATATGTTTAACCCCGCCACATTATTTATGTATGTGCCTGTCCCAAGTCAGGAGCCTGTAAATCAGTGGTCGTTTGTTTATGTGTTACATATTTGTTTTTCGTTCATTTCTTTATATAAATAAGGCCGTTAGTTTTCTCGTTTGAATTGTTTTACATTGTCTTAGCGGGGCCTTTTATAGCTGACTATGCGGTATGGGCTTTGCTCATTGTTGAAGGCCGTACGGTGACGTTTAGTTGTTAATGTCTGAGTCATTTTGGTCTCTTGTGGACAGTTGTCTCATTGGCAATCATACCACATCTTCTTTTTTATATTTGTTCATTGTTAAGGCTGTAGGGTGACCTTGAGTTGTTAATTTCTGTTTCATTTGGCCTCTCATGGGGAGTTGTCCAATCATACCCCATCTTCTTTTTTTATATTGTCCTATGTACTATGAAAATAAAGTAAGATGAAACTTCTCAGTCAGACATATGCACCTAGTTGACCTTTTGCTAATTTGAAAACAAGAAAATAGAGAAACTGGCCAAAACAAGAATGTGTCCCCAGTTCACGAATGCCCCACTCGCACTATCATTTTCTATGTTCAGTGGACCGTGAAATTGGGGTAAACCCTCTAATTTGGCATTAAAATTAGAAAGATCATAATCATAGGGAACATGTATACTAAGGTTGAAGTCGTTCAACTTCATCAAAAACTACCTTGACCAAAAACTTTAACCTGAAGCGGGACAGACGGACGAACGAACGAACGGACGGACGAACGAACGAACAGACGGACAGACGAACGGACGCACAGACCAGAAAACATAATGCCCCTCTACTATCGTAGGTGGGGAATAAAAAACAAAAAGGTAACATTAAGCAATGAACCATAAAAATGAGGTCAAGATTGAATAAAACATGCCAGTCTAACATGTACATCCCTAAAAAATTTCATACAAAAAATATACTTGACATGTTGCAAACAATATTAGAAAACCCGACCAAAACACAAAAACTTAACAATAACCACTGAACCATGAAAATGAGGTCAGAGGATAGAAAACCAGATAAATTGACACAAATCCCTGTGGTAAGACAAAATGTGCCATAATCATGATATTAATATTAGTCCAAATGATAATGAAGTCTTGCATGGCTATTCTGTTCTGTTCTGGTTAAGAAAATCCCTCCTTCTGGCTTCAAAGGAGCACTTCGCACAATGACGAATAAATGTTTATATATATATATACCTAAAAAGACATACTAGGTACGCCTCGTGAGATGAGTGTTGGTTACTGTCAAAGACCCTTACGCTTGCTTGGCGGAAGGTTTTTAATTATGAATATGAGTTCGTAGTCCATGAAGAGCAAAGCAAAGCTTCCTTGTCATGTATTTTACATAAATTCTACAGTGTAGCAGGCATCCATGCATTTACATTTGCAACCACAAGCACATATAAAGCTACTAGGGTCCAATATAAAGTTAGTGTCTAGCTATTTCAACTTTTTTCTTGGACGCCGTCATAGTAAAAAAAATCCTTTCAAGGCGTAATAATTGTTTGTAATAAAAAAGAAGAAACCTAAATCTTACTTGTTAGTTGTTACGGGCTAACAAAAAAGATTTATTTAAAGTTGGTTATACATACAATACAACATAAACTCAAGAGCTTTTATCCAACATACATATATGACAAGCACAATACATAAAACATTAAGTTCATCACTGAGATAGTAGTCTCAGATAGAGGGAGACAGGGTCAACCAAACCCCTATTCAATCTGAATGTAGGACAGAAAGTCACAGGACAAAAAGTCACGGTCAACAAGTCACAGACAAAAAGTCACAATTCAGTTTAGAGATTATTTTTCGTTGAACAAGAAAACACTTTTTTTTGTATTTGTCTTGAAGTTTTATATAAGAAGCAACTTAGTAATTAAAATTTATTCAATAAATATCAATAATAATCAAATAATTGTTATGAAAACAAAATGTCAAAGTGGCTTGGTACTTGGTATCAGGTCCGTTCGCGCCCAATATACTTTCGCACCCTACACGTTCGCACCTCGCATGTTCGCACCCAAGGTCTGTTCGCACTCTACACGTTCGCGCCCAATTTTAATTCAAATTCCAGTTGAATAATTGGAAAATCATCATTGTTGTTTTTAATTGCTTTCGTGTAAATACTGAATGTATTTATAGCTAGGTATGAGTAAAAGATTGAAGATTATAAATGAAAAACACAAAAGATAATTGTTTTTAACAGCTTGGTCCCTTTGATCTGAAACAATGAAACAATAAAATATAGCAATACACTATTATAACCAAAACATGATAAAATTTATTCAAGACTCAAAAAAAAAAAAAAAACGTAGTCAGAATCTCACTTCATTTTGAAACAAGTCAATGAAACAAAGTTATACATGTCATAGTAATACACTAACCAAAACATGAAAAAGAGTTATTCAACACAAAATAACTTGAACGTTGACAGAATCCCACTTTATTTAGAAAGGAATAATTTTTTTTAACAATACACTATCCAAAACATGATTAAGATTTATTCAACACAAAAAAATGCTGTATCACTTTATTTTGAGACAATGAAAACAATAATACTTATAAGCATACTACTTGATTACAAAGTTGAAATTGGGCGCGAACATGTAGGGTGCGAAAGTGAGAGGGGGCGAACATGAGTGGGTGCGAACGTGAATGAGCGCGAACGGACCCGGATTCTTGGTACTTAAGGATGTCTGCTGGTGTCGTTTTTGACACTTTTTGCGCACCGTAATTTATAAAGAAAGTCGTAAAAATGTAAACAGTGTTTGACAAAACTAAATCAATAAAATGGTTGAAATATGAATAATAGTTATAGATTAATCATTTTATAACGTATATGTATGCTACTATTAATAAAAATAAACATAGACGACATTATTAAATCCCGCGATTTCCGGTATTTGTTTACATGGAAGCAGCCGACCACTTGACAGCTTCAACGGAGAGTCTAAAAGAATTTATAGATGTCATTTTACACCGTTTTGATAGTATTTTATATTTTTTATAGTCTTTGAAATTTTTATATATTATTTATCATGGGAAAACTTCGCAATTATGGCTTTAGAACATCGAAACAAGTCAGAAAACTCGTGTCCATTCGAGAGGGTCAACGAAAACGGTATTTTGAAGAGGATCAGGATCTAGCTTTAAAGTCACTTCATGCTGATCACTCATATGATGTAAAATGTAAAAAAATAGTCCCAGATATTTCGAATATTGTTCATGAAGAAGTTTTAGACAATGACGGAAATAACTTGACCCCAACAGATGACTGGCGCATTGGTCGTAGAGTAGTGGAACTTGGTGTTATTGCTGACCACCTACAACAATGTAAACACTGTGGTCTACCACTGTCTCTTCATAACATTATTGATATAAAGACATATGGCTTGGGGTCAGTGTTGAAAGTGTTGTGCACAAATAAGTCGTGTGGGAACATCAACGCTATCCCAACTGGAAAACAACATGACCACAAGATTTGGGATGTAAACACAAAGTTAGCTTTAGATAAATATAACAAAATAACAGGAATGAACACAGAAACACATGAAATAAAAATTGCAAAAAAAAATTGCATGAAAAAACATAGTGAAAAGATTCCCTTTCCTGAAAACGTGAATTAAAAAGGTAGACTTAATATGTAAGGTTCACTCTACATGTATAGTATATATGTATGAGGGAGGGTAGGAGGGGTACTGATCCCGAAATCACGGGCTTAAAAACATGAAAGCCTGAGGTCCCGAAATTTGAAAAAGAAAATTCCTGCATGATGGCCGCATCCCGAAAAAGGTCCTATCCCCCCTCAAATATACATGATATATACAGAAACTAAAATGATAAAAAGCTGAAGTCAGGCGATATCCCCATTAAATCAGAAACTTTATATCCATGGACGAAAGAAAATTTGGAGAAACTCATGATCTTAAAGAAAAGTATTTGTATGTTTGGGCATTTGACTTTCTAGGAGGGGGGGGGGGGTGGGGGGGAGGGTGGTAGTCTTTTCATGTCGACCAGGATATTGTTTCACCCGCTATGCAGATGATTTTTTCCTCATATATGTTCAATGTGGAAAGTTTCTTTTCTTTTATTGGCAAAATGCGGGCCTGATTATTTTTTTTAATCTAAGTGCGGGCCAGATATTTTATTTTGACAAAAATTAGGGTAGGGATATTTTCAAAAAAAAAAATAGCCACTCTCCCTCCCCCAGAAAGTCAAAAATGGTCTGTGCTAAATCTGTATTTGATCATAAAACATTATTAGATTGATCAGACCCCATACCACAAATGTACCAATTCAACCTGATTTGGGCTGATTAAACTGTGGGTGTAAGATTTAATTGAAACAACAAAGTGTTTGGTATATTTTCATATTGGGTAAGAAGGTACAAGAAAAAATACATTGTATTTTTATTTATACAGCCACTATAAAATAAAAAAAACCAACATGTATACATGTATGTAATAAGCTTTGAACATGATGAATGTGACAGTCTTGTCGGCATGCTGTCTTGTTTAATAGAAAATAAAGGAATATGGATTAAATGTACATGAGACAAAATCACACAAAATACATAGAAGAAAAAAATGAATAATGAATGAACAGGATACTGACCTAATATCACTTTATTTATAACATTGACTCGAGATTTCTGTACAAATGTTTCTATGACCTTAAACATGAATAGAACTGCACTCAATTAAAATTTTGACTGTGTTGCAGTTCTGATAAAATATAGATGGACACCTTTAAAATTTTCAAGAACTTTTTCAAACCAATTTTGATAATTATAAAACTTATCAGTTATCTCTTATTATATACTGTTCTTACAAATT
The DNA here is from genome assembly GCA_019925275.1 of Mytilus edulis. Lineage (NCBI taxonomy): Eukaryota > Metazoa > Mollusca > Bivalvia > Mytilida > Mytilidae > Mytilus > Mytilus edulis. The sequence continues at coordinate 113,431,547 of CM034360.1, forward strand.
ACCAAGTTTGTTGGTATTTTGTTTAAATGCCAAACCTATAGGTATTATAGGTATAATGATTTAATGAATAGTTAAAAAAGCTAAAATGTTCAGTACAAACTAAATTCAGATGGTCACCTTTAAAATTTTTCGTAACTATTCCAAATCAACTTTGATTTTCATAAAACTTATCTGTAATCTCTAGTATATACTATTGTTTCAAATAACAAAATCAATTAAAAAAAATTACAATAAATAGTTAAAAAATATAATTAAGATTTACATGTTTTTCAAATATATTTTAGCTGCTATTGATCTTGGACTTGGAGAACACCAGATAAATGGCCTTCTTTCCATTCTTAATATCCCTACAGTCAGCCACTGCATGATTGACAGCAGAATAAGAGAAGTTGGAGATGTCATTGAATCTGTTGCAGACCAGTCAATGGAAGAGTGGACAGAAAGAGAAAAAGAAATGACTAGAGAGTATGATCATAATTATTAGTTTATCACTCCTATTTTAACATACATACAATGATATGAAAAATATCCATATTCATGATCTAAAAATTTTATTCTTTGAAAATAAATATACAATACATATTCCTTTTCCGAAAATATAAAACTTATTTGGCAATCTTTAAAAAAACAAGGAAAGGCCAGTTTTTAGCATGTTTTGTAGCAAGCACAAATACATCTACATTCCATATCATTCCTTAACATTATAAATACCAGAATGACCTAGCTGATACAACTTCATGTAATAACACTATAAGTTTTATTAGGTGATGATGATGGGGGTGATTAACCACCTTGACTGGCTGTGAAGCCCTCACACGGTCAGCTTACCGTAATAAGGTCGCAAAAAGGCGTCATTGCAGGATAATTTATATTTTACCCCTCCCCCCCCCCCCCCCCACACACACACACTGTATTTTAAATTATCTGATTTTTGTCTGCCCATATTTCTCATAAGGCCAACTCCTCCATTGCGGATGGACCAATATTAATGAAACTTGACACGGTTATACATGTAGTACGTACACAACCTGAGGCTGTGCATGAAGAAAAAATATTTTTGGTTAGAATTATTTCAAGGGAGATAATTTAATTTATTTAGTTTTATATAGCAATAAATGGCAACAAATCTTGTAAGCACAATTACTTCTAAACGGTTCAATCAATAATGATGAAACTTCACACAGTTGTTGTCACCACCTGAGGATGTGCATGAAAGAGGATATTTCTTTTCAGAATTTTTATCAAGGGAGATGATTGCAATTACTTAGTTTAAATATCACAATATACATTGTAGGTCTTGTACATGTAAGCACAACTAGTACTCCTCCTAAATGACTGTAGCAATATTAATGAAACATTACACAGTTGATTTACATTAACAGAGAATAGGCATACAGGAAGATGTTCTTGGTCTGACATATTTAAAGGGAGATAATTGAACTTACTTTATATAGATGTAGTTATTTTGTTTTGTTTCCATACACTTAACATGCAAAGTTTTCTCGTTTGAATTGTTTTACAATGTCTTATCGGGGCCTTTTATAGCTGACTATGCAGTATGGGCTTTGCTCATTGTTGAAGGCTGTACAGTGACCTATATTTGTTAATGTTTGTGTCATTTTGGTCTTTTGTGGATAGTTGTCTCATTGGCAATCATACCATATCTTCTTTTTTATAAAGACAGATAACTCTTGATCATTATTAATTTTAAATGTTCTGTCATTTTAATATAGCTATGTAAATGAATGTGTATTCCTTTTATTAAAGGCATTAATAATAGTGCTCAACACATTCATTCTGTGTCAGAAATCTTATATGCTGTGTTAAATATATTTAATCACAATCTTGTTAAGCTATATATTTTGTGTTAAAATATTTATGTCACCCGATCGACAATGTCGGGTGACATATTGCTTTTCCTCTGTTTCTTTTTCTGTATTATTTCTTCCACCTATTTTGTCCGGCAGTTTTCTCAGAGCCAATGGAACCAATCTTAATGATAGTTAACTATAAGGAGGAACACAAAATTCCGGGTTGCAGTAGGTCTTAAGACCATAAAAATGGCTGCCATTACCATGGAAACGGAACAATTGTCAAAAATTCCAGTTTTTGGTTTTAATGAATTATTTGGAGTTGCTTTAACTTAGAATCATTATATTTTGATACAATGTAGGTGCCGGGCATATACTGGTTTTGGATGATTTTGGCAATCATTGGAACTATCATGTTGCCATGGAAACTACACCAAAAATTTCCAAAATATCAAAATGCTCCAAATTTAATAAAAGTCCACAGTAACAATGAGCAACATTGGTAGATGTGCAATTTGGCATTGGAATTTCAAAAATGTCTGCCGTTACCATGGAAACAAGTCAAAAATGGTGAAAATGCTTCAAAAACCTTAAAGTGGCATTTACTTTCTTAAAATGGTAGGTCAAATCCATTGAAACTTTGATGGTATGTTCCCTCCCATGTACCAATGTGGTATCTGCCATTAAAAATTTGGAATGGTATCTGTTACCATAGAAACCAGTCAAAATGTCAAAAATTTCAAAAATTTTAAAATGCTCCAAAATTGATGAAACTTACTATATTTGTTGACTGTCAAGTCTACATGAGACTTTTGAAGTTGGAATTTCCAAAATGGCCACCGTTGCCATGGAAACTGCAGAAATGTCAAATATTTTCAAAATACTCCAAACTTAATGAAACTTTATTATATTATTGTCAACTGGCATGTATACAGATGAGACTTTTGACTTTGGAATTTTCAAAATGGCTGCCGTTGCCATGGAAACAGAAGAAATGTGAAACTTTTGACAATGGTCAAAATGTACTGAAAATTTACAGAAAGATATATCGCAATGCGTTGATCTGCATTCACTGTTAAATTGTTTTCAAATGGCTGCCGCTTAGTGGCAATAGGGGAAGGGTGACATCCGCTATTGCTTGCAATGGCAATTCTAGTTTATTTTATAGTTTGTATAATTATTTCCCTTCAGATCTGATGGCAATGACAATGTTACAGTCTCGGTTGATGCTGCATGGCAAAGAAGAGGCAGTGGCAGATCTTATGACAGCCTGACAGGTAAACCCTTTTATCCTGATTTGGACTAATGATTAATCTGACATTTAAATAAATAAATACAAATGTATACATGTACACAATGTATAATACAAAACATGCAGTTTTTATGATATGCTTAATGAGGACCCAAAATTTGTATATGATACCCTATAGAAATCAGTTTGTATTTCCATCTTGTCTGTCAGCATTTCTTATGTTGTATGATAACTCAATTGATCGATTAAAGTAAAATTTAAGACATTATGCTAAGCATCATTAGAGTAAGCTTCCTTTTAATTTGCAAGTATTTCCAATTTTTTTGTTTCTGAGTAATGAACTTAGGATTCATCTTTTCGTGACAGAAGTATTTGATTTTTTTTTTGTTGGAGGATACATCATTGGATTTATTATAGGATTAAACTCATTTTTTTCTAGAGGTTATTGATGTGTTAGCTCGGTAATGAATACACGTCAACGTTATGTTTCCATAGGCAACGTGAGTAGTTTCGGCAACATGGTTTATCGAAGTGTAAACCTTGAATAGAAACTAACGGACCAATCACATTCAAGTATTTGTGGATATGCAAATCATATTAGAATTATTAATTCATAATGAACATACTTTACAACAGTTACAACACTTGCAAAAATGAGTTTAAATGGATACACTGTCAGTTGATTGAGTTTGTTAATAAGTTTTCTTGAATAATCATATTTATTTAATATTTATTTCAAACAGGACACTGCTCCATGATTGGTTCGAAAACAGGAAAAGTAATCAACTACAAGTGGAGATCTAAAGCCTGTCGAATTTGCCAGAGAGCAGAGACATCAGGTAATATTCCTAGAGTTCATAAATGTAATAAGAATTTTACAGGAAGTGCTAAAGCCATGGAACCCGATATGGTTGTCGATATGGTCAAGGAGTCACGGTCAAAGGGTGCTAATATAACTGCAATTATTGGAGATGAAGACACGACAACCATTGCCAGACTACGTGCAAAAGTAGATCCAACAATTGTAAAACTATCAGATAGCAACCATATGAAAAAACCCATTAGAAATCGTCTGTATGAGCTCAAAAACAAACATTCAACTCTATCACCTAAAGTCATCAGTTATATAATGAAATGCTTCAATTACCTAATTGCTCAAGGTAAAGGACAGCCAAAAAAGATTGAAGAAAACTTACATGCTTTATCCAAACACCCCTTTGGAGATCACAGTTCCTGTTCCACAGATTGGTGTAGATTTATTGCAGATCCAAGCATCAAGTACAAATCTTTACCTTATGGTAAACCTTTACAGGATAAGGCATTACAAGAATCATTGACAACATTATTTCAAAAATATATATTAAATTCAGAAAAGTTAGCCAATTTAGGAAGTACTCAGAGTAATGAGAGTTTTAATAAAAGTGTTGCAGCCAAAGCACCGAAGAACAGGTTTTATGGTGGGTCTAGAAGTCTTGCATACCGTGTCGCTGCAGCTGTTGCTCAGAAAAATACAGGGCACAGATACACAGTAGATGTAAGAAAAGCATGTTGATTGTTGAAATTCGTTTACTTTGTATTTACTAGTTATTTCCAATTTATATGTACTAAAAACAGTTCATGAAAGGAAGAAAATATATATATAAAAAGGGAGATAATCCAGCTCAGTGGTTTTTCCACCAGAGTTGAGTGGGATATTCTTTTGTGAGCTCGATAACAGTACATGTATTTCTTGTATTTATTTTATGATGTTTTTCTTCTGATTTTATGCATGCATCTGTATAACATATAAGAGACATTTATAAGTATTTTCTGCAAATAAGTTTCATTAAGTTTTTAAATAGTGAAATTAAAACTCATTAAGTCTCTTATTGTGTCCTGTTTTTTATAAGAAATGGAACTACCTTGGATTTCAAAGATTTTTAATTTAATAAAAGTGAATATGATATCCTGAGTTTAAGGCATTGAAACTTGTCACAAAGTAAGCCATTAAAATCAAAGAGGTCTTTGTTTTGGATTGTTTTTTTAATCAAAGACCATCATGGCCTCAAAAAGAATTTAAGTATATTTAATTATAGTTTCAAAAATAAGCTGCTTTGTTGTTTATCTATTGTTTATGTTTTCATGTTGTCTTATAGTTTTCACATGTTATATATATATGTAAATAGCCATGAACACCATACATGTCTTATGATTTCAGGTTAATGTGTCAAGTGGATTGTCACCAGGACTTTACACAAGAAAACTTGCAACCCTAAGAGACATACAGGCCCGCTGAGAAAGCGAAAAGCCGTAGCCATTACAACTGAGGCAAAACTTCGTAGAATTGCATTGAAAGCCAGTCGGTAAGTGTTATATAGTTTGCACCACATTCTTTGTGGACATATATTACCCAGTTTGTGATTTTGAATATAATTTTAATTTTTCAATTGCAAACTTGATGGTTACATGAGGAGATATATAAAAAATGTATTTCCAGCTATCAAAATTCAATGAATGTGGTTTAATTTTAACTTACAAACTGTTTTCTTCATTCTAGATAATGTGATCCCTGGATAAAATAATATGTTTAGATTCTGAAAAGCTTTGCGCGATAGTGCAATGGATACCCTAAAAATTATTGTATTACTATAAAATTAATAAGAAGATGTGATATGAGTGCCAATGAGACAACAATAAACTCCATCCAAGTCACAATGTATAAAAGTTAACAATTATAGGTCAAAGTACGGCCTTCAACACGGAGCATTATAACATTTATATTTTAATTTATCCATCATTTCAGACTTTAGATCAGTTAGAAATACTAATTTTAAGGTCAGTTACCAAAATGTTAAGGTCATTTTTTAAAAGTGGATTGACCATAAAGCCCTTCTATTGTGCTTAAATTTTTATCCTTTTTTTTATTTTTAGCAATCAGTCTAGTTCCACTTTTGAGGTACGAGAGGGGGTATGTTACCAGTCCAATACCATGATTGACACTGCGACTGAAGATAGTGACGAGAAAATTTTGGAGATTCCTGCACCTAAAAACAAACCAGTAGAGAATGACAGTAAACCTGATGTATCAACAATGACGCATATTTACTTTGACATTGAAGCTACAGGACTAGGTAAAAAAGGAGCTTATAGAAACAAAACCCTCACTAAAGAAAAGACAATATTTAATCTTGCATTTAGGTCCATTTTGCATCGAGAACTTCACAATATTTTATAGCAAGAATACTCCACCTTTAGTAGTACAGTATGGTAGGACACTTTGTCCTTTTTATGCATGAATGATTCTTGTTAAAATTTGTGTCACTGAGATACTATGCATTTTGCAGCATTGATGATTTCCACATTCCGACAGACAACAAAAAATAGTCATTGAAAAACTAAAGGCTCCTGGCTTCGAACAAGTACATTTGAATTTGACTAGGTAATGTTTTGAATCAGGCCAAATAAAAAAGTATGTGTGGTTCCAGTTACATCTGAAAAAAAGTTAGGGTAGGTAGGTAGGGATTTTTTTTATTTTATGGTTTTTTTTTTACATTGAGTCTATCATGTCTATGGGAGCAACATTCTGACTTTAACAGTGCTTGATGAAAAATTACAATAAAATCATTAGGGTAGGCTATTTTTAAGCCGAAAAAGTAGGGACGGTAGGGTTACTGGAACCACACATATATTTTTATTTGGCCTCATGAAGATTAGTACTAAATCTTTCCCATTACATCACACCACTCAAAATCAGCATGCAGGTCACCAACAATTCATACAAAGAAAACAGCATGTAGGAATAATTTATTATTTCCATTCTGTAAAATATATTTCATTATTTTCTTTATTTCTTTCTTCAGGTAGAACTTCACATATAACGCAGATATCAGCAAGGAGAGGTCTGGAAACATTTTCTAAGTACATTCTACCAGCCCGTGAAATAACACCTAAAGCAGCTGAGGTTACATGATTGACATTCCAAAATGGTTCTTTGTATTTACTTGACAAAATAGTCCCAGCTGTTGGAGTGAAGGAAGGACTGACTGGTTTTATTTCATTTTTAGAAAAATCAACCAATAATGTAATCTTTGGTCATAACATATATAATTATGATTGTCCTGTTTTGTACAATGCCTTAGATAATTGTTCTTTGCTTGATGATTTTCAAAGCAAAATTGTTGGCTTTGTTGATACTTTAAAATTGTTTAAACTTTCTTTTCCTAATCTTGGCTCATATTCACAATGTAAGTTGTGTGACACATTAATTAACCTTTCTTATGATGCCCACAATGCTGAAGATGATGTTAATGCACTTTTTAGATTAGTCAATGAATAAATTGACAATTTTACAGATGTTCAGACAGTTTTTCAATCAGAGCTTAGTGTATGTTATAATTATGTGTCATTAAAACAAATGAATAAAAATGTGCCTTCACTAAAACAGATGTTGGATGATAAAGTTGTAACTAAAAGAACGGTAAATTGTATTGCCAGAAGTGGACTTAATTTAAGTCATTTACGACTTGCTTATTCCAGAAATGGTAGAACAGGTATTAAAGATATTTTTAGTGAACCCTGTGGGTCCAAAGCCAGAGTAACCAAATCAGCAAAAATTATTGACAGTGTTTCAGACTTTTTGAAAGAATTGTGATGTCAGAATTGTTTACTGTAAATTCAGAAATCATTGTGTGCATTTATTATTATGATTTTGTCATGACTGGCCAAAATGCTTATAATTTTTATCACAAATGCATGTACATGTATCAGATTTCAAAATGTGAGATCTTTTTATTGGGATATACCTCTGATCGAATCATTCCATTGTTCAAATTGCGTTTTGATGTATGCCAATATTGTTATGACTTGATAAGTGGATCAGGATGTAGAATATTTGTATTTTGACATTGAGGATAATGTGATGATTTATTTTTCTTTTCTTTTAATAGTACACTGCATATATATTTACTTCAAAATACAATAAAGTCAATCCTGTTACCTCAGCTGCTTTATGTGTTAGGGACGGACCATTTAATTGCAGGGGGGGCATGGTTTTTTTTTTCTGGTCAGAATATTTTTTTGCGCGCTACGCATGCAAATTTAGTTATTTTTGAGAAGTAGCACAACAAATTATTTTATGGTAAATATCCTGTGTCAGAATATTTTTTTTGTCCCCTTGCTGGCCAAATTATTTATTTTCTCAAAATTCAGAATCAAAATATGTATTAACGAAAACACCATTGTCTCACCTGTAAAGAAAGTCACAGATAGCAAGACACATGGATTGCTTTTCTAATGGCTGCAGTGTAAACTTTTATCAAAGTTTTGTGATCAGGTCAGTTTTTCATGCTCAAAATCTAGGGGCCATGAGCGACTAGTCTACTTTCAAGTTTTGTCCCTGCTGTTACTCAGTAACTATACTTAGTAGGTCAATAATATTTTGTCTGTGGGATAAAGGGAAGGTTCTCAAGTCAGTCTAACACCTAGCTGTCACCCAACCCTGACCTCATTTTCATGGTCCACTGACCACATTTAGATTTTGGGATAAGGTCTTGTTTCTTTGTAACTATACTTGTAAGTTAATGATATTTTGATTATGGATTCATCCCATGGTAAGATGTACTGGTAATTCAGTCTGACACCTGTCATCCAACCCTGACCTCATTTTTATGGTTCAATGACCAGGTTAATATTTTATTAGGTCTGTTTCGGGCAATTGTATTTGGTCTATGTATTCATGCAAAGGTCAGTCTGATATAAGGTCAATATTTAGTGACTTATCATCCTTGAACAGGGGATTCCATCTCTTTGGGGTAGGCAAAGTGTGAATCATGTAAAATCATTATAAAAATAGACAGAAGAAAATTTTCCACTTTGGTTTTTTTCCATCTAGGTCAAGGAGATGTTTTGTGGGCCTGTTGATTGAAAATTTCATTTTGATGATTGCCCCCCCCCCCCCTTTTTTTTTTTTTGCTGGTAAAAATCATAAGAACTTAGTTATAACACCCTAGGTGATAAAGAATAAAGTTAATCTGGCCTACATTAGCTGCTTAGACATTGATATGAAAATATGATAGGGATATCAATTTTCTCATAGTCACATTTTTTAGCTTTTTGAATTTTTTTTTATCAAATTGATCAGATATATAGTTGGAAAAGATGCCATCAAAAGTGAGAGAAAAAAACTGTAAACAGTACAAGACCATTTATATATGAATCAATATGGATTTTTTAATTGTAAATTTAAAAATTTTAGTAGAGGTTTAGTAAAATAACTCGTTTATTGGTACAAAATACAAAAAAATCATACATTTTCCCGTACTTTTTTGTGATTAAATTATTTTGGATTTAACTCAAAATTTGCACACGAACATACATTTTTCTTTTTTCTTTTTGAAAAAGACTCTATGGAGCATCAATTTTGTAAAGGAATAAGATTTTCTTGTTATTTCTTATTAGTAAAAAAATCAAAAATATGTTTTCAGTAATGTTTTCCCGTACTTTTTATTTACATTATTTATTGCCAAAAATAGAATAGATCACTATCAGTATTGTAAAAAAATTTCCAACATTGTTAAACTTGAACATATATTGTTGCTTGTCATTGGAATAAAAATTCGATTAATGTAGTAACATTAAATGTTTTTTGTATTTCAAACAAGGCCACCCCTTCCTGAAAAAACTGCTGATTTTCCCAATGCATGTTATTGTGGACGTAAAGATGTTACGGCTGCAAAAAAACTGGACACGAAAATTTTTTTTTATATTATTTTTTTTTAACTAACATATCAGCCCTATCAATTAATGCATAGTTTGAATGATTCTTGTTATTTTGATTTTGAGCAGCAGATTAAATGGCTTCAATTTGCCAATAAATATGGCCCCATAAATATAATACATTTCCATTTATCATGTTTATCAAGCTTTATGAGCAATTTCCTTAAATTAAAAATGAATATATATGTAATAAAAAGAAAAAATTTCAAGATCTTTTTCAAATATATTCAAACCATGGGCCAATTGTCAACAATTTGTTTGTGACTTTTTGTCCTATCAAATTTGTGACTTTATGTCCTGTGACTTTTTGTCCTGCGACTTTCTGTCCGTTTACCTTCAATCTAAATCAGTGAACTGAATTTATTGTTTTTGCAGTAGTCCGGGTAACGAGTCGATATCTGTTATTAATCATACAAATTGCGAGTCAACACTTACACACCTTTTTTTCAGAATGTCAGCTAAAAAAAAGAACCACTGGTGATACGGTGTGTAGAAATACCGCAAAGGACTTCTTAGTGCACTAAGAAGAAAGTTTTTGCACTAAGGACATTAAAACGATGTTTTAGGACCACAAAGAACATGGATATAAGTATAAAACTCATAATTTTAAAGTTTGGTATCAATAGCTTTTGTAATATTGAAGTTAAATGACTTTTTAATCAGCGCGTGCCATTCGACACGTGACCAACGGCTTATTGCAAATTCCCAATCATCATGTCCAATCAACCTTATCGAATAAACAATTGTCTTTGATCGTTACTAATTGATTAGTTAATGGTAGTTGTTGAATAAACCTAACGGTTTAGCGTGTTATAATTTCAAGTTGATGAAAGAAAAATTAAAAATTGAATTTTGTGTTTACTTTGTTTTATTTTGTTATTTTGTTTTGAAGGAAATTGCTAAATAATATTCTTTTGGTTTTTTTTAAAGAAGCCAATTTTGAGATACAAATTGAGAAAAAAAATGCTTCTGATATTTCATTTCCTAATTTACAACACAAGAGTCTGCATACTTATACCTTGAAAGATATTTGAGAATAAAAAAATGTGGCGTCTGTGGGGTTCTTCAAAACCCGATTACAGAAATGTTATAAAAAGACTTCAAGAGGTAAATACTATTTTATGAAATAACATACCGTTTTTTTTGGGGTTTTTTTTCAAAAAGAGAATAATCATAACTTTGTACTATGACAGATACTTTTATTACTGATGTCAATGCCTTTTTTTCACAATTCGTCATAATTTTAACATTTGAAGATGAACACAATTTTCTTTTATAATGTAATAGGCATAGTGGTTTGAGAAACCAATATATTCACAATGGTGTAGAAGTTCATTTTCAAGTTAACTTTTGGTTCAATATATACAAATCCAGGGGCGGGTCCAGGTAAGGGCGTAATGGGCGTAAGCCCCCCCTTTAAAAAAAAAAAAAAAAACAAAAAAAAAAAACTATCGTTATAATCTGCTAGTATTGTATTGAATGATGGCAATTTATCATATTGTATACTAGAAATATGTATATTTCCACATTAAAGCAATACTCAGAACGAAAGAACTTTATTCTTCAGTGTTTATTTGTCTTGTATCATGTGTGTCGTTCAACGAAACCCGAACTTAATCAAAAATAGAGGGATTACTTCATAATTTGATGCTAAATTGTTGAAATTCAGGAGCTTCTGAGCTTCCCCATGGACCCTCAACCGTAATCACGCCTCTCGTTCATAAAATCCTGGCCTAGGTATTGAAATGTTAAGTTACTCCTTATACCCTTGAGTTTGGAATTTCTCGTTATTGGTCTACTGCTGTTAAGATCCATCCAATCATTTTAATATACCATAGACAATTAATGGAGAAAACTCGGCATAAAAAATGTCACACCCTGACACTTTAACTATAAAATATACATGCTCCAAGTCAGGAACCGTTATATTAGTGCAATTCTCTATTATTTTATGTTTTTAAGCCAAAAAAGGTCCAAAAAAATTTTCGCCTCGCTTCGCTCGGCAAAATATTTTATTCTACGCCCACCCTTTCAAATATCCTGGACACGCCCCTGAAATCTGTTATTCTCCTCCACATGCATATTTTGTATCATTATAAAATGTAATGATATAAATATAACACTAATGCATTTAAAAAATAAATGTAAAAAATTTTGTATGATAATAAAACTTAATGTTATAAGTATAACACTAATGCATTTAAAAAATACTGTAAAAAATATTCTTTAAGCTGTATTGCTTTTAAATAAAACTCCTATTATTTTAGGTTATCTTTAGTTAATCCAGTACTGTGTATTCATTAAAAGTATTTCGATTGAACAAAATTCTACAAAAAACTTGATATTAGTTATTAAAAACAAGTTGAATCGCTATTGCACGTGTACAATGTATACCATCGCAAATTGTATTTTAATAAATATTTAAAATTTACGGGAGTAATTCAAATTAAAAAATATATCAAGATCAGACGATTGTGACACCATTATTAACAATACATTGAGGAATAACTTTGCACTGATTGTGCACTTTGATAAGCTGGTGGCGAACAAAATCTTTTCAAGAACACACACACGCTTTATATATATATATATATATATAAACTCAATTCGCCATACACTGCCTTGAGCGGAGTTATGCTAGATCCACGAGAAGGGTACTATCAATCCGACACTTCAGGGTACAATTATACAAGTACTAAATGAAGGACGGGTTTGCTTGTATCTTTGGAAGTAGGTATGGCATGACGGGGTTAACCCCCGACGGTCAGGTGCTGACGGCTTTCCCATTGCACGGATCTTAACGCTCATACAGGAGTATTACAAGAATTGAGTATAAGGGACCCTTCTTGGAAATATTTTGTTGTTTCAAGACAATTTATATCTTGAACTCGCCTTTAGCTTATTTATTCATTGATAAAAGTACTCGTCAATTCCATCAAAATTTCCTCATCAAATGGGAAACTCGTCATTCCCAATGTGAAGCGTCTAGCTCGTAAGCCAGGTCAACGGCATAGACCAAAAAGTGCAGCTGCAAGAACAATGCCGCGGTTTGCCAAATGATTGTACTAGTATATCTATATAGATTCAATATTTTATTATAGTCTCACCACATACAAACATAAAATGAGATTCACATACATAGATTTAAAACATTAAAACATTTGCATTGCATGTACCAATCTTAAAAAGATTTATGAGAGACTTTTAAGATATGCATTGTATTATATACATATAAACATATTTTTACAATTTATAATTAAAATTCACAATATACATTTTTACTAAATGATAGTAAAACATTTGTGTATGTAAATATGTATATCAATATAAATTAATTTAAAAACTATGTTATTAACTGTTATATCTTAAAATGTCATAAACTGTTATGTTTTTAAAATGTCATAAACTGTTATATATATATTAAGAAATGTAATAAACTGTTATATTTTGAACAATGTGTATCCTTATCATGTGTTTGTAAACAAATATATATATTACATGTTTTAACAATTTTAAAATATCTGTATATAACTTTACTAGAGATCAGCAAAAAATAAACTTTACAAACAAGTAAACAAAATTAAAAAGCTAAAATCAATAAATAAGAGTAGAAAATACGTTATTACATAGAAGTTACAAATAAAACAGACAGAAATACACAACAGTAACAACAAACACAGAACATTTTGAAATATCAAAAACCATATACATGTTTAATCAGTTTATAAGTGGATTATAAACGGGTCAAGGTTGAGCGAACATGAATTTCTATCGATTACACAGGGGACAATCAACTGATTGAGGCGCGTGTCGATAAAACATTAAATAACTTTCTAATTACAAAAGATATGATTATAAAAATTGAAATTATGAAGTTTTTCAAAGTATATTTCTACATACCATGTCCTTTGTGACCGTTGTATCATTCCATCAGGTCCTTAGTGCACATTTTTGTTCTTAGTGCACTAAGGAGGTCCTTTGGTGTATTTCTACGGACCCCTGGTGATAGGGGAGTGTAACCGATGAATTGATCCTGAATCAGATAAGATTTTCCAAGTAAAATTGAGAACCTCTTTATTTGATCACACTCGCCTGGAGATTTGATAATAAGGCTACTAAAAACATTTTATTTCCCCATGTTCGCTGTTTTTCGCTATAATTATTAAGCTGAATAAAGCTATTTGAAAAATACATTAATTTGTGTTTTTTACTGCTACAAGATATTTGAATAAAATGCTAATTACGCACCAGTTGCTGAGCAGAGAATCATTCTAAGTCAGGAACAGTATATACTAACTGTTAACAGTAAGAATAGAAATTCCCTGTAAAAAAACAGTCAAATTTTAACAGAACTGTAACTTAATGATACATGTATATCAAGTTCCAACACCTCACCCAGCACCCTGGCCCAGCACACTGAGTTAGCAAACTGGTGTGTGTCAAAAAGAACTATAGACCTGTGAGCATTTTACCAACAATTTCAAAAGACTATGAAATGGTTATGTCTGACCAGTTAACTGAATTTTTTGAGAACATATTTCATGCTTTTTTATGTGCATTCAGAAAAGGTCATGGATGTCAGACAACTTTGCTGAGACTCCTTGAGGATTGGAAAACAGCTTTGGATAATAATATGTATGTGGCAGCTATTCTTATGGATCTTTCGAAAGCTTTTGACTGTTTACCTCATGATATTCTTCTTTTAAGTAAATTATCTGCCTACGGTCTTTCTTCTAAATCAGTGAAATTACTTCAAAATTATCTTACAGATCGTAGGCAACAAATCAAACTTCAGGGAGTACTCAGCAGTTGGGCTGACACCCAGAAAGGGGTACCTCAAGGCTCAATCCTGGGGCCCCTATTATTTAATATTTTTATAAACGACATATTTTATTTTATTGAACATGGTACCTTGTATAATTATGCAGATGACAATACTCTGTCTTATGCTGACAATGATTTTGATAATTTATTATGTACACTCGAAAGAGAAAGTGCTGTTTTAATTGACTGGTTCAGATTTAATTGTATGCAGGCAAATCCTGACAAATTCCAAGCCATTGCAGTTGGAAATAAAACATTTGCAAAAAAACCTGTTTTTAATATACAGTCAGCAAAAATATCCTGTGATGAGATTGTCAAACTTTTGGGTATTGATATTGACTATCAACTTAATTTCAATCACCACATTAAAAATATTTGTCGTAAAGCATCCCAACAACTGAATGTTTTAAAGCGCATTGGCTGCTACCTTACTAAATTGAATAAACTGACAATTTTCCACACATTTATTTTATCTAATTTTAATTTTTGTCCTTTGGCATGGCATTTTTGCAACAAAAATAACACCACCAAATTGGAAAAAAATCAGGAAAGGGCTTTACGATTTATATATGAAGACTATGTTAGTTCATATGATGAACTACTTTTACGAGCAAAGGTTCCATCACTGAAAATACGACGTATGCGTAACATGGCTATTGAGTGTTTTAAAATTTTATATAAATTGTCACCACCATGCTTACATGATTTTGTTGTTTTGAAAGACTGTAAATATAATTTTAGATATTCTAATATTGTAGATATACCTAGGGTCCGAACAACAACCTATGGTAAGAACTCTTTCAAATACACAGCTGCTGTTTTATGGAATGATCTACCTGATGATTTTAGAAAAATTGCTAATTTTAGTCAGTTCAAAAATATTTTAAAGTCATGGAATGGAAATGACTGTAAGTGCACAGTTTGTGCAGACTTTTAGTTTATATATTATGAAAATTTATTTACCATCTAGATCATATCCCATTTTTTTCAATTTTTTATGCTAAGCATTTTTACCAGCTTTTATGCCTAGTTTACACTTATATGCTTTTAGCCTTAATACCTAGCTTATGCTTATATTCTGCTTATAGTGCTTCATTTTTGTGCTGTGATATTTATTGCATGTGTACTATATTATGTATTGTATTGTTATAAATGTTGTACTGTTAAATAATGTCTCATATGTCGGTTAAAAGCTCATTAGAGCTTATGTTTGTCTATGTTTTATATACCATGCCGACTCTAAATAAAGCTTATTTATTATTATTTATTATTAGTCTTATAATATAAATTGCGTAAGTTCATATCGTTAGATTTATCGTTTGTTTGAATATTTTTAGGATCGTTGTAAAATTATATATCTTAAACTTTGTTAAAATACTATCTTAAATTGTTCAATTCGTTTTATTTCATAATTTTGTTAAAGTGTACTTTTTAAAGTTTTAAATTTTAAAGATATAAAAATGAATATTTTGATTTGAGGAAAATCTGTTTGAACTGTAATGACATGGTCAGTCAACTGATTTGTTGCAAAGCTGATTACAGGTAATTTTAACATACAGTAATTTTCCATTACGACAGTGCGTGTACTCTCCGGTGTGTATAACGTAAATTTTTCTAGAGAACATCCTGTCTACGTGTAATACAGATCTCAGATACAGATTGATGACATTACACAAAATTTCTTTTTTAAATATGCTTAGGTATCTGTGTTTATTCCCTATTTCAACACCACATATTTTTCGAATAAAAAAAAATAAAAAAATCAATTATATGAAATAAAGAAGAAAAGTAGCAAATATCAACTTTAGTAACTATTAACTGCGCATTGAGTAAACATAATTTCAATATTGCATGAACCAACAAATGGAAGTTTTTAACGACCTTGACTGGCCATACAGCCCTTGCACAGTCGGTAATCAACCAACCCTTGACAAAACGTATACATGTAGGCCTATGTAGAAGTGTTTAAAAAGACCAATTCCTATTGGTTATATTTCACACTAGGACCTTAGATAACTAGAACTAAGCAGTGGTTGATCCAGAAATTTTCATAAGTGGGGACCCATTGACTCGGCCTAAGAGGGGTCCCTGCCAGTCATGTTCAGTGATTCCCTATATAATTAATCTCCCATTTTCCAAGATTAGTGTGTGGGGAGTGGGGGCTGGATAAAAACCTAAATCCGCCTCTGCTAATTGGGAAGTCATTTTGTCTGATACACACATATAAATACCTATTATGAACAAAATGCTTCAAATATATGCATAAATAATAATGGTACGTCTAAAAACCGTCAAGGGTCTCCTCGGTGCACGCAAAAGAAGTCACTTAGGACATGTATTTGAGTGTTGAGGGTATTCATTCGATTCATAACTTATTTCATAATCTTGTAATTTTTGTTTTGATAAAATTTTAGACACAAATACATGTATTGAGACATATATTACATGTATTATATGTCTCTGATAAAATAAAACCAACTTTAAAGAAGTTATTTAAGTTTGAATCGGCTGTCACCTGTGTTTTGCATTGGGATGCCAAAACATTAATTAATGGTATTTACAAAAATGCCAAAACCTGCAAATATATTTTAGGCAAAAAGAGACATTTATAAATCGATGATTTTACACTAAACATTTTTGTAATTTGTTATAGAAATATTAATAAGTACATGTACATAGTTTTATCAAGGATTTGTAAAGTAACTATACACATCCTTGGTTTTATAAAGTCCTTCATTGCTTTAACCCCTCGGTGAAATTTAAATGGCGAGACGATAATTAATAAACTATCTATCTATCTATCGACATGCGCCGTTATTTGGGATTTTAGAATACGTCACGGATGACCGATGATCATATTTAATACCAATCATCATTTGAATTTTGTCAATTGATCTTTAATGATTAGGACTGATTGGTGATGGCAGAGAATGTGTCTCTGTTGATGGTTATAAACACATAGAAGTAATTAAACTTTACAAAAAAAGTTTACTTGGAAAAAAATATAAAATTATATGAATATGCTAAATAAATTTTTCTTTGGTATGTAATAATTGAAGACGTTTAGAAATATAAAAAATCTTCACATAGTTGGGAAATTTTCTATTCAAGTTATATCATTTAAAAACGTTTAGAAATATAGATCTTTTTCGATGTACAATTTGGCCCGCTTGGAGATCTTAATAATTGTTAGTCTACTTTCGTCTATTTATATTGCTGAAATTCTTTAATCAAAGATTTGTACAAGCCCTTGCTATAATATAATGAATCTCGTCGCCAATATCACCATACTTACTTAAGAACAGATACAATCTTATCCTAAATAGTTTGCCATCTAACAATTCAAAAAGAAATTTTGAGTCGAAACTGAAGTACCAAATCTTTAAAAAGAATCACCTTTTTTTTGTAACAGTATAGACGTCGAAAATTAAACTGTATATATATATATATATATATTACGGATTACAAATGTGTCGAGGTTTGTGATTGGATAACAACACAGAGATGTCAGTATATATTCAGGAAACTGCCGGGGTATATACGACGTTTTTATCCCCAATTGGAACCTCAAAAACGTCATCATAACACCGGTTACTATGTGACGTAGTCAAAAGCTATCAGACTGTCAGAGGCTCACAGAGGGAAAATAATGACGTGCTTCAGTCAATAATACATTTTTGATACAAAATCACGCATTTTACACTTTTAATACTTAAATTTAATGTTAAAAGTGTTATTATAAATTATTACATACACGATAAAATTATGTTCACAGCAAATTAGAAAATCCTTCACGTATGCCGAACATATCAGGTTGGGTTTTTCAATATATATGTGTTGTCAACAAATACCTGCACTGGAAAATAACATTAAGTCAGGGGTAATCCGTAATATATGTGTAATTCAGGTCTCAGAAAGGGTATATACTGTGACATTCCCGGCATAGGGCTTATATCCCCTTCGCCTTCGGCTCAGGGGATATAAACTCTAAGCCGGGAATGTCACAGTATATACCCTGTCTGAGACCTGAATAACATATAATATGTACGTCTGAGTCAGTGACAACCCTACAACAGATGTATCCATCGGATCGCCATCAATGATGGTGATACATGGCTGTGTACATAATGTATATACAACTCGTCTAAACATCAACCCAACAATGTTAGATCTGTAAATTTGATTTCGCAAATTTTTGGTTCTTCCCTCGCCGGGATTCGAACCCATGCTACTGTGATATCGTGACACCAAATCGCCTGCACTGCAGCCGTCCCGCTAGACAGCACGACCACCTGGGCTCTAAAATAGAGCTTTCGCTGGCCATGTGTTACCTTTCCACGTCAGTTTTAATCTAGCGGCGTACTGCAGTACATGATATATAAGGCATGAAGATGTTATTGTTACAAATCAGCTAAATTTTTTATAGTAAAGGATCCTACAAATTAATGTAAGATACAGTCACAGAAAATAAATATATTTATAAGTACGTCTGAGTCAGTGACAATCCTACAACAGATGTATCCATCGGATCGCCATCAATGATGGTGATACATGGCTGTGTACATAATGTATATACAACTCGTCTAAACATCAACCCAACAATGTTAGATCTGTAAATGACGTCGCGTACGGTGTTGGTGTTAGTTTTGGTAACGTTATTTTGACGTTGTTTTTCATGCATTGTATAAATAACGTCGTACTTTTTTTTATTTCGTGCAGCTCAATTATACAGCATAATTTATATGAGCGGTTTGCTTGACTTGCTACGCATAGAACCGAAATGCAAAAGCGGCACATATTTTTTTTTTAAGTACAGTTAAATTAAAACGGAAAAATAATATTCATTTACATTACTATCCCCTCGGAGCAAAGATATTTTCTCTTTCTTTTGATTGAAACAGGATATTTAAAACAAAAAGTTTAAACCACTGTCTTTTCTGCTGCTTTTTCTTTTAGTTTAAACATATTTATTTATAATGGATTGGGAAACAAGTTATTACAACTTATATTAATCCGTTTCCACTTTGGGGGTGCGAATGCTTCCTTGTAGCCTTAGCCTGCAGCTCTTTTCGAAATCTAAAAGGGTGACTTTTATGTGCAAGAGATATTGCTCTTTCTTAATAAAACACGGGTCAGTAATTTATCGCCCCCTTCCGACGGACTATCATTGTTTCACAAGACCATCATACTCGCAAATGGTGCATGACAAGGGCTTATTCTTTTATCCGCTTTTGATAATTTCCGAAAATAAAATTTTTATTAGTTGAATCGTTTGTTTCATCGCCTGTATTAAATGGTAAAAGAATCAACAGTTGAAAGCAAATTCAAATTAACCACAATAAAATTAATTTAATAAAATTTGCCAATTTCATAAACAAAAAGAAATTTAATCTCAACTATGAACAAGAAAACAGATGGGCGCAGATAATTTTAGCGCAAAACTACTAGGGGGCATTTTAGCGCAGACATTAGAGCCCATTTTAGCGCAGGATTAATCCGTTCAGCTGTATTTTCGATAGCCCATTTTAGCGAAAACTTTCCTAGTTGAATAATACTAAAACCACGAGCATTAATTTATGCTGGTATAACCGGGCGTTTTCCGTGTTATAGTGATGCAAAGACGGAATACCAATACTTTAAACTTTATTAGCAAGGTCCGGACAGTACCAGACCTAAGACCTAAACTGACAACAAAATGACATACAAAAGCATATATAAAAACAGTTACTATAGAAAAGGATTAGTGTCCAACGGATTAACTTGTCATGGTCAGAGTGATTTCCATCACGACAAACATATATTTAACAATAGAATTAATTAGACACAAAGAAATGTAAAAGGTTTGATAAAAGGATTAATAAATTGTCACTATAGCACTTAAAATATATTGTCTGAACTTGATTTATATCTAAGTCCTAATTGTCCAAATCTTCCTGGTTATATTCGCCACTACTCCATCTAAACTCGGTCTCCGAGTTGGCCGAATTAATTTTGTTATCGTCGTGGGTATCCTCCTCCACGCCGATGATGTTGCTGCGAATTGCCACGCGAGCAAATTGCATGGGTCGAACGCACACCTCGGTTTGAATGTTTTATATATAGATGTTGAATCTCGTGTCTACTGTTTACGTTCTCTTCCCTCAGTCTCTGCATTTCGTCTTCCATATCATTTAAGATGCGATTGTAGTGCATGTCAGTATTTTTAAACTCCATTGTTAAGCGTTGTCTGGAGTTGGTTAAATTACGGTTTTCCTCTTTCAAACGCACTATTTCTATTTCAAAATTTTTAGTTCCACTTGCATGTTCAGCTAACTCCAGCTCGATTGTTTGGATTAACTGAACATGTTTTAAACGTTCCAAATTTAAATTGTCCAAACTGTTCCTTAACATCACGTTTTCTTGTATTACTGTATCTAATTTAGAATGTTCACACTTGAGTATACTGATTTCTTTGATGTAGTTTCGGTTAGACACTTTCAACTTGTTTATGTGCTGTTTCGTGGATTCGTCCTGTATGGAGCACGTAAATGAAGCGATTTCCTGGTCCTCAAGTCCTTGAAACGGAAATTGAGACATTTGCTTCTTCTCAATAAACGTTCTCATACGGTCACTGTCTCTCTGAATTTTGGATTTCGACTTTGATTTCTTCTTCGGTTTTTTGGTTTTCACATGACTTAACGTGAAAATTGCACATACGGGCAAAATGTCCATGGTGTCTGCACTTGTAACAATAAGCGTTAACTGCATAACACCGATGGTAGGTGAAAGCATTCAATGTCTTACCGCAATATTTGCACAGAAAGTCCAAACAAGTATCTGCTTTTCTCATCGGAAACGGGTGTCCATTTCTGCAAGGCTGGTAATTCCAGGATCCTTCCATATTGCTGCTTCTGGAAGTATTTATATATACTAGTTTGGGGGAACTAGCTCAAGATCGTGCCGCGGGTACCTCAACCAATATATAACCGGGCGTTTTCCGTGTTATAGTGATGCAAAGACGGAATACCAATACTTTAAACTTTATTAGCAAGGTCCGGACAGTACCAGACCTAAGACCTAAACTGACAACAAAATGACATACAAAAGCATATATAAAAACAGTTACTATAGAAAAGGATTAGTGTCCAACGGATTAACTTGTCATGGTCAGAGTGATTTCCATCACGACAAACATATATTTAACAATAGAATTAATTAGACACAAAGAAATGTAAAAGGTTTGATAAAAGGATTAATAAATTGTCACTATAGCACTTAAAATATATTGTCTGAACTTGATTTATATCTAAGTCCTAATTGTCCAAATCTTCCTGGTTATACTGGTTTAATATTAAAGTTGTATGTATATTATATGTTCACTTTGGTTCATCATGGAAATAAAAGTAGTTCTATAGTTGTCACTCAGCTATTTACGTTTTTCTTGATACTATCATCAAATTGCAAACAACAACATATATAAAAATACAATGTATAGGCGAATGTGCACCACAATCTAGACAAGATAAAGAGAAAAATCAGTTCCTACTGCAACTTTATCAACAGTATTGTACTGATTGTGCATGGGTTTTCTCTTCCAGATCTCGCGCATGGGTCTTTGTTTTTTAATGAAAAGTGTGCAAACAAAATAAATATTGAAACAAATATATAAAGAAAAATGCAAGGATTAACTTAAGGATGTTTTATTAATCCATCGAAATTGATAAAGAAGCATGCCAGCATTTTTTTTATCCTTTCATGTTCCTATGTCCCTAGAAACACACTATCCATTCTTTCTGATTTGAAAATGTGCAATATAAATTGATCCTTTTTCTATTTTAATCGTTTGTTCTAAGACACCAGGTCCCATGTACTGAATAGAGAACATTCAAACTAGTCCCCCAAACTACCTCAAATAATAGATAAAAAGGGAGGGAGAGGATTTCAGAAACATTAAACCTGTTAAAAAAGATTTGAATAAGCATTCAATGACATATTTGTCGCTGGACGTCAGATAAACAATGAATCAATACACACAAAAAAATGCGCCAATTTGGGTTACGCAATGTTTCAACCAATCTCATTATTATAATTAAATCATACTATTGGTAGAGAAATTCACAATTTGTTAAATCAAATTGACAATTTGTTATTTCTAATTGATAATTTGTTATATCAAATTGATAATCTGTTATCTCAAATTGATAATTTGTTATACCAAATTGATAATCTGTTATATCAAATTTATAATTTGTTATATCAAATTCATAATTTGTTATATCAAATTCATAATCTGTTATATCAAATTCATAATTCGTTATATCAAATTGGAAAAAGTTAATTAGCATGGCACGTAAAGGCTTCCGCAATTTTCGACGTTAGGCACTACATGTCAAGTTTTACAGAACGTAACGTCAAAACAAGTAAAAAAGCATGGTGTGACATTATGACTAGACAAAAGTAGTCGCTGACTGTGTCGTTAATACTTCCGACATGTGATCGAAAATGGGTACAAAAAAATCCCTGAACAGTAGATTTTAATGTTTTATAGTATTTTTTGTGCTATTATAATTTCAAATTCCCCCTCCTCCAAAACTGTATAATACGACTTATCATACTTGTAACAAAAATGTAAAAAACGGCGTTTTGTGACATTTTGACTAGACAAAAACAAAAAGATCGCGTTTATTTTTTTTTCAATATTTTCTCTTAAAACTTCGACACAATTTTTTTTCATACACTTAAAATAAAAGTTTTCACGTTTGAATAAAATTTCATATCGTAGAAAAGACAGCAACTGCCTATTACTTTTCATAAGACACTTAACAAATACGCCAAAACGTCAGAAAACTGCGAGTGTGACATTTCAACGGATTTGATAAAATGAACAATTTAGGACATAATTTAAACAATACTTACTAATTGAAGACATAAAAAGTTGTATATTTATTGTATAATTTTGACACAGGAAGGTTGGATATGTAAATTGTGGTTTTGGATCTGCAGCATTCGTTTGAATTTTGAAGAGCTCCAAAAAATATGCAAGATTTGGGTTTTGTGACAGAAATACAAATTTCAAAAAATCATTAAAATTGCCACGATCTTTTGAAATGTTGTAACACAACTTTTTATTCTTTTTTCCTTATTATATACGGAATAAAAAGATATATCATTTTCGGAATAATCTATTTAAATTACCTTTAAAAATCACTCTTAACTTCACCCCTATCCATATTTTTTTTCAATTTTCGGCTTGACCACAAAACAAAGTGAACTTTTCGTCCTGGTCAGACGCGTCCAGTTAACGATGACGTCATAAATAAAACATACACCATTAACACCAAAGACTACTCTTGCTAGGAGTACAACTTTTTTTTAATAAGTTTAAAAATTGACAAGAATAACTTCAAAGCAACGCTGATCATATGTCGCGGTGTTACTTGTCTACACGCTCAAAATCAGTGTTATTGAGGATCATTCGAGTAACAAAATTAATAAAAGTATTGATTTTAAGGCATATTCCATTTCTACTTTTAATTACGCACATTTTGATATATACATTTATATAGTTATCAATTCCGAAACTTCTAACAAATGCAATAAAGGCGAACTGGAAAGCAAAACCCGTATTATCACCAACACCGTACGCGACGTCTCATATGCTTTCGCAAATGTGATATCGTGACACCAAATCGCCTGCACTGCAGCCGTCCTGCTAGACCACACGACGTATATATATATATATATATATATATATATATATATATATATATACAACTCGTCTAAACATCAACCCAACAATGTTAGATCTGTAAATTTGCTTTCGCAAATTTTTGGTTCTTCCCTCACCGGGATTCGAACCCATGCTTTTTTTGAGAGCCCAGGTGGTCGTGTGGTCTAGCGGGACGGCTGCAGTGCAGGCGATTTGGTGTCACGATATCACAGTAGCATGGATTCGAATCCCGGCGAGGGAAGAACCAAAAATTTGCGAAAGCAAATTTACAGATCTAACATTGTTGGGTTGATGTTTAGACGAGTTGTATATACATTATGTACACAGCCATGTATCACCATCATTGATGGCGATCCGATGGATACATCTGTTGTAGAGTTGTCACTGACTCAGACGTACTTATGAATATAATTATTTTCTGTGACTGTATATTACATTAATTTGTAGGATCCTTTACTATAGATAATTTAGCTGATCTGTAACAATAACATCTTCATGCCTTATATATCATGTACTGTAGTACGCCGCTAGATTAAAACTGACGTGGAAAGGTAACACATGCCCACCGAAAGCTCTTTTTTGAGAGCCCAGGTGGTCGTGTGGTCTAGCGGGACGGCTGCAGTGCAGGCGATTTGGTGTCACGATATCACAGTAGCATGGGTTCGAATCCCGGCGAGGGAAGAACCAAAAATTTGCGAAAGCAAATTTACAGATCTAACATTGTTGGGTTGATGTTTAGACGAGTTGTATATACATTATGTACACAGCCATGTATCACCATCATTGATGGCGATCCGATGGATACATCTGTTGTAGAGTTGTCACTGACTCAGACGTACTTATATATATATATGTATTCTTTTTTCAAAACTCCTGAAATAATTTAAAATTATCTTTAGACAGCTTTCATATGCAAATCTTTTTAGAAGTATGTGAGCGTATTACCCCCTTTTTTTTTCCTTCTATAAAATTTATTTGTAAACGAATTTGTGTCTTAATTTGTGTTTGCTAATTAACTGCGGTTCATGCTGTCAAAAGTCAAAAATGTCTCCTTGTGTATAAGTTATTGATAAAAAAAATATTTGAAGCCGCCAGAAGAATAAATCATTTCCTGAACTTAAATACATTTATCTGTAAATAAAGACAATTTGCCAAAACATTCTCTCATATATTTAAACAATTGTAAAATAATTAATTCAACGACTTTCTTTTACTTTTAACTTTTCTTCTTCAGTTTTTTTTAACCCATTGCTCTTCATTTATTCGAAAAATAATTACTGATCACTAATTTTTCGAATGCTTTTTATCCTATTTTCGTATCGAACTTACATGTTAGCAGTTGAACGGAATTAAGTACATTTTTCAGGAATTTACAACTTAAATTTTCAGCAACAAAATTCCACACTTTTTTACTTGGATTTTTTTTTTCTGTTTTGAAGGCGCCACCAGTGACCCCGTAGCACACATAACCAACACCTCACATGGCGTATTCACGATGTTGAGGTATTCAGTGGCGGATCCAGAACTTTTCCTAAAGGGGGAGGGGGGGGGGGGCGCTGACTGACCTAAGAGGGGGCCCGCTTCAGTCATGCTTCAATGATTCCCTATATAATCAACCAAATTTTTCCCACGAAAGGGGGGCCCGGGGAAAATTCCACACTTTTTTAAAGTCAAATATTATTGCTAGCTCAGTGGATAAACTGACAGTTAGTGACTTCAAAGAATATCTCACAAAGAAAAAGAAACAAGAAGTTGTTAGAGTACACACTAAGGATGATGGATCAATTACAGCAAAGCTAAAAAATACATCAGGTATAACATGGGTAAAAGAAGGTTACCCAAAACTTTAATTGAGATTATGACTATATCTTGAGAGAAAGAATTATTTTTGGAAAAGGGGGGGGGGGGGGGGGGGGCAGTTGGTTAAACTTATTGTAAAAGTGATCGTTGGAAATTTTATAGGACATCATTCTCAAAGGGGTATAAATGGGACTGAATGTTGCATTCTTATTCATTAAACAACAAGTTAAAACAAAGATAACCGCTTACTAGTATATTACACCCAAATTAAAGTAAAAGGATCAAGCCTAACTTTACACCTATATACTATAGTACTTAAACAAAGCATTGACCCCCCTGGATCCGCCTATGGACCGTATTGACATACAATCACATTTATCAATATACAGCAAGTAGGTAATTTGGTGTTGAATGCCAGTAGGTCAGAATTTGTTAATTGAATTTTACCTGTAAAAGGGTCACTAGCTGTCAAATTCATGTTCATCGATTTTAATCAAATTCACATAACGTGTAGTGTTGAATTGTTTATTAAAATTCCACGCACAATCTTGGCTGATATGCATAAAACCATTATTTCATGAACCTGCATGAAATATTGACTTATCATAGAACTATAAAAAATAAACCACCGAAAGTCCACATAAGAGGGTATGGTGGATGTGAATTAACAGAATAGAGAATAACGGGCAAAGAAAAAAAAAGGAATAAAGAATAGTGAAAGAAAGAGAATAATGGTAAAAAGTGTAAGTCATTAAAAATATAGCTTAAAAAAAAGAAGCCTCTTGCATCAATTTGAGGAATTTACCCAAGGTTAATTTTACGGCGGCTTATTTTATTTTGGATTAAAAATAAACACAATTGACAAGTTTCCTTCCCCTGCATTTTCGATCGCACATGTAAATAGCACGTTGGCCTTCTTCTTCTTCTTCTGTTATACAGTTACAGCTTCATTGCTTGAAGATTACGAACTGTTGCATGCGCGGAGTATATGATTAAAAATATGAACAAAAATATATCTTTAAATTTGTCGAATACTTGGTGATATTTACATGTAAGAAAACAACAAGTGATTAAAAAATATGTACATTGTTATTTATAGAATTAAATTATGTTGTGGAGAACAGTTGGTGTCAACTGATCTCTATATGTTTTAATGGTTTGACATGCTACCACAACTTGTGGTAACAAGTTCCATTGGATGATTGTTTGCGGAAAGAATGACCATTTGTTGTTGTCTTTAGAGGTGGATATTTGCCTAAATGTTTGAGTATGAGATTTTCTTGTTCTAGTATCTGATGGTATGAGGACTAGTGATGGGATGGCAATGAGTCAATGGATGACCTTGTAGAACATGATAAGTCTGGTTTTGAGGCGGCGCTCAGTGAGTGAGGGCCATTGTAGTTCGTTGAGCATGGATGTAACAATACTGGTGTTGTGGTAATTGTTACATACATATCGGGCCGCACGCCTCTGTACCATTTCAAGCTTATTTTTATATTCTGCTTTGTGTGGATCCCATAAACTACAGGCATATTCAAGTTTTGGTCTCACTATTGATTGGTAAGCACGGGATTTGATACTGGTGTTAGAAATTTTTAAGTTTCGCCTCAGAAAGCCAAGAGATTTATTTGCATTTGATATGATGTTGTCGTAGTGATTGTTCCATTTTAAGTTAGACTGTAGGGTTACGCCGAGATATTTTGCAGATGTTACTGGTTCTAAAATATGGTTATGTAGGATGTAATCGTGTTTAAATGGTTTCTTTTTTTGTGTGATGGTTAAGATAGTACATTTTCCTGGATGGAAGGCCATGAGCCTCCCATTTAGCTGCTGCATTAAGATCTTTTTGTAAATTTGTGCAGTCTTGTTGAAATGTAATTTCTCGGTATATAATACTATCATCAGCGAAGAGTCGTAATTTGCTGTGTTCGAGGTATTCTGGAAAATCGTTGATGTAAATTAAAAAGAGTATAGGCCCAAGGACGGTTCCTTGGGGGACCCCTGATGTTACTGGTGCTGTATTTGATGTTATTCCGTCTATTTAATACCACTGTTTGCGTACGGTCTGATAAGAAAGCCTGAATCCATTTCAGAGTGTTCCCTTCAATGCCATAGTATTTTAGTTTATAGAGTAGACGTTTGTGGGGAACTTTATCGAAGGCCTTGGCAAAATCCATAATAATGAGGTCTGTTTGTATATTTTTCCTGTTGTTGTTATGATATGTCTCAAGTAAGACACTGATACATTACAACACTTGCCGTCAGTATTTGAAAATATTAATTGAAAATTAATGCACGAACACTTATTATCCACCACAGGCCTAAATTGTTAGTCCGCAAACAACGAGGGTGATAAAAAAAACCAGCACTTTGAAAACAACCACCGGCATGCTATGAATTTGACAGCTTCCCAAATTAATAACTATCAATTTCTACCCATAGAAAACTTTTGTCCTTCTTTTTAAAAAATGAAATATGTTGATATTAATGGTATAAAGGTTAAATCAATTTATTCATATATTTGACCGACTGGAATTAATTGGGGAATTTAAACCAATTCTAATTCCTATTGTAAGTGATAAAACTATTAAAATTTATATCAGATCATATCAGGGTGATTGAAATGAGGAAAGGGGGGGGGGGGGGGGGGGGGGGGGTGATCAGGTATTTTTAGGGGAAGAAAAAGGGGAGGCTGAGTCCCTCGGGGGTAATTCCCACCCCCTTCAATTTGAGAATATGCTATTATCTTGTAAACAGTTTAGATCCCCACCCCTAAACCATATATATTCTTGAATGGGACAATAAAATGAATCAATTAAAATTAAAGGGAAGTCACTGCATGGGGGGTCACCCCACCCCGTCAAATTGAGAATGTGTTTTTATCTTGTAAACGGTCCAGATCCCCATCCCTAAACCATATATATTCTTGAATGGGACTATAAAACAAATCAATTAAAATTAAAGGTTAGTCCCTGGGGGTCACCCATCCCCGTTCAATTTGAGAATGTGCTTTTATCTTGTAAACGGTCCAGATCCCCACCCTAAACCATATATATTATTGAATGGGACAATAAAACAAATCAATTAAAATTAAAAGGAAGTCCCTGGGGGTCACCCCATCTCGTTCAATTTGAGAATGTGCTATTATCTTGTAAACGGTCAAGATCCCCACCCCTAAACCATATATATTCTTGTATGGAACAATAAAACACATCAAATGAAATATAGGAAGAGTCCATGGGGAGTCACCCCACACCCTCACATGTTTGAAAAACTTTTAAATGGTTGAGATGCCCAGTGGTTAAGTGAAAAAAATTCTGGATCACAGGGGGAAGATTCTAGGGGTTGGAAGTTCAACTTGGAACCCCCCCTTTTTTTTGGACAATCAATGCATTTGAATGGGAACATATAGTTGGAACCACCCCTCCTAAATCTTGGGTTGGGAACAGGGAACCCCCTTTATAAAATGGCTGGATCCATCCAGGCATACCATCTAGTTAGCTATTAAGGCTTTAAAAATATGAAATAAATCAAACAAGGAAATTAACGGTGTAGGCAACTGTTTTGAATTTTTTTAAAAAGCCTTTATTAACAATGTTAAATTTTGTGTGCATTTATTTTTGCTTATTTTCAATAACAAATAAATAATGGACAGAATTGCGTGATTGATTATTGTAATTTACGAAAAATCTGCATACATGTTATAAAATGGGAAGTAGAAACTGGGAATTTGTCAAAGAGACAACAACACAACCAAAGAGCAGACAACGGACGAAGGTCACCTATGGGTCTTCAATGCAGTGAGGAAATTTTGGCACTGGTTTTCAGCTCATAAATATGTCTCAGAAATGAGAATGATATACAGCTCTCATTTGCATTAATAAAAACCTTACAATATGTTCTGAATATCAGAATATACAGTATTGGAAGATACTCTCATATTGTACACATTGAGCTGAGAAACTGTAAAATTAATCATGCTAATTTAACATTTAAGTCCTCGGAATCAATCTTAATATGCATACTGTTGTACAAAGGAATATAAGTATGCAAAAGACATATAAGTACGTCTGAGTCAGTGACAACTCTACAACAGATGTATCCAGGTGGTCGTGTGGTCTAGCGGGACGGCTGCAGTGCAGGCGATTTGGTGTCACGATATCACAGTAGCATGGGTTCGAATCCTGGCGAGGGAAGAACCAAAAATTTGCGAAAGCAAATTTACAGATCTAACATTGTTGGGTTGATGTTTAGACGAGTTGTATATACATTATGTACACAGCCATGTATCACCATCATTGATGGCGATCCGATGGATACATCTGTTGTAGAGTTGTCACTGACTCAGACGTACTTATAAATATAATTATTTTCTGTGACTGTATATTACATTAATTTGTAGGATCCTTTACTACAGATAATTTAGCTGATCTGTAACAATAACATCTTCATGCCTTATATATCATGTACTGTAGTACGCCGCTAGATTAAAACTGACGAAGAAAGGTAACACACGGCCAGCGAAAGCTCTTTTTAGAGAGCCCAGATGGTCGTGTGGTCTAGCGGGACGGCTGCAGTGCAGGCGATTTGGTGTCACGATATCACAGTAGCATGGGTTCGAATCCGGCGAGGGAAGAACCAAAAATTTGCGAAAGCAAATTTACAGATCTAACATTGTTGGGTTGATGTTTAGACGAGTTGTATATACATTATGTACACAGCCATGTATCACCATCATTGATGGCGATCCGATGGATACATCTGTTGTAGAGTTGTCACTGACTCAGACGTACTTATAAATATAATTATTTTCTGTGACTGTATCTTACATTAATTTGTAGGATCCTTTACTACAGATAATTTAGCTGATCTGTAACAATAACATCTTCATGCCTTATATATCATGTACTGTAGTACGCCGCTAGATTAAAACTGACGAAGAAAGGTAACACACGGCCAGCGAAAGCTCTTTTTAGAGAGCCCAGGTGGTCGTGTGGTCTAGCGGGACGGCTGCAGTGCAGGCGATTTGGTGTCACGATATCACAGTAGCATGGGTTCGAATCCCGGCGAGGGAAGAACCAAAAATTTGCGAAAGCAAATTTACAGATCTAACATTGTTGGGTTGATGTTTAGACGAGTTGTATATATATACCCACCGAAAGCTCTTTTTTTGAGAGCCCAGGTGGTCGTGTGGTCTAGCGGGACGGCTGCAGTGCAGGCGATTTGGTGTCACGATATCACAGTAGCATGGGTTCGAATCCCGGCGAGGGAAGAACCAAAAATTTGCGGAAGCAAATTTACAGATCTAACATTGTTGGGTTGATGTTTAGACGAGTTGTATATACATTATGTACACAGCCATGTATCACCATCATTGATGGCGATCCGATGGATACATCTGTTGTAGGGTTGTTACTGACTCAGACGTACTTATGCATATATTTATTTTCTGTGACTGTATATTACATTAATTTGTAGGATCCTTTACTATAGATAATTTAGCTGATCTGTAACAATAACATCTTCATGCCTTATATATCATGTACTGTAGTACGCCGCTAGATTAAAACTGACGTGGAAAGGTAACACATACCCACCGAAAGCTCTTTTTTTGAGAGCCCAGGTGGTCGTGTGGTCTAGCAGGACGGCTGCAGTGCAGGCGATTTGGTGTCACGATATCACAGTAGCATGGATTCGAATCCCGGCGAGGGAAGAACCAAAAATTTGCGAAAGCAAATTTACAGATCTAACATTGTTGGGTTGATGTTTAGACGAGTTGTATATACATTATGTACACAGCCATGTATCACCATCATTGATGGCGATCCGATGGATACATCTGTTGTAGGATTGTCACTGACCCAGACGTACTTATGCATATATTTATTTTCTGTGACTGTATCTTACATTAATTTGTAGGATCCTTTACTATAGATAATTTAGCTGATCAGTAACAATAACATCTTCATGCCTTATATATCATTTACTGTAGTACGCCTCTAGATTAAAACTGACGTGGAAAGGTAACACATACCCACCGAAAGCTCTTTTTTTGAGAGCCCAGGTGGTCGTGTGGTCTAGCGGGACGGCTGCAGTGCAGGCGATTTGGTGTCACGATATCACAGTAGCATGGGTTCGAATCCCGGCGAGGGAAGAACCAAAAATTTGCGAAAGCAAATTTACAGATCTAACATTGTTGGGTTGATGTTTAGACGAGTTGTATATACATTATGTACACAGCCATGTATCACCATCATTGATGGCGATCCGATGGATACATCTGTTGTAGGGTTGTCACTGACTCAGACGTACTTATGCATATATTTATTTTCTGTGACTGTATCTTACATTAATTTGTAGGATCCTTTACTATAGATAATTTAGCTGATCTGTAACAATAACATCTTCATGCCTTATATATCATGTACTGTAGTACGCCGCTAGATTAAAACTGGCGTGGAAAGGTAACACATACACACCGAAAGCTCTTTTTTTGAGAGCCCAGGTGGTGGTGTGGTCTAGCGGGACGGCTGCAGTGCAGGCGATTTGGTGTCACGACATCACAGTAGCATGGGTTCGAATCCCGGCGAGGGAAGAACCAAAAATTTGCGAAAGCAAATTTACAGATCTAACATTGTTGGGTTGATGTTTAGACGAGTTGTATATATATATTATATATATATATATATATATATATATATATATATATATATATATATGGTCTTCAAAGATAAGAGTATCAATGCTATTAATTTATGACAAGATCTTAATCAAGTAATAATTTTGGTTTGTTTAAATATTTCGGAGGTTAGTATGACCTCCTTATTTGTGATGATGTTTTCCTTTTAAGCTTGTTTCCACAAAAATAAAAACACAAAGTTAATCTAGAATTATGTTTTTATCATTTTTTTATGTTTAGATCATGTAGATTGTCTGCAAGATGAAAAGAAAAAAAAATATGCAGCTCAAAAGTCAAAATGTGGATAAGCTGAGGTTCAAGGTCCTACTTTTGCGGATTTTTATATTTTGCATGAATGAATTTAAAGTTTATACCATGGACCGCATAGAAAGAAAAAAAAACTTTTCAATTTTCCTGCTTCTGAAGGATAAATGTAAAACATCTTGTTTTTGGTAAGTTTTATGCTCTGTTTTAATAGTTTTTTGTGCATTCATCTGTCCAGTCCTTCCTCTTAATTGTATCCACTTTAATTTTTTGGTGAGTGTTTGCCATGAATTTCAGTAAGTAGCCTGTGGATTTACATATATCAGTGGCGGATCCAGAAATTTTCATAAGTGGGGGCCCACTGACTGACCTAAGAGGGGACCCACTCCAGTCACGCTTCAGTGATTCCCTATATAAGCAACCAATTTTTTTCCCAAAAAGGGGGCCCGGACCCCCTGCCCTCCCCCTAAATCCGCCTCTGTATATATACTCAAAAGTTTGTACGAATATTAAAGGGATTTTAGCATGACATCCTGTTGAATGCTTGTTAATCATGTTTATGTTCCAGAACATATGAGTATTTAGACTACGCGTACAGTCTGCCCAATTTTAAGAAGTTGGTCAAGTTTATTAGAAACAAATATACATTACAGATCAACATAACTGAAATCTTTAATAGATTAATACAAAAAGTTAAATTGCAGTAGAAATAAAAATACATGTTTGGTTGAGCTCTGGTATTAGACAGTACAAGTACCGGGTATACTCAAATGGTCTGATTGTATGAATATGGTCGGACTGTAAGAGTATACTTATATGTTTCGGACCGTAAACGTTTGGTCCGAATACTTATATGGTCTGGAACATTTATACATGTCTTAAAATTAGTATCTGACAAACACATTGGTGTTTGTGAACTTGGTAATAAGTTATTCGATAGAAATATAATGTTTTCAGATTATAAAAATAAAAAATATCCCATATTTACTTTTAATAAAGAAGAAGATTATTGATGTATGTATAACTGTAAAATGAGACAGCAAGCCAACAACACAAAAAATAAGGATAAAACAATATATATTTTTTTTGTATCAATGTTATAATTTCCAATATGTCCGAAGATTTCAAGGTATTTTTATATTGAAATAAAACACAAATTGAACTCTGTCAGATCTTCAAAAGCTTAAAGATATATTGTTTCTGTTGTCTGCACTTTGTATAATATATTGAAAATTCTAGTGAAAATGGAATATGTTATTATAAATGCCTAAAGTTTTAACATTGATCTTTATATATATGATATATATAACTTGGGAAAATACCCAAATGTTATATAGAAGAATAAATTAATTTATTGTTATATACCGGTAGTATTAAAATAGGAAGATGTGGTATATTGCTAATTTGACAACTCTCCATCAGAGACCAAAGGATGTAAGAGGTTAGCAACTGATGACACTGGAAAACCTTTAACAATCAGTGAAATCCATGCTGCATAGCTATTTTTATTAAAAATTATATTATTGATACATGTATGCAAAAAATTTTATATAATACTTCAGATTTTATTGGTTCTTTTTCAGAAGGATTGAAATTCATCACCTAGAATAAATGGAAGAAACATAGAAACAAGACCATAATAAGATTCAAAGACAAAAGTTGGATCAGCTATTATTTTCATCACTCAGTCAATGATTTAAAGTTCTTTTAAATACCAAAAGATATTGTAACCACAATAATGTCAATGTTCTGTGCTGAATGACCAAAAAGTGGACTATAAGATCACACAATGCTGGATGATAAGAAACTATTAATGTTTTCTGTGGAGGGATATTGTGAAAAAAATAGATTTACTTAAATAGCTACTGTAAATTCAAGAATTATTGTGAGGGTTTATATTTGCAAAAATTGCAACAGAGTTGTAAACGCAATAATTTAAACTCCCATTTAGAAATATTTTATATGAATTAAACTGATCTCAAAATCGTAAAAAATTAAAATCTCATTTTAGTCTTAAATGACAAAAATCCAATAATAAATGCACGCAATAATTTCTGAATTTACAGCACTAGTATGTTCAGCCTTATATTAGAGTTTTTCATTGATTTCAAATGGTAAATAATAGTGTTTCAAGAAAGTATACTATACTTCATAAATAAACATATATTGATACTCACATTATCTACTTTGTTGTTTAAAGGTTTAGTTTTGAACAGTTATAGAACACTATGTTGAATTAACATTTCCAAAGAAAAAAGATATTCAATTAAAAAGATTCATCTTATAAAAATTTACTACCAAATAGAATACATTGTAACATACACATTACTGTATATTTATATCTATATATTTATAATTTGAATCCCATGGGATTTTAATTTGTCCCATGGTATATTAAAAATCCCATGAAATAATTATAGTCCCATGCGATTTTTTTGTCTCATGGGACAACAATTATCCCATGGGACCCATAAAAATCCCATGGGATTTACCAAAATCCCATGGGATAATGGTCGATCCCATGGGATTTTGCCCTGTCCCACGGGATATTGAAAATCCCATGTTTTTATAAATCAAATAGCAAAATAAATATAATAGTAACAGTAGAAAACCAATGAAATTATTGAATCCCATGTAATTCCGCACATTTTGGTTATATACATGACATTTTAGCTCTTATTTGAGGCGGCGGCGGATTTGCAAATGAGTGTTTTGCAAATTTAAAGTGTCCAGTGTTTAAATAATAATGCTTTGCATCAAGCTTCCCTTTGGTATATGTGCAAAATGGCCTATCTCTTTTTATCATTATATCTGTAGTTTTGTTACAATTGAAGTTTGAAAAGTTCGTACAAAAATGGCTACAGAAGGGGTCGTTAAAGCAAGAAATCACATTTCTGAACTGAATTTGTGGATAAGAAAATTCTTTAAACGCGAGCTTGGAAGGTAAAATACACAATGTAACAAAAAATCTCTGATCGTTTAATTTCTGAAGTCCGTTAATTTTCATTGATAAAACAATCGACTATTAATGATATACAACTAGATTGTAAAGGTCATGTGATGATTGCGATAGTTGGATATTGGGGGTTATATAGGATAAGTGACGGACATAATAACTTATTTTCCTAAGAATATTTATATTACAACTATTTAACATGAAAATATTTAAGTTTTTACTTATTGAGTTTATATTATTGTGTACGTATTTTCCCTGCATTTTCTGTTCAGAGTAACATCAGTTTTTTTGGTTGGTCATTAAGATGATCGGAATTATACATCAAAATACGCTTAAAATAATTATGACCAACTTCGTTGTTACATGATTCAGTAGTTTCTAGGAATTATATGTTTGAAAATCATTCCAATTTTAAGGTAGGTGTATAAAAAAGAAGATGTGGTATGATTGCCAATGAGACAACTATCCACAAAAGACCAAAATGACACAGAAAGGTGTAGTCTGACAGAGAGATATCAGTGAACATTTCTAAAAAGTCTGAACGGAAGAGTATTGAAGACGACAATTTTACTATTTTGACTGTAAGTGGCCATGAGTTTAGAAACACTACATTTAGATCATTATCTGAGATAAAGTTGGAATTCAATATCAGAGACTTAGTGGTATGAGCGTTGGAATGAAATAAAGAATGATAATAATAAAAATACTTGAGCGATAAAAAAGGCAAGGGAACCCCAGATTGCTATATTTCAAAATCATCAACTACATATACCATAAAATAGAGAAACAAATAATTGCACAAACTTATCTAAAGATAGCGATTCAGATATTTTAGAGGAATAACGAGGAACATAAACCTACAGAAAAAGGATATACAGTACATAAAATAACATTGAAATGCTTCATACAGGTCTTTAAATTGCAGTTTACCTCTCACATACTACAACGTTATGATTATATGTGTAGCTTACATGGGATTTTTATGGTTAAAAGATAAATATATATGATAAATGATTATCAAAAGTCAATGTAATGTATTCTCAACTTTTTATGAAAGTTTTGTATCCACATTTACGTTCATATATGTTATAATTGAATGATTTATTACTGCTAAACCAAGCTCTTGCGCAAAATCACTATAAATCACGTAAAGTCAAATCTGTTTATTTTTTAAATCTTATACGAATAGTTTATTAAGGCATATGTTGACTTGACATGTCTGTTTTATAAGGTTAGATTTCCAAAAAACGCATTTACCTTCCTAGATTAACATTTATTGAATGCGTACTACTTAAATAAGATTCCCTTTTGTCTTTCTCAATAATGTCTTTCGATTACAAGGAATTGAGGTAATCCAGGAAATGAAGAGATTTTAAGTATCAACTTCTTTCTATTTTAATGTAATTTATAGGCACTTTACAAGTTTTAGTAAGTGTTATCGCAATTTGGTTTCAGATTATTACAGCATAGACTGATTATATTTTGGAATTTCGTAAATATAGTACAAAATAAACCTAAATACATGTATAATCAATGAATAGTAAAAAGTTATAAATTAGTTACTCATTAGACAAGTAATTAAACAAATCATCATCCAATACGCTTGGTCCGAATCGTCATCATTCCGTAAAATTATTTATTTATAACGATGCGTTTGTTCCAAGTTATATTTGAGCGAGGGGATTGATGTTTTTTTTAATCTCATTTTGTTGCTAAAATAATGATATGAAAAAATAAATCATAAACATTTCATATTGCATAGTGTTCATCAGATACTTCACGAACGTATGCATTCAAAACTACAGGGATCTAGTACATCCACACAATGCAAAATGAAGTAAACAATCCACGTACCTAAAAAGAGTTCTTCATGATTAAAAGTCGATGGAATCAAGCGTATTCCGACATTTTGTTCTTAAATAGTTATAGAAGGTAAAACATTTTTTATGTATTGATACAAATGGCAATATAAATGTCCAATAAGACATACTGTGTTCTACTAAAATATATACTAGAAACTTGAATGTTAATATTACATGTTATAAATGTATACCTTATCAGGACCCTGGTAAAATATGTAAGCCCGAGGATCAAGTGACACTTGTGCATGAAAATAAGACATGTAATTTTTGTTCCTCTGTGCTACATATGACATTTGCTTATTTAGTCGACTAGGCGATCCGTTATCATACCCTTTAATGTTTCGACTGTGAATTTGTAAAGAGGACTCGTGATAATCTAAGAAACAAGTCGACGAGGTTGTTTGTACTCCATCATTCTCTCCAGAGAACTGACTGTAATCATTTATTTCATGTTTAGATGAGCCAGTAGTTTCATTTTCACTATATGTGCTACCAAAATCGTGAGTCCTAAATTGGGTGACTTCCTGACTTCGGTTCTTTTTCGTTTTCTTCTGATTCTGTTGAGGTGTTTTGTTCATATTTTGCCTTGAATGTTCCATACGAAAATGTCGATAACAAGAAACAAAAAATGCCAAAATTAAAACAAGAAATATAATTCCAGTTACTACAAAAGCTATGATTTTACTAACAGTCAATTTGAAAGAATTGTCAGAATCAGTCTTCATTGGCGTTGTTACCATTGTAACATGCATAGTTGCGGAAGTCAAGTCATTATCTGTTGTAGTAATAATGGCTGTGTTATTCTGTTGGGTATGAGAAGGTTCAGTAGAAGGGCTTTGGGAACTTGAAGTATGGTTTATGATCGTGCTAGTAGATGACATCTCAGTTGTTTCTATTGGACCTAGAAACGTGAAAGTAAGATGTAACATAATTTTCAATTTTCCTAAAGATCAAGTCGCACATTTTCAAATTATATTTCTTTTATTATAGGCAATACAAGTACGGTGTTACAAGATTAAACAAACGTCGAAAGATATCCACAAACAAGGAACATCAGAACTAAATATAACAAAGAGGGTTAAAAGGTGTTTTTATAACTTCAGAAACTATCCACACAATCTTCCTCTTAATAAGTGATATTATCGAAAAGCCAATGTGTTAATTGAGTTTTTTTTCTTCTAATCAACGTCTTTGCACTACGTGAGGAAAGACTTAATTGTTATGATATTTATACTTCGTGAAGAATGACCTAAATGTGAATGTTGTTTTCTTTTTCTTTTTCTTCACTTTTTTATGTTTTTTTTTTCTTTCGCGGGGAAAACTTATTGTTTTTGTAATAAATTTTCCTATTTTTAAGTTTCTAGTTTAACGACCGTCTGTTTTATATTTTGACAATTCATGAACAAATTTTCATAGACAGAATTTCATAGATATAATTGCAGCTTTTGTCATTTTTTCTATTCTAGTTGTAAATAATTATTTTCACACGGTTCACATCAATATTTAGGCTTTCGATCAGTTAACAAAAGTAAAGTTTCA
The DNA here is from genome assembly GCA_019925275.1 of Mytilus edulis. Lineage (NCBI taxonomy): Eukaryota > Metazoa > Mollusca > Bivalvia > Mytilida > Mytilidae > Mytilus > Mytilus edulis. The sequence continues at coordinate 113,470,996 of CM034360.1, forward strand.
CTTAAAATTTCAAACCTCTGGTGAATTATTGGTTCTGCACTTTATCATAGAGTAAATAAAATCAAAGCTTTCAAACAGTTTTATAACCAAGCTTTAGGCAATTATAAGCTATAACACAACCAAGTTTGTCAATTGAACTTTAAGGATACGAAAAGGTAGGACAATAGAACAACATACCAAATAGCAGACAACAGCCGAAAGCCACTAATGTGTCTTCAACGCATTGAAAAAAACCGCACTCAGAGGTGGTCTTCAGTTGGCCTATAAATAAAACTGTGTGCTCCTGACTTGGGACAGGTTTTGGGTGGGTAGCATAAATATGCGTCAGCTCCTCTTTTGAACTCCAAATTTCAGATTTGCTTTAAATAACCTTTGACCTTTATGTCAACTTTCAGGTCATTGATTGCACAACATTTCCCAAATGATTTTTATTTTGTATTTGTCACTGTTTTAAACCTATTTGAATAACAATGTCAAAATTTTTCTTCAAAATGTCAAAAATTACACTTTTATGTGCCCATGGCAACCACCCTAGCAACCTATTTCCAAAACCTTTAATGATAAATTATTTCTAGGCAACAGTTATAGTTTACATTTATCACTTTAGTATAATTGGTTGTGGATGCAAAAGTGTAAACTTATGTCATGCAAAATGCCTATAATTTGCCTTTTTGAATACATTGAAAATTCCACTATTTAAATCAGTGCTGCCCCCTTCTTCCCCTTTTGTCAGAAATAATTTGGGTCATTTTTTTTATACTCAAAATATGCATTTTTGAGGCAAAATCCAAGAGAACCCGTAACCATGCCATAAACAAAATTATTTTAGTGGTAAGCGCACTACTAACACAAAGGTTCCTGGTTCGTTCCCGTTCCGGGGAGAACATTTCAGGGACTGAATTTTCGGCACTCCCTTGAAATGCCGTCAGAAGGGGTCGATAAATGGCTGGCCCGTTTTAAGAGAGGGCCATATCTCTTGCACGTGACAGACAACCATGTAGATTTCGTAAAAGAGCATGTTAATGCCACAACAAGGCAGCACTTGCACCCGTAAAGTGGAAAGAGATTACTATAAGTTGCAATAACTTGTTTCCTAATCCCCTCTAAATAATAAAAAAAACTATAACTAATACTGAGCGTTAGGTATTATAATCTTCAAATTAGCGGATGTGTCTGTCGAACATGTATACTATAATGAAATAGTCACCACTGCAACCCATCATATGTAGTAAACATTGGCGACGAGGTTATGGAACAGTTCAGAGACCTTTATTTTTACAATCTACTAAGATTTTTTCAAATCTGAAATCGTTGAAATGCCTTCTTATAATCGAAACTAGGAATTTAAATTGGAAAATAATTTTAAGAAATATTCTAAAAGACTATCAGAGTATTTCCCTGTAAATGAAATCTGTGATCATGACAAGAAAAGGTAAATGTTCTAACAGTCTGTACATGTGGAGAACACTTATACATTATTACATGAACGTACTCCAGAAATTCCAGAAACACAAAGGCATTCAAAAACCTGATAAAAATGTAAGACCTAAACCGTATATTATTGTAGAACGATCGAAATTGCACTAACTCATACAGAAAAGCAATGAAAACGTGAAGGTTTATTTAGTTAAATTAAGAATACTTGCGAATACTTGATACAATATGATGCATCTGTAGAGGAAGCGTTAAAAGACAGGGCCCGTATGCATAATAAAATTGAGAATGGAAATGGGCAATGTGCCAAAGAGACAACAACCCGACCATAGAAAAAAACAACAGCAGAAGGTCACCAACAGGTCTTCAATGTAGCGAGAAATTCCCGCACCCGGAGACGTCCTTCAGCTGGCCCCTAAACAAATATATACTAGTTCAGTGATAATGAACGCCATACCAATTTCCAAATTGTACACAGGAAACTGAAATTAAAATAATACAAGACTAGCAAAGGCCAGAGGCTCCTGACTTAGGACAAGCGCAAAAAAATGCGGCGGGGTTAAACATGTTTGTGAGATCTAAGCTACTTACGTTAATATTTTCCTTAGTAAACACCTAAGTTGCGGAAACTCCGCCCTTTTTATCTGAGTGGTATGCATACAAAATCTTAAACTAAGTATTTCCTAAGTAAAATCTCAGTTGTTTTAAGTCACGCCCACAAAACTTTTAAGTGGTATGCATAAAACTCCTTATACTAAGGAAACGCCTAAGTAAACACTTAAGTCTAAGGTACCTAGAGTTCCTTAAATTTTCAAAAATAGTTAAAAATCAGTCGAAAGTTTGCGTTATTGGTAGATCATAAATATGTTACCTACAATTTGTTTGATTAATTTTATATATATCAGTAATAAATTTGAATTTTCAATTCAGTTTTATTCCAAAGATGTGAGGCATACCCTAAAAAAATTTACTTACAGGGACAAAATCGAAAAGTTTTAAGACCTTACCAGGGATGGATTTTTTGTTCATAAGGGGGGGGGGGGGGCTGGACCTCACTTTTGTTGAAATAACTAGGTTGATTGTTAAGAATCACTGTTACGGCAGTCAGAAGTCCCCACTGCTACACCCCCCATGGAATTCGTCGGTTATATAGGTATTTATGATACCTTACTCGTATTAAATATTTTTTTCATTTAACCTTATATATTCAGCGAGATATCTTGTGATTTCGAAAATATGCCAAGTACATTAAGATGTGGAGAATATAATTCCTGTAATAATTTGTTTGAGTAAAGATTGCAGGACTTTTGAAAAATATCCTAGTTGTATATCGATTTCTGGAAAAGAAATCTACCCTCCCCCTTTTTTGTTGTGAAAGGGAAGCGATAAAAATGTCAATTTCACATTAAAATAGATTTTTTTTAAACCATAAGCAAATGAAAGCAAGGAAGATGGAAAGGGAGGTGGCAGCTGATAATAAGCTGAACGATAAGTGAACATTTTATTGAAAAAAATGTTTGTAAAATTATTTGTTAGCACATTCTTACAATGCTACACTCAGTATTGTGCTACGCCACTGAAACCTTGATCATGTTTTGTTTGAGTTTGAAACAGTTTGTTGTCTCTAGAAAATATTACACTCATGAAAGATAATTAAAGATTAAGTGGAGAAAAGTTTTGGATTACCGAAATATTTTTCTTCCAATGCTCATCCGTCAAAACATCAACCATAAAAAGTGTTGTCTTATATGCGCTAATTGTTCATCATTATACTATATTACGTTCTATTGAATCGTTTTACATACCTATACCAATTTAAACCCAGGTCCCGTATGCATAAAGCTACTTAATTTAATATTTTCCTTAGTAAACACTTAAGTTAAGGAAACTCCGCCCTTTTTATCTAAGTGGTATGCATACAAAATCTTAAACTAAGTATTTCCTAAGTCAAATCTTAGTTGTTTTAAGTCACGCCCACAGAACTTAAGTGCTATGCATAAAACTCCTTATACGAAGGAAACGCATAAGATAGCACTTAAGTTCATTTATTTATTGCTAATTATAAATAATAAGTAAATATTAACGATCATCGTTATTTTCTTCAAATCACGAATTATCAACAAATCAAGAGATAACAGTCGCGATTTCGAAAATGTTGGTAAGTGCGTTAAGATTTGGATAATATACTAACAGTAATAATTTGTTTTAGTAAAGATTGTAGGACTTTTGAAAAATGCCCTAGTGTGTTTATGGATTTCTGGGGAAAAATCTACCCTACCCCTTTTTTTTGTGTAAAAGGGATGTGATTAAAATGTTAATTTTACATCAAAATAGTTTTTTTTCAAAACCATAAGCAAATGTTAACATGGGGTCTGGCAAGGGAGATGGCGGCGCATAATAAGCTGAACGATTAGTTAACATTTTATTGAAAAAAAGTGTTTTATAAAATATTTGTTAGCACATGCTTACAATGCTTCACTCAGGCTTGTGCTACGCCACTGAAACCTTGATGATGTTTTGTTAGAGTTTAAAACATATTGTTGTCTCCAGAAAATATAATACCCATGAATAATTAAAGATTGAGTAGAGGAAAGATTTGGATTACAGAAATATTTTTCTTCCAATGCTCATCCGTCAAAACATCAACCATAAAAAGTGTCGTCTTATATGCGCTAATTGTTTATCATTACACTATATTACGTTCTATTGAATTGTTTTACATGACAATACTAATTTAACCCCAGCTCTTTAAAATAAAAGCATGAATTAATTAATAAATTAAATCGTACGACTTTGCCCCCGCAGAGCTATAGAAAAAAAGTACATTAACGGGTGTTACACGGACTCTTTTTAGACGACATACGGACTCTTTTTAGTTGTTACACGGAGACTTTTTTTATGAATAGAATCACTCGTGCATGATCAGTGAGTTCATGGGCACTTTAACTTTCAATTAGATTTGAAAATTTTGGTTCAATGACATATTTCCTGTCTTTTTTTTTAAATAAAAATTTACGTTAGCATCAGTATTTTTTTATAAAACATTTCCAGTAAAATACTATTCATATCAGTACACTAAGGGATAAGACATTAAATTTCAAAAAGGGGAGGGGTATGTTTTTCTTCTTATAACAAAACATATTTTGATCCCAAATTTTATCAGAAAAAAAAATTACTATGGTAAAGCAAATAACAAATTATTGATCTGCGTGATTCCTGATTTTTCGAATACCGTATATGTAATTTTATGTATATATAATTTTTTTAAGTTAAAAAAATATATATATTGAGTGATGGCGCTGTAAAGGTAAATAGTTAATATATTCAGAAAAGAACATACCACCCCCTTTTATGGAGCAAAATAATCGGTAAATAAACGTATTTTCTTCAATACATGGACATGAATAGTATTTTGGACATTGCTGAAAGTAAAGAAATGATGATACCGACGTCTATATTTCAATTAAAAAATACAGGAAATATGCAAATAAAAATCAAATCTCATCAAAAGATAAAATCCCTATCAACTCACCAATTCACGATTGATCCTATAAATAAAAAGTGTTTGACTGTGTAATAAATGTCCAAATAAGCAGCAACTCTTGACGAAAATCATTCAACTGACGGTAGGCTGCGATTGGATCATATAGTAACATGTGTAACAAGTACTAACAAAATTTAATATATACTACTAACGGTTAACGAGGCCGGGATAAGGTACCGGTATTTGATGTATCCACTAACAAATGTGAAAAACTATCAATAAAACATGATTTACCTTTAAAAAAAAACAAAAAAACATGTGTTTACATTATTGCGATCAACACTTGCAGAGACGAGCATGAATTTAAAAAAAAAAAGAGTGTTTGTCTTAATATATACAATAACAAGACAAAATCCATTTTTTCATAACATTTCATTCACTAATGAAGTAGAAAATTTATTCTTTTGATACATTTATATTGTTATTTAATTTATATTCAAGTTGCCCTCAAATCTGTCATGGACGGATCAAGCCATTTTAAGAAAGGGGTTTCTAACCCAGGAAAAAAGGGGGTCCAACTATATGTCCCCATTCAAATACATTGCTTGTACAAAAAAGGGGATTCCAACCCCCGGAACCCCTCCCCCACTGAATATTGAATTCATGTATTTGGTAGCAAACGTGCGATTTTTACAATTTTTTAAAAGGGGTAATGAGGGGGGGGGGGAGGTGATGAAATGGCACATCGTGCATTTTTTCATCGAGTCGTACAACGGTTGTTACCGGCCTGTTTCTATGTTACCTATGTATTGTATCTAATACATAATCATAACAAACTTTTATATTTTATATGATTTTTATAGTTGTACTGTTATACCACTGTCCCAGGTTAGGTGGAGGGTTGGGATCCCGCTAACATGTTTAACCCCACCACATTATTTATGTATGTGCCTGTCCCAAGTCAGGAGCCTGTAATTCAGTGGTTGTCGTTTGTTTATGTGTTACATTTTTGTTTTTCGTACATTTTTTTAAAATAAATAAGGCCGTTAGTTTTCTCGTTTGAATTGTTTAACATTGTCTTATTGGGGCCTATTATAGTTGACTATGCGGTATGGGCTTTGCTCATTGTTGAAGGCCGTAAGGTGACCTATAGTTGTTAATGTCTGTGTCAGTTTGGTCTTTTGTGGATAGTTGTCTCATTGGCAATCATACCACATCTTCTTTTTTTATATTTTTCACGGATGAGAACATGTGATGAGCTAATATATATCATACAGTAACTAGAGAAAGGTTCCGATTTAAGTATTCCTTAGTTAGGGGAAGACTTATGTAAGTTTATGCATATCACTTAAGAATTTTACTTTACTAAGGAAATTCTTAGTGAAATCTAAGTTTAATGAATACTTAAGATAAGATGTGTTATGCATACGGCCCCAGCTCTTTAGAACAAAAGCATGCATTGATCAATAAATTTAAATAACCATAACAAACTTTTACACGGGTGAGTACATGTGATGTGCGTATATATATCATACGGTAATGAGATAAAGGTTCCGATTTAAGTATTCCTTAGTTAAGTAAAGAATTTTAAAAGTAAGTTTATGCATTCCATTAAAAAAATTGACTTTACTAATCTAAGTTTAATGAATACTTAAGTTAAAATATTTTATGCATACGGCCCCAGACTTATTTGAAGACTGTATTCAACTTTCTAAATGAAGAGCTTCAATTTTATATCATAAAGTGACAATGAGATCGTAAGAATGCTACCGCTGCGGTAAATCTGGACATAATGCAGATGATTGTTTTTATTAGAGTAGAAGACATATTTGAAAATGAAGATAAAGTTAACAAGAAAAAAAAACACTAATGTTAAAGCGAAATCGTCGAAAATATAAAAAAGAAGATGTGGTATGAAAGTTCACGTGATTTAGGAAGATTCCGGAAAAGATACAAACAATCAATTATTTCCGAACAAACTGGCAACTATTTTGAATTTACCACAGCCGAAAATGGGTTAGAATGGCAATGTTAAGAGATTAGGTTTTTAGATTATTGCTAATTTATCAACAGTGTTGTTACCAAAAAAAGGTAATAAGTGGAATAAGAATGAAAAATTGATAGAATTTTTTCCTTAAAATTAGTAAATTGTTGAGCTCTACAAAGGTGTCAGCTCATTATGATCCAAGGAGAATGTTTAATTAGCCGGCATCTCCGTATGGATTAGGTTGTATAATTTTACATGAATATGAAAATCGAGAAAAAGAACAATTGCGTATGCGTTACGCATTATAATAAATGCCGATAGAAGTTATTCGCAAACTGAAAGAGAAGCGTTAGCTATTAATTTTAGAGTTACCCGTTCTCATCCGTATTTGTGTGGAAGTATAAGTTCACGTTGATAACCGACAAAAAAACCACTACCGTTAATTCCTGAATCAAGATCTAGAATACTGATGTTAGATTCTTCGATCTTGCATTCAAAAATGGATTTTCAACTGACTGGTTATCATAATTATGTAAAGTGCAAGTCGTGCAAACGCTGATGGATTATCCAGAGTACATTTAAATGAAATGCAATATGATTCACCGTTTAACATTTATTGGGAAGAAGTAGAGAAAAATAATTGATTAACTTTGAACTAGCTACTAGTTAGTTCGAAGATCATTCAAAGGGAAGCAGAAAAGTTTCAACTCTTGCAACACATAAACATTTTGCATTGTATAGTTTGCCGAAATTCACTGACAGTAAGATAGAGTTGAAACCGTATTTTCGAGTAAAAGATGAACTGTCAATTAGGAAAGGTTCCTTTTATGCGGAGTACGAGTAATTTTGCATGAAAGATACAGAGCTGATGTACTAAATGAACTTCATGTATATCACCATGCAACTACGCTCATGATGGTTACCCAGAATGCATGTGTGGTGGCCGTAATTTTGACAGTGACATTGAAATACTTGTACGTATTAGCAAAGTATGGAAGTACACGCAAGCCGCAACACCTGCTGCTACCGCTAATGCATGGATATAGCCGGTAATGTCCTGGCAACATGCAGATTTTTTAAATGTTTTCTACATTTTATTTGAAGATGTATTAGCCACGAGAAATAAACTGAAATAATTTATGATTTTTGTTGTTCAATCATTTATCAAATTGAAAAAGAGGAATATAAAATGTTGTTCGCTATAATTAGAAAGTTCGGTTCAATTATTTTAATATAAAATAAGAAACAAATTTAATGTTGACTTAATATTCACTTGAAGGTGAATAATTCGACCTCATTAAATCCGTATTCATGTGATTTTCAATTTAATCAAGAAGTAACCATTGAATTACACATGAACTAAACGTGTTTGGCTATTAAAAGGAAAAGAATGTGAACATTGAAATGAGACAAAGGGAAGCAATGTGGTTGACTGATTTGATGCACTTAAACTCATTCTTATACAGGTAAAAACGATGATTCTAAAATGACGTTCTTCTTTAGCTTTGCAAAAATTATCGATACATCCACACTAAGTGCAGACTTCAAGAGGACGTACTAATGGCTGTTAAATTACACCTTCAACGTACATACACATGAATCGTTACCTATACATGTGCAAAGCCTATGTCGATTTTGCGGCGTTAAAAATTACAATTGAAAAAACAGAATCCGTATTCTTAATGTGAGTCAAAACATAAAGAATTAACGCATTAGCGGAGATCGGAAATCAAAATAAATAATATTTGTTTTTAGCGCATAAACGTCCTTTCAACACATGACGTCTACACAGAAAACAGTTGAATGTTTTTCCATTGCGTTAACTCAAATATATTGCATACAGTTTTGAGGAAGGGGTTGAAATATTAACAGTAAATTTTACAGTAGCGAACGAGAAAAATGTAAATTTGAAAAAGCAAATGCCGGAATTGAGAATTAAAATAATCAATGATCACATTGTTCTTTGTTTATTTAAGAAATGATTCATGCAAGCTAAAGATTTATTATATTCTTTTTTAGATTTAACTAACAGTAGTGTATATAAGACAGCCACATACACGGCATGCTCACCCTAGCTTCATTGTTTAAATGATCGTATTTGTCCTATCAAAATCGAAATGATTCTTTGAAGCCATAGATTTGTTTGATATTTACACTTTGCCTGGGCAGTGATATTCGAAATTTATCCTTCGCGTTGGCTCCCATGAATTATTTCTTATTTCTAGTATGATCGTGCTTCGTTCGCTTCGTAAACTACACCGTGATAAAATACTTAGTGCAGACTCTGAATTAAGTAGCAAGCAATATGACATAAAAAGGACCAACTCGAATGACCTTTCCTAATCATTTGATAAAAAGTAAGCATACATTTTTGGAATCAGTATCGAATTAATTATTATATAATATCAGACTAGCTACGCTCCTTCATGTGGGGACAATGAGAAATCGTGTATATTACGAATACATGTAATACTCATTTTAGCATATTCACACTTACTTCATATACTTTCAGTTATGAATATACAGATACGATTTCTATACGTGAGTTCTGCAACAGCTCTATTTAAATATAATAAAAATAGTTTAACTTACTGAGCGCCAAGTCATAGTCTACAGTTTGTCCATTGAAAAGACACTCGTAATTAATACCAAGTTCGTCAGACGACAGCGGATTAATTGTTACATAAATTCCATTTGCATCCCCTTCGAATGTGAATACTGCATTACTAATATTTATCGAGGGTCCATGGTTACAAAAATTGTCATCTGTACATGAATTTATAGTTGCTCCATTCCTTTTCAACTGGGCAGATGACGACGTAAATTCGCTAATTTTACATGAAAGCTTGATGGGACTTCCTACAGCAACTTCTCCTTCGGGTCCAAAAGATTGTATGTTCCCTGTTTTAAAATAAATGTAAAACGTTTAATTTTGAAAAAAAACCAACAGATTTAGATTGAATGTGATTGATGTAAATTAATATCACAACACCTTGATTTTTTTTTTCAAATAAAGTAACAACGAAATAGTCGATTGATGATCGTAGCAAGGGCGTCAACAATTCGGGAAACATAACAGCAAATGTGTATGTAATACCTCAAAGATTTGAAAAAACTAAATATTGAAACAATAATTCATATGCACACTCTGGTCTGAGGAGATAGTTACACACAATAAAATAACAATGTTACACTTTCATTAAAATGATCTGCTTGAAAATGTACGAATGAACTAGAATCCGCTTGTATTCAATGCTGAATATGAATAATGTAGAAGTCAGCCGAGAACTAGTTCAATGAAGTACAAAGCATACGTGTTTCTTTATGATTACTATCTTGAAAGAACATCTAAATTCCGATAGAGGATGGAGAAAATTAATTTGCGTCCGCAATTTCAAATAAAACAATTGTGTTGATGTTATCAGTAAAATATACAATGTTCTATTTCATCATTGATCTGACGTCAGACTGAACTGAACATTTTTGAATAACTTTTTTGTGCATACGCTAACTCAAGGTAACACAATATTTATATAAAAACTCTAGAACGTTGTTTCCAGCTCAGCAAAATGTAGCAGATTATAACGTCTGATTTCGCGTATTTCTATTTTCAAAAAGTACGAGTTAATTTGTCGAAAAAATGGGATTTAGCGTCATAAAAAGCCAGTGATAATGAATTGGTATTACACAAAAGATACTATATGCACATGCAACCTTGAAATTGAACGTTCTTCTCTGTACAAATATTGATTTTTTTACATGACGGTGTGTTTGGATAAATCTCAGATTAGAATTGAACTTATATAATTTTCATAATTGATCCAAATTTGAAAAGAATCATTACTTGAATGTGAATTAGAATGAGGACTCTCAATAAGATAATTCAAGTTTTTCAAAATAAAATTGGACGGTTTGTACTTTATCTTCCTCAGAGAAAACGAATCACTATAAAAGAATTTGAGAAATTGGGATTATTGAATGTCTGTAACAGAGTGAAACAACATCTGAATCATGTATTTAATAGTTTCCACAACAAATTTCCGAAATATTTAAAAGATGGTTTTACAAGTAATTCCTCAAATAGGAATACTAGAACAACTGCTTACAATTTTTATGTTCTAAATGTAAAAGGTGTAGAATCTTCTTCCTTCTGTTTTGGTATTAAAAACTGGAATGCTTTGCCATATTTTATGAAAAGTAGTCATGTAAATTCAAAAATAGCATTTAAATATGAAGTAAAAAAACCACAAAATGAGTAAACTCAGGTCAATGTCAGATTCAGATTTAATATAAATTTTTATTAGAATATTTTTATATGAATAAGTTATGCTGTGTATCATGGATATTATTATTGCTGTAAAATTGATTGAAAAAAAGATTCATTTTATTATCAAGACCCTATTGGAAATAAGCTTGTTAGCTTTCATGGGTCATCCTTGGGTTAAGGCATTAATGGTACCTATGTAACAATCATTGATATACTTTAAGTTTGTATTATGTAATTGTATATATTGCCTTTACCTGAATAAATATTATTATTATTAATAATCGAAAATACAGTCCAAGATTTACATATTTAGCCAAGTAATCAAGATTTAAGACATATTTGGTCTGATAATCGAATAATCACTATAAAATTAGCCATATCATCACATAATCAAACACCGTCTCGCTTTTAGTTTCCAGTAAATTTTGTATACGTTATTATTGTTTTGTTTTTTTCCCCAAAAAAACCAATTGAGATTCATAAGATTCTGATAATTTATTTTTTTATGTTTTGAGATATACTTTATAGTTTCAATGGAAAATTACAACTTATTCAGTTAAAAAAAATGTTAGAATATGGAAGTCTTTTTATGCTTATTTATATAGTGTATACACTGCTTATTTCTTAAGGAGCCGCAAAAGAATGATAACCGAGATCGTATTTTATGATGATTCAAATAGGTTTTAGAATTTGAATATGATAGTCAATTCTACTTGCAGCTCCTAATGTTCTTTATATCAATGATTAATGGAACTACAAATACGATAGAAAAACTATATACGCTCGACTTATTCGAAACATATAATGGTAAAGTCAAACACAGAGAAGGGCTATACTAAAATGTGACCGGGAAAATTTCTGAAAGTGAAGGCAAAAAAAAAACAACAAAAAAAACCTAACAGAATAGTCAAATAGTCTAGAAGTTGGCCAGTGCATCACATTTGATTCCTAAAATTATGAAATACTTTCACCAATGTTTTTAAAATAAAATAAATGGGGATTGTGTCCATGAGACATAAATGATGTCCCCGCTTGCATATCATATAAAGTTTAAAAGAACAATAAAAGTGACCCTACCCAAAGTTGAAATTTGAGTTTTGTGTTTTAGTGTCATAACATTTGGTTGAGGCTTACTTAAGTTAGAGAACATAATTCAGCAATTTGTTCATTTGTAAAGAAGTATTACCCATAACTCAAGAACGATATAAGTGACGCCACCAAATTTCAAATTTGATTATTATTATGTGGTTCTATAAAAAGCATTGTATATAAGAATGTGTACTTTGTGTAGAAAAAAAAGACTTTGTTGTACAGAACTATTTCATCGCCGACGATGCGATCTCTGTTCGAATACGGTATATTGGCAAGTCAATAGAGCCCTGACGATAACGAAGAAGATGATGCTCTTCAGACTTGATTTGAAATTTGAAATTTGAATTTGAATTTTGTTTCAGTGTTAGTGGATCACAAAATGAACTGTATCATTGTGTGATTATTGTTTTAGTCCCACCTAAGGGCATTATAGTTTTCGGATTGTGCGTCCGTTCGTTCGTTCGTCCGTTTGCCAACCCGTATGTCTCGCTTGAATGAATGCAATTTAAAAAAAAAGCAACAAAAAAACAGAAGGTATAAAAGCATTTACATTCTACACTCTACACTAACTCATTGATGGAGAGATGTTTCCACTAGAATTTGCAATTCTTCTTGGGAATTACCAATGAGACAACTCTCTCCAATAGACCAAAATGACACAGAAATTAACAACTATACGTCACTATACGGCCTCCAATAATGAACAAAGGCCATACTTAGCTATAAAAAAATGACAAATGTTAAACAATTCAGACGAAAAAACTAATGGCATAATCTATGTACAAAATAATGAATGAAAAACAAATATTACGCCGCAAAATATTACAAACACTGAATTACAGGCTCCTGACTTGGTTAAGGCACTTACAGAATGTGGTGGGGTTAAACTTTTTGAAGGCGCCAATCCTTCAAATAGGACTGTATTGAAAAAGTACAACATAAGAATAAATTTATTCAAAGTACTGAAGTACTGAACATCAGATGACCGCAAGTTCTTGTGGATGGTCAAAAGTACATGACACAGAAAAAGATCACATCTCTATACCTGAAACTGAGGTTAATGTACAGATATATTTTTTTTCTGAGACAAGTTCGTGAGTGGATGATGAATAAATGACAGGAAATTCAACCGCACCGTAATTACTATTATATTGTAGTGAATCAAATCAGTATACCTGGGACTTTTATACTAATATGACAAATGTCCCACACGTTACACTGGTTTGTTGTTATATATTATATTAATATAACAGTTGCATGTATATATATATATATAATTTCCATTCATTTGTATATCATTCTATTCTACTATTCCAATAATAGTGCAGTGCAAGTGCATGGTGGACACTCTTCTGTAAAAGACAATCGATTTTTCTAAAAGATTGGATATAAGAAGCCATTCATATTTTCCAACAAAAACGATTACGAGTTACTGGTCCTTGCCGGGAGTGTCGAAAAACGTCCGCAAGCTGTAACACAATTTTTCGGTACGTGTGCATAGATGTTATCAATGATTTTTTACTTTTATACATATATCTAACGACAAAACATTATCATATTATTAATTTGTGTTTAAAGAAAATATATTTTAGGAGTATCCATTATAAAACTGAATTTGAATCAAGATATTAGTAATGTTATTTTGGACTAGATAATGTTCGCGGATCTATATTTTTTATAGATCGGTTGAAAACTCAAAACTAATTTGCATAATGGAAATTGAGCCGATAGCAATACATCGGAATGACCTCACGTTCATCTCGATGTAAAAATCAGTTTATCTCATCAAATGAGTACGAACAGAAATACATATTACAAAAACACAAAGTGGACGTTGACGGCTACTGATACATCACCACAACAAAGACACTAAGTATAGAGTATTAATTCACAGTTACTGACAGTTCAAATCCAGTAAAAACAAATTAAAAAAATATATGCATCTAAGACTAAAATTTTATGACTTTCATATTATATTCCATATTTGATGATACTTCAATTGTATCTACTATGTGATAAATAAAATATGTAAATATTATCATTTGTTCATGTTTTATTAATATTTTTTAAGTTACATTGATTAGTAGCCTTTCATTAAATGCAACACACTATAAAATCAAATTAATCACTAACATAATAATTCCCAATTGTCCCACATTCAAACTTCCAAATTGTCCCGCAATTATTCCCTTTTGTCCCACAAAATTTCATTACTTTTTAACCTGTAATTTCAAAAAGTGGGAAAATGAATGAATGAATTTTCAATGATTTTTTTTTATTCTCATCCACTTATGACATATAGTGGAGTGACCAAGCCAACATTTTTTCAACTTTAATGGACCACCCTACCTGCAGGCTAATTTATGACTTTTTGGAAAGAGAAATGTTTATTCTTTAATTTTTGCCTGGTCATATAATTGAAATATGGTGCATTTTTTTTAAAAATAAGGTCAAAGGTTAGTGATTGAGTTCTTCACTATTGTCAATTTATTTCACAAGAGGTTATAAAAAGTCTCCAAAAATATCTGAATTGCAACTAAACAAGAAATTCATAATGAAATGAACTGTGACACTTCATTTTCAACTTAATTTGAAAACAATAAAACCACCAAATGCACATTTAAAGGGAATTCAGACTAGCAACAAATAGAAGATGGAACAACCGAATCTCAATTCATTTTATTTTACATCGCATGTACTTCTAAAGATATCTTTCCGAATTTTACGGCATTTATAAAAAGAATCGAAATCAATTAGGTTTTTGTTTTGATGTATATTTATTGCTAGTCACAACTATTTCACAAGGCAATGATGGACTGAAGTTTCAGCGTATATTCTAGCTCTATGAACTTTTTAGGTTTTATGTGCCTTTGCCTTACAAAAGCACACATAGACCCCTTAGAAAGAGTAGTTGTATGGGGTATTATAACAAACGAAGGGCATGACAACTTTCGAAAACCTGACATCATTCATCATTTTCATCGTCGTCTTCTTCCAATATTGCTCGGTGAGTTAACTAATTTTTACAACCATCAGACCCTACAGATGAACACATATTGGGATACGCGGATTTGTTGGTTGCATACACAGTTGATATTGCAGGCTGTTTTCTCTTGTCCGTATACGTACAAACAAGGGTTGAGGGAAATCAACTGACATAGGTCCCTCAAAGAAAACCGAGAGCAAACCGTTTATACCCTATTACCAACCAGAGTCTTTGGAAAGTATCTCTGGTTTGGCAATATGAAAATTTATCCAAACTTGCGTTTGAAGCATTGCACGTGGGATGTGCTGCAAAACGTGTTTTCATACGGGGGAAATTTCACAAGACTGGCATCCTTTGTGGCGGAAAACTCCATCCTTAGCTTGTTTAGATCATCATAAGGATTCCTGAACTATCTCTTCCGATTAAACAATGAAGCGATAAATGCACTTCTAATGTTAACGGCGATTCATAATCTCCCGTTTGAAAACTTATCGGATTTGGCACAACTTTTTGGAACTTTTGTCCTCAGTGCTCCTCGACTTTATACTTGTTTGGCTTTCTAACTGTTTTGATCTGAGCGTCACTGATGAGTCTTAAGTAGACGAAACGCGCGTCTGGCGTATCAAGTTATAAACCTGGTACCTTTTATAAATATTATCATAATTTGGAAGATTGAAAGAAGAGAAAATGTCCTCTTCAAGGAGATGAACTATATCACATTTACAACATTTCCACATGGTACCATCATCATGGAACAGAGCTGAAGGTATTGGACCAATATGATATGCCAATATCCAGACTACAGTCGCATTCACACGATCATTAGCAAGAACTAAAGCTCGACGAACTATTTGACTGGGTTTATATGTGCCTTAACAAAGTCATCTGATTTACACTTTGATTTTGAGGTCTTGGTCGTATCATCGAAAGTATTGAGAGGAAACCTCGACATAGTACTGTAGAAGACATGGGTTTCAGACTCATTAGAGCAGCCTTCAACAAAAGATTTAATCATCTGGTTGCCACGTTCAAGAGATTTAAGGAGAGAATCATGAACATTTACTGAGGCTTTCATTTCTGTAGAAATACTAGTATTTATCAATGGCTAAGGATGATCGGCAATGTTTAATTGATCGGTCATATTTGAATGAATATACCCTATCAAATAAGAGACAGTTTTCGTTGTGTTCAATTTCTGCAGCTGTGGCTAATCCCGAGCTTGATATAATTTCAGAACTAAAATGCGCAAGGATATGTCTTGTACGCCTCCATCGAAGTACATCGTTTTTTTTCCTTGTCAGTCCTATGATGCCTCTACAACCTTAAGAAACTTTGATAATAGTTATCTTTGTAGCCATATCACTCCAGATATTATTGAAGGCTCCATGTTTATGTCTGATTGAAAACTCACCTGCCATAAAGACAGATTTTACATTTCAGACAGATTCAACATATCCAATACGAAGGCTGGTGTCCACCTAGCATAGTTCGTACGATTGGTAATGAAAAAGCATTGCAACATTGCAGCTATCATTATCAAATGTAAAAGCGAATACCCATTCCGTTTAGCCCTAATGTTCTGTGACAATATATCAACTGCACGAAGAAACATATCTTAAAATGAGAAGGTTGGTGATAGTTTACAGGAGTGTATTCTGAATTCTTCAAACAATGGCAACAAATGTTCTTAAAATTAGAAAAAAAATGTGCAATACCTTCAGCGTTTTTGGGTGTTTCAGCAAATGAACATACATTTGGTTCAATATTAATTAACGATGTTCGTCTTAACACCAATTGAAGAATGCTTTTAAATTAAACAAAAGAGCCATGAGAGCTAGCCATGTATATCAAAGATTATCCTCGAACACGTCTGGAATAGACCATTTTACACTTGGGCAACAGCATACAATTAATTGTCAAATGTTTGCACAGCATATTGTTGACCAGCACGATTTGACATATGAGCTGCGTCGGATAGAAATCGACCTTATGCAAGTGTAAGTATGTTTATATATGTGTAAGACTTTGTTTAATTTTGGAACATTTAAAAAACGATTCAAAGATAAATTTTGGTCTGATATATAGGGTTTTCATATCAACAAAAGTTACTCATATCAACAGTTACATTTACTGATTGTTCATAGCGATTTTTTCAACCCGACAAAAGGTTAAAAGATGTATTGATATTCATTTGCATAAGGTCGATTTCTATCTGATGCAGCTCATATCTAAACATTGTTTCATAGTTGTAAATTCTATTGTCATGACGAGGCTTGGCATCTATAACCGGAGCATTGGCTTAAGACGAAATTTGAGATTTAGCCTTTTGTAAGAACCGGTCCAAAATGGAACAATTTGTCCAGTGCGTTCTGCAGAAAATGAAACCGAATCTAAGTTTTGTCTCAAAAGAAGTCGCAGAAATACCAAAGACAGGACAAATATATCTCGGTTTTCGATGAAACAAGACACAACCTTCCCATAAACATTAGAATAACGAATTGGTCCATACCATTCTGTTGGTTTGTCGAAAGGTAAACATGCCATAAGATTGGTATTCGAATCATTCAATGTCAAAGATCTTTCTAGTCCCCGTTTAACCTTTATGGAAGTCATGTGGTCGTTTGAGGATTCGTTTTGATACTAAAATAAAACTTTAGCCATTGAGTGAAATGTATTTTTACCAACGATTGTTTCAGCATGAAAGTCAATATTGTCGGCTTCCTCCTGTTTAATACGACCACCTTTTCAGCAATATCATTAGATACAAAGGACATGTCTTGGATTCTGTCTATTTCCGCTAAAGTAGTCCGATATGATGGACTCACAATAGGGTAAATTGGTTGTAAAATTTTATGTTACATGTTTTTTATACATATATTATTTGTAGTTGTGGAGTTACTATGTCAGTATATTTAGATTTACTGATCAGATTATTGCATGAACTTTGACATGCAGTCATTCAGTTAATTTCTCTGAAAGAAGATACATCATCATTTTATTTGAAACTTGGAAAATATTTTGTAACTTTTTGCAAAAACCCACGCATCTTCCACCCGATTTTAATGACAGTTTTAATCATTATTTTATAATGTTATTATTTTATCTGATCATCTTAAGATACGGGATGTGTGTTGCTCAACAAGGTTGTTTTTATTGTATTTATAGTAGTATTTTACTATTTGTTACTGTAACGTATGATATACTGGTTGGGGCATTTTCCTAACCCCACCTTTGCTTTTTAATGTCATTGCAATTAATTGCTACTATTGATATTGTTAATATGTCATTCTCAATTAATAATAAATTTTGAATAAATGACATTTTGCTCAACTTGAGTTTTCTTTAACATTGAACTTAGCTCGCCCTCCCTATAGGTTTGTTGAACATCATCTTTAGGAACCTTGGCTTTCAAAAACATTGATTTCTGATTACTGGTAGTGAGTCTGGTCACGCATTATCTTTTACGATTAAAATAATGCGTTGCCTGATCTTTCATGATCAAGTTTGATGAAAGTTCAACAAAATTCAAGATTTTCATAAACAAATTAAAGCTTTCAAAGGAAGAGCATATTTTTATTTTACTGTACTATCAGATATTGCAAATATATCCATAACGATTATAAATGAAATCTGGGAGTCTGGGACGTCAGAAAAATATACTCGATCTGAACATGAATGAAACATTTGCCCCTGGAAGTTAGGCTACAAACAAAATCAATCATTCTTCTTTGCCTTCTTCAAAAAACCCAAACAACAAATAAGAGGTACAACATATAATAATTTTGTAACTAAGAATATTTTTAGACCAACAAGTCCGTAACAACAAACATGCGGTCATACATGTAGTTCCTAATAGTAAACAACCCGTCACACAATAGTCGAAAGGAATCTGTGATGTACCCACCCGTATTACAGAAGTGGGAAATACAGATACAGATACAGAAATATATTAATAGTATACATTGTACTGTTCCAAGAAGAGAACTTCTCATATATGTACCTTTATTTTAAAGTATATGAATCAGTCATGTGAGTGTTGGATGATGCCGTTAAAAAGTTTTGTTTAAAAAAACAAACAATCACAAACCACCTACTTTAGTGACGGTTCATTATTAATATTATTATGGTTAACAGAGAGGAAATAATGTCAATCTAAAATGATGTGAACAAACTGTTGTTGTCATTGTAGTTATTGGGTTCCAAAGTTGGTGTCATCTTTATCATATGCTCCGTCCTGACATAGCTATATATATATAAAAATATCATTGGTTTACAATGAGGTCATATATATTTACATGATTAAGTGTAAATATGTTCAGTTTTGGTTGATGCAGTCAAATAATTTTGTTAAAATGACTCAGTCTGATATATCGAAACTACTGAAATTTGTTTATTACGATTCAATATTTTGAATAAAAAGAGAACATGCTGGTACTCTAAATTAATGTTGAAATTTGTTTGTAGTCAATGTGTTCCAATATTGCTGTCATTTGAATAATACAATCCATCGTGATATGTAACTATACAATGTAAGTGATTTACTATGCGGCTATATACATATATTAAGATTTACATAATAAAGTGCAAGTATGGTCAGTTTTGGTTGATGCTGTCACGTATGGTCAGTTTTGATTGATGCTGTCAAATATGGTCAGTTTTGGTTAATGACATATAATTTTGTTATATGATACAGTCTGAGATATCAAAACTACTGAAATTGGTTTATGATTCAAAATTTTGAATAAAAATAGGACATTCTGCCACTATAAACTGATGCGAGCATAATTTTGTAGTCATTGTTTTCCAATATTGCTATCATTTGAATTATACAATCCATCCTGATATAAAATATAAGTTATTTACTTTGCGGCTATTGATATTTACATAATATGGTCAGTTTGTGTTGATGCGGTCAAAACTTTTTATTACACGAGCCAGTCTGAGGTATGAAAACTACTGATATTTGTTTACGATTCAATATTTTGAATAAAATGAGGACATGCTGGCACTATAAATTAATGCGAACACAAATTTGTGGTCATTGTTTTCCAATATTGCTGTAACTTTATATTACAGTCCCTTTTGACCGAAAATTATAACTGAATGACTGTGCAGCTATATAGATTTGCAGAAAAAAAAGAGCAAATTATGTCAGTTTAGGACGAAAAACATAATTTATGTAACACGTCAACAAAAGAAAATCACTGAATTACAGACTCCTGACTTGGAACATGCACACACATCTCTTGATTCAAAATCTGAAATAAGACAGGAAAAATAGCAAAACTCTATATAAATCGCTATTTTACCGAAGCCTTAATATATTTAATACAAAGAGTTCTTAAATCAATTCTAGCCGTAGAATCATAGTTATAAATCAATTCTAGCCGTAGAATTTATAAATCAATTCTAGCCATAGAATTTATAAATCAATTCTAACCGTAGAACTGTTCTAGTCGTAGAACTGTTCTATAGTAGAACTGACCAAAGATTTCTTCAGTTCTAGGTAGAGCTGTCTAATAAAATTTAGAATGGAAATGGGGAATGTGCCAAAGAGACAACAACCCGACCATAGAAAAAAACAACAGCAGAAGGTCACCAACAGGTCTTCAATGTAGCGAGAAATTCCCGCACCCGGAGGCGTCCTTAAGCTGGCCCCTAAACAAAGATATACTAGTTCAGTGATAATGAACGCCATACTAATTTCCAAATTGTATACAAGAAACTAAAATTAAAATGATACAAGACTAACAAAGGCCAGAGGCTCCTGACTTGGGACAGGCGCAAAAATGCGGCGGGGTTAAACATGTTTGTCTCTTCCTATACCTCTAGCCAATGTAGAAAAGTAAACGTATAACAATATGTACATGAAAATTCAGTTCAAGAGAAGTCCGAGTCTGATGTCAGAAGATGTAACCAAAGAAAATAAACAAAATGACCATTATACATAAATAACAACAGACTACTAGCAGTTAACTGACATGCCAGCTCCAGACTTCAATTAAACTGGCTGAAAGATTATGATTTCATCATATAAACATCAGGCACAATCCTTCCCTTTAGGGGTTTAGTATCATACCATCATAACATATATGAGAAGAACATAACCCGTGTCATGCCAATAACTGGTTTTTGAATAAATGTGTTTAGTTCCGATGCAAAGACCCTATAAGTGAATCAATATTAACGCCAAAATATGCAATCTTTAATGACCTGACAACAGTATCGTAACTATATCCCTTCTTAATAAGTCTATTCAAAGGTTTTGTTAGTTTTTGAGGTGAATACTGACACCTTTGTGCTAAAACTGTTCTAGGGTAGGACTGTCCAAATCAGTTCTAGGTAGAACTGACCAAATCAGTTCTAGGTTAGAACTGTTCTAGCTAGAACTGTCTAAAAGGTGTCAGGCTGACAGTTCTACATACTGTCCTAGAACAGTTCTCCTGACATATTCTGACAGATTTACTGAGAGGTTAGAAGTGATCTCCACTGTATATTGAAATATGACCACTATAGGTACAAATAGCGTATTTTTTTGTTAATCAATTCCATAGACATGCATTGCACCTTTGATGTTTTTTCATAAAGTACTGCATATTTTCTTTATCTTATTGCACAGTATTGTTAAGGAAGTTAAGCCATTGACAGACATATTTCTTTGTTCGGATTTGTTCCGCGTTTTGAAAATTTAGCGATTTTTTCACAGATTCTGAACTAGAATTTACATTAAAATTCTTTCATAATCCGCTTCCAGAGCTTTCACGATCGTCTCATAATACTTTACGACCGTCAGATATTCGTTCACGATCAATTAACTCATATTTTATGAAGCTCAAAATATTTTTTATAGATATAGTATTATCAAGTAAGTTGTCATAAAATTTACTGTGTTAACTGCATTGTATGTACATGTCTACTAATTTAGTCTAAAAAAATGTTTATTCAAATTCAAACTAAATAATTAAAACATTTGTATTTACTGAATATGACCATGCAAATGTGACATTATTATAGGTAATAATCAGGGGTGGTGTTCTCGAAGCTATCTTAGGATTAGGACGTGTCCTAAGACCATCTTAGAACAAGTCTTTGCTCTCTAAATAGTTATCCCATAAGGACGCGGTGTGTCAGTGTAATATCATGCCGATGGCCGGAGGCCAGAGGGTGATCTTACACTGACACACCAAGTCCAAATGGGATAACTATTTTACATCCCAGCTGTTTGAGATTAGACGAAAAACCAATTACAATTCATAAAAAAATATAGTTTAGAACGCCACATAACCATTATAATATACTTTATATATTACTATATGATGTATACCCTTTATGACCCCCTAACACGATGAGTAGATATCAAACAATGTTAATGCGCCCCACTGGCCAATCGGCCCACACTATATACGACTTTATGAAAAAATCGCCCCACTCTTGTAACCGACTCGCGCAACTTTAAAAAGTGTAATATCAAATTGAACAATCAGTCTGACAACTCATTTATTTAACGAAAAGGGTTTAAACCGCACTGAGTAAAGGTCTGCCAACTCGCTCCAGTTATAAAAATATCTTGCTTTCTTTAAGTATGTTAAATTTCTGATAGTTCGTATCCAGTCGACCTGGTGAAGTGGTATGTGTCGTGGCTTGATATGCTAAAGGTCTTGAGTTCGAATCCTAGCATATACACTGGATTTTCACTACGTGAATTTTGATAGATAGTCTTCACCGTATAATTAATTATAAGTTTTATACTGGATTTGACATTCCCGCCAAAATGTTACAGAACAAAGGAAAGCATGCATAACAAAGAAACTTAAACTGGGGTGATCTGGTAGGGGTGATCTGGTAGGGGTGATCCGGTTCAGATCACCCCTGTTAGAACAAAGGAGCTGGGAAGTAAATCTTATTTCATCCCAGCTCCTTTGTTCTAACAGGGTGATCTGAACTGAGATATAAGGAGATGTCATTTGTGACAATGAGACTACTTTCCATCCAAGTCACAATTTATAAAAGTAGAACCATTATAGATCAAAATTCGGTCTTCAACATGGAGTATTGGCTCACACCGAACAGCAAGTTATAAAGGGTCCCAGTGTAAAACCTTTCAAACGGGAAAACCAACGGTTCAATCTTTACCAAGATGTCTGGAATTTGTGACGAATTGCATGGCAATTAATAAATAAAACCAAGGATAAAGATCCCTACAATAATTTATAAGAAATTAAATGGAATATATCTGAAATAAATGTTATTTTTATTGAATTTATAATACATTTAGTGTTAAATCAAACTTTCCTCCGCAAGTTAATCTTTATCAAATCATTCTCTTACTTTATCTATGGTTTAAGCAAGTCGTCTAAATTAAGGCTTTAATAGATAACAAAAATTTAAAGTTTATATAGTGAAAATGCATCGCATATACAATACTAATGAATCGCTCTACAGTGAAAATGAAAGTATAGTACACTATTCGACAGTAAACATGAATCGTTTAAAGAAAGCATCATAATGGAATTGAGTTAAATATGAAGAAACTGAATGACAAAACCTATTCTTCGTTATACAACTTTAATAATTGTGTTGGAATGAATATTTTTTCTGCAACAACAGCTTACCTGCTAGTTTTAAATCACCTGCACGATCTGTTCGTGAAATGTCCTAAATATTTACCTATTTCGGTATATATTTCACAGCTGGATGGCTTTTGGCACAATAAAACCCCGTTTGCATCTCTTACATTGTCTTACTAGTATAATTTATTTCTAAACATATACATTTTAACTCATTTTCTTCATTTTCTTCAAAAACCAAAAAAAAAATCGTCTGTTTATTTATCATTCTACATCAGAAATTTTTGGTATATACAGTGAAAATGATATTTCAGGATCCGCACTTTACATACACTGGAACTGAGATCGAAGTGTTACGGTTTCATACTTAAAAGTTCAAAGGCAAACTCGTGCATCTTTCATATACATACTCAGTAATTCAAATATTTTATTACGTCTGTAAATGAGCAAGAAATTAAATTCGAATTTTATCGATGCATAACTACACTCTCCTGGACGGCGTGGAAAAGAGTGAATCTTGGCTTTTTGGTAAATTGGCAAATGTTGCAACCAATGGTGCTAAAAAGAGGGATAGGGAGTTAATATGCATTATGGGATCTCCCATTTGATTTATTTCGAGGGGAGCTAAGTGTTAAATTTAAAAAAAGGCAGGACAGGAGTTTGAAATGAAAAAAAAAACGCAGGATGAGCATCTTTGCCAAAAAAAACCCGGCGGATGACAGTTTATGTAATAAAAGTCAGAGTAAACTAATAAAAAAAGGCAGGACCGAAAAGGTTGACAAAAGAAAAAGGAAGGACAGAGATTACAACAATAAAAAACATGACCCCCACCCACACACACACACACAAAACCCAACAAAACCTCTCATCATAACAATCAAATGGAACCAAAACAAGCCCTATTTGTATATAAACTAACTATCCTAAATAGATCCTAAAGTTAGGATCATTCTAAGACCATCTTAAGACACCTAAATTTGTATCCTAAAGTTCGGACAATTCCTAGGATTTTCCTAAGTTGACACGTGTTTGGTAAACCCAGTTAGGACTAAGATATGTCCTAAGTTGGTCTAAAGACACGTCCTAATCATAAGAGTCCTTCGATAAACAGGCCCGAGGGAACGGTGTCACGAAGCTATCATAAGACCTGTCATAAGATAGGTCTTAGGATGTGTCTTATAATAAAATATATCCAGGACGATTTGGACTATTTGCGTTTAGAAATAAATCAAGTTCAGACAATATATTTTAAGTGCTTCAGAGACAATTTGTTAATACGTCTATCTAACCTTTTATATTTCTTTGTGTTTTATTAATTCTATTGTTATAAATAGTTTTGTCGTAATGGAAATCATTCTGACGATGCCATTAGAAGTTAATCCGTTGGACACTAATCCTTTGCTATATAAACATTTTTCTATATATGCTTTTTTATGTTATTTTGAGGTCAGTTTAAGTCTTAGGTCTGGTACTGTCCGGACCTTGCTAATAAAGTTTAAAATATTGGTATTCCGTCTTTGAATTACTATAACACGGAAAACGCCCGGTTATATATTGCTTGAGGTACCCGCGGCACGATCCGAGCTAGTTCCCCCAAACTAGTAATGAATACCTCCAGAAGCAACGATATGGAAGGATTCTGGAATTACCAGTCTTGCAGAAATGGACATCCACTTCCGATGAGAAAAGCAGATACCTGTTTGGACTTTCTGTGCAAATACTGCGGTAAGACATTGAACGTTTTCACATTCCATCGGTGTTATGCAGTTAACGCTCATTGTTATAAATGCAGACATCATGAACATTTCGCCCGCATCTGCAATTTTCAAATTTTCACGTGAAGTCATTTGTCGGCAACCCAAAACCAAAGAAGAAGTCAAAATCTAAAATGCAAAGAGAGAGCGACCGAATGAGAACGTTTATTGAGAAGAAACAGATGTCTCCTAGCAACAGTTTACAAAACATATAAAGAAGGTCAAAGATAAGGGAATTAAAACTTTATAAAAGGTTCTCATGAAATATATCTTTCATTGTCTAATCTTATGTAATAATAAACGGATTATTGTCCCCCGGCTTAACTTAGTAAAATAGCGATAATTGCTTTTTTGAAGTTGAGTGTAAGTTTCGCACTGTTGACAGCCATCGGATTAAGTTGTAAAGTTGTAAATCCATAACCTCTTTGGATACTGGAAATAAGAAACATTATATTTGAAAATAAAGAAATATTTAAAACAAGAAATATTCAACTTAAAATTAAAACGAGCAATATTCAATTTAAAACGAAAGTTATATCAGACCTAGTCTCGAAGCTGTCTAAGGGTGATATTAGCAAAAATATACTCAATTTGTCGCAAATTTTTTTTCAATATACAAATCGGTTAAAAACAAACATGGATTTATGGAAAAATATCTTTCCCATAAATTACTAAACGTATTAATTAATATAATTCGAAAGATTGCAAAATTATTATAAAAAAAATAAAATGAACATTTTTTTTATATACTAGTGAGTTGAATTCAATTTGTCACTGTATCTGTTACAATAAGCAGTGCGCGGACTGGTGGCAAATTATTACCTCCTCTATAAACAGTGCACTCTTCACACGTATGGCGATCGGAATTGTTTTGCTTGTTTGAAATTAGCTAGCACAGACGACCTAAAACGTGTCAACATAATGTAAATATGATAATGAATCAGGTAAATTATTAAAAGTTTATCACCTCATCGTATCTTCATATGATAGGGAAATGTGTGAAATGATAGGGAAATGCGTGAAATTTCGATTTTCTGTGTTGCATAGGTTCAAACTTGTAATCATGTCATCCTCGAATTTTTTTAATACTATCCAATTGTTGAAATACCTGGATTTCTTCCAAATTTGTAAAGTTGATTATCGCCATTTTGTGCATTTTTCCTTTGATCTTTTTTTGTGATAATTTTTCATATCATGCCACTCGCTTGAGATGGAAAACTATCGCTAGAAACTAAGGAGGCACGTGGAGTTGCTAAGGGAATTGACATGAAATTGACATCGTCGTTATAGGTAAAATAGCGATAAACAGATTATCATTGGTTATCTCAACTCGATTGCTTTTCTCGCTTTCGCCGTCCCGGCTCAAGCGAGAAAAACAATCTCGCTGAGATGATCAACGATAATCTATAATTATGTTGCATGATATATATTTTTATCGGGGAAAAATTGATATGCAGCAAAGATTGTCTGTTTTTTTATTTGATTTTCAGGGGCAGCTAAATTTGGCAATCACAATACTGAAATTCCAAACACCGTTTAAAAATTTGGTTAGAACAAAAGATCTGATCTACATTTACTTTTAAGTGACACAAAAGATAAAGGGACATGCAACTGACTAGTTTTTCAATTTCATTATCTAGCAAATTGGCTGGTGTTTTTTTTAAATTACTCTGTTAAAACATTTGTATTATATCTTCAGGTTTTCTTTGGATTGCCAAATAATATTAGTATCACATAACTGAATGTTTTAATAAATTATTTTGCAGCGAGGTTATGTATGGAAGGAAGACTCCAACAGTTCCGGAGGGGTCTTTTAACTAACTGCTTAACATCAAGATCGTTGTAAAATTTAAGAGCCTGATCCAGTGCAAGTTGTAGCCAGTTTTTTCTTGTAATTGTGGCAGAAAAACCAGTAGCTCTCAGCTGGGTAATAGACAGTTTCTGGCATTTAAAAAGGATACATGTATGAAACGGATGTTTTATGAAATTATTTTAGTACATATGACAATCATATACATAGAAATGTGGAGATAGTCTGTTTCATACAGTAATTTGTAATTCCCAATTTAAACTCAGAAAAGACAAGAGCGAAGAAATGTACATCAGTGAGCAACATCATTCCAATACTTTAGTAAATGTGTCATTAGTGTTGCGTTATTATCCGTAGAGATAATTAGAATACAGTAAGATTGCCCAACTAAAGGCGTTTATGATCCTAGCTAAAAAAAAAAAGGTAATTATAAGCATTGAATGCTTCTTTTTGTAACTTCATAGGGTTGTAAAAGCCTCGAGGGGCCACTTACTATGAAATGAGTGGCAGGGATGAGCCGCTGGAATAGGTCACTATTTCATGCTCCATGATATATGAAAAGGGTGAGAAATTCAGATTAAATATATCAATAGGTTGATATTATCACTTGCTTGATTATATTATAAGTATCTGAAACTAATCAGATGTCAGTATTTAATTTTGATGCGGTTAAACCACAGTCTAAATGCATCAGCTATTTGTCAAACCAATTAATCTCTATTTGTTCCAATGTGTTTCTTTCTCTGATGCTAGTTATAGATGCTATAAATTCGACAAGGTTGACATCTGCACCTAATTTACATCCAAAGGTATGTACATGTATATATGAAGAAATTCCTTAGTGGAAGCGTCCTTAAAGAAGGGATGACAATGTAACTTATTATCAGTTTTCCATTTAAAACATAAAACTTAGTGAAAGTGTATGACTAAACATATTTTATTGTCAATTGAAATTTCTTCATAATGAAAGATATAAAAGTTGCAAATAGAAAAAAAGTATTTTAGATGTGACGAACTTATTGGAAAAGCAAGGTGTGATTATTACGATTGCGTAAAATATATCCAAATATATTTATAGGTCTGTTTGTTGTTTAATGGTATATGACAAGGTATATATTTTTGATAAACAAAGTATATGATAAGGGTGGGGTGGGGTACTTGATGTCTCAGTTGCTCACCCCTACCAAAAAAATATTGAAGTGCCCCTCCCCACCCCTCCGTGGTACAAAGCGTTGATCGTGCGCACATTTTAGAATGTTTTATACAAAATGTACTTCGGTCAACGCTTTTACACCACAACTGAATTTACAAAAAGAAGCATTCAATTCTTAAATATGCACGTTAAAGATTTTACATCCGGACGTCTAATTCAACACCTGCAAAAGTTGTTCAATTTTACACAAAGAGAAATGCATTTTTAATTTGACTCGGATGGACATTTTCATTTTGCACACGCTCCAACATATTACACGAACTGATAATATACATAAATCAAAGTTTGAGGATTGAGTATATATTCATATTAAAGAAATACCAAATAAAACTACTTATGATTTCTGAACAAAGACAAAACTATTGTGTAGTTTTTACGTATTTCAATTTTTTTTTTGGGGGGGCTACATTATTAAGGTTTGATATATATTTAAAAAAAACACCCTATGTTGAGCAATAACTTTGTTTTTTAAATTTAAATTTTAAATTTAAATTGAGCATATTTGGCAACTAAAAAATCATATATCAACACAGTTAGCTTAAAAATATACTTTACTTATAGTGGTTGTATAAAAGTTATATTATGGTTTTGTGTTTTAAGAGATTTTTATCCCTATGCATATCGAGTTTTATGTGTTAATAGTCTTAATAGTTTTTTTTAACTTTTTCTGTCTCTTTCATAAGAAGAGCCACTTTTCTGTTGTTCTAGTGTCACTGGAAATCCCACTATAAGGTTAAAGTAAAAAATTGTACATTCCTGATATCAATACATCGAATTTTCATTGTTGACAAATCATGATAATCCGTCAACCTATAATTATTGAAGTAAAAGCAGGAAAAGGAGAATAGATATTTATATAATTATTAGATAATTTGCAAAATTAATATAACAAAAATTAGTGTAATTTTTATAAATAGACTTATGACTATCCTAAGACACCTCTCGTGTAGTACTAACATTTCTGACCACTTAAAGAAATATCAATATTTATAACCGCTTTGAAAAACCCACTTAGAACTAAGATATGTCGTAAGACCATCCTAAGACATGGTCAGCTTCGTGAAACTTGCCCTAGTTCCCCTAATTCTTAAAAGCTACGACACTAACCCACCTATCGTCAAGTGTTGTTGACTTCAATTGTTACAATGGAAACACATATTATCCATAGCAACATCCACTCTAAAACTGCATAAATAGATATTTATGTAAAAAATACATAAATAGAGGATGTTTATTTTCAAATTGGAATATGACTGCATGCTTTGCTTCACTCACAGTTTTTTCTGTTCTTTTCATAAGGTTCAACAAATGTAATATATAATGTAATATTGGGGGGGGGGGGGGGATTTAGAAAAAGAGGGGGTAGGTTTATTTTTTAAAGATATCATAAATTGCGGGGAAACATTACATTCACTCTGTGGTTTAAGTTTTTAAAATTTTAATAACTTTCTTAAACTATCCTGGGTTTGTACCAAACGTGGACAGAAGCTTATTTATGATCATAAAATAGTATCCAGAAGTAAATTTTGTAAAACGATAACTTCATATTTTTCAGTATTTTACTTTTAAATGGACTTAGATTTTCTTCCAGTTAACATTACATACAGTCTGCAGTTAAAGTTTTCAAAACATTTATTAGATTCATTAACTATCCTAAATGTTTACCAAACTTGGACAGAAGCTTCTTACAATCATAAGATAGTATCAAGAGGAATATTTTTATTTGTTTTTTTCCTGATTTTTGTTGAGCCTGCGATTTACAGCAAAAGTAGGCGAGACACTGGGATCCGTGTAACCCTTACAAATTTTTGAATAAAAGAAATAATATACAATATGTACTGGTTTTATAAATTCATGGTAAATGTATTTGATGCGGACCCTACAGCCATCCAGGTGTAAAATTCATACACAGATAGATAAATATTAAGAAAAGTTAACGAACATAGCGTACAAGGGTTTTAAAAGTAGCAGTCAAGTTTCATTTGTAGAAAAATGTACCTTTTAACATGATTATTAATGTAGAATAACTTAAAACAGGGTTTGTTGTTCAGGTTTTTGATATTGAACCAAATTCCAATTTGTTTGTTTTTGTGATGTGATTCTTGTTTACTGTTGAATATTGATATCAAAATTTCATTTTCACTGTAGAGCGATTCATTACTGTTGTTAGGCGATGTATTTCCACGGAAGGATTTTAATTTAGACGACTCTCTAATATAATTTATGAAGTCAGATAAGAAGTATTGATTATATATGCATACTTTGTGAGTGAAAGTCTGAGGTAATACATTTAAAAATGCTGTAAAAATGGCAGTCATTGCTCATTGTTGAAGACCGTACGGTTACCTATAGTTGTTAATTTCTGTGTCATTTTGGTCTCTTGTGAAGAGTTGCATTATTGGCAATCATACCACATCTTCTTTTTTATATTGTCAATTCTATATTCTCTGATTATTTGAACAGACCCAGATCTATATGTAAGATTAAATATATCCTTTCCTATTACAGGCCATCATTGTTTACATATATCTTGGACAGCTAAAGAAGCAACCATGTGATTTTCTGATGGGGGGTGTGTGGAGGTCTTTGATTTTTTTTTACATTGACCCAAAGTAACTTGTAATGTTTTCCATGTAAATAACCTGTAATTGTTTTCGCGTAGTGATCCGAACCTGCTAGGAGGGTTTGGGTCCTCCCTCCCACCCCTAGGAAAATTTTGAAAATTAGACTATACTAAATTTCTTCAATAACACATTTTTTTCCAAAAAGAAATCCGTTGTATTGAACGGAACGGATATGTCATCTCTTCGCCGGAAATTGTAAACTAATGTAATTGGAAATCAAATGATTGCTACCGGAGAAGCAGTCTACGATTTCGGTCTAAATATACAACAGATACTTAAGACTTGCTTGCTTGGTCTGTATTCATGTTTGCCTAGGCATTGTAATTAAGATAGAGCTTGAACTAATGAGATATATTGATTCAATTATTTTGCTTAAAAATTTTGCTTGATAATTTTGATTTGATAATTTTGCCGGTAATAGCATAATTATTTTACCGGGATTAGCACAATTCCAACTTAACAGAGGTATAATATGTGTTTATCTCGGAGATCCTGAATTCCAATTGCGGGATAGTAGTACAACAAAGGAGTTATTAATGAAATGTTACACATGTAGTAGCTACATGCATATATTAAGAGGATTCCATTATACTGGACATCTGATATTAGTGAACACCAATTGACTAATATTATTTTTAAGTCACCACCAACTTAAAATGTGTTCAATTTGCCTGTCCGTCTATCCGTCTGTCCATCACTATTCAGTTTCAGTTAAGAAATGCTTTGACCAAATGATTCTATTATTAGTTTGTACAGCTTAATATTATGTTACAGGTCAATTTTCTGATTTATGCTGGTGGAATAACATCTTAGACGGATGTGTGCCATAAGAAATGAAGAATGTTCTGACAATTATTTGGGCTATATCTACCTTGCCTTGCCATAAGCCAGGTTGGCCCGGCTATTGCAATCCCATGAAGTTCATCATCTGTTAACTTTCAAAAATTTGATTATAAGATGATGAACTCGGAACAAAGTCCGACCAAACCCAATTTTCTTTACAAGTATCTACTTGTATGCAACATTTAAAAAAATCAACATACCTCCCTCCCCCTTTTTCCACGCCACCCCTCATCCCCCAACCCAAATGTTACATTGTTTATAATATTTATTGAACAATCTGAAGAAAAAAATCCAGACAAGACTGAGAGTGAAGCTAAGAATGAACACATATTCCAATTTGAAAATAAACAGCCTCTATTTATGTTTTTTTACATAAATTTCTATTTATGCATTTTTTGAGGGGATGTTGCTATGGATATTATTTGATTCTGTGGTAACAATTGAAGTCAAAAACACCTGCCGATAGTAATTTAAAGTTTTCGTTAGCTTTTATGTATTTTCTTATCGATCAAAAACAATTCAGGACATTTGAGCTCTAAAACTGCAATATTCTGCAAATAAAAACTCCGTTTCCAAGGAAAAAAATTGGTTGCTATGGTGATAGAACTAAAGAAAATCCCACGCTTTTTTCTATTTAATTTGGTAAAGAAGTATCCAAACTTCATAACTACAGTGCTTACTATTCTGTACACATTTGCACTTTTCTGAAAAACGCAAGAGAAAATTTGATAATTTCGCAAAAGTCCCAATTTCAGAAAAGTTGAAAATATACATCTATTGGCAAAATTTTTCAAAACATTTACAAATTTGGTTGACATGCAATCTTCACCTAAATGAAGCTTAAGCCAAGTTGTATCAATGTTACATATGAACATTAATGAAAAATGTATGATTCTATTCATAATCAGGCTCTGAATTGTGGTGATTTAGCTGATTTTTTAAATATTTTACCACGCTTATCAACCAAAAAATAGTTTGTCCGTTACCATGGCAACCACTCATATTTTCCAAGTCAAAATTATTTTTTGAGCAGTTTTCATTTATTGCTTTTACTAGGCCAATTATAGATAAAATCTGGAACCCCCATGTATGACATGTATATGGCACTATGCCTGGTTCTTATAAAGAGCTGTACTTTAATGACTCCCATATATTGTGAAAAAAAGGTATTCAACTGTAACTTTTGATATACATACCATAATTTGTTGGAAAATAAATGATGAGAATAAGTAATTTCAAAAATCGTCTTCGAATAGTTAAATCCATTGCGAACACCTGAAATGAACACACACACATATATATATATATATATATATACAACTCGTCTAAACATCAACCCAACAATGTTAGATCTGTAAATTTGCTTTCGCAAATTTACATATATATATATAATTACGTTTGAAACAGTGACAAATCTACGACAGTTTTCATCTATCGGATCAACAAAGGCACTAGTGGTACAAGGCTGAAAATATATCCTGTACATACAATTCGTCTGAATAAATATATATTTTTCTTGTCACTGTATACGACATTAATTTAGTTTAAACAATATTTTATTTTTAAAAGTGCTATTCGGAAACAAGAAGAACGTATAATTTGTAAGATCCTCTGCGATAGATAATTCAGCTGATCTGTAAAAATTCCATCTTGAGTCATGATACCTTAAATATCATGTACTGTGTTACGACGCTAGATGAAAGATAACATCCGGTCACCGAAAGCTTGAATTTAGTCGAGCCTATAGGTGGTCGAATGGTCTAAGATGAATATTTTATTCACACCGAACAGCAAGCTATAAAAGGGGCCTGAAAATGACTAGTGTAAAACATTCAAACGGGAAAACCGACGGTCTAATCTAAATAAAAACGAGAAACGAGAAATATATGCCTTTTTTATGTTTCTTTGATACATATATGACGTGGCTCTGTACTTATACATCCCGTCATTGTGTTATTGTTCTATTGTAAATTTGTGTATTCTTGTCTTTTTCCTAATATACGTTGTCTGTATACTTTAGTGCTTCTTTGTTACATATTTGGTTTATTTTATAGTGATTAAGATTATAACACAATGTTGACTACTGTACTCCTATTAGGTAAAATGAATACAAATAATTGAAGGAATTGAATACCATTTTATGCACTTTTTATCAAGTTATATGTAGCAGACCAAAAATAAAGAAGGGGATATAAACAACCAATAGTTTATCTCCACCACGTCTTTGTCTGCTTAGTACATTTGATATCCTTCATTTTTTCTTCATTTTTCGTTTAAAACAAAATAGGAAAAAAAAAACTTTTTTTTCTTTTCTTTTTAAATAAAAAAAGATGTTATATAAATTCAATCGAAAATATAACACATTTTTCATGTCATGTGTGAGTTTTTTTTATGTTCTTTTTTAAAAGAGAATGTTTTCATTTTTTGTTTGTTTCATAGTCATCGAAAGAGAAAACAAATGTCAAAGAGGAATGTTTTTTTTTTAAACACCAGCTCTTTGATATATTTGAATGAAGATTATTTAAACAAAACTTTCATTTTTAAATTCATTATACGGATTGAAAGTCGCATTCGTGTTATCCAATCAACATGGAAATCTATGGCAAAACTACGACAAAATCATTTGTAACAAAAATACAGACGAAGGGCAATAACTCGAGCTTTTCAGTTGCAAATAAAAAGCAAAATAATTTATAAATAAAATGTTTTGTCTCCAAAAGTGAGTGCATATCCCAATTTAAACTCTATTGTTAAAATACAGTGTTACAGAATTATCATTTAAATAAATCCGAAGGGCTTAATAACATATGTCTAGTCAATACATATTATATGTCTAAGGATTCTAAAATATGCGCAAATATGTATCTACTTTCGCTTTAATTGTTACTATTGCTTTATTAATACGTGTGTTTTGAAAGGCTGAACACTGCTAGTATAAGTGCCACCTTATTAAAAAAAACTTTACACACATGGGTATATTGTAGTCAAATAAATAAATAAACAAAACAAAAATCTTCATCTTCTATCATCCCTCCGAAATATAACTAATAAATGAATTCATTAATATTTAAATATTTAAATAAAAAATAAAAATACATAAACGATGAATACATAGATTAATGAATAGATAAATATATAAAAACGTCTAAACAAGTGACAACTCTACTACATGTCCTTCCATTTTGGTCACCGATTAAGATGATAAACGACTGAACACAAATATTATATTCATAAATTCATATATAATAATAAATAAATAAATAAATAAGGCAAGTGTATCACGAATGTCCCTAAAAATGAGTAATATCATTTTTTTTAAATACCACTCACCCGATCACCAACCAGATTTTTGTAAGAAAGCAGGAAGTTCAATAATGCAAGCTGTCACATGTGTAACAAGGGATTTAACTTTGGTCAAACTTGGTTCTGATAAAATATAAAACAATTCTATGTAACAGAAAATGCAATGTTTATAATTACAAACTAACGCAACTATAAAATCCTCATTTTTTTTAATCATTCCGAAATAATAATAAATAAATGATAACATGATAATATGCATATAAAAAAATAGGTAAATAGATGAAAAAAAGAGTAAATGAATAAAAAATAAATAGATAAATAAATTAATTAATAATTCAATTATAAATTACTAAATGAATAAATTTATTCAAGAATATCCTCAATAGTTGGTTATAATGTCAATCTTGAATTTACACTCACCCGATTAACAACCACCCTATCGTAAGAAACCAGTAAGTTTAATTATACAAGCTGAAACAAGGGACTTAACTTTGGTCAAACGTAGTGGTGATAGAAAAAGACGTGACTTTAATAAAATTTCTTAAAACAAAATCATTATATAATACACATGCAATTCAATGTTTTGAGTTACACACTAACAAAACTATTACAACAGCCATTTTAATTTTAAGGAGGTTGATACATGTAGCTGTTTCCACCGTTTATAATTATCATTACTCACCTTCATTTTTTTGGTATAAATAAGGGCGTTTGTTTTTTCGTTTGAATTGTTTTACATTGTCATTTCGAGGCCAACATTCTTGATGGTGTAAATTAGATTGCAATAAATAACCTAGTGGAGTTTCAAGTAAATTTTTGAGTATTCAATATTTATTGGAAAGTTAACAAACGAATTGAACCATCCTGCAGCTTTTATTAGTGATGACATTCACTGCATGAAATGATTAGTTTAAGGAATCAATAAACTACTTGAAAATCAGTTGTAAGTTCCGAGTTTATTATTTTCCTGGTAGTTTATTGGTCAAGTAAACGCAATATTTAATAGTAGTTTACAAATGGTTTACTGGATGCAGTAAGTTCACGAATCGACAACTGATTTACTGTCCAGTATTTTTCAAATTTATTGAAGTTTAATAGACATACAACTTCAAATTTAATGTAGAGGATACATGTATAACATGATTTACTACACATTAAAGTCAAAGATATTCCAAACAGAAAGCTGTTTACTGTGGTTTTAATTCTGATTAAACATCGAGTTGCAAATTTAATACAACAATAAACTTTCATTTAATGCAAATTGAAATCAGATTCAACTCCAAGTTTAAAGATTTAATGTGTGATATAACTAGATTTACTTCAAATTGAAACTCATTTTGACTCCATATGCTATAAACAAATATGTGTATTATTCGTGTTTGTTGCACTAAATATATGCCAATTGATATGCAAATGCACTACAGAAAACAGTTTTCATCAATATATCACCAATAACAGTTCTTACAAACTCTATCATAATACATGACATATTTGTTTATGGAAAAATTCGCCAGTATTACAAATGAAGCCATAATTGTGCACTCTAAGTTGCCTCAACCAATAATTCGAATCAAAGACTCATGATTGCCTCAAAATATGAGATAATTACAGTGAGAGAAACAAGCTGTCTGTAATGGGGAATTCACTTTGCCTGACTAAAGCGAAAACCTGAATAAAAAAACACAATTGTATAACGTATTAACTAAATTTATTCTTCATTTTCAATTTACAAATACATGACATATCAAAGATCTAACATTCCTTTCTATAATAATTTGAAAACAAGAACAATATCTGCATACATATTGAATTAAACAACTCTAATTTTGTGCGTTTTTGATTTTTTTGTTATACTGAGCGGTTTTAAGGAACAATAAAACATACATAAAACATAACATTTAAATATAATAAATATTACGATATTTGAAGAATCCTATTGTTGTGGTTTGGGAACAGTATATCTAACATATATATGTTCCTGTTGTGGTGGATTCTATTTTATGACCTAATTGATCCTAATTTTAAACTAACAATTGTTTTAATAGAAAGAGTTAGTTCCCTTTGAATACAAAAGTTTGAGCTGAATAATGAAATCCAACGTAATTTGGAGGGTTTAAAAAGCACCCAATTATATGCAACCGGTTACCCCGTTCTTATAAAAAATAATAATTATACGAAAATTATCATACTATGTTTTTATAAGAATCTAAATAATTATGAACGTATTTATAAAAATTTAAGTTAAACCTGTTAAAACAAAACCTTCTAAATATCCCGCTGCTGTACCGTAATTATATTTTATTTCATTACAACACCCGATATCCCAAAGTGAATGTTGTTTATTCTCTTCTTTGATTAATTTTGATTTTTTGTAATTGCTAATTACTTCACTCTTAATCTTCACATATATAATTATATTCAAAATATCCATCTTATCACTTTTCAACTGACATAACTTGTAAACTAATAAGTGTAAATCATTCGTTTATATGAGTTTGTAACGTTTAAATAAGGTTACAATTAAAGCAAAATTCTGTTTATAGTATGTCTGCACTTTAAACATACCTTCATTAAACTTAAAAAATTTCTTCATTTTTTTTAAAGATACGAAAATTGTTCTTATTCTAACAAGAGTTGTTTCCCTTTTATTGTTCAATCACATAATATTATGTGTCCCTAGTCACGTACATGCATGTGTATATGTTTAAAATATTATATTTGATTATGCTTGCTTGGACACCAATGAGCAAAATACACAATGAAGAGTTTCACAAAGACAAGGATTTTTAATGTAAAATCAGCTGTTGTCTACATGCATTGTATAATTGCTTACATAAGGATAGCAGATTCACTTTTATTACTACTACATGGCTTTTTCATAAATTGTATAATCACGCACAAAAGAAACATTAAAAATATTGAAATTTAATTTATCCGAAGTTTCTTACTATTTCGAAGAATTTCCATTTTGTCTTAAACAATTTAATACTGTGTGTGTGCAAATACAATAAACTTCTTGTTTACGCAGGAGCACATCATATATTAAACAAAAACAACGTCCGTGATGTTAGGTTTCAAATCAAAAAGGTTATAATTTTGTTTTGCCAATGATATGTTATTTATAATTTTGCCTATTACTACAGTATTGTTGTTTCAAGAAGCACTTTAAATTAACTATTTGTATCAAAACATCCTCCTACGACCCGCTTGTTGTTGTTGAAGACGGTATGCTGACATGAGGGTGTATTTTTTGTATAATTGTTCGCATCCATTTGATTTCGTGATGACTGAAATATGTTAACATAATAATTGAAAATTACCAGCGTTTTTCTTTGTTTTTGTAGCTTTGGACATTTAATTATGTAAAAATTAATAACAATTACATGTAGCAATTACTGCATTCCTAAAAAATATACATTTTAATCAATGACTTTTACTATCTAAACACCCATTCATGTCCTGGCACGACTTCTGGTTTTTTCCTTGAAGAAACTGCTCCAACCTTTCGAATATTATTCTGCCGTCTGCTTCTCTTGCTAAGTTTATTTTCGTGTTTCTGGTCTAGTTTTTTGACTAATTTGTCAAAATCGTCAGACCTCCAAGGCAGAGGTCTGACGATAAACGACCCTTCGTCTTCTGAATCGGTTTGTTCAGAAGACATATACTGTATCTCCATACTTGACATAACTGTTTCTTTTTGTTCTTTTGGCATGCTGGATTTTTCTTTTAATGCCTTTTTTCTGTTGTTTAATTTCTAAAAAAAGAATTAAGCTCTAATCAAAATTTCTTTAATATCATTTTGAATACATACAAATAGATTCTATATATGCCTTAATAACTCTCTTCAATAAAGACATTATTATTTTCGTTATTTCTATAAACAATAACGTCCAGCAAAAACCAATCTAATTTTTTTTTGTATATAATTACACCTAATATAAGAAAGCCAGATTTTGATTGGTTGATAGCCAGTGTATTTTTCGCATATTCTATATTTTTTCCTCATTTCAAACGAATTTGCCTGTTTTTCATCACTGACGGTGAATTTGTCCGAAATACCATGGAATTTGTCATTTTTGGATATTCCTTTTTCACCCTCTCGAGCATCCTCCCTCAATAAAACTTGGATATGACGTTACATAAAAAAGCGAGCTAACGCGTATTAGTACATGTATAATTCCCACAGTTTTAT
Source organism: Mytilus edulis (assembly GCA_019925275.1). Classification (NCBI taxonomy): domain Eukaryota; kingdom Metazoa; phylum Mollusca; class Bivalvia; order Mytilida; family Mytilidae; genus Mytilus; species Mytilus edulis. The sequence continues at coordinate 113,510,552 of CM034360.1, forward strand.
GATAATTTCCTCTTAGCCTCAAAATTATGCATAAACATGTTAATGAATTGTAGCTTTCAAGTTTAAAAAATCAAAGAGTTTCATTCCAAATCTATACGGTGTAATTAAACAGATATATCATGTTATGTTCGGGTATTTGTGAAAAATACCAGTCTTGGGACCGAATTATTTCGCCTAGCGGCTCGGGAAATTTTACAGTCCCTTGACTGGTATTTTCTGCAAATACCCCTCCATAACATGATATATCTGTCCAAAAGCGCCTGCAAAATGATGCAACTTAATTCTAGCATGCGATCCTATATCTGACGCCATAAGAAATAGTCGACATTTTATTGTAGCGTTACGGCCTCACCCCCTATGTATTTTACTAACCCTCTATGGATCCGTAGGGGGTCAGTAGCGAACCATATAACTTATAATAGAAAATAAATTAAGTTAAAAGGGGTTCTTAATCATTGTTAATTTAGAGTGATATAAGTATATAATAACAAATAAAGCTCCGCTCTAAATCCGTTGACTGTTATAATAAACTGTATATGCAGTTTGCAGAAAATTAAAATTGATGTATCAGAAATCTATATACCACTGCTTTTTTTTGGAACTAATACAGATTAAAGTAATCGAAGAATCGGGGTTTTTTTCCAAATTGTTTACCATATTAAAAAAACAGTTCTTACTCTTTTCAATCTGCTGTACACAGCCATTTTCTTGTTATGTTCTTCTTGTTTACCAGTCTCTTCTCTTCGTTTCTTTGCTTTGAACGATTCAAAATTTGTCTTTATTCCTTCTACAAAACAAAACTTCTACTTAATGCAATTCAAAATAATAATTAAACAAACGATTGCTTTTCTCGAATTGAGACTAAACCGTGTCAATTGGTAGTCCATTGTAGATTGTTTTGATGTGATATGATCGAAATGAAAATAAATCTACTAAAGTTACATGATATTATGCATTTGCTAGTAAGTGATTCGATAACACTAAAACTTGTTTATGATATGGAAACTATACAGCGTTTTAAAATATAATTGAAAGTTATCAGTACCGCAGAACTGCAATTTCGCCAATTTTTTAATTATTTATTTTTGTGTACTACAAACCTCTTACAACCCCCTCCACTTCGTCAGGATATTGACCTTTTACGAATTCAATGATGAAATCGGACATCTCTTTATTCTCTGCAGAATTATATCTGAAAAAAAATCATTTGAAAATTAATCTTACTGGACATTACAGCTGAATAAAGGGAGATCATTTCTTAAGCAAGAGTGTAACAAATGTCGGTAAAATAATCAATGTGTGCTGAAAAGTTGTTTGAATCTGACTTGAAGTATGATAATTAAATAAACTTAATTTATCTTGCAAACTTTTCATTTAAAATGACTTAAAAGTTCAGATTTAAACTCGAATTAGAGTTATGATAAAAGATTGGAAGTAGCTTTATGATCATGTTTTGCTTTAGTTTTTTAATTCAAAAAAAAAATCTGTTTCAATGTCGTTAATCACAGATTATCGACCATAATCATTTCCGAAAACCGAATTGTTTACTGATAAATGTTGACACATACATAACTGATTAATTGCATGTAGATAAACCATGCGGTTTTTTTTTCAATTTCCAACGGAATTTTAAAATCATTTAATTATAAACATACTTAAGGATATTGCCAGCTTCGTTCTTTGTTTTCCAGATGAAATCCTTTTCAGTCATACCTTGCTGGAAACCACACCGTATTGATTGCTGAAAGGGAAAAGATACGCTCTTATGCATTTGAATGCATTTAATTGCATGCATAAAATAAAAAAAAAAAAATGAGAACTGAACAAATGCATATGTGTAGAAAGTCTCAAATTATACAAAAAAGTAAAATATATATACATAGAATTTCACGACTTCATTAATATTACGTTTTAATAAACACAACAACATGTATTCAAAGTTAGTAAAATGTCCCAGTTTTTGTACAATTAATACACAAATTGTAAGCGTGCAATATTTATGCGAATCTTTTGCCGACAACAATCATGTTCAACGCTTAGCTTTGTAATCCGTTGAAAAATAAAAATAAATGACAATTTGCTAAAAGTATTGAATTTTCATTTCGCAAACATAGTGCATATTGTTATGTTGCACTACATAAAAATAAAGAATAAGCTATCCCTTCCTTCATGCACAATGAATAATTACTTACTGCAATTTGTGCAGGGACGTTAATCTTTTGGCTTCCTTTTTTTGATGCATCTGTTTTTGAGTGTAGCATTTGAATCAAAATATCCACTTTCTTTTCAACATTACTTTGATTTTCTTGCACTTTTACCAGCTGTCTTTTCATTTTGATGACTTCACTTGTTAAAGTGTCAATCTAGAAGAAATACAAATAACTAAATCATTTGTAAAACATGAATTACAAAACTTAATGAAGTTTATCTTTTAGGAAATAAAAAAGATACGTCATACATAAATATATACTGTATGTACCCCCCCCCCAAAAAAAAAACCAAAAAAAAACTCTAAATGTATGAGAGTCATCGACTTTTTACAAGTTGTGTTTATTACAGATTAAAAGCACAACATTATTATTTATTCATCTGAAAAAATCAACAAATTTAAGATTAATTATGTAAATGAGCATCTATACGCAGGTTTTTACTGTCTTTTATAATTGAACAACATTGAATAATTGTAGCAAATAACTCTGGCGATATTTCACTAAATTCAAGCATTTTGATTATTGTTTGAATTTTAATTTCCCATGGAAAAATTCTTTTGGCATTATCTGCCTCTCTTTAATATATTTTTCTATTTATGTAAAATTTGAAAATCATGATAACTGGTTTGATGATTTTTTGTCCTGACTGGAATGAAATCCAGATGATTTATACGAAATAAAGAAATATGAATATGTATAACTGTCTTATACAAATAATCCGTGTTCAAAAGTCTGATAAAAGGACAAATCTGTGCAGTCTTTGAAAATGATAGTCTTTTGATTCCATCAAGGAGGTTACTTAAAGTTCTCATATAACTAGTCACGATACCAATCCTCTATAAACAGGCTTCTATTGATTCTCAAAATATATTCACTTATGAATGTTATATATAATATAAAACAACATATATAATGACATGAATATATGACAGCATGCATTCGTTATTCGGATTCGGACAAAGATATAAGTGCTACCAAAGCTCCAAAATTAATGGATACTTAAGAAATTAGAAATCCAGAAAGAAGAATACCGAATTGAAACCTGTTACAGATCCAAGTTTGCCGTTTCATTCAGAAGATTCTACTTTAGTAAGTATAGTAAATAAACAGGAATGTATATTGTTCAGGGTTTGGGATGTCGATCTAGAATGATGCAAAAATGTGTGTTATTTAAAGATAACATTTATTAATAAATTACAAATAAAGTTTTGTTGGATAATGGAAAAATGCACACAAGTTCAAGAGAATATTTATCATTTAATTGTAAAATCAAATGACAGAAAAATAAACGTGAATAAAACAAATTAAGAAAGTTTAACTTGGTGTTAGAACAATTTCCTACAAATATAAATGTAAAGTGTTAAATGTTTAAGCATATTTGATAACAATGTCTCAAAAGTGTCCCCCAGCTAATTGATAAATGTGTCAGCTTCGAAGGCATAAAGATAATTGTATATATACTTTTAAAATTAATAGACTTGAACAATTAAGATTGAGTCATTCTGCCTTTATCCGATATAGTCCATTGTTTATTGAAAGAGATCGAAGAAAGCTATTGTATTGAGTAACAAAATATTCACGTGTCAAATTAAGTCCAGTTCTGCTATTTAAAGTCGTACAAAACTATTTGGTTCATTAGACTGTGAACCAGAATAAACTGTAGTTAGCAGCCTATCTTTTAAGGTTAGAACATATGTTAACATTGTTTTATAGTTTGTTTTTTAAATTTAGAGGAATCGCGATCAAACAATGTAAAGATGTTTTCTAGTAAAGTAATTTTATTCACATTCGCAAGTAAAATCGTGATAAATTATAGGCAAAGTTTGAGATAAAATTAAGTTAAATAATTTCGATAAAAGGTTCTTTACTTATAAAAAAAAGTATTTAACTTATTCGTATGGATAACTTTTGAAAATACAATTATTAATTTGATTTTTGATTAAATATTAAAAGTAAACGAATTCAGGGGAGATAACAGATGACACGACTGTTCATTTATGGCGCGTATACTATTGTCGGGTTTTGTATTATTGTTTGATTTATATCGCGAATTATTTGATGTATACCTATGATGGAAAAGTAATGTAATAGACTCTATTGTAAATACTTGATTATACTGTGAACCAGAATAAAATGTAGTAAGCAGGCTGGATTATCTTTTAAGGTCCCGTTGTCATGCCGAATCCAAGCTAGTTCCCAAAAATGTAACTTCAATTTGAGTAGTTCCCCGCAAAAAAGAATTGATAAAACCATGAAAGAAAGACTACAACACGAATTACAAAAACGGGATCAAGTTCCCGCATAATAGATCGTTAACAACTTCTCAAATGAGGGGATTCGCCCTTTATTTCATTTGATTTGATTAAAATATATAAGGTTAAAAGGTGGGGATCTTGACTGTTTACAAGTTCTCAATCAGGAGGGGATGGCATGCAGTGACCCACAGGGCACGCGCCTTTTATTTTATTCTATTTGTTTAATTGTACCATACATAAAATTCATATGGTTTAGGGGTGGGGATCCCGACCGTTTACATGATAAAAGCACATTCTAATCTGATATTGAAGGGGTCGGGGTGACCCACAGGGACTCACCAAATTTGTTTCATTGTCCTAGGGTCATTACTGGAGAATGCGTGTGTCTATCACTTACGTTTTTCAAGTTAAAATCATTTGAAAATCCATATGGTTCTAAAGTCAACATCATATATTTAAATTGAAATATATTGTAAAATTGTAGAATATTTTCAGTTTTTGCCGCAGTTTCAATTATACAATATTCACATAGCTACCGAAAATGAATAGATAATTCCGATTAGCGGCTTTTGACTCCGTTTTAATTTAAAATTGACCATGCAACTTTAGTTGTATAGCTATATGTAGATACGCATTGAAAACCCAATTAACGTATTGATATTGTATATAAATATTGATTTTGCAACAGTTCGTTTAGACACCATGGTAATAGTGCGAATGATTGGTCTTTATTTTCTTTAAAATATTTATCTTATTTTGAAAATAAATTAACATGTGTGTACAATAATAATCAGAGAATGATAACAAGGATCAAGAATCGGGTTAACAAAGAGATACAAGTGGTTTTGCTGAAAATATAAAACTCCGATGAATAAATCAGAATGAAGTGTACGTCACTGTTTTGTATTTATTCCATTATAATATTTGATATGCCTTTCTTTTTGTGTGGTTAGTATTTTTAAATTAAAGGACATTCTTGTTGGGGTAAAATATTGTTTCAATTATTTTCCTTTAACCGACATGACCGACAAAATTTAGATCACAAAAGAATAAGGATATTTAACACCTAAACACACGTTATCATTAATTTTCAAAGATAATAAAGAAATATTTTTTAGATGTTTAATCTTTATAAGTTAATTGAAGTCATATGAAACCTCAAATTAAATTTTTTTTTTTTAAATACTTCATAATTTTTATACTTTTTTATATCAAAACGGATAGTTTGCATTAATTAATTTATGTTCATTTACACTTCTCTGAAGAAAATTATTTATTTGTCAACATTTAGAAGTTTCCTTTTTTTTAATTGCTTGCATCCAGGAAGCAATTCGCCGACATCTTTTCCATATGCAAGTGACCATAGGTTACAAGAGCGCAATTATTCGTAATGCATTTTCCATAGGGTACCACTAGTGTGCCGTATTTTTTTTCTCGAAGACTACACAAACTAGGGAAAAACGGGTGGCAGTTCCTGTTACTAGAAATGCCAGTGTTGCATTACAACAAATAAAAAATATAGGGTCATGCGGCTCAAATTTACTTAAAATGCAGTTGAAAAATATCGTCTACTTTTTTCGCTTAATGAAAAAGGCATATTTTTAATGGCTCCGACGTGCAGAAATTGAAGATATTTTCTATACTTTGTGAAATGTGAATATGATTTTCGGCAATTTTTAAACCTATTTGGATAAGCTTTCGATTAAATGTAATTCCAATCCTGTATCAACCAATCAGAAGCCGTATAGGATTTTATTCTGAGTACCAGCATAAAAAAAAAAAACTTGCCGGTAAAATAATGTAAATAAATAATTGCGCTCTTGTAACCCTTAGTCTCGATCATCCAGCCGCTTTATTTTTCAAAGTAGAGCGTCTGGATGACATGTGATAAAAAAATGGTAATTTATGACATTCGGAATAGTATCGGATTTTTTAGCCTGTATTTAAAGATAATGTCCAAGACGAATAACCAAGAAGTTGGTTATTGACTTCGGAAGAAATTATATTACGATAATACTATTGAAAAGCCCGAGTGTACCGATTGTTGTTAAAAGCTATTTATATTTTTTTTGTGACGACATACAAGTCGTGGAAAACACCAGACAGCATGGCTTCCATCACCGCGAAGGAAAATAACAGCACATCAAACTTTGGTAAGATGATATAACAACACAAACTGTTACATAAATTTTAATACTAGTACAACCTGAAACATCGAGTAGTTATATTCTTTCATGCATGTCCGTGCTACGCAAACAAGTTAATACTTATATACAATAAATGGCAATTTTTGTATTAACTGGGACCACTCGAACAGTCGTATACGCTATAAATACATTTTGTGGTTGATTAGTAGTATCTTTAACTTTATAAATACTTTATTGAAAAGTGCTATGAAATGTGAACTTCATCCAGGATAAGTTTGTTGTATCTGTCTGCAGTGTATAATGGAGTTCGCATTTTGATATGTGAAAAAAGGGGGAGGAATAATGCGCAATGTTGTACACGTTTAAAGGAGGGAACGCAATCCAAACCCATTAGTAGAAGAAAACCAAACAAAGTATATCTAGAAGATGCCAATTTGAACATACACCAAATGGTCAAAATGATTTATGCTCGATATTTTTATAAAACAAAGGCATTTAGCTTTTACAAACATATAAGAAGTGGGACACGTTGTTATAAAAAGTAATTGAAATATACTGTTTGTAAACAAAGTCTGGACTGGTCAACTGGACAATACTTTTTTTGCAATTTTAAAAGGCATTTTTTCCACACTCATAAAAAATCATAATAGAATACATGCAATGTTGTCGGTGAATATATACCAATTGGCTTTCTTAACCTTGAAATAAAACCATGGCATGAGGAAAACACTGAAAATTCGATTTTATGCAAAACAATAGATCCAGCATCAATGAAAGGAAGTGTCAATGAGGCAACAACCGGTGATCCCAGTGACATACATTACCCAAAGTAGACATCTACATGATTAAGAGGTCATAATGTAGACTAAAACAAAAATTGAGAATAAAAGTACCAAAAGGTCAACATTATACAAATAATAAGAAGATAATACCAATGAGACAGTTATCCACCCCAAGCACAAACTAGGTAGATGTGAGCAATTATAGGCAACTGTATGGCCTTCAATAATGATAAAAATTGATGCATAATTTTGATAGAGAATACAAACAGGGAATGTGTCAAAAAGACATCAACCCGACAAAAGAACAGGAAACAACCACATGCCACCAATGGTTTGTGTCATCAACACAGCGAAATAATCTCGTATGTCGTAGCGGGATTCAGCTTGCACCAAGACATTTTAAAATGTATATTTACATATAATATTTTTTCCAAACATTTTGTTCATATATGCTATGGTGGTGATAAAAAATTAATATGATTTTAACATTTACTTTCTTTTGTAGACAAACCAATGAAGATTTCTGGACACAGATATTATATGTAAAATGTGAAGAATTAAAAAAAATCTATAATACTTGAATTTTCATTGTATCATAAACAGCTCCAATTTTATAAAAAAAAAAGATTCAAAGATTTGTTTTTAATTACTGAAGCTGCCAGCAATCATTATTATCACAGTATATAAACATTATTCTTGACAGCAACCATAAAGCGAAAAAAGGTACACAGACATTCACGTTGGCATTGTATCTCATTTACATGTCTGACCCTTCTCAGTTATTTATATGGTGTGGAGTTTTCTTAATATTGAAGGCCGAGCAGTGATTATATTTGCGACCATCCATGTCATTTGAACTCTGCTAGGTTGTTGCCTCAACTGCAATCATACCAATCTCCTTATTTTATATAAAGGTTCACATGTACAGGAGAATTTTTATGAAGCTGCCCTTTAATACACGATGGATATTGGAATCGAATTCGTATTACGTGTGAACTCAGCATAATAGTTTGTAGTAGGAGAATACACTTTTCAGGGTTTTTCTTTACAAGTTATCATGCAGCATTTGATAAATCCCATTCCATCTTGTCCATGTGATTGATTCAAACATGAATTCAAAGAGTATTAAATTGGGTTTCATGAATAGCTGGTTAACTTATGTATTTCTTCAGGGACACGGAGACTGGCAAAGTGGTATTGTGTGAAGATTGGTCCCGAAATGTTTTTTTCCCAAAAGGATTAGGCGATATAGATTATTGTGAAACATTTAGACTATTCTGTTGTTTGCAATTTTAAGATCAGTTAATTTTGTAAATAAAAATTGAGTTGGCTCATTGTATGATCTCGCTGATCTGCCAGTAATAAGTTGTTATGGAGGATTTTCTACATTGAAATCTAAGTATTTGTATGAGTTGTTTTTTCTTTCCATAAACGTAACGTGATGTGTGCTTTTCGAGTAAGGTAAGTGCGTCAGATATCTGAAAGATTATATAAAAAGGAAAGCATAAATTATAACAAGGATTTACAGAAATAAGAATAACGAGACAAAACTAAGAAAAAAGGGAAAAAATAAAGAATACAGACTAATGTGGGTTCAATATAGACCAATATACCGACTGTTGAATGCTTAACGTCAAGTGGCAAATATTTCATAGAATAGAGAGAAAATGCTAAAATACAAAAATATAGAAAAATGGCATTTTATAGCATTAAGATAAGAGAATATTAAACGTGGTGTGTTATAATATACAATAGATTGTTTTTGGGTTGCTTGGTTATCGTCTTGTGGTAAATAATGTTAATGTTCAGGACGGAAAAACGACAATACATATAAAGATGAGGTCCTAGATTATAGGCCGTTCGGGATACTGTGTTACATGTCTGAGAAACTGTAACTCACCAGAAAATAAGGGTATATTGTATGGCTTTATGTACAACGGTCCAACTGTACGGATCCATGGGCTCTCTAAAAAAAAATAGCGCACAGCGGAGCGTGGTATCCCCTATGTACACAAACAGTGGCTGATCCAGACCTTGTTATACAAGGAGGGCACTCTACAGTCATGCTACATTGTTTCCCTATATAATCCACCAAATTTTTCCCACGAAAAAAAATCCAGTCTTAATTCTTAATTATTTTTTTTACATGTGTCACAAAATTCAGGAAAAAGACCACCGCTAATTACATTTTTTGGTCGTTCTTTTAAAATTGCCCATCTGCAAGTTGGGCAGAATAGGGTCAACCACAAAATGTCAGTTTTAATAATCACATAACTTTTATACATGTAACGTTACACTATTTACCGTTTGTATTTTATTGTTTTTAACTTGATATAATGGGGATAACGGAAGTGCTATTTATAGATATGTTCTATATTTAATTATTTGTTACGCCCCCTATAAATATCTGACCAGTCCGGTTAATCACCCCAGACGTTATATATGAATATGCGTCTGGGTTATCGAGACTACTGGATGACAAGTGTTATAAAAATGGTAATTTATGACATTCGGAATAGTATCGGCTTTTTTAGCTTGTTGTTAAAGATAATGTCCAAGACGAATAACCAAGAAGTTGGTTATTGACTTCGGAAGAAATGACATAACGATAATATTATTGAAAAGTCCGAGTGTACCGATTGTTGTTTAAAGCTATTTATATATTTTTGTGACGACATACAATTCATGGAAAACACCATACAGCATGGCTTACATGGGCATGGAGGCGAAGGAAAAACCAGCACATCCAACCTTGGTAAGATGTTATAACAACACACACTGTAACACAAATTGCAATGCAACCTGATACACCGAGTAGTTATATTCTTTCATGCATGTCCGTGCAAAGAAAATGAGTTTATAATTATACTATAAATGTCAAATTGTTATGTTGACTGGGACCACTCGAACAGTCGTATACGTTATAAATACATTTTGGGTTGATGTATAGTATCGTTAACTTTATAAATACTTGATGGAAAGCTGCTTTGACGCCGAAATATCACCTTAATCCAAGATAAGTTTGTTGTATCTATCTAAATCTTGATATGTGTAAAAAAAAAAAAGGGGGGGAGGTTAAATACAAAATCATGTACACATTCAAAGAAAAACAAAAAAAAAGTATCTAGAAGATGCCATTTTTTTTTTACATAGTACATTAAACGGTCAAAATGATTCATACATTCGATTTTCTGCAAAACAAAAGACAGTTAAACAATATATTCAGCATCAATGAAATAAAAGAGGTGTCCATGAGGCATCAACCTGTGAACACAATGACATAAACTACCAAAAGTAGACATCATCATGATTAACAGTTCATCATGCAGACTAAAACAAAAATTGAATATAAAGTTGCCAAAAGCTCAATATTACACAAATAAGGAGATGCGGTATGAAAACCCTCCCAAGTTCAAATGAATTGGATGCATAGGCAATCATAGGCAACTGTATGGCCTTCAACAATGAGAAAAATGTATGCATGGTTTTGATAGAGAATACAAACAGGGAATGTGTTAAAGAGACACTGGGCAACCCGACCAAAAAGCAGTAAACAGTCTAATGCCACCAATGGGTAGGGTCTTCAACGCAGCAAGATAATCTTGCACCCTGAAGCGGGATTCAGCTTGCCCAAGGACAATAATTTATATCGTCAATATATTTCTATGATGGTTTTTTTAAACAATTTGTTTTTCATATACATGCTATGCTGGTGACTTAAAATTGATATGATTTTAATATTTCCTTTCTTTTGTAGACAAACCAATGATGATTTATGGACACCGATTTTATGTGTAAAGTGTGAAGAATTAAAAAAAAATTGTAAAATATAGGATTTTTTTTTCATCATCATAAATATGCTTCAATTTCATAAGAACAAGATTCAAACTGAAAGATTTTTTTCTTTAATTACTGAAGCATCAATCAGTATAAATAGACCACAGTACCAAAAATGTTGGGTATACATTATTTTGACAGCCGCCACAAAGCGAAAAAAAAAATACACAGACGTATATTGATAAATGAAACAAATATCAAGAAACACATTGTTGTCAGATATGGTAGGTAAATTAGATTTGTAATAACAAATTAAAAATCATATGAACAATTAAACAGTTAGTTTTTACAGTTGAATTGTATCTCATTTTTATGTCTTGCCCGTTTATAGTTCGGGAGTTTTCTTAATATTGAAGGCAATGCAGTGATCACATTTGTGCATATCCATGTCATTTGAACTCTGCTGGGTTGTTGCTTCGTTAGCAATCATACAAATTTCCTTATTTTTATATAAAAGGTTCACAGGAGAAGTAATTGTTCTTGTGAAGCTGTCCTTTATCACATGATGGAAATTATAAGAGTTGGAGAAGTAAAATTCACTTTTGAGTTATTATCTTTTTTTACAAGTAACTATGCAGTATGAGATAAATCCCATTCCATCTTTTCCATGTGCAGGATTCAAACATGCATTCAAAGAGTATTGTATTTCATGACTGACTAGTTCTATATTTCTCCATGGACACGGGCTACACTTGCAAAGTGGTTTTGTGCGAAGGTTAGTTCCTAAGTATTTTCTTCCTAAAGGGATTAGTCGATTATTGGTGTAACAGCTAAGAAACATTTAGACTATTATGTCGTTTGCACTTTTAAGATCAGTTAATGTTGTAAATGAAAATTGAGTTGTCTCATTGTGTGATCTTGCTGATCTGCCAGTTATACTTGTTAAGGAAGTTTTTCTACATACTCAATCTTGTATTATTTGTATTAGATGTTTTTCTTTAAAAAGACGTAACTTGATGTGTGCTTTTTTGTAAGGTAAGTGCATCAGATATATAAAAAAGGACAGCATAAATTATTACAGGAATGTACAGAAATGAGAATAATGAGGCAAACTGGATATAAAAATAAAGAATAGAGACTAACGGTGACACAATATACTGATGGTTGGTTGCTTAACGTCCAGTAACAAATATTTCATGCATGTTTAGGACGATGTGATACAAAACAAAGAATATAGAATAATGTTACTTTATAGTATGAAGATAAAGAGATGAAAGTGGACAGGTGTGCAATAATATATGAACAGTTCAATCATGGGTTGCTTTTTTTATCGTCATGTGGTAAATAAAAGTATTGTTCAGGACGAACTTCAAAAGAAATTAACAATAAGTATAAAAAGGAGGTCCTAATTTAAGGCCCGTTCGGGATACAGGTTGGAGAAATTATGACTCACTAAAACATAAGGGTATATTGTATTTAAGCAGAAATATAGATTTAAGTATAACACTCCACCTACGGACCCCTTTTGAAGCGTGCAGAGAGCTTGGTATCCTCTATCCACGAACAGTTGCGGATCCAGAACATGTTATTAGGGAGGTGAACTACACTCACTCATGCCACAGTGTTTCCCTATATAATCAACCATGGGATAGATCCGCCTATGACGAGTGCTATAATATTCAGTTACACCGGGACGTACTTGGCCTCATAATAAAAGGAGACAGGCGTTTGGGTGCCGCCGTCTGCGGTACCCAGGTAATGAGGGAACCAGGGGTGACACATCCAGACGAAAAGAAGTTGTTAATGATCAAGTCTTAGATAAAAACCATGACAAAAAAAGAGTAAAACTTATATAAAACAATATCCGAAATCTGAATATATTTAAGTACGGCCAATTAAAGCCTAATTTTGACTCTATATCTTTATTACATATCTATAAATCACTCAGTTTCAGACACATTCACTTGTCTCAGAAAAAAATATTTCCTATATACATTTGTGTACCTTTATAATATAACACAACTAAGGTATATAGGAAAAAAAATTCTGAGACCAGTGACTTTGGTTTCAGACCAGAACTCTGAGAACAGGAATACGTGTGAAATGTTTTTAAGCAGTTATATTTATTTGACTTCACGTTTGTATTAAAATTTCCCATCCGCAAGTTGGCCAACATAGAGTGAGCTACAAGAATATCATATACATGTACATTTCCTACTACGGTGACTGTTTACTGCTGTTTTTTTTTAAAATTATATTGGGGATAACGGAAGTGCTATTTATAGATATGTTCTATATTTAATTATTTGTTACGCCCCCTATAAATATTTGACCAGTCCGGTTAATCACCCCAGACGCTATATCTAAATATGCGTCTGGGTAATCGAGACTATTGTAACCCTTAGCGCGACCCTTCTCGTAAACATCCGGTGATCGCAATATACGCAACGATCTGTCACTAATATAACTATCATCTGATTTCAACATGTTATTACTTCATAACAGACAGAGAGTAAAAAAAATGACGATTATAATATACTATTTGTTTGCCAAAAAAAATGACGATTATAATATACGATTTGTTTGCCAAAACAATGATAAAATCGTCCACAGAAGAATATGCATGCATTGGTTCAATAATTGGATATTAAACATTATGTTTCAACAGTCACTGTGTCATATGACTTTAATTAATTAGATGCTTTTTTATTTATTCATCAATCGGGATCCTGTCCCCAACTATATATCTTTGGCAAAATCGTGTCCGTTGTAAGCAGACAGATAGACAAAATTAAATCACAACATATTACAATTAGTAAACACTGCATTGTGGGAATTTTCATCGATATTAAAGTTTTTAATTACCTTGTTTGCTGATCCTGTAGTCTGGATCTTTTTTTGATATACCGTCTGTGACAGGTGTAGGTGACCTGCTAGAATGTACATCTCCAGATAAAGGTGTTCTTAGAAAAGTCGGAATGATTGACCTGCTGGAACATGGTGTACTTGCCAAATTCGTTGGGGTACGAGAATTCATTTGAACGGATGGAGTACTAGAACGACTGACTGATACGCTACTGCATTCCAAAACACTGTCATTTACTGATGACATGGACTCATCGGGTATATTATCCTCTGGTCCACCACATGCTCCTGTCATAGTATCACTGGTTGATGTTTCCACTCTCTGTCTTTTGTTGCTGTTTTCATCTTCACCAGATGAATAGTATCGTAGATGAAGACTTTCATCTTCAATAGACACATTTTCGATTTTATCAAGTTCATCGTCACTAGATAGTAAAGATGAATAATCCATCACGAGTTATAACTACAATACAACTCTTTTTAAAGAAATACAAAGATCTAGACTATTAAACTGGCTATCTATAAATGAAGGACAGACTATTTATACTCAAGTAGTATTATTTAGGGTGTGTGTTTTATATAGGTTGCATAGACAAAGTAAGTTACTGTAAATTAATTCTGAACGTCCGTGCCCAGAAGTTGTCAAGACAAAGGGAGCACTATATTGGCATGTAGAGTACTTCCATACCCAGACGTTTAATGTGTGGTAATAGAAGAACATTTGTCCACAAATGACCGTGCAACAATGTGCATTGATAACGGGATACGTTAAGAAACAGATCGTCATAGATTGAAACATTAAAAAATAAACCACGAAAACCCCTAAATAGTATAGCTATATATCGTGAAAAATGGTATACTAGGGCCGTGTCAACAAAGATTTCATATGACTTGGACGTGTCTTAGGGTGTTCTTATGGCACGTCTTAGTACTAAGTCAGTTTAACGAGTGTCTTAATTTAAAAATAAAATATAACAAATTTGCTCCAAAGTCGGGATATATCCATAGGTGTCTTACAATGGTCTTGGGATAAACCTAGATAAATATATATATTAGAAACATAAAGGAATCTGATGTACAGTAGTTGGCGTTTGTTTATGTAAATAAACGTGTTTCTCGTTTCTCTTTTTTTTTTTATATATAGATTATAGACCGTTGGTTTCCCCGTTTAACTGGTTTTACACTAGCAATTTTGGGGTCCTTTATAGCTTATTATTCGGTGTGAGTCAAGGCTCCGTGTTGAAGGCCGTACCTTGACCTGTATTAGAATAAACAAAATATCCTTAGTATAACTAGTTTATGTTTTTTAAAGATTCGAAAGTCTTGCATTGTTAAAATTTTTTTAACCAATTGCTTTAATATCTATCATTGATTAAGGTGCGTTTATATTATTCTGTGTTAGTTTTTGGAACACAACGTATGTTTGATAACCCTTTGGTAGCTAAAAAAGAACTAATCTAAGGCCGTGTTCATATTGACCTAAATTCTGTGTTGTGTTAGTGTAATTCACACATAAACTAAACATAATTGCGTTCCCATTGATAACACTCAATGTTAACATGCAGTTTAAATCATGTTTTGTCTACATGTAGTCGATAGTCGATGTAGGCCTTGTGTAGGTTAAGTGTGCACAATGAAACTAGGCATTCAGAACTGTAATTTTCCCATGTATATTTAAAAAAAGAAACATTTTTTTTTTATAAAATTGATACTTACAACACTTATTTATAAAGTTCTTTACCGAAATATTTGTCTAAACTTGATATATTTATTTGTTATAAAAACACTTTACGTAGCCTTATTCACCCCTAATCAAGACTCATCCATCATCATTGCCGAACACGTAATTCATTTGAAAAGGTCTTCCCGAATCGATTAGACGTACATACTGACAGAAATATTTGCCACTGGTCTGTATACTCAAACAACGATTCACTTATAAATGCATTACTGAAAAAGGGTGAGGTTAATTGTTTGTTTGTGTAGTACATGAGACCCACTCCCTTTGCCAAATACTCATTGGAGACAAAAAAAGCATTTGAAACAAACAGAAGAGATAGAAATGTAGTGATCCTTAACATCGCAATTCTTTTTTTTCGTCTGTAAGCACGCTGATGACGATCCTATGTTTTAATGCGTAATCGAGACATCTTTAAACTACTGCAAATCATTTCAAATGACTTTCTTAAAGGTGCAACCACTTTACTTCCAAAAAAACAAGGAGGGGGGGGGGCGGGGGGGGGGGGCGGGTTCTGAGTCAGATTTTTTTCTCGCGCGAATTTTATAATTAGTTCTGTTTCGTAGGTGACAATTCAACATTTAACACTATAATGTATGGGGAAACTTTGGATTCAGAATATTTGTTCATTTTATAATCATCTGAATGGCCCGATTTAAAAAAATCAAATTGTGGAAAAATCCCCCTCCCTTTTTAAAAGTCGTTTCCTCACTGCTAGAAAAGTTGTTCGAAAATTTGAATTCGGTTCTACGTAATGAACATTCAAATGACATATAGTTTACAAGTGTGAACAAATCTTATGTACAGGTAACTAAACAAGGTGTATAGATGTGAACAAATTTAATGTGAAACTAGTGTACATTACATTAAACCAAATGTAAACATGTTTACTGTACACGGCGTTTGATATGAACACGGCCTTATACATATGATCATCTATAAATACACCAGTTCTATATACATTGAGATATTCCGGTCATTTGGTGAAGTACTTTTAGAAATAAAATAATAAATTAAATACAATATATAGTATGAAATGGGCATCCATCGCATCTCACTCAACAGTATGTTTGACGATGTCAAGTTATTTCGCTAATTTTAATTAATTCGTACTGCCCCTTTTTTAAGATTTAATACAAAACGCTTTTAAACCACACATCCCATATAGCCTGCTATGACGCGACACTTTTTTTTGTGTTTCTGCTATTGATGGTCATCCAAAGATGCATTACTTTATATTGTCAAATATAAAATTATGTATAAATGTATTGGTATTCACAGCAGGGATTGTGTTATGACTGATAAGAAAATGACCAGCTACTGACTATTGGAGTTTTTTTCTCAAGCGTATTTTGGAAATTTATTCTGTTAATAACTGTGGCCAAATCTTATATTTGCTATGCTAAATTGTATACAATCGAAGAAAATCAACAAAACCTATATTTTTCCATAACACATCGTTTTCTGGTAATAAAAGGAGACACGGGTAATATGTTCTCTTTAGAAAAGGGGATTGGGAAGAAAACATTATGTACAGGTTTCTTGTCTTCATATAAAAAATGAGGGACCATTTCTTGATATATTTTAATCAATTTGGTAACAATTGACGCAAAACTAGTTTTACAGTGGATGACCGTGAGGGCATTCCGGTGTATTGCTATCGCCTAGATTTCCATTACGTAATATTCGTTTTGGGTTTTTATCCGATCTATAAACATGACAAGTAATAGCTTTTCTAAAAAGCTTGCCGTATTTTAGCTGATTATATTGAGATCAGTGGTTTGTGAGTAGTTTATTTTTATTGGAATATTGCACTTCAAGAAATATGAAAACATGCGCTTTTTTCTACTAATTTGTCATTTTTGGTGTATTATTGGTCTACCCGTGTTATAATGGAAGGAGATTTTATAAAATTGAGAATGGAAATGGGGAATGATATTATAATAAAATGTATTTTGTGTCTATAATCAACTTGATAAAAATAGCATATAACCTACAAGTACTTTTGAGGATTACTACTTGACAAAATGGACAACAACAGAAGGAAGTGGCGGATCCAGAGGGGGATGTATAAGGCGTACACCCCATTCTCCGCCCCCCCCCCCCCCCCCCCTTTTGCTCAATTTTTTTTTTAAATGATTAATCATACTAGACTATGTGAACTTTGCGATTTCCTGTGTACTCTATTTTTTTATATTTATGTGACAATTCTTTACTTATAAAGATATTTTTGGCTGGAATTTACTGATTGTCAAAGTAATGTGATTCGCTATGGTAGAGTTGACCAGTGCTTCGAAAAACGTCACTCAGTTGTTTTGAAATTCAAATTACAGTAACACATTGCTAAGTCTGAGGATGACAATCATGACACCTTCAAAGCGACATAGGATTGAGCAAGAACGTATTGACTTCTATTTAACTATGCCACCGAACAGGAAGTAATACTCTATAGACTATAACACTCTCATGAAAAAATTCTGAGGCAATATTATTTACCTACGAGAACATGTTTAACCCCAAATGCCATTGTCATGATTGATTGAATACATAAAAGTGCTGCTTTGCGTTGAAGACTAAACTCCAACCTTTAATAATTTACTTTTTATAAATTGTGACTTGGATAGACAGTTGTCTTTGGTACTTACATACATGTATATGAGATCCAGTTATATCTATCTACAAGATTGAGCACACATTTTTTTTGTAATAAATTTAAAAGATAATTATTTCTATAATATCTGATAATATGTATCAGTTATTTGTGATTTTTCATTTGATGTGTACTCTCTGGTAATGTCAGTTTCAGCATGATCAGTTGATTGGTTGTGATAGAAAAAATGGGGCAGTTTGCAATTGTCATGTGCAGGTACACCACATGTGGATCTTCTTTCCCCTCTCATTTATAAAATTGTGCATGATATCTATCACAGAAACGCACCAGAATTTTGGTAAATGAAACACTTGTCATATTAAATTAAAGTCAGGGGTGGAATTAAGAGGGTTTTTCAGGGGGCCTGGGCCATCCCTTTTGTAGGAAAATTTTGTTTTTTTATAGGGAATCACTGAAGAATGACTGGAGTTGGCCCCTTCTTAGGCAGTCAGTGGGCTCTCGCTTATGAAAATTTCTGGATCCACCACTAAAAGTTTGAGTATAGTTAGATAAGAATTTATGACATATCATGTTGAAATTTGCACAGATAATGAATGAAAAATAGAGTAAATTAAAAAATAGGCACTATTATTAAAAGCTTTCCTTGCTTATTCACAAGGACATATAATATCCTCCATGCTATTAGTTTCTATTCATACATACATGTAGTCTGGTGCTGTTCCAAGTAGTTTTCTTTTTTCTGTTTCTTGAGAAGTATTTCTTTTACCTGTTCAGTCACTGTAAAGTGTTACAATTCCTATTTAAACGCAACACATAAATAGTGACCAAAAAGGTACAGCTATCACATGAGAGTAGCTAGAAAAAAGTAAAATGTATACATTTTAAACATTTTTGTAGGACCATGAAAATGGGGTATATAGATAGATATGCATAAAGAGACCATAGAACAAATAAGCAAACAAATTCAAAGGAGATGTACAAGTACATGTAACATGAATTATTATTATTAAAAAAAAGTCATGGCATGGCCAGAAACTTGACAGCATTTGGTGTTGAACAGGTAAAATGTTTGCATTGATAATAAATATAGCCTTTGTTTCACCCAGGTCGCCTTTCCCTAAATCAGCTATATTAAAGGTAACCACATATTTCTGGGCCGGGTTGAAAAATAAATGAAAATGACTTTGAAAAAAGCTTATAGAAAGACACCAAATTTGGGAGACATCTATTAAAATGTTTGAAATAATAAGAAAGTTGACAAGAAATAAGCTTTTTCAGATAATATACAGACTATTGCAGTCAGCCTCCTGAAATGTTTGCTTATACACTTTGCTTTCCTATAATGATTTAAAATCAGTGTGATAGTTTTCATGAAGAACACTGAGCGTACAGGTATTATGACGAGATAAATGTTGTGTTACATGTATCTACCCAAATAAGTAAAATATGAAAATTCTTGCCTCCAAAACCAGTGATTGATCTCCTGATTTATATCTCATCACTCTATGCAGATGCTGTGTGAAAAAAAAATTGACTAAACAGTATGCTTCTATCCATTGAGTTGATTTATTATTAATTATTTTGCTTTGAATACACCTTATTGCTACAATATGAATATGTCCACCATTACAAACTGTACATGTACATCACAAATATTCCATGTAAAATTTTGATGTTTTAATACAAAATATATGACATGTATGATGCCACAATGGAAAAGTAATTGTTGTACATGTATGACGTTAATGGTTTAAGAACGGACAGATTCTTACATGTAGGTCAGGTGGGACAATAAGGGGGAAGGGGGCGACTTCTCCAGTCATGCTTCAGTGATTCCCTAGATAATCAACCAAATAGTAATGTTTGTTACGAAAAAATATACTAAGTGTAAGACCTGATGATGTGAATAAATTGAAATCAGACATATCAAATAAAATTTTCAGTGCTTTTGATATATCAATGGGCAATCTGATGAGTTAAGACTTTTTTGACTGATTTTTATAGTTCGTTCTTATGTTGTACTGTTATACATGTACCACTGTCCAAGGTTTGGGGGGGGTCAGAATCCCGCTAACATGTTTACCACGCCACATTATTTATGTATGTGTCTGTCCCAAGTCAGGAGCCTACAACTCAGTGGTTGTTGTTTGTTTATGTGTTACATATTTGTTTTCGTTCATTTTTTTATATAAATAAGGCCGTTGGTTTTCTGGTTTGAATTGTTTTACATGTCATATCAGGGCCTTTATAGCTGACTATGTTGTATAGATTTTGATCATCATTGACTTATAGTTGTTCATGTCTGTGTCATTTTGGTCTCTTGTAGACAGTTGTCTCATGGGCAATCATACCACATCTTCTTTTTTTATAATGACTGCTGATCACCACTGTGTTCATACTGGGACTATTATGGTCCAACAACCAGTGTCGGATCCAGAAATTTTCATGAGTGCAGGCCCACCAAATTTCCCAAAAAAGGATTGCATGCCCCCTGGCCCCCTTCTAAATCAGTCTCCTGACAGCTACAAAGAATAAATTATCAGGTACGAGTACATCAAAGATCATTTAACTATCTACCCCACATGCAAACATCTATTTGGGAGTTCACTGTATTGCAAGTTTTTTTGGGGGGTTCGAAGGATCGTATAAATGATTGCATTGGGGGGGGTAACACGAATTACCGAATAACAGTGTTATTATCCGAATAACTCATGTAATTACCGAATAACTCTTCAAATATCAATATTAACACATTTAAGTGACTTTTAAACATATATTATTGAATAAAATTATATTAGAAGTGTATTTTATAACCTAAAAATAAAAAAAAAGTTGCAGGTAAGTTAATATTGATCATTATAAAATTATGGATATCGGTGTGTACTTCCAAGATGGCGACCAAGGAAAACGTAAGAAATGAAGAAAAGAAAGATTGCATACAATCCCTCAACGTGTTCATCTTAGACCACCAAAGTGGAGCCCTCACGCCACGTCACGGCAATGAACAATGTGAGGGTGGGCATTTTTTAAAATAAAATATGGAATAGTAAACTATTTAAATTAGTTTTTGTTTTAATTTTAGTTATTAAAAAAATATTATCTTTATCATATTTTTATATTTGTGATTTAGAAATGGATGTTAACTAAGCCCCTTTAAATCTATAAAATTACAACTATTAAGATATCCTGCACAAGGCACGGGCTTATCTGTCATAGTCCGCGGAAATACTTTATTTAGAATTTATTGTAAAAAATTTATAACTACTAAGATATCCTGCACAAGGCACGGGCTTATCTGTCATAGTCCGCGGAAATACTTTATTTAGAATTTATTGTAAAAAATTTATAACTACTAAGATATCCTGCACAAGGCACGGGCTTATCTGTCATAGTCCGCGGAAATACTTTATTTAGAATTTATTGTAAAAAATTTATAACTACTAAGATATCCTGCACAAGGCACGGGCTTATCTGTCATAGTCCGCGGAAATACTTTATTTAGAATTTATTGTAAAAAATTTATAACTACTAAGATATCCTGCACAAGGCACGGGCTTATCTGTCATAGTCCGCGGAAATACTTTATTTAGAATTTATTGTAAAAAATTTATAACTACTAAGATATCCTGCACAAGGCACGGGCTTATCTGTCATAGTCCGCGGAAATACTTTATTTAGAATTTCAACCTGAAAACATGCGAAACAATACTATACATGCATTATGTATCAAGTGCATAAAACAGCAGTGGGGAAACAACAAAAGAAAAATGCATTAAACAGAATAAAAATAAATTGCATAAACAAAACTGTATACTTACTTAAACACTAAAATAATTGAAAAAAGATAATTGAACCTGCATTGGTTGCAACGTAAACATGTACTTACCAGTATAACTACATACGAAATATACACAATAAAATTGAACATGAACAATATACGAAAATGTACACGAACAGTATAGAAAAATGTACACAATGAAATTGAAAATGAACAATACAAAAAATGTACACAATAGAAAATGAACACAATAATGAACATCATGAACACCATGAACAATACATACTTACTTACCAATGACTGAAGAAGAAAGAAAACAGAATTAAGTTATCAATATGCTATGGTTAAAGAACAGGATTTAAATGAGCACACAATATACTTACCAATAAGTAAAACAGAATTAATCAAACAAAGTAATTGCAGTATTAATAAAAATACAATTAGATAACACAACTTCATTTAAACAATTTAAGTCACAATTAACCCACTGCTGTAATAATAATGTAATACATGTATAGTATTAAACACACAATCATTTCTTTTTCTTTTTGAAGGTTGTTGTTCTCTCGTTTATCTTTCTTTTGCGTTGTCCGATTTTCTTAGCTCTTGAAAATCATTTTGTACATTATTTCAAGCCAACTAATGTTTATAGGGTGGAATACGAAGCTCGTGACGGGATACATTTCACTGAAGAGGGTTACCGTGCCTTCTTAGTAGCTTTGAGGAAGTCGGTCAGTTGGTTTATTAACAAAGTTAGGAAATGAACTGAACTATTTTCTCAATGACTCCACGTGCAATGTATTTTGTTTAAGAAGAGGGTTTTTTTTAACATCGAATGACTAAAATAATCCAAAAGTTCTTACATATTTTATAATTTACAAGTTAGAATTTGCCAGAAGAAAGCTTTTTTTTACAGGAAAACTCAAATTAACTTTATTCAAATATCTTTTTTTAATAATTTTTTATTTTAAATAATCAAAAATTATTGGTGAAACATTGAACATTATCACCCTTTGACAGAAAACTAACATAGGATGTACATATTGTATATAGTTGTAAATATTTATTTGTGTTCTATTTTTCATTATTATAATTATTGGTGTTGGTAATGCAGCCTTGGTATACCAAGACAGTCACAAGCCTGTTTAATGCAGAGTGTCCATACTGTAATATAATTTCATTATCTCTTAATGATTAATTATGTAATGGGCACGTGTCAGTAAACAACAACCCAATTAACAATCTAACAGAAGTGTGAGGTAATGATTATTTTGTTTATTGGAACTAATTAACTCATTATCACTTTCAAATTATTCAATGTATGAAAATAAATAAAAGTAGCAATAAAAAAAACGTAAATACTAATTTTAGAAGAATATTAATTGAGTATTATTTTATTATTTTTAATTCTGATTTTTTAGTAATCTAAATTAAGTAAATTAAATACATTTTAAATGAAATAAGAAATAAATGAAATATAATAAACTAGGTGAAAGATTGTCTTCTTTGAAATTAAATATTTTATTTTATTTTTCTTGTACCATGTTTCACTCTCTATTAATAATATAAAAAACCCAATTTCGCATTTGTATAGCTTATAATAAAAGGTATGTATGAAAATTACTTACCTTTCTAACGCCTTGGCCATGTCATACTTGTTGTCTGTAAAGCAACAGTCCTTACAAAGGAACTTTAGAGACACATCTGACCAGGCCAATAACAATGCATCATCCATTGGGACACAAGCACTGTGAACCCAACGATCACAACAACTGCATTGAATGGTGCAATCAACACATTCTTCATCACATTGAACACACGGATATAAAGCCATTTTGAAAATGGAAGACAGCACACATGTATTCATGGCTTTTTATACAAAATTAAAGTGACTTGTAAAAACATTTATATTTGCCAATGAAAATCTTATATTTAGTTTTGAGAAAATTTTATTAGAATAAACATAAAAATCATCCATTCAGAAGCTTTGTTTTTATTAAAACAATCAATTATAATAATTTTTTGATTAGATTTGAATTGAATATGTGAAAATTCTTAATTACATTTTATTTAATGTTGAGTAAATTGTTATGAAAAGTAATTAGTGATTGGAGTAATTGCATTGCTTTGATGTACTGGTTAAATTTTCAAATCCTTTCTGAAAAACAATTATTAGACAATTCTCTGTATATACAGTAAATTATTTAATACTATATTTTCATAGCGTTTTCCTTTGAAGGCATATATGCAATCTTTCTTTTCTTCATTTCTTACGTTTTCCTTGGTCGCCATCTTGGAAGTACACACCGATATCCATAATTTTATAATGACCAATATTAACTTACCTGCAACTTTTTTTTTATTTTTAGGTTATAAAATACACTTCTATTATAATTTTATTCAATAATATATGTTTAAAAGTCACTTAAATGTGTTAATATTGATATTTGAAGAGTTATTCGGTAATTACATGAGTTATTCGGATAATAACACTGTTATCCGGTAATTCGAGGTACCGCATTGGGGGTCATTGTCAAAATATAGAGCTAAAGATAAATTATATAATTTGCAACAGCTGACACTATAGTATCATATAGTGCACTGAAACCCTTGCAAATAACAATACAGTGGTGCTTGGTGTAGGCTTCTTTGCACATAAGAAACCATATTGCTCACCTTGTAATTTTTGTATTCTTCTAATAAGTATCGTCGGGTTTGTTTATTTACACCAGAAATCAATGAAGCGATGAATGCTGGAAACGAAATTACATCTTCGGTAAATTCCATGATTCTAATATTTTCTAATCAATATGTCCAAGCAATGAAAAATAAATCGTTATTATTTTTATACATAGAGCATACGTTTTATGTATTTACTATTTAAAATCTAAGCTTACGAAGAAATCTAACACAAAAGTATCTCAATGCTCGTCGATCTCAATCATTTAACCGTTTTAATACGCAGTTTAAAGTGTAAATTATACGCATTACTGTTCTATTTTTAGAGAAAAGCAATAATACATAAATGTACAGTTTCTTAACAAAATAGCAACATAATTACAAGATTAAATCACCACATTGTCACAAGATTATATAATCTGCACCAAATTGACAGTTTGTCGTGAGTTATCATCATAACTAATCACTATAGCAAATGAACACTTTATCATAATATGTACATATAGTCTCTGATGCATGATTTTTTACTATTAATTGGTTTTGGCTTTTAACTAGCTGTCAGTAACTGCGAGTACTCTCAAATCGTATTTTCTTGTTAATTCGACCTGTTGATACTGTTTATAATGCTTTTTTGTCATTTTTTATTTATATGGATCTTGGCTGTATACCAGCTTTGATTATTTGTAATATCTTCAATTTTTCACTTATTCTTACAACATTTGTATAAACTTCAAGATTATAAAAAACCGGTTTTTTTCTAAAGTGAACATTGATTGGTTAAATATTTCTCAGTGTGTTTGAATTTGTTTGATAGCCTTTTGGTCATGACTGTTTGTCTCTAATATTTAATTAACTGTGCATTTGTATTCAGATATCGCAGATCAAATTTATTCGTTCTTTGTGTAATCATACGTTTTTTGATTGAGTTAAGTCTGCTAATTGATATTTTATCGTATGTTTTTATATGTTGTGATGTTATGCTATTGTTTTAGAAAAAGGGAGAAGGTTTGGGCCCATTAAAACGTTTAATCCCGCTGCAAATGTTTGCACCTGTCCTAAGTCAGGAATCTGATGTACAGTAGTTGTCGTTTGTTTATGTAATATATACGTGTTTCTCGTTTCTCGTTTTGTTTATATAGATTAGACCGTTGGTTTTCCCGTTTGAATGGTTTTACACTAGTAATTTTGGGGCCCTTTATAGCTTGTTGTTCGGTGTGAGCCAAGGCTCCGTGTTGAAGGCCGTACTTTAACCTATAATGGTTTAATTTTTAAATTGTTATTTGGATGGAGAGTTGTCTCATTGGCACTCACACCACATCTTCCTATATCTATATAACCTAGTATCATGATTTCAATCCGACCCCACTTACGGACGCGTTGAACATATAATGCATGCCACTCATTAATAGCCAATCAGACGTTAAAAAGACCTTCATTTCCCAAAAAATCATTCCGGAAACAGCCGCGAAGCAGTATTTATAACCAATGAAATAACAGAAATATCGTTAACAGATTTACCCGAACCTGACGTTTAGCCTCTGACTAATCAGACCGTATGACCATGGACCATGGTCATACGGTAATAACTACGCGGATAATAACGAGTGCAAAATAGCATTCTTTATCGATTGTTATAAAAACAACTCTTCAATGAATACTGATAATAAATATTTTTGTTTAAACCATTAATTATGAAAATGTGTTGTCGTTAGATAAATATGTATAAGTAAAAACAATCATTGATAATATCTATATGCACATGTATCGAAAAATTGTGTCAAAGCATGCAGGAGAATATCTCAAACAACGTTTTGCGACACTCCCTACAAACACAAGTTGTTTTTTTTTATCCGGGAAAATATGAATGCCTACTCATCATAAATCTTTTAGAAAAATCGAGTTTCAACAGAAGAGTGTCCACCATGCACTTGCACTGCACTATTATTACAAAAGTAGAATAGAATGAATATACAAATGGATGAAAAATATGTACTGTATATATACATGTAACTGTTATTTGAATATAATACATAACAACAAACAAGTATATACTGATTTGTATCACTACAATATAATACTAGTACGGTGAGGTTGAATTTCCCGTCATTTATTCATTATCCACGCAATAAAGTGTATCAGAAAAAAAAAATATGTGTACATTAAGCTCAGTTTTAAGTATAGAGCCGTGTGATTTTTTTCTGTGACAAGTGATTTTGTCCATCCACAAGAACTTGCGGTCATCCGATGTGCAGTACTTCGCGGTACTTTGATTTTTTTTTGTTATTTGGTTATTTTGTTGTGAAGCGTTATCTATCAACTTCTGCTAATCTAAACATTTACGTAACCTTTGTCCGAAAAAGCTGTAATTTCTTACGAAATTAAATTTTAAAAAATACACTTATTTGCGCGCGTCAAGAGAAGACAAAAATATATAAAGAAAAAATTATAGCCAAATAAACAAATACACTGTAGACAATCCTGTGTTTCAACACATGGTTTGTGAAAATACAACTGTAATGCCGTCAAAACGTTGTTGTATATAATATTCATCATCACTGACCGATCGATGTATTTATGTTTAAAAAATTAAAACCAGAACTAATACACATATAAAAGCATTGGAGAGAATGAGGTATGGGATAAATGCAATAGGAATTTTAACGTTCTTCTTTCCCGTACACCAGCAATTGTTGAACTACCATGGTATAGGCATTGTTTAACTGTTCTAACATAAAATGTCACGGTATTGCATTAACTTTCTTTTTATTTTTTTCGATACTTTTATAAAATATTTATAAAAAGCAGATTAGAAGACTTGTTTTTACTTTTTAGAAATTTTTCTATTCTTTCCAGTCATTTCAATTTTTTGTTTGTTACTATAGAACAAATTTAGCGTTATATGTTTTTATACCGATTAGTTTTTGTGTGATATTGCATGTAATAAGAAACACTTCACCAAGATACACAAATAATGTAATAATCAATAACAGATAAATTGTACACAGTATAAAGTACGGAATAAGTAAACAGACAAGTATCTTCCAAATAAAAGAATGCGGATTAAGTAAAGAAGTATGCTAATAAGGAAAGATTGTGTAATGCAAGCTATTGTGTATTATAGTGTTATTAACTGGCTGTTTCTGTATTGGCACTGGTATAGATTCAAGGTCTGCTATATAGGCTTCGAGACCCGTAGGGTCGAGGGCAAATACAGCTGACAGAAAATCTATAAATAATCCAACCTTTTCAATACAGACTTGTTCTGAATGCTGTATTACATACATTAAATGTGAATGTAGGGCCGATATTTCCAATACGGACTGGCAATGATGTGAGTATAGAGCCAATATTTCCAATACGGACTGGCAATGATGTGAGTATAGGGCAAATATTTCCAATACGGACTGGCAATGATGTGAATATAGGGCCAATATTTCCAATACGGACTGGCAATGATGTGAGTATAGGGCAAATATTTCCAATACGGACTGGCAATGATGTGAATATAGGGCCAATATTTCCAATACGGACTGGCAATGATGTGAGTATAGGGCAAATATTTCCAATACGGACTGGCAATGATGTGAATATAGGGCCAATATTTCCAATACGGACTGGCAATGATGTGAGTATAGGGCAAATATTTCCAATACGGACTGGCAATGATGTGAATATAGGGCCAATATTTCCAATACGGACTGGCAATGATGTGAGTATAGGGCAAATATTTCCAATACGGACTGGCAATGATGTGAGTATAGGGCAAATATTTCCAATACGGACTGGCAATGATGTGAATGTAGGGCCAATATTTCCGATACGGACTGGAAATGATGTGAATATAGGGCAAATATTTCCAATACGGACTGGTAATGAATCTTGAATTACATGCACAATATACATGTATGTTTACATGTAATTAAGGATTCATTGCCAGTCCGTATTGGAAATATTGGACCGGGCCAAAAAGCAATATATATAGATCACGGGATTTATATGACCAGGACGACGTCACCAGTATGAAACATGCCATTTTGGTAGTATAAGGACTGTTTTAAGCGTACTTTTTTTAATAAAACAAAATACTACGTAGTATATCTTGAAATTGCAATCTTTACATTTCGATATAAAGATCAACACAAAACAGTCATGATTGTTTTATTGGTTACTTAAATAGTAAATGGATGTGTAAAATGATGAACAAATCTTGTGTTGATTAGAGCGTAAAGTGCTTTTCAATAAAGTTATTGTATGGTATTTTAATTAAACTAATAAATATTATCAGAGAGCCCTAGAAATGGACCTCTGTTCTGATATCCTAAATAGGAACAATATACAAGTATATGTTCTTGTGCTGTGACACACGCTTTAACGAAATTCTTTGACAACTGATTGTTTAACGCCACTTTCAGCACTCTGTGTTATAGAAGGAGAAGAAGACGTCTATTTCCATAAAACGGCTCACAAAGAGCACATTACGAAATAACACATTATTCTAGGCACTAAAGTGCACAGAGAAAGCAACAGACGTTCGTCAGGAAACTAACACTGGCAATACATTTTGTACTAGTATAAATTAGTATAAAAAAAAAATTAGGACACTAACATTGTGATATATAGGAACACAACCTTGCAATGCATCGATATTTGATACTAGTCGAAAAGAATATCATTGAAAGCGTAGAATATTTTCTTTTTTATTTGGAATTTATAATACTGGCTTCATTTCTCCGTTCTAAAATGCATAACATTATTTTTCATTGTTTTTTCCGAAATTTTTAAACCGCAAAACGTGGGTTAAATGTTTAGTAACGGGAGATCTTTGGAGATTCATATACTCACTATTTTAATGCTATATATTTTTTTAATAATATGGTTTTCAGGGTACCGTTTCTGATTCTATAACAAATTAAATAATATTTGATCAATCGGCAGTTCAAGCTTATTCAAAACACACTACTAATGTTTAAAAGAATCCTTATTTCAAGACGTTTCTACAAATTCCGAGAAAATAAAACCAGAAAGAAAAAGGATGTGGGTAGTAATTACCCAGACATGACATAGTGCACTGCTAAAATTTGTTTTATATTTATTCTTATAACTAAGATAAGAAAATGATCTTCTTATATCTAACATTTCACAGAATGAATCATATTTTTGTGTCACTTTCAATCATTCGTTTCTTTAACTACTTATTTGAAATAAGTTCTTCAAATCAGACATCTGAATCATAATTACGTATACATTCAAAACACACATAATGGTTTCCTGGCACACATTTCACTCATTATATATAGATCTAGCTAGATGTCCGAAAAAGTGCTCTTCTACAAATTTGAATGATTCACGTGTCTGCTTTAATTTACTTTTAATCTATCGT
Source organism: Mytilus edulis (assembly GCA_019925275.1). Lineage (NCBI taxonomy): Eukaryota > Metazoa > Mollusca > Bivalvia > Mytilida > Mytilidae > Mytilus > Mytilus edulis. The sequence continues at coordinate 113,540,774 of CM034360.1, forward strand.
CAATAGTCCAATTACCACGGTAACAGATAAATGTTTCAACTTTCTTATATCTAACATAGGTTGTAATATATTGAATGAATTAATTCACAAGAATAGATTGTGTGATCTGATATCGCCTAAATTTTAGGATGAAATCTAGGGTTTGTCCCAGCATGGAAGTATCAAATTATCATTTAATCTATGCATGGTGACCGTCCGCCAGCCTTTGACAGTTTAACCTTGATGGGCTTCTCCTTTATCATGTTTATGCATCTTCATCTGACCGTAATCAATTCCAATGTTTTATAATTGTTTTTTATATATAATTTATTGTACATACCTTATTGCAAGATTGATAATTTGATATTAAACCTAAAGGAATATGTTTTTTTCCTTCATGTTCTTTGATGCAAATTTTGAACGAAAATCAATTTGACTGAAATTTACAACGGATTAAAGTAGATAGTTTACATAAGATATGCATACAAGTATTTTGGCAAAAAATGAAATGAGACTTCTATCATAATTCAGAAAATGAGATATACCTGTTCCTGCGAAAATGATATCTTTTGAAGATAAAATTATGCGTAAATGCTATATGTTAACAAAACCCCTAATCAACACAATAGGTCTGCATATGCAGTCATTTAGTCATTCAGTGTTTAAACTTAAGTGTATCTACTTTATGATGAGTATAAAATGCAATGCTTAGAAAAATAGAAAGGTCCAAAATATCGGGTTCTATGTTCTAGTAATTAAATATGTTTTTCTTCTTTTTACAGACAAGACATGCCACCAAAGCACAAACTATCTACCAGTCATGAGTATTTCAAGAAAAAGAAAAGAAGGAAAATGTGTCCAGGGTGTGGAGGAGAATTTGTCGATAGACATTTTGAAAACCATAAAGTTGAATATTTCTGGGACAACAAATGGGAGTGTAGCAAGTCAAACAAATCAAAACGAGAAGAAAACAGTTATCATGCAGGAAGTACCACCAGAACACACTATATCTGGAATGCACCAAGGAAACCATTGTGAAGAACCAAGCACCTCTGGCGTTCAGCAACCTTTGGCTCATACGCAATCAATGATAGAAGTGAAACGCAGGTTCAAAGATCACTTACGAAGCCTCAGTGGAAGTGAAACCTACCCAGAATCTGACAATGAGGATGAGGAATTTTGGTCTAATGTAACTTTAAACGATATTGATATGGATATTGAAAATGAAAACATTCACGAAATCCAAGAGAAAAAACAGCAGACGGACTTTGATACAGCAAAAACAGAGATGATCAAGTCAACAGTTGCAATATTTCAGTCGATTTGCATTTTTCTTTGCTGTTGGCAATCATTCTATATAATTACAGATACTGCCTTAAGTAGCATTTTGTCGTTTTTATCCACAGCATTTAAACATCTTTCTGCTGAAAATGTTGCACTGACAGGTGTTTCATCAATATTTCCCTGCTCAGTGTATATGTTGTACAAGAATCTCGGCATGAAAAAAGACAATTTTTCGAAATACGTGATATGTAAGAAATGTTTCACTTTGTACAACTATGAAGACTGTATAATAATAATTGAAGGGGAAACGTCTTCAAAGAAATGTTCGAAAGTTATGTTTCCAAACCATCGACAAATTGCTAGACGAAATCAATGTGGTGAACCATTACTGAAATCTGTGAAACTAAAGAGCGGAGACATAAAACTATATCCGTATAAGACCTACTGTTACAAATCTGTGAAAGAATCACTATCTACAATGGTAAAACAGAAATATTTTGAAGATAAGTGTGAAGAATGGAGACACAGACGACAGGAACCAGGAGTTATGACAGACGTGTATGACGGAAAAATTTGGAAAGAGTTTGGGGAAGACAAAAATCAACACTTTTTGAAAACTGAGAGAAATTACGGTCTGATGCTAAATCTTGACTGGTTTCAACCATTCGAGCATGTTCGATATTCTGTTGGTGTCATCTATGCTGTTGTGTTGAATTTGCCACGAGAAGAACGATTCAAACTGAAAAATGTGTTTCTAGTTGGCATTATTCCGGACATGTCTGGCGAACCATCAGTCCAAACATTTATTAAACCATTTGTCGAAGAAATGAAAATTGCTTGGAGTACCGGATTTCTTTTGCGATCACACAACAATCCGAAGAAAGATGCAAGTTTTAAATTAGCGTGCCTTTGTGTTGGATGTGATATACCTGCTACGAGAAAGTTATGTGGTTTTTTAGGGCATGGTGCAACCCTAGGGTGCTCCAAATGCACAAAGAAGTTCCCTGGAGAAGTCGGGAAAAAAAATTATGGAGGCTTTGATGTACCCAATTGGAGATCTCGCTCTTTACCTGACCATCTTTATAACATCGAGAGAATTAAAGAAGCTACAACAAAAACAGACAAAGAAAACATGGAGAGTCAATTCGGCATTAGATATTCACCTTTATGCGAACTTGATTACTTTGATCCGATTCGTATGTCTGTTATTGATCCGATGCATAATTTATACCAAGGAACCGCAAAAAAAAATGATTAAACTTTGGTCAGAACGTAAAATTTTAGAAAGTGATAAATTAAAAATTATTGAAAAGCGTGTTGACTCTGTTTCTGTTGCAGCTAATGTCGGCAGCCTTCCCAGAAAAATAGCTACATCATTTGGCGGTTTCACAGCTGATCAGTGGAAAAACTGGACCAATGTCTTTTCTATATTTGCATTAAAAGGTGTAATACCATCTGAAGACTTTGAGGTGTGGCGGAAATTTGTTCTTGCCAGTCGGTGCATCACAACAAAAACAATAACCACTGTAGATATACTTAAGTACGAAAAACTAATTTTGGAGTTTTGCTCCGGATTTGAGAGGATCTATGGGGATACAAAAGTTACTCCAAATATGCATCTTCATTACCACATGGCAGATTGCATTCGAGATTATGGGCCTGTTTACTCTTTTTGGCTATTCAGCTTTGAGAGATACAATGGTCATCTTGGATCGTTACCGAACAATAGCAGATCAATTGAACTTCAAATAATGCGACGTTTTCTTCGAGATTCATTCGTTAATTGCCTACAAGTACCATCTGAATACAAAGAAACATTGGACAAAGCGTTCTTTCTAAAAGAACCAACTGCAGTTTCGGTAGATGTACAAACCGATGAAGACGTTTCATGTATTATGTATATGGGAAAGAAAAATGCCCCAATCAGTGATCAACAATGGACCAACATCAAACCATATAGAATACAAAAATCAATGGTTGACAGTCTTTCATCAGGCGAACATGCTGCATTAAAAAACATGTACAAGATATTGTATCCGGGAAGAGAAGATATGATTATCCCGATGTCCAGCAGAAGATGCAGCTCACTCTTTCTTGGGAATGAGGTATTAGGTTCGTGGGATTCAAGGCAGAGGCGATCATCATATATTATGGCATACTGGAACGATTTCGATGGGAGAATAATGCGAGACGCTGAAAGTGTTGTTTTAACTCCAGGAATTGTACAAAAGTATATCCTCCACAACTTGATCGTCGAAGGCAATAATCAGATCCACTTGTTAGCCAAAGTAAACTGGTTTACGCCTCTACCAGCTTCATTACGATACCACTGTGGAGAACCTATCGAAGCTTGGAATAGTGAACTTATTGACACATTTGGTCCATCAGCTTTCATACCCGTACAGAGATTTTACTGTAGATTTGTTCAGGCAGACGGGTTTATATCTAATAAGACAGTTTCCTTCGTTTGTCCTCTTAATAATGGACTAAATGTTTGATAAGCTTTGATGTCATAAATTTTTAAGCGAGGAACAAGATTTTGCAGATGATATATTTTTAATTACTTTATAATTTCTAATTGGCAAACACTTCATGTAAACAAAATTCTACGCGCGTATCATGTATATTAAAGATACAATTACTCTCTAAATACCTGAACCTATATGCAAAAAACACGAAGTTAAAATATCCATTCGTAGTACTAATTTATCGTAGGACGTGTAGAAAAATCCGTTTGTTCGGAACAAAACTCGAGCAGTTCAACCCTGATATTTTAAGATGTCTGCACGTTGATTTTATTTACAGTCAGATAATTTATCATTCATATAATTTTTGGTATATTAGATTAATATTTTCTGTTAAAAATATCTAATTTTCCGCTTTTTCAAAAACGAGGTTTATGTGTTTCCTATATATATATGAAGTTTGACAGGGGTCGTTTCAACAAAGCGTCTGATAAAAAAATGTCTTTAGACACTCTTACAGATTTTGAAATGCTTTTTAAATAGTTCGATTGTGTTCTGCACAGGGTTGTGGTGTATTGTTTAAATTCAAATATGTATTAAATTTTGTTCATCTAGACCTCTGGAATGATTTTTGAAGTGAATATCTTTGTTAACTCTTTGTGAATTAGTTTTATGCATGAAGCGAATTTTTATTTATCAATTGTTAACCAATCTCTTCAACACATTATTTTTACTGAATAAAAGGATGTGTACTTTGATGGGTTTTACATATGATCTTTTTGTTTTAATATATTTTTTTTAAAATCTTCCTTCTCCAATTCCGTCTCAAGTGTCCCTTTGAGTTGAGTATGCAAGAATTCTATAGATTCATAAGAAAAGAGGCCATGGCAAAATATGAAAAAAAACAAACAGAAAAACAATACTTCACATGACACAACATAGAAATCTAATGAATAAGCAACACGAACCCCACCAAAAAATAGGGGTGATCTCAGGTGCTCCGGAAGGGTAAAAATCGAACATTCCGAACATCATTACTCTTCGCAGGAAACTCAAATGTATAAATGAGAGAGGCATTGAACGAAAAAGTAAGCTAAAAATACATGCGACCAAAGATAAATATCTAAAGATAACAATGACGATAGAATCTCACAAAACGTAAGGCAAGCTATATATGTCTGCCTATGTGTCTAATAATAATAATAATAATTCTTCATTTAAAGAGGGTTACAATTACACAGTTAGCTATAAAGCTAATCTTCCTCGAGACCCTGTCTTTCTGTGTTGTGATATTACACATTTGTTTCAGATAAGGTAAGGGGTCTGTACCAATTAAAACGTTTAAACCCCCTGCTTTTGTTTGCACATGACCAAAGTCCGGAATCTGATGTTCTGTTGATATACGGTTCATAAGTGTTTCTCGTTTCTCGTTTTTTTAAATAAATTAAACCTTTGGTCATTTTTTTATAGCTTGCTGTTCGATGTGAGCCAAAACAAATACAAAAAATAATATATATATACATGTATATCAAAGTCAATGTCATAGGCAAACAAGAAACACAATCTTATAATTTTGAATTGTTAAGACTGAAATATGAAGACATAATAAAATTGAGAATGGAAATGAGGAATGTGTCAAAGAGACAGCAACCGGACCAAATAAAAAACAACAGCAGAGGGTCACCAACAGGTCTTCAATGTAGCGAGAAATTCCCGCACCCGAGGCGTCCTTCAGCTGGCCCCTAAACAAATATATACTAGTCCAGTGATAATGAACGCCATACTAATTTCCAAATTGTACACAAGAAACTAAGATTAAAATAATACAAGACTAACAAAGGCCAGAGGCTCCTGACAGGCGCAAAAATGCGGCGGGGTTAAACATGTTTGTGATATCTCAACCCTCCCCCTATACCTCTAGCCAATGTAGAAAAGTAAACGCATAACAATACGCACTTTAAAATTCAGTTCAAGAGAAGTCAGAGTCTGATGTCAGAATAAGTACTATTTAACTTATTCAGGAAAATACACAAGCAATGTAAGCATGACCTCCCTGCCGTATATTGAAATTGTTTTTCCCTACGTGTGTATGCCCCACCTACGATCAAAGAGAGACATTATATTTTCTGGTCTGTACGTCCGTCCGTTCGTCCGTCCGTCTGTACCGGTCAAGGTTATTTTTTTTGGTCAAGGTAGTTTTTGATGAAGGTGAAGTTCAATGAACATGACACTTAGTACTCATGTTTCCTGTGATATTATCGTTCTAATTTTTATGCCAAATTAAAGTTTTGACCCCAATAACGGTCCACTAAACATAGAAATGATAGTGCGAAGTTTAAGTTAAAGTTTTTGGTTCGGGTAGTTTTTGATGAAGTTGAAGTCAAGTCAACTTGAAACGTCCTATGATATTATCTATACTATTAAACGAGAAGACCTCATTTTGTGTGTCGCTTCTCTTCTTTCCACAATAAATTAATCAACACGCCTCTGTGTCCTATAGGTACAGTACATAGTCGCATTTGTCATCCATTCGTATGATTATTCAGATTGAGTTATTTTGGGAGAAAAACGAGAAAAAAGTCTTCCGGATATTGTCCCGTCATTGGACGAAATTTTAAGTCAGATTTTACTTCCTGTTTGCTTTTTTCTGTATTCTCTGAACATACATAAACTACGAATAAAGTGTATTTTAATTCTATCTGCTATCATTTTCAAGTTTACTATCCACGACGGTCACAGAGTTTATTAAATGGATAGGATCTGTATACTATATCAATTGACCACCATGGATCGAAAAGTAAATTTAGAATTGAAAGTAAATACGCTTTATTTATATAGGAATTTTGAAAATGAAGGAGGAGGGATAAAAAAAAACATTTTCCTATCCCTAATGACCTATGACTTATGATACTTTTGCTGAAATTCTCCAGTCATTCAATATTTTACCAAATTCTTCCAACAACACTTTACAGACTTTAAACTACGCTCTGAATGCCGGTGTGTTCTAGTCTTTCTAATTTGAAGGGCATACACATCAATAATTTTCAACCAATGATATAAGATAAAAGATTAATAAGAACTATGTAAGTTCTAAAAGAATATGTAGATAAAGAATCTAGTATGATATGTGTTTTTAATTATATACTAATGCATTTTAATGCATATAAATAGGTGTCCTAAGGTTAGGACGATCAATGCGATATATCAAGTTAGACAAAGACATGTCATAAGATAGTCTAAGAACATGTAATTATCCTAAGATAGCTTCGGGAACACCACCAATAATTGCCATCAAAAACTTATTCTCGAAGAAAGTGTATTTACTCAACGAAGAACACAATATAAAGATAAGGATATGTGGTATGCCTATCAATGAGACAGCTATCCACCAAAGTTCACATGAGGAGGATTTAAGCAATTATAAGCAATTGCACGGCCTTTAACAATGACCAAAAAAAAAACCAATACCGTATAAATAGTCGGCAATAAAAGGCCCCGACAACACAGGCACTTGTCTCAAAAAAAAATCCTATATACCTTAATATAAAAGGTATACATAGGATTTTTTTTCATGAGACAAGTGCCTGTGCCCGAAAAGCTAACATTACCATTGTCTATCAACAGTTTACAATATTTATCGACAGAAACGATTTTGTACCACTAATTCACATTAACTTCAAATAACAATACGTATATAACAATAAGCATTGTGCTTCCAAGAAATGAACTAAAATTGTTCAGGCTCCTAAAGGATATGCAGATCATGCTTAATATTTATATATGGCAACCGTCATGTTGATCATTTATGAACAAATTTGATGTAACGTTCAAGGCAAACAGGACGATCAAAACATGCATATGCAATACTCTAAGGAACATATTGCTGGTTATCTGTGACATAAATGTTACTGAATTGTAACCAACACGAGATTGTTTCGTAGCAGCTCAGATTGTCATATTATTTTCGATCTATGAGTTTGACTGTCCCTTTGGTATCTTTTGTCCCTCTTTTCGAAAGGATAACTATAATTACATTACGTGAAACCCATGGGTTTATAGCTTGCTTCTTATTATCAAGTAGATCCTATTTGTCGGCAGGGGTCTAGAAACATGATAATTTCTTGGTCATCTTTCCACGACAGAAGACACGCTGGACTGTGTGTGATGTATAAATTCGTCCGGTCAGAAAGAGAACGTTACGTTACTAGATGCCGATGATTTATTATAGTATGAACCCTTGCAATAATTCTGTGAGAGGAAAGTTGTTGGTCAGTTACAATGCCTAAATTCTGTTCCTTTTCCATATACCAACATTTTCAATTTGCATTCCAACTTTCCAGCGACCATCCCGGTATAACCCCTATTGCAGGACCTAACTATTGTATAGATTTACTTTTAATTTGTCTCATCCTGATAATGCATGACACATTTGTCCTGGACCTTAGTCAAACATCAATAGTATCACAGAAATTGTGTGAGGACATACAAGCTCCGGAATATTGTATCAAATGGAGCTATACAAGCTATACACAAGAGCTGCTAAGATCTTTTTCAAAGAAATGAAAAGTTAGGTAGACGCCATCATCTCTTGTATGTCAAGTTTTTGTTTGAAATCGGCCATCATGGTCAATTTCTAGATGTATAAGTCAAGGTGAGAGACAAACTTAACTATACAGTGGTATCCTTTCATGTTCGATACGATAGATCGAGACATTCGACGGACTCACCATCATTGAACTATTTAGCGAGAGGACATCATCTTCATATCGGACTGTTAATATAATTCGAATGTTCCGAAGGAAATGTGACTCGTATGAATAATGAAATAGTCTACGAGCATAAACCCAGTTAATTTCCATATAATGCCGATTCCTTGTCGAAAAGTTTTCACCCAAACTAACAGATATGTAGTCAATAAAAATTACCAATCATCTTGAAAAAAGCAGCTTCAGAGAATTTCTGTATGAATATAAAGAGATTTTTTTATATAACGTTGATAAATTGTTCATTACTAAATGTTCAGTGACAAATTCGTGTGTGTTTAGGACGATGACCATGAGTAACGTTAGGATATGCAAGGTTCTGGTCTGCAGGGAAGGCGGACGGGAATGTTGGACTGTCATTGGAAAATAAGGGCATGTTACGTACAGACTCCTTCTTAAACGTGCAAGCAGCAACACTCGTTTACACAAAGCACCGGATTACATAGATATAAGAAGATGAAGTATGACTGCCAATGAGACAACTCGCCATCCAAGTCACAATTTGTAAAAGTAAACCATAATAGGTCAAAGTACGGTCTTCAACAAGGGCCCCAAAAATAAGTAGTGAAAACCCGTTTAAACGGGAAAACCAACGGTCTAATCTTTTAAAAATAACCACCCCAACAAATGATAACCATGCACTGAACATCAAGTTCCTGTCCTAATTCCGAAGGGGCACGACTACCTATATTTATGTATCCCAAACAACCAAAATGGAAGCCGCAATAGCACAAGGATTTTACTACTGGAACCATTAGTACCAAAGAGGACAATATATCTAAATCCCAGTTAACCCTTGGGGTCTATCACCAAGTATAATTTGTTCCTCCCTGGAACCAGATAAATGTATCTACGTTAAACTTTGCTTTCTTTTTAATAAAACAAAATTGGACAAATAATTTTGATTTAAAATTTTAAATATAAGTATAAAATCTTTATAGGTTTACAAGAGGAAAAAAAATCTCTTACAAGTCTATGGAATATTTTGTATCCACATCTGATTCGTTATACATCTCTTACATGTTATCAGACGAATGTTTATGTTCGCATGTACATAATGGTTCAGCAAGGATTTATTCAGGATTTAATTATTCTAGTAAATATCTCTGATAAATATCTTTTGATAAATAGTAAAATATATCCATTATGCATTATTTTCTTAATAATATTATAAAGGATCAATACAAAAAAAATGTAGATTCCTTGTCTAAACATGTTTACTAGAGAATACGTTATGATATTATAAAATGTATTTTAGAATATAATTTAAATGTTTTTACATCGCCTTTCTTAGCAGCTTTTTAGCTAAGTAGACATATTTTCTTTTAGTCTATTCATGCATGGTGCAAAAATAAATAAAAGAAAGAGAAAAACTGTATGGAATATACATTTGTTATTTACTATTTAAACACCCGTCTACATTTGTAAATATATAAAAAGAACTTTACATTGTTTAGATTATATATCGATTTTCTAAATTTGTAGATAAACGATCGACTATAAAGTCAGAGTTCAAATTATCATATATAATAGTTTAACACGTCCCATTAAGTTAATTGATCAGGAACGCCACGATCTTATTGTGATGAAAGCTTTATAATAAAGTACTATTGGCGTCCTTTGATCCTTTGTCAGAAAATGCACCCTACTACGAAACATTTGTTCTTGCGGATGTGAAAATATCTGCCAGATTTAATTTACATCGAGTTAGGGCAATGAGGTCATATAACTAACCTCTTTAGTTATTTCACTTCCATGGTTAGGGTAAAAAAAACCTGAATAATTAAAAGTCAGGCGTTGATAAAATAAATAATAATAATGTTTATTGTCATATATATTTCAACAAATTAAACGTGTTTGTGACAAACTGAAAAAAAACCTAACATATCCAAATACATATAATATATGTATATATCTATTGTTGCAAGTACATGTATATACATATAATATAGTGAAAAATCTAAATACAAATTACAGTATATTAATTAACCACAAAACTTTAAACCATGCATCGGTAAACCAAGCCCTGTCCTCAGTTTAAAAACGAGCCTAAAATGTGTTGAATTTTTTTATTGATTGATCATGATGAGTATGTATTGTAGTTTTTGTTTGTTAGTGCAACACACAAAGTCAGTATTTTGAAAAGCATTTGCAGAGAAGTTATTATTTCTTACATGTTTATTTATTTCGCAATGAAAGAAGGAGTGAAATTCACCATCTATAACTTTTAAAGGGCAAAATCGAAAAAAAATAGTTTAAACATGGAAAGCAGCTAATTTCCTTTATTTTTTTTTTACTAAGACCATACATGTAGTGTCAAATGTGTACTTTTAGATTTACACATATATTTGTTTTTTGTTTAACATATTTTCGGACACGTGATTATCTTATAACTGTATTATAGAAATTTTTTCAGATGGCACACGACCTCAATTTTACAGATACATGTACATGTATTTGCAAATTTTTAGTATTTATTATTAAACGATGTGTTGGACACCCATACGCAATTTAAATCGCAGGGGAGTTTTAAACTCCATTTTGGATTATAATTGATAAACTCAAGTTACGACCTTTGTATACAGACCTTTATATTTAAACAAAAACTTATGGAAATTCGGATCTCAGATTTTAATAGATACCTAAACCATGGAAGTATAAATTTTACTTCCATGCCTAGACAGTGCATTTGGAAAGGTTCAGAGTTTGAATCTGAAAAGTATTCTTGATAGCCATTCGTTAGGCTAGCATCAAAAGAACAAAGCATGAGATTATGGACCATGTATATTTTTCCTACCAATAAAATAGACTTGTGGTTAATTTTCATTAATTTATGTTTTATATGTTGTACACTTGTATTGTGCATTGCTATGTAAATCATATGTGCTTTATCCAATGGATAATTTGGATTTTTGCAAGTACGAAATTTCGACACGTTACATGAAGTATAAAAAATACAGGGAAATTAACCGAACCTCTATAAAATTCCATATCCTTAAAGTTTTGCTTATCTAAATCTTAAACTCTGCTTTAACACATAAGGCCAATGTATACCAAATTGTATATGCCACATCTGTTTATATCATAGAAACTGTGATTGGTAAACAAACATAGCTGTAATAGTTACACAAAAAGATTCAATTGAACCACATTTGCATCTTCCTTTCTATGATACTAAAAGATGAAATATACATGTACATACAAAGACACATAATAACGATTTCTCGATTTCTACCGATTGGATTGCGGTGCGATTGCCCATATATTACGACATTTCATAGATCCGTTTAATACCCTTTGTCTGAAAATGATAAACCACTTAAAAAAAGGGACTAGTAAGCAAATATTTTGACTGTTACTTTAAAAAAAGTGTAAGCACTTTACAAATATGATATTCCACAAGGGGGACCGTTCCCCTGCCCCTCCCCACTTCATCATCTTCTCACAGTTGTAATCGAAATTTCGCTTCATTGGAGTCGGTGTTGACAAAGTCGTCTGCCGGTGAAAATTAAAAACAAACCTGAATGATACAAGGGCATACATACTCTTGTATTAACTATATTATTCAAGATCACCGAAATTAAAATGATTTATTCAATATTTTGGGAAAAAATACAGTATATCCGTTCATAGGAATAGGCGCACAATTAGGTTTCTCCGAAAATCAGTAAAAAAAAGTGATGAAAAATGTGTGCGCACTCATGTCTTGCAAATACATGGTTCAAACTAAAATAAAATCATTTTACCCGTAAACGAAAAGAATCGTATGAACAATTAGTTGTTTGCTGGTTTTAGTGACACTATCGTTACGCTTGGCTTTCCATGACAATCAAGATTAATTTGTAGAGAAAGCCAGAGAAACCCACTGGCCTTCGACAAGAAAACAAGTAACGCGTGTCTATTTTTAAAGATCTAAGCTAAACACACTTTACCGAAGAAAGAACCACAGTCACAGCCTCAGTTTTGACACGCTAGTGGCCATTAAGGTAACAGGTACGTAAATGGCTTGTCCTGCGATTTTTAAAAGAAATTGTATACACGTAGAACTTATCAAAAGATAATGAAAAATCGAAAAATTTAAGTTGGTCACCGATCTAATTTCCGAGTTCCAGCCATTTGAAAATGGTAATGAAACGACATAAACTACATAGACATAACGTCAAATTTGAACCAAAAATAAGAAATTTCATGCTTTATTTATTCTGCAGTTTAAATAAATCCTACGATTTTTCTATAAAAATCAAATGTTTTTGAGGTATTATTTTCCTTTCTTTTGATATATAATTTTCATGGGGTTACCGAACTCCTCTTTCATACATCAGCCGTTGAAAGGGTGTTGTTGACGGGAAAAGACAGAAAAAATCATGACGTCGCCGAAAGGATAACGCAACGTCAAGGCTATTTCAGCAGAATTGTAAAGACAACGACTGCCTCATTATAATTTGCTTGGTTATTCAAATGCTCTATAGAGCATATTATCCTGCCTGGAAAAAAGGATTGATTATCTATTACTGTTTTTTCAGTGATTATGCGAAGTCCTAAGTATTTATAACGTATGTCTGGAATGATTTAAAACACAATGTTTAAGGATATATGTTTATAAACTTATTGAACAGAAACGATAAAAGATCTATCATTAAAAAAGATTCTCCGAATGACGAGATACATTCAATGTTCATATATTCGACCACAATTTTGCTGCTTCACAATATTGGAGGCGAAATATACCATGCAACTAGAAATTGAAACTTATAAGCCGAAAACATACTGACAATGTCATGTGAAAAAAACGAAAAACGGCCAAAAGACAAACAATGGTAAATAAATAGGGAAATGTGTCCATGGGACACAGATGATGCGCCCGCTTGCATATGATATTATAAAGTGATATTACTAAAAATCTTTAAAAGTGACGCCACCAAAATTTAAACTAGATCTAGGATTTGTTTTGGTAATCAGCATTGTGTATAAGTCTTCTAACATTTGTTTGAGGTAAAGTTAGAGAACGGAAACCAATTTCGGACGGTACGATGGACGCGCAGACGGACAAGTGCTAAAAGTAATGCCCCCTCCGATACGGCGTGTGCATAAAAAAAAACCCACAACATTTAACTTTTAATCCTCCGATAGTTGCAGGAGGTCATGCATATACAATATATAAAATTATCGACACGAAAACATAACATAAACATGAACACAAACTTCGATCCAAATAGTACTGGTCATTTGCAAACTTAAGTAGTGTGTTTAATATGACACGAAAGGAGATGTAGAAATGTAGATTGTATGCCAGACCAACAACAAAAATATTTCAAAGTTTGTTGCATATTATCCCTACTTTTTTTTCCATCGTTGGGTTTGTTCTGTTATTATATTGCGGAGAGTGCATAGATGTGAATATCTAAAAACAAATGTATATAAATTCCAACTTATTTATCTTTTGGTTTTTTTGTTTGTTATTTGGCTTCGCATCGGTTGACAATCTTTTCTAGGGATACCAATCTGCTCTATCCCTCACTTAACTATGTGTTGTTATAAATTGTTCAACATAGACTTTGAACACACTTTATATGACGTTCAGATAAATGTATCCAGTCTAGATTTTGTGAGCTGTAATGATCAAGCTAACAATATACTGAATAGAAAAGCTGCGTGTGATTTTGAAGAACCGTCTTCCCGGGGGGGGGGGGGGGGGGGGATTTTAACGTATGTTATAGATTTATAATTTATGCCAACAATATTCCTGTTCGTACTTTAGAATTTTTTGCAAGTTTTGCGAAAATTGAGAAGAAATACGTAAAGCAAAAATAAAAACTCTAATTCTAAATTTTTACGGCAGCATTTGCACGTATATAAACAGTATCAACTGAAATCGAAATAACTGTAATTCCGAAATTTTGCGCAATTAAAAATGAATTGATTGATGCAAGCAGAAATTTCTATATCTTCAGTATAATATATATACTTTGCTAATTATTTTATTTTTGAAGTGGCGGTAAAGCCGTAATTTTCACTCAGCGGATCTATATTTTTCCCTTGCCGCTTTTTCATGCTGGAAGCTTGTAATTCGCAATGTTCCATTCAATTCAAATTTACTGAAAAGCAACGTGTATTCATATCTTTTAAATTTTTTACAGTTTTACTTAGGAGTTCCCGTTTGTTCATGCGGAAGGTCCCATCACCATTACATGCATTATAGTCATTACGATTCTCGTTCTTTGAAAGTTTATTGTCACTTTCTCTTGCTTACCCGTCTGAAGTAATTTCCGACATTATATTTTACAAATTTCATGTCACACAGAAAGCATTTACATTCTTTTGCTTTTCAATATTTATTTTTACTAAACATAAATTATTTGTTTTTAATACTAGACTGTACTTTCATTTTCAAATTCTATTTAAAGACCAAATCGCGGACGTGAAAGAAAGCACTGCAAAGAAAGATTTATGTTTATATTTATATGGGTCGCTTTCAAAAAATGTCGAATTTTCAGTACACCCATGCTAACTTTTTTATTTCTAATGGAAATTTCAGTTGTAATGGTTTAAATGAAAGCTTGTCGGATTTGTGATTCAGAACATTAATAATAAACACACCTTACATCTATTTTGATAAGATTAATCTGCATTTAAGACCCATTTTGGGGGTATTTGTCTGCGTACAGTGTCAGAAAAACACATTTCAAATGATTTTTTTGCGATTTTCTGATCGCCTTGATATCTACAAAAGGGACTTTTTAAGAACGTTAAATATTATTCTAACGAAAATTCGTAGCTTCTATATCACTGTATGTAACATATTATCTACAAACTAAATTGAATCTGCGTACAGGAGGTTCATGTCTTTCCTGTTACCGCTACTTATATCAGCCGTTAAATTATTCTCCCTATGAATATTGAATCAGTCAGTGTTGATTTCAAAAGTGCAAAGTAATCTTTACATTTAAAACGCCTCGTTTCTTGAACGACAGTGTAGAGAAAAGAAATTTCAAGACATTTAGTGAAAAAAATATAGCGTACTTTTTTTTATGTCTATGCTGTTACCACCAATTTTGATTAAATACACCAACAGTATATTTGTAAAAAGTGCAATAACGTGTTGGAAACCAAATTCACAATAGAAAAACATAATCACTTCTCCAAAGGGAGTAGTTATTTCACAACAGCAATCAAAAACGAAGAAATTTGTCTATCCTGTTATGTCTATCCTGTTACTATGGTTGCTATGGTTACAGTAACAGCATAGACAATTGTAGACAAAAACGTCGTTAATTTTTTTATCTTAACATATAGGTGCAAAACGAATGAAATATTTCGTTGTTTGAAGTCATCTTCAGGTTATAACGTCTTAATCTTCCCAATTAAGCATTCGCAGGTGCAATACTGATATCGGTAACAGGATAGACAAAAAGGTAACAGGATAGACTTTTATATAGTAATATATCAGAAACGTACGTTCCTGTTACCAATGAAATATAGAGAAAAGTAAACTAACTTATGAGGGATTTACTTGATGTTGGGTTTATTTAAAATGGTGAAAAAATGCCGAACAATATAAATTACTATCTTAGACTTGCATTACTGGTGCTAATTTTTACAACCTTTGAAAACCAATTTTTAGAGGCATTTTTCAGTACAACCTGGAAAATTGGCAAATTATCTATTATATTACAGAATGAATATATATATAAGTTTATTCTCTTGAAAACCATCTAATTGTCTACGTAAAACAAGTTTAACATTTTATCTTAACCTTTTCTTAATAACCCAAAATTTCTTTTGAAAATGGTAACAGGATAGACAAAATCATGTACCACCGATCAAAAAATGTTATAACATATTCTTGTATGACATCATTAAGATTGCATCTTTTAATATGTTGTTCTTAAAGTACTGTTTGTTATGATTTGCTTATGTAGAGGGTTGTTTGAATAAGTAACTTTTAATAATTTTTTCAATTTCAAAATTCGACATTTTTTGAAAATGACCCATATGAGAAAATGGTTAAATAACAGTTATAACAGGAATTTCAAATTAAAAAATATTAGTATTAACCTCTTTTTTTTGTGTCGAGGATTGAATACGTCCTAGCCGTTTTCACTCACCGTTGACAGTTGTTTTGGGAAAATTTATTTCTTTGAATGCAAAGACTGAATGTAAGTCCGTGACAAAGTTTGCTTTGGAATTTCAATAAATAAAATGACAATATATGGTATAAGCTTTAATTTGCTATTGTTGGAGTTTACGTGTGTAATGCATGTACGTGTTTATGATATTCTTATCAATATACTACATTTGGTTTTTACGTCACATATCAACATTCCCGATTTTTTAAGCCGATTACCGGCGTATAGTTAGTTCATGTATGGACAGTTACCCCAAGGTAAAATTAACAAAATAGTTCCGAGACCCTTTCTTTGTACTTCAAACAGTTTTGTAGAAACGTAATTTATATGCAAGCTTTAAGTTGGTCCGCTAGTATTAGTAAACCCAACTCAGTCGCTCTTCGGCCATCACGACATGCCAAGTTTCTTTCATTTTCATGGGAGGAAAGCACTCTTTTACTGTTACGAGATATTTCATTTTACATTCTTCAATTTAGATATATTTTTGATGAGTTGCATTCAATACCTTTTCACCAAATTGACCATTATTCCGACGAAGCGGAATATATTCCGACATCTTGAAAATATTTTTTATGGTGTACGGGAGATAACTCCCATAGCAACAAACATCTATTTTCCCGTTTTCCGCTAGAGGCGTTCATTTACGTACCTCTCACCTTAAAGTACTAGATTGTCATTTCGGGGCCTTTTATAGCTGACTATGCTGTATGGGCTTTGCTCATTGTTGAAGGCCGAACGGTGATCTATAGTTGTTAATTTCTGTGTCATTTTGGACTCTAGTGGAGAGTTGTCTCATTAACAATCATAACCACATCTTCTTTTGGTATACGTAGACAACTCGGTGATAAAGTTCCCTTCACATATCGACAGATCCAGTTTTCTTATGACAAATGAATATTCTATATCATATTCATTGAAATGGATATGGTTTGTTGAATTAGTTCGTCCTAAATATATCTGTAATACTTGCCACTGCACGATGAAACGATCTATTAACCGTTCATAGGAATTGCGAAATTGTTCTCTTTCAACTTCTCTTCCTGCGTACTGTTTAAGGGGATGACCATGTTATAGTTGGAGAGGGGCAGTAGACGATTTCGGGAGGGGAATATCAATTTTCCCCTTTTGCGAAGCCGGCTTTTTCTTTTATTTAACTAAAATGGTCTTTTTCCAGAGACATGTATAACAAGACCAGAAGACTCAGGTGTTATAATCTCCCTCAAAGAATATCAAATGTTCGTTCTCATATAAACAAAGAAAATCTTTATTATTTTAATACATATTTATAGAGAAAATTGATTAAGATTTTTAAATAGCTGCGTAACATCAACAAACAGTTCACTCTAATTTTAATGCGAACGGTTTTAGAAGATACTCTGATTTACAATGTATGTAGACCGATACACTGAGTTGACATTTTGAAATAATGACTCCATTTATAGTGCGAAAAAGAACCCAATGCTTGATATTATTACAAGACTTTGTCTCTGCTCTTTGAACAAACCCACAACCTCTAAGCCTGTACATAGGACAATTACAAACTCTTTACCGTGAAACTACCGATGTGGTACAATTGTAATACAAGAAAAAAATCTAGAGTTAAATAGAAACTTAAATCAAAAGCAACATGCAACTGTTGTATAGGATAATTCAAGTAAAAATACTTTCTTTTATAACTGCCCTTTCAAAGAATGTAGGCATATTGTGTTTGCCATTTTACCTGTGTGGAAGTTCTTGTAAAAAAACTTTCTTTTGAAGAAGACCTAAGACATACGATGATTTTGAGCTTGTCATCATGACTTGTACAAAATGTATATTACCTTTAAGTTCGGTTTCAATGTCAAAATATCAATGTCAGATTATTCGTATTGATGTTACCTTTCCTAATATAGTCCTTTGATTCGACCTTTTTGATTTGAGTCGGTGTATTTTTTTGTCAATCGTACTTACATGTATGCATGATATTGGTTCTCTAGAAAAAGTTCTTGGTTTCGAACTTTATGTTCGTGTGACGTTGAATAAAAAACAAAGATAGATTTCAGTATTAAAATAAGATAGTTCAGTTTCATACAATATCAACTTGAACTAATTCTAGCCAGATTATGAAATTCTGTGATATATGACAACCTGAGTGTAGAGAATATACGGAGAAATGCATAACGTCAAAATGTAATGGGATGGAAATTGTGTTTTCGTCATCGGTTGTTATAAACTGACTACTAAAACTTTCAAATAGTTCTGCAAGATTGTCTAGTTTTCATTTATGAAACAAAATAGTCACAGCTCAACTTTATCATATGATTAAAAAAAAAGCGGGTGCTTCGCATGCTAAAGTCCATCATTATTCCTGTTTTTTTTTTTGTCTCCTTCGCTTTATGAGAGAAGTAAGCGGTCTATATTTTATATATATATATTATAAGTACTTCTGAACCAGTGACAACTCTACAACAGATTTATCCATCGGATCATCAGCAGTGATGGTGATACGTGGCTGTGTACATTCTGTATATACAACACGTCTAAACATCAACCCAACAATGTAAGATCTGTAAATTTGCTTTCGGAAATTTGTTGTTCTTCCCTCGCCGGGATTCGAACCCATGCTACTGAGATATATATGCATATATTTGTTTTTAAATCAACGCGTTTTAAACGTTCAGACAGGATCTACACATTTTTCAATTACGGTGTAAAATAAAGTCATATTCTGATCAGTACACAATATAGTATACTGCTTTGTGATTCGTCTGCAACACTATTTTCAAGAGTTTGGTTTGATACAGTCTGGAATCGAATATATATACGATTTTCCACATTTGCAGAGAGCATACTAGCCTAAGATTTCAGTTCAATAGATTAGATATAGGCTATGAGATTTAGTTCTAAATACTTAAAAACCACAAAAGGGTACGGTAAACTGTCGAAGCAGTTAACATTTCAGTACGATAAGGCTAGGTTATAGTACTAGGACGAACCCAGCACTGCTTTCGTGTTTAGATAATATTTAGGGGCCAACTGAAGGACGGCTCCGGGTGCGGGAATATTTCGCTTCATTGAAGACCTGTTGGTGACCTTCTGTTGTCTTTTCTTCTATGGTCGGGTTGTTGTCTCTTGGACACATTCCCCATTTCCATTCTCAATTTTATTAGAGTATAATAGGCAATGCCCAGGAAATGTGTAAATAGTACTAAATACTAGTCAATCACGCATGGTGAAGTCAGAAGTCAGATCAGTGAAATTATTCTGATTCTACTTCTACATAGATTGAACATAGCGCATTTTCACGCGTTAGAACCGTTTTATCAAAAGTATGTGACTTTTCAGATTGAGGCTTTTTAAAGCAGAAACTTTTATCCAACATATCTTCTTTTTATGGACACTCCAAATATTATAACGTATACACATTTTATGTTACAAGTATGATTACAATCATTAATCACGAACATTGATTCAGATAATATTTATAGTAAGAACAATTAGAAACAAGCACTTGACGTATGTTTTATGTCAGATAAGTATTGAGCAGTCATTGTCCTAAATCCGACATCGGCGATTGTTCCAACACTGTCCAAGTTATATAAGCGGATTGTTGATATTTTTAAACCGGTTCTTGGACGTTCCTGTCCAACTTCAATATTAAGTCCTTGGGTTTTCTTATTTTCGTTTAGTTTATTATTTACGTATATTCTGACCGTGCTTTTTCAATTTCGCTTAAATGTTTTTGTTTTATATTTAATTACTTGTAATTGATGGCTTAATTTCAATACAGTGTATGAGATTAGCTCATTGGTGACGGTCATGCGATGAACCCATATCTGTTGGTCTCTGGTGGATTTATGTATAATCCTAATACTTATACAAATTGTTTTTTTTAGTTGTGAGAAAATAAAAATTTATAGAAGACAATATATTAATGTAAATTATTTATTTAAACGTTTAATAGTTTGGATAAATGTTTTACATTGTTATAAATAAAATGTGAGATTTTGAATTAAATCAGTGAACATGAATTTGACCGCTAGTGCCCCTTTAACATAGTCATCATGTCAACATAACCATTGCACTATGATTTCCCTATAATCATTGTCATACTTGTTTTAATATCATGGACAAATTGTCACACACACTTGTATAAGGGAATCTGTATGCAACTACAGTAAATGAATTAGCAGATACGAAATAAATAGTATAAGATATCGAAAATAAAAAAAAAGGGAATTTGGAAAAAAAGACCGATTTTCTACATCTCGTAGTGGTTGAATTGTGTAGAATTTTTATAGTGTTCTTCATGAAATAGTGTCCACTGGACATTATTTCATAGTAAATACTGCCCATGGACACAATTTCCCATGTAAAATATGTCCTCAGGTATAACGTGGACATTATTTAATTCTAATATTCTGTCCAGGGATAATGTGTCACATGGACAATTTTTTATATGATAAAGTATTAAATGATATTCATCGCCTTGTAAACTATACGTATTGTAACCTACATGTATAATTGCGAACTTGAATACATTGTTACGTTGAAAAAAGAGTTGTTTCATCAGTACACATGTATACCATCCTTATCTTCTTATTTATATTTTTTTGATAAGTACATGCACATGTATAATGATTTAAGTTCAAAATGCTTTTCAGTATTATTTTCCAAGGACATAGACATATTTAAACACTAACTATTGTCCTGTAGTTGGACCATAT
Source organism: Mytilus edulis (assembly GCA_019925275.1). NCBI lineage: Eukaryota > Metazoa > Mollusca > Bivalvia > Mytilida > Mytilidae > Mytilus > Mytilus edulis. Next base: position 113,562,097 of record CM034360.1, read on the forward strand.
TTCATACCTGTAATTATAACTATTATTGTTAACTGCTGTCCACTTACAGGACAACATTTTATTACAATGGACATTATTTATATCAAAATTCTATATTTTATTTTGTCTTCTTCTCATAATAAGTATAGTAAAGTTCCTCAAATTTGATTTTTATACTTTACAAACTTCCTCCTTTCATTGTCATTAGCATTACCTGGGTATTTCCAAGGAATTAATGTCTCTATATTCATTTCCAACCATAATATGGTTGTTAACATTTGTATATTAATCAGTCATGCGAGTTTCCGAATTTTCAATTGTTCAGATTTTATTAAAATTCAAGTATATTAAAACTTTTTAATGACCTTTGTATTACTTCCCTTGGAGGACACAATTTAATTGCAGATTCTATGAAAGTTGTCCTGTGGTTAACACTATTTCATGGTTTTTGCAGTAAAAATATGTCCACTTAAGCGACAATATTTCATGGCAATGGACATTATTAAATACCAAAATTCAATGAAAAACTGTTCAGGTGGACACATTTTCACAGGACACTATTATATCTTACAGTTGCTTCATATTTTTATTTTTCTTCGGCTTCTTAATTCAAAGATTGGCCAGACTCTTTCAATTGCTTTCTTTACATAAACAAATACTAGATATATGATCTGTTTAGGAAATAGCCATGTCCTTAACATTTTACAGTATTTTACCTTTTCTAATTTTTTTTAACCTTGATTGTATATTACAAATTCGTTTATGTGCTGGCGTTGTTGTGGTAGTAAATAGAAAAATAGAAACGGTAAATTAACCAATTAGCATGTATCTAATATTTAAGAATAACCAAATAAAACGTTGTTGTAAATGCAACGCAGTTAGTTCCCCTGGATGCATCTTTTGCAATCAAAGGGAGGTAAACTCTACGAACATAGGGATATAATTTTGGATCATACTAAGCAAAACTAGATGTATGCTAAACAGTTACAACATATGCTAATTTATTGCAAAAATTAAAACCCTGACAGTACTGATAATGCAAAGGAATATAAATAATGCCGAATAATATACGAATGATTAAACAGTTTAATAGCATAATACACCATATTTGATGTTTATGAAAATAAGGAGATGTGGCATATTTGCCAATGAGACAACTAAGATTAAACTATATATATATATAGAGTCTATAAGAATCTACCAACCAGTATCGGTATTGTTACACAATCTTTCAGACTCATATATATATATATATACAACTCGTCTAAACATCAACCCAACAATGTTAGATCTGTAAATTTGCTTTCGCAAATTTTTGGTTCTTCCCTCGCCGGGATTCATATATCCATCAAAATTCAGATGAAGTGGATTTAAGTTATAGGCAACCGTACAGAACGTCCTTCAACCATGAGAAAACCCCTACACCGTATAGTCGGCTAGAATAAGTCCCGACATAAAAACTATGAAACAATTAAATTGAGAAAACCAAAAGCCTTATTTCTTAATAACCCCAAAATTGTTAAATTATGTACGAGGAAAATAGGAATTTGCAATGTAAAAGAAGTTATATGATAATGGAAAGGGGAGTAAAGAATTAGTATCAACTTCTTGAAATTTGACCCAAACATATATAGTCTTTTTTAATAAATGATTTATTAGCGATATATCCAACCTCAGATTACATTTTTACTGTTGTCTCAAATGTCTGCACAAAAGTAATGTATAGTAACTTTCCTCGTTATCCGATAATTCAGTGAACAAATGCAAAGACGAAAAAAGAATAGAATAACTTGAATATAAAATTAATGCTATATTTTGCAAATTTGCTTTAAACCACTCCTAACTATATGTATACTATAAAAATAACTCTCATTAAGAATGGGGTCAAATGTAATTTAACTAGACTTTAAATTGCAAAAAAACATAACAAATTAAATTCTCATAAATTAGAAGTAGAAAATATTTTAAATTCGAGTTATTCGTTATTCAATTCCAACTAAAAAACTTTTTATAAATTCTGATAAAATTGAAATATATTGTATTGTAAATTTACTTTAATGTGAATTAATTTTCAAATCGAATCAATTCAGTATTTTCTGACAAACTTGTAGTATAATTTGCCTTAAATTTCAAGTATATTTCTAAACTTCAGTAGAAAGAAATTTATTGAAAAATTAAATGTTAGTAAACGCATGCGTTCATGCAGTGATTAGATTTCACAAATAATCATTTCAGACATTGTGGTCTTCGAAAACTAAAAAGGAGGTTTGACAAGGATTTTTTATAATTTTTGGTTGAAGGCAATAATCTTTCAATTGGCACGAATCAAATGGGAAATGTAAATTAAGGATGTTCGCTCCTCTTGTTTTTATATTTTATGCCAATTTTTTTAGAATCCTCTGGTTTAATCCATGTAGTACAATTCAAAACATTTATATAAGGCATGAAGATGTTTTTTTTACCGATCAACTAAATTATCTATAGTCAAGGATCTTACAAATTCAAGTAAGATACAGTCACAGAAATAATTATATTGATAAGTACGTCTGAACCAGTGATTACTCTTCAACATATTTATCCATAGCATCACCAGCAGTGATGGTGATACATGGCTGTGTACATTTTGTATAATACTCGTCTAAAAATCTACTCTACAATGTTAGATCTGTAAATTAGCTTTTGCATTTTTTTTTGTTCTTCCCTCGCCGGGATTCGAACCCATGTTACTTAGATATCGTAACACCAAATCGTCTGCACTGTAACCGGCGCGCTAGACCACACGACCACATGGGCTTCAAATTGAAGCTTTCGTTTGCCAGGTGTTTCCTTTCCGCATCAGTTTTAATGTAGCGTCCTACTACAGTACATGATATATAAGGCTTGAAGATGTTATTTTTTACAGATCAGCTAAATTATCTAGAGTAAAGGATCTTACAAATTTATATAAGATACAGTTACATAAATAATTATATTTATAAGTACGTCTGAACCAGTGACAACTCTACAACAGATTTATCCATAGGATCACCAGCAGTGATGGTGATACATGGCTGTGTACATTCTATATATACAACTCGTCTAAACATCAATCCAACAATGTTAGATCTGTAAATTTGCTTTTGCAAATGTTTTGTTCTTCCCTCGCAGTGATTCGAACCCATGTTTCTGAGATATCATGACACCAAATCGCTTGCACTGTAACCGGCGTGCTGGACCACAAGACCACCTGGGATCCAAAATGAAGCTTTCGTTGGCCGGATGTTACCTTTCCACGTCAGTTTTAATGAAGCGTCGTACTACAGTACATGATATATAAGGCATCAAGATGTTTTTTTACAGATCAGCTCAATTATCTATAGTAAAGGATCTTACAAATTATTATATGAACCAGTCACAGAAATAATTATATTTATAAGTACGTCTGAACCAGTGACAACTCTACAACAGATTAATCCATCGGATCACCAGCAGTGATGGTGAAACCTGGCTGTGTACATTCTGTATAAACAACTCGTCTAAACATCAACCCAACAATGTAAGTTCTGTAAATTTGCTTTCGCAAATGTTTTGTTCTTTCCTCGCCGGGATTCAAACCCATGCTTCTGAGATATCGTGACACAAAATTGACTGCAACGTAACTGGCGCGCTAGACCACACGATTTCCTTGGCTTAAAAATGAAGCTTTTGGTGGCCGGATGTTACCTTTCCGCGTCAGTTTTAATCTAGCGTCGTACTACAGTACATGATATATAAGGCATGAAGATGTTATTTTTTACCAATCAACTAAATGATCTATAGTTAGTAGAGGATCTTACAAATTAGTATAAGATACAGTCACAGAAATAATTATATTTATAAGTACGTCTGAACCAGTGACAACTTTACAACATATTTACCCATCGGATCACCAGCAGTGATGGTGACACATGGCTGTGTATATTCTGTATAAACATCAACCCAACAATGTTAGATCTGTAAATTTACTTTCGAAATTTGTTTGTTCTTTCCTCGCAGAATTTCGAACCCATGTTCATGATGTTACTGAAATATCGTGACACCAAATCGCCTTCACAGTAACCGGCGCGCTAGACCACACGATAACCTTGGCTTCAAAATGAAACTTTCGTTGGCCGGATGTTTCCTTTCCACGTCAGTGTTAACATAGCGTCGTACTATAGTACATGATATATAAGGCATCAAGATGTTATTTTTACAGATCAGCTAAATTTTCTAGAGTAAAGGATCTTACAAATTAAAATAAGATACAGTTACAGAAATAATTATGTTTATAAGTACGTCTGAACCAGTGACAACTCTACAACAGATTTATCCATGGATTACCAGCAGTGATGGTGATACATTTTACATGGCTGTGTACATGCTGTACATACAACTCGTCTAAAAATCAACCCAACAATGTAAGATCTGTAGATTTGCTTTCGCAAATGTTTTGTTTTTTCCCTCGCCGGGATTCAAACTCATGCTACTGAGATATCGTGACACCTAATCGCCTGCACCGTAACTGGTGCGCTAGAACAAACGACTTCATTGGTTTCTAAATGAAGCTTTCGATGGCCGGGTGGGACCTTTCTACGTCAGTTTTAATCTACCGTCGTACTAAAGTACATGATATATAAGGCATGAAGTTGTTATTTTTTACCGATCAACTTAATTATCTATAGTAAAGGATCTTACAAATTAATATAAGATACAGTCACAGAAATAATTATATTTATAAGTACTTCTGAACAAGTGACAACTTTACAACAGATTTATCCATCGGATCACCAGCAGTGATGGTGAAATATGGCTGTGTATATTCTGTATATACAACTCGTATAAACATCAACCCAACAATGTTAGATCTATAAATTTGCTTTCGCAAATGTTTTGTTCTTCCCTCGCTGTGATTCGAACCCATGCTTCTGAGATATCGTGACACCAAATTGACTACACCGTAACCGGCGCACTAGACCACACGACTACCTTTGCATCAAAATGAAGCTTTCGGTGGCCGGCTGTTACCTTTCAACATCAGTTTTAATCTAGCGTCGTACTACAGTACATGATATATAAGGCATAAAGATGTTTTATTTTTTACCGAACAACTAAATTATCTATAGTAAACACTGCATGAAATGATACGTTTACAAAATTTATTCATAAATTAAATTTCTAGTTTTGAATTTAAGGTCTGATTTATGAAGAATTATTTTAGTAGTTTATGAAAGTTTAATAATTTTTTTAAATTTCTTATTTTCTTAAGTTTAATTCCGATTTATGGGTTATTAAACTTGTTATTTATTTGAAAAATAATAGCAGTTTAAATTTGTTATTTAAAAGGTTTAAATCTAGTTTATCACCGTTAAATTTTTCGTTTAAATATACGTTTATTTTTTATCAAAACTACTAATATCAGACGATTTAACTGAAATTTAATTTAGATTAAATAACAAGTTTATACTGATCAATTTTTGTTCGGTAAATTTGAAATTTAATGCCAGTTTTGGTATACGTTTATTTTTTATCGAAACTACTAATATCAGTCGATTTAACTGAAATTTAATTTAGATTAAATAACAAGTTTATACGGATCAATTTTTTTTCGGTAAATTTGAAATTTAATGCCAGTTTTGGTAACGTGTTTTACATTGTTTTATCGGGGCCATTTATAGCTGACTATGCGGTATGGGCTTTGCTCATTGCTGAAGGCCGAACGGTGACCTATAGTTGTTAATGTCTGTGTCATTTTGGTCTTTTATGGATAGTTGTCTCATTGGCAATCATACCACATCTTCTTTTTTATATTATGTTTCTTGTTTAATTTCAATGATGAAGTAACTCTTCTTCTTAAGGGTCAACAAGGCTTCACTACTGTCATATGAATACATGTTGTACAAAATAAAATGGAGCGAAAACGTTATTAAGAAAACAAGACGACTTTACGATCGGGCTTATTATAATTGTTCAAAAGGAAGAAGAAGAAAAAAGAAACTTTCGTTGAAAAAATATTTACAACTTACGTAAATCAATATTTAAATCTTGAAAATCCCCCAAACCTTTAGAGATTTTCAAGTAAGTAAAGGTCTTCGTCAGATTTCCATGGACGTTCTGGTTATCTTTTATCCCAGTAACAGAAAATACAAAACACAACAAATAACAAGAGCTTGGATAATGGCTAAATTTCATTGATTGATTTTTATCGTCTTTTATAAGGAATAATTCAGTTATGAATAGTTTAAACAACATGTATTTATCGAAGTACATATGTACATATCAACAACACAAATAGAATATATTTTTAGAAACAAGCAGTTTTGATTATCCCCCTTATTATAAACTAAATATATTTTGACATTTTGACATTTTTCTTTCATTTGATATTTATAATAATCATATATATACGAAATTTACTTCTATACAGTGCACTTTGTCAGATATTTTTTAATTATCGTATTACTTTTTTGATAATATATTTATGATGGGATGTAACTCTTTTTGTCAACAATCAATCTGTTTCAGAGGAAAATATTTATTTTAAAAATAAGTTATCTCCCATTACATTGGAAAGCGTAAAGATTTAAGATTATACATTTTAAAATTTGTCTTTCTTTTTAATATATTCAACACAGTTTTACAGATGGGTGGATAATTCTTTAAAAAGAAATAACCAAATGTGCCGCATACTAGTATAAAAGGGCACACTAAAAAAAAGTAAAAGCTGTTTTAGCGCAAATTTCACAAAATTCACGAAGTAAACGGGATTTTTTTCCCAGTCGTCGTATTTTGCTAACGACTCTTTCGCAAATAATGATACCCGTTTGTACAACATAAATCGCTTTTCCGTAAGTGAAAGTTATGCGGACGCATTTCATTTGCGCGCATTTTGTGATTATTAAGTCTCCCAAACAAAGTTTGGAGACTTATTGTTTTTGCTCAGTTCTTATTATTTTTATTATTCTTCTTCTTCCTCTTCTTCTTCTCCTTCTTCCTCTTCTTCCGCCACTTTAAAAATGAACTTGTTCGCAGCGTTTCTACAAATCGCTTGTCAGATTAACTTAGGGTTTCATAGAATGTTAGACTTATATGTCTAGATGAGCAATTTATTGTTCGTTTGTGCATTGGGGTCTATTTAGGGGTATTTTTTTTTTGGGGGGGGCAGAAAGAAGGGAGGGGTTTACAATAGAATCCTATGGGATTTTATTTTCTAAAATTTTCAAAAGAATATTACTTGAAAACTATAAGTGATAGACACATGCAGTCGTCAGAAATGCTCAAAGGACAATAAAACAAATTGCATAAAACATAGGGCAAGTCCCATGGGGGTCATCCCCACCCCCTTCAATTTGAGAATATGCTATTATCTTGTAAACGACCCAGATACCCACCCCTAAACCATATATATTCTTGAATGGGACAATAAAACAAATCAAATGAAGCTAATAGGAAGTCTCGGGGTCACTCCCACCCCATTCAATTTGAGAATGTGCTATTATCTTTTAAACGGTCCAGATCCCCACCCCTAAACCATATATATTCTTGTAGAGGACAATAAAACAAATCAAATGTAAGAAAAGGGAAGTCCATGGGGTCACCCCCACCCCTTTCAATTTGAGAATATGCTATTATTTTGTAAACCATTCAGATCCCCATCCCTAAACCATATATATTCTTGAATGGGACAATAAAACAAATGAAATAAAACTAATGGGAATGTCATGGGGGGTCACCCCAACCCATTCAATTTGAGAACGTGCTATTAACTAGTAAACGGCCCAGATCCCCATCCCTTAACCATCTATATTATTGTAGGGGACAATAAAACAAATGCAATGAAATAAAAGAGAAGTCCCTAGGGAGTCACCCCACCCCCTCTTGTTTGAGAACTTGTAAACGGTCCAGATCCCCACCCCTAAACCATATACATTCTTGAATTTGAGGATAAAACAAATCAAATGAAATTAAAGAGAAGTACCTGGGGTCATCCCCACCCTGTTCAATTTGAGAATGTGCTATTATCTTGTAAACAGTCCAGATCCCCATCCATTAACCATCTATATTATTGTAGGGGTCAATAAAACAAATGAAATGAAATAAAAGGGAAGTCCCTAGAGAGTCACCCCACCCCCATCTTGACAGAAAACTTGTAAACGGTCAAGATCCCCACCCCTAAACCATATATATTCTTGAATGGAAGAATAAAGCACATCAAATGAAATATAGGGAGAGTCCATGGGGTCACCCTCACCCCACAACTTTTAAATGATTGAGATCCCCACCCCTAAACCATATATATTCTTGTATGGGACGATAAAACAAATCTAATGAAATGTAGGTAAAGTCCCTGCTGTTCACCACCACCCCCTCCTGTTTGAATACTTGTAAATGGATGGTACCATAGGAATGGCGAGTTATGGGATCTTTGTTTGGGAGACTTCGTAACAGCATCCTGTTACAATTACTCCTTGTTTTTTTTACGTTTGCGTAATTACATTGGCGCGCATTAGTTTTTCAGAAACACTATGACAAGTAAATTAAGATAATTCATTTTTAAAATGACTGTACATACGTAGTTATATTGAACTGAACATGTTCAAAAGTTGAATTTTATATTTTTCACAATTCTGTATTTTATTTGTTTCTGAAAGAAATCGAAATGATTTAAAAGCAGACCGCAATGAGGACCCCAAATTGGATGTATTTCAAATAGATATAGGAAGATGTTTTTCTACAACGGAGATCTATGAACATGCACTGATACGCCTAGACTGGGAAAGGGATATCAAGGTTGGCGTAACCCACCCTTTTTATTCTGTTTTATTAAGTAAACAGCTTTTTTTTCTTTTTGTTTCTATCGTAAACACAATCTAACGTTTGGGGCAGGTTACACGTGCTTACCTTTTTCTCTTATGTCCTCTGAGTCATTAAAAAAAAAAGTGCAAAATGACGACCTGATTTAAAAAAAAAAGAAGGGGAACAATAAATGCAGGACCTTCTTTTGGAATCATACAGTGGATATAACTTCTGATCTCTCGTTAGAATTGTCAGAATAATCTGTCATAGAGCTGTTGTAAACTCTCCTAGAACAGTTCTACCTAGAACAGTTCTACCCCAAAAACTGTTCTTAGTCATGTTAGTAGAACTGTCAGAACCAGTTTTAGATAGAACTGTATTAAACTGTTATAGGTAGAACTGTTAGATCTGTAAATTTACTCTCGCATTTTTTGTTTGTTCTGCCCTATATAACAAGAACAAAACAATTGCGAAAGCAAATTTACAGATCTTACATTATTGGGTTGATGTTTAGACGAGTTGTATATACAGAATGTACACAGTCATGTATCACCATCACTGCTGGTGATCTGATAGATACATCTGTTGTAAAATTGTCACTGGTTCCGACGTACTTGTAAATATAATTATTTCTGTGACTGTATCTTACATTAATTTGTAGGATCCTTCACTATATATATAGATAATTTAGCTGATCTGTAAAAATAACATCTTCATGCTTTTTATAGCATGTACTGTAGTACGATGCTAGATTAAAACTGGCGAAGAAAGGTAACACCCGGCCAGCGAAAGCTTCATTTTTATGAAGCCCATGTGTTCGTGTGATCTAGCGCGCCGGTTACAGTGCAGGCGATTTGGTGCCACGATATCTCAGTAGCATGGGTTCGCCGGGATTCGAACCCATGCTACTGACATATCGTGGCACCAAATTGCCTGCACTGTAGCCGTCCCGCTAGACCACAAGACCACCTGGGCTTCACAATAATAAAGCTTTCAGCGGCCGTGTGTTACCTTTCCTCGTCAGTTTTAATCGAATCCCGGCGAGGGAAGAACAAAAAATTTGCGAACGCAAAGTTACAGATCTAATATTGTTAGGTTGATGTTTAGACGAGTTGTATATATTTATATATTTATATATACCACTCGACCACCTTGGCTTCACAATATGTATATATTATTATTAATAAGACTTATTTACATTTAAGATAAAGAGTTCTTAATACTGTTCTATGTATAGAACTGACTAAATCAAATCTAGCCAATTTAGAATAGATTCTATGTGAAAGTTTGATATCAGAAGTTGATATTACACACTTTTAAAAAGAGAATGACATAGGTTCAGATATTGTCAAGCATTAATGGGCAAGGCTGGAAAAGAAGTAATTGATAAATACATTGTACTGTTATGGGGGAGAAAGGGGGATAGTCATTTGGGGTGTAATTAATATTTTTCGTTTATCTTTTGATAAAATTGATTTTGACAAGGGCGTGTGCGACGTTGAAATGACACCAAAAGCTACACCATGTTATATATCAAATGACATATTTACCTCAGTTTTTGTAGAAATGGAATTTGGCAATATGCCTTTATTGACTTACATAGGAAGACATATGTAAGATATCTTTAGAAATGCCAAAAAAAAAGTGCAAGTAGTTATTACAACAAAAAGGAATGATTATCAAAACAATCATACTAATTAACCAGATAGGTAAATACAGGTAGCTGAAACAAGTTCATGTTTTTCAAGTTTTTGAAAATCATGTGTTGCTGTTACTGCATTTGTACTTAAATAAATATGGATTTGTTATCTTAAAATGAAACAAAGTCATGGGCATATTGTCATAAAATCCAGTTTGCTCAAATTCTCTTTGGACTTCAAAGTTTATTTTTCAACATTTATATCTCGATTTATATAGTTGTGTGTGCTGTAATATTCTCCCATATTACTTGATGGAATTTCTTGAAATTTTGTATCGCATGTTAGTTTTATTTAGATAGACCTGTTAATCAAATATATAAACCTTTTATATGTAAATATCGTATATCCGCCCATAGCCTCAACATAGAAACAGGCAGATATTACAATGTAGATAGAGAAAATAGATTATGTACTATGTGCAATAACAATATTGTAGAAGATGAATACCATGTTGTTCTAGAATGTAATAGATATAGTGATGTAAGAAAACTATACATTAAGAAATATTATTGGCAATATCCATCCACTTTTAAACTTATACAGTTGTTATCAGTTCACAATGTGAAAGAACTTAATAATTTAGGTAAATTTTTGTTTAATATTGAAAAAATTCGTAATATGTAGTTGTATTAATTATTTATCATATGAATTTATTTTCATTCTCCGCCATACATATATTGTGTATAATTATTGTATTTATATTTCACTGATACAAAATATTGTAAAATTGTATATTCTATAAGCTGTATTGCTTCTGAATAAAGTATTATTATTATTATTAATTTACTATGTTTTATTTTCTTCAGTTTTTTCAGATATTTTTCTTGTTTTTAATATTTCTCCCTTTATGTCGAGCCTGCAACTTTAGTCGCAAAAGCGATACATAGCCATCCTACATTCCGTCGTAGTTGGTTGCGGCCTCCACAAATATTCATTCTGTGGTAAAAGGTTTAAAAATGATAATAACCTTCTCAAACTGTCATTGATTTCTGCCAAACTTGGATAGAACCTTGTTTATGATCAAAAGCTAGTATCTAGTTCCGTATAGAACCTTTTAGAATTTTCTATAGTAGGGTTTCATAGAATAACATTGTGAAGGTGATTCGTTATGGTCACAAATCATCAGAATTCTTGTTACCCTATTTTATGGATTTTCTTTAAACCTTGTAACGTTTCCAGCTTGGAAATTATCAAATTTACTTATAGATTAATTAATTCTGATGATTTTTAAAGTTAAACAAATTTTTCAATTGAAATCTTCGTATAGTTTATATTAACTTATGAAATATTCAAAATGAAATGGAATCATGGAATTGAATAAACCGTTCAAACACTTGCAAAAAATGTTACAGTAGATTGCCTTTCAAATACAGGTTTCTTGTCAGCAAGTCTTCATTTTGCACCTATTCCAGATTTTCTTGTTTAGGGTCAAGGGTGGCTATCAAAATTATAATCAGGAGAAATTGAATGCAACTTTGGACATCAAACCTTTGCTAAAGACATCAAGGGAGAACCTTTTTCCCAAGAAAACAAAATATTCAAGAAGATGAATTACCGTAAGCCAAAAAGAAATTGTCACGCAGAAAAATCCCAAGGACTCCGCAGTTTAAGTAAAATAAATGGTAGCTAAAATCTCAAAACTACTTTACTCCGAAGAATGTTTAAGTTCAATCAATATCTAAAATTTAAAATAAATAAAAAATGAATCCATAGATCAAGGACAATATTTTTGTTTAGCCCTCCCCCTTTTTCCAAGATCTGTTAGTTTTTGTTTTCTATTAATTACAGCTACGTATTACACTTGGAATTGAAAGTTTGTTTGATCATTTAAAAAAACTAGACAGGCAGGGCAATGCATACCTCGTGCCTACTTAAGAGTTAATTTTTACGCACGAAAAAATATATATATATCAGATCCTTTGTCGATGCTGGAATAATTGTTTATGGTACATCTTTGTTTTTTCCTGAATTCACTTCAACAATAGTTTTAAAAAATAGGAAGTCATTAAGTTAATGAGAAATTTATCTAGATTTTTTTTTTACCATACATTTTATATCGTATGTTTTTTTAAAAGAAATACAAGGAATAGAAAATAAATATTCGTTTTTTTCATTATCAATCTTGTATTTTTTTCTTATTATAAAAGTTATCTGGACTATTATACTATTAGTATAAGACCCTGTTTACACTGGCAACGAAACTGAATCGATCTTTATTTGAATCGATCTTAAAAAGACAAGGGCCGCGTTCACCCCAGTTCGCATTTACATTGCACAAGCAAGCTCGATCTTATTTAATCCAGTGCGTTTACACTACAACATAAAAAGAACCGGTCTGACTTTTATTTTCCTATCTAAATATAACACCTGAAAAAAGATCGATGGCGATCGATCTAAGCGTTTACACAAAAAGAAAGATCGATTCAAATATGATCGATTTTTTTAAAACCACCCCTAGGGTAGACTTTTTAAGTCCGATTGAAGATCGATCTTACCCGTTTACACTGGACCAAAGATCGATCTTATTTGTCAGTGTAAACGGGGTCTAATAGTCCCAGATTTTTTTTCAAAATCATCATATTTTTGACCAGAGAGAGCAGAAAATACAATGAAACCTGTGGAAGGACAGGGACATACCAATTATACAAAACAATTTCTGATAAAAACAGTTTAACATTGAGGTTTACTTAGTCAACATACATCTGGTTACAATTAGTGAACCATAGAGAAAGTGTGACCACAAAGTTTATATATGTAACAGATTACTGATAACATGCTGAGATAAAACTGTAAATTATGTGTAAAATCAGGGCTTATGACTTAAAGTGAAATAAAAAGTTCAATGAAAATCTTTATTCTCCCTGCAACATTGTTTTCTCTCACCAATTTCAAACAAACCTACTAGTAAATAGTTTTCAAATAAGATATTATCTTAAATATTCTTTTTAAAATATAGACAGTGTTAGTAGAAAACAAAGATTTTTAAACTGGTCTTTTATTCCTGACTTTTATTTTCTGTTTTGCCATGCATGCAGTGGAGGATTTAGAAATGTTCATAAGGGGGAGGATCACTGACTGCCGAAGAGGGGTACGCTGCAATCATGCCTCGGCAATTCCCTGTTTGACCAACCATTTTTGTTTTACCAAAAATTGGGGGGGGGGGGGGGCTGCCAACTTTAAAAAAAAAAACCTCTAAATCCGCCTCTGGGCCATGCATGTGTCTATTTTCCTAAGCACGAAGTATAAAACAACGTGATTCTGTCACATGTAAAATTAAAGTCTCTGTGTTCAGGGTAAAATCAAATTTTCAGGGACCTGATTTCTTGCTTTCTGTCTTATCATGTTTTATCATAACATACCGAAGGCTGTTGGTGATCTTCGTTTGAATTGTCTAACAATTTATTACATTTTATGGCTTTAGCTCATTGTTGAAGGCCGTCTATCAACTTGTTTGTTTAATTTACCGTCGTTTGGTCTTTGGCAGATATTTGTGGTATTTGATGTGAAAATAAACAATATATTTCTTATTTCTATATTTTAGCCATCCTTCAATTATGAAATATTATGGGTGCTCGATGAAATACGAAAAGTATCAAAAACACGACATGAACATTATAAAGATTGCAAAAAAGTTAGTATTCAATTTGGGCCTACCCATATATCATATATGAACCGCGCTGAAGTACGTCCATTATTCATAGTTCACTATTTACTATTCAATATTAAAAAATGAATGATGAATAATGAAATGGTTTATGTTTCATTATTCAAATCGAAGCGGTGAATAGTGAAATAAATATAAAAAAATTTGACTGTGACACTATAGCTATATTTTGATTAATTCACAATGACCATAAGAGGGTTTACGGAGGACCTAAATGCAACAACATGCTTAAAAATGAGGAAATATAAAAAAAAAGAAGATGTGGTATGATTGCCAATGAGGAAAATATCCACAAAAGACCAAAATGACACAGACATTAACAACTATAGGTCACCGTACGGCCTTCAACAATGAGCAAAGCCCATACCGCATAGTCAGCTATTTTACAGCCCGATAAGACATTGTAAAACAATTCAAACGAGAAAACTAACGGCCTTATTTATGTAAAAAAATGAACGAAAAACAAATATGTAACACATAAACAAACGACAACCACTAAATTACAGGCTCTTGACTTGGGACAGACACATACATGTACATAAATAATGTGACGGGGTTAAACATGTTAGCCCATTTTGAATAATGAAATGGATATTTTAAATAATGGAATGGACTGACCCTTCAGCCCCTAATTACAGATATATATTATACCTCAATCGAAAGCTTATTAAAAGAGGAACAAAAGGTATATAGTCAATATGTTCTGCAACGGATATTACAGGAGTAACCAAGGACTTAAATATCGAATTACGCGTGAACATTGAAAAATAGCCAATTTTAAATAATGAAATGAATATTTTGAATAATGGAATGGACTGGCAGGACCCTTCAGCCCCTCGATCGAAAGCTTATTAAGAGTGTTTCTCGTTTATCGTTTTTTTTTTATATATAGATCAGACCTGGACCGTTGGTTTTTCCCGTTTGAATGGTTTTACACCAGTAATTTTTTATCGACCTTTATATCTTGTTGTTGGGTGTGAGCATAGGCCCCGTGTTGAAGACCGTACCTTGACCTATAATGGTTTACTTTTATAAATTGTGACTTGGATGCAGAGTTGTCTCATTGACACTCATACCACATCTTCCTATCTACATGTATGTGGATATCTTTCATAGAGTCTTGTAGCGATCATTTGTACTCGTGCATGTGCATGGTTAAGTATAGGAATCAAAAGGCGATCGAGTTTGGTAGAGTCGAATATAGGTCAGGTTTGGATTTATTAATGGTGGCAGTAGTCAGCCAGTGATCAAGAAGTATTGTTCGAATAAATCTAGAAAACAGATACACGGCCGACACTCGGCTAACCGAGAAATTGGTCGGTTAATCTATATTGAGTATGCGGCTATATGGGAGATTGGTCTGTTAATCGGGTTGGCTATACGTCTGTTAAGAGTAAAACGCACAATTTAGTGTTAAACTCTATCAAATATACAGATTTTTTGCATATTATAAGAATCAAATCAAAAAAAGAAAAGTGTCTGACAAAATGATATCTATCATAGAACATTTTCCACCTTTAAAAACATTTCATAGTCTGCGCAGTTTTCAGTAAAAGTAAAAGGCGTCGCGCAAGTATGTATTTATGACTACACGTATAGCATTTTTTTTAATAAAAGGCGAAACAAACAATTTTAGATATCATTTAAAAGACACAAAATACTACTTTGGTTCTTGCATATAAATTGACATTAGTAAATATTTCATAATTGTAATATAACGTGAGTAATACCACGTTTTAGTGAAAATTATGGGTTATAAAGTCTGTTAATGGGTTGAACAATTGAAACTGTGTCAGTTAAGAGTTATTTAGCCACGAAAATAGTTTTGCTACAGTTTATATTTTCCCATTGAAAAAGTAAAGAATGAGAGAGAGTAAAAAAAATGATAACACGGTGCAGCACTATCCTTCCAGTAAACGCATTTTTATTTTGACTTTCTTTAATTTGCATTTTATTGAGGAGTGTGTCACTTCAATATAGCGTGATCTGGGTTGGCCACTGGAATATGCATCAATATATTATTAACGATTTCAATCTGCCTTAATTTTTGTGTCTGCAAAAAGTGACATGTTCTTAAATCCGACTGAACGTGTCTTTCTAATACAACACAGGGTACATATAACGTGTTGTCGTTCTCATATGCACATGATATTTGTCACTGGACGTTTAACCCTAATTTGTCAGCATCATCCAATTGGTTCTTTTCTTTTATTACTTAATCATCTGTTGTTTATAAATCATTCTAAAGAAGTAAATGGAAAGGAGCGAATGCAGCTACATTTGGTTGTATTAAGTTTAAATTCATGTTATTTCGTTTAGTTCCTTTTCTACATATGTGCAGTGGGAACTGCAGTTGTCCACATGTAAACTTCAAGCATTTGTTACCAATATGATAACTCGAATAATTCAAGCCCTTTCCGTGTCCGATTTTCACCCACACATGTAGCCTTCGTAGATCAGCGGAATATAACGACTGAATTATTCGGGTTACCAATATGAGTACATCGCAATCCGTTACTGTTTCAACACCCAGGGTGGTTTCATTGTCTTTTATCTTAAACAATTATTTTTTTTCTCTCTTTTTTAGCAATGCATCACACTCTACTGTCCTTATCTTTTATCTATATTCTGTATCTCCATCCAGATTATCGTGTATACCATCAGGGTCCGGATTGGGGTGTTGATTATTTCTGTATTCTTTAAATTGTTATGTTACTTTTCTATACATTTTATTTATCTTACTCATTATTCTTTCTCTATTCTTTATATTTAGGCATCCCAATATATTTTACTTACTGATGTTTAGTTACATTACGACGTTAATCTCTGATTTATATACTGGTTACCAATTTAGATGACAAATTGGTGTCATTCATGACAATAAAACATAATCCACAGAATATATTCTCGGATAAAATTAATTTTACTTTAATTTAACACTTTTTGAAACCACTTTTATCAATTTTCAATATCCATTGCCTAAATTGTTAATTGTTCATGTGTTTTGTTTCCGTATATTTTATATTCCATTGCTCATGTTTTGTTTCCGTATATACTTTATGTTCTGGACACTGCTCAAGTGTTGTTTCCGTATATTTTAGCCGCTCGTCTTGAGCCTAACAAATAAACACACTATATAGTACTAAAATTATACTTTTATTGTCATTCATAACTCTTAACAGACCAATTAACAGACCGGGTTTTATACATCCGACCCATTAACAGACCAGGTTTTAAAAAAAGATTGATTTATGTAACCAAAATACGGATTTTCGTGTAGATTTTTCACACAATGATATCAATTTGGTTAACACACATAATGCCTGTCTTTTTTCGATGTTCAAAATATTGCATGCAAGTAAATTCAACACAAGTGTCATTTTGTGTACATTTTGTGTGTGTAAAATGTGTATAAATTTATTGATGAGTAACTTGCCTTTTCATTTTATAGATCGTACATAGAAGTTAGAAAAATAATAATTACACCACTGGATTCAGTACATTGAATAGTTTTGTTAGACATACATATTTTTTATGATAAACATATATTTAAAAGGTTATACAATGAAACATGCTGAGTTTTCAATGATTTTCTCGATAACACCTGATTAACAGACTTTAGCCAACCCGATTAACAGACCAACCGCCGATATAGCCGCATACTCAATATAGATTAACCGACCAATCTCTCGGTTAGCCGAGTGTCGGCCGTGAGATAAAACGCAGATTAATGGCATTGAGCTCCAAGCGTCGTATATATTTATTTATCAAGTAAAAGTCAAGCTTATCAAGTACTGACCATTAAAATATGTAGGACAGAAAGTCACTAGACAAAAAGTCACGGACAAAAAGTCACTTGGCAAAATAGTCACAATTTAGTTCTGAGATTAGTTTTCTTTGAAAAAGAAAACATTTATCAGTGTATGTAAAGTGCGGATCCTAAAATATCATTTTCACTGTATATGCCAGAAATTTTTGATGTAGAATGATAAATAAACAGACGACTTTTTTTTTTATTTTGAAGAAAATGAAGAAAATTATTTAAAAAGAATATGTTAAGAAACACATAATACTAATAAAACAAAGTAAGAGATGCGAACGGGGTTTTTTCGCGCCTAAATCCAAATAGCTGTGAAATATATACCAAAATAGGTGAATATTTAGGACATTTCACGAACAGATCGTGCAGGTGTTTTATAACTACATGTAACAGGTAAGATGTTGTTGCAGAAAAAATATTCATTTCAACACAGTTATTAAAGTTGTATAACGTAGAATAGGTTTTGTCATTCAGTTTCTTCTTATTGAACTGAATTCCACTATGATGCTTTCTTTATGCGAGTCATGTTTACTGTCGAATAATGATACTATTCTTTTATTTTCACTGTAGAGCGATTCATTAGTATTGTATATGCGGCGCATTTTCACTGTATGGTATATTTATTTTTTTATCTATTACAGCGTATTTTTTTAAGCATGTAAAGCAAGACTTTAGTTAGCGTGCTTGCTTTGTTTTTTTTTGTACAATCATTATGATAACACCCAATTTAATTCAAATATACTAATTATATAAATACAGGTTAAACTATGCCGATACATATTGTTTAAAGATGTCAATCTTATTTACAAAGTTTGTATAAACAATTATACAAACTAAGCAATCAAGTCAACCAAAGTTTTGCTTTACATGCAGTAGGAAATTAGCTGTAAAGCCTTAATTTAGCCGACTTGCTCAAACAATAGATAAAGTAAGAGACGGATTTGATAAAATTTAACTTACGGAGGAAAGTTTGGTTTTAAAACACTCTAAATAAATTCAATAGAAATAACATTTATTTCAAATGTATTCCATTTTTGGAAAATGACGCAGTCATTGTTCCATTACTGGCGACCTGAACTTCATTACATTTCTCTGCCTACCGCGCTTGGTTTCGTATTTACTATTTTCTATACAAACTGGAATTTGCTTGTGTTATCATTATGCATGAGAGGTCATTGTGTAGTAATCAGCCAGGAACCAGTTTACAAACTAACTGGTTTCTGCTTGTATTCCACTACACTCGAACAAAGTGTTGTAGTTTGACGGAACCAGTTTAGAATTTGTAAACTACAAAACGTAATCGGTTATTGTTCATTCCGTTTTGGTGTTTCATACCGACTTTTATGGTTTGAATAAGCTTAAGACCCTTCAAACATATGTGATAGGTATATTAAAGACTGTTTTACAAAAGGATGGAACTGTTTTGCTTTCAAAGTCGTACTATAGTGATATCTGTTATGTACGGATTTCCACTTTCACCGGTTAATTTCTTCTTTTACACGTGCTTTTGAAACTTCCTGTTTAAACATCGCAAGTTTTAAAATTGTTTTTTGAGTGAATTTAACTTATTTTAACAATCATGAAGCGTTCCAGAATCATTTTCAAGCAGTTTCTTCTTCTCTTTGATGATGGAAAATAGGTTTTTCTCAAGAAAATACCGCAAACGATCGCAGAGGAATTGAAACGTACAAGTCAAGTCGGCACCTGGTTAAATTGGCATCTAGTCAAATCGGCACCTATTTGACGTCAATTCGGCATCCAATAATATTTGTTATAATATTTTCTATTCAATTAATTAATAACTGTTACCAAGTACATAGTGAATATGTTGTTGTGTATAAAGGTAAACAACGAAGCCCTTACCCAAGCTGTTGTTTTAACAATTAGACAATTATTAAAATAAAATGGAAAACTATGAGTCCCTTTCAATAAATCAAACTTTCATGCCAAATAATAAGCAAATTTAAGGTGTTTCTTTCAGTAAAGTTTAAAAAGCATTAAACAAACAATCCTGTAAAATGCTCAACTGGTTTAAATAATGCATAAACATATCCAATATCTCATGTATTAGTCCAAATAATTATGACGTCTGGCAAGGCTATTTTATTTTTTTTCTGTGATGTCTTCCTATGAAGTTCGTAGGAAGGCGTCCCAGAAAAAAATTAACATAGCCTTGCGGTCATAGAAAGGTGTCCCAGAATAAAATTAAAAAAGCCTTGCCAGACGTAATAATTATTTTGACTACTCATATATATATCATTAAAAATACACCAAAAAAGTCATTAAGTTGAGAAAAATAAATATATACAAAATGTACATGAACACCCAAAAATGTGAAAGTTAGTATTTAACTCTTTTTGCTTAAATACTGAAAAAACTTCTGGCAACCCCTTACTTATTTTTTACTCTTTTTGCTTAAAATACTGTTAAAATTTATATTTAACATGGGTGACGAATTGTCGATTTAACCAGGTGCTGATTTGTCCAGGTGCCAATTTAACCAGGTGCCGGTTTGACTAGAATTCTTTGACACATGTTTGAAATTACCTGAGTTTCATTAGACCTTTGATAACAGTAACAAAAAGATTATTTACTTAATATTTTGTGGGAGAAGGGGGTTCAGACTATGTGGTATCAGGTCTGTTCGCGCCCAATACACTTTCGCACCCTACACGTTCGCACCTCGCACGTTCGCACCCAAGGTCCGTTTGCACTCTACTCATTCGCGCCCAATTTTAATTCAAATTCAAGTTGAATAATTGGAAAATCATGATTGTTGTTTTAAATTGCTTTGGTGTAAATACTGAATGTATTTATAGCTTGGTATGAGTAAAACATTGAAGATTTTTAAGGAAAAACACAAAAGATAATTGTTTTTAACAGCTTGGTCCCTTTGATCTGAAACAACGAAACAATAAAATATAGGAACCAAAATATAGCAATCCACTATTATAACCAAAACATGATAAAATCTATTCAACACACAGAAAAAAACATAGTCAGAATCTCACTTCATTTTGAAAGAAGTCAATGAAACAAAGTTACAGCAATACACTGACCAGTTATTCAACACAAAATAAAACGTTGACAAAATACCACTTTATTTAGAAAGGATTATTATAACTTTTAACAATACGCTATCTAAAACATGATTAAGATTTATTCAACACAAAAAAAAAAATGCTGTCTCACTTTATTTTGAGACAATGACAACAATTATACTTATAAGAAAACACTTGCTTACAGAGTTATTAAACACAAAACCAATTAAGATTGGGTGCGAACATGTAGGGTGTGAAAGCGAAAGGGGCGAACATGAGTGGGCGCGAACGGACCCGGATTCAGACTATGTACCAGTGAGAAATATACAAGCCTTTCTACGGTATTTATTTGTACAATTCAGGTAGTCTTGACCTATTCATTTGTCTTAAAAAACAGCCAGTTGTCACCTTCACTTCACACACACACACATATACGAATATCAATTATATGCTTACGAGACATGTTGCATTGTTAAACTAATTACGGTATGTGAAAATCAAGACTTGCATAAAAACTATCCCAATATTAGAGACAGTGGCGTCATTTTTCTTCAGAGCTTTCAGCTCTTTGATTAAAATTTCTTATGAATCGTATAGGGATCTTTATCCTTGTTTTTTATGCCCCACCTACGATAGTAGAGGGGCATTAAGTTTTCAAGTCTGTCCGTCCGTCCGTCCGCCCGTCCGTCCGTCCGTCCGCCCGTCCGTCCGCCCGTCCGTCCGTCCGTCTGTCCGTTCGTTCGTCCGTCTGTCCCGCTTCAGGTTAAAGTTTTTGGTCAAGGTAGTTTTTGATGAAGTTTAAGTCCAATCGACTTCAAACTTAGTACACATGTCCCCTATGATATGATCTTTCTAATTTTAATGCCAAATTAGAGTTTTTACCCCAATTTCACGGTCCACTGAACATGGAAAATGATAGTGCGAGTGGGGCATTCGTGTACTGAGGACACATTCTTGTTTTTATCCATTTCCATATCCTTTTTTTTTTATCCATTTCCATGACACTTCACCACTAATTACGTACATCTTGATAAAGATTGAATCGTTGGTTTTCCCGTTTAAAAGGTTTTACACTGGGGCCCTTTATAACTTGCTGTTCGGTGTGAGCTAAGACTCCATGTTGAAGACCGTATTTTGACGTATAAAGGTATACTTTTATAAATTGTGACTCGTTTTGAGAGTTGTCTCATTGTCACATATGACATCTTATCTATCTGTGGCTCAACCCGAAACGAGACGGGATAAAAAGGGATAAAAAACACACTTTTTTAATATATTTATAATGGGCTTAATATGAGTCAGAAAAGAGTAGAATAGTGGGTCGCGTTGGGGTATAAGCGTGACGCGGAATTGCCGATTTTTTTGTAAGCGTGACACGTGATAGTCAAATGATTGTGTCGTGAAAACGAGAAATAAAGTAAAGCGGGACACGGAAAATTTAAAAAAATGAGAACTGCATAGTATAAGCGGGATACGGGAATCTGATAAAGCAGTAAGCGGGATCAGGGATCAGACCCCCCTCCCAATGAGACCCCAGAATAAGATTATTTTTTTTATCTTTATCCTATTGTTACAGTCATGCCTTCAATAACAAATGTATCCCATGCATGCATTTTTATAGACAAAATACCTTATGGATATTTGGGGTTCTTTGACATGCTGAATCTAACCTTGTATCCAGTTTGGGGATTTTTACCAAGTTACCGAAATAGCCCACATAGAGGTCCAAAGGGTCTAAGATCATCAAACATGAATTGTAGCATGCATGTTGTGTACAATTACCCAAATGTGCATTGTTTGATCTCTGTGGTAGTATCCACTCGCGGATCTAGAAATTTTTATAAGTAGGGGTCCAATGACTACCTAAGAGGGGGCCCGCTCCAGTGATTCTATATAAAAGTAACCAAATCTTTTCCCAAAAAGGGGCAACCCCCTGTCCTCCTAAATCCTCCTCTGGTATCAAGCTGTTCATTACGGATAATTCTTTTTGTATTTATTGCGTGGAAGATAACGTCCTCAAATGTACTCGTCTCTATTTTACACAGACTGCACTTAAACTCCGCAATATCAATCGTCGACTTCACAAAAATACAGAAATATCTTTTAATTTTTTTTTAAATCAAGGAAAAACGTAATTTGAAGAATACAATATGACATTTTGACGGAAGCGTTTTTGTTACAAGTTTGAAAAGCTATATATTTGATAAAGAATGAATGAGGAGTTTGTATTTCAATTTGATAATACATTTATCATAAATTCTAAAGTCATATAACTAAGTTTTTTCATTTGTTTCAAGTGCATTTATCACATAATTCTACAATAAAAATTCCTCGCATCTTCGGAAATTCCACAGTGATAATTCATCGCATCTATAGTTAAAATGGATCGCTTTCAAAAATCGATATGGTATATTATGTTGCTTTTATAACACTTATTTGAACTTTAATGCTATGTTTGTACATAATAAAGACATATCACAATGAAAATATGTAAAAACTTTCCTTCAAATCAATTAATTTGGTATTTTCAAAACGTAAACAAATACAGTTTTCCCATGATCCTTTATTCTACAATAGACATACCCGCATATGACAGTGAAAATGAACTAGCTGGATTCGCACTTTATATACACTGCTTATTAAAAAAACTAAATAGGGAATGTGTGCATGGCCATATGCAGATAACCCCCCCCCCCCCCCCCCCCCCCCCCCGCTTTCATAAGACGTTATAAAGGCTCATAAATCAAGAACATTAAAAGTGTGTTCCTGATGTGAGTTTTGTGGCAGTAAGCATTTTTAAACTTCATAACATTTGGTTGAGGCAAATTTGAGTTAGAGACAGGAAACGAAATATTCAGCAATTTTGCATATTTGTAAAAGGCATAACTCTGGAACGGTGAAAATTATTGAGACCAAAATTCAAACTTGATATGTGTTATGTGGTGATAAGCATTGTGTGTGAGATTCTTACATTTGGTTAAGGCAAACGAAAGTTAAAGAACGGATACATTTTTTTGAACGTACGGACGTATTTATAAAAAAGAGGATGTGGTATGATTGCCAATGAGACAACTGTCCACAAGAGACCAAAATGACACGGACATTAACAACTTTAGGTCATCATGCGACCTTCAACAATGAGCAAAGCCCATACCGCCTAGTCAGCTATAAAAGGCCCCGATAAGATTAGTACATTTTTACGTATACGTACGAACGGACAAGGTTAAAAATTAATGCCTCCTCGGCAACGGCGTGACTGATTGTAAGTGTGACTGTTAGTTTGTCCTATCAAATTTATGACTTTCTGTCTTGTGACTTTTGTCCTGTGACTTTCTGTCCGTTTACCTCAAATATTTGTATGATGACCTTTCTTGATCTCTCTATATATATACTAACATTTCCCGACGAATATCTAGTGCATGGATTCTACTTCTTGATATCCCTATTCGAATTTTATTGACTTTCAAAGGTTATCGCATAGAAATTTGAATCAGTGTCAAGCAAGATAGACACCCGAAATTTTTCGTTGAACGAGTCAAATCAATCTTCTGGTGGCTTCATCGATCAGTGTTGATTGAGTCTGATCGACAATGTGAACCTACTTTGTTAACTCGATACTTAAACATTTATCTTCTCTTTTCTTACTCGATGTTTGACTTTAATATTGATAAGAACTCGATTATGGGAATTCAGGGCCGTAACTAGGGTTTGAATTCAGGGGAGGCAGGGTTTGGGGGCCGCCGACTGAGGCCCCCAAGATAGAGGGGTTGGGGGTCGCAGCCCCCCGCCGATTTGTTTTCTCTCAGTAAAATGGCTAAAAATCACCCGTTTTCCTTCGATTTCCTTACTTTAAGAAACATCAGTATGCTTGAACCTGGAAACATTTATTTTTTATGCAAAAACAAGCTGAGATTGCTGTTCGGGGTGAGCAAAGGCTCCGTCTTGAAGGCCGTTGTTTGACCTATAATTATTAACATTAAATACATTGTGACCGCGGATTTTTTTCTCAATATTGCAAAAAATCATTCGTTTTCCTTCGATTTCCTTACTCAAAGAAACATCAGTATTGCTGGATCCTGGAAGCAAATTTTATGCAAACAATTATTATCTGTATTTAAAGATATTTTTGTTAGAAATCAAACTGGTAAGTTAATATATATATATACAGCAAGATCATAGAACGCAAGATCTTTTTTTATCGAGGACCTTGAATTTCAATATTGTTGAAAGCTGAACAGACATGTATATAACTACAACCAGGGATTTTCTAAACTAGTATATACTTAGTATAGAAAGTCCCTGCTACAACGAATGGGAGTGTTTAACTTCTAAGGCATTGACCATAATGTTCTCGTACGATTGGGTGACGTTGACCCAACAGCTGATACAGCCGGTAACAAATTTCCGATATTATAAAAGATTCACAATACAAAGGGAACTTCCTCTGCTTAATTGAGCCCCTAAATAAATGTGAATAGTTAAGTTTTATTCAAAATTGTCGAAAGCATTGCTGCAAAGTTTCATATGTGTTCTCGAACGAATACTGAATAACAGACGGGCGGCCACATGATTTTTTTTTTAAATACTGAAACGGTTCACTTTCGATCAAAAATCCGGAAAATAACAGATATGTCACGTATCATGATAACACTGTTAAAACTGTAAACTTGTGTTGTTTATAATATAAATTCCAGTTCTTCGTATACATATTGTCAGTATTTCATTTTATTACTTAAAAAAAAAAATTGGTGTAGAAAATTCAGGGGAGGCAGTTGCCTCACCTGCCTCATACATGTAGGTAGTTACGGCCCTGGAATTCTTTAACAGTCTTCCAACTAAGCCCTTCAGAGTGAAAATTTCATATCTTCTCTCTATTATAAAATGGTTAAGTAGAGATATAAATATGTCATCCACTACTGATTAGGGGACAGATGATATTACATAAAACAGATATTTAAAACAAAAACTGAGTGTGTAAATTTTTGATTAACCCTCAAGTTGAGAAACTACAAAAGTAAAAAGTAAATATTCTGATTTAGTTTTACATCTACACATTACCTCATCAGATATTAAAAAGAAGAAGCACAAGTTTTGAATAATGTATTATTTTTCATAGTTTTATATGTTATATTTAAGCTTTGAATCTTTAATATGGTAAATTTCGGTAAATTTCAACAGCTTAATTAAGTTCATTACATATACATGAATTTGATGTTACTAAAATGCTATGAGAGCTCAACCACACCCTCTTATTGCATGTATTGATAGATTGTCGAAAGATGTTAAGAAAAAAAAAAGAAAAGAATATAAAAAGAACAATTACATGTAGGTCTTTTCTCATCTAGGGGATAGATCCCATTGATACTAAATGATGCTTTTATTTTTATGGTAGGGGTGTGCCATTCTGGCCTAAAAAATGTACCAATTTTAATATACATGTAACATAACGTTCAGCACCTATAGTCAGGAGCAGATCCAGAACTTTTTGTAAAAGGGGGGGGGGGGGGGGGGGGGCTGACTGACACTAATAGGGGTGCTCTACTCATCAGTGATTCCCTAAATAATAAACCAAATGTTTTCCCATGAAAAAGGGGGGAGGCATTTGGAACTTATTTTGAAGGTGAACTTTCATATTAATTCATATATTAGTTTAATATTAGTATAATAACATTGACTATTTATAATTTAAGATTCTGAATAGCATATTCATATATGAAATGAAGATCATACATACCCCAAATCAATATATAGTTATCAAACATAAATGCATTTTTATATTGTATGTTATAAAAAGGAGGGTTATTTTTATATAAAACCTCTCAAAAAGGGGGAGGCAGTGCTGTGTATCTACTATTAATCCATTTATACAAAAATTACAACTTGTGGATCAGGATAAAAAAAAACAAATAAGTAGTTTAATTAGCTGATAATCTTTTTTGCAAACCATAATACCCAAACGGGTTAAAATGCAAACATAATTTACACAATTATGCATATAACCAAGACGATGTGGTCTGCTACGGATCGATAACGAAGCCGTACAGTAACATACATGTATATAGATACATGTTCTGCGTCCCGTCATTTGAAAGACAATTTCTCTTTATTTTCAAGGAATCCCCATTGCGAGTAAGATTTTATTGAAATATTATTGTATGATGTTTATAAAATATCAAAATAAATAGGCATTTCAAAAAAGTTATTCCCAAAAGGCCGTTTAATCTTGAATTTAATTTGTTCATTTATTTGGAGGTAGATGTCAGCCATTAAGACTCCATATACCTGCAGTGGCGATCCAGAACTTTTCATTAGGGGTTTGGGGCAATGACTGACCTAAAAGGGGGGGCGCTCTAGTCATGCTACAGTGATTTCCTATATAATCAACCTTTTTCTTCAGGAAATGGGGTCGCCCTCCCCCCTCAACCCCACCCACCCGGATCTGCTTATAACCTGTCCCTTTTCTAATATATATTTTTGTTTAAACATGATATATATGTCCATGTATATTTCCAGATATTTATGTACCAAAATGGAGACCTACACCTATATAATGATCTGATTTGCGCTACATTGCCATTCCCTCTTAAAACATTTTTAAAACAAAGCTTATCGACACTTGCAAATTCCTACAGTCTATTTTTGATGTCAAATGGGTGCAAATTTACAAATAATGCCGGAAACATCTGACACATTCACAAAATTTTAATGTGGTTTTAACCGCAACACGATAAATACTACTAGCATCAGACACTTAATTAGAAATAACCCTGACCGTTTTAAATTTCCCACCCTTTTCATATATCAATGAAGCTTGAAAGACCTATTCAAGCTATCCCTATAGTCTTCCCCTGGGAATTAATGCATTAAGTTCCATGATAAGAAAAATATATAGTATGAGAATAGGGAATTTAACTAACGGATCCAGAAATGTTATACGTGGGGAGGCACACTGACTGCCTAAGATGGGGGGGGGGGGGGGGGGGGGGGGGGGGTCCGCTCTGGTCATGCTTCAGTGATTCCCTATATAATCAACAAAACTTCCCCTAGAAACCCGGGGGCTCCCTGGTCCCCTCTAAATCCGCCTCTGAATTTGACACATCCTCTTTTATAATTTTGACGACTCCTCTCCCAAAAACAACAGTTAAAGATGCTTTTCGAGCATCTGTACAATTTTGTAGCAGGCTATTCTTCCGACTAAACTTTTGTCTTCCAAAGGTAATCATTCAGTTTTGGAATGTTGACCTTGCTATTGAAATTTTATAATTAAAAAACACAAGTTGTGCACATTGACAACGCTCCAGTCTGAACACTCTTAAATTATCCAGTAAAACTGACAAGGAAACTTATCAGTAACTGCATAACTTCAAATTAACATGTCATTTATATCAACCCCATGCAACTAGGTACACAGCTGCGTTCAATGAAACATGATCACAGATAAAAATAGATGTAAATTCTGATTCAGATCCTTTCTTTTCGATACAACATATAAAAAAAAAGAAAAAAAAAAAGGGGGGGGGGGTGTTCAGAAGAAGAATTATCTTTAATTTTAAATAAAACTAATGTATTGAAATTATTTAAAAGGTGAATGTGTAATATAAGCTTATAATATATTTTAGACGGTTCAATAGAAAAGTATATTGATGTATTTTTAAAAAGAGATCATATTACTCTATATACCTTTAACTTAAGGGAAAAAATACATCACCAAAGATTAACCAAAATATTTTAACTGACAATACTACTGTGATAAAAAGTTACTATAAAACATCTTTACACATTAAAGACATGAATTTAGGAACACGAACATATATATATATTTATATATATGAGCTACCATTTGATTTTTATGGGGGGGCTAGGATGAAAATGTTGTCCTGCATTTTTTTTTTAGCTGTAATCTCTGTCCTGCCTTTTTATTTTTCACTCTGTTCGGTCCGGGAATGTGTAAATAGCAAAACCAGAAACCAAGAAACCAGAAATCAGAAACCAGAAACCAGAAACAAGAAACAAAAAATATAAAAAATATGTAATGTTGAATATTATTTTTTTAATAACTAAATATAATTGACATAATATAATTACACATTTATATTAAACTGATAAGGACTGTTCTTTATGCATCTGCTGTAGCTGAAAACCTTATCAGATGAAACAAAACTTATATACAAAAAAGTGTCAGTTCAGTGTTGGACTGCATACTTAACTTGTTACATTGAAAGGATGACATTGATTATAGATGTTTTAATATTGTTTTATATTCTGGCTGTAAACATATCTTTCAAGTGGCATTTTGAGTACAAATTGTGTCATGTTATTTAATCATTTAAATAAATAGTGATCAGAATACCACAAGTGAAATTGGAAAAAAAAAATCAGTTACACTGTTCATAGTTTCTATGTAAAAATGAGTAAAAAAGAATAAACAGCTGCGCCATGAGCGCATGATACGCCCGTCACATTTTCTAAAAATAAGGTTTAATAACTTCTAAATGTCATATCAGAAATTTATGAATAATTAAAGGGAGGTTATCTTAATAGATATTAACCAGGCACCAAAGTTTAATGAAAACTGCTCAAAGCAATAAAGGTATTGTCTGAAAACTAGAAAATCACCCTTTTTATGAATAAAATCCCACAACTAGGAAATATAAAATTTAAAATCTATAAAAATTGAAAGGGAGCTTACGTCAATAGATATAAACAATTCACCAAAGTTTCATGAGAACTGCTGATAGCATTTTTGAGTTATTGTCCGAAAACTGGAAAATCCCCCTTTTTTAATGAATAAAACCCCATAACTCGGAAACATAAATCTGAAATTTATTAAAATCGAAAGGGAGCTCACGTCAATAGATATAAACAAAAATGTTTAGGCCAGGGATAGCTGATGAGGATAGGCTTAGATCTACATGACCGTAACAGAAACAACTCTTATAGTATTAAGAACACAGTCCCGGCTCTATGTTTCTTTTCTAAAAATACACACACAATAATTATACTACAAGCAAGTGTTTCTTAAAAAAGTATAAAAATAAATGCCGAAAAAAATGTATTCCAAAACAAGAAAAATTTGTCATACATTGAGTATACCAGCTCTTAATTACTCTAAATCTATGCACATAATACTTTGTAAATGAAATTAATTTCGAAGGATACTGGATTGGTCCTGGGCCTATTTGATTTAAATATAGGGTAGTGATTCAAAAAAACAGATTAGTTATTTTCTTGGGGTAAAAATGTATAATATTTATGTAGTAGAATTAAGAATGGAAATCTACATACCTTTCACTGCATCAGCATAGGTCTTCTTCAGGAAAACTTTTTTAGACATAGTTCCTAAATTTTAAGTTTGGTTCGACTGGTTGAACAGATGATTATGAGATTTACTTATTAAAACAATGAAAAAAGGAAAGAAAGGAAATCATAAATCAAATTCAGAGGTGATATTTCTTTAACTTTATAATTGTTTTACATCAGCAACCCTTTACTATAGTAAACACACTTTTAAAAGATCTATAAAAAATGTCAACCTTTCAACACAAATAAAAATCTGTACCAAGTTATGTTTGTGGTCTAACACTGAACTGACACTTTATAATTGTTTTACATCAGCAACCCTTTACTATAAAGTAAACACATGATTAAAACATCTATAAACAATGTCAACCTTTCAACACAATTAAAAATCCAACACTGAACTGACACTTTTTTGTATATAATTAAGTTTTATTACAATTGATAAGGTTTTCAGCTACAGCAGGTGTCTCATCCTGCCTTTTTTTTTTTACTCAAAACTCCTGTCCTGCCTATTTTTTCAAATTTCATCCTAGCCCCCCATAAAAATCAAATGGTAGCTCCCTAACTTCAGTGAAAATTGAAAAACAGTTAGTGAAATATGAATTGTACAACTCAACATGTATTGATTGGTAAATGCAAAATTATGTCCGTAACGCGTTCATCTCCATGTATACAACTAAACTGACATTTTCAGTTGGAATGATTTCGGAGAAGTAAAGGGTTTTTGTTTCTTTGATTAATAACTATCTAGGTTTTACAAAGTATTCAAAAAGTCTTGTTTTGGCCTCTATTATTATAACAATTTTAAGCAATATATCCTTAACCCCTAAATCAACCCAACCTTTCTTTTGTGGAATGAAACCTCAGTGGCGGGTCCATGCATAATTTTGCATAAGGAGGGGCCCGTCGACTGACCTAAAAGGGGGCGCTCCAGTCATGATTCAGTGATTCCCTATACAATCAACCATTTTGTTCCCACAAAAATGGGGAGGGGGCCTCTGGGTCTTATGAATCTTGTGCTTTAAATTATAGATATTATTACTAGTATACTGATATTCCGAAAATCATTAAAAATACCCATTTGTATTCTTCACCAACGCTAGCAGAGGGGCATTATGTTTTCTGCTTTGTGCGTCCGTTCATCTGTTCGTCGTCCGTCTGTCCCGCTTTAGGTTAAAGTTTTTGGTCAAGGTAGTTTTTTTATGAAGTTGAAGTCCAATCAACTCGAAACTAAGTACACATTTTCCCTATACTATGATATTTCTAATTTTAATGCCAAATTAGAGTTTTGGCCCCAATTTCACTATCTACTGAAAATAGATAATGATAGTGCGAGTTGGGCATCCGTGTATTGTGTTTACATTCTTGTTTGCACTTTACTCCTGAACGGTTTGAGCTATAACCAACAAAATAAAACCAAACCCTCCCTCCGTTGTGCAAATATTTGTAGTATAATTTTATAGATATCAATACACTTTTACACAAGTTATTGTCCGGAAACCAGAAAAACGTTGTTTTGCTTATTATGGGACCATAACATTCAAATTCTAATTTAACGCTATCATTGATTACTCATCATTTGCACAGGTCTGATCTGCATTTCTTTTGCGCTGATTTTTTTTTATTTCTTTTTTGCCGAATTTGTGTTTCATTTGCGTTGTTTGTGTACATGTTACTTACAGGGTCGTTTTGATCATTATAAATCTCTTCCGTTAGCCAGTACATAAGTTATGAATTGTCAATCATAACATGTATATAACTGTTGTAACATACTCAAGAGGAGGTGAAAGTAGGCTTCCGAGCAGGATTATAAAAAAGAATTTAGATGTGGTATGGTTGCCAATGAAACAACTCCCCACAAAAGACAAAAATGACACAGAAATTAACAACTATGGGTCACCATTTGGCCTTCGACAATGAGCAAAGTCGATACCTCATAATCAGCTTAAAAAAGGTCCCTATCTGACGATGTAAAAAAATTCAAACGAGAAAACGTACGGCTTAATTTTTGTACAATAAATGAACGAAAAACAAATATGAAACACATAAACAAACGACAACCATTGAATAACAAGCTCCTGACTTGGGACAGGCACATTACATAATGTTTCGGGGTTAAACATGTTAGCGGGATCCCAACCATCGCCCTAACGTGGGACAATGCCAATGGTATAACTGTTTAAAAAAATACCAGTAAAATTAAGATAAAAGCACTCTGTTTACATCCATGAAAATCTGCACCGTTATTCTTACAGTTTTCAACGCGTGCAGCCGACCAGCAATGAGATGGCTAACTTGAAGTTCAGCATATACAAGTACAACATCTTAGAATGCATGGATGACGGCTTCGAGCGTCAGACATAATGTCAAACGTGAAGCAATCCTCGATTTCATGGGGGAAGGAATGGTCACCGCAAAACTGCGATAGCCATTTACCAATTTCACTTGAGTTTTCTCTCTACTAGCCCAACAGACTAGACCCCCCCCCCCCCCCCCCACACACACACACAGTTATTTCTGCGCCAGATGAAAACGACAGCAGCCTATTTGCAGGGAACAACAATTATTATAACAATTTATAACATGTGTATATAAATATAGCGAACAGTAGAGGTTTGTAATAATAATGATGATAATAGTAATAATAATCGGTGCAAAAGAGAGATCGAATATTTAAAAAAATGTTGAAATTCAATACTGGTCCGAGCCATTTGTGACGATTCATCTCTGATATAAGTTTGATTCACAATTGACAAGAATTTTACATGAGAGGTGGCTGGACAGAAACGCCCATGAAAAAGTTTTATGTCTACCGCAACGCATGTCGCGTAGGGTGATATATACATTTAAGAATTATAAAGAAGAACAAGGCTGACTGCCAGGTTGTCAAAATATATATTAGAGCGATATTTTTGACACGATTATTAATAAGAACTTTTTTTTTACATGTACATGTATGTACTAATTTCCGAAGTTAACAAAAATGAATTCCGATCGTCATCCCGTTCACAAAAAATTATAAGTTATATATCATACCGCCTATATATGATTGTCACACAGTCATGTCCAATGGCGAACAAGGCGGGTGCAAATAGCAGAAAGAAGTGTGTTTTTTTTTATTAATTAACTAGTGTGTGTTTACGCCATGTATCTAAATTTGGGCGAATGAAAAAAATAATGTATTGGCGAAAATGAAAAGATGTTCATCGAATGTTTTAGAAAGACTACATAAAAAAGGAGATGTGGTATACTTACCAATGAGACATGTAACTATCCACAAAAGACCAAAATGACACAAATATTATTAACTATAGGTCACCGTACGGCCTTCAACAATGAGCAAAGCCCATACCGCATAGTCGGCTATAAAAGGCCCGATAAGACAATGTAAAACAATTCAAACGAGAAAACTATGCCGGGTAATTCAGATTTAAATGAATATAGTATAAAATTTTAGGAACTACATATGCATGCAGAAGATCCCTCCCCATCCCCCTTGTGACACCACTGCATAAAACAACATAGGTTTGCATACATTTCATTTAGCAAAAAGCAATACAGAAGTAAAACGTAAATTATGTGTGTCTATAAGTCACGTTTAAATACCCCAGCCATAGTTGATTTAGTCCAATTATTAGTTATAATGTATATGAATGTATATTTGAAAAAAATATCCTAGTATATATATATAAAAGAAGATGTGGTATGAATGCCAACGAGACAACTCTCCACAAGAGACCAAAATGACACAGAAATTAATAATTATAGGTTACCCTACGGGCTTCAACAATAAGATAGGCCAATACCGCATAGTCAGCTATACAAGGCCACGAAATGACAATGTAAAACCATTCAAAAGAGAAAACTAACGGCCCTATTTATATAAAATATTGAACGAAAAAAAAAATACTAGTATGTAACACATAAACAAACGACAACCACTAAATTACAGGCTCCTGACTTGGGACAGGCACATTCTTATATTATGTGGCGGGGTTAAACCTGTTAACGGGATCCCAACCCCACTTAACATGGGACAATAGTATAACAGTACAACATAAGAACGAACTATTAAAATCGTTTGAAAATGGCTTAACTCATCTGATGACAAAACTACAAGTGGACGTGGCCGGGTACTTGTTCATCCCCCCAACAAAAAGACACTATAGGAACATATCTCAAAGTACTCGCAGTTAACTGACAGCTAGTTCAAAGCCACCAACAACTAATAAAACAAATCATGTATCTAAGACTAAATATGGAATTGCACATCACTATTATGCGTATAAACATCCCAGTTGTGGAACAAGAAATTTTTAAAAGTGGGTCTCAGTACTGCAGAAAAGAAGGGCCTGTGCCAGTCATGTTTCAGTGCTTCTCTTTATAATCAATAAAAAAAATTAAAAAAAAAGGGGGGGCCACCTGCTACCGCATTCCTTTGATACGCCTCTGCATCCTACAAGATATCAAGGTCGTTGCTTAAAAAAATGTAGGAGTAGCTCTAGATGCTGGTTATATACATAATTGTTAAGGTTCAACTTCCTTGCATTTAAGAATATTTGACAAAAATCAAGATGCATATATAGGAATACATGCATGAACATCTCAATTGTATGTTCAGGCAACCTCTGAAATATTAATTAAAAACAAAAATTTATAGTTAAAAAAATGTCGGAAGAGGAAGCAGGACAAACCATGATCTCTCTCTGCATTTTATAATAAAATGTATCCAACTACCTTGAATTTTGAGGATATTTGACTTAAAATGTTTCAGTTGCAACTCAAAAACTGTACGAGGTGATAGCCAGACAAACCAATCTATAGCTTGACGAACAGACGAACGGGTAGACGAACGAACCTGTAGGCGATAAATTAATATACCCTTCGATGAAAGTGAGGTCATAAAATAAGCTTGAAATTGCAGTTGATACTTATAAAAAATCAAAACCTCATAGTGCTCAGTTTGCTTAAACATTTCTCTTCAGCTTTATAGCCATGAGTTCTAAGATTTCTAAGATCGTAATACATTTGAGTTTCTGAATTGAAAGTTATTTTTCAGGGATGCGATGGTTGCTTTCTATCAAATTTTGTTTTTTGTTTTGTTCTTGTTTTTACATACTCTAGGCTATTGTTTCACATTTTGTCACATCGGGACATTTTATAAATTGTTACGTATATACATTTCGCATCTGTTGGTTTATTGTCGAAGGTCGTACGTCGAGTTTTTCGATTGAATCGATGGGTGCATGGATAGTTACAATACATGTGTCGGATCGGCAATTATAGAACATTTTCTGTTATATCCGTATTTTGCGTGGAATTCTCGCCGCGTTGAAGACCCAATTGCCTTCGTCTATCGTCTGCTTGTTTTCGAGTCGTTGTCTCTTTTACTTATTCTCAATAGCTGCAAATGTTAAATAACACCAAGATTAAAAGCACCAACAGCTAGTGTATAGTTCAGTTGGTTTAGGCGGATCCAGTGGGAGGGGGGGGGGCATGTCCCCCTCTCGTGGGATTTTTTTTTTAGTGATTATATACTATATAGGGAATCACTGACTTGAAAGACCCCCACTCACCTTAGGTCAGTCAGCACCCTGTCATGTATTTGTTAAAAATATATATATATATATTGCCATTCACTCTAAAAACGAAGCTAAATACTTAAACCCTCTTTTAAGAAAAGTTATATTGTTTCATTTTTACAATTTATTTTCAATAGCTGCAAATGTTAAATAACACCAAGATTAAAAGCGCCGACAGCTAGTGTATATAGCTCGGTTGATATAGGCGGATCCAATTTTTTTTTTGGGGGGGGGGGGCGGGCCCGGGTCCCCGTTTGTGGGAGATTTTTTTTATTGATTATATACCATAAAGGGAATCACTGACTGGAGATACCCCTCACTTTAGTTCAGGCAGCACCCTGTCATGTATTTGTTTAAAAAAAAAACCCAAATATATTGCCATTCACTCTAAAAAAGAAGCTGAATACGTAATCCTCTTTTAAGAAAAGTAACATTGTTTCATTTTTACAATTTATTTTCAATACTGCAACCAAGATTAAAAGCGCCAACAGCTAGTGTATAGCTCGGTTGGTATATTTAATAGAAAGATATTTGTAAATATGGTAAATAAACTCATCATAAATACCAGGATTGAAATTTTACATTCACGACAGACGGGTATTTCGTCTACAAAAGACTCATCAGTGACGCTCGACTAAAAAATGTTAATAAGGCCAAATGAAACTGACCATTTAACTTAAAAAATGGCGAAGTGCAAACATTTTTTTAGTTTTTCAACGCTATCCTCTTGACCACATAATGTGTTTTCATCAAAATTGGAAATGATAATATTTTATAAAGAAAAATCTTTACATACGTCGCATTATATATACTTGTATACTAACATATTGTGTTGTAAAATGATGCCCTTTATGGGTTCTTGATTAGATTAATAGAAAATTATATACTATTAACAAATTCAAAATATACTGCTTTACAAAAAAGTTAAACAACAGATACATTCAAGTCAAATTTCTGTTAAGTTTTTCCATTTTCAAGTAAAGAAAATCACGCATTATGGTTCCATTTCTTTCCTGTAATAATTAGATCACTTGCATACTTATAACACACACACTTTATTATTTGTTGAAATAGATTAAAATATGCGCTGCTGAACTTATATTAGTCAGTATAGTATATAGACGTGTATACCAAAGAGTTTAATTTCCTGTAGTGTTTGATAATGACCCAGTGACCTACAACTTTTATAATAAATAAACCACATAGGCAACGCTTCTGAATCAGTATAAAAAGTATGAATTATTTGTTAAACTAGTGTAAAATGTGGTGTGAAATAATTGGTAAAGGCAACGATATCCGGCCAATTAAATTGACCCGATGAGCTGACATGATGTTGAATTTATTTTGGAAATATTACACTTAATTTAACCTTACAATTTTTCATTATGTTTGTTTAGTCTATGTATTTGCCATAATCAAAATTGTTTTTTGTTTGTTTTGCAAATAAAGAATCATTATTTTGAATATTTTAATGAGAGCTAGAACCTTAAATAATCCATTATTTTCATTTTTGTTCTTAACTGAAAAAAATGGTAATACTAAATCCATTATAGCACAACCAAGTAAAAAAGTGTCCTTTAGTTTATACTTAAATCATAGATGAGATCATAGAACATTTCTAATCCGACAAAATGAAGATTAATAAAAAAAATCGTTTATTTGAAAAAAGGGGGGGGGGGGGGCTTTGATAACTGTTACCCTAGCTTGCCCTACAACATAATACCCCCCCCCCCCCCCCAAAGAATATAGATTTCGTATTCATATACATGTAAGTCTGAAAATCAAACCCGATAGAGTTAGAATTAGATTTTTAGGCTGACAAATATTTTCTGTCAATTTACATTTGCACAAGTCTGTCTACATGTTCACCAGTTTTTCAATCATCCACTAGTCTGTTTTTACTTTCACAAGTCTTTCTTATAGACCCCTAGTCTGTCCATATGATTTTCAACAGTCTGGCTATGTCCACAAGTCACTACGTTTTAACCGCGGTCTCTATGTGTCCGTCAGTCTGTCTCCGTGTTTACAAGTCGATATACATGTTTACCCGCCATATTACGTTTCTAACAGTTTGCCTTCATGTCCTACACGTCCACCAGTCTATATATATATATACCAGTCTGGCTACAAGTCTACAAGAATATTATTTGCATCATTGACTAAGTCTGTCTGGATATGTCGTCTGGCGGATTTGCTTGTCTCTCACATTCTGAAGATGATGATATTCCTCGTAGTGAAATCGTTAATACAATGTACCAGTACTTAAGTCTATCAGTGTCCATCTCCATGCAAGACTCGGGTCTGATGAAGGTTCTAAAACAATTAAAGATTCGTCTATACAGTCCTTCTGAAAGTCTTCTCGGTCAAATGCAAAAGAATGCCCGGTTAGCGCCTCTGGATTTGCCCGGGGCATGTGGAGGATCAGAAGATATCGACACACCAAATTCAGTTATTCGACGAAAAATTTCAACACCTATCTCATTTAACACCAACATTACACAATAATGTCAACATGGAGTCAGTAACTGAGGTAACATTAAGTTAATTTAGAAGTCAATATCTTGTATATTTCTGTATACAGTTTATAATGCATATATATCACTGTCATGAATCAAGGATGTGTATAGTAATAAGGGTCTTACTATCATCGGAACTTTGTTTTTTTTGGTAACACGCCATTATTCCGACAGCCCATTAATCCGACAGCCTATTGGTCCGACAACCAATTAGTCTGACAACCCAATAGTCCGACAACACATTGCTCCGACAGCCCAATACTCCGACAACGATAATTCCGACACTTATCAAGTCAAGTATCAGGATATCAGGGTAAAATAAAATGTGTCTGTCTGTATTATTACGTTTATATTTGTAATAACATATTTTAAGAAATAACTCCGTATATATAATACAAGGCTAAGGTAGTTCGTATACTTTCAATGTTAATTCTCAATTCGAAATCTGTATATAGAATAAAACAGAAAATAATATTTTATTTTCCAAATTAAAGGATTTATGTAAATCAACAACAAGCATTGATGGCGCGAGCTACTGATGATACCCTGCCCAAATATTTCGGTAGATAGAAAGTTTTTGAGTTGTGAATCTGAAAAAGCATTACACAGTATAACTGACTTATATAAACCTTGAAGTTAAATATCAGAAATTATGGTATTGTAGTACCTGAGAAAAATGTGACAAAAGTTTTCAACTTGGCTGTCATGTAATGAGTAATGAGTTTGAAAAAGCATCACACGATATAACTGACTTCAACAAACCTTTCAGAAATCCTTGTAATGTAGTTCATGAAAAAGATGCAACGAAAATAGTTATGGGACGGGCGGCGAACTGACGGATGGACGGTTGGACGGTTGGACGGACGGACAGACAGAGATAAAACAGTATACCCCCACTTTTTCGAAGCGGCGGCCAGTCTAATGATTGTGTCAACATTAAGACATTACAATACTAATATGATATAATTATATTTATAGCACTATAAGCCTCAGTCACAATCGGAGCTAAGACAAAATATAAAAAAAAATACGTATTAATATCAATTAACAGTCAGTATCCAGACATGTACTACATTATTCAAAAGAACTAACGATATGATCCTCATTTTTTTCTCCATAATAGTAAAGTTTTCTTGTGTTCACTTCGAAATTAATCATAATTGTCTAACGTTTTAAAGTTCTGATATGTGCTAGAAATATGGCGAAAGAATTCCTCCCTCAAATTATAATGAAGTGAGCATTCGATTGAAAAATGACGCTCATCCTAAACTTTATCAGCTGTACAATACGATTTTTTGAGTATTTAGCATTTTCAATTCTTCATGTAATGGAAGAGCACCGATTCTGAATTAACATATAAATTACCTTTCTTAAAATCAATGATATCTAAATATGTTTCTTCTTGAAACCAATTTTTAAATGAAAAATAAGTTTCCCACAAAACACATATTACTAAGTTTTTACAATTAAACAATTTGACAAAGACACAAGGACAAGAATGTCACACATTGTCTTATTCTACTAATTTGTTATTGTCTTTTATGCTGCACTCGTTCTACTTGAGCAGTCAAAATGCGTTGACTGTATATTTCTATGACATATACAGTCACTGACCCGATATCACTTTTCCTTATGCATATTTAGATAGAAATTGCCGAAATATTCATGTCCGTCATATTTGTTTTTCGTAATAAGTTTTGTTGTAAATCATCATGCAGTCCTGCATCTCCACCAATCATTAAAAAAGAGGCATATCTTTCTAGAATTTAAAATAATCTTAGGATACAAAATCGGTCTCCCAACAAAATATTGAGTGTCATCTCTCGGATTATGTCTGAACGATCGTTATTAGAAGTGCTACATGTACTGTCTCCGTATTTCGTGGATTCTCATTCCCGAACATGATACCGTATTCATGATTGATCATGATTGGAATTGCTCATCTTTTCTGAGCACATATTTCGTCCTATTTGTCTTCTTATTTTTTAGGTTCTGGGTACGTATTTGTCTCAGTTTGTTTTTCTAATTTTGACTGACGCTATTTTATCCCATTATTTCTGCAACAAAATAAATTTAAATAAAACTCAGATGAGTGATACAAGGAGAGAAAGTGTTGCGACCAAAGAGGGCGGGTAGTGTTTTCCAACTCCGATGTATTATTTATTTATGTAGTTCATAGTGGGGGAACCTCACTCCCCTGATACGCGAAAAGGGGGATTCGAAGATCTAGTGAAAAGAAGGTAGATCAAGACACACATGCAAGAAATAGCGAGCTAGAACAGCACAGACTGATAGTAGACACACAAACAACGAAATATAAAGATAAATAAAGTAACTAGACACGCAAAACGAAAGAGGGGCGAGGTTAAGGACTGAGCAGTTGCTATAATTATGTGTATCAACTCCAATATACTGAGACAAAATTAATGTCCGCATGCAAAAAATAATTGGAATCAAAACGGACAACCACAAATATCAGAGAGCGGAGTTTTTTTTTTTTTTTTTTTTAGAGAAAATTTATCCATACACTAAGAAAAACGCATATTGTCGGAATAATGGGCTGTCGGAGTAATGGGTTATCGTAATAATGGGCTGTCAGAATAGTACATGTTGTCGAAGTATTGGGCTGTCCGAATAATGGTTGTCAGACTAATGGGATGTCACCATTTTTTTTACCCTCCCCCTTTTTTCCAATATCCGTTATTTTTTCGTTTTCTATTTTAAAATTCACTCTCTTTAGTAATATATCCGTGACCGCTGTGGATAGTAAACTTGGAAATTCCCAATTGATAGTAAATAGCAAAACCAAGTAATTTGTAGTGTATTTATGTTCTAATGACACGTAGACAGACGCGAAAAAAATAAATAATACGAAAGTGAGAAAACGAAAATATAACAGATTTTGGAAAAAAAGGGTAGGGTAAAAAAATGTCCTGTACCCAAGTACCTATGCTTACTATTAACGCAATAATTTGAGAAATATATATTAAGGGTTATACTAATATGTGAATATTATGAGTCCAGGTAACTCGATCAACTTGATTTGTACGTATGAAAAATTATATTTATTATCTGGTCATGTCCCGCGTTTTTTTTTTGTAATGTTGTTATAATAACAGTGTAAGTTAAGACCAAAAAGTAGACCAGGAAAATACTTTATTATCTTTACTAGTTAATTTCTGGAGATCATGTGTCTGTCATTTATTCTGTTATTCATGTTAAATTATTTGAATATATAGCATATAATTTGGTTTATAATTGTTTCGACAGCTGCATTTTATTGCTCGTTTGAGAAGTTCTTCTCTTAATGATCCATAACGACTTTCGGGTGATTGTTTTTGTTTCTGTGTCTCGTCGAGAATTTTATAGCTTAGCAGTCAGATAGCGGTCAGACCATAGGCGTTAAAATAATCATTATTGAATTATTTTGATAGATAACGCTGTCTTCTTCTTTTGATCAGTTTCGTTAGCAGTTCTTGTCTTACCAAAAATAATATTCTGGAATTAATACAACACTTTTAATATATATGCAAAGTTTAGTTTTAACTTTTGAATGTTTTTTACGGATTACTTAACATTATGGCTTCTCGGAGAAAAAGGAAATCTACAAGTCGGTTTTCTCCGGATTCAATTGAAATCAGCAGACAAGAAAATGACTGTTCGTCTTGGACAGTTAAGAAGTTCAAGGAAGAACTGACAAATATTGGAATAAACATTACTTCAAAATTAAGTAAAACAGTGTTACAACAAATTTATTTTGATAATCTCAAATCAGTTTCCGAACCTGAACAATTGTCAAATGAAGACCAGGAAGTCTCGCCAACTTTACCTAATGTGACCAGTAATTCGTCTAATGAGCTTCCACTTTTGATCGGAAATTTAACCGAAGTTGTTATAGGATTAAGGGATTCAATGAATTCTAACACCAATAGGAATAATTCTAATACTTCTTTATCAGCGGATTTTTCCGGGAATATACAAGATTCAAGACGAAATAGATTTCAACAAGTGCACACAGCAGATGAGCATGTGTTTTCATTATACAAATGGTACGGTGTTTCTCCTAGTGAAAGCGATTGCGGGATAAATCCCACCCTTAACACATCTACAGCTACTATTAACGGAGTGCCGTCATCATCTGTTCCTTTTTTGGATATAATTTCACCATCGCTTAAAAAGCAAATTATTGAAGGTAGGGACGTTAATTTAGCCGGATTACTTATGAAAGATTACGAATCCGTTCAGGCAGCTAGTACTTTACTTACTAGCAGTGGTCTTGAAATTAATTTGCCAGGAAAAAAGGATATCCGGCTACATAGAACGCTCACTATTAAAGAGTTCGTTTGCGCTTTTGGCAAATATAAACGCGTCATGTGTAGGGTTTTTCCTCAACGCAATGAAGAATTAGATTGTTACTTAGCTAACATTTTACAAATTGAATCTAGCTACGGTGAAAAATTTTACGAATATCATAAGCTTTTTGCTGCCAAAGCTGCAACTGCACTTCGCGATTTCAAAGTTAAATTTGACTGGGGAGTTAAAGACAATGACATTCTTACGCTTTTAGCACCTCATGCAAGGCCAGAAGTTTGTAGACTTTGTTACGCTATTGATCACGGAACAAATTTTTGCCCTCTTTCTTCTCAATCAGTAGAACGTAGTACTTATCCGAGGAATATACCTTCTTCCGATCGCGTCGATAGGAGGGGCAGAACACGAGTTTTGCACGATGGGAAAGAGGTCTGCAATAACTATAACACGGCAAGGGGGTGTGCCAGACCGGGTTGTTCTTTGACTCATATTTGCAGTTCTTGTTTCGCTTTTCATTCCGCCTTTAACTGCAACAAAGATACTCAAAGGAACAAATCTTCTAGAGGGTCGACTACAATCAACGAAAATACAAAATGACTAGTAACAATTCCTGTTATCGAAAATTCACCTATCAATGTTAACTTGTTACGTGATTTATTGCAAACGCATCCAGATATAAATTTTGTTAATTATCTTTGTAGTGGTATTAACGAGGGTTTTGACACTATGATTAAATGTACTGATTTACCGACACTTGAATGTAAGAATAACTTTTCTGCTCGCTCTCAACCTTTATCTGTGCGGGAACTTATTAACAAAGAATGTGAAAAAGGTTTCTTGTCAGGTCCGTATAAAATTCCACCGTTTAACTATTATCGAGTCAGCCCTTTGGGACTTGCTGTCGGAAAGTACTCCGGGAAAAAGCGTCTTATATTGGATTTATCAGCCCCACATGACGATGATGATAATTGTAGTATTAACGACTTGATCAGTAAGGAAGATTGTTCAATGACGTATGTCAGAATAGATGATGCAATCAAAGTTATACGAAAATTAGGTCGTTTTTCATTGTGTTCAAAGTTCGATATAGAGGCCGCTTTCAAACAATTAGGTATAAGAAAGGACCAGTGGCATTTATTTTGCATTAAATGGTGTAAAGAATACTTTTTCTTTAATAGACTAGCGTTTGGTTGTAGAAGCTCGCCAATTATTTTCGATAACTTATCCAGAGCGATTTGTTGGATTGCTACTAATATCTACAAAATTGAATATATATTTCATCTTTTAGACGATTTCTTGACTATAGATAAGCCTGATTCTTGCGCAGAGAGAACTATGGCATTAATGACTACTCTTTTTAAAAGACTTAATATTCCACTGGCTAAACACAAGGTTGTAGGCCCTTGTACAGTTATCGAATATTTGGGTATTATACTTGATACGGAAAAGATGGAGACCCGCTTGCCTTTAGATAAAACAAGTCGCATAAGTGAATTTATCAAGAAGTTTTTAAACAGACAATCTTGTACTAAACGTGAACTTCTACAATTGTTAGGGCATTTAAATTTTGCTATGCGGGTTATAATTCCGGGTCGTTCTTTTGTCTCATACCTAATATCTTTATCAACAACTGTCAAGGATCTCAAAGACAAAATATATTTGACCGATGAATGTCGTACCGATTTGCGTTTTTGGTACTCGTTTTTGGTAAACTGGAATGGCATTAATATGTTTTATGATTCTGACTATACTAGTGTTAAGGATATCGAACTATATACAGATGCGGCTTCTACCATTGGTTATGGTGGCTATTTCAAGGGAAAATGGTTTTGTTCTCCTTGGCCGGATGATTTAAATTCTCCATGCGAAAAGAAATTTTCCATGGCTTTTCTAGAACTCCATCCTATAGTCGTTGCAGCCATCTTATGGGGTCATTCATGGACAACTAAAAGAATCTTATTTCGATGTG
This sequence comes from Mytilus edulis, assembly GCA_019925275.1. NCBI lineage: Eukaryota > Metazoa > Mollusca > Bivalvia > Mytilida > Mytilidae > Mytilus > Mytilus edulis. The sequence continues at coordinate 113,606,772 of CM034360.1, forward strand.
ACAATGAAGCCACCGTACATATTGTTAATAAAGGTCGTTCCAGATGTTTATTGATAATGAAACTTATGAGAACTCTTACTTTGTATGCCTGTATAAATAATTTTTGTTTTCGCGCCGAACACGTTCCTGGAGTTCAGAATAATATCAGTGACTCTCTTTCTCGTTTACAGCTAGAGCGGTTCAAGATACTTGCACCTTTAGCGGACAAAGTACCTCACAAGTGCCCGCCAGTCTCACGAGTAATGTGGCATTAAAGTCTACAGTATCGGATTTATGGCGACATGTGTTATCAACTAGAACATCTCAGACGTATAAAGTTGGATATCGAGCTTATACTGCATTTCTGGCTAATAACGGGGTTGTCTGGTTAAATAAACCTATGCCTCCGCTTTCTGAGGATATTTTGATTTATTTCGTCGCACATTGTTACAAAAACTTGAGACTTTTACATACAACCATTAAATTGTATTTATGTGGAATTCGGTTTTATTATATCCAAAGTAACTGTGACCATCCATTTGATTATACAAATGAATCGACACTCCTTAGACTCAATATGATAATGCGCGCCGTCAAACGTATACAAGGAGAGCATAATTCAAAACCACGTCTTCCTATTACTTTTCAGGTACTTGGGAGAATTTGCAATTCTCTTAGAGCAGGTGTTTTCTCTACCTTTACTGATTGTATGTTAGAAACGGCCTGTACAGTAGCCTTTTTTGGATTTCTTAGATGTGGTGAATTTACAGTTTCAAAACATTTTGATTCTACTGTAAATCTAAGTGTAACGGATGTTGAGATTCTCGATTCTTATGCTATTTTACACCTTAAAACCTCAAAAACAGATCCTTTTCGTAAAGGTGTCAGTATACAGCTTCACAAATCCGATCATACCATTTGTCCTTTCTCTGCTGTCCAAAAGTATATTGCAATCAGGAAGGGTAGAGAAGCATCTTTTTGTTTTTCAGATCCATTGTTTGTCAAAGAGAATGGTAACGCTTTAGACCGGGACTTTTTCATCAGAAGTCTAAGACATGTACTAGATATTTGTGGGTACAACTCAAGCTTATACAATGGTCATTCCTTTAGAATTGGTGCCAGTACATCGGCAGGATCCGTTAATATTCAAGATCATCTTATCAAAACACTTGGTCGGTGGACATCAGACAGTTATTGTCGTTATATTCGTATTTCCAATGACACTATTCGAAAAGCACAGAAGTCTTTGACATTGTCTAAAAATACCTGAGTGATATTTGATATGTGGACATTATCGAACTTGAATGAATTACCAAGGACAATGAACTTTAATGTGAACTTGTTGACCATTACAGAACTTTTATGCGAATTACTATACTTGTTATGAAGTATTCAGCCATACGAAGAGTTGCTGTTTGTCTTGCGATACACTTGGACTTATATTTGTACATTATCGTTTAGCAGAAGAAACAATGTATTTTAACTTTAAGTCTTATCTATATAGTGACAATTATTTGAATTCGAATTTACCGATTTCATAGAATATTCAGTCGTTCGAAGAGTTGCTGTTTTCACCTGATACTTGTTGGATTTATATTTCACTGTGTTTACAGAACTTGTGTCATTGAGTTTTTTGCCAAAAAACGCGTATTTCAATTTAGAACCTGCTTGGAATGTGAAAAGAAACACATGTGAACCTTATAATTTTCTTAATATTCAGCCATGTGACGAGTTGCTGTTTTATTTTTCTAGATACATTCAAACTTTACAGTTATGTTTTGTGCATCATATTTGTATATATTCATTTTGTTTCTCTCTCTCTCTCTCTCTAATACTTTTTCAGCACATGCGACTTGAAGGCTCCCTTTATACCCCCTTTTGAATTCCACCTCACTTAAAATCTTACCACTTGGGGGATTTCTCAGCTCATATATATTTTTTTTATAATTTTTTATATAATCTGAGCAATGGCCATTCATTGCATTTTTTATCACTGGTCAGTCTTTTAAATGACAATTTTTTATCCCCCAAGTTCTATCAACTTACAACTCACATTTCATTAGTTATACTACAGTTGATAGGACAAGTCACGTCGAATTTCCTGTCAACCACTGTTTCGCAAGCATCAATAGTTCGCGCAAACTACGCTTTACAACAGCTCAGGATTCAGGGAATTCGACGGGAAAATATTTTCATAATTAGCAAAAATATTTTCAAAATTAGCTGAGATGATTTCCCAAGGGCAATACCTATATAATTTTATTTTTTGTAATAAATTTATATATCTTTTATATTTGTCAGTTTTTCTCTGTTGAAATGTATTCGTTTCAGTCAGGCATTTTGTCTCTGTTATAGCACCACCAGCCACTTAATTACAGACTTGGTACAGGTCATTAAGGTCAATTACAAGTGTATACCAGTTGTAACCTACAGACGGTAATCAATGAGTCCTTAACTATGTCACAACTTAGTTATTTATAGTATACCTTCATGGAGAAACTGTGTGGTATAAACATCTTTTAAACAATTATATTATATACGCATCATATCAATCTATCAATTAGGATACATTATTTTATTTGGCTTAATAACATATTATTGGTATTTAGTGCGACCGTGCACCTTTCGGTTGTCTCGAGTGTTTTCTATTATAGCAATGTTTAAGTCGTCATGTTGCGGGATTTTCAAATCCCAAAAGAAGAACACACTTCAAATTCTTCTTCTTCTTCTTTAGGTTTTCAGTAGTCCTTCAATGATCATTTTACCGACTTTTGATTTGAATTTTTCTTGAAGCTCAGTATTTTTGTGATTTTACTTTTTTTCACATTAAATTTAATAATTCAAGCAATGAAATGAAGCAAAAAGGTATTATTCTATGAAAACTAGCATTATACGATACAAATTTGATATAACTTTAAGTATGAAGATACATTTTCAACACAGGCTAAATCATATAAAGCGTTATATTAAAGCAAAACCATTTTTTTTAAAGATATGAGGAAGCAAAGGTTTCAATCCTTTGTTTGACTAAAATAAGCATCCCTTATCACATGATATTTATTAAAAGGTAAAAATCCTTTCTCAAATATTTGTTTAGAAAATGTTTGTTGTGTTTTATTATTTATACTGTTTAAATAGCTGTAATAAAATACAAAAAAAAAAAAATTAAAAAGTGTCTTTGCTTAAATTTTATCACTTTATAGAGGATATAGAATTTGTCACGTCCCAATGCTCTATTGAATGAAAAATACATCTTTGTTGTTGTCTGGGAATAAGGATGACTGAGTTCCAATCAAACATTCACCTTTCAGTGTACAGACATTTGTGTTCTTGTCATATTCTGCAGCAGTACAGGCTGGTTTTGTGAAGCACATTATTGTACAGTGAACGTTACTGTTCGCAACGGATGATTCTATGATAGGACCCTCGTATCCGAACCCGTTATATCCACATGCATAGGCAGTTTCAATCCTTGATTAATCTTAAATAGAAAAAAAAATCTATTGTAAAATTGAAAAATACGCATGTTTAGTATCAGAGACCTGCAAAGGATTTCATAGCCTTCAGTTACAAAGTGAGTGTTCTCCCACTAACAGAGGAGACAATACGTCCGTCTGAATACCAGACACTTACAGGGTATGTCATATTTCGGTGTTATATTAACCACGGTTTTTGTTAACGATTTTGAAACATATAAGTGAGTAAGTGATTATGAAATAATTGTATTTTAAGCTTTTAACCAACTTGTGATGCGTATTTTGGATTAGCCATGATTGTACATTGCAGTCCGGTGATCTGGGAATGTATAATGTATAGTTGTAAATGTATGATATGAATCTTTAAATGTGGAATATGAATCTGTAAATGTATAACATAATCTGTAAATGTTTGACATGTATTTGTCGAATAGTCCATAATATGCATCTGATTCGAGTGACACTGATGAGTCTTTTGTAGACGAATTGTGTGTCTGGCGCAAAAAATGAAATTTTAATCCTGGTATCTATGATGAGGTTATTTATCAATAGAGCTTTCAGTTTGATTCACTGGAGGATTTATGCTTAATTCAACTGCAATAGAAAGGATACATTTTATATATCTGTTTGGAAAAATGATCCATCATGTCCATAGTAGATTTTAACGTTTAATTACATCAAATTCTTATAAGAGCATGTCATCTTAACGGGTTCAATAATCCAAATTCTGCAGACCATTCTTTGATTTTTTCCTTGATGTTCGTTAAACATGTACTATAAATTTCCAAGATAATGAAGATTGGCTTTTTCTGATTACCTGATTTATTGAGGCTGTTTATGGTATCACTATAGACCTCTACTTCACATATTGCAAGGTGTTCTGAATCTCTACGTTTAATCCGGACAAACCTCCCTCTAGTGTTAGGGGGGCACATTATAGTGACTCTCGGGTTTGCTGTGGCCTGATAGTGACAGTGAAATACCTCTCCTTCATCTAAATTGACCCACCTATTACATGAACATGATGGCACGATAACTTCAACATCATAATTGGCCAGTTGTTCAACTGAAAAATATGATAGTATTAGAGTAAGCTCATATTTAATATGGAGTTATTATATTACATGTAGAAGTTTACTGATTTGACACGTATCTACAAATATTTGTTTGTGTTTAGTTTGTTGATACAAGATTAATGGTTCCGTGAGAAGAAATATCTACAAAATAAGGCAAAAATTTGTCTCGTTGAGACACTCATATATAAAGTATTGTTATAACTATATTAATTGACACCAATACCAAATAAAAATGGTTAGTGTATAGTGTGTAAAGACTAGTACCGTCTAAGTAAGGTAAGCATTTGATTCGTTAGGAGGATAACCCACTAATCTAGATAGGATTATGGTTCGCTGAGACAAGTATCTACAAGTTATGTAAATATTTGATCGATGAACAGTATCGAGGTAATAATAACTAATTGAGGTAATTAATTGGTTCGTAGAGACACGAATCCACTAAACAAGGCAAGTGCTTGGTTCGTAGAGACACGAATCCACTGAATAAGGCAAGTGTTTCTACTAAATAAGGCAAGTGTTAGGTTCGTAGAGATAAGAATCTACTAAATAAGGCAAGTGTTTGGTTCTTGGAGATAAGAATCTACTAAATAAGGCAAGTGTTTGGTTCGTAGAGATAAGAATCCAATAAATAATGCAATGTTTGGTTCCTAGAGATAAGAATCTACTAAATAAGACAAGTGTTTTGGTTCGTAGAGATAGGAATCTACTAAATAAACTAATCATAGATACCAGGACTAAATTTTGTATATACGCCAGACGCGCGTTTCGTCTACAAAAGACTCATCAGTGACGCTCGAATCAAAAAAGTTAAAAAGGCCAAATAAAGTACGAAGTTGAAGAGCTTTGAGGACCAAAATTCCTAAACGTTTTGCCAAATACAGCTAAGGTAATCTATGCCTGAGGTAGAAAAGGGTTAGTATTTCAAAAATTCAAAATTTTGTTAACAATTAATTTATAAATATAACCATATCAATGATAATTCATATCATCACAAAAGTACTGACTACTGGGCTGGTGATACAATCGGGGAAATAAATCTCCACCAGCAGTGGCATCGACCCAGTGGTTGTAAATAAACTCATCATAGATACCAGGACTAAATTTTGTATATACGCCAGACGCGCATTTCGTCTACAAAAGACTCATCAGTGACGCTCGAATAAAAAAAAATTAAAAAGGCCAAATAAAGTACGAAGTAGAAGAGCTTTGAGGACCAAAATTCCTAAACGTTTTGCCAAATACAGCTAAGGTAATCTATGCCTGAGGTAGAAAAGCCTTAGTATTTCAAAAATTCTAAATTTTGTTAATTGATAATTTATAAATATAACCATATCAATGATAATTCATATCAGCACAAAAGTGCAGACCCCTGGGCTGGTGATACCAGTTAGACAAGTGTTTGGTTCGTAGATACACGAATCCACTGAATAAGGCAAGTGTTTGGTTCGTAGAGATATGAATCTACTAAATAAGGCAAGTGTTTTGGTTCGTAGAGATAGGAATCTACTAAATAAGGCAAGTGTTTGGTTCGTAGAGACATGAATCCACTGAATAAGGCACGTGTTTGGTTCGTAGAGACACGAATTCACTGAATAAGGCAAGTGTTTGGTTCGTAGAGACACGAATTCACTGAATAAGGCAAGTGTTTGGTTCGCAGATTTAATAATCTACTAAATAAGGCAAGTGTTTTGGTTCGTAGAGACACGAATCCACTGAATAAGGCAAGTGTTTGGTTCGCAGAGATAATAATCTACTAAATAAGGCAAGTGTTTTGGTTCGTAGAGATAGGAATCTACTAAATAAGGCAAGTGTTTGGTTCGTAGACACACGAATCCACATAACAAGGCAAGTGTTTGGTTCGTAAAGATAATAATCTACTAAAAGAGGCAAGTGTTTGGTTCGTAGAGACACGAATCCACTGAATAAGGCAAGCGTATGGTTCGTAGATACACGAATCCACTGAATAAGGCAAGTGTTTAGTTCGTAGAGATATGAATCTACTAAATAAGGCAAGTGTTTTGGTTCGTAGAGATAGGAATCTACTAAATAAGGGAAGTGTTTGGTTCGTAGAGATATGAATCCACTGAATAAGGCACGTGTTTGGTTGGTAGAGACACGAATTCACTGAAGAAGGCAAGTGTGTGGTTCGCAGATTTAATAATCTACTAAATAAGGCAAGTGTTTGGTTCGTAGAGACACGAATCCACTGAATAAGGCAAGTGTTTCTACTAAATCAGGCAAGTGTTAGGTTCGTAGAGATAAGAATCTACTTAATAAGGCAAGTGTTTGGTTCGTAGAGATAAGAATCCACTAAATAATGCAATGTTTGGTTCCTAGAGATAAGAATCTACTAAATAAGACAAGTGTTTTGGTTCGTAGAGATAGGAATCTACTAAATAAACTAATCATAGATACCAGGACTAAATTTTGTATATACGCCAGACGCGCGTTTCGTCTACAAAAGACTCATCAGTGACGCTCGAATCAAAAAAGTTAAAAAGGCCAAATAAAGTACGAAGTTGAAGAGCTTTGAGGACCAAAATTCCTAAACGTTTTGCCAAATACAGCTAAGGTAATCTATGCCTGAGGTAGAAAAGGGTTAGTATTTCAAAAATTCAAAATTTTGTTAACAATTAATTTATAAATATAACCATATCAATGATAATTCATATCATCACAAAAGTACTGACTACTGGGCTGGTGATACAATCGGGGAAATAAATCTCCACCAGCAGTGGCATCGACCCAGTGGTTGTAAATAAACTCATCATAGATACCAGGACTAAATTTTGTATATACGCCAGACGCGCGTTTCGTCTCAAAAGACTCATCAGTGACGCTCGAATCAAAAAAAATTAAAAAGGCCAAATAAAGTACGAAGTAGAAGAGCTTTGAGGACCAAAATTCCTAAACGTTTTGCCAAATACAGCTAAGGTAATCTATGCCTGAGGTAGAAAAGCCTTAGTATTTCAAAAATTCTAAATTTTGTTAACAGATAATTTATAAATATAACCATATCAATGATAATTCATATCAGCACAAAAGTGCTGACCCCTGGGCTGGTGATACCAGTTAGACAAGTGTTTGGTTCGTAGATACACGAATCCACAGAATAAGGCAAGTGTTTGGTTCGTAGAGATATGAATCTACTAAATAAGGCAAGTGTTTTGGTTCGTAGAGATAGGAATCTACTAAATAAGGCAAGTGTTTGGTTCGTAGAGACATGAATCCACTGAATAAGGCACGTGTTTGGTTCGTAGAGACACGAATTCACTGAATAAGGCAAGTGTTTGGTTCGCAGATTTAATAATCTACTAAATAAGGCAAGTGTTTTGGTTCGTAGAGACACGAATCTACTAAATAAGGCAAGTGTTTGGTTCGTAGAGATAAGAATCCACTAAATAAGGCAAGTGTTTGGTTCGTAGAGATAAGAATCCACTAAATAAGGCAAGCGTATGGTTCGTAGAGACAATAATCCACTGAATAAGGCAAGTGTTTGGTTCGTAGAGACAAGAATCCACTAAATAAGGCGAGCGTTTGGTTCGTAGAGACAAGAAATCATTACATAAGGCAGGTGTTAAGTTCTTTGCGATAAGTTCAGATAAAGATTAGTATTTGCTTCGTTGAGACAATTACTTACTATGTTAGGTAAGTATGTGTTTTGTTGAGACAAGTATCAACCAATTATAGTTTATATTTCATTCTTTATTTCAAGTATTGACATAGTATAGTTAGTATTTTTTTTATAAGCAAAGTAAGTATTTTGTTAGTTGAAATATTTATCATCTACGGAAAGTTAGTTTCAGGGTTCCCTGAGACAAGTATCTACATAGTAAGGTAAGTATTTGGATTTGTTTATATTTAAAATGCACATTAGGCTATCACTTTTGAATATACATGATATAAACTGTACAAATAAATTTCATGTTCAAATTTTAAACCAATTAAATTACGTCTGGTTGATATCGCTTAACTTGATAAAAAATTGAAAGTCATTCTGTAAAATTATTAAAAAACCTGAAAGAAGTCACACTTACGACCATAAGATGTCCGTCCAAAAATATATATCCCCTCTATAGTATAAACATTTTGTAAGTCGACTGCCCACCATGACTGCTGGTTATCTACTGTGGCTGAATTCGCACACAAAAAAACGCCTTTATCATACGCCAAATTTGACTTGTCTCCATCGACTGCATAGGTAGAGTTACAACAGAGATAATATGTAGGAACGTGAGTAGAAGAAAGCTTTGTAGGTTTCTTTAAAGCAATATTTACATCAGCAAACACTAAAATAAAATATACATGCATATAGACGTATCTTCACATTGATAAAAAAAAGTTATACACATTGAAAATACGCGTTCATGTCACAGTAAAAAATATGATTCAATTGGATACAGAATCCTCTTATTACAATTAGAATTTCAGTATTTGCTAGTAGGAATTAGAACTCTGATCTATATTAACTAAAATCCAGTACACATCTACTAATAGAAGTGACGGTATCCAGGTTTGGGAGATTCTGGATTGAATGAGTTATCTAGTAGGACCAAAAACATTTTGCGTACATTTACAGGATTGTCGTCTGAATATTTTGAGATAAAATTGAAATTTCATCAACTTTTTGTTAAATTTTGCATTGAAAGACAACATACATATATGTATTATTTTCTATTTAATACGCAATTTCTAAATTATTACCTAAATATATAGGTATAGGCTCGGTATTTATAATTTGATAAACAGTTATAAAATACATTATCATCATTCGTTGTGTTGTTTAGACTACAAAGCAATTCCTTATGTTACTGTAACCTTTTGACAAAAGGCTCTGTTGTGAAATAAATTCATAATAAATTAGTCGTCAATTGTTTCTTGTTTCAATATAATAAGATGTCGTATTAGAGGTCGGTCATTTAAAAACGTATCGACCGTATCGTATACGTTGACGTATCCGCATCTGCAGATTTATCAAAAATTATTATGTGATCCCGAGCTTAAGGGAAAACGGTACTATTTATTCTGCCATAGGCGACAATGTTAACATTTTCTAAATTTACCACTTTTTAAGATAAAAACCTGGATAAAACAGTTATATGTTGTGTTAGTACTTTATTATTCTGTTTTAAAAATTAAAGCCAAATAGTATCATGACCAACTTCCAACGGAGTTTGTTTATGTTATCCATGCCCACCGTCATTTTGCACCAAATTTATGAAATTTTGCAAGTCTTTTCGAATAATTCTCTAGAAAATATTTCAATAGGTTTTAAAATTTATATTGTAAATATACACACTGCAGTTATTCATAGATAAATAAAAAATATATTGTACCCTTACATCCAATCACAGCGCTCCTAATTTGACTTCCTTCACCTGCCTTGGGTACACAAAAGGCCAACCTAATGCTGGGAAAATTAAATACTACCGTTTTCCCTATACTGTGACATAAAGATATAAAGAATTCTTATGACATTATTAATGCAATACTGGGATATTGTGAAAACCTTGGCTATAATAAATACTTGTATGTCCCCAGTACTTAAAGAAACATAGATCATTTTATGTCCCCACCCCTACATGCTGGTTTACCTCATTCTCTACTCCTTTCAGAAAAGCCTTAATAAACAACCTGTATCCAATCATATCTTATCTTATTTAAAAAGAATGATAAATAGTTCCATTTAAACAGATAAAATGGACAGTTCCATTCAATTTGTATTCATTTTATCAAAAATTTACAAGAAATGCACAAATTCAAGATTTTTCATACTAATCTCCATTCCATGCTTTAGTATATGCCATATTGTGGTTAAAATTTTTAGAGCTTGTTATAAAATCTATTATTCTGTCTTGAGATGATGAAAACAAAGATATTAGACACTTTAAACATTAAATATGCAAACTACTCAGCTGTAAAGTTGCCTTTGTTGCCTGTATTAATCAATGAAAAAGCTGAATTATGTCCCTTGGGAGTATTAATTTCCAACAAAAGTCCTTTCAAACAGTAGGAAATGAAAAATTATTTATGTCTGATATAATAAAAGAAAGAAACTACAAAATGAAGCACTTTTGAAATATTTGCTGCATGCATTATCAAGAATGTGAACAATTCTTTACACAGGAGAGTATAAATTCTATGTAAATTTAGCCTCAAGTGGGCCTCTTTTTTTCTTAGATCAACAATTCTAACATTAAAAATGCTTTCAATGTGACCAAATATTGCCTAATTCCATAAACAGTACAAACTAAACCAGACAATTTCCCATTTTAATAGATTATGTTTACAGAAATACCCAAGTTATACATTTAGGGAATTACGCAGCAAAAAAGGCAAACATTTCAGTAAAAAATATTTGTCGCGACTTGAATTCTGGTGTTTCCAATTGAAAAAATCATTGCGAAAGGTGAAATCAAATACAAAAGAACTATAATATGGTGCAATTTACACAATATAGTTAATATTGACATCCTAGAATAAAGTTTTATATCATTACCAATCAATTTGACCTATCATGATGACTCAGCACTTTTCTCAACACAGTATTGTTCTCAGTGAAAAATTTCTATTTTTTGTGATAAAAATCAAATGTACTAATCAAAAGCTTCAAAATAGTATAAAAGAATTGAAGTTTGAGTGACTTTGATTTCCCTTGCTATCTTCAGTATAGGGAAAACGGTACTATTTATTCTGCCATAGGCGACAATGTTAACATTTTCTAAATTTACCACTTTTTAAGATAAAAACCTGGATAAAACAGTTATATGTTGTGTTAGTACTTTATTATTCTGTTTTAAAAATTAAAGCCAAATAGTATCATGACCAACTTCCAACGGAGTTTGTTTATGTTATCCATGCCCACCGTCATTTTGCACCAAATTTATGAAATTTTGCAAGTCTTTTCGAATAATTCTCTAGAAAATATTTCAATAGGTTTTAAAATTTATATTGTAAATATACACACTGCAGTTATTCATAGATAAATAAAAAATATATTGTACCCTTACATCCAATCACAGCGCTCCTAATTTGACTTCCTTCACCTGCCTTGGGTACACAAAAGGCCAACCTAATGCTGGGAAAATTAAATACTACCGTTTTCCCTTAAGAACACCTTACGTTCGAATCAATCAAACATTCATTTTTAAAATTTGCAATAGTGGTGTTTTGTAAAAATAATAATAAGGGGGTCTATCAACTACTTTTACATGCCCTTAAAAAGGAGCCAATGGAGGGCAGGCACATGAATATCGTACACAATCCTTTAACAATCTAGTTAAAAAATATTTCAAGATCTTACATAAATAAACACACACAAAAAATCAAATGTACTACGTATATACATGTAAGGAACTTTGAATATTGTTCATTTGCGATGTTATCATAAGAGGTAATAGAAACACGAGTTGTATTCAGATGTCATATAAATACATGTACATTTAATAAAACAGTACGTGAGCACAAGTAAGCACACAAATAAACGATTTTACCGTTTTCACTCCTATCATGCCTGTAAACTGTTCCAACTATCCGGAATATCTTAAAAGTCGGATTACATGTTCCACAAAAACTCGATATTTCCTACTTGTTTTGTTATTTTTTGCATTAGAAATTAATCAGTTGCCCATTTGCATTATTGAAAGTACATAAAATTAAAGCTCGAGATTACATACTGTTTTTTGGTATATCTGCAGATGCGGATACGCCAATGTATATGATACGGTTGATACGTCTTTAAATGACCGACCTCTATTAGTGCCAATGCGAAAACTCCTTCAAATCACAATTTGTAAAATTAAACCCTTAAAGGTCAAAGTACGGCCATAATCACGGACCCTGGAGTCACATCGAAAAGCAAGCTATTAAAGGGCCCCAAATGACTAGTGTGAAACCGTTCAAACAGGAAAACCAACGAAACGAAAAGCGAGAAAAACTTATGAACCACATCAACAAACAAACAACAATTGAACATCAGGTTCCTGTATTAGGGTAGATGCAAACATACATCCGTTTATTTCATAATTATTATGAAAAAAATTACAATATTTCTCTATTTGTGTCTTTTTTATATATTCCTCTAGAATGATCGAGAAACCTGTTTTAAAAATCTGGATATCAACATATATAGATAGAATTTAAAGTAGATGTTATATCGGTTATTTATCATGTTCATGATGTGGAATGGTAACGGACTTCTCCGTTAGTTTTTCTCGTGTTTCCAACCTAAACGGGTTCGGAAACTAACTTATCGCGTTTTTATTCAAAACAGCATGGCACAAAACAACCATAATAAGTCGTAAGTGTTTGTGTTTATATGATCACCAATGATTAAAGTTTGCAGTATTCCTTGTTTTGTTTCGGTAACACTCATGGATTTTAAATACACATTTTATAAGATTGGAGATTTTGTATTCTCTTTATTTCATGCAAACTACATAGAACTACTCTTGTACATACAAAAACAAAAAAATATCAAGTGCACTGTGTATATTGAGTTTGGCAAAACTCGTTGTCTTAAATCGTGTTGATTTGTTGAAAAAGTTATTGGCGTCTGTGATGACAAGTCAGAGCATAAAGTTTAAAGACGTGCTTGGTTTTTCATGTTGACATATTACGGCGAGTAACAATTATCGGAGCTGTTTGGGAGATTTTGGATTGATGCAGACATTTCGGCAAAATAGACACGTGTTAGGGTATCGGGCACGTTTTTGAAATGGAAACGTTTTGCATATACATGTACATTCATGACATTGGTTTTCAAAGGTTGATAGAATTACAACGTAGATAATCCAACTTTAAATGTAAAATACTGTTATCCTACAATAGAAATGTACATCAGTAAAATAATTAAAAACATTACCACAGCAGACGAATGCTAACAACAATCCCACAAGATTTTTGTACATCATCACCAAATGTGTTTGTCACTATATCGTTGGACAATATTTCCCACTTAAGCTACAAAATCAATATATAACGTCCTTGTTTTGATTGGATGTGAATGAAGTAAAGGCATGAAGGGATCCGAAGAAGATAATATTGCAAATGCTTATAATAAAAATATTCCCTATATATATTGATAAAACATAATATAATGTAGAAAATGAACCACCAGTAAAAATCCGTCTCAAGTACTATGAATTTTTTAAATCTTTTTATTTTTCATAAAGGTATTCTGAAGCTGCTTTGAAAATACTTCAAATTTCTATAGATTTATTTTTTCTAAGTTATTTCAACACGGGATATTCTATTTGATGTCGGAATCAGAAAGTTTAGTTCTTTGTTTCAAATTATCTAATATTACGTAATGAAAATACGCGTATCGCCGCGCTTTCAAAATTGATAAATAAATTATTTTTTTTGTTTCATCCTTAGTAAAATATATGCAACTCTTCTGTTTGTTTCGTCTGACCTTTTAAAGTGACTATTTTACATATTACCGCCAAATGATTTTTTTTCCTTAATACAAAACATTACTGATTAATTTATTTTAATTTTCCAATATAATTATTCTCATAAAAGAAAAATAGAAATCTAGTTATCGAAATATGGAACAGACAACTAGAAACATACCCCTACCTAATAATAATATGAAGTCTACAGGAGCAGCTCCTCCCTTTGTATTGTGTACAATATTTAAAACTTCATTTAATTTACATTAGAACTAGAATTACATCTCCTTATATAGTTTATTTTTAATTCTGTCCTTAGCTTGGTATAATCTATGGAACAAATCTAATAAGTAATCTACTTTCCAACTGCTATTTACATTTCTCCTGTTTCTCTGTTATCTTTCGCGTTTATACGGTTTTCTAGCTTAGGGGTGGTTTGTTATAAGAAGGGGCATGTAATCCAGTGGTTGTAGTTACATTTAGTTGGTGTCTGTCATTATTATTTTGTTTTCCATTGATTTTTGCTTGATTTAATTCGGTTTTTTTTTCTTGTTTTAAAGGATTGCTTTCAATGAGTGACTTATTTTACCCAAAAAACTTATTCCATATTTTTAAGATAAAAATTGTGACAAGTCGAGGAATAGACATGCAAGAAAGTTATATCTATGTTCTGATTTGTGATTTTCTAGCAAAATGTTGACAGTGTACTCAAAATACGACAAACTAGATTTTAGAGAAAGTTGACAAAAGTTTCTTAATTTCTACTTCGTTTTTGCCGAGTAAACTATGAGTGCTAGCTTTTGACTAAATGTTTTAATTAGAAAGATGATTTGTTAAAAAAAATTACGTAATGTCAAAATGAAATAATGTTTTTTATTGTGTGTGACGCTACACAACTGTCCTGCTTTTCGACTATCACACTTATTTAATTCACGTCTATTCTTTCGAGAACATCCACATTTTCATGTCCACCACAAACGGGCCCTGTAGATGCAGTGTGTAGGCCCATCGGCGTGTGGATATGCCCTAGCACTCATTAACCTTGTCCCAGCTATGGGTAAATAGCCAGTCAGATGGGGGTTGATAGCCCAGAAAGGCAATCCATCTAGAAGAGACAACTCTGATACCAATCCGGGTAGATCTTTGCTCGTAAGCCTAGGCCGGCATTCGATCTAGGGGAATGGAACCTCCAACTACAAATCCACTGGCCCTCCAGGTTAGGGGGTTGAGCACAAGACTAACTATCTCGTCTCATAAAAAACTCTAGTTACGGAAACCAGACCAGTAAACATAAACAATTGCAACAGCATGAACGTTGTTAGTGAAAGCTTTCTAGAAGCTAACAACAGGAAAAGCAACCTTCTGGGGCCGAAAGAACATCTAAAGATAGGAGCATGGAACGTACGAACCATGTATGAATGTGGAAAGACTGCCCAGGTAGTTAAAGAGATGCAATCGTACAATATTGATATTTTTGGAGTAAGCGAATGCAGGTGGACTGACTGTGGATCTGTTACAACATCTACAGGTGACACGATTATATACTCAGGTAGAAAGGATAATAAAGATCACCAAGGGGTTGCTATTATCATGAACAAAAAGTCTAAAGGTGCACTCATTGAATGGTCACCAGTAGATGAGAGAATTATTGTTGCAAGATTCCATTCCAAATATGCCAAAATGACAATGATACAATGTTATGCACCAACAAATGATGCAGATGATGAAACAAAAAGAACTTTTTATGAGAAACTCCAAAGTATAACCTGCAAAACACCACGACATGACATCTTATAGTCTTAGGTGATATGAATGCTAAAGTGGGAAATGATAACTTAGATAGAGAAAGAGTTATGGGCAAACATGGACTTGGCACTATAAACGAAAATGGAGAACTACTTGTAGATTTTTGTGGAGATAACGACCTTGTTATTGGAGGTACACTTTTTCCACACAAAAACATCCATAAAATCACATCGAACTCCCAAATGGTCGTGACAAAAACCAGATAGATCATTTGATGATAAACGGAAGATGGAAAAACTCACTTTGTGACTTGAGAGCTATGAGAGGAGCAGACTGTGGTAGTGACCATCACTTGATTTGTGGTAAAATTAGACTGAAGCTAAGAAAAGCAGTAAAGAATAGAACCAACAAGAGGGAAATATTCGATACAGTCAAATTAAAACAACCTGAAATTCTCAAGAAATTTAAGATCGAGCTAAGAAACAGGTTTCAAGTGTTAGAAACCCTACAAGACAACAAGCCAAGTACTGTAGAAAGCTTAGAAGAGGGATGGAGTAGGATTGAAACTGTGTTTAAAGAAACATCAAGAAACACTCTAGGGCTCCGACAAAGTGAAAGGAGGAAATGGATAAGTGATGACACATGGACTAGCATTCAGCAGAGAAAAGACATAAAGACAAAATTGAACAGCACAAAATCAGAACGAATCCAAACTACCCTAAGGAAAGAATATTCAGTCAAAGACAAAGAAGTAAAACGTAAAGCAAAAGCAGATAAGGGAATATACCTAGAGACACTTGCTAAGGAAGCAGAGACAGCAGCTTCTAAAGGAGAACTTAGCACTGTATATAAAATAACTAAAGAACTAAGTGGTAAGCACACGAGTTCCAGTGTTCCATGTAAGTCAAAGGATGGTAAAATACTAGCCTCAGAAAGCCAACAACTGGAGAGGTGGACTGAACACTTTAAAGAAACATTGAATGCAGAACACCAGGCAGATGTTCTAGTTATAGAACAGTTTGGAATGGAACTAGACATCGATATTGGGGAAGTATCAAGGGATGAGATCAGGAAGGCAATACTTAGACTCAAGAACGGGAAGTCACCTGGCTTAGATGCAATAACAGCTGAAATGCTTAAAGCAGACATAGAAACAAGCACAACCATGTTTCATGAACTGTTTAAACATATCTGGAGGCATGACACTATTCCAAATGATTGGGCAAAGGTCTTATAATCAAACTACTCAAGAAAGGAGACCAAAGCGACTGCAACAACTGGCGTGGTATAACTTTGCTGTCAGTACCAAGCAAGATACTACTGAGAGTACTTTTAAACAGAATAGATGAGGCTATAGATGAAATTCTGAGGAAAGAGCAGGCAGGGTTAAGATCAGGTAGAGGATGTATCGACCATATTTTTACACTCAGAAATATAATAGAGCAAAGTATAGAGTGGCAAACAAACTAGTCCTAAATTTCATTGACTTTCGTAGGGCCTTTGACAGTATTAAAAGAAGTTGCTTATGGGCCATCCTTAGGGCATATGGTGTACCTTTTAAAATAATCACCTTAATACAAGCTTTCTACAACAACTATGAATGCTGTGTATTACATAACGGTCAACAGTCAGAATGGTTCCAGGTAACATCTGGAGTACGACAAGGGTGTGTTATTTCTCCTATCTTATTCATTACAGCAATAGATTGGTGTATGAGAACAACATTGGGTAATGAAATCACAGGCATCAGATGGACCATGAATTCTTTTCTTGAGGATTTAGATTTTGCAGATGATATCTGTCTACTTTCCAGCAACAGAAACAACCTGCAGAACAAAACCACCAGACTGAATGAAACAGCACAAAGTATAGGCCTGACTATTAATGAGAAGAAGACCAAGCTCATGAACATCAGCAGTAACACAATTCAACCAGTGTACTTGGGACATAACATCATAGAAGAGGTTGAGGACTTTACATATCTTGGAAGCATAATAAGTAACACCAATGGAACAGCAAAAGCTATAAGAGCCAGAATAAGCAAAGCCAGATATGCATTCTGCCAACTACAGTCTATATGGAAGAGAAGGTCAATCAGTCTGAAAACAAAGATCAGAATATACACCAGCAATGTGAAGTCAGTCCTTCTATATGGGGCAGAATGCTGGAGAATTATCCAATCAGACATGAAAAAGCTTTCCTCATTCCATAACACCTGCTTGAGGAAGATCTGTAAGATATTCTGGCCCAATACTATTTCCAACAAAGACCTGTACCACAAAACCAATCAGTGTTGTATTGAGACAGATATTAAAAGGAAGAGATGGCATTGGATTGGCCACGTATTGAGGAAAGGAAATGAGGATATCACCAAGATTGCTTTAAGATGGACACCTGATGGTAGACGAAAAAGAGGGAGGCCAAAAGAGACCTGGCGCAGAATGATAGAATCAGAGATGAAAGACCTTGGGAAAACCTGGAAGGAGATCGAGAAGAAGGCAAAAGACAGGCAAATGTGGCGAGTACTGGTTGAGGCCTTATGTGCTGACAGGCACGAAGAGGATGAATGAGTGAGTGACAAACGGAATACACGTAATCTGATTTTCGAAAAGATATGAGAGTGTTAATAATTATAGCTTACGGACACAAACACATGGATTCAGTGGGTTCTAGTGTGTTTCTTATATATGACCATTGGTAGCAAGACCATGTTGTACATTTCTTAAATATACACAAGGGTTACTTGGGAATAGAATTATGGTCACTTTTGGTTTTACTCCGACTGATAGTCAAGGCTTCACTAAAGTCTGTCATCCGTTTAGCTCAGCGGATGTACATTGTTCGCAGCCATCTCTAACCAAAATACAACACATCGTGTAAAGAGAGTACTATGCTCTTCATACGTTAAAAAAACCTTGAAACTCTTCGAGGGGCCAGTATCTGACATGTTTAAAGGCATTACCTCTGTCCCTATTCAGTGTACCCTCATTGTCCTAAAGCAGTCCACATTGCCAGTAATTCGTTATGTTACTTTTGTATGTAACTTCACTCTTGATTTTAAGACGTATGTGTCCAAACCATATTTATACAATACGTTAGTTGTTTTGTTCAAACTGTTCACTGATTATATAAGAGGCTCATAAAAGGTTAAATTAATATCAACTTGTTGAATGTAGCTTCTGTAGACTTTTTTAGGTTGCACTTTGTAAATACAGCTGTTTCACTTGCCACACCTCATTTAGGGAGATAAATAATATTCACCAATATTTTGTTTTGTTTACGTACTCGTTCGCACATATGAATTCTATGTTTCGGCTTAAAGACACATAACTAGGGAATGAAACCAGTGTAAAAAACAGGACAATTGAATTCTGATCATTGAATTCTGAGGAAGACCCAGGGGTCATACCTAATTTTAGTAAATGTTTAAACTCTTGCGTTTGGAGAATATACATTCTGAAAATATGCTGCACAGCTCTATGATTTTATCGTCTTTTACGATACTTCATAGTCACAGTGGCGCAGCTTTAGCCGCAAAGCGAGTTTATAGTATAAACTCTATTGTCTGCATTCACTGAAATGCAACATATAAAACCGGTTTTTTTTTTGAGAAAAAATATTTTTTTACAAATTCACTGAATCTTATCAGTTAATTGATAACGCAAAAATCCTCAAATTTACTGTAACATATATACATGTATTGTTGTTTGCAATATTAGTCATTTCATAAATTACAAGGACACGGCAAACGTTGATTTGGTTAGATGAAACATGTCTGCGCAAAATTAAAAACTATTTCCATCATTCATGTCTGCTGTTTTCAGCCCACACAGGTTTACGTATGTTCGGATTAATCCGACGGGTCTACATCCATATTAACATGTTTTATTTATCCAATATATCATACATTAAACAAAAACGATGTGGTAATATTGTCAATGACATAACTTTCCACAAGAGACAAAATGACTCAAAGAAATAAATTAACCACTATAATTCATCGTATGTCCTTCAACTACGAACAAAGCCCATGCCTCATAATCAGCTATACAAGGTACCTCAATGACATTTCTAAAACTATTAAAATATGTAAAACGGGAAAAACTAACGCCTTAATGTTGATTCCAAAGAGTAAATTTAAGCAATGTGGGCAATCTTAGTTCATGTATTATTTCTATTGATGAATTATTTGTGATGGAAACAATATTTCTATCAGAACAAACAGGTGGGATTAAGACGGTCGAATATATGTATCGTTTTTCGTTTTTCTTTCATTTTAGTAGACTGGACATTCTTTATGTTGCATTTACTTGCTGATTTCGTAGTAATACATTTTTATTTATTGATCTGGAAATCGAAAACAAGATCGATTTTCGAACGTCATATGTCACACTTGGACACTGAGCATTTTTTTTGTGTCTGTGTGAGGGCTAAGCTGTCTGTTTAAGTAGTATATGTGGGTTTATATTGCATTTTTGTGATTTTTAAGTGCTGTTTGTAAGTTGTCTTATCCCTATATATTTTGTAAATGCAGAGTTTTGCTACTGCTACGGCTACAGATATATAAATATATATATCATAAAAAAGTATTACCTCTATAGGCAAAGGTTAAGCATGAAAAGAAATTGCAAATGTGTTGATTCCCTTAAACTCGCATTTGAACATGTTAAAGGTAGCTTTATAAAGACTTCGGTGTTTCTTGTATATTCTTATACTCCAAGGTTATGGTATTATGTTTTCCGAACATAACATTAGCATCAATTTAAATAGGCCAAATGTGATCCGAATAGTTATATTTGTTTGTGACTCATTTGAAATATATAATGTTGTCTTTCTTAAATTACAACTATAAAATATATAATAAGGCTAAACAATTACATAAATTATGACTTCTTTCTAGGTCGAGTCAAACTGTTTTGAAAGAAATATGATTTTCTAAACGTTGCTCTCAACAGTAAACAAACAATAAAGCACTAAACGTAAGAAAAAAAGTGAAATGCAGAAAAAAACTATGTATCGTTTGTGCATCAAGCATTATAGTCATCTACATGAGATATACAGTCACTATTAATAGAATAGGAGGACAACAGGGAAGGTGTCAAAGAGACAACAATTCTAAGAAGTGTGGAAACCGCACAAGACAAACAATGCGGCTTCAATGCATATTGATAATCCTACTCCCGGATGTGGGTTGTAGTTTGCCCCAAACAGTTTTGGGTGGGGTTTGTGCTGCTTATTCTTGAGTTTTCTATGTTTTGTCATGTGTTCTATTGTTTGTCTGTTTGTCTTTTTCATTTTTTACCAGGCGTTGTCAGTTTATTTTCGATTTATGAATTTGACTGTCCTCTTTCCTATTTATAACTTCCAATTACACTATTGAAATAGCATGATATTGAACGCATGTTAAACGAAGAATCAAAAGTTCTACAATACAAAAAATGGACTGATTCACTCGAAAAACACGTTTTGAGTCAGATACGTGTATAGGTATTCAGCTAAATACAAAATATTTGTTTTTTTTTAGATAGAATTTTATTTAAATAATTTGTTTATATTTTTCAAAGTTGTTATTATAAAAAAAAATAATTAACAAAAGTTCATTTCGCTTTTTTGAATTTCATCACTTCAAAATGGATGTAGAACTGGTGGCCATCCGATACATCTTTGTTGTTGTCTGGGAATAAAAATGACTGAGTTCCAATCACACATTCACCTTTCAACGTACAGACATTTGTGTTCTTGTCATACTCTGCATCAGTACAGAATGTATTTGTCAAGCATATTACTGTACAGTGAACGTCACTGTTAGCTACAGATGTTCCTATGACAGGACCTACATATCCGTACCCAACATATCCACATGCATAGGCAATCCTTACTCGACCTAAAATAGAAATGTTCCTTAACTATTTTTTACATATCCTTAAGTTATATATTTAGTGCTATTTTTCAACGAGGAGACAATACGCCTGAAACAATAAAAGAGACCTCCAGGGGTACATATTAACGGAGGTTTTCGTTGAATACCATTGGAACATATAGGGGTTATTGGAAATAAATTATTATTTCGAGACTTAAACTCACTAATGATGTAAATCATTGTCCATTGTTGATCTGGTAATGTATAATATATTTATCTGTTCACGTAATATTTGAATCTGTAAATTTATGATATGGATCTGTTATGAATATTGTGCATCTGTAAATGAATAATATGGATCTGTAAATGAATAATATGGATCTGTAAATGAATAATATGAATCTGTAAATGTCTAATATGAATCTGTGAATGAATAATATGAACCTGTAAATGTATTATTTGAATATGTCAATGTTAAATATTGATCTGTAAATGGAATTGTTTTAAACAACCTTTTAGTTTGGTCAAGTTATGGGTGTTGATTAAAAATGGAACAAGAAGAGACACTTACGAGTTCATGTACTTGAGAAATAAACATATGATACTGTGTAACTATTATATTGATAGGCGGATTATGTGTTGAATGTTTAACGTCTAGGAGCTACGTTTTATGCAAATTCAGAACAACAACATGGGAGGTTTACATCTTATTAAGCTGTCCTTTGATTAATTCATTGTAATTGGTGGATGTTTTCTCACATCAGCTGCAAAACAAATAGTAAACTACATGTAAATGCCTGTTTGTAGAAAAGATTATTTTAACGTTTAAACGAAAATATTACACCGTTCCTGATGACGGTAAATCCAACAAAGCTTACTTTAGACCATTCTTTGATATTACTCCTTAATAGTGGGTGACTAAATTGTGTCCTCAATTTCCAAATTATTGTTTTTTTTATTACCTGCTTAAATGAGACTGTTTACTGGATCGCCATAGACCTCTACTTCACACATTACTAGAACTTCAGTATCTCTACGTTTAATCCGTAGAAACCTCCCTCTTGTATTATTGGGGCACGTGATAGTGATATACTGGCTTGCTGTAGCCTGGAAGTGACATTGAAATTCATCGCTTTCATATAAACTGTTCCATATATTACATGAATATCCTGGCATGAAAACTTCGACATTAAAGTTTGACAGTTGTTCAGGAAAATCTTAAAATCAAGATAAGTATTTTGATTGTTGAGACAGGTATGAAGAAATAATGCTAGTATTTGGTCGGTTGAGACAAAAACAAACAAAATAAGGTACGCATTTGGTTCGCTGATACAAGAATTCACTTTGGATGATATTTGTGATATTCATTGAAAAAAAACCAAGTTGTTGATTTTTGAGTCATTTGGTCTCCTGTGGAGAGTTGTCTCATTCGCAATCATACCACATCTTCTTTTTTATATTTTATAGAATAAGACACGTATTTGGCTCTTTGGGACAACTTTGAAGAAAATAAGATGAGTATTTGAATCGTTGATTCAATTATTGTGTTGGTGTCAGTCAAAAAGCAAGATGCATGTAAGTATTTGTTTTCTATTACAAGGAAGTTGCTTAATTTTCTTTTAGCCTTTTTCGTTTTCCTCTGGAGGTATCTGAAATACAATTTATTCCAAAATAAAACTAATTAATAAACCAAATGTTTACAGACTAAACTGTCTGCATCCATTAAAAAACGTTAGGGGGGATTATAAAAGCTACGGCTGTTTTACCAGACAAGCTGGGACCGTGGGACGTCTTAGCTCGTCCCATATCATAAAGTGGTTATTTGCCCATCCAAAATGAATACGTAGCTTCGTTTCGTCTAGAGCTCACTGATGGCCTTGGATCAATGTAAATCACGACTCAATTTGTTTATTTTTTATTTCTCTCTTTTTTTATGTAAGTTTCGTCTACCTGCCATGCTTTATTTTTTCTTATTCAAACAGTTTTCACAATGACCTTTTGATTCCGGCTTTTTAAATTTCATTTAACGTCCAACGGCAATATATGGAAAACAGCCGTTGGACGTCAGAG
Organism: Mytilus edulis; assembly: GCA_019925275.1. NCBI lineage: Eukaryota > Metazoa > Mollusca > Bivalvia > Mytilida > Mytilidae > Mytilus > Mytilus edulis. The sequence continues at coordinate 113,630,374 of CM034360.1, forward strand.
TAATCCCGGACCAACAGAAGCAAGAACAATAGACTCCGACTCGAAATCCACTACTACAACCTACGAAACTTGTAGCATACTATGGTACGGTTTTTGGGCAACTTTTTAGTCGCATAAAGGGTATGCCATCACAAGATTAATTTGCTTAGAAAAAACTGGATTGTAAGTGGTACCATACTAATCAAGGCTTGTAGGAGCTGCAAAGTCATGTCAAGATCTCATAAAATGTGGCTGTTGGAAAGTATTTTGAGGGGCATGTACATGGTTAACAGCAGCATTGAAATGCACAGCGTTATGTAACTGCTCTCCAGACTGTTATAGAGGGCTGTTAGAGACTGTGCTTAATTTTGATTTTTCGGCGGTTGGATCATTTTTAAATCATCAATAAAAGTACTGGTATTAAAGAGATAATAGTAACTGCAATTACGATTATCCCAATATGGCGACGGTAGATATAGTAAAATCTTTACACTCGTTTTTCTTAAATGTAGCATGTTTTTGTCAATAGTTACTCAGCTGCAAGGTTTATCTATACCATTACATCATATTTGAATCGTAACGGTGCACTGGAATTGTCTAAGAGCTGTGAAAATAGCCGTTGAAAAATTCGGGATGATAATCGTAACTCTATGGTATTTTTCTTCTTTGATAATCGTAATTTTCTTTATATGATAATAGTAACTGGAACATAATAAATGTGTCTTTCAGCATTTCAATGGTATTTTGTGTGTTAAAAATGTAAATGCCCAGTTAAACGATGACATTAACGCATATAAAAATAAATGAAGAAACTTACAGGTTAATATCTAGGATAAATTTACCTATATATCTCTAATTGATGAGAAAAAGGATGGATTAGCTATATCCCATATTCCAAAAGTGCAATCCTTTCAATTCATTGCTCAAAATGAAAGTCACGTATACCACATTTTCATATGTCAAAAAAGATATATGCCTGTTTCATTGATTTCAGGAAGGCATTTGATACTATTAATAGAGATGCCCTCTTTTACAAATTGTCTTATTACAACATAGATGGTCCCTTTTTTTAGTATAATGAAAGATATGTATAAAGAGGTTTTGTACTTGGTAAAGATCTCGGAATGTATCACTGATTTTTTTAATTCCTCAGTTGGGGTAAAACAAGGGTGTATTTTAAGCCCTACATTATTTTCTTTATATATTAATGATTTACCATCTATTTTTGACTCAACATGTGAACCATGTGTTAAATGATAATGATATATCATATCTGTTATACGCTGATGATTTAGTTCTTATCAATAAATTCATCCGTCCATATTTTTCTTTTGGGTTCACTTTTTTCTATTTTATACTGATATATGATTTTAAAAATTAAATTCAAATGTTTTGATCAAATTACCATGTATTTTAGGACGTTTCTTTAAACAGTGTGGATGGTAAAGGATCTAGAATTGTTACCAGTTTATTGTTACTATTGTTTATTGTCACTTTTTTTTTTGTTACTTTTGTTTATTGTTACTTTTGTTTATTGTTACTTTTATTTTTTGTTTTTATTAGCCTTACCTATAGTCTTACGAAGCATTTGCCAGACGAAAAAAAACACAAAAATGTATATTGATAAATTACATCAAAGGGCCAAACATGTAGATTATCACAGTCGGAACTGGTTTAATTACAAAGTTTTTTATAGATTTTAAAACAAATATTTTGTGCTTCAGAAAAATGCATGAAAATTAGAAAAGGCTAATTTATGTTTTCATTTAATAGAAAAGTACTAATTATATGGTAAGTATGCAAATACAAAAATGTTCCTTGTTTAGTACCTTCAATATTTTTCTCTACAATATCTTCCATGCATATGTATGCAGCATACTTTTCATATACCGAGTATTTATGAATTTTTAATAAGTTTGTTTCTAATTTTGCGGAATATGCGTTATTTTATTCTCATCTTTGCAGTCATTCTTTGAATAAGTATTTCTTGTAAGAAAATTTAAAGCTACAACAATTTTATTTTTTGATTTTCGGGCTTTTGGCCAAACTATAAAAGAACACAAATCCATGTTTGTCAATGAACTCCACGTTACTTAATTTCATAATACACAAAGAATCCCATTTAGGGCCAAACATTCTCTAGTCTTATATAGCATTAAATGTTTTAAGGATGTCATATTATCATAATTCAAAATTGAATTTGTGTTGTTTATAGTTTATATCTGAGATACTGAAATTTCAGTGACAGTCATGAAGTAGCTAATATGAATAAAAAGATGTGGTATGTTTGCCAATGAGACAACTTTCCACAAGAGACCAACATGACTCAGAAATTAATAAATATAGGTCACCGTACGGTCTTCAACAATGAACAAAGCCCATACCGCATAGTCAGCTATAAAAGAAATGACACTGTAAAACACTTTTCAAAGTTATCCCTTGTTCATCATAACTTTTAAGTTGTGATATCATCCATGAAAAATGATCGAAGTGACATGAAAACTGTAGCCATTAATTTCTCGTGAAACGGTTTTTGACGAATACTAAATGTCTTTCCTACTTCGTTATGGCATAATAGGGTATGTTCTAGAATTAAATCAGCAGTGGCTTCCCGGGGGCAGAAATAGCACATATAACCACCTACAATAAAATAATTTAAACAATATTAACTATATTTACTATTTACTTCAGGATAAATTATTTTTTGTTTACTGTCTTAATCAGAAATCTGATGTAAGGTGACACATGCGTGTCGCCTGACAATTATTGTCATGTATCATAATTTCCATCGCTCATTCACATATTTTGTGGCATACCTAGTTTAATAAATTTCTGTATATTAACAAAGTTCGTGTTTTCCCATTTCCAAATTTCTTGAAGTTTGTTCACCCTTCCAATTTTATAATATACTAGTATGTAGCTGTTTTCATAAGAACAATTAATTATATATGCATAAAAAGAAATGTCATAAGATGTTGGGACGTTTCGTAAATAATTCATCGCCATAATTTCATAATATGCTATCAGATATACGTTTTTAGTGTCAATATCAATAAAACAGTTTCCAGTTACGATTATCTTTTTTATTTTTAAATACCATAATTACGATTATCTTTTTTCCGAGTTACGATTATCATCCCGAATTTTTCAACGGCTATTTTCAAAGCGCTTAGACAATTCCAGTGCACCGTTACGATTCAAATATGATGAAATGGTATAGATAAACCTTGCAACTGAGTAACTATTGACAAAAACATGCTACAATTAAGAAAAATGAGTGTAAAGATTTTACCTATATCTACCGTCGCCATATTGGGATAATCGTAATTGCAGTTACGATTATCTCTTTAATACCAGTGAAAAGAGGGGCGAAAGATACTAGAGGAACAGCCAAATTCATAAATCAAAAATAAACTTACAACGCCATGGCTAAAAATGAAAACGACTAACAAACATATAATAGTACACAAGAAACAACATAGAAAACTAAAGACTGAGCAACACGAGCCCAACCAAAACAATGAGGGTGATCTCAATAACCGAAATACATCGTATAAAGTTGTTATGCCAAATAGTTGCTTTTCTGGCGCAAATTTTATTTTTAATCAAATATTTAAGAACAAGAAAAAAGTATTTTGTATCTTCCAGAGGTGTCATATATATATATGTGTGTGTGTCATTTGTAGTCAGGCTAGACGTTCTCTGAAGTCATTTAAAGCTGTGTAAATATAAAACATTTACAGAGCCAACATTTCGAATGGTATCAGTCATTCTCCACTTCTAGTTTCTAGCAAATAAGTTGTTTGTTGGTTTCCATTTGTTTTTAAAAAGATTATTTCATTATGTTTGTTTACTTTTATTTACATTTTTTATTTGAATTGTAGTCCTTCATTTTAGTTGCCACTAATAGAACTTCAATTAGTAAAATGGCGTTCATCTGGGATGCTGATGAATGTCCGTTTGAATTTAAATCAATATGCAAGTACCATTGGTAGCTTTCTATTCATATCAATTTTGCAACGTCTTTTTTTGAAAGAAATACTGATCTCCACCCATAACAAAACGTTGAGTTTATGAACTAAATGTGTTATCTAAAAAAACAATTATGCAGAGCATGTATCTGAGAAACAGCATGTAACAACAATGACTGCTAATGTGTAAATACAAGTACTGACTAAAATATGGGTTAATCAATGACAGAACACCATTAATATATATGAAAGTAAAATTAAAGAATTTCGCCAGGTACCTTTTTTTCCTTTGGTCTTTAAGAAGGTCCTGGATCAATTCTGCTGTAGAGCTTTAAAGTATGGCTACGAAGGAGACATTTAGGTCAATCATGTCTACCTTTACTGCGTTTGCCAAGACTTTTTACATGTATCAATCGACATGTTGCCTATTTTATAAACGCCCCCTTCGAAAATCTTGGTCAGTATTTAATTGGGGTACTCAGTTTCAGATTGAAAGGCACATTATATAATCAGCACTTTTGAAAATAAGCTGTACAAATAAGTTTGTAATTCAATTTTCAAACGAACAAAATTTCATCTTGTTAAAATTCTTTTACTTGATGTTTTTATTTTGTTTTAGGAAAAATGAAAAAAAAGTAATACATACCATCTGTGCGTCCATATATATTTATAACATTGACATCATTAACATTCAGTAGGTCAACTGCCCACCATGGATGCTGATCGTCTTTTTTTTAATGTTCACAAACTAGATTTCTACCTGTCCATACAGACTTATCTCCATCAACGGCATATGAAGAGTTACAACACAGAAATTTTACATTCTGGTTAATTGTAGGATCATAAACGGACGACATCTTTGTAGGTTTCTTGGATGCTATATTTACATCAGCACAGGCTAAACAAAAAACAATTAAGGTTTTATGCGTATATACACATTGGTAATACTAGTACACATGTATGTCACAGTACAAATTGTAATTATGTTGGATCCAGAATCCTCCTAGTACATTGTAGCTTGTGTAGAGAGCAGTAGTATACACTACACAAGTCTTAATTTGCATGAACTTTTACTCGACCTTCTCCAAAAGAATGACTTGTGTCTTAATTTTTCTTGACAAATTATTATCTATTCTATTAAACGAGAAGACCTCATTTTGTGTGTCGCTTCTCTTCCTTCCACGATAAATTAATCACCATGCCTCTGTGTTCTATAGGTGACATGCATAGTCGCATTTGTCACCCATTCTTATGATTATTCAGATTGAGTTATTTTTGGAGAAAAACGACAAAAAAGGAGTCCGGATATTGATTCCGTCATCAGACTGACTTTTAGACACATATAAGACTTCCGATTTGAAACATGCACAAGTACAACCAATCGTATGATAGATAACAAAAATGAAAAATAAATAAGCCAATCAGAGCGTTCTCCATATCATGGTGTTTAGAAGAATCACAACTATTATACCGCCTTAGAGAAGACAACTATTTTTCGCGTTTATCTACATGTAAACTACGATTATACTACTTTAACATATAGAGACTCTCTGAATTCTGTCTACTGTTTTCTTTGAAAGGTTTACTATTTAAGGGGTCATACCAGTTGCATATATATTAAAATAAGTGAAACTTGTGGACACAAGAATGTGTCCATAGTACACGGATGCCACATTGGCACTATATTTACTAAGTTTCGAGTTGATTGGACTTCAACTTCATCAAAAACTCCCTCGACCAAAAACTGCAACCTAAGCTGAACAGACGGACGGGCGAACGAACGAACGAACAAACGGATGCACTGACTAGAAAACATAATGCCCATAAATGGGGCATACATATTTATTGTTGAAAGTGAAAGTAATGATTTGGCAAAAATGAAAGTAGGGTGGAGATTAGAGGGAGGCATGACCTTTTTCGGGACGTCGGGATCGGGCGAATTTAAGCTCGGGATTTGGGGATTGATCCTTACGGGATCTGGGAATATATTTTTCGATTTCGGGATTTCGGGATATGAATTTCTTTAAATTCTGCATCTCGGGATTTCATGATTTTAAGCCCCGGATTTCGGGATCAGGACCCCTCCAACCACCCCTCAAATTAGCCTTAGTAGGTCTTAGTCATTTATACAATATTCATATCCTACCATTGGCATGTTAATAAGGCTCTCAATAGAAAAGACACTGATGGATTGTCCTAGAAGCATATTTCATAATGGTCTATATATAAGCAGTTACATTTATGTCATGTTTGAAGCGGTGCAATTTTTTAATTTAATTTGACTTTTACCAAAAGATCATTGTAGAAAAGGAGAAGAATAATTGTAGTCTGAGGCCAGAAACACGAAACTAATTGAATTTAACAGAAAGGAAACAAATTTCGGACTTTGAAAAAAGGGAGGGGGCTTTTGAGACTTTTCATGAAATTCTCCATACATAATATCTTTTACAAATAATCATCCTACAACTGTTCACAGGCTGTATGCCGCGATTTCGCAGGTGTGTTCTAGTTTATATTAAATTTTTATGAAATTTACTCGACATATTCTCGACATTCTGAATATGGTAAAAAATTCTTGACAAATTCTTATTTACATTAAATTTGTATGAAATCTACTCGACATATTCTCGACATTCTGAGTATGGTCTTAAAATGTCTTGACAAATTCTTGACAATTGAAGACTGTCTTGAAATTTCTCGACATATTTTCTACATTCTTATTTTTTCTCAGTATGTCTTGACATATTCTGATCATTTTGAAAGTTGTCTTAAATTTACTTGATAGTTTTGAGCTCTACAAATCATGACCAATATATAACTTTAATCTGTATTTCTTTTTATTTTATATACTGCTGTTTCAAGTTACACTTCTTACAACAAAAATAATAGTTGGGCATGAAAAATAATTGAAAATTTGGGTATAATAATTATAAATATCTTTACAAATTCAAATATGGCTATGAAATCTAAAGCATAAAACGATTTGAATTTGGGTTTTAAATAATTACAATATATAATATATCCAATCTTAATATGGTAAATAATTGTTGTAACAAAATGTGGTTTATATAAATAGCAAATCATGATGATATACTAATCATTCATTTAGCAGAAGAAAAAATTGTGTAATGTCATCTGTTGGAATACACATGGACAGGATGTCCCCCATAACATTAAGGTATTCCACAACCCAGAGTACACGCAACTGTTATATAGAAATTACTGCTTTACCTGTAATAAGCCATACCACTTATCAGTTGATCGACCATGCCACTACAATTTAAAAGGTTTGTTGAAAGATAAAAATGAAATTCCTCATTTTGATGAAAAAATTGAATTAAAATGGATTTTCTTTATCAAAATTATGAAGTTAATTATTTTAACATAAAGGAAATTGAATAATTTCCAAAGATTAAAAGAAAATTATTAACTACTCCAGGAATGATAAAAAAAATGTATTTATAATGGGTCCGATCAATGATTTCTTAAGAAATCAGCGATCTCTTGAAATGAATTTCAAACAGACATGCATAATATAGATCTAAACATTTTTTATTTTTTTATTTTCAGGAGGGAGTAAACAAATATTCTATTTTTGATAAAAAAAAATTATAAAATGACCCCCCCCCCCTCTTTTTTTAGCCACACAACCCTAAAAGATGAATTGTGGGGTCCAAGGGAGACACATGGTCACATTTTAAAACTGCCTACAAGACATCTATTTTAGTAAAGCAAATTTGACTGGCAGTTTTTCGAACGGAAAAAATCTAAATGCTGTTTGTCAGTAACTTGGACTTATATTCCAAGTTAAAACAATTGATTAAATGTTTAATAAAAATAAATAAAAATCAAACTACATGGGGGATTATTCAGGGTATTCCAACTAAGTTGAGCCAAAAGAATATATTACTATACCAAATTAATCCTTGATTCTTTAGTTTAGCCATAATAAAAGGAAGTATGTAACAGCAATAGAATGTCATAAACAGTGCGAAATAAGTCTGTTTACTTTTTAGGCGAAATTTATACTGTTGAGATAGTGTCAAGACATATTTAAGACTGTCAAGAATGTGTCGAGACATATTCAGACATTATTAAGAAGGTCAACAATATATCAAGACAGATCGAGACAAATTTAAGACAGTCAAGAATTGGTCGAGACTAATCCAGACTCTTATCAGATGATACAGGAAGTGTCGAAAAATATGAAGACAATGTTCATACTGTCAAGACACTTGTCAAGAAAAATCAAGAACCTTATTAGACAAATTCATACTGTGTCAAGATTTTTTTAAATTAATAAGACAAATTAAGAATGTCAAGTAAACATTCATGCAAATTCAGACAAAAACTGGTCTTTTCAGACTTTTTGACTTTTGTAGTGATATAAGGTGTGGATAATCGTTATATGATGGAAGGTTGAGTTAGCAACACATAAACACCAGTTTTTGGTATTGTAAATACGTTTTGTTGATAGTATTATCAATACGCTAATTAGTTGTCCTATCATCATATGAAAATAAATCACACCATTAATCCACCATTTTCTACATTTGAAAATGCCTGTACCAAGTCAGGAATATGACAGTTCTTGTCCATTCGTTTATATACGTTTTGTTATTTGATTTTGCCATGTGATTATGGACTTTCCGAATTGGTTTTCCTCTAAGTTCAGTATTTTTGTGATTTTACTTTTCACAATCCCTCCCCCTCCCGTTAGGAGTTACAATCACAATTCAAACTTATGAAGAACAAAACCCATATCATGCCAACAACTGGTTTTTCGAATAAATGTTTTTATTTTCAGTGCAAAGACCCCTTGACAGAATCAATATGAATTATACCGTATTGCATTTTTCAGTACGTTATATCCCTTGTAAACAAGGTATCTACTAAAATGTTAGATTAAATATCAGACCTTCAGAGTGTGAAACGATGTCAGTCAAATTGCAGTATCAAAAGGTAAGCTAGGAGATCGTGTTGTTAGGGTACTTCGCGTGACAGGATGTAGTGTTTGTTATTTAACTGTTCTTGATAACAAGAAAGGTTTTACGTATTTATTAGGCAACGCGTGCATCAATTCAAGCATGTCCAAATAACCAACAATGTGTTCTTATGACGTTTCAGACCTGCAAAGCTGTCTTTATTTAGCTAAGAAGAAAAGGGAAGTGAGTACAGATTGTTTTTAAGATAACCCCTTGCGATACCCTCATATATTACGAAGAGAGTTTGGTATCACAACAAAATAACTCCCTATGACAAAAAAATATTTTAAATGTATAAGATTAATAAATTGCGATTTTTATTTTCACTCTACATTTTGCATGAGACACTCAAGCATGCGACTGGTGAAGAATGAATGCACGTGTCGCAAATTACTAGTAACTTAAAATAATGCTTAATATAAACAACCGACGTTGAAATTATGCCTAATAGTAACAACTAGTGTGGAACAATCTAATGTTAGTAAATGACCAATTAATCAATTCTTTTTGTTAAGTGCCTTAATTTAAAAGTTGAAACATTGTCAAAACCACCACAAGAAAAATGCATTGTGGTGACTATTCTTTTTTCTATTTGTTTTTACGCATATCTTTTGTTTTGGTCATATGGCTTTTCAACGGGTTCGGTACTTATGACATCTTAGATCACAAATATTTAGGATGTTCTGAGTTTTTTTACGTGGATATGTTTCTAAGAGTAACAACTGTCGGACCTCTTTGGGGCATGTGAAATTAGAACCGTTACGGAATTTTGGATTTAATGGAGATGATTTGCAAATACATTGGTTTATGAAGGGTGATATAATTATAACGTAGAAAACACAACAAACAAAGGTAAATACTGTCATCCTTCTATATAAAGTGTCATAAAGATGATACGTTACCACAGCAAATTAGTGAAAACATCAATCCTACAACACATTTGTACATCTTCAGCAATGTATTTGTCGCTATATTATTGTACAATATTTCCCACTTAATAAACAAACCAATATATAACTTCTTTAATTTGATTGGCTGTGAATGAAGTAAATGCATTCAAGGGAAGAAGAACATTTGGAAATGCATTTGAAAATATTCCCTTTCATTTGACTATAATGATAAGTTGCTGATGAATAAATAATCTTGGGTAAAAATACACTGTAGAAAAGGAACCGTCCGTAACAATTCGCATCACATACTTGAAAACTTTTAATCTTATTGTTTTCATAAAGGTATTTTAACGGTGCTTTGAAAATACTTCGAATTTCAAAAGATTTATTTTCTAAATTATTTCAAAACGGGATATTCTATTTGATGAATCGTCATTTCATTCGAATTATGTAATACTTGTATTTCTGCAAACAATTGGCTTTATAGATTATTTCTATTGGCCAATGTATATATTCTCATAACATAAAAATAGGAGTATCATTTGTCGATGTAAAAACAAACAATCTTAAACATATATCTACTTTACCATCTGAAACCTACAAGATCGCTCTCTGTATTGTGAAAAAAAATTGATACATCATTTTAAACACAAACATATAAATCTTTTCATTTCCTTCTATACTTTGAAATTTTAAAAAAGCGCTTTCAGCATCAGTTACTAATAACTTAATGAGTTAAAGTAGGTTTCACGGTAAACTGCCATCTTGGATTGCACAATAGTAGTACACAATCTGTCTTCATTTCTGCCTGAATCAGCAATTTGAGGACAGATTTGCAATTTATGTGTAGAATGTTTATTTGTATGAATAAAAACAAGTAATTTCTTGCGCAATATCTAAAATATTACAAAATTTGGTGACTATATTGAACGCATCTGTCCCATCTAACTATGGATAAAGGATACAAAATATACAGTTAAGTCTGATTCATATATTGACTTACATTTAGATTTAGATTTAAATGATGGTCGGATGCAAACAAAACTTTACGACAAAAGAGATTACTTCAGCCCCCCCCCCCCCCCCCCCATTTGTGAACGTTCCATTTTTATGAAGCACCATTCCGGCAGCGACTGCATACGAAGTATATATTACACGTACGATATCACAAGTGGGCGTCACAGATTAGCATTCATCTTATCTGATCCAGTCAATTGATAACCTGACCGCGGCAAGAAATTGTCTTGTCCACACTGTTACGAAATTGATTCAATATTGATTGTAATGATTTACAAAAGCAATGTTCGTTTAAAATTGATCAGTTTTATGTTGTGAAATATGAAAAACTACTGAATTGTGTGTCCGAAGTATACTTAAACATGTTTAATTATTGATTATAACTGACTGATTTACAACAAAGATTATCATGAGTATAAAAAATGTCAAACCAAATGTGTTATATAAAGCAACTTTAGGTGGCTCGGGACTATTCGACTGCGCATAATTTCACGCATGAATTACACAAGTATTTGTCGTAAATTCGATATAATTTTTTAAAATATTTTGATTGATTATAAATGTTAAATCATTGTAGTTATGTGACTAATAGAATATTTTTGTTATTATTTGTATTTGTTAAAGGGTTAAAATGACATTCACACATTTTCATCATTTTCCCGCCACAATTTGTCTTTTAAGGCAAAATATTTGTTTTCCATATCGGTGACCTATGTTATATATTTGCTCATTCTTTGAAGCTATATTTCAGCTTTTTATATATTACAATTTGAACCAAGTGTCATAGAACGTTTTTTTTTTTGATATTCCGATAAAAATATGTCAATACCTCTATTTTCCCTATCATTTCATTGAAATTGTTCCCTTTAATATACCTGTTTAAAAGTAAATGGTGTGGCTTTATCAATAGACTCATACTGCATGCATCTACATTCAAAATATATTGACGGAAACAATTTAAGGAAAACCATGGTCCATACTCACCAATTAAAAGACTGAGAACAACAACCTCTCAATTTGTCAACTACGCCATGCTGGTCTATAAATGTATCTACACTGAAAACATAGTTACGGTAAAAAAAAAAACTTTCGTTAGATTCAGAAATATCTTTTTTTTTCAAAAATAACAATATTACATATAATTCTTCGTTTTTTTCCGAGTATTCACATATTAGCCTTCATATTTCATTCTTTTTATCTTTCTCAATTTGTATCGTCATGAAGTATTAAATCAATGTTTTCATATTAAGCCAAAATTAATTACACTCAATTCAACTTTAATTGTAAAAAAACGTGAAAACCACAAACTGTTAACAAAGGCCAATTTTGATAATATTTTTCTGTACGATCAAATAATGGACAGATGACTGGTTAGCACTGTAATATCACAACACATCATATTCGTGTACAATTGTTTAGAGTATGTGATATATTTTTCGTTGTGATATTGTTCCGTAATGAGTCATAGTAACTTTCATATTTTGTACTGACAGTTTCAATCAGACTACATTGTTTTACACAAGAAAATGTCGAAAACAAATTTAAGAACTCAATCTTTATTAATTCGATCAGAACCCTCCCAATGGTCGACTTGATTGTTTTACGGACACAATGTTTTACGACACAAAAGTAAACGATCATGAAAACAAATCTGTACAGAAAAAGTCCGTAAGGTGAACACACTTTATTACAAATAGCAAGGGCATAAGTACGAACAATAAACATATTCATAATATTTAGATAAGAATTCATGTACCTGATATTCATATGATGAAGACATAATCTTTCAATCAGTTTAATTGAGGTCTGGAGCTGGCATGTCAGTTAACTGCTAGTAGTCTGTTGTTATTTATGTATTATTGTCATTTTATTTATTTTCTTTTGTTACATCTTTTGACATCAGACTCGGACTTCTCTTGAACTGAATTTTAATGTGCGTATTGTTATTGTTTTACTTTTCTACATTGGCTAGAGGTATAGGGGGAGGGTTGAGATCTCATAAACATGTTTAACCCCGCCGCAATTTTGCGCCTGTCCCAAGTCAGGAGCCTCTGGCCTTTGTTAGTCTTGTATGATTTTAAATTTTAGTTTCTTGTGTATAATTCGGAGTTTAGTATGACGTCCATTATCACTGTACTATTATGCATATTTTAGGGGCCAGCTGAAGGACACCTACGGGTGCGGGAATTCTCGCTACATTGAAGACCCATTGGTTGCCTTCGGCTGTTGTTTGCTCTATGGTCGGGTGGTTGTCGCTTTGACATATTCACCATTTCCTTTCTCAATTTTATGCAGTTACGGAAGCCAACAACCAAGAGAGATTTTTCCTTACAAAATTCATTTCCGTTTTCAATTACTGTATACCTTACAGGAAAGCTTTTTTCATTTATGTGTATACATTTTTTCAAAGTTATGATTGTGTTTCTGAAATTGTTAAATGTTATTCGTTCAGTGTGTATCCACCTGTTTATTTTGATATAATAATGTATTTTGATTGAGTTAAATCATTCTAATTAACATTTTATAGTGTGTCATTCTGTGCTGTAACGTACCACTATCGTTTCATGCAAGGGAGAAGAATGGTACTTATAAAAAAGCTAAAAATCCACTGAATAAGTATGAATCATTTCCGAGTCAGGATGGTCAGTGATTGTAGTTTGTTGATGTGGTTTATAAGCTTGTACTTTGAACTATAATAGTTTACCTTTACAAATTGGAAGGAGAGTTGTGTCATTTGCACTTACAACACATCTTCTTATATTATCTCATTTCCAGATAATTGAGAAGGATTCACTCAACATAGCCACCGAATTTATATTTAGTGACAAGACAACATCTACTGGTATACAGCGGATAGCGAAGTTAACGGATATTACTGGGACCTTTTAGTCAAAACCTTGCTCCGTAAGAATACATAAACCAGTCCTTTAAATGTATTCTATATCAAATGTGTCGTCCAAAAATTAATCCACCATTTTAGCCTTGTCAATTTCGGTAGCCATTTTCCTCGAGAATCATAATGTTGGTATAAACTTATTTAACTATACGTAATTGGTCATATTTTGAAATCAGTAACATAACATAACTTTTACAGGGATTCTACTATCAATGACTTTGATAAAGACGACTCATAAATAATAATACTTGTAAATCAAATAAATACGTGTGTCTTGCGCAGGAAATTCATAATCTACATTATGTAATGTTACAAATTTCTGCATAGTCATCAATTACCGGTTTACGGTCCTTATGAAATACTTAAAAACACTCTAGTAACACAACGGGTAGAAACATATGATCTAAATGATTATACAAAAGTGTCAATGTCCCGGATAATGATTACTGCCTTATGCGATTAACCTCATATGTTCCGGGTATTTGATAATTGTATTGCGTACGATAAACGTTGTATTGGGAATAACCCGTCATTGTTTCATTAGCTCATAGTTTCTAATGGTAACTTATTCAATCATAGTAATCATTTATTTTTCATGACTAATGTTATGAAGTAAATGTGTCTGACAAATTTAAATTAAATCACTTATTTCTTGTTGATTTTCCTCACAAAACAAAATATGTCGACATCGACTTCAGAATGTAACCTCTAAAACATATTTAAATCAACCGTGAAATAAAAATGCAACTGTTTATAACATAAGTACTTGGGGCATAAAACACTCGTAGATACTTTTGTCTCCTTTTATTTTTATTCGTTTTTTTCTTTGGGGATTTAAATATCTAAAAATTAGTTTTCAATTTTAATAATCAACCTTTTCATTTTCTGATTTATACGATTTTACAACCACAGTTGGTTATGCGTTCTGTCCCAATATTTTGATGTATTAACTACCATAAAATGGCAGATTGAACCTGGTTTTACAGCTAATTTACATTTAAAAGTAACCCTATAAAAAGATTGCTATCGATATCGTCTAAATTTATTTGTTTTTTAAATCTGTTTTAAACAAGGCAGTACTTCTAACTTTCTAAAAAAAAAGAAGGCAAAATTTCATCCTTTATTTAATACTTATTCTTTTGTCAAACGCTATATAGCCGGGTCGTGATGATGTTCGACAAGATATCTTTCTACAGTTCTTAACACCATAAATCAAAAAAAGAAAACAACGCTATGGCTAAAAATGAAAAATTATAGTACACATGACACAACATAGAAAACTGAAGACTAAGCAACACTAACCCTACCAAAAACTGGGGGTGATACCAGGTGCTCCGGAAGGGTAGGCAGATCCTGCTCCACATGTGGCACCGTCGTGTTGCTCGTTTATTGGAAACCCGGTAAATAGTCTAATTCGGTAGTTCACATTCATGAAAGGAATGAGAATTGTAGTTACGATGTAAGGAACATATCCGATATCATCTGTTAAACGGTCAACCAACTCCTGGTTGAGTCCGTAAAATTTACGTAGGGATGATTTCAACCAGTTGGAACTCTTGGTTTAAGCTTCCTTGTGTGCAGCAACCCTATATCAAGAAAATTATAATAGGAAATACAAGCACGGGAATATCGTATCAATTGGGACATATATATCCCCTATGCAGGTGCTGCTAGAATATTGCTACTATAGAAAGTTCACAATTGGGAACTAAAATCATCTCAAGTTTTATTTTCAACCTACCCTCATTGTCAATTTCTAGATGTATTTTACGATATGAGCCCGACTTAACTGTATCTGTTGTATCCTGTATCTCTAGTTCGATGGGATAAATGCGGTCAACATTGTCAGCAAATTTTGAATTATTTAGTGAAAGAACATCATCTATATAGCGGAAAGTAAAGTTAAAAGATATTGCTAACGTCTTATCTTTCTTTCTAAGAAGTTTCTGTATGAAGTCCGCCTCATAATAATAAAGAAACAAGTCGGCATGACGAGGGGCACAATTGGTTCTACAAAACATATGGCAAGGTCTGTTTTATTTTACTGTCGGATTTATGATATTTTAGTGAGTGCTTTTATCGCCATTAACAATGTCCGGTCTAAGTTTTTTTGCTGTGTATCAATCTGAGGAACTCAGCCTTTATCAACTGATTTTCCTATTAGTATTGTAAACCAGGTAAGTGGATGGGTTGAGCGCTCACGACCATGTTTAACCCTACATTTTCTTTATGTGCCTGTCCCAAGCCAGATGTCTGTAGTTCAGTGGCTTTTCGTTGGTACATGTTGATCATATTTGTTTTTCATCAATTGTTTAGTGGGGAAGAAGTTTGTAAGTTCTTTCATTCAAACTGTTGTATATTGCTTTACAAGTCGGGTTCTTTTATTGCCGAGTATATTATATCGGTTTTCTCATTGTTGAAATTTTGTAGGCCGCTCGGTTGTCAATAATAACTTACATCCGTTTCATAGATGGTGAATGGTTGTTTCATTAGCAATCCTACCACATCTTCTTATTTCTATATTGAGATTATGTATTAGTAAATACCCAAAATAAGAAAGTTTGCTGCAAAAATTACTCTTTTCCTTAATATTGACTCAGTTGGTCGACTACTGTTAATTTTCAATTTCTCAGTGGTAACATACCTCTTTGCCATTGTTTGTCGATTTACAGATCTCAGGTCTGTTAACACTAAACTGACATCATTAACAGTGATGTGCTCCACAATAGAAAAAAAACTGCACCAACCGAATCATTAATTTGAACCATTACAATCGACAAACTATCGTGAATAGTGATTAAAATGATAACACAGTGTTGACTGCTGTACCCCGATGTTTACTTATTTTGTTTGTTTGTTTTGTTCACGGATCGTTATCAATATAGTTAAATTTGATGTAACTGTCATACAAGTGAGAGATTTAACTAACTATAAAATCAGAATCAACCCACCATTTTCTACATAAGAACATGCCTGTATCAAGTCAGGAATATGACAGTTGTTATCTATTCTTTAGATGTGTTTGAGCTCTTGATTTTGTCATTTGATAAGGACCGTTTCTTTTGAATTTTCTTCGATGTTCAGTATTTTAGTATTTTACTTTTTTTCGTATTGAGAAAATATAGGTATAGAACTTTTATCAGAATTTAAAAAATATAAATGTATTCATATTTTAACTCTTTTGCAATTTTGGTTAATTGCAGATAAATGTCAATTAGTTTATAGTTTTCTTTTTTTTGGTTCCTTTTAAACGATAAATTTAAGTTAATAAAGTTGCCTTTTTTTTAATGACTGATTTTTCGGACAACTTCAAAATAAAATTTCAGATATTTATCTGACAAATATAAAACATATTTCAGAAATACTTTTTACTTGTTTTTTATTTATATCATTTAGTCATTATCTTTTTGTTTCCTTTCGTGCCTTACTTTTCAGTATGATACTTTGTTATACGAATTTAAGATAAAAAAATACCAAAAAATCATATTTGTAATCGTCCTTTATTATATTCAATATACAAATTGCACACTTGGTACAATTAAAAACCTGATAATAAATTGTTCAAATAAGGCCTTCGAAAATAGTGGAATAAATTACTTTTGGAGTGTCAAGAACTCGTTGGAAGTACTTGATAAATTGCATGCTTATATTGGTGATTTTGAATCTGTTCAAAGTTTTGATTTTTTTACCCTGTATACCACATTGCCTCACATTCTCATTAAGAAAAAAATCACACACCTAATTAAATGGGCATTCAAAAAATCAGAATGTGAATATATATGTTCAAACTCTTTTAGGTCATTTTTTAGTAGCAATAACCAAAAAAACTATGTTAATTGGACATGCTTTGATACTATATATGCCCTTGAATTTTTACTAGATAACATTTTTGTTCGCTTTGGGGATTCCGTATATCGTCAGATTATCGGAATTCCAATGGAGACTAACTGTGCACCACTTATTGCGGACCTGTTTTGGTATTGTTATGAGTTACAATTTATGACAAAAATAAGCAAAGACCCATTGAAACAAAATCTGATAAACAAATTTAATAATACTTTTAGATATTTGGATGATATTTTGGCTCTCAATAATGACGACTTCAGTATGTATATTAATGAAATTTATCCTGTTGAACTTACTTTAAATAAAGCTAATACTAAAAATGACCACTGCCCTTTTCTCGATCTTGATATCTATATCACTAATGGAAAGCTGAATACTAAAATTTATGATAAAAGGGATGATTTTTCATTTCCTATCGTTAATTATCCGGTTTTAGATGGTGACGTTTCCTTGTCGCCATCTTACGGTGTTTATATATCTCAACTTGTACGATTCGCTCGTGTATGTAACAATGTTTTAGATTTTAACGAGAGAAATTTATGTATTACTGAAAAATTATTACACCAGGGTTTTCGATATCACAAACTAGTCAAAACGTTTACTGAATTTTATCATCGGTATAAAGACATCATTCGTAAATATAGCTCAACATGCAGACTTCTAATACGTTCAGGTATTTCACATCCAATTTTTTATGGAAATATTCTTTATAAAGCACAAAGGTGTCAGTATTCACCTCAGAAACTTACAAAACCTTTGAATAGACTTATTAAGAAGGGATATAATTACGATACTGTTGTCAAGTCATTAAAGATTGCATATTTTGGCGTTAATATTGAGTCACTGATAAGGTCTTTGCATCGGAACTAAACACATATATTCTAAAAACAGTTGTTGGCATGACACGGGTTATGTTCTTCTCATATATGTTATGATGGTATGATACTAAACCCCTAACGGGAAGGATTGTGCCTGATGTTCATATGATGAAATCATAATCTTTCAGTCAGTTTAATTGAAGTCTGGAGCTGGCATGTCAGTTAATTGCTAGTAGTCTGTTGTTATTTATGTATTATTGTCATTTTGTTTATTTTCTTTGGTTACATCTTCTGACATCAGACTCGGACTTCTCTTGAACTGAATTTTAATGTGCGTATTGCTATGCGTTTACTTTTCTACATTGGTTAAAGTAATAGGGGGAAGGTTGAGATCTCACAAACATGTTAAACCCCGCCGCATTTTTGCGCCTGTCCCAAGTCAGGAGCCTCTGGCCTTTGTTAGTCTTGTATTATTTTAATTTTAGTTTCTTGTGTACAATTTGGAAATTAGTATGGCGTTCATTATCACTGGACTAGTATATATTTGTTTAGGGGCCAGCTGAAGGACGCCTCCGGGTGCGAGAATTTCTCGCTACATTGAAGACCTGTTGGTGACCCTCTGCTGTTGTTTTTAATTTGGTCGGGTTGTTGTCTCTTTGACACATTCCCCATTTCCATTCTCAATTTTAATATATATGTATTGTCTCACAATTTTAATAACACATAATCAATATCTACAATTGTATACAAACACGGATCGATCGCCGTGATTATCATGATTAATAACAAAAAATTTGGTGAAGTCATCGTTAAAACACATTCCATATGGACGGTCAATCCCATTGTATTGGTTCATCAGTTCTTCACAGTTTTTCCCATCATGTGACATTCGCTGTATGCTGTTGTCACGGTAACTACCGAAATAAATGATACCTTGTTTATCGCATGTTACTCCTGCTACTGCTGAAACGTCCATACTGTATACAAGTGTTCCATCTATATTGATACATTGGAGTTTGTTATAACATCCAACATTAAACTGCTCATGAATGTCATCGTATGATATAAATAAAATATCTTTAGATCCATGTTTAATTGAATTAAGTATTTCCCCATTGGTGTCTAATGTTTTGATAGTACCACCTTCACCACCAACGTAAATTATGTCATGTCCAGCAGTAATACAATAACACTTAAATCCAACGGAAACTTTGTCGTCCTTTGTCATCGTTGTAGTGTTTATGAATTGAATAGAATTCTCGAAAGGCAAGGTAACAACAGCTCTATCTGTATCAGGTATCACAGTTACACCATATGGACCACAGGTAAACGTAATAGCATTTTTATAACCCTTACATTCACTGTAGACATACATTTTTCGATCTGATGACACATAATTAGTCAGTAGCAGGTTATTATCCATTGTGATTGCTGCATCTCTAAGGCAATAATACACCCTAGGTTTGAGTTTTAATTCCATTTCCTTTTCAAACCCAACAATACGTTTTGTCGAGTCTGCAATGATTTGGGCCTGCTTCAATTTCCTAGACTTGTATTGAACGTGACACGGATTAAATTTCACTGACAGTGGTTCGAAATAATCAATCATTTGAATTTTTTTTCATCAAAGGTTATTTCGATCTCTAGTGAATTGGATACTATCTGCAGAACTTTCGCTTCGATGTTTTGGATCTTTGTTATTTGTTCGTATAAGGCTATAAATAGCTGATTATTTGATCCATGATCTTTGAAAAAATCAATTTCATTCTCATTTGTTCTTAAGCTGTCCAAAACTTGTGATATTTCTTCTTTTTGGTTATTGATTTCATTCTCGTATTTCCGTTGGAGAGATGACAGTTCGGCTTGAAGATCGCGTTCTAAATCATCAATTTGTTTCAATAATCGGGATTTGACTTTACTGATCCGCTTGATTATTACTGATTTATTTTTCAAAAGTGATCGTAAGTTCGACTCTCTGTTATCGTGCAAATCATTTAAGGTTATAATAAGATGCCTAATATCCGCCATTATGTCGCTGAACAATTCAGAATTTTTGACATCTTTCGATGCATGTTCTAATGGAAGAACGTTTTCGCATTTTCTGTGGTTTTTAGGAATGCAGGCTCTACAGCAAACAGCATCATGATCTGTGCAGTAATAATCTAAAATCATTTCTGGATGGACGTTGCAGATTTTCTTTGCCGATAGTGTGACATTGGAACCGACAGACGACAAATCTATAACCGGATGAGATTTGAATGCTTTGAAACGAACATGTGACTTGGCACAGTCTGTACAGAGTCTTTCCTTACAGTCAGAGCAATAGTTTGTTGCTGATACCGACTTATTTTCGTCTGAGCACGGATCACAGCAACTAGCTGTAGCCATTTCTGCATTCTGAAACATAGATCAATGAATATCATCGTGTATGTTTAATATAAGAGCATTTTCTAAATACAAGGATTTTTCATTGGTCTTTTTAGGTTTCGAAAAAAAGACATGTCTAGCTGTGTAAACGGAAACTTAACTATCCTTTAATAATTTGTTTGGTTGACTCACACATTTAAAACCTCATTTTTATTTTGTTTGTATCAGTAGAAAAGAGATATGCTCTAATTCAAGAATAAGGCAATAATATGTTTGAGTTATTTTAAGAAATGTTTCTTTCCTTTAAGTACTTTGAGAGATTACTTCAGAGTAAGTACATATGTCGACGAAAACTGTTATAGGTATAACAAACGGGTATGTTAAGATTATGTTATGATGATAGCAATTCACCTAGAGATTGACACAAAATGCATCTATATGTAAAAGAATTTGAAAGGGTTCCGTAATACCAAGTGTCCTGATTTCACTTGCTGTTAGTCGCAGGTTCAACAAAAATGGTGAAACATCTTTTGATTTTAAGAGGCTTTTGTCCAAGATTGGTAAAAGTCCAGGATGGTTTACGAATCTAATAAATGTAATGAAACGTTAACTGCTGTTATGAATTTAACAAAATGTAAATAAACTGAACAAAGTCCCATACACATGCATGAAAAAGCCCAATTCCTTAGGATAAAGTGCCTATTGGTGTATTGACAATTGGAAAACTCTTTGAATACCACACTCCGTGTTGCGGCATTGGTTCTTCATAACCCTATTTTGACAATCTCTCCTTTCTTAAAATTTTCGTTTAAAAGTTTTTTTTTGGTTTTTTTTAGAAACTAAAGTTCACTCCCTCAGGCAAAAATGACCTCATTAGGATTTTTCTATAAATTTTAGGTAATAATTGGTCAACAACTGTTTTAGGCCATTGCTGATTGAGGTTTCCTCTCCGATTCTATCTCAAACAAAGTTGTCCATCGTCTTTATGGACTTAATCATCATTTACATGTTCATAATTATAGCTGTTTATAAAAACGTAATTAAAAAAAAAGAAATACTAAGGATTTTTACTCCTGGAATAGATACCTAATATGATCATATTCCTAATTCAAATGTTTACAACACTAATAATTTTTTGTTATACTAGGGGTTTTCTGCCCAAGAATAAATTACTCCATCTGTACTTGGCATGACTTTTCGCAATATTGGGTCCTTAATGCTCTTCAACTTTGCATTGTTTTGCCTTTTTCATTTTCTTTCTCCGAGCGTCATTGACGATTCTATTATAAATATGAAATGCGCAGCTTGTGAGTTTATATACATGTATGACTTTTAAAAGGTCTTCTTTGAGCCTTCCTGATGAAGATGAATCCAGGAAAGCGATTCGGATGCATGACATTTCCAGGAGTTGTTGATTTGTTCACATATTACAAACTGGACTCTTACAAGTACATACAATATAATTTAGTCATTTTATTTTATATATGAGAAGGTATAAACCGTTGAATTATCGGTATCACAGTATCACTAGTGGGTGTTTTTAAAATAATACAGTTTAAAAAAATCATAGTTAATGTGTACAAATTTGCACGGACTTGCACAAATTAGTTATGTTCAGAATATGGTCAACAAAAATCCATATATGAATACAGCGATGGAATTAACATATCAAGGAACTAAATTTTTTAAGGAACAAAAAAATAATTTTAGACACTTAATTTGGACCTCAATGTGGACCAAGTATATCTTCGACCAAAAATCCAATTTAAAATACACACTAACATTGAGCATGTATCAAAGTATCTCGTAATTTCTTTTTAAATCAAACAAATTCAAAATTTCAACACGCCAATAGAAATATGGCCTAAAATATAGAATTTAAAAAAAAAATTCGAGTTTATTTGTTTTTAATCAAACAAAAATGAATTTTGAACTAAACTTTAACGTAGACCATTTTGAAGACAAGACCCAAAATTCAGAAAGATCTAGATATCAAAGAGAACCAGTTATCATTTTTTTTTTTTGTATAAAAACTAAGATAGTCTAATTTTAAACGCTTGGATCTATATTTTAACCAATTCGAAAGTCTTCCCGCAAATTTTAAATATAACTATACTTCAAGATTAAGTATACAAATTGAAAGAATTTAAGACTTTGAATGAATTGCCATTGACATTGGTCAAGTAATAAGCAATTTATACAACGTATTATAAATTATTGATGTTTTGGCTTCTTTTTCCTGAGTTGTTAGAGTAACAACCCTCTAAACCAATCCCAACCTTCCTTGTGGCTCAATTAAATTTAAATATCAACCCATATACTCCATGATTATGTTATTGTTCAGAAACCAGAAGATCTTACTTTGTTTGGGCCCTATTAGGCCCCTTATTCCTTTTTAGCAACTTTTCATTAATTTCTTCTTTACTAACTCCAAAAACAAAGCCCTAATTTCCTTATTGGATTTAAACCTTGATATTAATTAGATATCCATACATCTATACTCAGGTTATTGACTGTCAGTGAATACTAGAAATATTTGACCCCTTCCTATTAAATTGTTCTAGCCACGACCAACAAAAATTAATCCAAACTGTTCCTTTGAATGATGGGACCACGTGATAAATGTTCAAAGAAATTTATACTCTCATACACAAATTATAGTCCTGAAACTTGAACAATTCTCGTTTTTTGCCCCTGTTTAGTACATTTATACGATTATAACATCAAAATAAATGCCCACATCCCGTTGTGGTATCAAACTTTGTTCGAAAAAATAATAGAGATCCATACACATTTTGTTTAATTTAAGACGGTCGTCGTATTTATTTGCTTTTTAAAAAAATTATAATTTAAAATGTTGACTGCTATATCACTTTTTTTTAACATTTCTTCCAGATTTGTCTTTTATTTTTGTTCACACATCGCTGTGAATATAATGAAATGCTATGCGACTGTCATACGAGTGAGAGGTTAAGCTTGTCATAAAACTAGGTTAAATCCACTATTTTCTACGTAATGAAATGCTTGTACCAAGTCAGGAATGTGACAGTTGTTATCCATTCGTTTGGTGTGTTTGAGCTTTTGAATTTGCCATTTGATTAGGGACTTTCCGTTTTTAATTTTCCTCGGAGTTCTGTATGTTTGTTATTTGACATTTTTTACTCGAATATTTGACCTATTTTCACTGATACAGTAAAACATAGAAACAAATTTGTTTAAAAAATGTTCTACTTTTCTGTATGCTCCTTAACATCAGGCCCGAATGCTTGTGTAAGTTTTGTCCCTGGGGGTATCGACAGCCCAGTAGTCAGTGCATCGGTTTTGACATGAATTTCAATTATTTTGTCATTTTTATAAATTTCCTATTACAAAACTTTGTATTTTCCGAAAAAATAAGGATTGTCATATCCCAGGAAGGGATTACCATAGCCGTATTTGGCACAATGTTTTGGAATTTCGGGTCCTCAATGCTATTCAACTTTATACATGTTTGACTTTATAACTATTTTCATCACTGATGAGTCTTATGACGAAACGCGCGTCTGGCGAATTAAATTATACTCCTGGTACCTTTGGTAACATCAGGTCCGAATGCTAGTGTAAGTTTCGTCCCTGGGGGTATCGACAGCCCAGTAGTCAGTACTTCGGTGTTGACATGAATATCAATTATTTGGTCATTTTTATAAATTTCCTGTTACAAAACTTTGTATTTTTCGAAAAACTATGGATTTTCTTATCGCAGGTATGGATTACCCTAGCCGTATTTGGCACAATGTTTTGGAATTTCGGGTCCTCAATGCTCTTCAACTTTGTACATGTTTGAATCTATAACTATTTTCATCACTGATGAGTCTGATGAAGAAACGCGCGTATGGCGTATTAAATTATAATCCTGGTACCTTTGGTAACTAAAGCGGTTCTATTCCAACTTGTTTACAAAGAAATATTCCTAAAGTTTTTATAGTTTTGAATTTTGTCTATCATATTTGTATTTTGCTTCACACTTTCAGTAACAGTGCAAAACTGCATTAGCTGCCTAAATAATTAACTTTTGATATATTTTTATCAACTGTTAGGTCTAATTAAACTATATACAAACACACAAATACATATACAGTACAAGCGTTAGCCTTTCAAAAAGGGCTATTCGACTCTTAGCTGATGAAAATGGAAAGTGCTCTCGCTTTGTAGATTAATTCATTTACTAGAATAGCCACGTGCATCAATGAACAAATTTTACCACACACGTGAGAGCCTGTCTCCACTTATGAAAATTTCTGGATCTGCCACTCACTTTCCGATTATGACAATAAACATTAACAAGTAAAACTGACTAATAATCCTGACAATATGTATTACATGAAATGTTTGCCATTAGAAATGAAAATATAAATATTCAATGTCACAAAAGCTTGATAACACGTGCAACCAAATATAAAGCACTATAAAAGGCTAATACTAATATGAAGTTCTCATTTCCAGGTCTCGGGGCAGATTCAGCCATTTTAAAAAGGGGAGGTTCCAACCCAGGACAAAAGGGGGAGGGCTTCCAACTATATGCCCCATTTCAAATTCATTGATCGGCCGAAAAAAGGGAAACTTCCAACCCGGACCCTCCCCCCTGAATCCGCCACTGGAACTTCAAAAATTAATTGTCAAGATTACAAATCACAAAGTGATATATTTAAACATATATGAAGGCAGGTGACAACATGTTGAAGAAAATTATTTGCAATTAACATTTCATTCCAAATCCCATTGCCATAAAAACATTTTTTTCAAGTATTATTACATCTGAAAATTAGTAATAACAACACTTAACTTGTACAGTCAAAACTAATTGCATTTTCTAAGACAAAAGTCAGATAAGATATCAATCACTTCTATACATGAAGATATAAGATGTAACATTCTCAAATTTGAAAGACCTTCTGTAGAAGTCCATTTTGTCAAGTTGTAATCCTCAAAAGTACATGTATTTTATAATGCTTTTTTTTATCAAGTTGATTATAGACACAGTATGCATTTTATTATAATATCATTCCCAATTTCCATTCTCAATTATCATTAAGTCTCCTTCCATTATAACTCTGGTCCACCAATAATACAACTAAAATCACAAATTAGTAGAAAAAAGCGCTATGCATTCATATTGCTTGGAGTGCAATATTCCAAACAAAAAATAACCTATAATACTTCTAAACCCTCAATATAATCAGCTAAAATACGGCAAGTTTTTTAGAAAAGCTATTACTTGTTGTTTACTCCAGAAGATTCGACTATTTATAGATAAAGGTTACCTGTGTAAAATCTAATTGCAAAAATAGAGAGGACAAATCCGATACTCTACGGGATTGAAGGACATTTACTTGGTTTGGATTGTCCTAACCAATCAATAAATTTTGATTATTCACGTCTCGTAATATCTTCCAATCAGGTAGCAAGAAAAATTCACGCCCTTACTGTCCATCGTTCAATTCTTAATCTCGACTCCTAGGAGTCGAGAATAAGGTCAATGTCAGGAAAATACAAACTTTTTTGGATGAGGCTGCGAAACAGGGGAAGGGCGAGGTTGTAGCAAGCCCTTCCTAGATTTGCACCGAGTACAAAAATGATTATATTTTTATGACATGGACTTAATATTGTTTTTATACTGCAACTTAATTTACAAATACATCTATAGCTTTTAAATTCGTAATACAAATGTCAAATTTATTTGCATCCCATAAGTGACCCCTGATTGTGGAGAAAGTGTTCATAATGAAATTTACAAAATATAGCTTTGTTACTATAATTAGGAAATAAACGCAACTAGTTGCAGTATAAACTACTTTAATTTTTTTTCAGCTGCAAATGAAAACTAAAATCACAACACGCAAGAGAAATCGTTAAACATCATATTGTACTGCATTTCTGTGTATTTGTCACGACTACGTGAATATATTTGACAAAGTCAATGATTTTCAAAACTTTTTTTAAGCTGTTTGCTCATGTAAGTGTGGGATATTATCTCAAAGTAAAATTTGAAGTTTTCTTTTGAAGAATCCGTCAGGATTTTACTTCGTCAAAATTATCTCCCCATTACGCCAGTTCCTTTTCAGAATCGTAGAAATGGAAGCCATTGTAGGGATGACGCGCTGCTAATTTTGCTTTTGGAAACCGATAAATTTATCCACATTGCACCATTACGATCTTTATATGTCAGTTGTATTTAAAAAGACAAATGTATCAACTAACTAATGAGCATCAATTAGTGATCTTGTCTGCATTTATTCAACTTAAAACCATTGTCACATAAATTGTTAAGTGGATTTTTCAAAAATTCATAAACATTTTAAAAAAATCTAATTAAATATTTCGTGGAAGGGCAGACTAGATTTTTTTAGGTGGTTGAAGATTATAAACCCTAGTTATCACACACACAAAAAATTATAATTTTTCGAATATATGCATTTTCATCATCCAACTTGAAATACTGTCGTCAGGTACTTTTAGCAAAATATTAGCTATTCGAACACACCTACTCTGTTTTTGTGATTCATGAGATAGGTATTTCACTTGACCCATCTATTTCATCTTTTAGTACTGTGATTTTTTTTTATGTTATAAAGTCAACCTATAGCTTATATATAAAAATGATAGAATCTGAAGCGAAACGATGTATGACATATTCTAGCTTTGTGCGATATCAAGACAAAATATTTAACTCAAACACGCCCTAACATAAAAAGGTGCACTCGATTTTCTCGTTTCGATACAATTGTTACCCATTTTTTGGAATTTTTTCTTGAGTAACATAATGGAAAAGCAGACACGAAAATTACTGAACTAATAGATTGAAATGTTTCCCGTCCGTGGTATTTTTTTTATAAACATCGGAGGTTATGCATTTTCTACATCCAACTTGAAAGATACCCATGTCGTCGACTTGATATATAATTGTTCTGCTTAACTATGTACTAGATAGATTGTAAATTTATGAAAATGGTGTTTTTAAAATAAAACACTTCGTAATTGGGAAGAAAATTGTCATTTTATTTGTTTCTATTAACTTTTAAAAATTTTGTCACTATAGTAAACATTACAGTACACATTTATCGCCTTCACTAACAAAGAGCTTCGATTCTTTTGTTCTATTTCAACCTGGTTTCCACCTGGAATAATTGACTGACTGTGTAAAACATAGAGACAAATAATTAAGTCTACGACAAGGTACTTACAATATCTGATGTTCCTAGAGTCACTGCTGAAACCCTTTGCTATATGTAAAACAAAAAATTGTAATGTAACTTCACCTTTTCTAAATATGCTATATGTAATTAACCTACTCAACTGCAAGCTAATAGTTTTGGTAAGAATCAACCATTCGCACTTTTCAAACAGTGTGTTATATTTATATATTGCTTAAGAAAAATGTAAACAACATGAACAATTAGAGATACTTTTATAAACCCACTTCCACTGATCAAGAATAAATGTATGAAAAAACACATTATATTTGTATTGTTATACAATTATAAGAATGTAAATAGGGAGAGGAAATTGATTTACTTTCGGTTTCAACTATGTCAACCTGTATATCTTTCAATTGTTTCGTTACCCTTATTAAATTATTAAAAAAAAAACACGCTACCGATTTCAAATCATACACCTGTGTTTAAAATAAAATGATGACAGTGGCTATTGAAACCTTTTTAAAGTTATAAAGTTTCTTCGAGACCATAGTATGTACACACTTACCAGTATATTTTTGAGTTTAAACTGTACTGTTGCCTTTATCTAACCAATTTAAAATGTCGGAATCAAGTTCCTTGTATGGAAGGCTGTATGCAATTTCCTGAATGGAAAAACTAGTTTGCTTATACTACAGCTGTAATTTCAATGTAAAAACTGTACAAATTTTTTTCAAAGTTTTCTTTAGCATTGCATAACAGGAACACCGTTCGAAATATTTATCAACGTATGAGTAGTTACTAAAACTGACAGATCTAGATATATAAGGACTTGTAATATATGTCAATAAAATTGCATGTGAATTAAATGTCAACTTAAACTAATTACCGTAAAGTTTGAGTAACTTCAGTTATAAGTTTATATACGATATTTTAGTAATACCAGAATCAGTCACACTTACTCATACATCTATTTGCTTAATAAGTGATTTCAACTTAAAGAAATCTAGTATGTCCTTAACAATTGCTGGTTAGAGGGTTATTAAAAGGGACCTTTAACGTACAGAGAGTGTGGCTCTCAGAGGCTACGAGGCGATGGATGCAACTTCGATATTCCTTTATCAACCGTACATTTTTTTACAAGAAGTGAATGTGGTCTAGGATTCAGAAACTTCGTAAGTTGTTTATCAGTAAAGTCCATGTTAATGTTATTGAAACTTCCGAATTAAAATGGCCCATATTCAAATTATACTGTAAAATTGGGAATGGAAATGTAATTGCAAAGTGATGAACAGGATTTAGCATACTATATTGTGTCATGCAAGCATGTGCATTTATAACTTTAATCGGTCAATGATTTTATCGTATAGATAAAATATTTCCAATAGTAGCTGTTGTTATCAGATTATGTTACGCACGTTTATTTGCAAGTTAAGTTCAATTAGGTTCAGATCAAACTATGTAACCTGACATACTAGTTTTATCTGCAATTGATCCGACTTCAAATAGCAAAATTTATTTTTTTTACTTATAAAATCAATGATATAAATACTGTATGCCGAAAAGAAAACAAATGTTATTCAAGAAAAAGATTTGATGACGGCTAAGATCAAAACACATACACATATGTTTTATATGTATTCTTATCGAATATAAAACAAAGATCTGGCAAGATTGTCATTGAGACCACTTTCCGAATGAGACCAAATGACACAGAAATTCACACCCATATGTCACTGTACGGCCTTCAACCATGAGCCCATACCGCATATCCAGCTATAAAAGGCTCCGAAATGACAATGCAAAACAATTCGAACCAGGAATATAACGGCTTAATTAATGAACGAAAACATATGTGTAATACATAAATAAACGAAAACCATTGAATTACAAGCTGACATGGGACAGGTAAAATTGAGATTGGAAATGGGGAATGTGCCAAAGAGACAACAATCCGACCATAGAGAAGACAACTTCAAAATGTCACCAACAGGTCGTCAATGCAGCGAGAAATTCCCGTACCCTGAGGCGTCCTTCAGCTGGCCCCTAAACAAATATATATATATATACTATTTCAGTGATAATGAACGCCATACTAAACTCCAAATTGTACACAAGAAACTAAAATTAAAAATGATACAAGACTAACAAAGACAAGAGGCTCCTAACTTGGGACAGGCGCAAAAATGCGGCGGGGTTAAACATGTTTATGAGATCTCAATCCTCCCCCTTTACCTCTAGCCAATGCAGAAAAGTAAACGCATACCAATACGTACATTAAATTTCAGTTCAAGAGAAGTCCGAGTCTGATGTCAGAAGATGTAACCAAAGAAAATAAACAAAATGACAAAAATACATAAATAACATCAGACTACTAGCTGTTAACTGACATGCCAGCTCCAGACATCAATTAAACTGATTGAAAGATTATGTCTTCATCATATGAATATCAGACACAATCCTTCCCATGAGGGGTTTAGTATCATACCATCATAACATATATGAGAACATAACCCGTGTCATGCCAACAACTGGTTTTTAAATAAATGTGTTTAGTTCCGATGCACTAAATTAAAAGCTGACTTGGGACAGGTACACACATACAGAATGTGGCGGGTATAAACATGTTAGCGGGATCCCAATACGTCCATAACCTGGAACAGTGGTATAACAGTACACCATAAGAGCTACAATCAGTTGAAAAGGCTAAACTTAACAAATCCAGATACTACACACAGTGAAAGGTTTGTTAAATTCCCCTAAACAGATTTCTGAATCAAATACAATTGTTTATTGTCGTTGTTAACCTTTAAATGAATGTGTTTTGTTTAAGTCAATTTTGTCAAACTGTTCTGATTGTAGATGCATGCAGTAATAATTCTTTTGAAGTAGCCAAAACAAATTTCTTGTAACTTAATATAAATCCCCCGATGATTTGATCTCAAGTCCCAGTTATAATTTGATATTCTGACAGCAGACAGAGAAGTGCAGTTGGTTATTTAAAACTACACCTGAATTTTTGCCAAATGTAATCTATTCATGCATTTCATCTTTTATGTTCACTTTCAAATAAAATCAACAACGTTCTATGATTAACTGTTGTCATGATTATAACATTTGGTCAACATATAAAAAAGGGAGCCGGTATACCCATTAAACTAAAATCTTTCCCAAATATGTCTTATTATCCCCGGCTTAGTATGTATCTAGGATTGTGATTGGTTAACGCACGTCGTTACAAAACCCATAGCCCCTGGGTGTTGCTAACCCATATCCCCGGACGTTGCTAACCATTATCCCGGGGAACTTCACGCAAGTTTTCCTTAGTTCAATGATTGCTCCTTGTGAAATATTGAATTCTGTAGATTATCCATGATGTTTGTAATTAAATATTTAATTCTGTAGATTATCCATGATGTTTGTAATTAAATATTTAATTCATTAACGATTTTGTCCTATTATGCCGATCATTTACACGCATTTCATGAAATGCGTCACTTGACTGCCACATTTTCAAGGAATGGGACTACTGACCTAGCTATGCAAATTGCCCACGTTGACGTCACACCATTTATGGCGTAACGCTCACAACATTGAGCGCCAAATTTGACTGAATCCAGTTTCTCTGTCTCCGTATTGAAAACGTCTTATATTTGATTACCTGTAGGGTTCTACCAACCTACACCCCGTAAAAAAATATGTAAAACTTCCAAATTTCAATAAAACTTTTTTAGATAATGAAAAAAAACGTTGTTTTCGCGTTACACTTTGTACCCGAATTCCCATAAAACTCGCCCGATTCGGACTAAGACCGGGAATAAATTCGTTATCTACGTTCATATCCGTAGATATGGATATTTTAACACCCTTCAGTACCCTGTACACCCTTTGGCTACGCCTCATGGTGTACTGGGGTACAAATGTACTTCAGGGTGTTAAAATATCCATATCTACGGATATGAACGTAGATAACTTATAATATCTTATCAGACTGTTTAACACTTCTGGTTCGTCTCATTTAGTTTATGTGTGGGTTTTTATCTTGGGGTTCACGCAAAGAAGACAATGAAATGAAGTTTATTTAATTTTTACAGATGTATTTTTTGAAAAAATCATTTCAAAAGTTGCAAGATGATTGTTCTTTTCTTACAGTATATTTAAAGTATAAAAATAGATTTGACTAAGAATGCTTCTCTTCAAATTCCTTGTGAATGGAAATATATAGGTCCAGTGGACCTGTTGTTTTATAAGAATCTGCTTAACTTTTCAAGAGGTACCCCGTACCGATTTTTCAACGATGAAATTGCAAATGCCAAGTCAAACAGATAACTAGGTGACAAAATACAAGCTGGCTACAAATTGCTGTAATGGAATAAAACAGCTAATTCATAGCCCCATGTTTTCAATGTTTAATTCTGAATTATCAGGCAATAATGCATTTAAAATTTTAACATACCTTTTAATTGTACATTAGAACGCACTGATTATGTTATTTTGTTTTAAGTATAAAAACAGGTAATTCTGATCAGAAAAACAGGTAAAATGTGACTCCAGATCACAATTTTATATTTGTTATCCTTATTCAATATAAACTCTGAACACGGGTTGTAAAGAAAACCTCACGTGCCTAACGTTACATTTGATACTACTATTTACTACATGTTTAACTTTTTGAAAAGTATAAACTTTGTTGTTTGAAGTTTGAGGTACATATTTGTACGTACTTTCTGGCCGGTCAGAGTTGAAGATACATTTGTCTGAGAGTGTTATTGCTTTGAAACTTGTCTTTCATACTACTCTTAATTTTCAATCTTTTTTGCATCCTTGAAAAAATATATAAAGTGCCGAAATAGTTAATTTCTGAGATCTTTTCTTTGAGCGGTAGTTATGATTCAATTATTTAAAAAAATAACAAACAAACCCAGTCCTACAAGAGCTATTAGTAACTCCAACATACTGCGTTTCTTCTGTGAGTTTACGACAACATCATACAGCTTTTCATGGATGAGTGACAAATTTATGATTTTTTATATTTTTGACTGAGAACTGGTTTTGTTGAATGTTATATGTAAAAGACTGTTATACACTATTTCAGTAAAATACCGCAGAAAGACAGCAAAGGGATTAATTTGTAAATGTTGACCTTGATGTTTTCTTTCCAAGAATAATTATTAACTGTTTGAAGAATGACGAAAACTTGAAAAATAAATTTCAGTTATAGTATTTTACTTACAATAATCGTTGTTACATCAAACAGTACCGCAACCATTTGCTGTGAATAAAATAAACTGTTGTAATGCAATTTCACTTTTTTTGGAGCAACTAAACATTTCCGTTGCCGACTACATGTACACCAATGTATTAGTTTATGTACGCCAGTCGATTAGCACGTTTCACGTAGTGCGTTTTACTTATACATTCATAAGGCTATGCAAACAACATAAAAAAATAAAAGATACTTGTATGTACCCACTTCCACTGACTAATGAATGTATGAAACATTTTTAAATCAAGTTTAATATGTTATATAATTACAAAAAAGAAAATAGAAAATGAAATTTGTTAAATAACCCACTTTTCGTTTCAACTTTGAAAACCTCGATATCTTCAAATTGAATCCTTATAATGGTAAAATCATAAAAAAACACGAAATCGATTTTAAACTTTACACCTGTGTTTGTAAAAAAAAAAAGGACAGTGGCTATTGAACCCTTTTAATGATATAAAGTTTCTGCGAGACAACAGTATGTACACACTTACCATTATACATATATCAGCACAAACTGTACTGCTACCTTTGTTTACCCAATTTAAAATGTCAGAACAAAGTTCAAGTTCGTTGTAGGGAAAGCAGTATGCGAAATAATTTAAAAAAAATACCTGCATTGAAAAACATGTTTGGTTATACTACTGCTGTCAATACTAAGTGAGCTGTAGGAAATTTAAAAAAAAACAACGTAATCCTCGAAATATTTATCAATATAAGAATCAGTTATACACACTCATAAATCTATCTGCTAAACATTCTAAATGAATTATTTCAACTACAAGAAATATAATGTACATTTACAATTGTAAGTAAGAGAATTTGTGAAAGTGATCTGTAACATAGAGCAATTGTTAACGAGGCGATGGATGCACCTTCGATGTTCCTGTGTCAATCGTAGTTGTTTTTACAAGAAGTGTACGATTTCGAAACTTCGTACATGTAAGTTATTTATCAAAAGTTCATGTTAAGTGTATTTGAAACTTTCGAAATTACATTATCAAATTATGCTGTAAAATTGAGAATGAAAATGAAACTACAAAGTGATGAACAAGATTTTACATAATTTGTTGTGTCATTCTAACAAGTGCATGTATTACTTAAATCGGTGAATGAGTTTATCGTACAGATGAAATTTCAATAGTGGCTGTTGATTATTTAACGCACGTTTATTAACAATTAAAGTTCAATAAGATACAGATTAAACTATTTATCTTGACAAACTAGTTTTATCAAGACTAGTTTAGTCTTAGATGCATGGTTTTTTATTAGTTGTAAGGGGCTTTGAACTAGCTGTCAGATAACTGCTAGTACTCTCAGATCTGTTTATTGTGTCTTTTTGTGTCGGGATGTATAAGTACCCGGCCACGTCCACTTGTATTTTTGTGTATCTGATGAGTTAAGCCTTTTTCAACTGAATTTTATAGTTCGTTCTTATGTTGTACTGTTATACAACTGTCCCAGGTTAGGGGAGGGTTGGGATCCCGCTAACATGTTTAACCCCGCCACATTATTAATGTATGTGCCTGTCCCAAGTCAGGAGCCTGTAAATTCAGTGGTTGCAGTTTGTTTATGTGTTACATATTTTTTTTCGTTCATTTTTTACATGAATAAGGCCGTTAGTTTTCTCGTTTGAATTGTTTTTCATTGTCTTATCGGGGCCTTTTATAGCTGACTATGCGGTATGGGCATTGTTCATTGTTGAAGGCCGTACGGTGACCTATAGTTGTTAATGTCTGTGTCATTTTGGTCTTTTGTGGATAGTTGTCTCATTGGCAATCATACCACATCTTCTTTTTTTTATATTATCTTCACTTGAACCGACTTCGTCATACTTTAAATTGTAAAATTTAAATATTTAGATACCACAATTGGCCATTAATATAAGATTTAAAATAAATTATTTATATACGAGATGAAGAACATAATCCAAATCTATATAAATAAAGACACCAGTAGTATACCGCTGTTCAAAATTCATAAATCGATAGAGAAAAAAAACAAATCCGGGTTACAAACTAAAACCGAGGGAAACGTTTCAAATATAAGAGAACTACGACACAACAGAGACACAACACCGAAACGTAACACACACAGAAACGAACTATAATGTAACAATGGCCATTTTCCTGACTTGGTACAGGGCATTTTATGAAAAAATGTTATGAATGAACAATGCGGACATTAATTATTAGAAGATTAAATATACTATGGGCAAGAAGTAAAAAGACTAAAGAAAATTGAAGCTGACAATTCAAAGAGAACGATTAGAAACTGAGAGATAAACAATTATTTATGCCAAGTTTATAATTAATAATTCCAAGATTAAAGAGGAAAATTTTGCACAATTATCATTGATATGGTAATAGTTATAAATAAACTTTCTACTACACTTAAATTTTTGATCGAAAAACTAAGGATTTGTTTCTCACGAAGAGATCACCTTAGATTTTTTTTGAAAAAAACCTTTTGAATTTGGGCCCTCAATGCTCTTTAACTTTGAACTAAATTTGACGTTTTTAACTTTTTGATTCGACCGTCACTAATGAGTCTTGTGCAAACGAAAAGTGCATCTGACAAACAAACGTGTAACCTGGAATTTCTGAGTTGATCTTTAAAGTGTTAATCAAAAAGTGGTCATACTTTCCCGCAACATTTTGATCAGATCTGATGTCTGACATTTCATTTTGAAGTAACCTGAAAATGGTGAATTCGACAATAACAGAACGACAGCTGTCTAAGCTTAAGTTTATTTTTAAGGTACCAAGGAATCAAACCTACAAAATGAATAATTTAATTAAAAACTGTCTGCAAGTTAAACAATTCGAGTTCACCAATCAAAGCGTTTTATTGCTAGAGAGATCTATAGAACTATAAACAATGGAAAAGAGGGTAGCGTACCGCCGAGAAAAGAAAATTGACAATTAAGAAGTTAAAATCGCAATGTTTGAAAGAAAATCTAGTATGAAGTCATCCACCAATGTCAATATTACAACAAGTGAACCATAGGCTCTCGGCTTTGGACAGGCACATATAATTAGTGCTGCTGGGTTAAACATGTTGATAAACGCTTCACCCTTTTATTCACCTGGTACAGTAATGTTAAATCACAATATGAAAATAAGTTGAAAAGGCTTAACTCATCAGATCGATATAAAGCAGAAAATCATCAAACAAGACCAGACATGTTTCACCTGCGATGCAAGCACACACTCAAAAGGTGGATTTGTTAGTTTGCGGAATATTTCAACGCATATATCCGACAGTGAAATGAAAAAAAAACTTGCTGGATGGTTTTGTCTCAATTTTTCATTATAAATTTGTTAATGAATTCCTCTTTAGATTGTGTAGTCGATATTTCGGTTGAACAATTGATTTACAAACTGAAAGCGTAAATAATCTTGACATTATTGCATTGTGATTAATTATCTTGAGAATATTTTAAAATAACATCAGAGACGGGATGTGCATACACATGTAGATCATACCAATTTTTCTTCACGTCCAATTATGCTGTTGAACAAATGGTGTTGAGGACTTTAATAAGACGTTTTTCCGAAGATCTTCGTGACATGGATATATATCGTATACCGAACAATAAATAAAGATAAAGTATTCATTAAGGAGATTAAACTTTTGCATAATCCTTGTCAATATTGGAAATATTTAAGATTTAAAAAAAAAATAAAAAATAAAAATAAAAAAGGGAGCATAAGGGAGATACGAAGGTGCAATGCACCAAGTTCGTTTCAGATAAACAGTTGAATTCTTTTGTATCAGTTCATTTAAATATTTCTGAATGCTATATTCCAAAGTCGATGTCGATATTTTACGTTTCGTAAGTAAAAATCGCTAATGACAAAATGCTATAATTTAAATTTGCCAGAAACTTTCACTTCATTTCATTTATCATGTTTATATTGGGAAATTGGTTAAAATTTGATTAAATAAGTAAAAATTAGAATCTATCAGTTTATGACACGTTGAAAGGTCATCCCTTAATTGCAATGTTCATCGTATTAAGTACCTGGACAATATGAGTATATACTCATACGGTCATGACCATACGCATATGGTCCAAATACTCGACATATGGTCCAGAACCTTGATACTTGATAATCATTCAGATAATATTGTTCTGCCTTTCTCTGTACTAATACGACCTGACGGATTTTGTGTCTGTAAACTGGTATTTGATTATTGTACAGACAAGATATAATAACATTACAATTACAAATCATTAATTGCCTGCGCAAAATAAAACAAAAAAGATTTATTTGATTTACAAGTATTATTATTTATGAGTGGCTTCAATCTAGGTCATTACTAGTAGTACAACTTCAAAATCTATTTGATGTTACTGATTCCAAAATATGGTCATATTAAGAAGGTTGTAACAATACTCTGATTCTAGGGAAATGATTATAGAATTTGAAAAGGCTAAAATGCTAGATTATTTCTATTGACAACACATTTGATATAAGTTACATTTATATGACTGGTTTTATTATTCTTATCAAGCAGTCTCCATAAACAAGGATTTGCTGAAAAAGAGCCAGTATTATCCTTCATCTTTACTATTCGCTGAATACCAGTAAATGCTGACTTGTCACTGAATAGAAGTTCGGTGACTATGTTGACTAAATACGTCTCAATGAAATTGAAAGAGAAATATACTATTAGATAATAGATGGTATGGTAGGAGTGCCAATGACACAACTCTCCTTCTAAATCACAATTTATAAAAGTAAACCATCATAGGTCAAAGTACGGCCTTTGCTCACACCGTACAAGAAGCTATAAGGGGCCAAAGAATGACTTGTGTAAAACCATTCAAACAGGACAACGAATTGTCTAATCTATATTAAAAAAATGAGAAACACTTATAAACCACATCAACAAAGTACAACCACTAACCAGGTGGTTCCTGACTTAGGACAGGTTCATTCTAATGAAACAACTGATAGATGTTTCACAATTCTATTGGGTTGATAGTAATCATTAGACATTGAATAATTCAGTTAATTTTCATTCAAATGCAAGAAAGGACAAACAACCCTGCAAATATACAATCTAATTCAAATTAAATCCTTGAAATGTTCCATTATGATATGTCATGCATCATATCCGAACGGAGCAGTTGAAGGATTTAATATTAATTAGAAGGCTAAATTTACATCCAGTGATGAATAACCATATCAACTAAATAGGTGAATAGTCTTTTCAACTTTTTCATTTGTAAACATGTTATCACCCATTATAGCAAAATTGAAATGGCTTAATCAATCAAAAGACCTATAAAAACAAACAGATG
This sequence comes from Mytilus edulis, assembly GCA_019925275.1. Classification (NCBI taxonomy): domain Eukaryota; kingdom Metazoa; phylum Mollusca; class Bivalvia; order Mytilida; family Mytilidae; genus Mytilus; species Mytilus edulis. The sequence continues at coordinate 113,668,895 of CM034360.1, forward strand.
AATACATACTGAACGAATGAATTTGATCTATGACACAACTTAAATACGAAATCAATAAAAAAAAGGGGTCAGATGTCTCAGAAAACAACAATAACTTTGAACAAAATATCGCCAAATGGAATAATGTACATAGGTAAATGAACATAACAATTTTGTTGTATAAAGTATAGAGTAATGAAGAACGGAAACAAGTTTTTAATGAAAGTATCTCTTTTTGATGTTGGCTTCAGTAACTGCATCAATTCTCATCTTAATATGATAAATATTTTGTTCGTACTTGTGTCCATCCTATTTGTTATCAAGTGTGTTTACCTTAAAGAATTTTCCTGTACAGATTTTTGTGTATGATCTTTTACTTTTGTGTCCTAAAAACAATCGAGTCGACCATTGTTAGGGTTCTGATCGAAATAATAATGATTGAGTTCTCAAATCTGTTCTGGAGAGTTTTCTAATTGGCCATCCTATCCCCATGTCCTTTGTTCTTCATATTTGAGTAAATATGCAATATCTGCTGGGGAAAATCTAGCTATAAAACTAGGTTCAATCCACCAATTGCTACACGCAAAAATGTCTGTACCTGTGCAAGTCAGGAATATGAACTTTTGGTTTTTCCCTTTGATTACCGACTTTTGTTTTGAATTTTCCTCGAAGCTCAGTATTTTTGTGATTTTTCTTTTTTTCACATTAAATCCAATAATTCAAGCAATGAAATGAAGCAAAAAGTTTTATTCTATGAAAACTAGCATTATACGATACACATTTGATATAACTTTAAGTATGAAGATACATTTTCAACACAGGCTAAATCATATAAAGCGTTACATTAAAGCAAAACCATTTTTTTTAAAGATATGAGGAAGCAAAGGTTTCAATCACCTATTTTTCTCTAACAAAATCCTTTGTTTGACTAAAATAAGCATCCATTATCACATGTGTCACATGATATCTATTAAAAGGTAAAAATCCTTTCTCAAATATTTGTTTAGAAAATGTTTGTTGTGTTTTATTATTTAAACTGTTTAAATAGGTGTAATAAAATACTAAAAAAAATAATTAAAAAGAGTCTTTGCTTAAATTTTATCACTTTATAGAGGATATAGAATTGGTCACGTCCCAATCTTCTATTGAACGAAAAATACATCTTTGTTGTTGTCTGGGAATAAAGATGACTGAGTTCCATTCAAACAGTCACCTTTCAGTGTACAGACATATGTGTTCTTGTCATACTCTGCAGCAGTACAGGCTGTTTTTGTGAAGCATATTAGTGTACAGTGAACGTTACTGTCCGCTACAGATGTTCCTATTACAGGACCTACGTATCCGAACCCGATATATCCACATGCATAGGCAGTATCAATCCTTGAATAATCTTAAATTGAAAAAAAAAATCATTGTTAAAATAGAAAATACGCATGTTTTAATATGAGTATGATGAGTTTATTTATCAATGGAGCTTTCGATGTGATTAACTGGATGATTTATTCTTAATTGAACTGCAAAAGAATGGATATATTTTATATCTGTTTGTACAAATGGTCCATAGTTGATTTTAACGTTTAATTAAATCAATTTTTTTATAAAGAGCATGTCATCTTAACGGATTCAATATTCAAAATTTCTGCAGACTATTCTTTGTTTTTTCCCCTTGATGTACGATAAAATGTACAATTAATTTCCAATAATGGTTGTCTGCTTTTTCAGATTACCTGATTTATTGAGGCTGTTTATTGTATTACTATAGACCTCTACTTCACATATTGTAAGGTATTCCGTATCTCTACGTTTAATCTGGACAAACCTCCCTCTAGTGTTAGGTGGATACGTTATAGTGACTCTCGGGTTTGCTGTGGCCTGAAAGTGAGAGTGAATTACATTCCCTTCATCTAAATTGAACCACCTATTACATGAACATGATGGCATGATAACTTCGACATCAAAATTTGTCAGTTGGTCAACTGAAAAATATGATAGTATTAGAGCATGTGCAATATAGAAATAATATCTTTCATGTAGATGATTACTGATTTGACACGTCTCTACAAAGTTATATAAGTATTTATTTTGTTGATACAAGATAAATGGTTGGTATTTGTTTTTTAGAAGAAATATCTTAGAGTATTTTCCCCGTTGAAACACTAATCTATAATGCAATTTTATAATTAGATTAGATGACACCAATACCAAATAATAATGGTAAGTGTATAGTTTGAACAGACAAGTACCGTCTAAGAAAGGTAAGTATTTGATTCGGTGTAAGGAGAACCAACTAATCAAGGTAGGTTTATGGTTCGTTGCGACAAGTATCTGTAAGTAAAGGAAATGTATTCAAAGATGAACAATATCAATTTAAATCAGGCAAGTGTTTGGTTCTTTGAGGTAAGTATCTACAAAGTAAGATTGGTATTTGGAAAGATAAGTATTTACAAAGTGAGGTATGTATTTAGTTCGTCGAGATAAGTAGTCGTCTATGAGCACGGCAGGTATTTTTCATTTTTTTCAAGTGGTCGTTGCTTATTTTCTTTTGGCCTATTTTGTTTTCTTCCTCGCTTTCGAATTATAAGTATCCCGTGAGACTTCAAACATATTCTATTTTATTTCCGTTAGGATATATGTTTATTTTTTTAGTGATATAATTGAATCACATGATACAGAAACAAAAAAAGTGGACAAGAGCATAACAACCGTGTGAGCTAATCAACCATTTTTTGAAGACAGTAGACGATTGAACGTAAAGATTTGGAAAATAGCTATGTAATCAAACTCATCATAGATACCAGGACTAAATTTTGTATATACGACAGACGCGCGTTTCGTCTACAAAAGACTCATCAGTGAAGCTCGAATAAAAAAAAGTTTAAAAGGCCAAATAAAGTACGAAGTTGAAGAGGATTGAGGACCAAAATTCCTAAAAGTTTTGCCAAATACAACTAAGGTAATCTATGCCTGAGGTAGAAAAGCCTTAGTATTTCAAAAATTCATAATTTTGTAAACAGTTAATTTATAAATATAATCATATCAATGATAATTCATGTCAGAACAAGAGTGCTGACTACTGGGCTGTATCATTGAGTGGCAAACAGTAACCGCGTCTGGCGTATTAAATTATAATCCTTGTACCTTTGATAACTATTTACATGCATATCATTCATGTTTGGGTATACTGTCACAGGATACACCTTCCTTTTATGGATTTTTATTTCACGAGTGTGACCTACCGAATTAGGCTTATTCCACGGTTTGTTATTACATGAACAACACGATAAGTGACACATGTGGAGCATGATCCGCTTACCCCTTCCGGAGCACCTGAGATCATCCGCATTTGTTTTAGGGGTTCGTGTTGCTCATTCTCATTTCTATGTTGTTTTTAAGTATTACCTGTTGCTTGTCTATTTGTCTTTTTTTCTTTTTTAGCAATGGCGCTGTTTGTTTATTTTCGACATATAAGTTTGAATGTCCTTCTGGTATCTTTCACCACCCCTTTATGGAGATACTTTTATAGTTGATAAAGACTTTTTACCTGTTTCACTCCATCTTCAAAATCCTGGATCCTCATTTGAGAGGGGTACTCAAATCATATTTAAAATGCACGTGAGGTTATAAGCACTTTTGAATATAAACTGAACAAAAAATTGTCTTGTTCAAATTTTAATCCAATAAGGTTTTTTCGTGCTGAAATTGTTTAACTTGCTAAAAAGCAAACGAAATCATGTGTAATATTAACATGTATAAAATGAAACCGGAAAAGGAAACACTTACGATCATTAGATGTCCGTCCAAAAATATCTATCACATCTATATTATAAACATTTTGTAAGTCAACTGCCCACCATGACTTCTGACTATTTACTTTGGCTGAATTCGCACACAAAAAATCGCCTTTAATATACGCCAAATTTGACTTGTCCCCATCGACTGCATATGTAGAGTTACAACACAGATAATCTTTTCCCTCGGTAATTCTAGGATCATGAGTAGAAGAAAGCTTTGTAGGTTTCTTTAAAGCAAGATTTACATCAGCAAAGGCTAAAACAAAATACACACGCATATTCACATTGATAATATAATTATACACATTGAAAATACATGTTCATGTCACAGTAAAAATTAGAATTCAATTGCATCAAGTATCCTCTTAGTGCAAGTCAGAATTCCAATATCTGCTAGTAGGAATAAGACATTTGATCAATATTAACTAAAATCCAGTACACAAGACAATTACAATATCTTCTAGTAGAAATGTCGGTATCAAGAGGTTTTGGAGATTCTGGATTGAATAAGTTATCTAGTAGGATCAAGAACATTTTGTGTAAATTAACAAGATTGTATATTGCAAATAATGTTTATTTCCTAAATATAGTAACAAAGCTATATTTTTTATAATATTAATTTCATCACGGAACACTTTCTCCACAATCAGGAGAGGGATGACAATAGCTTTGACATTATCATTGATTATGCTACGATTAAAAAAGCTATCAATTTATTAATTTAAATTGCAGTGTAAAAAAAATATTAGGTCAATGTCAGAAAAATATAAACTTTTTTGTTCTCAGCGCAAAACTAGGGAAGGGGTCGGTAAAACTTCACTCTTCCCCAGTTTCTCAGCCTCATACAAAAGAGTTTATATTTTTCTGACGTTGACCTAATATTGTATATTTCTTCTGAATATTTTGAGACAAAATTTAAATTTCAACTTTTTTGCAAATTTTCCATTTAAAGACACCGTACATATATTTATCCTTTTCTATTTAATAAGCAATATCTAAATTATTACCTAAAATTATAAGTGTAGGCTCTGGGTATCTATTTTTTGATAAACAGTTATAAAATATATTATCATCATTCGTTGAATTACAAAGCTATTTCTTATGTAACCTTTGAAAAAAACTCTGTTGTGAAATAAATACATGTTAAATTGGTCTTAAAATTTTCTGTTTTCGATGAAGAAAGATGTTGTATTCGAGCCATGCAAAAACTCTCCTAAAAAGTCACCCTAACCGTATTCGGAAACTGACTTTCTGTATTCAAAACTTCATGGCACAACATGAACCAAATAAGTCGAAAGTGTTAATGTTTATGTGATAATCGAAAGCAATCAATGATTTGAGTTTGCAATATTCATTGTTCTGATTCGGTACCACTCATGAAGTTTAATTACACAGTATATAAGATTGACGACGTTTTACTCTCTTTATTACACGCGACATACATAATAGAACCACTTGTGTGCATAAAAATAAAAATAAAAATCATATTTACTGTGTATATTGAATCTGGGAAAACTCGTTGTCTTAAATCGTGTTGATTTGTTAAAAACGTTAAAGGCGGCACTGATGACAACTCAGAACATAAAGTTTAAAGACGTTCTTGGTTTTTTCAAGTGACATATTTCGGCAAGTAACAATCATCGGTGCGGTTTGAGAGATTTGAAATTGATGCAGACATTTCTACAAAATAGACACGTAGTAGGGTATCGGGCACGTTTTTGAAATTGAAATGTTTGGAAGTTTTGCATATAAATTCATGACATTGGTTTCGAAAGGTTAATAGAATTATAACGTAGATAATACAACTAAAAATGTAAATTACTCTTATACTACAGTTTAAATGTACATCAGTAAAATAATTAAAAACATTACCACAGCAGATGAATGAGAACAACAATCCTGCAAGATATTTGCACATCATCACAAATGTGTTTTTCACTATATTGTCGTACAATATTTTCCTCTTAAGCTACAAAATCAATGTACTGTACAAATTCTTTGATTTGATTGGATGCGAATGAAGTAAAAACATGAAGGGATCCGAAGAAGAAAATATTGGAAAGACATTTATAATATTCCTTCTTATTTGACTATTATTATTAGATGCTTATTGATAAAACAAAATATAATGTAAAAAAGGAACCACCAGTAACAATCCGTCTCAAGTACTTGGATATTTTAAATCTTTGTATTTCCATAAAGGTATTCTGAAGCTGCTTTGAAAATTCTTCGAATTTCAATAGATTTTATTTTTTTATTTAAAAGTTATTTCAACACGAATGATTCTATTTGATGTCGAAATCAGGAAGTTCAGTCTTTTGTTGCAAATTTGCAAATACAACGTAATGCAAACACACGTATCGCCGCGCTTTCAAAATTGATAACAATTTTTTGTTTGTTTCATCCTTTAGTTAGTAAAAGTGGAACGAAAGATACCAGAGGGATAGTCAAACTCATAGATTGAAAATTAACTGACAATGCAATGGCTAAAAATAGAAAGACAAACAGAAAAATAATAGTACAGAGAACACAACATAGAAAACTAAAGACTAAGCAACAAGAAACCCCACAAAAACTGGGGGTGATCTCAGGTGCTACGCAAGGGTAAGCAGATCTTGCTCCACATATGGCAACCGTCGTGTTACTTATCTTATTCCAGATCCTGTAAATAGTCTTATTCGGAATTTCACATTCGTGAAAAGGGAAGGTTATTGTAGTTACGACATAAGGAACGTATCCGATATCATTTTTGAAACGGTTATTCCATATCGGTCAACCAACTCGTGATGGCGTCCCTAAAATTTACGAAGGGATGATTTCAACTTCTCCATTGGGAACTCTTGGTTTAATAGCTTCCTTGTGAGTAGCAATCCTCTATCAAGGAAATCATGATAGGAAACACAAGCCCAGGAATATAGTATCAGTTGGGAGATATAGACTCTGTATGCAGGTGTTGCTGGAATTTTGCAACATAGAAATGAAAAGTTCATAATTGTGAAGCTAAAATTAACTCTTTTGTCGTACAGTTTTGTTTTCAACGGACCCTCATTGAGGCAAACTCAACTGTGTCTGTAGTATCCTTTATCTCTAGTTCGATGGGATAGATTCGTTCAACATTGTCACCAAAATTTGTATTACTTAGTGAGAGAACATCATCTATTTAGCGAAACGTTAAGTTAAAAGTTAAAGGATCGATATTGCGAACTTCTTATCATTTTTCCTCAGAAGTTCCTGTGTGAAGTCAGTCTCATAATAATAAAGAACCAAGTCAGCAAGAAGAGGGATACAATTGCTTCCAATAGGAATTCTGACAGTCCGTTTAAAAACACGTCCCTCAAACGTAACAATTTTTTTGTCAAACAAGAAGTCAAGCATCTTGATAACGTTAGTTTCATAGATTGTTTTGTTTGAATCAGAGTGATTCTTTACAAAAAGGGATTTATCCCTCCCCAAGACAAGATACTTGTATTTACATTCGCCGTATTTTTTATGAAACAAAGTAATACCAACTCTTTCAATTTGTCTTTTAGTTTGGAATGGGGAATACTTGTGTAATGTGTAGGAAAGTCAAATGTTTTATTACTATTGCAAGATGATAGAGTCTTATATTGTATGTAGTCTAAAAGATCTTTGGATTTTTTTGGTTATCCGCATCGGATTCACGCCACCTCTAGAATAGGCAGTTTAACAATAAATTTGGAGCCCGGCTTTGAATGCTGATAAAAGAGATGTTGATAATTTAGAAAGAAAGAGGTTTTGTGGAGCACTTGGAAGACCCAGCAATATAACGCTATTTGTTAGGACACTTATGTAGTTTAGGCATCCAATACAGTGATAGAAGATCCAGTTCTTCGTCTTTAATTAAAATTCTTAAGTAACATAGAACAGACCTATGATTAGCAAGGATTTCTTTTTTGGATTGTGTTGTGAGGGTATATGTTGAGTTTCCATGTGAATTTTCAATACCTAATTCATTTATAAAGCAGTTTATGTAACGTTTGTACCCAAAAACGATGTTGTGTGGGGCTATATCTGCGTGTACAACAACATATCTGTCATGGAGGTAGGACAAGTACTTTGCACCATTTGGGTCTTTAAACATTGTAGTACCGAGGGAAGATGGACCCATTTAGTTTCTTAATTCGGATTTGTATCAACGACCCCAGAGTTTTAATCCATTCGGAAAGAGTATCTACGTCTTCTTTCTCGCGTTTAGCCCATTGCATGGCATAATCCTCGACTGAATCCATCAGTAAATTGAAGTTGTATATGAATTAGGAACTAGTACACGTGCAATCAGGAGGTTTACACTTCAAGATCCTGCAAAACGTGTTTGTCATTGACAATTTTAGTTGCTATTGGTTTGGTATAGGTATAAGAAATTATTATTACAATAAGACTGATCTATGAAATAAGGAGGTATTTTGGGCTGAACTGATTTATAATGAAGGATATTGCATAAGTTGACGCCATCTAGACCTTTGTGGGCAAAGGAAAGTTTAAGAAAAGATCTTTTCTCTTTTTTATCTTTTCAAATGCGAACTTGTTTGAAAAGTCTGTGACTTAAAAGTTCCGAAATAGTAGCTGTAAGCTTGTATTGGTTTGAATATAGGTTCGTAACAGTGGTTTCCAAACATGAATTGAACAGAGAATGACGTTTTGAAAGGGGTAATGAACAAAGTTTCGTGCGAATGTGATGAATACCTAACGGCTTTTGTATAAACGGCAGCAAGTCAATAATAGAGACGTCATGCAAAGTAGGTGCTGTATAATGACGATAACCATGTCTGCGTCTACCACGAGGAGTAGAGTTGAAAATATTCATCACATTCACCATGTTCATCAAGCTACAGCAAGGACTAAAAAACCTGAAACCTAAATGAGCTCTATCTGTATTGTGAACAATATTTTAAACATAATTTAGAAAAGTACATCACCTTTTTTAGTGCCTTCCCTATCATAGACATACATTGTAGATGTAATTTTAAAATAGCAGTATCAAAAGGTAAGGTAGGTGATCTTGTTGTTACAGTTCTTTGCATTATAGGATGTAATAGAGTTTGTTGCTCAACATGTTTTAGATATTTATTAGAACACGTGTCTAACAAGCCAAGCATGGCCGAAGCATCCGAACGTGTGCCTATGACGTACATACTTGCAAAACGTGTTTATATTTCGTTTTGCCAGGTAACAATTATCCGACATTTTTGGGCCATATAAAATCGAAGCTGGTTAGGATATTTGGGATCTATGCACAGATTTTTGCGAAATTGACACGTTTGGAATTGTTCATACACATATGTTTCCAAAGGGTGATATAATTATTATGTAGAAAACAGAATTTAGATATAAATACATTCATCCTACAATATAAATGTGCGTCAATACAATTCATATCTTACCACAGCAGATTAATGAAAACAACAATCCTACAAGATATATGTACATCATCAACAACGCATTTTGCACTATAGAATTGGACAATATCTCCCACTTATTAAAAAACACAGTACATAACTCACTTCTTTTTATTGGCTGCGATTGAAGTAAACGAATTTAAGGACGAAGAGCATATTGAAAATGCAATTTAAAATATTCTCTTTTATTTGACCTTTTTTTTTGTATAAATGCTGATGAACAAAATGAAATCATCCTAGACAGTATGATCTTTTTATTATCGAAACAATATATCTTGTAAAAAACATGATGGAGAAAATCAATCATCGGTAGCAATCCGTAACACAGAATATGATACTAAAAATTCAAAGGTTTTCATAAATGCAATCTAAAGTTGAATTGGAAAAAAAATTCCAAAAGATTAGATTTATGAATTATTTCAAACGGGATATTCTATTTGATGAATAGTCGTTACGTTCGAATTATGTTATACTTGTAAATTAAAAAAGAAAAATGACGTAATCAATTATTTTCTAATGTATATCATCTCATAAAAAAGAAATAGGAGTATAAGTTTCGATGTAAAAATGCACGAGACAGATTGTCACGTTGACAAGTTCCCATGAGGAATCAGTCCGTAGTGATTCCCTCAGGCAATATCGCGGATTAATCCAAAAATAGTTCGTATACTCTTATGGTACAAAAATAAATCTTCTTTTACTTTCACTTTCACTTTCAACGTTGGAGCAACACTATAAACTGCATATATATAAATGGAACCTGTATGACTGGAATATACTGAATTGAGAATAATGAAATTAACTATAACAAAATATATAGACTAAAACAATCATTGGAGATCCAAGACTAGTACCAACTTTATTTGAAAAGAACGCAGCATGCAACATAAGAACTTGAATTTTTTTAGCACGAGTTAACCGAGTTACCAGTCGCATAAGGGTATATGCTTTTTTATATTTTATTTTTGTTAATTCAAATATCCTATTTTCTAATACTCATACTACATAAACATCACTGATTTAGGGCACTATCATACACAGCTATTCCCCTTTGCATAATTATCTATAACACCCCAGTAAGACATATCCCCTAGGATAGGATATCATCAGTGTTCAATAAAATTGAGAAAAGAAATGGGGAATGTGTCAAAAAAACGACAACAAACCGACCATAGAGCAGACAACAACCGAAGGCCACCAATGAGTCTTTAATGTAACGAAAAACTCCCGCATCCAGAGGCGTCCTTCAGCTGGCCCTTAAACAAATATGTATACAAGTTCCGTGATAATGGACGTCATACTAAACTCCGAATTATACACAAGAAACTAAAATTAAAAATCATATAAGACTAACAAAGGCCAGAGGCTGCCGAAGTGTGACAGCCTTGCCTTTTGTTTAGCAGGGATAGTAAAGTGAAGGGTTGTATCAAAGTCAGTAAAAAATCAGTGATATTTATGTATAAATTTTGTAAAATATAATATTTGAATCAACAACAATCAAAACAAATCATATATACCATTATGTGGCTGTTGACTTGAATACCTCGTGCTCATCATTTGCAAGTTATTATAATGCATGCTGTGTACTTTTCAAATAAAGTTGCTACTTGTCTTGGATCTCCAAGGATTTGTTTTAGGGTATATATTTTAATATATGTGGGTTTGGTACCTAATCAGAAATAAAGAGCATAGTGAGATGTATAGTGGCTAAAAGACATTGCATCCGACTCAGAGTTCACGTCAAAATGTTTATCTGGACTGAAATTGCATCAGGTTCAACGTGAAAAACACGTCATGTTCGTCCAAATACCCGCTTAACCCGTATATCCACAGCATTTTGATACCAAACTTTTGATATAATCTCAAATAATACAGACATTTGAAGACAATCAGATTACACACATGTTTGAATAAACATTTTTTTAAATTTCATTATTTTAAATTACAGTACCATTTATATATATGCTGTTTACAGTGTTGTTTCAAAGTTGAAAGTGAAAGTAAAAGTGAAAGTGAAAGAATATAAAGTTATCAAAGATTTACGTTAGTACCTTCAGGTACAAGAATATACGAACTATATTTGAGTTAATCCGCAATTGTCCTTGAGGGAGTCGCTACGGACTGATTCCTCATGGGAACTTGTCATCGTGACAATCTGTCTCGTGCCATATTTTCATTATTTAGTTCTACATATGTTCTAGCAAGAAAACAAGTTTGGTGACACCGTTTTTCTACTTTCTTAAAGCATAATATAAAACCTATCTTATCATATTAAATATTAAAATATTGTCTCTTTTTATTTTTATCTTATTCCCCAAAATGAGTTTTCCATTTAATAATCGAGGTATTCCTGCTGGAAATGACAAAATTTACGTTGATGGTAAAGATGGTATTTTCAAATCATAAGACACCAATATGTAAATTATAAAAACAAGTAAACAACCATCTAGCAATATTTCCCATATGTAATACGATGTTATCATATATGTAGTACAATATACAGCTATTTTGCATATCTAACAAAGGTTCTTTTTTCCAGTTTGTATCACCTACCCCGTATCGCATAGCTAAACCTGTATCGCATAGCCAAACACGTATCGCATACCCCGTATCGCATAGCAAAACCCGTATCGCCTGGTGTGACGTCTTGAATCAAATGACGTTAATGTTTGACCTATGACGCTTGTTTCTGTGTTTCCTAGCTATGGAAAAGAATGAATTCCCTTTCAAAAAAATGTCCTACCATTTCAACTTAAATCGATATTTAAAAAAAAGTTATTATCGAGTTACTTTACGAGCGATTTTTATATTTAAAAGAAAAGATACAATTAGATCAATTAGATGTGATAATTTTCATATTTGTCAAGTTCATATCTAAAATTTTATTTTGAAGTTGTCAGAATAATTAAAGTCAGCTCGAAAAAACAATACGGCAAATATATTAACTTAAGTTTGTCTTTAAAGTACCAAGGAACGAACACCAAAATTTAACCAATTTAAAGCAATTAGAACTAATTATATAATGTATAGAGGACAAATCTGTTGATCAGAAAACAATTGAAGGTCTTTCTACATTAAATTTATAAATAAATGAAGCTTCCTGCGATTACTAAGTTTTGTTTTTATGTCCATTCATTGATTTCTTCACTCTGATGAATACAAAAAGTTTTTTCTTTAATACTTTTGTCTGAAATAAATGAAATAATTTGCTACTTCCGGTTTCGAAAATGTCACTTCCAGTCTCTTTTGATAACTTTAGACACACTGATTGAAAAATATATAATTTCCATTTCTTTAAAAGAGGGGTGAAAGATACCAGATGGACAGTTAATATCATAGATCGAAAATAAATTGACAACGTCATGGCTAAAAATGAAAAGACAAACAGACAAATAATAGTACACATGACACAAAATAAAAAACTGAAGACTGAGCAACACGAACCCCATCAAAAACTGGGAGTGATCTCAGGTGCTCCATAAGGGTATGCAGTCCTGCTCCACACATGGCACCAATCATGTTAATACAAATCCGGTAAATAGTCTAATTCGATAGGTCACATTTATGAAAAGGGAAAAGTATTGTAGTTACGACGTAAGGAACATATCTGATATCCTCTGTGAAACGGTTATTCCATAACGGTCATTCAATTCGTGATGACGTCCGTCACATTAACGAAGGGATGATTTCAACTACACCATTTGGAACTCTTGATATAATAGAATCTTTTTGAAAAGCAACCCTCTGTCAAGGAAATCATGATAGGAAATACAAGCACGGGAATATCATATCAATGGGGAGATATTTACTCCGTATGCAGGTGCTGCTGGAATGTTGCTACTTAAAAATGAAAAGTTCAGAATTTAGAAGCTTAACTCATCTCTTTTGTCGTAATGTTTTGTTTTCAACCGACCCTTATTGTTATTTTCTAGATGTAAGTCAAGATATGAGCCTGACTTAACTGTATTTGTTGTATCCTTTACCTCAAGTTCGATAGGATAGATGCGATAACATAGTCACCAAATTTTGAAATTATTTAGTGAAAGAACATTTTAATTATAGACAATGCAATTTCCCGTAGGAAATCCCTTTGCGACTAGAACTGTGACACTTTTACTATGATGTTTCGTGAAAAAATTAATATCCTAGAATAAAAAGATGATATGCACTATTATTTTATTCAAAGGTCAAAACATAGGGATGTGAGACATATTTGCAACATTTATATGTCCCATACTAGTAAATTTATGCTAAAAGTCTTTACTACCCGTACCTTTACCTTCTGCCCTTTTTGCCTACTTCAGAATAAAAATTGTCACCGCAATAGTATACTTTTATACTGGTGGCAGTCCAACGTTATGTCTCTATGAGATGAAACATAGAGATAATTTCTTGGAACCAGAATGTCAAGAAATCAAATTATCTATGAATATTTGTACCCAAAAAGAGGCGTGGTTTGAGAAACAGCTGTATTCACAAAGTGCAACCTTTATACCATTGCTAGAAAAAAAGAGTACTAATTGCAACTACTGGGGTAAAAATATCACTTCCGGTACCATCTGATAGGTCAAATAACACTGATTCGAAAACAAAATATTATTAGGTACTCTTGAATGAAATCAGTGTAGAAAATGACTTCTTTAGGTTTACAAATTCAACTTTTGGCCGACCTTTTAAACGTCATACACTAATAAATATAAAAAAGTAAAGACCCTTAAACATATGTTTATAAAATTTAATAAAAGTTATGTAATTATTTTGTCATCTGATAAATACTAAAATAGTCTTTAAACACAATGTGATCCAGAAAGGATGTTTAAATGAGATAAGCAAAGGGAAATATAATCTTACGGAATTCAAATACAGTTGTCCGGTTGTTAAATACATTCCCTACATTTAGGCTCTTGTTGATAGTTGGCACATTGGAAAGCATACCACACCTTCGTGTTTTGTTTTCCGATAAGAAATCAAAAGCCAATTCTGATGATTCATCTGGTAGAAAATACCAATGAGTGGTACAATGAATAATGATAGTTAATGCCGGATAATTGATACAATCAACAGTCTCAGTCTGAATATGTAATTGTTAAATAAATTAATGGGGTTACTTCTTGGAGGAAGTGTTTTAAAATCGCAGCAGTGCCTTATGTGTGTATCCTGTATACCTGTATGTGGTAGTCTGAAACATCAACTAACTAATAATGACACAGAACTAGCAGGGGTTGTCTGTTCTAGGAAATTATTATGGTTGTAAGATTTGAAATGTTATTCCAAATTGTTGGGTTTCTTCCATTTATCACTACTGATTTTTAATACTTGCAGATACTATTTTTAGAGTATTTGCGCATATGTAGCATTGTGCTCATATAAATAGTAATTTTTCCCGTTCTTTAAGTTTTATGACGTTACAACCTTGATGTACGTTACGTTGTTAAGTGCAAATATTCATTGCAAGATATTTATCATTCAGAGACACATCTCTATTTTGTAGAGAGAGATTATAGTCTTGTGAATTATTTATGTACATTTTTAAGAACAATATTAATTTAAAGAAGAAAAATTAAGAAATGTAAAAGAACTTTAATATTTATTTTAACTAACTTTTTAATTTAACAAGTTATTTATGAAGAATGAAATACAGTGATTCATATTGTTTGTTTAGTATTATGTTTATGTGTTCTTATATATCTTTTTACTTACGATGTATGTTAATGTGTATTTGTGGGTTTTTGTTGTGTGTAGAAAATTGGTTGTTACAATATACTGCCAAATGCAATTTAATGAATAAAGGTACGTATATTTCTAACATCATACTCGACTTTTTAACATTTATTAGATGTGACCCTTACTATGGCCAAATATATATATATATATATATAAAGTGAAGAATTTATAAAATCATTCTTAAATATCACATTGACATAACTTGATAAATGGTTATCAGATTAAGCATATTCAAAAATATACGAAGATGTTGAATGATTGCCAATGAGAACACTTTCTACAAGATATAGCAATGATGTTGATGTATTGTCTCATTGTATGGCCGCCAACGATAAACAACTCTGATTACATGTATATTAAGCTATAAATAGTCCAGACATTTTAAATATAAACCAATTCAAACGAAAACCCTAATGGCCTGATTTATGCTAAACTGACATCAGAAAAACAATATGACAAACTGCAAACCGAGTAATTAGAGGCCACTGCGTTAGGATATACATATTCATAGTGTGACATGGTAAACCATGTTTTGGAAAACTCAATCCTCCCAGAACAGTGTTGTTATAGCACAACATAAAAACAAATTGTAATATTCAGTTGGAAAGGGCTCAACTCAAAACCATCAACACAGAGCATAAAAACATCTAACAAAAACACTAAGTGCTCATAGCTATTTCAAAGAAAATAACAGTTAAGAAATAAATAATGTTGGCCCTAACTTAAATATGAAACTTCAGATTAGCAACCAATGCGAAAATTGAGAATCAGTGTTACATTCAAAAAATAAAACTTGCAAAGCTAAAGCTTTACTTAAATGGGTCCATAACTACGTGAGTAGCTATTCTGACTTCGAAAGATATTTAACATTTGTAAGAACATTTCAAACTCAGGTCTTCTTTCTCTTTTGTGAAATAAATTGTGTGATCTAAATATAAACATGTGTGTTACCGAACGGAATTATATGTGTTGTTTTGTTTATAAAGTTGGGGGGAAATACACATTAGACTACATGTATATGTGTTGTTTTGTTTATAAAGTTGGGGGGAAATACACATTAGACTACATGTATATGTGTTGTTTTGTTTATAAAGTTGGGGGGAAATAAACATTAGACTGAATTTCGAAAAGTAGATGTAAGTCTTGAAGACAAACTATGTGTTTCGAAAACCCCTTCCCCTTTCTCTAAAAAAAATAAATGTCAGTGCCTTAAACGCAATGACAAAACTATATTATACATCAAGTTCTTAAGAATGTGACAAAGGTAGTTAAATTAGTTAATTATGCTTTACCAATTATAGGCTATACTACACTGACACTGTTTTGGAGAATTAAAATCTTGAATTGTAAAACAATAGAACACAATCGGTCTATCTATATAGATATAAAAAGATGTGGTATGAGTGCCAATGAGACAACTCTTAATCCAAGTCACAGTTTCCACAATTGCCAAAAGTAAACCATTATAGGGCAATGTACGGCCTTCAACACGGAGCCTTGGCTTACACCGAACAACAAGCTATAAAGGGCCCCAAAAATGAATAGCGTAAAACATTCAAACAGGAACACTAACGGTATAATCTATACAAAAGCAAAAAAAGAGAAACACTTATGAACGACATCAACAACGACCACGACTCATCAGGGACGCTCAGATCAAAATAGTGGCAACAACCAAGTGGTGTAAATAGTTATCACAGTACTAGGATTATAATTTAATACGCCAAACGCACGTGTCGTCTGCATAAGACTCATCAGTGACGCTCAGATCGAAATAGCTATTCAGCCAAACAAGTACAAGGTTGGAGACCATTGAGGACCCAAACTTACAAAACGTTGTGTCAAATACGGCTAAGGTAATCTATTACTTGGATAAGAAAATCTTTTGTTTTTCAAAAAATTCAAGGTTTTGTAACAGGAAATTTAATAAATATGAAATTCACTAAATTGACTTGACTATAAATGATACCTGCAAACAGAAATATGTTATTCTGTTGTTATTAAAATCTTATGGTATCTGCTCTCTATTCATAATTCAACCAATGAAGATGTTTTCTTCAATACACTGTATTGATTTCGAGTTACCTATAGTTGGATAATTTCGATTGTTCAAAAAGAAAGATCTTCTGAATTACTTGCCAGGACGACGATTTGATTGGGTAATTCTATAATCTTTTTCTCTTCTTTATTCCAAAAAGCAAAACCCAATACATGGGGATAAGATAATGTTTCTTAAACCTCCCCCTCTTTTTTTAAACCAAAATCCGGTTTTTTTTTCGTCTTATTATTTTTAATTTTCGCGTTTTCCTGTATACTATAAACAAAACTATACTATAAATAAATAGTATTTGGTTTTCTCTAACATCTAAATCAGGAAAATTATAGGTTGTTAGTCCACATAAGTAATCTTAAAAGGCTGTTTAATCAGCTTTGGTCATGCGCAAGAAAAGACGCCAAAAAGCTTTAAAATACATCATTATTATTTGAACTACTAGTTAAACTATAACGACTCGATTTAGCTACACCGATACATTTTTAAGATTTCTGAAAAAAAGTGTCAGCTAGTTTATATGATCCATGTTTATATGACGAAAATATAATTGTTCCGACTGAGAAGATATACTCTTTTCTGTACAGACTCTGCTCAGTCACATGACCGGTTTGAAACGTGCAAATCACTACTGACTGACGTAAAGTGTCCCTTGCAACAATTAGCTTGTAATGCATTGCGACAAACCCCCCTCCCCCAAAAAAAACAAACAAAGATCGAAATAGTTTGACTATATATCATGATTATAGTATTAGATTTTCGTAAATTGAAGAAAAAAGTACATGAATTATCTATTGATAAATAGGTAAAGATAGGCATGCATTGTTGAAGGATGTAGAATACTACATATTTTTATACAGTTTTCCGTACATTTAAATTGCCCGATCTTAGATAATCAGCCATTGCACATTACAATCTTATTCTTTTAACTTACATAAGCAAAGCGATAAATTGCATATGTGGATCAGGATCTCCTTTCCTTTCGGGAGCATCTGAGATCACCCCCGGTTTTTGGTCTTAAGTTTTCTATGTAGTGTTTTTTATATTTTTGTTTGTGTTTTAGTCGTTTTTTGTTTTATGGCACAGCGTTGTCACTTTATTTTCGACTTTGAGTTTGGATGTCCTGAATGGTAAAATTCGACTCTCTTTTTTCCACTGAAATCCAAGTAATTTAAAACAAAATCTACTCGTGCCTTTTCAAACTGTGTTAATTTGATTTATAAATGATGAGGTTGATATAATTGTACCCCTATTTTTTACATTTTTACCTTTTATGTCTGTTTGTTTTGTTTACACATTGTTGTCAATTCTATGGAATTTTTATGCGACTGTAATACAAGGTTTAGCTAGATATAAAACCATGTTCAATCCCCAATTGTCTACATAAGAAAATGCCTGTACCAAGTAATTAATATGACAGTTGTTTCTCATTCGTTTGATGTGTTTGAGCTTTTAATTTTGACATTTGATAATGGACTTTCCGAATTTTCCTTTGCGATGTCTAATTTTGTAATTTTACTAAACATGGACGATAACGTTCATTGGTTTTATAATAATAATAATAATAAAATTCTTTATTTAACGAAGGTAACACATTTAACAATTACATGTTAATCTTCCATGAGGCCTTCAAAAACTATTTATACAAATAGAAAACGGACAAAAATACATACAAGATTAAATACATAATACAGTTAAATATAGCAGCTTAAATATTGAATAAGCACATATATGAATTCAGTAGAAGAAAAGATTTGCATTAGTTTCGTGCATCTTTATTCTGTTCAGTTAGAAAATAGTTTGAACAGTTGGTCTTAAATGTATCTAAATTATCTATTTCTTTAATATTATTTGGTAAATTATTCCAGGTAATAAGACCAGAATATCGAAATGTTCTTTTTAAAAAATCAGAATGAGGTCTTGGTACATGAAGAAGGCCTGATGTTGTCGACCTCAGACAATAATTATAAAGATCAGCACAAGCAGTAAATTTAATAGATAGATAGTCAGGTGCTAGACCATTCATACACTTAAACATTAACACAGCTTGAAAATAGTGTATCCTCGTAAATATAGTCATCCATCCAAGTTTTTTAAATATTACTGTTGATGGAAAATCAAAAGAAACAGATAAAACTAATCTTGCAGCACGTTTTTGGAGCTTATGTTTCCTCTCCAGATTAATGTGTGTAGTAAGACCCGATACTGTACAACAGTAGTCAATAATGGGTAATATATAGCTATTGTAAAAATGATTAAGACCCTTTAATGGTAAATAACGTTTCAACCTTTTTAACAAATATATTCTGGTTGAAATAGTTTCGCATATTTTATCAATTTGAATTGACCATGATAGGTTTTTATCAATATGAATTCCGAGAAGTTTTTCAACTTCAACATTATCTAAAGCGATATTATCTTGTGATAAAACACATAAACATTCATTACACATGTTACAGTTTACCAGATTTCTGTCTGATTCAACAAGCATACATTTTGATTTCTTGCTATTTATCGTCATATCATTTTCTTTACACCATTTAATAACATTGTCCAATTCTTCTAACCATTTATCAATTATTTTAATGAGTGCTGTATGGCAAGAATGTTTTTCTCTAAATCCAGACTGCTGTTGTATTAATAATTTGTGTGTGGTTAAGAATAGATATAGCTGTTTAAAGACAGTCTTTTCAAATAACTTGGACACAGTGGGTAAAATCGAAATGGGTCGATAATTGTTTGGGTCTGTTTTATCCCCTCTTTTAAATATGGGAGCAACTTTAGCAGATTTTAATATGTTAGGAAATAATCCTGTAAATAAACTAAGGTTTATTATGTGAGCACGAGGGCTTGCTACAATCGACCTTGATAGTTTTAAAATTCTTGGTCCAACGCCATCAGTTCCAGTTGATTTAGTTGTGTCTAGATTTTTGAGACCTTGTAGAACCTCGTCATTTGTGACAGTATATAATGACAATTCAGTATCATCACTTGTTTTTTCAGAAAGCTGAAATGGCTACAGCTAGCTGTTGTGATCCATGCTCAGGGGGTAATAAGTCGATATCAGCAACAAAATATTGTTCCGACTGTGAAGAAAGACTCTGCACAGTTTGCACTGAGTCACATGACCGGTTCAAAGCATTCACGTCGCACCATGGTATCGTTATGTCTACATCCACTTCTAATATCCTGATATATGTGAAGAAAATCTGCAATGTTCATTCGGATATGCTTTTAGATTACTACTGCAAAGATCATGAAATCAATTGCTGTAGGGCCTGCATTCCAAATGATCACAGAAAAAGTCGAAACATTCTGCCATTAGAACATGCTTCGAAAGATGTTAAATGTCTGCACTATTCGCCGATGTAATACAGGACATAAAGCATCTTATTACAACCTTAAATGATTTACAAGACAACAGAAAGTCGAACTTAAAATCACTTGAGAAAACTGAATCGGTAATAACCCAACAGATCCGTGAAATAAATCTCGATTATTGAAACAAATAGATATTATTGAACAAGCTATATACGTCGAACTGTCATATCGAATTCGTAAAGACGAGATCAAAATCAATAAAACAAATGAAGAAATATCGCAAGTTTTAGACAACATAAAAACAAACGAAAACGAAATTGAATTTCTGAAAGATAATGGGTCCGATAATCAGCTGTTTACATCATTGCACAAACAAGTTGCCAATATCAAAAGCATCGAAGCTAGTGTCCTACAGATGATATAAAATTCGAAAGAAACCGAAATTACCTTTGATGAAAAGAAAGATATCAAACTTAAACATGTTGAATATTTGGAGCATTGTCAGAGTATGTTAGCTCGTGTCAAGTTCAATACAAACCAAAGACGTTTCAACAGGCCAAGATCATTGCACAACCAACACAACATATTGATGGGTTTGAAATGGAAGCAGAATTACAATTAAAACAGGGCATTATCATTACTTAATAAATATATGTGTCACAGATGATAATAAGTTGCTCCTGACTAATAATTCATCATCACATCCGACACTATATGTGAACAGAGACTGTAACGATTATAAGACAGATTTTCCGTTTTATGTCATATGATGAAAGTCATGAGCAGTTATTTTTTAGATGTCTATCTAGCAAACTCCTTTGTATCAATTTAGATGGAACTCTAGTATACAGTAAGAACGTTTCAGGAGCAGCAGGAGTATCACATGATACACAAGGAAACATTTATTTCGGTGGTAACTATAAAAGAAATATACAGAGAATGTCATCAGATGAGGAAAACTGTGAAGAAATGCTAAACAAAGACAATGGTATTCAATTTCCGTATGGCATGTGTTTTAGCAATGACTTCACAAAACTGTTTGTTATTAATAACGGCAACAAATCCGTATTTGTATACAACTGTAAATAATTGATCATTTATTATTGGCCACGTGAGACAATATATTTATGTATATTAATTATACTGAAGGACGAAATTAGAAATAGAGTTGTGTTTGTTTTTCAATATGATTATGTCTTTTAATATCCTAAGAGTCAAACAATACAAATCAACGTTCAGTGTTGACATGACTTATACGGAAACGAGTTAGGACGATCTCTTTATATGTATTTCCTTTCATATTGTCGACTTTAGTTTTTGAATTGCCAACCTTAATCTTCAATTATATATATAAATCTTGGAATTATCAACTTTAATCTAGGAATTCCTATTATAATCTTTGAAATTCCAACTTAAATCTTTGAATTGTCAACTTTAATCTTTGAATTGTCAACTATAATCTTAGAACTGTCAACTGTAATCTAGGAATTGTCAACTTTAATCTTGTAATTGTCATCTATAATCTTGGAACTGTCAACTTTAATCTTGGAATTGTCAACTTAAGGTGGTACCTAACACTACAGGGAGATAACTCTGTAAAGTCAGCTTAACGTTTTAATTACGTTGTGTTGTAAAGGGAAAATGTAAGCTTCTGAATGATCAAAATTGGTGTTTGTCAAACTGCTATATAACCAGTGTAATTTTTCTGACAAAACAGTTGGTTCAAAATTTTTGAAATTGTATATTTTTGTTAAAGAGTCAAAGTAATTACTTTGACAAAATTTCATGAAAATTAAACGATCCAAAGTAATTTTAGTGAAAGTGTTGGGTACCACCTTAAATCTAGGAATTCCATTTTTAATCTTTGAAATTCTAACTTTAATTTAGGAATATTAACTTTAATCTTGGAATTGTCATCTTTAATCTTGGAATTGTCAACTTTAATCTAGGAATTCCAATTTTAATCTTTGAAATTCCAACTTTAATCTAGGAATTGTTAACTTTAATCTTGTAATTGTCATCTTTAATCTTGAAACCGTCAACTTTAATCTAGGAATTCCAATTTTAATCTTTGAAATTCCAATTTAAATCTTTGAAATTCCAACTTTAATCTAGGAAATGTGAACTTTAATCTTGGAATTGTCAACTTTTATCTTTGAAATTC
The DNA here is from genome assembly GCA_019925275.1 of Mytilus edulis. NCBI lineage: Eukaryota > Metazoa > Mollusca > Bivalvia > Mytilida > Mytilidae > Mytilus > Mytilus edulis. Next base: position 113,691,341 of record CM034360.1, read on the forward strand.
CAACTTTAATCTTGGAATTGTCAACTTTATTCTTGGAATTTTCAACTGTAGTCTTTGAAAATCCAACTTCAATCTTCAGACCATCATTAGTTCGACACCGCTTAATCGACATTTGGCTCATTGGACACCCCCTGTGACAAAAAGCGCAAGTATGTATAATGTAGTTTACCTTACTTTTGATTGATGATTGCTATTTTAAACATTGATGCACACCCGCCCATTCAGTAATAAAATGTAGAAATGTATGAACTGCAAACAAAATTACGAACGAATAGGCAATTTTTTCACATTTGCCCGGGGGATGGGGATGGGGACTTCGAAATAGTTTGGAAGGGGTGTGCTATGTTTGCCCTAAAATGTACTCATTGTATATTGCAATCACTAATATTTGGTACCTGTATCTATGTAAAAATCGGAAGGAATGACCTTGACTTATCGTCGCTGTGCTTCCAAAATGTCGTATATATGTTTTTTGGCAAACAAATATTTTTTAACACAAACCAGCTTGGCAGGTGTAAATCTCTGATATTCCAAAATATCACACATACGCACCAATCAAAACATTTGAAACAAACATGTGACAAGCCAAATTGACTGTAAAGTTTCATTTGAAATGTGTATGTAAACTTGAAAAATAGTTTTATAATGACTTAATGAATTTAAAACTGAATTTATGTGCAAATAAGGTTATATATAACTTTGGTTTTTTTGGCGCAGGAAATTAATGATTTGTAATTGTAATGTTATAATATCTTGTCTGTACAATAATCAAATACCAGTTTACAGACATGAAATCAGTCAGGTCGTATTGGTACAGACAAATGCGTATGGTCATGACCGTATGCGTATACACTCATATGGTCCGAATATTTGATCCGATGAACATTGCATTATGGATGACCCTCTAATGTATCATAAACTGATAGTTTCTAATTGTTACTTTTTTTAATGAAATTGTAACCAATTTTCCACTATAAATGAAATGAAGTGAATGTTTTAAATTTTCTGACAAATTTAAATTATAGCATTTTTCATTAGAAGTCAACTGTTTAACTGACATGAACTTAGTGCATTGCACCTTCGTATCTCCGTTAATCTCCCTTTTTTATTTTCTCTTTGATGAATTAGAATTTCTTAAATATCACAATTATTAACAAGGATTATGCAAAAGTTTCATCTCCTTAATGAATAATTCATTTATTCTTCGGTATACGCTATATAGCAATGTCATAATGATATTCGACAAAACATCTTATTAAAGTCCTCAACACCATTTGTACAAGTATTGTTATTTATGAGTGGCTTCAATCTAAGTCGTTACTAGTAGTACAACTTCAAAATGTATTTGATGTTACTGATTCTAAAATATGGTTATATTAAGAAGGTTGTAACAACACTCTTATTCGAGGGAAATGATTACCGAAATTGACAAGGCTAGAATGCTAGATTATCTCTATTGACAACGCATTTGATATAAGTAAAATTTATATGACTGGTTTTATTATTCTTATCAAGCAGTCTCAATAAACAAGGTTTTGCTGAAAAAGAGCCAGTATTTATCTTCAACTTTACTATCCGCTGAATACCAGTAAATGCTGTCTTGTCATTGAATAGAAGTTCGGTGACTATGTTGACTAAATACGTCTCAATGAACTTAAAAGAGAGATATACTATTAGATAATAGAAGGTATGGTAGGAGTGCCAATGACACAACTCTCCTTCCAAATCACAATTTGTAAAGGTAAACCATTATAGGTTAAAATACGGCCATTGCTCACACCGTACAAGAAGCTATAAGGGGCCCAAGAATGACTTGTGTAAAACCATTCAAACAGGACAACGAATTGTCTAATCTATATAGAAAAAACGAGAAACACTTATAAACCACCTCAACAAACTACAACCACTGACCAGGTGGTTTCTGACTTGGGACAGGTTCATGCTAATGAAACAACTGATAGAGGTTTAACACTTCTATTGGGTTGATAGTAATCATTAGACATGGAATAATTCAGTCAATTTTCATTTAAATTCAAGAAAGGACAAATAACCCTGCAAATATACAATCTAATTCAAATTAAATCCTTGAAATGTTCTATTCTTTTTCATTTGTAAACATGTTATCTCCCATTATAGCAAAATTGAAATGGCTTAATCAATCAAAAGACATATTAAAACAAACAGATGAATACATACCGAACGAATGAATTTGATCTATGACACAACTTAAATACGAAATCAATAAAATAAGGGGTGAGATGTTTTAGAAAAAAGTAATAACTTTGAACAAAATACCGCCAAATGGAATAATGTACACAGGTAAATGAACATAACAATTTTGTTGTAAGGTATAGAGTAATGGAGAACGGAATTTTTTTTTTAATGAAAGTATCTCTCTTTGATAATGGCTTCAGTAACTGCATCAATTCTCATCTTAATATTATAAATATTTTGTTCGGACTTGTGTCCTTCCTATTTGTTATCAAGTGTGTTTACCTGAAGAACTTTTCCTTTACAGATTTTTGTGTATGATCTGTTACTTTTGTGTCGTAAAAACAATCGATTCGACCATTGTTAGTAGGGTTCTGATCGAATTAATAATGATTGAGTTCTCACATCTGTTCTGGAGAGTTTTCTAATAGGCCATCATACCCCATAGCCTTTGTTCTTCATATTAGAGTAAATATGCAATATCTGCTGGAGACAATCTAACTATAAAACTGGGTTCAATCCACCATTTTCTACACGCAAAAATGTCTGTACCAAATCAGCAATATAACAGTTGTTATCCATTCCCTCAATGTATTTGAACTTTTGGTTTTGCCATTTGATTACCGACTTTTGTTTTGAATTTTCCTTGAAGCTCAGTATTTTTGTGATTTTACTTTTTTTCACATTAAATTTAATAATTCAAGCAATGAAATGAAGCAAAAAGGTTTTATTCTATGAAAACTAGCATTATACGATACAAATTTGATATAACTTTAAGTATGAAGATACATTTTCAACACAGGCTAAATCATATAAAGCGTTATATTAAAGCAAAACCATTTTTTAAAGATATGAGGAAGCAAAGGTTTCAATCCTTTGTTTGACTAAAATAAGCATCCCTTATCACATGATATTTATTAAAAGGTAAAAATCCTTTCTCAAATATTTGTTTAGAAAATGTTTGTTGTGTTTTATTATTTATACTGTTTAAATAGCTGTAATAAAATACAAAAAAAAAAAAATTAAAAAGTGTCTTTGCTTAAATTTTATCACTTTATAGAGGATATAGAATTTGTCACGTCCCAATGCTCTATTGAATGAAAAATACATCTTTGTTGTTGTCTGGGAATAAGGATGACTGAGTTCCAATCAAACATTCACCTTTCAGTGTACAGACATTTGTGTTCTTGTCATATTCTGCAGCAGTACAGGCTGGTTTTGTGAAGCACATTATTGTACAGTGAACGTTACTGTTCGCAACGGATGATTCTATGATAGGACCCTCGTATCCGAACCCGTTATATCCACATGCATAGGCAGTTTCAATCCTTGATTAATCTTAAATAGAAAAAAAAATCTATTGTAAAATTGAAAAATACGCATGTTTAGTATCAGAGACCTGCAAAGGATTTCATAGCCTTCAGTTACAAAGTGAGTGTTCTCCCACTAACAGAGGAGACAATACGTCCGTCTGAATACCAGACACTTACAGGGTATGTCATATTTCGGTGTTATATTAACCACGGTTTTTGTTAACGATTTTGAAACATATAAGTGAGTAAGTGATTATGAAATAATTGTATTTTAAGCTTTTAACCAACTTGTGATGCGTATTTTGGATTAGCCATGATTGTACATTGCAGTCCGGTGATCTGGGAATGTATAATGTATAGTTGTAAATGTATGATATGAGTCTTTAAATGTGGAATATGAATCTGTAAATGTATAACATAATCTGTAAATGTTTGACATGTATTTGTCGAATAGTCCATAATATGCATCTGATTCGAGTGACACTGATGAGTCTTTTGAAGACGAATTGTGTGTCTGGCGCAAAAATGAAATTTTAATCCTGGTATCTATGATGAGGTTATTTATCAATAGAGCTTTCAGTTTGATTCACTGGAGGATTTATGCTTAATTCAACTGCAATAGAAAGGATACATTTTATATATCTGTTTGGAAAAATGATCCATCATGTCCATAGTAGATTTTAACGTTTAATTACATCAATTTCTTATAAGAGCATGTCATCTTAACGGGTTCAATAATCCAAATTCTGCAGACCATTCTTTGATATTTTCCTTGATGTTCGTTAAACATGTACTATAAATTTCCAAGATAATGAAGATTGGCTTTTTCTGATTACCTGATTTATTGAGGCTGTTTATGGTATCACTATAGACCTCTACTTCACATATTGCAAGGTGTTCTGAATCTCTACGTTTAATCCGGACAAACCTCCCTCTAGTGTTAGGGGGGCACATTATAGTGACTCTCGGGTTTGCTGTGGCCTGATAGTGACAGTGAAATACCTCTCCTTCATCTAAATTGACCCACCTATTACATGAACATGATGGCACGATAACTTCAACATCATAATTGGCCAGTTGTTCAACTGAAAAATATGATAGTATTAGAGTAAGCTCATATTTAATATGGAGTTATTATATTACATGTAGAAGTTTACTGATTTGACACGTATCTACAAATATTTGTTTGTGTTTAGTTTGTTGATACAAGATTAATGGTTCCGTGAGAAGAAATATCTACAAAATAAGGCAAATATTTGTTCCGTTGAGACACTCATGTATAAGTATTGTTATAACTATATTAATTGACACCAATACCAAATAAAAATGGTTAGTGTATAGTGTGTAAAGACTAGTACGTCTAAGTAAGGTAAGCATTTGATTCGTTAAGAGGATAACCACTAATCTAGATAGGATTATGGTTCGCTGAGACAAGTATCTACAAGTTATGTAAATATTTGATCGATGAACAGTATCGAGGTAATAATAACTAATTGAGGTAATTAATTGGTTCGTAGAGACACGAAATCCACTAAACAAGGCAAGTGCTTGGTTCGTAGAGAGACGAATCCACTGAATAAGGCAAGTGTTTCTACTAAATAAGGCAAGTGTTAGGTTCGTAGAGATAAGAATCTACTAAATAAGGCAAGTGTTTGGTTCTTGGAGATAAGAATCTACTAAATAAGGCAAGTGTTTGGTTTGTAGAGATAAGAATCCAATAAATAATGCAATGTTTGGTTCCTAGAGATAAGAATCTACTAAATAAGACAAGTGTTTTGGTTCGTAGAGATAGGAATCTACTAAATAAACTAATCATAGATACCAGGACTAAATTTTGTATATACGCCAGACGCGCGTTTCGTCTACAAAAGACTCATCAGTGACGCTCGAATCAAAAAAGTTAAAAAGGCCAAATAAAGTACGAAGTTGAAGAGCTTTGAGGACCAAAATTCCTAAACGTTTTGCCAAATACAGCTAAGGTAATCTATGCCTGAGGTAGAAAAGCCTTAGTATTTCAAAAATTCAAAATTTTGTTAACAATTAATTTATAAATATAACCATATCAATGATAATTCATATCATCACAAAAGTACTGACTACTGGGCTGGTGATACAATCGGGGAAATAAATCTCCACCAGCAGTGGCATCGACCCAGTGGTTGTAAATAAACTCATCATAGATACCAGGACTAAATTTTGTATATACGCCAGACGCGCATTTCGTCTACAAAAGACTCATCAGTGACGCTCGAATCAAAAAAAATTAAAAAGGTCAAATAAAGTACGAAGTAGAAGAGCTTTGAGGACCAAAATTCCTAAACGTTTTGCCAAATACAGCTAAGGTAATCTATGCCTGAGGTAGAAAAGCCTTAGTATTTCAAAAATTCTAAATTTTGTTAACAGATAATTTATAAATATAACCATATCAATGATAATTCATATCAGCACAAAAGTGCAGACCCCTGGGCTGGTGATATCAGTTAGACAAGTGTTTGGTTCGTAGATACACGAATCCACTGAATAAGGCAAGTGTTTGGTTCGTAGAGATATGAATCTACTAAATAAGGCAAGTGTTTTGGTTCGTAGAGATAGGAATCTACTAAATAAGGCAAGTGTTTGGTTCGTAGAGACATGAATCCACTGCATAAGGCACGTGTTTGGTTCGTAGAGACACGAATTCACTGAATAAGGCAAGTGTTTGGTTCGTAGAGACACGAATTCACTGAATTAGGCAAGTGTTTGGTTCGCAGATTTAATAATCTACTAAATAAGGCAAGTGTTTTGGTTCGTAGAGACACGAATCCACTGAATAAGGCAAGTGTTTGGTTCGCAGAGATAATAATCTACTAAATAAGGCAAGTGTTTTGGTTCGTAGAGATAGGAATCTACTAAATAAGGCAAGTGTTTGGTTCGTAGACACACGAATCCACATAACAAGGCAAGTGTTTGGTTCGTAAAGATAATAATCTACTAACAGAGGCAAGTGTTTGGTTCGTAGAGACACGAATCCACTAAATAAGGCAAGCGTATGGTTCGTAGATACACGAATCCACTGAATAAGGCAAGTGTTTGGTTCGTAGAGATATGAATCTACTAAATAAGGCAAGTGTTTTGGTTCGTAGAGATAGGAATCTACAAAATAAGGGAAGTGTTTGGTTCGTAGAGATATGAATCCACTGAATAAGGCACGTGTTTGGTTGGTAGAGACACGAATTCACTGAATAAGGCAAGTGTGTGGTTCGCAGATTTAATAATCTACTAAATAAGGCAAGTGTTTTGGTTCGTAGAGACACGAATCCACTGAATAAGGCAAGTGTTTCTACTAAATAAGGCAAGTGTTAGGTTCGTAGAGATAAGAATCTACTTCATAAGGCAAGTGTTTGGTTCGTGGTGATAAGAATCTACTAAATAAGGCAAGTGTTTTGGTTCGTAGAGATAAGAATCCACGAAATAATGCAATGTTTGGTTCCTAGAGATAAGAATCTACTAAATAAGACAAGTGTTTTGGTTCGTAGAGATAGGAATCTACTAAATAAACTAATCATAGATACCAGGACTAAATTTTGTATATACGCCAGACGCGCGTTTCGTCTACAAAAGACTCATCAGTGACGCTCGAATCAAAAAAGTTAAAAAGGCCAAATAAAGTACGAAGTTGAAGAGCTTTGAGGACCAAAATTCCTAAACGTTTTGCCAAATACAGCTAAGGTAATCTATGCCTGAGGTAGAAACGGGTTAGTATTTCAAAAATTCAAAATTTTGTTAACAATTAATTTATAAATATAACCATATCAATGATAATTCATATCAGCACAAAAGTACTGACTACTGGGCTGGTGATACAATCGGGGAAATAAATCTCCACCAGCAGTGGCATCGACCAGTGGTTGTAAATAAAATCATCATAGATACCAGGACTAAATTTTGTATATACGCCAGACGCGCGTTTCGTCTCAAAAGACTCATCAGTGACGCTCGAATAAAAAAAAAATAAAAAGGCCAAATAAAGTACGAAGTAGAAGAGCTTTGAGGACCAAAATTCCTAAACGTTTTGCCAAATACAGCTAAGGTAATCTATGCCTGAGGTAGAAAAGCCTTAGTATTTCAAAAATTCTAAATTTTGTTAACAGATAATTTATAAATATAACCATATCAATGATAATTCATATCAGCACAAAAGTGCTGACCCTGGGCTGGTAATACCAGTTAGACAAGTGTTTGGTTCGTAGATACACGAATCCACTGAATAAGGCAAGTGTTTGGTTCGTAGAGATATGAATCTACTAAATAAGGCAAGTGTTTTGGTTCGTAGAGATAGGAATCTACTAAATAAGGCAAGTGTTTGGTTCGTAGAGACATGAATCCACTGAATAAGGCACGTGTTTGGTTCGTAGAGACACGAATTCACTGAATAAGGCAAGTGTTTGGTTCGCAGATTTAATAATCTACTAAATAAGGCAAGTGTTTTGGTTCGTAGAGACACGAATCCACTGAATAAGGCAAGTGTTTGGGTTCGTAGAGATAGGAATCTACTAAATAAGGCAAGTGTTTGGTTCGTAGAGATAAGAATCCACTAAATAAGGCAAGTGTTTGGTTCGTAGAGATAAGAATCCACTAATTAAGGCAAGCGTATGGTTCGTAGAGACAATAATCCACTGAATAAGGCAAGTGTTTGGTTCGTAGAGACAAGAATCCACTAAATAAGGCGAGCGTTTGGTTCGTAGAGACAAGAAATCATTACATAAGGCAGGTGTTAAGTTCTTTGCGATAAGTTCAGATAAAGATTAGTATTTGCTTCGTTGAGACAATTACTTACTATGTTAGGTAAGTATGTGTTTCGTTGAGACAAGTATCAACCAATTATAGTTTATATTTCATTCTTTGTTTCAAGTATTGACATAGTATAGTTAGTATTTTTTTTATAAGCAAAGTAAGTATTTGGTTAGTTGAAATATTTATCATCTACGGAAAGTTAGTTTCAGGGTTCCCTGAGACAAGTATCTACATAGTAAGGTAAGTATTTGGATTTGTTTATATTTAAAATGCACATTAGGCTATCACTTTTGAATATACATGATATATAAACTGTACAAATAAATTTCTTGTTCAAATTTTAAACCAATTAAATTACGTCTGGTTGATATCGCTTAACTTGATAAAAAATTGAAAGTCATTCTGTAAAATTATTAAAAAACCTGAAAGAAGTCACACTTACGACCATAAGATGTCCGTCCAAAAATATATATCCCCTCTATAGTATAAACATTTTGTAAGTCGACTGCCCACCATGACTGCTGGTTATCTACTGTGGCTGAATTCGCACACAAAAAATCGCCTTTATCATACGCCAAATTTGACTTGTCTCCATCGACTGCATAGGTAGAGTTACAACAGAGATAATATGTAGGAACGTGAGTAGAAGAAAGCTTTGTAGGTTTCTTTAAAGCAATATTTACATCAGCAAACACTAAAATAAAATATACATGCATATAGACGTATCTTCACATTGATAAAAAAAAAGTTATACACATTGAAAATACGCGTTCATGTCACAGTAAAAAATATGATTCAATTGGATACAGAATCCTCTTATTACAATTAGAATTTCAGTATTTGCTAGTAGGAATTAGAACTCTGATCTATATTAACTAAAATCCAGTACACATCTACTAATAGAAGTGACGGTATCCAGGTTTGGGAGATTCTGGATTGAATGAGTTATCTAGTAGGACCAAAAACATTTTGCGTACATTTACAGGATTGTCGTCTGAATATTTTGAGATAAAATTGAAATTTCATCAACTTTTTGTTAAATTTTGCATTGAAAGACAACATACATATATGTATTATTTTCTATTTAATACGCAATTTCTAAATTATTACCTAAATATATAGGTAAAGGCTCGGTATTTATAATTTGATAAACAGTTATAAAATACATTATCATCATTCGTTGTGTTGTTTAGACTACAAAGCAATTCCTTATGTTACTGTAACCTTTTGACAAAAGGCTCTGTTGTGAAATAAATTCATAATAAATTAGTCGTCAATTGTTTCTTGTTTCAATATAATAAGATGTCGTATTAGAGGTCGGTCATTTAAAAACGTATCGACCGTATCGTATACGTTGACGTATCCGCATCTGCAGATTTATCAAAAATTATTATGTGATCCCGAGCTTAAGAACACCTTACGTTCGAATCAATCAAACATTCATTTTTAAAATTTGCAATAGTGGTGTTTTGTAAAAATAATAATAAGGGGGTCTATCAACTACTTTTACATGCCCTTAAAAAGGAGCCAATGGAGGGCAGGCACATGAATATCGTACACAATCCTTTAACAATCTAGTTAAAAAATATTTCAAGATCTTACATAAATAAACACACACAAAAAATCAAATGTACTACGTATATACATGTAAGGAACTTTTAATATTGTTCATTTGCGATGTTATCATAAGAGGTAATAGAAACACGAGTTGTATTCAGATGTCATATAAATACATGTACATTTAATAAAACAGTACGTGAGCACAAGTAAGCACACAAATAAACGATTTTACCGTTTTCACTCCTATCATGCCTGTAAACTGTTCCAACTATCCGGAATATCTTAAAAGTCGGATTACATGTTCCACAAAAACTCGATATTTCCTACTTGTTTTGTTATTTTTTGCATTAGAAATTAATCAGTTGCCCATTTGCATTATTGAAAGTACATAAAATTAAAGCTCGAGATTACATACTGTTTTTTGGTATATCTGCAGATGCGGATACGCCAATGTATATGATACGGTTGATACGTCTTTAAATGACCGACCTCTATTAGTGCCAATGCGAAAACTCCTTCAAATCACAATTTGTAAAATTAAACCCTTAAAGGTCAAAGTACGGCCATAATCACGGACCCTGGAGTCACATCGAAAAGCAAGCTATTAAAGGGCCCCCAAATGACTAGTGTGAAACCGTTCAAACAGGAAAACCAACGAAACGAAAAGCGAGAAACACTTATGAACCACATCAACAAACAAACAACAATTGAACATCAGGTTCCTGTATTAGGGTAGATGCAAACATACATCCGTTTATTTCATAATTATTATGAAAAAAATTACAATATTTCTCTATTTGTGTCTTTTTTATATATTCCTCTAGAATGATCGAGAAACCTGTTTTAAAAATCTGGATATCAACATATATAGATAGAATTTAAAGTAGATGTTATATCGGTTATTTATCATGTTCATGATGTGGAATGGTAACGGACTTCTCCGTTAGTTTTTCTCGTGTTTCCAACCTAAACGGGTTCGGAAACTAACTTATCGCGTTTTTATTCAAAACAGCATGGCACAAAACAACCATAATAAGTCGTAAGTGTTTGTGTTTATATGATCACCAATGATTAAAGTTTGCAGTATTCCTTGTTTTGTTTCGGTAACACTCATGGATTTTAAATACACATTTTATAAGATTGGAGATTTTGTATTCTCTTTATTTCATGCAAACTACATAGAACTACTCTTGTACATACAAAAACAAAAAAAATATCAAGTGCACTGTGTATATTGAGTTTGGCAAAACTCGTTGTCTTAAATCGTGTTGATTTGTTGAAAAAGTTATTGGCGTCTGTGATGACAAGTCAGAGCATAAAGTTTAAAGACGTGCTTGGTTTTTCATGTTGACATATTACGGCGAGTAACAATTATCGGAGCTGTTTGGGAGATTTTGGATTGATGCAGACATTTCGGCAAAATAGACACGTGTTAGGGTATCGGGCACGTTTTTGAAATGGAAACGTTTTGCATATACATGTACATTCATGACATTGGTTTTCAAAGGTTGATAGAATTACAACGTAGATAATCCTAAAATCATGTTATCCTACAATAGAAATGTACATCAGTAAAATAATTAAAAACATTACCACAGCAGACGAATGCTAACAACAATCCCACAAGATTTTTGTTAAACTATGAGTGCAAGATTTTTACTAAATGTTTTAATTAGATAGGTGATTTGTTAAAAAAAATTACATAATGTCAATGCTTTTCGACTGTCATAATTATTTAATTCACGTCTATTCTTTCGAGAACATCCACATTTCCATGTCCACCACAAACGGAATACACGTAATCTGATTTTCGAAAAGATATGAGATTGTTAATAATTATAGCTTAGGGACGCAAACACAGGGATTCAGTGGGTTCTAGTGTATGACCATTGGCAGCAAGACCATGTTGTACATTTCTGAAATATAAACCAGGGTTACTTGGGGATAGAATTATGGTCACTTTTGGTTTTATTCCGACTGATAGTCAAGGCTTCACTAAAGTCTGTCATCCATTTTGCTCATCGGGATGTATATTTTCGCAGCCATCTGTAACCAGAATACAACACATCGTGTAAAGAGAGTACTATGCTCTTCATACGTTAAAAATCCTTGAAACTCTTCGAGGGGCCAGTTTCTGGCATGTTTAAAGGCATAACTTCTGTCCCTATTCAGTGTACCCTCATTATTTGGGAGATTTTGGATTGATGCAGACATTTCGGCAAAATAGACACGTGTTAGGGTATCGGGCACGTTTTTGAAATGGAAACGTTTTGCATATACATGTACATTCATGACATTGGTTTTCAAAGGTTGATAGAATTACAACGTAGATAATCCAACTTTAAATGTAAAATACTGTTATCCTACAATAGAAATGTACATCAGTAAAATAATTAAAAACATTACCACAGCAGACGAATGCTAACAACAATCCACAAGATTTTTGTACATCATCACCAAATGTGTTTGTCACTATATCGTTGGACAATATTTCCCACTTAAGCTACAAAATCAATATATAACGTCTTTGTTTTGATTGGATGTGAATGAAGTAAATGCATGAAGGGATCCGAAGAGGATACTATTGCACATGCTTATAAAGATATTCCCTATATATATTGATAAAACAAAATATAATGTAGAAAATGAACCACCAGTAACAATCCTTCTCAAGTACTATGAATATTTTAAATCTTTTTATTTTTCATAAAGGTATTCTGAAGCTGCTTCGGTAATACTTCGAATTGCAATAGATTTATTTTCTAATTTATTTCAACACGGGATATTCTATTTGATGTCGTAATCAGGAAGTTCAGTTCTTTGTTGCAAATTTGCAACTATTACGTAATGCAAATACACGTACCGCCGCGCTTTAAAAATTGATAAATAAATTATGTTTTGTTCCATTTATGTAAAATATATGCAATTCTTCTGTTTGTTTCGTCTGACTTTTAAAGTGTCTATTTACATATCACCGCCAAAATGAAATAAAACAATTGCCGATACAAAACACTGACTAAATGATTAATTTTTATTTCCCAATATAATTATTCTCAAAACAGAAAAATAGAACTATAATTTTTGAAATACGAAACAGACAACTAGAAACATGCCCCTACCTAATATTAATATGAAGGCTACAGGAGCTCACTCTGTATTGTGAACATTTAAAACATCATTTAATTCAAATTCAAACAACAATTACATCTCCTTATATAGTTGAAAATTTAAAAAAGTGGTTTCCTTAGCTTGGTACAATCTATAGAACAAATATAATGAATTATGTATTTTACAATTGCTATTTACATTTCTCTGTTATCTTTTGCTTTTACAAGACGTTCTTGATTAGGGGATGGTTCACGCTAAACCTGCAATACTCTTTATGTTAAAAGAAGGAGCATGTAATCAAGTGTTTGTAGTAAGATGGTGTACATGTCTGTCATAATTATATTTTGTTAATTGATTTTTGCATTATATAATTCGTTTTTTTTCTTTTGCTTTAAAGGATAGCTTTCAATAAGTGACTTTTTGTACCGAAAAAAAAACTTAATTCTATTCTTTAAGATAAAAAGTGCGACTAGTCGAGTAATAGAAATGTTAGAAAGTTACATCTATGTTGTGTTTTCCTATCAAAATATGTATACTCAAAATACGCCAAACTAGATTTTGGAAAAAGCTGACACGTTTTTGGCGGAGTAAACTATGAGTGCAAGATTTGACTAAATGTTTAAATTAGATACTAGGTGATTTGTTTAAAAACTTATTTAGTGTCAATATGTCATAAGTTTTGTTAGTGTGAAAATAAATGCTAAACAGTTGTCCTGATTTTCGACTGTCACACTTATTTTGTTCACATCTATTCTTTCAAGAATATCCACATTTTAAACAAATCCTGTCCATCACAAACGAAAAACACGTAATCTGATTGTGGAACAGATATGAGATCGTTAACAGTTATAGCTTACGGACTCAAACACAGATAATCAGTGGGTTCTATTGTGTTTCTTATATATGACCCTTGGTAGCAAGATTATGTTGTACATGTCTTAAATATACACAGGGGTGACTTTTGGTATTCCCCGACTGATAGTCGAATCTTCACCAAAATTTGGCATCCGTTTTGCTCAGCGGGATGTACATGTTAGCAGCCAAGTCCACTCAGAATACAAAACCTTTTGTCAAGAGAGTACCATGCGCTTCATAATTTAAAAACCTTGCAACTCTTGAGAGGCCCGTACCTGGCTTGTTGAAAGGCTTAAATTCTGTCCCTATCCAGTGTACCCTCATTGTCCCGACGCAGTCCACATTTTCCGTATCTTTAGTGTGTAACTTTACTCTTGATTATGTGCCCGAACCATATTTCTACAATATGTCAGATGTTTTGTTCAAACTACTCATAATAGACTCATAACAGGTTGAATTGATATCAAATTGTTGAATGTAACTTCTGTAGTCTTTCTAAGGTTGCACTTTGTAAATACAGCTGTTTCACCTGCCACATCTCTGTTAGGGAGATATATACTATTCACAAATATTTTGTTGTGTTAACGTACCAGTTCCCAGATATGATTTCTTATAGATAAATAATTTGGGAATGTTACCAGCATAAAAAAACACATAACAGTGGGAACAATGGAATTCTGAGGAAGACACCGAAGTAGGAGTAATACAGAATTGTTGTAGATTTTCAAACTGTTTAGTTCGGGGTATATGGTCCAAGGACACATTTATCGTCCGTTGGTTTTCGTTGTCTACGAATATAGTCCCTAGTGTAAACAGTGTATAACTTGCATGTTTTATTTGATACACTTTCCCAATTTATTTCTTGATATTAAATGCATGAAATATTAAGTAGGGGGATGTAATTACATTTCAAAAAAATTTGGGTGCTGAATCTTTATGGTAAGTAGTGAATTAGTCCAGTTCTAAAAGGTCAAATTTTATCACGGCTGAAGCTGTCAAACTGAATTTTACACCCCTTTAACGCAGAATTGTCAATATTTTGAGTTAGAGCTGTTTCTATAATTTTGATATTATTTGTCTCACTGGTAGTACACTACACTGTAAAAATCTTTTTGAGAAAGAGCAGGTGCGATTTTTTTAATATGAATTTATTGTCTAAAAGAAATGCACTACGAAATAACTGTGTTCTCGGGCTATATACATGCTGAAAATATGCTACACAGCCCTTTTTGACCGCCTTTATAAAACTTTATAGTGAAAGTGGCACAGATTTAGCCGTAAAGGGAGTTTATATGGGAAATTACATTGTCTATATTCACCGAAATTCAACAAATAAACAGACGTTTTTTTCAATAAAAAAGATTTTTTTTACAAATTTACTTAATTTAATCAGTTAAGGTAGATGGGGTGTCTAAACTATCATCCAAAGAATGTTTTAATAATTTGCAAAAATGTAGTTTATATCATGCTTTTTTAAAATGATAAATAAAAAGAAAGGGTCAAGGGGCTTATTTTCACGCTACAGGTTATGCACTATTGATAAATTTTGTATAGATTATGCATGGAAAACACAAATTTCTGACATAAAACGAAAACGACACCATAGATTTTTGAGATAAAGTATGAGAAGATAGCTTTTATAATATGCTTTCAGATAAGAAAAAGAAAAAAATAGGCTAACAGGACTCATTTTCTTGCTACGATTTAAAATAAGTAAATTCCTAACACATTCTATTGTAAAAGTAACGTTATCTGAATTATCTGCCCTTACATTGAGATACATCCCCTTATTTGGCAATGTAAGAAAAAAATGAATTAAACAAAAGTGTTCCGTTTTCTGGAAAATGCATCAATAAATATAATACAAAATGTCAATTTCTATATATGAATGAAAATGCTTACACATAAATTACCTACTACTCTCAAAATTTGTACGTTTTATTAAAGATATATATCTACCTTAAAAGATAACACATGTCCTGAAATTTCAGGGATTTTTCAAAATTCCCGATTTTACAAATTTACTGTAACATATATACATGTATTGTAGTTTGCAAGATCATTTATCTCATAAATTACAAGGATACAGCACACGTATATTTGGTAAGATCAAACATGTCTGCGAAAAATCAAAAACGATTTACATGACGCATGCCTACTGTATTCAGTCACACAGATTTACGTCTGGATTGATCCGACGTGGTAACACCCGTATTTACGTTTTTATCCAAACATAAACCATACATTAAACTAAGAAGTTGTGGTAACGTTGTCAATGAAACAAATCTCCACAAGAGACAAAATGACACAAAGAAATAAATAAAGCACGATAAGTAACCATATGGCCTTCAACTATGAACAAAGCCCATTCCTCATAATCAGCTATACAAGGTACCGCAATTACATTTCTAAAACTGTTATAACATGTAAAACGGGAAAAAACTAACGGCACAATGTAGATTCCAAAAAGTAAATTTAAGCAATGTGGGCAATCTTCGTTTTGACGTTCATGTATTAATTCTATTTATGAATTTATAGGGATGGAAACAATATTTCTATCAGCACACATAGGTTTGATTGAGACGGTCGGAAATATGTATCGTTTTTCCTTTTTCTTTCATTTTAGTAGAATGGGCATTCTATATATTTGCATTTACTTGCTGTCTAGATAGTAATACATTTATTTTATTGATCTGGAAATAGAAATGTCACATGTCACACTTGGACACCGAGCAGGTTTTTTTTTATCTTTTGGAGGGCTAAGCTGTCCTCTTTAAGTAGTATATGTGGGTTTATATTGCATTTTTGTGATTTTTAAGTGTTGTTTATAAGTTGTCTTATCCCTATATATTTTGTAAATGCAGAGTTTTGCCACTGCTACCAATAAATAAATATATATCATAAAATAGTATGAACTCTACTGACAAAGGTTAAGCATGAAACGAAATTGCAAATGTTTTGATTACCCTATACTCGTTTTCAAAGATTGCTTTATAAAAAATTCAGTGTTTCTTGTATATTCCAATACTGCAAGATTACGATAATATGTTTTCAGAACATAATATTAGCATTAATTGAAATAGGCTAAATGTGATCAGAACATTTCTATTTTTTTGTGACTCATTGGGAATATATAATGTTGTCTTTCCTAAATGACAACTATAAAATATATAATAAAGCTAAACAACTACATGAATAATGACTTATTTCTAGGTCGTCACGACTGTTTTAAGACAAGAAAACTGATTTCTAAATGTTGCTCTCAAAAGTAAACAAACAATAAAACACTAAACTTAAGAAAAAAAGTGAAATACAGAAAAAAAATTGTGCGTCGTTTGTGCACCAAGCATTATAGTCATCTAGATAAGATATACAGTCCCTAATAATAGAATAATAGAATAGGAAGACAACAGGCAAAGAGACAACAATCCTACGAAGTGTGGAAACCGCACAAGACGAACAATGCATCTTCAATGCATGTTGTAAATCCTACTCTTTGATGTGGGTTGTAGTTTGTCCCTAACTTGTATTTTTTACTTGCAATTACACTATTGAAACATCTTGATATTGATCGCATTTTAAATAAAGAACCAAAAATTCTATAATACTAAAAATGGAGTGATTCGATCACTCGAAAAACATGGTTTGAGTCAGGTTCGTGTAAAGGTATTCAGCATAATACAAAATAGTTTTAATTTCTTAAAATAGAACTTTATTTTAATATATTTGTTTGTACTATTCAAAGTTGTTATTGTAAAAAGAATTTACAAAACTTTACTTCGCTTTTCAATTTCATCCCTTCAAAATGGATGTAGAACTGGTGGTCATCCGATGTTTTATTGAACATGTTGAATGAAAAATACATCTTTGTTGTTGTCTGGGAATAAAGATGACTGAGATCCATCCATGCATTCACCTTTCAGTGTACAGACATGTGTGTTCTTGTCATACTCTGCAGCAGAACAGGCTGTAATTGTCAAGCATATTATTGTACAGTGAACGTCACTGTTAGCTACTGATGTTCCTATGACAGGACTTACATATCCGTACGCGATATATCCACATCCATAGGCAGTCCTTACCCGACCTAAAAAAGAAATGATCGTCAATTATTTTGACATATCCTCAAGTTATATATTTAGTGCTATTTTCCCTCGAGTACACCATATGCCTGAAACAAGAACAGATACCTCCAGGGGTACATATTAACGGAGGTTTCCATTGAATTCCATTGTAAGGGTTATCAGAAATGAATTTTTATTTTGGAGCCTTAAACTCATGATGTAAATCATTGTCCATTGTTAATTGCAGTACGATGATCTGGTAATGTATAATATATTTATCTGTTAACGTAATATTTGAATCTGTAAATGTATAAGATGGATCTGTAAATGAATAATGTAAATCTGTAAATGTATAATGTGAATCTGTGAATAAATAATATAATTTGCAAATGTATAATTTGAATCTGTGAAAGTTCAATATAAATCTGTAAATGTAGATTTGATGTAAACAACATTTTAGTTTGATCAAGTAACGGATCTCGATTAAAATTGGAACAAGAAGGGACACTTACGAGTTTATGTACTTGAGACATAAACATATGCTACTGTGTATATATTATATTGATAGGCAGATTATGTGTTGAATAGTTAACGTCTAGAAGCTACGTTTCATGCAAATTCAGTACAACAACATGGAAATGGAGGGTTTACATCTAATTAAGCTGTCTTTTGATTAATTCATTGTAATTGGTGGATTTATTCTCACATCAGCTGCAAAAGAATCAGTAAAGTACACGTGAATGCCTATTTGTAGAATAGCGAAAATATTACACCTTTCCTGATGACGGTAAATCCATAAAATCTTCCTTCTGTCCATTATTTGATATTACTCCTTAATGATTGGTGACTAAATTGTGTCCTCAACTTCAGAATTATTGTTTTTTCTCTTATTACCTGCATTGATGAGGTTGTTTACTTGATCACCATAGACCTCTACTTCACAAATAACTAGATCTTCCGTATCTCTACGTTTAATCCAGACAAACCTCCCTCTTGTATTATTTGGACACGTTAAAGTGATAAGCTGGCTTGCTGTAGCCTGGAAGTGACAATGAAATTCATCGCCATCATATAAACTGTTCCATATATTACATGAACATGCTGACATGAAAACTTCGACATCAAAATTTGACAGTTGTTCAGGAAAATCTATAAAACAAGATAAATAGTTTGTTTGTTGAGACAAGTATGTAGGAATAATGCTAGTATTAGATCATCTGAGACAAAAACGAATTGATTAAGGTACGCATTTGGTTTGTTGAGACAAGTATTCACTATGGAAGATATTTGTGTGGTTCATTTAAACGAGCAAATGGTAAATTTGTCTGTCATTTTGTCTCCTGTGGAGAGTTGTCTCACTGGCAATTTTTTGTTTTTTTTTTAACGTGACTAATATATTTTATTGCAATCTATTGCTGTTAACAATTTACTTAATATAAACAACCGGTTTTGAAACCATGTTAAAATTTAAAATTATGCTAAATAGTAACAACCGGTGTGTAACAATCTAATGATAGTAGATGACCACTTAATCAAATGTGTTTGTGAAGAACCTTCATTTCAAAGTTGAAACACCTCCACAAGACAAATATTTCGTGCTATTCTTTTTTCCTATTTATCTTTACGCATATCTAATCCTTTCCTCCATGTGTCATAATGACTTTAAATGTTTAGAATCTTGCAAACTCGTTTTCTTACCTCGTTTTAAATTGTTGAAATCGTTATTAGCGTCACTTGTGACATCTTAGAGCATACATCTTTTTTAGACGTTCTTAGTTTTCAAGCGGAAATGCTTCTAAGAGTAACAACTGTCGGACCTCTTAGGGGCATGTGAAACCGAATTTTTGAATTTAATGGAGACGTTTTTGCATATACATTGGTTTACAAAGGGTGATATAATTATCATGTAGAAAAGACAACTAAAAAATGTAAATACTGTCATCTTACAATACAAAGTGTCAAAAAGATTACCATAGCAGATTAATGAAAACAACAATCCTACAAAAAAAGTGTACATCTTCACCAATGTTGTTGTACAATATTTTCCACTTAATGAACAAAACCAATATATAAGTTCCTTTATTTAATTGGCTGCGAATGACGTAAAGGCATTAAGATGAGAAAAACATTTTGAAATGCATTTGAAAATATTCCCTTTCATTTGACTATTATGATAAGTTGCTGATTAATAAATAATCTTTGGTAAAAACATATTGTAAAAAAGGAACTATCCGTAACAATGCGTATCAAATACTTGAATACTTTCAATCTTATTGTTTCATAAAGGTATTCTGACGTTGCTTTGAAAGTATCTTGCATTTCCATAGATTTAGTTTTTTTAAATTATTTCAAAACGGGATATTCTATTTGAGGAATAGTCGTTACGTTAGTATTATGTAAAACTTGTATTTCTGCAAAAACTTGACTTGATAGATTATTTCTATTTGCCAATTTATATATTCTCATAACATAAAAACAGCTGTATCATTTTCAAAAACAAATAATGTTAAACATATCCCTCCTTTACCGTCTGAAACCTACAAGATTGCTCTCTGTATTATGAAAACATATTCTATACACCATTTTATTTACAAATATACGAAACATTTGATTTTCTTCTATAATTTGAAATTTTAAAAAGAGCTTTCAGTGAAGCTGAGTACACACCTTATGAGTTAAGGTAGATTTCACTGTATCTTGGATTGCACAATAGTAGTACGCAATCTATCTTCATTTCTGCCTGAATCAGCATTTGGGACAAAGGAGTAGGTTCAGTAAGACCCCTTTTTGGCCCCAAAATATAGCAGTTTTAGAAAATTGTGAAAATGTAATCTTTAAGCTATATTTTGGAAAGTAAAATGCTTCTGCTACATAAATATGAGCTGTTTTTGACAATTCAATGCACAAATATTGCATTCTAGCCTCATTAAGTCATGATAAATTACTGAAATCTTCAAAATTTAAGCATTTTGGTTAATTTTTAGACTGTTTTCGTCTAAAATGAAAGTGGCCGCATTCGTGTTCATTCATGATATTGAAATGTAAGTTGTATTTGATAATAATACAAAACATATATAAAGGTTGAGGATGAACACGGATGCGGCCACTTTCATTTTTGACAAAAACCATGTGAAACGTGACGTTTTTTGGCATATTTGATAGATTTTTCATATTTAAGCTTGAATCAGAGCGTTTTTAATGACTAAATTAGTTAAAACCTTTCACATAACCTAATCGAATCAATTGAAATAGACACTTTAGTGTTTAAAAAGAGTCCAAAATATTTCGTTAGATGAACCTAAAATTTGAGGCCAAAATCGGCCCTTACCGGACCTACTCCTTTGATTTTTTTTAAACGATGTTTTCAACTAAACCATTTAAAGTAAAAAAAATATCCTTTTTATTTACGCAAAGCATATTAAAAAATCTATCAAATCACATTTTATTTTCAAAATTCTATATAATTATAGTTCTTTTTCATTCCGCAAAATCTGTTCTGTTCATGAACAATCTATGCAAATTTTGGCAACAAAGTTTCAGTTGCATTTAATTGTCGGGAATCACTGCTGGACATGACAGCATTTACATTGGTGGTAAAGATGGTACTGTCAAAACATTAGATACATGCACCAATTGGACGATTCTAAAAACAATTAAACATCTATCTGGCAATATTTACTATATGTTATATGATGATATCCATAAGCAGTTTATACGACAAATCCTACGTTGTAAAGAATCACTCTGATTCGAACAAAAAATTCTTTTAAACTGTCATAATAAAGATGCTTTATTTCTTGACTGACAAAATATAAGTTAAGTTTGGAGGACGTGTTTCATAACTAATTGTTGGCATTCAAGGGAAACAAATTGTGCCCCTCTTCTTGCCGACTTGTTTCTTTATTATAGTGAGGCTGACTTCATACGGGAACTTCTTTGGAAGAAAGATACAAGTTAGCAATATCCTTAATTTTACTTTCCGCTATATAGATGATGTTCTTTCACTAAATATTTCAAAATTTGCTGACTATATTGAACGCATCTAGAGATAAAGGATACACTAGATACAGTTAAGTATGCCCCATATCTTGACTTACATCTAGAAATTGACAATGAGGTTCGGTTGAAAACAAGACTTTACGACAAAATAGATGATTGCAGCTTCCCAATTGTGAACTTTCCATTTCTATGTAGCAACATTTCGGCAGCCCCTGCATACGGAGTATATTTCTCCCAATTAATACGATATTCCCGGGCTTTAATTTCCAATCAAGATTTCTTGGAAAAAGGGTTGCTGCTTACATTGAAGCTACTAAACCAAGAGTCTTAAATGGTGAAGTTGAAATCATCCCTTCGTAAATTTTACGGACGCCATCACGAGTTGGTTGGCCGTTATGAAATAACCGTTTCACAGATGATATAAGATATATTCTTTGTGTCGTAACTACAATCCACTTCCCTTTTATCCACGAATGTGACCTACTCGATTGATATAGGAAGATGTGGTATGAATGTCTCTATCCAAGTCACAATTTATAAAAAAGAAGCAAAGCATTATAGGTAAAGGTACGGCCTTCAACACGGAGCCTTGGCTCACACAAAACACCAAGCTATAAAGGGCCCCAAGAAACCAACAGTCTAATCTATATAAAAACGAGAAGCGAGAAACAAGGATGGACTCACTAATTAGACGACAATAACTGTAAATCAGATTTCTGACTTAGAACATGTGAAAACATTTGCAGCGGGATTAGACGATTTAATGGTACCAAACTTTCTTCCCATCAAACTATTTACCGGGTTTTTTGATAACACGAGCAACATGACGAGTGCTACTTGTGGAGCAGGATCTGCTTTCCCTTCCGGATCACATGAGATCATCCCTAGTTGTTGATGTGGTTCTTGTTGATTAGTCTTTAGTTTTCCATGTTGTGTCTTTTGTACTATTATTTAGATATAGGAAGATGTGGTGTGAGTGCCAATGAGACAATTCTCCACCCAAGTAACAATTTATAAAAGTAAACAATTAAAGGTATTTGTCTGTTTGTCTTTTTATTTTTTAGCAATGGCGTTGTCAGTTAACTTATGAGTTTGACTGTCCTTTGGTATCTTTCGCCCCTTTTTATAGCTAGATATCGTCGCAAACAACTTTGTATCCTTTTAAATGGATCACTAGTATACAGTTAGAACGTTGATGGAACAGCAAGATCATACTTGATCAGCATAGTAACGTTTACAATGATAATGTTGATTACAACAACTTACAAAGACTGTGACTTGATGACTTGACAGTGAGGAAATTCTGAACCTTAACGATGGCATTAATCCTCCGTCTTGAATGTGTGTTAACAATGACATCAGACAACTGTATTTTAATAAAACAAACCTGGTACATTTTGTACACGTATACGTATACGTATACGAAAACCAAATAAATTTAAAATAAAAAACATTAGAGCAGCAGTTTTACCAGATATATAATCATTTTTATAGCAGCGTGAATAACCACAATAATTATGCTGGTAATACAACTGAATAATTTACCAATAACTTGTTTGTCATCAGTATTCGATAACAGTTATTTCATGCTAACTCAGTCTGTCAGAGGCCTTTCATTGGGGATTTAAATTGAATAAAATAGTATTGTCAACGCAGGTGCTATACAAGAAAACAATGAGATTAAGTAATCGAAATTTGAATCAACACAAAAAATTTAGTTCTCTGATAGTAATTCGTATTATTTGTATTTGAAAAAAGGCGTTTAGAACCTTTGGCGACACCACCACAATTAAAATGTCTATAAAACGTACAAATCACAAGTGGGAGTTACAGATTAACGTTAACATAATATGATCCAGTCAATTGATAACCTGAGCGCGCCAAGAAATTGTCTTGTCCATACTGTTACGAAATTGATTCCCTATTGATTGTATTTATTTACAATATCAATATTCATTTTAATTTTTAGCAGATTTAAGTTGTGTAACATGGAAAACTACTGAATTGCGTGTCATAAGGATACTTAAACATGTTTAGTCATTGACTTAAATTGACTGATTTACATCAAATATTATCATGATTATAACATATGCAAATCCAAATGTGTTGTGTAGGGCAACATAAGGTCTCCAACTGTACAATACGTATCTACAAAATAGATGAAGCTCTTGGCCTTTCAAAGTCTATAATATATGTGAATAGGTTTGCCTGAAACAATTTAACGAAATATTAACATTCGACGATATCCCAATTTTTGACAGGGATCGGAGAACGAGCGATGTAATCCTGCAAAGAAACGTAGAATTTATTTGAAAGTTATACACCGGTATAAACCGGCCGGCTATGGGACTATGAAAAAAGACCGGTTTGGACGGTGAATCGAGAATATTTAGGTTTCCGTTTTGTTCGGAAGTGTATGATTTGTGACGTCCGATTGCATTTACAGTTCTGTCTGATTGTAAATTATAAACTGATAAATACAAAACGTAAACAAGTAATAACGTTCAATATCGAATCTTCTTATTCATTGTCTATAGCAATTTAAGAAACTGGTTGTTCCCCGATTTCAAAACAAATATTATGTCATGGTTGTTTTATCTTTTACATTTCCTCGCATTTCAAATAGACGTTGGTAGCATCAGTCTCAGACTTGTCAGATTCAGTTTCACTTTATTATCATTGTTTTCATTTGCTGAAGAATGCTAGCATTGTATGAAATGTGACACTCGAGTTTTGTTTTAATTCCACATTTCACATACTTCTTTTGTACATCCGATTAAAAAGCAAAAATGTTATAAAAAAAAACTTCATCACGATTGAATCATTGTCGTTCAATGTACATAACCATAGATTGTCGTCATCCGGGTGTCCTTCATTATCAGCTTCATTGATTTAGGGGTTCACAAATAAACTAATAATTTCGAAAATACGTCGAAAAATTTCTTACTGCCCGTTTTAAAAAGAATATTGCAAGTTACAACAGAAGTTCTATTAGAGGTATATTCGGCGTGTCTGTTAGTTTTATTTACACCTTTATAGTTTTTTTTAATGCAACAGCTCACTATATATAGCTACTGGACCATGTGTAATTTCTTGTTTAACACCCGGCTATTTAATCATCATGAAAATCAAGTCTGTATAAACAAATATGTTTTTATTGCATATCGGTCAATACTGTTATCATTTTAAATTAATTAGACAAACCGGTTTTTACAGGTAATAATTGACGTAATTAAGGATATTGGGACTGCATCATTAGACCGGAAAACGGAATACACACGGTCCGGTTTACAAAGGGTATTTCAACCAAGACTTTGAAACGGGAATATGGGACTTTAATTTTCTGCAGGAATGGTTTACTCAGGGTCCCGTTTTCTCAGGTTTGACTGTGTATTGGTATACTGGTTTAATGCCAATACTTATATGGTTAAAAAAATACCAAAAATATTGATTGCCGAAGTAATTTCAAAAAGGGTTATTCCAAAAAAATGGACTTATTCGAACGTTAGACGTTATTAACCAATGGGACGATTTGAATACAATTGTCATATTCCTGACTTTGCAACTACAGTTGGACATTTCGTCCCAGAAAGTATCACTAGCCCAGTAGTCAGCACTTCGGTTATGACATGAATATCAATTATATGGTCATTTTCATGGAATGTATGAATTATTCGAAATACTAAGTATTTTCTAAGCCCAGATGAAAATTACCTTTGCCGTATTTGACACAACTTTTAGGAATTCTTGGTCCTCAATGCTTTTCATCTTTAGTTAATACTTATTTAACTTTCTAACTGATTTGACCTGAGCAACATTGATGAGTCTTATATAGACGAAACGCGCGTCTGGCGTATGAAATTATAAGCCTGGTACCTTTGAAATCTGTTCACACCACTGGTTCGATGCCACTGCTGATGTACGTTTCATTAATTTTGGGGGCTCAATGCCCTTCATCTTTTTCTTGATCGGCTTTCTAACTATTTTTATCTGAGCTTCACTGATGATATAAAGGATGTGGTATGATTGGCAATGAGACAACTATCCCAAAAGACCAAATGACCTAGAAATTAACAACTATAGGTCACCGTACGGTCTTCAACAATGAGCAAGGCCCATACCGCATAATCAGCAATAACACGCCCGGAAAAAACAAATGTAATACATTCAAATGAGAAAATTAACGGCCTAATATATGAGTCTTATTTAGACGAAACGCACGTCAGCCGTATGAAAATACAAGACCGGTACCCTTGATAACTGTTGGTACAGAATATTTATAAAGAAAATGATAGTTGAAATATAGTTTTGAAACTAACTATAAATCCGACTTGTATGATAGTTGTTAATAGAGATAGCTCAACAGAATCTAATATAACCAAGTAGGCTACAAAATTACAACTTAAACAATTTAAACGACATTTAAAACAAAACAAAACAGGGGTAGTGCGAAATTCCAAAGGAAGAGTTGATCAATTCAGATGGCTGCACTAGAGGTGAAAAGTAAATTCACGAAAATACTGAACTCCGAGGGAAATTCAAAACGAAAAGTCCCTAATCAAATGGCAAAATCAAAAGCTCAAACAAATCAAACGAGTGAAAGACAACTGTCCTATTCCTGAATTTGTACAGGCAGTTTCTTATGTAGAAAAAGGTGGATTAATCCCTATTTTAAAAACTACCTAAACCTCTTACTTGTATGAAAGTCTCATCAAATTCCCTTATATTGACAAAGATGTGTGAACAAAACAACCACAAAAGGTAAACATGTCACAAATAGGGGGATTGCAGCAACACGAACCCCACCAAAAACTTGGAGTGTTTCGGAAAAATAAGCAGATCTTGCTCCATATGTGGCACCCGTCATGTTGCTCATATGATTACAAACCCGGTAAATAGTATAATTCTGTAGGTCACGGACTTGTAGTAACAATATAAGGTACATATTCAATATCATCGTTGAAACGACTATACCATAATGGTCAACAAACTCCGTATTCGTAAAATTTACGAAGTGATAATTTCAACTTCATTTGGAACTAAAAATGAAAAGGTACCAATTGTGAAGCTCAGATCATCTCTTTTATCGTAAAGTTTTGTTTTCAAACGTTTCAAACGACCCTCATTGTTAATTTCAAGACAAAAGTCAAAATATGAATCAGACTTGACCGTAAAACTGAAAGTCCTAAATCAAATGGCAAAATCAAAAGCTCGAACACATAAAAAGAACTGTCATATTCCTTACTTGGTACAGGCATTTTCTCATGTAGAAAATGTTGGATTGAACCTGGTTTTATACTTCACTTACATCTTCAAGTAACCCTATAAACAAAGGTTGCTATCAATATCGTCTAATTTTTTTCATTTCTTTTAAATTGGTTTTAAACAAGGCAAATCAATCCCTGTTTCTAGAAACTATCACAAATTCTTACTTCTACATGTTCTAACTTTCTAACAAAAAGAAGGCAAAATTTTCATCCTTAATTTAATACTTCACTTAACCCTACATAGTCTTTATGCTTACTCTTTAGTTTTCTATGTTATGTCATGTGAACTATTGATATGGCGTTGTCAGTTTATTTTCGATTTATAAAGTTTGACAGTCCCTCAAGTATCTTTCGTCCCTCTTTTATTCTTTGGTCAATTGCTATATAGCAGGGTCGACATGATGTTCGACAAAATATATGTCTACATTTCTTGTACCATTTGTTCTATAGTGAAATATGACGCTCAGAAAATTGAACTGATCTATGTACTAGTTGTTAATATCTGTGTCATTTTGGTCTTTTGTGGATAGTTGTCTCATTGACAATCATACCACATCTTCTTTTTTATACAACCGGTTTATGATGTAATTCTTAAAAATATTCTAAAGATATTAATCACAAATTATACACTTTTGTAGCAATGTCAAGATTGTTTTACGCATTAAGTTTGTAATACCAATATTCATCCGAATTATATGACACAGAATTCAAAAAGAATTTCTTCTGCAGACAAAACGGAAAACAAAACACATAGCAATGTCTTTTTTTATTTTACTGTCGGATTTTTGATATTTTCCTGAAACTCAAAAACTTATATTTTAGTGTGTGCTTTCATCGCAATAAACAATGTCCGGTCTAAGTTTTTCTGCCGTGTATCAGTCATATGATTTAAGCATTTATCAACTGATTTTCTTATTTGTTCTGTAAACCAGGTTAGTGGGTGGTTTGAGGGCTCACACACATGTTAACCCCACCACATTCTTTATGTGGTCGTCCCCAGCCAGGGTGTGTAATTAAGTGGCTATTGTTGGTACATGTTTGTCATATTTGTTTTTCATCAATTGTTTTGTAATGATATTGCTTGTTTAGTTAGTTCTTTCACTTAAACTGTTTAATATTGTTTTACATGTCGGGGCCTTGTATTGTCTACTACACTATATTGGTTTTTCTCATTGTTGGACATTTTGAAGGCCGTTCGGTTGTCCATAATTACTTATATCCGTTTCATAGGGGGTTGATAGCTGTTTCATTGACAATCATCCCACATCTCCTTTTTTCTATATTGAGGTTACGTAAATAACCGAAATAAAAAAGTCTGCTTCAAAAGTTGATATTTTCCTTGATATTAACTCAGTTGGACGACTATAGAATATAATGTATTTCAAACGTGTCGATTTCAACTCCCCAATTCTCAATTTTTCATTTCTCAGCGGTTACATGCCCTCTTTGCCATTGCAATTCAATAAGAACGTCACGTTAGTGTATGTTCCCTCAACTAACTTCATTAACAGTGTTAATCTCTTAATTACAGAAAAACTTTTGATTATGTTTTGATTTATATCATATAGTCATTATTGTTTCGTTACATTTCGTGCCTTTATTTTCAAGACGATACCTTTCTATACGAACCAAAGATAAAATACAACAAATCATATTTGTAATCGTCCTTACTATAATCAATATATAATTGTATTGTCTCACAACACCAGTAATACACAATCAATATCTATAATTGTATACAAACACGGACGTGCTATTAATAACAAACAGTTTTGTGAAGTCATTGTTAAAACACATTCCATATGGGCGGTCAATGCCATCGTCTTCCTTAAGCATTTCTTCACAGTTTTCGCCATCTGATGACATTCTCTGTATGTTACTGGTATGGTAACCGCCGTAATAAATGTTTCCTTGTCTATCGCGTGTTACTCCTGATGTACCCGAAACGTCCTTACTGTATACTAGAGTTCCATCTAATTTAAAACATTGGAGTTTGTTATAACTCCTCACAAAAAACTGCTCATGACAATCATCGTATACCAGAAAGTTAATATTCCCAGATCCTTGTTTAATTAGTTTTAGAATTGTCCCATTAGTGTCTAATACTTTGATAAAACCATCCGTACCACCAACGTAAATTCTGTCACGTACTGCAGTGATACCATAACATGTAAATCCAACTTTAACTTTGTCGTCCTTTGTCATATTTGCCGTGTTTATAAATTGTATCGACTGCTCGCCAGGAAGGGTAACAACAGCTCTCTCTGTACCATGTAACACAACAACACCATAAGGTGGAGAGGAAAGTATTATCTCTGTATCATAATCTTTACAGTCTCTGTAGACATACAGTTTGGGATCTGGTGATGACCAATTAGTCAGGAGCAGCTTATTGTCGACTGTGATTGACAGATCTTTAAAATATTTCAACCTAGCTTTAAGTTTTAATTCCGTATCCTTTTCAAACTTGACAATGCGTTGTATTTGTTTTGTCATGATCTGAGCCTGCTGAAATTTCATTGATTTGTATTGAACTTGACAAGGCTTAACGGTCTCCGAAAGTTGTCCAAACAAATCAATTCTTATATCTTTCTTTGCCTCGAAGGCTATATCAATTTCAAGTGAACTAGATACCATCTTCCTGACGTTTACTTCCGCGCTTATGATACTTGATACATGTTGGTGTAAAGCGTAAAAAAGCTGATTATTTGATCCATGATCTTTCAAAAAATCTATTTCGTTCTGATTTGTTTTTAAGCTGTTAAGAACCTTTGTATTTCTTCTTTTTGCATGTTAATTTCGGTCTCGTATTTCCGTTGGAGAGAATACAGTTCAGTTTGAATATCGCGTTCTACATCATCTATTTGTTTCAATAATCGGGATTTAACTTCACTTATTTCTTTGGTTATAACTGATTTGGCTTTAGAAAGTCGTTGTAAGTTTGATTCTCTGTTATCCTGTAAGTTATTCAATGTTTTAATGAGCTGGTTTATGTCCTGCATAACGTCGGTGAATAGTGCCGACTGTTTAACATCTTTCGAGGCATGTTCCAATGACAGAACGTTTTCACATTTCCTGTGGTCTTTAGGGATGCAAGCTCTATAGCAAACGATATCATGATCTGTGCAGTAATAATCTAAAAGCATATCCTGATGCACGTTGCAGACTTTTTTCGCTGATACAGGGATATTAAAATCGATAGATGACAAATCGATAACATGATGAGATGTGAATGCTTTGAAACGGGCATGTGACTCAACGCACGCTGGGCACAGTCGCTCTTCACAGTCGGAGCAATACTTTGTTGCTGATACTGATGAATTCGCCTTAGTGCAAGGATCACAAAAACTCACTGTAGCCATTTCAGTAATCTAA
Organism: Mytilus edulis; assembly: GCA_019925275.1. Taxonomy (NCBI): domain Eukaryota; kingdom Metazoa; phylum Mollusca; class Bivalvia; order Mytilida; family Mytilidae; genus Mytilus; species Mytilus edulis. The sequence continues at coordinate 113,721,866 of CM034360.1, forward strand.
AAAATAAGATATATAACTTTTCTATATACTCTAAATACTAAAATTCATTGGATGAGTCGCAAATCAATAATTTCGAAATGTAAATAGTTATTTTTACCAGGTATTATTATGTAAAGCAGTATTTCAAAATCACAAGTATATTTTAGTTTGATAACTAAATTAATTTAAAATTATTTTCATCGCATTTGTCTGTGGGTTTGCGTTTCGGCAAAATATATAAATGTATAATGAGTTTGATTTCAGGTGTCAAATATCGGGTGATACCTGTCATACCTAATGAAGCATCTGGTTATCAAGTTATTTAAAAATATAAAGAAACTTGAACAGTTGATGAGACAGTCGTGTTTAAGTTATCATGTCGTGAATTTAATATAGCATGCATGATCTTGCATCTTCTTAAAGAAGACAGGTCTTTGACCATAACAGGAAACATAATTTATATGTAGTAAATACACTTTACTCGTCAAAGCATTAGCTTGATAGACATTATATGATAATTTTTGCATGCAAGTTTAACTGAGTGTTAACAGATCACAACATAGTTTATAGTATTTGTGAATGAACATTGACCTACAGACAATATATATCAATGAAGAATAAAATGTAGGCCATATGCTACTTTAAAGGAATGAAAATTTGTTTCGGTCACTTAGTGTCATGGATTTGAACTTAGATTAACAATTCAAATCAGAGAACCTTTACTGTTTTAAGTTTTTCAAGATGCTGCTCTTTTCAAATTGAAGCCCTACCAATACAGCAAACTTAAAGTTTATGTTTACTAAGTGTCTATAAATATCAAGACGTATATTTTACTTGAATTTTAAATGTTACGTTAATATATATTATATTGTATTTTTTACGTGTGTTTTAAAAACCCCAACTCAAAACTTCCAATATTACTGTTCTTTGATTACATTTAAAAAAAAGTAGTAGTTACTGAGATTTGATTTTGAATATTAAATTTCAAGTTCATATGGAAAGGTAATAAGTAAATTGGATTGCTATACTTAAATACATTGCTTTACTTTGGTTGGCTAGGGCAAGCAGACAAATCAAAGAAACACCAACAAGCTGAATAAATATTAAGGTAATGAAATTAAACCACTAATTCATAGTCCATTGCTATGTTTAATTCTGAAATCTTATTTTAAAAGCACTAATGGCTTGTTTGTCTCAAGTTCAAATAAAAAGGCATTCATTGCATGTCAAAGACATACCTTATTCTGATTTTTGTTGAAAAATTCAACATTCATTTTTATTGCATATAAGAACGCACTGGTTCCTGGAGGTTTTTAGTACAAAAACTAGTACTTCGGATCTGAACAATAGGGCAAATGTTCCCTCCAGTTATAATCTCAAATATTAACTTTTATTGGAAATAAACTGTGAACAATGATTGGGCACCAATTACTGCGATCCCAAGACCTAAAGCTGTCACCTGGTACCAAAAAATATCAAAATATTTTACCTAGTGACAAAGTCACAGCTGTGTGTAGGAACTATTTTGTTTAAAATATGTAATTCCTTCTTGTATGTTCTTTCTACCTTTTCCTAACGTAGTAGATCTATTCCTACAACAGCACCATACTTCATATATTGACCTCTGCTTTACTTTATTTCCCTTATTACATAACTATTTCACCTACATGTTACCAGTTATCAGAAAAACACAGAAAACTTAATGCAACAAACCAGACATTTTGTCAACATTGCATTTGAAATAAATAACTGACATAAATTGGATCTAACTTATAACATATTACTTACAATACCCGCCTGTTCTTGGAATCACTCCCTAAATCATTTGCTGTAAGTAAAACAAAAAATTGTATTGCAACTTCACCTTTTCTGAACATACTAAATGCAATTAACATTTTCCACTGCCGACCAATAGTTTTCGTAAGTTTCGCACTTTTCACACAGTATATTATATTTATATCGATATGGCTATGTAAACAACATGAACAATGAGAGATATGTTTATATATCCACTTTCGCTGACGGACAAATGAATGAAAATTGTTTAATTCAAAAATAATAATTAAACTGTTATATAATAACAATAATGTTAACATGGTTAATAAGAAATTGAAATGGTTAAATTTAAAATTTACTTTCGGTTTCTACTATGTTTCCTATATACATTCAAATTATTTCGTTACAAGGATTAAAACACTTACATAACGCTTACGAGTTGAAACCATACACCTTATTTAGAAAACAAAAGAATGGCGATTAAAGCTGCACTCTTTTTCAAAGTTATAATTGTTTCGTGCAGACAACAATACGCACACACTTACCTAATGTAAGATGTCTGAATGAACAAAGTTCAAGTTCGTTGTATGGAAAGCTGTATGGAACAAAGTATATTTCTTCTTGAATGGAAATGTTCGACAACTGTAATCATGGTAATTGCGAAGTACATAGTACCGTTCAAAATTATAAAAATAAATCATAAGTATTATTTAATAGAAAACCCGTTCCAAATATTTTTGAATATATAAATGGTTAATCAAAAAAGGAAAAGCAAGGTAGATATTGCAATATATATTTAATTTGGAATGTTAACTGAATACTAACAACCATAGAAATGGCAAAAAAAAAAAGATATACCTTTTTTTATCAGTTTCGAAGTTTTTGGAACGTTACTATGACCCGTAAAAACACGTTATTGTGCAATGAAAAAGATATCACACAGCCTAGACATTTTTGGGCCAATATACTGTGGTTTGTTAACAAATCAATATAACGTACAGATAGTGTGGAACTCCACGGACAAGAGGTATGGGATGTAACTTCGCTATTTCACTGTCGACCTCCTTTGTTAAACAAGAAGAAAAAAAAGCAGGATTCATAAAAGTCGTAAGTCATGAAAGTAGTATATTACAAAATTCCATGATAAGTATTATTAAAACTCTCAAAATAAACTATGAAAGTAACATTGTACTATGACCCGTATAAAAACTGTATTGTTACTGCAATGCAATGAAAAAGATGATCATCGATCAAATATTTACATTACTTTCAGATACTTTTCTCAACGATCCATAATCCTATCTTAATAAGTGGGTTCTCCTCTCATCATATGCTTACATTTCTTAGACGGTACTCGTCTCCGCTACACACTATATACTTACCATATTTAGTTGGTATTGGTGTCAATTAAGCTAGTTATAACATTAAATGTTCTTTATTTATGTGTGTCTACATTAGGCAAATACTTACCTTAACTTGTAGATATTCTTCTTAAGGAACCAGATACCAACCATTAATCTTGTATTGACAAACTATATACTAACAAATCTTTGTAGATACGTGTCAAATCTGTAATCCTCTACATGTTATATAATAAATCCATATTGAATATGAAAATACTCTAAATATAAGAAAGCAGATTGTGTGGGGCAATCATAAGATACAAACAAAAGGAAAATACTTATTATTTACTAAATGGATTGAACATAATATTCTGTATGTAAATGACATACTTGATGAAAGAGGTCATATATCAGAAAATAAAATACTACTTAAATTAAAAGATAAACGCGATTGGATTAGAGAATTATCATTATCAAGGAAAGCTATTCCAAAACATTGGCAGAATATTTTATAGCAAGAAAGCTCATTTAAAACAAAAGTAAATTTAAAGAATACAAAATATCTACAAATACTACTCAATCATAATATCTATCCAGAAATGGGTAATAAAGAAATTTATTCAATACTAATTGCCCCTTATAATTAAGAAAAACCTGTAGGTATTTTGAAGTTGGAAAGAATTTCTGAAGAAAATTTAAATATAAAATTCAAAAGCACTCTTAATTTTATATTTAATTACCTAGAAAACAACAAATTTAAAATGTTTAAATGGAAATTCCTCAACTTCATCCAAAGTATTTGAAAACAATTCTTGCAAATTTTGCAAAACAATGACAACTATAAACATTTTTTTATTACATGCCCTTATAATAATACTTACTGGCAAGAAATAAATAAGTTATTACTTTATCTTCAAATAGATAGACATATTTTAAGGCTGGAAAATTTAATTACTGGCTATAAAATGGCAGATGTAAAATATTTTGATATTAACACCCTGATAACTATGGCAAGCCATCGGGATCAAAATTCTTAATTCGTAACTTGTCAATTCGTAACTTGTAACTGTGTAATTTCTGAATTGTTAATTCGTAAATTGTTAATTTGTAACTTGTTACTGTGAAATTCATAATGCTTAATTCGTAAATTGCCAATTTGTAACTTGTATCTTTGTAAATTCAACATTCTTCATTTGTTAATTGTCAATTTGTAACTTGTAGATTTCAAAATTTTTTATTGGTAAATTGCCTTTTTGTATATTGATGTTTTGTAATGTTAAATGTTGAATTATTGGATTTAATGTGAAAAAAAAAAAGATAAATCACAAAAATACTGAGCTCTGAAGAAAATTCAAAACGGAAAGTCGATAATCAAAAGGCAAAATCAAAAGCTCAAACACATCAAATGAATGGATAACAACTGTCATATCGCTGACTTGGTACAGGCATTTTCTTATGTAGAAAATGATGGATTGAAGCTTGGTTTTTTATATATCTAGAATGTCACCAGCAGATATTGGATATTTACTCCAATACAAAGGAAATGGGGTGTGATGGGCTATGAGAAAACTCTCCAAAACAGATTTAGGGACTCAATCATTATTAATTCGATCAAAACCCTAACAATGGTCGACTCGATTGTTTTTACGACACAAAGGTAAAAGATCATACACATCATATGTACAGAAAAAGTTCTTAAGTTAAACACACTTGATAACAAATAAGAAGCACGAACAATAAAAATATTTGTAATATTTAAACAAGAATTCATGCAGTTACTGAAGCCAACATCCAAGTATGATACTTTCCTTAAAAAATCATGTCCATTCTCCATTACTGGATTTCAATAGAATTGTTAAACATATATCAGTTGTTTTACTAAAATGAACCTGTCCTAAGTCAGGAACCTCATGGTCAGTGGTTGTAGTTTGTTCGTGTGGTTAATAAGTGTTTCTCTTTTTTTTATGTAGATTAGACTATTGGTTGTCCTGTTTGAATGGTTTTACACTAGTAATTTCCAAGCCCTTTATAGCTTCTTGTACTGTGTGAGCAAAGGCCGTACTTTGACCTATAATGGTTTACTATTACAAATTGTGTTTTGGAAGGAGAGTTGTGTCATTGGCACTCCTACTACACCTTCTATTATCTAATGCTATGCCTCTTTTTCAAGTTCATTCGGACGTATTCAGTCAACATAGTCATCGAACTTATATTCAGTGACAGAACAAGATCTACTGGTATTAAGCCGATAGTAAAGTTGAAGGGTACTATTGGCTCTTTTTCAGCATAGAATGGAGTCTGCATCATCAGAATAATAAAACCAGTCATTTAAATGTAACATATATCAAATGTGTTGTCAATAGAAATAATCCAGCCTTGTCAATTTTGTTAGCAATTTTCCTCGAGAATCATAATGTTTGTGTAACCTTATTCAACTATACCTAATTTGATCATATTTCGAAATCAGTAACATAGAATAAATTTCAAAGGTATTCTACTATAAATGACTTTGATTAAGACGACTCATAAATAATGATACTTGTAAATCAAATAAATGTTTTGTGTGCAATGGGCAGGAAATTCATAATCTACATATGTGATGTTACAAATTTCTGCATAGTCATCAAATACTCGGTATATCGGTTCACGGTCCTTATGAAATGCATAAAAAATACTTTAGTACCGAAACGGGCAGAAACATATGATCTCAATGATTATACAAAAGTGTCAATGTCTCGATCATATGAGTACTATGATAATTGCCTCTTGCATATATCCTCATATGTTCCGGGTATTTGATACATGTTTAGTGTACAATGCACTTTGCATTTAAAAACCGCTTTAACGTTTCATTTACTGATAGTTTTCTAACTGTAACTTATTTAACTAAATGGTAATTTATTGCATGATTAATGATGTGACGTAAATGTGTCTGGCACATCTAAATTAAATCACTTGTTCCTTCTTGATTTTCCTTACGAAACAAAATATGCCTATATCAACTATGGAATGTTACCTCTAAAACATGTTTGAATTAACCGTGAAACAAAAATGCAACTGTTTATCACACATGTACATGGGGCAAAGAACACTCTTAGTAACTATTGTCGCCTTTTCATTTGTTTATTCTTAAAGTTTTCTTTGGGGAATTTTAATATAATTAAATATTCTTTAATTCTAATAATTTATCTTTTTCTTTTTCAATTTATACGATTTAACAACCACATTAGTTTATGCGTTCTGTCCCAATATTTTGATGCATAAACTACATGCATTGTTATTGTAAGATCGTATGAATATGGCAAGAACAAATAAATGAAGTAAAAATTAGTCGACATGAGAAAAAATCGAAAATTGAAAAAATCTAAATACCAGAGAAAAGAGAAAAACATGCCTTCCCAGATGACTGTTATTATTTACGTACAAAACGTCAACATGATAAAGGCGCCTTAAGCTTAGACTAGAGAATCCAAGATAGAATTTATACTTATATTATTAGAAAACATGTCTAAAATTAATAATATCAGTAAGTAACTTGTGTAGATTTTGTTTCGGAGAACGAGCGATGTAATCCAGCAAAGAAACATCACATTTATTCGAAAATTATGTTTATGGGTATACGCATATGGTCATAACTAGACGGGTATGATGCAAATACTTATATGGTTCGGAAAAATAACAAAATAATTGATTGCCAAAGTAATTTCAAAAAGGGGATTTCCAAAAAAAATAGACTTATCCGAACGTTAGACGTTATCAACTAACGAGACGATTTGATTACAAGTATCATATTCCTGACTTTGCACGTTGACTGTTGGACGTTTCGTCTCAGAGGGTATCACTAATCCAGTGGTCAGCACTTCGGTGTTGACATTAATATCAATAATATGGCCATTTTCATGGAAAGGTATGAATAATTGAAAATACCAAGAATTTTCTTATCCCAGGCAAAGATTATGTAGACGAAACGCGCGTCTGGCATATGGAATTATAAGCCTATTACCTTTGAAAACTGTTTACACCCCTGGTTCGATGCAACTACTGTTGTACGTGTTTTCAATTTTGGTCCTCAATGCACTAACTTTATTAATGTTTGGCTTTCTAACTATTTTTATCTGAGCGTCACTGATGATATAAAAAAGGAGGCGATGATTGGCAAAAAGACAATTATCGCAGGAGACCAAATGACACAGAAATTAACAACTATAGGTACCGTACAACCTTCTACAATGACCAAAGCCCATACCGCATAATCAGCTATAAAACGCAGCGAAATAACAAATGTAAAACAATTCACACGAGAAAACTAACGGCCTAATTTATGAGTCTTATGTAGCTGAAACGCACGTCATGGGTATGAAAATATACTTGTACCTTTGATAACTGTTGGTAAAGAATGTTTATAAAGAAAATGATAGTTTTGGAACTAACTATGCATCCTACTTGTATGATAGTTGTTAATAGAGATAGCTCAACAGAATCTAATATAATCAAGTAGTCTACAAATTAACAACTTAAGCAACGTTAACCAACATTTAAAACCAAAAAACAGGGGAAGTGCGAATTTCAAAATGACGTGTTGATCAATTCAGAAGGCTGAAGTAGAGGTTAAAAGTAAATTCACAAAAATACTGGACTCTCATCTACATTTATTAATTTTTTTAAATTGGTTTTAAACAATGCAAACCAATCCCTGTTTTTTTGAAAGTATCAAACATCCGTACCTTTAACTTTCTAACAAAAAGAAGGCAAAAGTTTCATCCTGTATTTAATACTTCACTTATTCTTTGGTCAATCACTATATGGCTGGGTCGGCTGATGTTCGAAAAATATCTTTGCCAACATTTGTTCTACAGTAACATATGAGGTTCAGAAAAAATTTATATGATCTATTTACAACCAGTTTATGATGTAATTCTTAAATATTTTAAAGAAATCAATCAAGTTATACACTTTTGTATCAAAATCAATATTGTTTTACGCTTTAAGTTTGTAATACCAATATTTAACCGAATCATATGACGTGGAATTCATAAAGAATTTCTTCTGATGACAAAACGGAAAACATAAAATATAGGAAGGTCTTTTTTATTTTTCTGTCGGATTTATGATATTTCCTAAACCTCAAAAACCTATATTATAGTGAGTGCTTTCATCGTATTAAACTGTTAACAATGTCCGGGTTAAGTTTTTTTGCTGTGTATCAATCGGAGGAATTAAGCCTTTACTAACTGATTTCCCTATTTGTTCTGTAAACCAGGTTAGTGGGTTGGTTGGCCGCTGCCGACCATGTATTACCTTATATATTCTTTATGAGGTCTGTAATACAGTGGCTTTCGTTGGTACATGTTCGTCATATTTGTTTTTCATTAATTGTTTTGTGATGAAGAAGGTTGTAATTTCTTTCATTTCAATTGTTTTATATTGTTTAACATGTCGGGTTCTTCTATTGGAGACTGTACTATATGGGTTTTTCTCATTGTTGAACATTTTGAAGGCCGTTCGGTGGTCCATAATTACTTACATCCGTTTCATAGATGGCAATCCTACCACATCTCCTTATTTCTATATTGCGATTATCTACTAGTAAATAACCAAAATAATAAAGTCTGCTTCAAAATTGATCTTTTCCTTGATATTGACTCAGTTGAACGAGTAGAGACTCGAATTTCTAAACACTAAACTGACTTCATTAATAGAATGTGCTCCATACAAAAACATTGTACCAACATAAAGTTTGGTTAAAAACTACCAAAATCGATACTAAATCAATGTAACGGTCACAATACTGAGTTGGTTGGCCAATACGATGTGTCTGTGTCTCAACTTCAATGATTTGGATTACTTGCACATCAGGAGATGTATACTCATTTAACATGAACGAAACACTATATATCTTACCTTTGGATACGATTTAAATCTGTTTTAATAAGATTGTATTTCTTTGTCATTTTATGAGATTTTACGTCATTAGACAAGTGTTGGTGTTACTTTCAATCAAAGAACCTTTCGTAATGAGGAGATGACAAAATAAATAAAGTAAAATAAACAAAAGTAAAGTAAAAAACTGATATCAGAATTTTAAAAAATGTACGTATTCATATTGCATTTTTTTGTTAAATAATTCATTATTGTTTTTGCTACTTAATATCTTAAAGAAAAATCAAAATCCATACAGTTGTTATATTTTTTAATTTTTGAGGTTACTAGGATTTTTATACTAATATGGGGACGAAGTTTTTTTTGTCGCGTTGTTTGAATTTCCGGATCTGCGCAGAAATCTACTTCCGTTTCCGGTCTTGTTTATATGAGACTTTGAATAAAATGTATATTTATCAGTCTAAGAAAGGAACTTATACTAATTTATTAAAAAAAAATGCAGAAATACTTTTGATCATGTTTTGATTTATATCATATAGTCTTTTATTTTTTCGTCGTGTCTTACGTTTCAATACGATACATGTTATACGAAGTAAAAATTAAAAAAACAACAAATCATATTTGTATCATCCTTCATTATAATAAAAGAAAAAACTGTTTCACACCACTGATAATAAATAATCAATACCTACAATTGTATACAAATGTGTTGCTGTTATTAATAACAAACAGTCTTGTGAAGTCATTGTTAAAACACATTCCATAGGGTTGACTTATACCATTGTCTTTATTAAGCATTTCTTTACAGTTTTCGCCATTTGATGACATTCTCTGTATGTTACTAGTAAGGTAACCACCGTTATAAATGTTACTCTGTCCATCGCGTGATATTCCTGTTGAAACTGAAACGTCCTTACTGTATACTAGTGTTCCATCTTATTTAATACATTGGAGTTTGTTATAACGTCTAACAAAAAACTGCTCTTCGCTATCATCGTATGAAATAAGGAAAATCGCATCAACTCCGGTTTGAATTGTTTTTAGAATTGTTCCATTGATATATATTGTTTTGATAGTACCATCTTGGCCACCAAGGTAAACCCTGTCGCGTCCAGCAATGACACCAACACATGTAAATTCAACGTTAACTTTGTCGCCCTTTGTCATATCTTTAGTATTGATAAATTGTACAGACATCTCATAAGGCGAGGTTACAACAGCTCTGTCTGTACCTGTTATCACAGCAACACCGTATTAGGACGAGGGGAAAACGGTATATCTGTTTCGTAATCCTTGCAGTCTCTGTAGACATATAGTGTCGGATGTGATTCTGAATAATTAGTCAGAAGCAGCTTATTATCATCTGTGTTAATCTATTAGATTATAATCTCTCTCTTTTCAATTGTAATTCTGTTTCCTTTTCAAACCCAACAATATGTTTGTTTTTATTGTTCCATGATCTTGGACTGTTGAACTTTGTTTGTTTTTTTTGAACTTGACAAGAGCTAAAAGACTCTGACAGTGTCCCAAAATATTCAAGTTTGATATCTTTCTTTTCATCAAAGGTGATTTTGATTTCTTCTAGATTTGATTTCATCTGCAGCACACAGAATATTTGTTTCTTTCTGATGCAGGGATGTAAACAGTTTATTATCGGACCCATGATCTTTCAGGAAATTTACTTCGTTCTCACTTGCTTTTAACATGTTTAAGCTGCTCAAAACTAGTGATATTTTTCCTTTTTCGTTTTTTATTTCGATCTCGTGTTTATGATTAAGAGTTGACAATTCAGCGTATAGAGCTTGTTCAAGAACATTTATTTGTTTCAAAAATTGAGATTTGACTGCAAGGATCTGTTTTGTTATTACTGATTTAGTTTTCGAAAGTGATTGTATGTTCGACTCTCTGTTGTCGTTAATATCGTTTAAGGTTTTAATAAGATGCTTTATGTCCGCTATTATATCGCTTAATAGTGCCGATTTTTTTACATCCTTCGATGCATGTTCTAATGGCAAAACGCTTCGACATGTCCTATGGTCATTCGGAATGCAGGCTCTACAGCAAACAATTTCATGATCTGTGCAGTAATAATCCAAGAGCATATCCGCATGGATACTGCAGATTTTCGTCGCAGATATTGGGACATTACAAGCGACTATAGTAAATCTATAACATGATGAGATTTGAATGCTTTGAATCGTGTATGTGATTCAGTGCAGGTTGGACATAGTCGCTCTTCGCAGTCAGGGCAGTACTTTGTTGCTGGTACTAATAAATTTGCCTCAGTGCACGGATCAACTCGCTGAAGCCAATTAAGTAGTCTGAAAAATATAGTTTTATGAACGGCGTTTACCAAAATAAAATATTTAACTTTTCTATGTAATCTTGATATATACAGACTGACTTTAAACACGCAACACTCATTTTGCAGGTTTTTTTTTTATCCAATCATGTTTGATGCTCATATAACTACTATTCATGCTTATCATACTTTTTCCTTTTAAAAAAAATCAACATCTGAATTACCTGTGGTTAGTGAACATACCAGATTATTGAGATAGTACGAACTTCAGAGAGCAAAATTTCGAACCAATAAAAGATTTTTTCATTTTTTTTTCATTGTGTAACAGTTGTTTCAATGTTTGGTCACACTCAAATCAGTTTAAAAATGTTGCATCTCCTTTTACCGAGACTGAAAATAAAATAAAACTTGAATCAACCCATTAGGATACTGCAAACAATACCGACAATGATACCGGTAGACGGGATTTGCTGAAGACCAGCAATGACCAGTTCAACATGTAGTGACAATGCAACAGCAATAAAACTTGATTACGCATCGTTATTTAAGAGAAAAGTCGACAGCGGCAAAGTGAACAGCTAACCAAATTGCTGAATGCCATTTTGCACAGATTTATGCCATAAATGTTTCCCATTAACTCAACTGACAAAGAATTGACTGCAGAAAAACATTTAAAGCCTTATAGTTTCAACCGCATAATTGTCAAAACCCATTGTAATGGGTGGAACAACGGCAAAATTAGAAGGTGCAAAACAGAACCCAAAACGTGCCGAACAGAATTGGTTGACCTTTCTGACAATAATTTTGGCGTTTGTTACAGGCAGTCATTTTTGTGACGGTGACACGTTTATTGGTGAGTGGAAAAACAGGGTTTGAGTGTATACCACAATATTTGAACATTGAAAATGACTTAATCAATTCAACTTTCGAAAAGGCACTTTGTTTTAAACATTGAAGTAATGAAAGAACTTACTGTTCATAATTTTTTTTTTTAAATTCAATATTTGAAAATGGGTATAAAAAAAAATAATCTAGTGTTGCGTTTCTAAAGTCCCTCAGTATATATAAAATCATTCAATATCACTTATTTTGCGTATAGATAATTTCAAAATGTTAACACACCATTTTTATCTTAAAATGACCTGTACCAAGTCAGGGAAATAGCCATTGTTATATTATAGTTCGTTTCTGTGTGTGTTATACATTTTGATGTTGTGTTTCTGTTGTGTCGTGGTTCTCTTGTATTTGATGCGATTCACTCGGCTTTCGTTAGCAGCTCGGATTTGTTTTTTGTCTCTATATATTTATGAATTTCGAACAGCGGTATACTACTGTTGCCTTTATTTATTAACCAAGAACTAGCGAGAAGCGGTATTTCAAAATCATGAATATAAAACTCTTGATATTTCATTTTGTAAAAAAAAAAAAACGAGAAAAAGAAACGTTTTTTGTCAACAGAGTATATTGGTCTATAGAATTGCATTTTTTCAAATATATAAATGCATACTACGATTGATTTATTTTATCTATTAGTACATAAAGTCATATGGAACGAGTGGCATGTTAAAAATAATGGTAATTCAATTCCTGAACCAATGCATGTATATAGCATAAACTTTGTTTTATGTGCACTAGTTTTACGTATCCATATCGTATTATCGTCCAAAAAATATTTCACTTTGTGTTCCTGTGAAAATATTGCAGCTAACTAATGGTCGTGTTTTGAAATCGGAGTTGAACAATCAACAAAGAAGCATGAATATTCAGGTAAACACGTGTATATAATGCACAATAAGATATATATAGTACATATGGAAGACGGAGCGATGTTTACGTTTGTTGACTCTTTCGGCAAATTTGGTTTTCCCCTTCCCACTCATGTATTGCGATCTACGGATTTTTACCAAAAAGGTCAAGTTGACAATTGGCAGTCTCCGGTTGTCATCTCGTCAGGTAATTAGATGGCGGCTGTTTCAACAGTAAATTGAAGGAAAAAAACACTCATACACGAGCTATTCGAAAACAAACTGTATAGCATTTCTATGAATTTGCGAGTATCATACAGCTTTTCATGCATGTTTTATAATTTTTTTGATTTTTTTCTTCATTTAACTGGATTGTTTTATGTTTATCATATGCATGTTTATGTAAAGGTAATATATACCATTAATTAATAAAATACGAAATAATGCAAAATGGAGCAAGAAGAATAATTTCTCAATCTTGCATTTGAAGTTTTGTTTAATGAATAAATTGACTAATTGACGAAAAATCAGGACTTGCAAAATAAATTTAATGTATAGCATTATACTTACAATATCCGTTGTTACCGTGAATCAGTAACGCAACTCTTTGCTGTAAATAAAAACAAACTGTTGTAATGCAATTTCACTGTCTTTGAATCAACTAAACCTTTTCATTGCCGACTTATACAATGTAATGATTTTGGTAAGTTTCAGTCGATTTGCACTTTTCCCGCAGTTTATTTTATTCATATATTTATATAGCTATGTTCACAAGATAAACAATTTAAAGATACTTTTATTTACCCACTTCCAATGACTGATGAATGTATAAAACATTTTAAATCAAATTGTATATGTTATATAATTATAAGAAAGGAAATACAAAATGCAATTGTTAAATTCGTAATTCAACTTCCAGTTACAAGTATGTCAACCTCTATATCAATAAAAAAACAATGATAAAATCATATAAATAAAGGCAACAGTAGTATACCGCTGTTCAAAACTCATAAATCCATGGACAAAAAACAAAATCGGGGTAACAAACTAAAACCGAGGGAAACGCATTAAATATAAGAGGAGAACAACGACACAACACTAAAATGTAACACACATAGACAAAATACCACGAGAATAACAAATATAACATATATATATAACATCAAAACCAAATACATGAATATGGGATAGACAAGTATCGTGACACGTCTTATCGCAATGTGAATTTACACTCAAAAATAAGAGAAAACAAACGACACAACGTTATAATGTAATACACACAGAAACGAACTATAATATAACAATGGCCATATTCCTGACTTGGTACAGGGCATTTTGGTGGGTTGAACCTGGTTTTGTGGCATGCCAAACCTCGCACTTTTATGGCCATGTGAAATATAACATCAAAATGACAACACAGGACTACAATATAAATAAATTGGAGAACACAATTGACAAAGAATCACACGAACAACAGCCAACAAAAGGCAACAAGTTCAAAATTTTAATACGCCAGAAGTGTATTTTGTCCACACAAGACCTACGTCTATCGATTTCAAACCATACACTTGTGTTTGAGAATAAAATTATGACAGTGGCTATAAAACTTTTTAAAGTAATAAAATATCTTCGAGACAGCAGTATAAACACACTTACCATTTAATATATTCTCAGAGTATATATCAGTATAAACTGTACTGTTTCCTTTATCAACTCAATTTAAAATGTGGAGACTAAGTTCAAATTTGTTGTATGGAAAGCTGTATGCAAAGTAAAATATAACTGCATGGAAATACATGTATGCATTCACTACAGCTGAAATAACTACGTAAGTCGTACTTAGTTAAAAAAAATGTTTTCTTTAGTATTGAGTAAAAGGAATTCCGTTCGAAATATTTATTAACAAATGAATAGTTTCTAAAACTAATACATCAAAATATATTCGGACAATGTATGTCATTACAATTGCATGTAAAATTATATCTCAACTTAAAATACCAACCATGGAAATACCAAAGAAAGGGAGTAACTTCAGTTATTAGTTTTGTTCCACATTTTAGTGGTACAACATGTACAAGAATCGGTCACACTTAAACATAAATCTGTCCGCTATTTTAAATGAATAATTTCAACTACAATAAATATAATATGCATTAACCAATTGTGAGTATAAGAGTTATCAAAAGGGATCTGTACTATAAAGAAAAGGTGGCATCAGGAGACTTCGCGGCAAATGATGCAACTTCGAAATTCCTTTTTAACCAGCAGGGTTTTTTTTAACAAAAGGAATGGTTTAGGATTCAGAAACTTCGGAATTTGTTTATCAGTCATTGCCATGTTAAGTGTAATTGAAACTTTCGAAACTTTTAAAGTTACTAACACACATTATCAAATTAAACTGTGAAATTGGGAATGGAAATGATGATCAAGATATAGCATACCATATTGTGTCACGCTAACATATGTATGTATAACTTTAATCGGTCAATGGTTTTATCGTATAGATGAAATATTTATAACAGTGGCCGTTGTTATCAGATTATATTTCGCACTTTTATTTGCAAGTTAAATTCAATAAAGTTCAGATTAAATTATGTACCTTGACATATAAGTTTTATCTTCTATTGAACCGACTTCGTCTTACTTCAAACTGTGAAATTTTATTGTAAGGACTTAATATGAAAACAATGATATATTAAATACTTTATTCCTAAAGGTGAAATTTTTTTCAAGAAACAAGATTTGTTGAAGGCTAAGATCTGAACACTTGAAAACATCTTTTATATATTTTTTTATAGGAATATTGGTAAATCCTGCCGAAATGATATCTGAATATAGTGAAATTGTTTATTGGCAGTTTTCAAATGGTTTCCATTGTAGATGCATGTAAGGAGAAGCATAGTGTAGTTGACACAACCAGATTTTTTCTTTACCAATATTTAAATGGATGTGTTTTGTTAAAGTTAATATCTGTATAATTTGATCTTCTGATACATGTAGCTGACAGAGCGGTCCAGTTGGTATTTTAAAACTACTCTTAGATTATTGCAAAATGTGTATCTATTCGTGCATTTGATCTGTTAGGTTCATTATTTAGAACACATCAACAACGTTGTATGATTTACTGTTATCATGGTTATAACACATTGCCAACATAGAAAAAAAAAGGTTCCCTGTATGCACTTTGAAATAAATCTTTTCCCGAATATGTGTTAGTACCTTGATTAGACTATCTTAAACACATCCGTTTCATCTTGCTTAGTCTATGCGTATTTGTTTTTTTCTTTGGGGGTTCACGCAAAAATGAAAATTCAGATGAGAAAATTCTTTGCAATTGGTGCTTATGAATACATGTGAAAGAAATTCGGATTTAGGAAAGCCTATGTTCGTTTTTTTATCTAATGATTAAGATTTCAAAGGATGTTAACAAATCAGTTGAATTTACCAATAATTTGCATTTGTATATCAAAATTTTGGACATCGTCTGTTTGTCAATATTTCGTTTGATTGTTTCAGTTAACTTACTCATAAATTTTATAGACAAGGAAAGGATAAGAGCTAGATATATTGTGGAGACATATTGCACAGTTGGATACATTATTTTGCTCTAATTAACACATTAATAAGGCTGCTATCATAATTATGTCCTCGCCCTTTCCATAATGTTGTCTCGTCTTATGTCAGAATGCATTGCCTCTACGTTACTTTTTTAAACGTTTTTAAATGTTCTTAAAACAAACTGTTCAATAGTTTTCCATATTACACAACTTAAAAACTGAGAAATTTGAAACTATTCTTGTAATGGTAAGTCATTACATTCAATACATCTGGTAACACTACTGCTCTAAAGTTTTGGTTTCTTTTAAGTATGCGTGTATATATGTTATTATCAACATACAGTTGTGTGAAGTCATTGTTTACACACATTCCAGACGGATTGTTACCCTGTCAATCACGTGTTATTCCTGTTGTTCAATCAACGTCCTTATGTATACTAGAGATTCACCGTAAGTGATACAAAGTAGTTTGATATGATACCTAGATATAAAATAGGGACGAAAGATCAATAGGGACAGTCAAACTCAAAGATCGAAAATAAAATGAAAACGCCATGGCTCAAAATAAAAATACAAACACAAACTGTACAGTATATGCAATGTCACACAACTTAAAAATAAGAATACAAAGCAATTTAGTTTTTATCCTACATAATGAAGAGTTAATTGATTAATTCTTTAGGACAGTATCAGTCTTGTTGTCAATTTGCATTTGTATATATAAACAGATTTACAAAGGTTATTAATAACAAACAGTTTTGTAAAGTCATTGTTAAAACACATTCCATAAAAAAAACCATTGTCTTTAATTAGCATTTCCTCACAGTGTCCCCCTCAAATGACATTCTTTGTACGTTGTTGTTATGGTTACCACCGTAATAAATGTTTGGCATGTTACTCCTGCTGTACCTGCAACGTCCTTACTGTATACAAGCGTTCCATCTAATTTGATACAAAGAAGTTTGTTGAAACACCTAGCAATGAACTGCTTGTAAAGATCATCATATGACATAAAGTACATATAACTAGATCTCAGCGTAATTGTTTTTAGAATTGTCCCATTGATGTCTAATGTTTCGATAATACCATCTTCGCTACCAACGTACATTCTCTCATGTCCAGCAGTTATGCCATAACATGCAAATCCAACGTCAGCTTTGTCACACTTTGACATCTTTGTAGTGTTTATAAATTGGAAAGAGTGCTCTATCGGCAGGGTAACAACAGCTCTATCTATCTGTGCCCAGAATTGCAACAACACCAAAAATTTCAACGGAAAAATGTCATCTCTGTCTCGTACTCCTTGCAGTCTCTATAGACATATAGTGTCCGATATGACGGTGAATAATTAGCCAAGAGAAGCTTATTATCACTTGTGACACATACATCTATAAGACTATAAAAGTTACCTGTTTTCAATTGCAATTCCGCATCCATTTCAAATCCTGTAATATGTTTTGTTCGTTGTGCCGTTGTCTGGGCCTGTTGAAATTTCTTATGATATTTTCTTAAATGGTTCCCAAATCATGCAAATGTAACGACCAAAGGGAGTGACGTCATTTATTGAATGACGTCATTGTTTGGTATATGACGTCACAGACGTTGATCTGTCATATTTTCTGGCACACGACATGTAACTATGAAAAACTACCGGCAGCAAGAGGACTTATGATGTACAATGTATAAGAATTGCAAGTGAACAATCATGATTCCATGCCAAAATATCACATCAAACTATAGTGGCCAAAATTATGATAGTCTTGGACATAAATCAGTCAGTTTTAGTCAATTATCAACAATATTTAAATTTCCTGAAGACAAACAATTCAATCAAACGTTTTCCAAGATTTCTGGGGTTTTTTAAATATATTTTATGGTTTTTGACTACGTATACTTATACTTGGACCTGTTATTATTAACATATAGTTGTATGAAGTCATTGTTGAACCATATCCCAAATGGATTGTTAATGCCATTTCGAATATGACAGTTCTTGTCCATTCGTTTTTGATACGTTTTGTTATTGGATTTTGCCATTTGAGTATGGACTTTCCGAATTAATTTTCCTCTAAGTTCAGTATTTTTGTGATTTTACTTTTTTCGAAGATTCAGCATTTCCTTCATGTTTTCTCCATTGCTGGCAGTCTGTGTAGATTGTTGTTAGTGTAATCACCATGGAACATGATCCTCTGTCGATCAACCTCTTTTTTATATACTAGTGTTCCATATAAATTATACAAAGTAGTTTGCTACGATATCTAGCTATACACTGCTCGTGGATATCATCATATATCATGTAGAAAATATTGCCAGATAGATGTTTAATTGTTTTTAGAATTGTCCCATTGGTATCTAATGTTTTGATAATACCATCTTTACCACCATCGTGAATTTTGTCAAGCAGTGATACCCTGACACATAAAAGGTATTTAAACTTTGTTTGTTACCAAAATTTGCATAGATTGGTCTTAGGTAAAATCATTTTGGCGAATAAGAAAAAAATCTATAAGGTAGAATTTTGAAATGGAATTTGATAACATAGGTTTTTCCTCAATATAATAGTTATCTCAACTTAAATGGCTTAGTTGAAAACAAAATATTCTAAAAAATATAGCTGAGTGGATTTTCCTTAAAAATTTTTGATAATGCGATAAATCACTTCTTTCTTTTTATAAAGTTAAAGTCTTACACATGAATTGAAAATCTGTTCCAAAATGTGATGATTTATGCAGTGAAGAAAAACTATTGCATGTATTGTGTACTGCTATAATTGTGAATCCAAGATGGCTTCAGTATACATTTAATCTAAAGTAATGCATTCGATGTGTACTATGTGTTGTCCTATAGATTGAAGGAATTTAAATTTTTCGTATGTTTTTGAATAAAATGATATTGAAAATATTTTACACAGTATAGTGATAAAACTTGTAGGTTTCAAAAGATCAAGTAGGGATATATTTAAGACTATCTTATTTAAATCAGAAACTATATTCCTTTATTTTCTTTTACGATAATATAAACATCAGAAAATAGAAATAGTTTTTCAAGTTTTTTTTTGCAAATATACCAGTATAACATAATTCGAACGCAACGTCTAATCTTTAAATGGAATATCTCGTTTTGAAATAATCTAGAAACTTAATATATTGGAGTTCGAAGTATTTTCAAAGCAACTAAAGATAACCTTTATGCAAACAACACTATTTAAATTATTCAAGTATGTGTTACAGATTGTTACCGTTGGAACTTTTTCTCTATCATGTTCTTGACAAGAGATGTTGTTTCGAGAAAAAAAATCAATCATCCTCACGATTTATACAAAATGGTGACATAAAAAGGAACATTTTTAATGCATTTCCAATATTTTCTTACATCCTTAATATTGTTTAACGTCATTGGCAACCAATCAAAATAAAGACGTTATATATTGGTTTTGTTATTTTTTTTTGAAAATATTGTCCAACAATATAGTGAAAAATTTTGTAGGATTGTTGTTTTCATTAATCTGCTGTGGTAAGGTATTATTTTATTGACGCACATTTATAGTGTAGAAGGAATATATTTATATTTTGAAGTTGTGTTTTTCTACATAATAATTATATTACAATTTGGACATCAATGTAAATGAAAAACTTCCAATGAGTTCATCCCCCAAACTCCTCCGATACCCTAAACATGTCTATTTCGCAAAAACGTCTCCATAAAATTAAAAATCTTCCAAACAGCTTCGATTTCACATGCCTCTTAGGTGTCCGATAATTTTTACTTGCCGAAACCTGTCCACTTTAAAAACCCAGACCGTCTCAAAACAATCAGCTCGTATATGTCCTCAGTGAAGCCAATACATATTTCAACAATTCAACAGGATTTAAGACACCGTTTTTTTCAAGGTTCTACAAATATAAAGTCACCATCCAAGGACACCTGAAGGAAAGGTGTAGAGATGCGTCTAGATAAATAGACACCGAATAAGAACAAAAATAGCACAATAAATTTATGCTTGCAGAGGTATCAATATATTGTTTGAAGTTTTAAATTGACTCTCTTTTAAAAATTCAAATATTGATTACGTAGTCATTCCGTAGCATGATTTCAAGTCAATTTGCAGCACACACACTAGTTCTTTACTAGTGGCCAGTATAAGCTGCACATTTAGAGTGAACATCAACATCGCAATTTATTGGTCTTTATCATTTAATATGCCGTTTTGATAGTGATCTATATTATTGTGATACCTAAATCTGAATAACATATGAGTGTATTGAATGGCCAGACTCATAGTGGTCTGGAGTCTGATAATTATCTTATAAACAATATGTATATAAAAAAAGAAGATATGGTATGATTGTCAATGAGACAACTATCCACAAAAGACCAAAATGACACAGACATTAACAACTATAGGTCACCGTACGGCCTTCAACAATGAGCAAAGCCCATACCGCATAGTCAGCTGTACTTACTACACTTTTCTTGCCAACTAGCAATATACATGTTTTGCAGGTCTGTGACGTCATATGGACACGTTTGGATGTTTCGAACCCGTTTGGAATTGATGGTTGTATTTGCTCATAAATATGCAAAACATGTCTAGTTATCTAGAAAAAATAGTAGCAACATGTATTACATCCTGTGACGCTAACAACTGTAACATCCCAAGTACCTAGCTTACCTTTTGCAACTGCCATTTTAATTGACAACATTTCATACTATGAAGGTCTGAAAGCCTACCTGACATTTAAACAGACTCATTTACAAGAAATACACATGTAGTTACGGTACTGTTGTCAAGTCATTAAAGATTTCATTTTTCGGGAATTACTATTGATTCTTTAGAGAGTTCTCTGCACATAAGATAAAAACATTCATTCTAAAATTAGTTGTTGGCATGATAAGAGATATGTTTTGTATAATTTATGATGGCATGATAATAAACCCCTAACGGACGGGAGTGGAATTAATTTTCATATGATGCTAGGACGACTACTTGTAACACAACACATGGTTATTTGGAATAGTTGTTTATTCAAGCCGGTCTGGACCAGTGTCCATAACGGACGGTCTCCTCTATACGGTAAAATACACAAGTATATATACAGAATATAAACAGTGTCAAGGTTTCTATTAATTTGACCATTATAGTCTTAAATCAAAAGATACAGGGATGAATATCTATTAAGTTGTCTCTAATTGACATGTTTTGACATGTTTTGACCAACCTGGAGATTGATGGTCAAAGAATGCACGTATGTCCATTGTCACTAACTAATTGTAATGTCTATATATCACCACCTGGTCTGCATGTTTACATGTTATATGTAACCTAAAGGTCAATTGAACAACCTTTTACAAGGTCATGTTTTTCTTAATAGATATTCCCCTGTATTTATTTTATTCAATTTAATAAACATTTTTGAGAATATATAATCATAAATATAAATATAAATATATATATATTTATATATATATATTTTAAGCCCATCATATTGTAGCGGGCAGGGGCTTGAAATGCTTCGACCCAAGAGTTTTTACTCAAATATTATGAGTAATTTGTAAATAACAAAGTCAGTATGACAAGATATGAGCTGGTCAATATAGGCATTTTGCTAAAAGTCACGTAAATAAGTTTCTATATTTTATTCATTTCAAGAAGCATATATTTTTCATTTGTATTCAAGATATGACAAGATTACATGTAGTAATTTATCTCTACAATCAAGAGACATTTATTAACTTATCTCTAAACTCAAGAGATATTTATTAATTTATCTCTACACTCAAGAGATAATATGTTAGTGTGTCAGAAAAATACATAAAAAGGCTGAGTTCTGCTATCTTACTAAGAAAATAAATTACCCTAAGAGAAAACCTAACTTCAAGTGAATTTAATCAGAATACCTCTTTCTGACATTTTTGGATATAGTTGTAACTGATACCTCACCAGTTACATAAAACATGTTTATTATTATTAGTTATATACAGAACCTTTCCTGAATAACTAACAATGAAATACAGTTTATACCATACATAAACTGTATTGTTTATTATAATTTCCAGACCTTTAGGAAATTATCCCTTACTTGTCAAATGTTTTCCTATTTAATCCTATTTATTACAAAAAGACAAACGTTAACAGTAAACATGAACTTCAATGAACAATTTCAATAATCCTTTCTTTAACAGGATAAACTAGAAATAAAGCTTTAAAGAGTCCGCTAAAATGAAATATTCCTTTTAAACTTTGAAAACGCTAACTTTACTATTTTCTTTTACAATTTAACCTTGAAATAAATGAAGTTTCTAAGAAAAATTAACCATTTTTACTGAAATAATTTACGAGCAAATAAAATACTAATTGTTGGATAGTTGGATTGTTGGATCGCGCGCTTGCCGTCCAACTAAATATTTGAATTCTTAAATAAATTACAAAAATCACAATAATATACAATTTTAGTAACCTTTATATAATAAACAAAGTTTGCATGGTACTAAACAAGTTTCTATGGTAACTACAAATACAACAATATATACAGCGCCACCGGAAGTCACAATACGTAAACAACATTGCAAAAAGCTATGTGTGTCACCGGCGGACCAAAATGATAAATATCAAGGATAGTGAGCATTAACATCTACAAAACATTGAAGACGTTGACTATAAATACTAAAAAGAATTACAAGAAGTATGTGTAAACAGTTGCCAACACGTAAAAATAGTGTTTTTATTGAACAATCGTCCAAAGTGACACATGGGTTTTACTGCGCATGTCAGTACATTTCATTCATAAAATTCAAGCACAGGTGCGTGGAATTTACTACGATTTACTACAGTTTCTACAATTGGATCTTCACAAAAATACAAGACATACAGTTGGATTATTCAGTGGATTATTACTATGAACTGGTAAATTATAACATGAACTTCAACTGGTTTATCAAATATATGCAAATGACATTAATTCAATATTTCTAGAAAAATCATTATATTGTAAATTGTTCTAACTTAACTTTATTAAATGTTAATTAAAACTTATTTGCTTGAATTATCATATGTTCCAGGCTACAAGTATTACAAGTAGTATAATACAAGTTATTTCACACAGTTACTGTTTCCTACATAATAACTTTCATTAACAATACAGAATATTAAACAGTATGCTTTATCAATACCAATTTAAAACATACATCAAAAATATCTTACATGTCTATAACACGTCACAATAAAATACATGTACCCTATTCGTCGTACTCTACAATATTGTCACATTCCTCCCTTTCTTAAGAAATATAATTTTATATTTTAGTTAAAATCGGTGACAATATGAAAGCTTGCAATTTCCCTAAAAACAACAACAAAAAAATATTCATAAACAAAATCATTTCAAAAGTTCAACAACATCTAAATTTTCAGCAATGTATAGTTCATACAATTCTTGTGTGAATAACTAAGTTCGTAACATCAAATATCGGAACTTCTTATTTCCAGAAAAGGCGCAACCATCAACTGCGGACCGTCTTCATAACCCCGACTCCAGTGAACTGCTCCTCTGATCGTCGTTGTCAACTCCAACATCCATTTGTTTATCTGCAACGCCAATTCCCGTCATTTAGAAGTACTGCAATTACTCCGACCTGTATGTGATCCACCATCCATCGTTGAAAACTCCAACCTGCATGTGATCCACCATCCATCGTTGAAAACTCCAACCTGCATGTGATCCACCATCCATCGTCGAAAACTCCAACCTGCATGTGATCCACCATCCGTCGTTGAAAATCCAACCAGCATGTGATCCACCATCCATCGTTGAAAACTCCAACCTACATGTGATCCACCATCTGTCGTTGATTTACTCCTAACTGACCTAGCTTACCTACTCTGTTAATTCAGAGTCCCTGACTAGGTTGCTCAGTTATCACCGGCTGAAACATTACAGGCAAATCTACCTGTGATGCTGTAGAACAATTCCCTCTACCAATATAAGTTATGTGATCGTATAGTTTCATGTACATCTAATCGTCTGCGTTGTGTCCAATGATCAAAGCCAATATCCAGTGTTCCTGTCCAATCATCATTTTTTTGTAGTTAATTTACTTGATAGCTACTACTCATTGGTTGACAAATTGAGTACTGGATAATGGTTCTTAGTGGTTGATTCCAATAATGGTGCAGAAGCTATTTTATCATCTCTGGAGGCAGTACCATCGCCCTCAACATTAGTTGACACCACTTGATCACCACCAAGGTACCTTGTGACTATTTGAACCTCTTTATTATTATTCATTCTCTTGGCTAAGCACCTATTCTTAATATTTTGACGATATTTACAAAATAAATATAACATTATCCCTATGGCAAAAGCAACAAAAAAGTAGATTAAAGCATAAGCCCAATTAGGTAGTCCAAGTTCTTCTAACTGGTTTAATTGGTAAATTAAGTTATCCATTGGTATATTATCGATATTTTTTAGTTCTTTTGGTAGCTTTGTTAAATTGAATTTTGGAAAAGTTTTATGAAAAGGATTCCATATCCCTATGTTAGTAAAGTTATATGCCTTGATTAATTCTGCAAATTGATCTTGAACTTGAAACTTACTTTTCGAGTGAAGAAAAGGCAAAAGCGCCATATAATCATTATTAGCAGTACATGATTCATTTAATCGTAAAATATCTGTAGGTGGAAAAATTTCTATACTAGAAGTTATTTTCTGATCCGCATATCTACAAGCTATTGCAAATTTTAAAGGAATCCTTGTAGTAATTAACCATGAACCGGATGAGATATACTTTGCCATAGGCAGAACGGCAAAAGGTTGAACTAAAGTCTGACAATCAACCAATACTTTCCTTCCCTTTTTCATAAACAAAGTTGTGATGCATAGATTACTGAGATTGATTGGGTATGTTGGACTACTGACAACACAATACGGGACCAAAGGATGTGTGCATTGTAATATTTCATTTTGATCAAATAGAATATATTTTGATCTTTCAGCATTAACGGCAATATAATCTGATTCTAGATTGAACATGTTGAACTTAGCAACCATATTAACATTTGTTTTGTTCGATTGCATAGGTATTGGTAAATTGAAAACTTTAAATACTTCAAATTTATTATTGTAGGTTAAAAGTGGAACAGAAATGACAACAAAAATCTTCCTCTCATAGATCAAAGTAGTACATGTTAAAAATTGATAATAAGCCCAAAGATCTTTAGTTGGATCTTTTGGAAGTTTCAGGTATGCTGGTAATTGAGACTGTATTTCGGTAAGAAGAAACCTGAACGATGTTGGATTGATGGTACTAGGCGACAGATGACCCAATGATAACATGTTCAACTGTGAATTTAGGTGAACAAAATAAAATGTCGCTCTCTGAACCATTAATTTCATTTCACTTGTAATAACATCTAATTTTGCGTATATGTCAACAAAAGTTTCTAAATCCGCTATTTCTTTTTTTAAAAGTGTGGTGATATTTCTTAACTTGAGATCAACATCATGTAAACCTGTTGTTAAACTATTAATGGTCTTCCGATTTTGTGCAACTTCAGCCCTCGTAACATTTACTATTGTGAGACTTTCACTTAAGACATGTGAAATGCGTTTTTGGTTATTAGCTAAAACTCTTATATTGCTATTTATAGTACGCAAATCTTCATCCGAAACTGTTCCGAAAAGAAAGCTTATAATATGACCTACGAATGGGAGAACTGAATGTTTAGTTCGGTGTTGCAATTTATCGTATTCTTGAAGGCCACTTAGAATGGTTTCATACATTCCAGTAAGCCATCGGTATTCTTCTTTTAAATTATTTAAAGTTCTAAAATACATCTCGTAACCTGGTTTGCTATAAAATAAAGTTGCCCTCTGAGCCAGTATAAAGGATTGTGCTATATCTTTCGATAATTGATTAACAAAATTCTCAAAAGGAGCAAGATCAATGACAAAAGTAACTAACCAATTAGACCTCGTAGTAGTAATTTCATTAACTTTATGGAAAACAACATTTTCTTGAATGAAAGTAGAACCCCTTAAACCAAAGAAGATAGTAACAAAGAGAATCATAGTCATTATTTTCATTCTTGGCCTGCAAGGAAAGAAAATAATAACTGGGAATTTTCTAAGATTATTTTTCGATTGGTTAGTTATATATAATTTGATTTATTTTGTTTTTATTTGTTTTTAGTAAATGAAACACAAACTACAGTTAGTTAATTATTTATATATTGATATGATTCATAACAATCAGTTAAAATGAAAAGTCAATGTCACAATTGGTAATGGTGATCCGGTAAACCGGTTGATAAATGGTTTACAATTTTTTTTATTTTACTGGGCTTCATGTTTGTATCGTGTCCTTGAAGATCCCAGTCATTGTTTATAGAACATTTGATAATATCAGCCAACTCCTCTTTCATGGCCAACTTGTCGACAATTCTTTCCATCCGGAAATCCACAGGACCCCCACCTTCTATGGATGGACATGAATCTAAACATGACCGAGAGTAAAAAAAATAGATTAATCAAAATAAAATTAAATTCTGAAAAGTTGTCTTGTCATATTTTTTTGTGATGCATCATTGTTGCATTCTTCGAACATGGTACTAAGTAGATGTTCGAACATTGCTAACTCAAAAAGATATTGATCACCGGATTCCATTGCATTTAGTTCAATGACCTTCACCCATTCATTAATTAAGCGTGGTGATAAGTTAATCTCCCTACCTACAGATAGATTAAAAGTTTCCATACACTGCCGAAAAATCCTTGTTAAAACAGTAATTTCTGCTTTTATACAAACTTTCGAATACAAAGTTTTATAAACTTTTTAAACAAGAGAGGGGCTAATCCCAGTTTTGTTGAATGATGTTTTTGAACCATGATGAATGATGTTAGTAACTAATCTAATTGAATATGCTATTTCAGCAGGTTTTTTTTTAAATCAGCATGACATCTTCGAATCATTTTAATTATTTCATTTGGTAATACATGAGTCCCTTCAATAAATTCTATTGGCAGTGCAAGGATAGCTTGGGTATCTTCCATCTGTAGTTAGAAGAAAAAAAAACAAGAATTAAAAATATATAATAATTAGTAAATGTTAAAAATTTTCATCTATAGCAATTTTCTAACATGTTCCTTATAGTCAGGATGTTGCCTACAGTATGAAATTGTATTACTTTCACGCATATTTCAATCATATGTAAAAACATTTAGGTCTCCATCTGAAGTAGTAAATATTAATATTAAACCATCAATAATCGTGGGCTGGATAATTACCAGCAAAGTTATAAGTGACATAGAAGAAAATTCTTATATTACTGCTTTGGTAGAATTTGGGACAAGTATAATTAGTGAATTTTCATACTGTAGGCAACATCCTGGTCACGGCACCAAAACTAACCACATGTAACACAACACATGGTTATTTGGAATAGTTGTTTATTCAAGCCGGTCTGGACCAGTGTCCATAACGGACGGTCTCCTCTATACGGTAAAATACACAAGTATATATACAGAATATAAACAGTGTCAAGGTTTCTATTAATTTGACCATTATAGTCTTAAATCAAAAGATACAGGGATGAATATCTATTAAGTTGTCTCTAATTGACATGTTTTGACATGTTTTGACCAACCTGGAGATTGATGGTCAAAGAATGCACGTATGTCCATTGTCACTAACTAATTGTAATGGCTATATACAATGTATCACCACCTGGTCTGCATGTAAACATGTTATAAGTAACCTAAAGGTCATTTGAACAACCTTTTACAAGGTCATGTTTTTCTTAATAGATATTCCCCTGTATTTATTTTATTCAATTTAATGAACATTTTTGAGAATATATAATCATAAATATAAATATAAATATATATATATATTTATATATATATTTTAAGCCCATCATATTGTCACATACTTAGCGTATTTATAATACTTTAAGCCCACGTATTTACATTACTGCAACCTGGTGTTTTCCTGATGCCTTTTTCACCTTCCATTCGTTTGACGGTTATACTTACCCTGTTGGCCACTGCTCTGTACACTACCAACCTTGATCCTTATAATGGACAGTAAGATATAAAGTCGTATAATTGTTTGCTCTAAAAGTACTACTTTCTGTCAAATCTAGTTCCACCACTACACCTTTTTTCTAGCTCTACACCCAATTCCTGACGATTCTTATAACTGTTAGGTTTTTTGGACTGGGGTTTATCTTTTTGAATTAATTGAAAGTGAGGCGATATTTTTACGCCTTACTTTCTTGAATTGATCACTGTGCCTAGTCATCTCATCTATAAACATTGGAACTCTCTCCTTTTAAATAAAAGTTACCTAAAAGTATGTAAAGTAAGATCCTGAAGTCCATTAAACGTCTTTAAAACATTATACACTTTAATCCATATGCTGAAATAAATTCCAAAACTAACAGAAAACTGCTGAAATATTTCAACAGACTCTTACCGACAAGATCTTGACTTAATTCTACTTAAAAACACCTTCGGTCATATTAAACATTTAGAACAAACAAATCTAAAGAGCATAATATATAAACAACGCTTGCTGTAATAGAAACCAACCAAACATATTAAATGCATTGGTTTCAGAAATGCACTCAAACGAGTGAACCATATTGATTGGTCCCATTTATAAAGGCAACAGAAGTGTACCACTGTTCAATAGTCACCAATCTCTCTAAAGGAAATAACTCCGTTTTACAAAGTAGAACAGAGAGAACACATCAACTTAAAGAGGAAAACAAACGAACAACAGAAACCCTGAACTGCAACAAACGCCAACATACATAGAAACGGACTATTTGACATCAAGTGCCATGTTCCGAACTTGGTACCTGACATGGTTGGTTGAACCTGGTCTTATGGCTAACCAAACCTCCCGCTTATATGACAGTGTAAAAAAAACCGCTAAAACAACAACACTACGTGAAAAGACAGCACAAACAAACGCGATACCTCTCTCTCACCACAGATAAATACAAGAACACAAAAAGGACATAACAACAAGTACCAGCGGACATCATCAATGAATTTACGTCAGCACAGGACACTACAAACTAAGTATAAACCCCGCGAACACAGTTGTTAGATCTACACTTAAAGCTTGTAAATACTTTTTATTGTCATTGTTACATGTACATGTTACATTTGTTTTCAATCCATTTTCACATTGGTTATATGTTCATCATCTCATTCATACAATCAGCAATCTTTGGGTGACTTTGCTACTCTCCTATCTTTAGATAAAGTTACGGAATCGGCCGAGTTGTGATGAATGAATGTTGATGATTCATCCAACTCTTCTTTACCAGGTTTAAATCTTTTCACGTAATTGGTTATATGTGACAAAGGATGCTTAGTTTAGTCAATCAAATGATTTTGTTTGAGGAAGATGGGTGATTAAAAACAATGCGTCTTCATATATTTTTAGATACTTTGGTTTTACTTTTAATGTTACACTTTATATGATATAGTCTGGGTTAAAAATCTATCTTCATAAAAAATGAAGACAATGGGAAAGATAGCATATGAGAACAGTATCCACAACCGTTTAAAGAACATCATTAATTCAATCAAAACCCTCACAACTGAACTTACGGGTTTTTACAAACATAGATTGAAAAAGATATGAACATAAAAATCCTTGCTCTTGGCACAGCCTACATAGCATCTAAAAGGAACATAAGTCTCTTAGGTCGTATAACTCTTCAACAGTTTCGGTTCTTATACACCCTTGATTTTCAAGTATTCGGCATTGAGCGTACCTGATGACGGTGAATAAAAAAAGTGTTTCGGAGGCAAGGAAATTCCTACATATTGCTTTCATTTTTTACGCACAATAAACATAATAATACTTAGATAAGAATTCATGAAGTTACTGAACGCAAACTCAACTGACTTAAGTTTAAGTTCGACTAATTTGATTTCCGGTGTCGACCTTGCAATCGAATCACGAATATTAAACTGCTGATAAGAAATCACGAAACAAGAGGTTACTAGTACTTAATTTAACAGAAAAGAAATTAATTGTATCCTATAACTTTTAACTTTACCTTCTGCTTATTAGATGATGTTCAATAACTAAATAATTCAAAATTAGATGAATATCTTGAATGCATCTATGCCATCGAACTGAGATAACGGATACAACCGATACAGTAAAGTTTGCCTCATATATTGAATTACATATCGAGCGTAATAAAAGTTTCATGAAAACAAAACTTTACGAACAAATAATTATTTCAGCTTCACAATTGTCAACTTTTCATTTCTATGTGCAACATTTCAGCAGCACTTCTACACGGATTATATATGTAGAATCAAATCTGTGGTTGGTTCCAAAACTATGGCAGATTCCTAATCTATGGCAAATTTGACGTTACAAACGCCAAAAAAACTCAAATCTATGGCAGAATTTTGTTTTCTCCAAATCTATTGCAGATCTCGAAATTCCGTAATTTTTCCGGGAAAAAAAGTAACATATAACGGCACATTGAATAGCGCCATACCTGGTATTACATTGATAGATTT
The DNA here is from genome assembly GCA_019925275.1 of Mytilus edulis. Taxonomy (NCBI): domain Eukaryota; kingdom Metazoa; phylum Mollusca; class Bivalvia; order Mytilida; family Mytilidae; genus Mytilus; species Mytilus edulis. The sequence continues at coordinate 113,753,006 of CM034360.1, forward strand.
TGAACCCAGCGTAGATTTGAGTCCTACATATATATCAACTGTGATATGCATTATCTCTATATCTGTAATACTACTACACCAGCATCAACATTACCAGTCAAGTGGGATAGACATTACTACAATTGCTCATGAAACACAGATCACGTCATTGTTTTTGCAATCATTTGGATGTTCAAAGACTGTAAACCAAATGACAAATGTTGGTAGAGTCGGATGATGTCACATGTACATGAATGAAAGCAAATATGTATGTGATGACGAACAATATGACCAATAATCAAACAGGGGTCACAAAGCAGTCTTTAGCACAAGAAAAGTGTCTAAATAATCTGCTCAGCTCTTAATATCATAAATAATATGATACTTGTAAAGTTAGTTTTAATGTTTTATAATGATGATTTCAAAGTTTTTAAATATTCATAAATATTTATCACATGATCGATGCTTGCTACATTAACGATATCAATCTGTTTCGACAAACATACTTTCTTATTGAACCTCTACCCAAAAATATTTGAAATTCCAAACCCTAATAAACATTGAATAGCTGATAAAACTAGCCTAGACCTATTGTAAAGCCGATGCATAATTAATTCATAAATGATTTTTCCAAATTATATATCAGCAAATGACAAAACAATATCAGTATCGCCATGCAAGTAGGGACGTATCGGTCACTGGCACGTAATACCGTTGAGGTCTAACAGTCAACAAGTATCAATCAAGTAGTAATTAAAACATAAACAGTACCAAGTTGTCTCTACTTGATGCTAACCCACAGAAAAACAATCTACTGATCTTATGAAACGCAAAAGTAATTTGCATATATAATTTTGTCGGAATACAGTCAAGTCAAACATTATTCAATAAAAATAACCAGATGCTCCGCAGGGCGCAGCTTTATACGACCGCAGAGGTTGAACCCTGAACGGTTGGGGCAAGTATGGACACAACATTCAAGCTGGATTCAGCTCTAAATTTGGATTGTGATTAAATAGTTGACACATCATAGGTTTCTGACACAGAATGAATGTGGTCTAATGAACTTAAAAAAATTTTTTTGCCTTTGAGCAATTCACTATGCTGTTGAATATTAATCCTCTCAAAAAAATGTTTGAAGAAATTTTCTTTTTATTTATGAAATCTGAAATGAAAAAAATTGACCCCCAATTTTTTTTTCACATCCCCATTTCCCTTATTTCAAAATTGATCTCAATTCAAATTTCTAATGAAGTTTGCAACAATAACTACTCATTTAAATACATCATAAAATATAAAAATGTAAAAAAAGTGCTTGTTATCACTAAATGGTAAAGATTGTTTTAATCTATCAGTTGGTAGTAAAAGTGAATATACATTGTATATTGTATAAAACAATGATTTAAGTTGATTCAACTACTATTCTGGACAAAGAAAGATAACTCGAATTGAAATCCAATTGTAATTTCTTGCTATTGCACAATATTGTGCAATTAGATATTTCTTGCTATTGTGCAATACTGTGCAATTGAAAATATTTGCTATTGCACAATACTGTGCAATTGAAGATTTCTTGCTATTGCACAATACTGTGCAATTGAAGATTTCTTGCTATTGCTGAATACTGTGCAATTGAAAATTTCTTGCTATTGCACAATACTTAATATAATAATTTTGGATCCTGATTTGGACCAACTTGAAAACTGGGCCCATAATCAAAAATCTAAGTACATGTTTAGATTCAGCATATCAAAGAGGCCCAATAATTCAATTTTTATTAAAATCAAACTTAGTTTAATTTTGGACCCTTTGGACTTTAATGTAGACCAATTTTAAAACGGGACCAAAAATTAAGAATCTACATACACAGTTAGATTTGGCATATCAAAGAACCTCAATTATTCAATTTTTGATGAAATCAAACAAAGTTTAATTTTGGACCCCGATTTGGACCAACTTGAAAACTGGGCCAATAATAAAAAATCTAAGTACATTTTTAGATTCAGTATATCAAAGAACCCCAAGGATTCAATTTTTGTTAAAATTTCAAACTAAGTTTAATTTTGGACCCTTTGGACCTTAATGTAGACCAATTTGAAAACGGGACCAAAAATTAAGAATCTACATACACAGTTAGATTCGGCATATCAAAGAACCCCAATTATTCAATTTTTGATGAAATGCTTATTTGGCTCCTTTTTGGCCCCTAATTCCTAAAATGTTGGGACCAAAACTCCCAAAATCAATCCCAACCTTCCTTTTGTGGTCATAAACCTTGTGTTAAAATTTCATAGATTTCTATTCACTTTTACTAAAGTTAGAGTGCGAAAACTAAAAGTATTCGGACGACGATGACGACGACGACGACGACGACGCAGACGACGACGACGACGCAGACGACGACGCCAACGTGATAGCATCAACGACGAAAAAAATTTCAAATTTTGCGGTCGTATAAAAAAGGGATTAACAATCGAAAAACACAATTCTACACAGGCAAAATTTGCTCACATGAATTTCACATGAATCTCACGTGAAATTCACATGAAAAAATTCACGTGAGATTCACCTCAAACGAGCTTATACATGAAACTCACGAGAAAATGTTCATGTGAATTTCACGTGACTTGAGATTCACACGAATCTGATGTGATTCTTTTCACATGAATTTCATGTGAAATTTACCAACAAAAAATTTGATATTTTTCTTGATTTTAATCCATTTTGAAAATGTAGACGTTATTTTGAATACTCTATTCAAAAAAATCATGTGAATTTTACATGAAAAAAAATTACGTGATTTTCATGTGAAATTCACAAAAACTGATTTCACGTGAGTTTCACGTATAAGCTCGTTTGAAATGAAATTGATGTGAATTTCACGTGAGATTCACATATATATAAATTCACGTAAAATTGATGTGAGTGAAATTTGCCTGTGTATTACTAAAAAGTTTGAAAAGACAATCGTCATTTATGAAAAAACATTACGTACAAATCTTAGATTGAACAGCACGAACCCTAACCAAACTCAAATGATCCGGAAGGAAAAGTGGTTTTTACTAAATATATGCGAGTAAATATCCGGAAGTTAGAAGTAAGTTACTTCTGAAGTTGTAAGTTACGCAATTGGACTAGCGGGGGTCATCAGTCAATAAAGTCAATAGTAGTAAACCCGTGTTCAAAAGTCATAAATCGATTGAGACAAAACACAAATCAGGACTACAAACTAAAACATATAGATATATTAGAATGTCCACGAAATCATATGCGTCGTATAACGTTTGCAGCGATACCTTTCGCTTTTAAATTGGAACACCTGGTACAATATGTTTCTGGTTCGAAGTAAGCCTTTGTTTGAAGAACTAGTTATAGAAAGACATTAACTTCATATGCTGGTGCTGAGGGAATTTGTTTATACAATATAAGCAGATTACAATTGGACAAGTGGAAGGATTTCTTTATCGTAAAATAAAAGTTCTCAACCAACCTTGTTTTCAATGTCATGATTTGTTTTCAAGATATGAATCAGACAATTGTTTTCCCCCTTTTTAAGTTTATTGGGATGGAATCAGTCAACATATTTGTAAAATTTATATTCAGTGACAATACAGCATCTACTGGTATACAGCGGACAGTTAAGATGAAAGATAACATTGGATCTTTTTCAGTACAATCTTGTGCTGGAGTTTGTTTCACAAGAATAAAGAAACCAGTTTTATGTATGTAACTTACATGTATAGTAAATGATCATTACAATTAATCTAACATTTTATTTAGCCTGAATAATTTTGGTAGCAATTTTTCTCGAATCACATTTATGTTGCAAACTTAAACATTGAATTAATGATGACCCTTTAACGTGTCACTAACTGATGGTTTCAACTTGTGACTTATTCAATCAAATGTAATCAGACTGCATGTCAAAACTACATGTCAGAGATGAACAAGCAGTCTGATTTAGCGACGAAAATAAGAATATATTCGAAAAAAATATTTAGTTTAAATAGTCATATGTTCCGGCTTATTAATTAAAAACAGCATTAACTATTATCTTACATCCTATACACATGTATTGGTTAAAAGCAAACACGTGGAGACCGAATATATCCAATATTACGTTAGTAGGTTTCAATGTTGGGTTAGTAGGCAGGGCTTATTTCAGTACAGTTAGTAGTGGTGTTACATGTACGTCATTTATAAAAACAACACAGTGTTGAGAAGAATATTAAAGGTTTCAACAGACGGAGAAAGTGATGATCAACGATTCAAAAATATTCATAAAACACATTTCAAACCTTTTAACAAGTTGTTATTGTTGGCATTTGTTTTTGTATTGACCAATGGATGAAGGTTTATATTACTAATTAGCAACGTGTCTTAATATCACACGTTACGATACTTGGTACGAAATTTTCGCTCTTATCCCATATGGAATTTATTGATCCTATAGCTATCGTATTAAATCACTAGCACAATATGTAACTTAACATATCGTTATAGGTCACTAACACACTAAGTATCTAAAAATATTGTCTGAAACATACTATACCTAAAACTCAATAACCTACAGTTCAGTAAGTGCCTAGGTTAGTTATACAACAGAAACTAGAAAGTTTTGTTCAAATCTTGATATTTTCTTTACTATAAACTACAGGCTGGAATTTCTGAAGAAAAAAAAGTCACGTTTATTCACGTTAAAACTATACGGACATCATTAACAGTGATATAGCTATGAGTAAGAGCAACAGAAATCGACACAACATGAATTTAATGGTGACAGCAGGTTACGCTTATATATTTTACCCGAACAACACACCCTATAGCTTTTCCTGTATATCATTCGGGTTTTTTTCCTGGATTTATATTTTTTGTCGTTTTTTTGCCGAAATTTTAACATGAATAAACAACAGTTAATGCTGTCTCAATGTACAATCCCTAAAAGACTGACTTCTGTTTGACAGATGAGAACGCATATATAGAACTTCGATCGTTGTCTAGAAAGAGATATTTTTTTACATAAGAACTCTTATTGCCTAATTTGAAAATTTGCAAACAAGTTTCAATCAATTAAATTTGTTCCTATTATTTATTTCGTTTCTTAAGACCTTTAAGTCAAACGCAACATAAATAAAGGCAATAGTAGTAAACAGCTGTTCGAAAGTCATAAATCGGTTTAAACACAAACAAATCCGGGTTACAAAATTAGACAACTGTCTTTTTTATTGTCAAAATGAAATTCACACATCAAATCTGATAAAATATTAAAATGACGCTTTTTGATTTACACCTTATCGTATTGATATATATTGTTGCACGACTTAAAAAAAAGGGAAACATCAAACTATATTTGTAATGCTCCATCATTGTAATCAGTATATATGTACACACCACTAATGGTAAATAATCAATATCTATAGTTGTATACAAACACGGACGTGTAACTGTTATTAATAACGAACAGTTTTGTGAAGTCATTATTAAAACACATTCCATACGGAAGTAAGATACCATTGTCTTTGTTCAGCATTTCTTCACTGTTCTTCCCGTCTGATGACATTCTCTCTATGTTGTTGGCAAGATTACCACCGTAATAAATATTTCCCTGTCGATCACGTATTACTCCCGCTGTACCTGATACGTCCTTACTGTAAACTAGTGTTCCATGTAATTTAATACATTGGAGTTTGTTAGGACCTCTAACAAAAAACTGTTCTTGACTATCGTCGTATGCCAGAAAGTTAATATTCCCCGATCCTTGTTTAATTGTTTTAAGAATGTTACCATTTGTGTCTAATGTTTTGATAGTACCATAAACACCACCAACGTAAACCCTGTCACGTCCAGCAGTAATGCCATAACATGTAAATCCAACGTCAACTTTACCACCCTTTATCATCTTTGTCGTATTGATGAATTGGATAGATTTCTCGTCAGGAAGGGTAACACTAGCCCTGTCTGTACCGGGTATCACAACAACACCATAAGGATTAGAGGAAAGAATTATCTCTGTATCATAAATATTGCAGTCTCTGTAGACATACAGTTTCGAATCTGACCAACTGGTCAGGAGCAGCTTATTGTTGACTGTGATCGACAGATCGTAAATACTTTTTAACCCAGCTTTGAGCTTTAATTCTGTATCCTTTTCAAACTTGACAATGCATTTTTTTTGTTCTATTATGATCTGGGCCTGCTGAATTTTCTTTGATTTGTATTGAATTCGACAAGGCTTAACGGTCTCGGAGAGCTGTCCAAACAAATCAATCCTTATAGCTTTCTTTGCATCAAAGGCTATATCAATTTCATGTGAACTGGATATCAACTTCTGGACGTTTACTTCCGCGCTTTTGATACTTGATACATGTTTGTGTAAAGCGTGAAAAACCTGATTATTTGATCCATGATCTTTCAAAAAATCAATCTCTTTCTGTTTTGTTTTTAAGCTGTTCAGAACCTTTGTTATTTCTTCTTTCTGCATGTTAATTTCGGTCTCGTGTTTCCGTTGAAGAGAAGACAGTTCAGTTAGAAGATCGCGTTCTAAATCATCTATTTGTTTCAATAATCGGGATTTAACTTCACTAATTTGTTTGGTTATAACTGATCTGGTTTTAGAAAGTCGTTGTAAGTTTGATTCTCTGTTATCCTGTACATTTGTCAATGTTGTAATGAGCTGGTGTATGTCCTGCATTACGTCAGTGAATAGTGCCGACTTTTTGACATCTTTCGAGGCATGCTCCAATGGCAGAACTTTTTCACATTTTCTGTGATCCTGAGGAATGCAGGCTCTACAGCAAACGATTCCATGATCTGTGCAATAATAATCCAAAAGCATATCCTGATGAACGTTGCAGACTTTTTTCGCTGATACAGGGATATTTAAATCGATAGATGACAAATCGATAACATGATGAGATGTGAATGCTTTGAAACGGGCATGTGACTCAACGCACGCTGGGCACAGTCGCTCTTCACAGTCGGAGCAATACTTTGTTGCTGATACTGATAAATTCGCCTTAGTGCAAGGATCACAAAAACTCGCTGTAGCCATTTCAGTAATCTTTAAAAAAATAATTAGAAAATAAGGCCGTGTTCACACCAAACGCCGTGTAGAGTAAACATGTTTACAATTAGTTTAGTGAAGTGTGCACTGGTTTCACATTACATTTGTTCACATCTATACACATTGTTTAGCTACCTGTACATAAGATTTGTTCTCACTTGTAAACTATGTGTCATTTAAATGTTCATTACGTAGAACTGAATTCAAAATTTTGGAACAATTTTTCTAGCGGTAAGGGAACAACCATTTGACTTCAAAAGGGTGGATGGGGTGGGAATGGAAATATTCCGATCCCCAATTTGAAAAAAAAATGATCATACAGATGATAAAAGAAATATTCTGAATCAAAGAGTTTCCCCATACATTATAGTGTTAAATATTGAAAAAAATGTATTTGATCACCAGCATCGAAAAAAAAGGAATAAAAACGTACGCGCGAAAAAAAAATCTTACTCAGATAAAAAAAAAATAACCCTCCCCCTTTTTAAGTTAAGTGGTTACTACTTTATGAAAGCCATTTTTATAATTTGCAGTAGTTTGAATATACTATATAGCTAGAGATGTCTCGATTACGCAGTAGAAAACGTTAGCTGCAGCAGCGTGCTTACAGCCGAAAAAAAGGATTGAGTTATTAGGGATCTCTAAATTTTTATCTTTTCTGTTTGTTTCAAATGGTATTTCTTCTCCAAGGAGTATTTGGTAAAAGAATAGGGTCACGTTTTTTTAAATTTATTTTAAGTGTTATTTAACGGATTTGAGATACTAGACAAACATATCATTTACCCCACACTTTTTTTAGTCATGCATTTATGCGTGAATCGTTGTTTGAGTAAAGACCAGTGGCAAATATTTCTATGTACGTCAAGTCGATTCGGGAAGACCTTTTCAAATGAATTAGGCAGCAACTATTTACTTCATTTTTTAGGGAGGGAAAAGGGGCGGTAGAGGGGCGTGGGCTATTGATTTTTCCAGGACAAATTTTGGTGACAAGTCGAAATCAATTTTAGCATTATAATATATATAGTGGCAGCTGAGGGTGAAACAAACAAATTTTTTTTCAGGGCCAAAAACTGGAAACATTTTTTGTTTCCAAAACAAAATCCATAGCTCACCCCCACCCCCTTGCCTTTATGTTTTATACTCAACTATAATAGCCCCACCCCCATGCCTTTATTGCTTTGAGTCTTAATCAGGGGTTAATAAAGTACGCGAATTTGTTTTTAACAAAAAAAATCTGTAAAATTTAGACAACAATTTCTGTAAAGAACTATACTAATAATTATCAAAAATATCAATTTTACTCAAAAATAGTTTCCTCCTTAAATATATACACGGTAAAACTAATGTCCTAAATGCCTAGTTTTGTGTACACTTAACCTACACAAGGCCTACATTGACTATCGACTGTGTGTAGATAAAACATGATTTAAACTACATGTAAACATTGAGTTTTATCAATGGGAACGCAATTGTGTTTCGTTTACGTGTGAGTTACACTAACACAACACCGAATTTAGGTCAATGTGAACACGGCCTAAGATACATGACTTTTCTATATATACTAGTACTCTAAATACTAAAGTTCATTGGATGTCCCATGTGTCGCAAATCAATAATTTCGAAATGTAATAAGTTATTTTTACCAGGTTTTATTATGTTAACAGTATTTAAAAATCACATATATATATTTTAGTTTGATAACAACAAAAATGAAATTGTTTTCAACGCATTTGTCTACGGGTTTGCGTTTCGGCAAAAATATATTAATGCATAATGAGTTTGATTTCAGGTGTCAAATATTGGATGATACATGTCACACCTAATAAATCAAGTGATTTAAAAATATAAAGAAACTAGAACGGTTGATGAGACAGTCATGATTAAGTAAGTATGTCCTGAATTGAATATAGCATTCATTAATTTGCATCTCTTTAAAAAAAAACAGGTATATGACCATAACAGGAAAAATAATTTATATGTGGTAAATACACTTTACTCGTCATATCATAAGCTTGGTAAACAATATATAATAATTAAGTTATGAAAGTTTAACTGAGGGTTAACAGATTTCAACAAAGTTATTAGTATTTTTGAAATGAACCTAGACCTACAGACAATATATATCAATGAAGAATAAATTGTAGGCCAAGTCTTTATTAAGTAATTAAAATAAATGTAGGTCACTTAGTATTATGGATTTGAACTTATAATAAGTTTTCAAATCAGCAAACCTTTACTGTTTTATGTTTTTAAAGATGCTGCTCTTTTCAAATTGAAGCCCTACCAGTACAGCAAACTTAAAGTTTTTGTTTACTTAGTGTCTACAAACAAGAATATTTAACTTGAATTTGAAATGTTACGTTAATGTAAATTGTATTTCGTACGTGTGTTATAAAAAGCCCAACTCAAAACTTCCAATATTACTGTTCTTTGATAACTGTAAGATAAAAAGTAGTTACTGAGATTTGATTTTGAATGTTAAATTTCATGCTCATATGGAAAAGTAAATTGGATTGATATACATTGTTTTACTTTGATTAGCTAGGGCAAGCAGACAACATAAAAAAAAAAACAAGCTGAATAAATATTAAGGTAATGAAATTAAACCATTAATTGATAGTCCAATGCTTCCCATGTAAAATTTGGAAATTTTATTTTAAAAGCACTAATGGCTTGTTAGTCTCAAGTTCAAGTAAAAGGGCATTCATTGCATGCCAAAGCCATACCTTATTCTGATTTTTGCACTATACTTGATATATTGACCTCTGCTTTACTTTATTCCCCTTATTACCCAAATATTTCACCTGCACGATACCAGTTATCAGAAAACCACAAAAAAATTAATGCGGCAAACCAGATATTTTACCTTAGCCGTATTTGGCACAACTTTTTGGAATTTTGGATCCTCAATGCTCTTCAACTTTGTATTTATTTGGCTTTTTAACTATTTTGATCTGAGCGTCACTGATGAGTCTTATGTAGACGAAACGCGCGTCTGGCGTATAAAATTATAATCCTGGTACTTTTGATAACAATTTACACCACTGGGTCGATGCCACTGCTGGTGGACGTTTCGTCCCGAGGGTATCACCAACCCAGTAGTCAGCATTTCGGTGTTGACATGAATATCAATTATATGGTCATTTTTATAAATTTTCTGTTTACAAAACTTTGAATTTTTCGAAATACTAAGGATTTTCTTACCCCAGGAGTAGATTACCTTAGCCGTATTTGGCACAACTTTTTGGAATTTTGGATCCTCAATGCTCTTCAACTTTGTATTTATTTGGCTTTTTAACTATTTTGATCTGAGCGTCACTGATGAGTCTTATGTAGACGAAACGCGCGTCTGGCGTATAAAATTATAATCCTGGTACTTTTGATAACAATTTACACCACTGGGTCGATGCCACTGCTGGTGGACGTTTCGTCCCCGAGGGTATCACCAACCCAGTAGTCAGCATTTCGGTGTTGACATGAATATCAATTATATGGTCATTTTTATAAATTTTCTGTTTACAAAACTTTGAATTTTTCGAAATACTAAGGATTTTCTTACCCCAGGAGTAGATTACCTTAGCCGTATTTGGCACAACTTTTTGGAATTTTGGATCCTCAATGCTCTTCAACTTTGTATTTATTTGGCTTTTTAACTATTTTGATCTGAGCGTCACTGATGAGTCTAATGTAGACGAAACGCGCGTCTGGCGTATAAAATTATAATCCTGGTACTTTTGATAACAATTTACACCACTGGGTCGATGCCACTGCTGGTGGACGTTTCGTCCCCGAGGGTATCACCAACCCAGTAGTCAGCATTTCGGTGTTGACATGAATATCAATTATATGGTCATTTTTATAAATTTTCTGTTTACAAAACTTTGAATTTTTCGAAATACTAAGGATTTTCTTACCCCAGGAGTAGATTACCTTAGCCGTATTTGGCACAACTTTTTGGAATTTTGGATCCTCAATGCTCTTCAACTTTGTATTTATTTGGCTTTTTAACTATTTTGATCTGAGCGTCACTGATGAGTCTTATGTAGACGAAACGCGCGTCTGGCGTATAAAATTATAATCCTGGTACTTTTGATAACAATTTACACCACTGGGTCGATGCCACTGCTGGTGGACGTTTCGTCCCCGAGGGTATCACCAACCCAGTAGTCAGCATTTCGGTTTGACATGAATATCAATTATATGGTCATTTTTATAAATTTTCTGTTTACAAAACTTTGAATTTTTCGAAATACTAAGGATTTTCTTACCCCAGGAGTAGATTACCTTAGCCGTATTTGGCACAACTTTTTGGAATTTTGGATCCTCAATGCTCTTCAACTTTGTATTTATTTGGCTTTTTAACTATTTTGATCTGAGCTGTCACTGATGAGTCTTATGTAGACGAAACGCGCGTCTGGCGTATAAAATTATAATCCTGGAACTTTTGATAACAATTATCAACATTCCATTTGACGTTTTCTTGTGAGAAATAATTAACTGACACAAATTGGATCTAACTTATAACATATTACTTACAATATCCGCCGTTCTTGGAATCACTCCATTAACCCTTTATTGTAAGTAAGAAAAAATGTGTAATGCAACTTCACCTTTTCTGAACATACTGCATGCAATTAACATTTTTCACTGTCGACTAAAAGTTTGTGTACGTTTCATCGATTCGCACTTTTCACACAGTGTATTATATTTATATATATCGATATGGCTATGTAAACAACATGAACAATGAGAGATATGTTTATATGTCCATTTTCACTGAAGGACAAATGTATGAACATTGTTTAATTCCAAAATAACAATTAAACTGTTATATAATAACAATAATGTTAATAGGAAATTTAAATTGTTAAATTTAAAATTTACTTTCGGTTTCTCATATTTTTCCTATACACTTTCCAATTACTTCGTTACATGGATTAAAACACTTACATAACACATACGATTAGAAAGCATTCACCTAGTTTAGAAAACAAAAGAATGGCGGTTAAAGCTGCACTCTTTTTCAAAGTTATAATAGTTTCGTGCAGACAACATTACGCACACACTTACCTATGTAAGATGTCTGAACAAAGTTCAAGTTCATTGTATGGAAAGCTGTATGGAACAAAGGATACTATTTCTTGAATGGAAATACTCGTCAACTGTAATTGAAAAGTACATAGTACCGTTCAAAATTATTAAAATAAATCATAAGTATTATTTAATAGAAAACCCGTTCCAAATATTTTGGAATATATAAATGGTTAATCAAATGTAGCAGGAACAATTCTGCCTAAGATTCGGGGATGTGGACCACAGCTAATTCTAGTTTGTAAACTGGTGTGTGCGGAAAACGACTGATGCCAAAAGTGATGCGCTATAATATATCTAACTAAATGAAAACCAAAAACTGAAAACAATATATAATTTAATCAGCAAAGTACAACTGTTATCATGTAAAGCCAAACGCATGTAGAAATGGAGCATTCCATGACTTCAAGTTAACCGTACTAAGGAGGCATGTAGCAAATGCACTAATGTAATCGATGGTTGGAAAGCCTGGCTTTCCTTAATTGGACTGAATGTCAGTCCTCAGAGGATTATACATAATAATCTAAAAGCAGTTCTATAAAATATATAAATTTCTCGCAGAAGGTAATCAAAGGTTTTGCGACGGTGCAAATATTAAACTTTACAATATAAATAAATATCTTTAACCAATGAATCCAAAATACCAATGTATATGCAATTTAACAAACATATACTGAATAAGCATTATGTAAATGCTTAAATATAGAAATATGAAATTTATAGTTTTAATCAAGGGAAATAATTATAACATAATAATCCTAACTGCCACACAAAGAAGGAAAAGCAAGGTTACTGGTAGATATTGCAATATATATTTACTTTGGAATTTTAACTGAATACTAACAACCATAGAAATAGCATGTAATGAAAAATATATCACACAGCCTAGACATTTTTGAGCCAATATACTGTGGTGACTTAACAAATCAATATAACGTACAGATAGTGTGGAACTCCGCGGACAAGAGGCATGGGATGTAATTTTGCTATTTCACTCTTGACCTCCTTTTTTAACAAGAAGCGAAAAGAGAAGGATACATAAAAGTTGCAAGTCATGAAAGTAGTATATTACAAAATTCATGTCAAGTCTAATTAAAACTCTCAAAATAAACTATGAAGATCTATGAAAGTAACATAGTACTATGACCCGTATAACAACTGTATTGTTACTGCAATGCAATGAAAAAGATATCATCGATTAAATATTTACATTACTTGCAGAAACTGGTCTCAACGATCCATATTCCTATCTAAAAAAGTAAAGTTCTCCTCTCATCATCGAATCAATTGCTTATTTTACTTAGACGGTACTCGTCTCCGCTACACACTATATACTTACCATAATTATTTGGTATTGTTGTCAATTAATCTAGTTATAACATTACATGTTCTTTATTTATGAGTGTCTACACGAGGCAAATACTTACCTTAATATTTCTTCTCAGAGATTCAAATACCAACCATTAATCAACAAACTCCGTGCTGAAACATCTTTGTAGATACGTGTCAAATTAGTAATCATCTACATGAAATTTAATAAATCTATTTTGAATATATACCTGCTATAATACTATCATATTTTTCAGTTGACCAACTGACCAATTTTGATGTCGAAGTTTTCATGTCATCATGTTCATGTAATAGGTGAGGCAATTTAGATGAAGGAGATAGAATTCACTGTCACTATCAGGCCACAGCAAACCCGACATCCATTATTACGTGCCCTCCTTACACAAGAGGGCGGCTTGTCCGGATTCAACGTAGAGATACAGAACACCTTACGATATGTGAAGTAGAGGTCTATATTGATACCATAAACAGCCTCAATTAATCAGGTAATCAGAAAAAGTAAATCACCATAATCTTTAAAGTAAGTGTCCTTTTTTATTGTACATCAAGGAAAAATCAAACAATAGTGTGCAGAAATTTGGAATATTGAATCCGTTCAGATGACATGCTCTTTATAAGGAATTGATTTAATTAAACTTTAAAATCTACTATAGACCATTTGTACAAACAGATATAAAAATTATCCTTTCTTTTGCAGTTGCATTAGGCATAAATCCTTCAGTGAATCAAACTGAAAGCTTGATTGATAAATAAACTCCAAAATTTCATATTTGCACCAGACATGAGTTTTGTCTACAAAAACCTCACCAGTGTCACTCAAAACAGATGAATAATATGGATTATGCGACAGATTCATATCAAAAATTTACAGATTCATGTTATGCATTTCCATATTCATATTCCACATTAACAGACTGATATCATAATTTAGAAATACATCTTATACATTCAGAAATGAACGTACTGCAATGAACAATGTATAATCAATATAATCCCCGGCTAAGTATATATCTAGGATTTTGATTGGTTAACGCACGTCCTTACAAAACCCATAGCCCATGGGTGTTGCTAACCCATATCCCCAGACGTTACTAAACATTATCCCTGGGATCTTCACGCAAGTTTTCCTTAGTTCCATGATTGCTTCTTGTGAAATATTGAGTTCTGTAGATTATCCATGATGTTTGTAATTAAATATTTGATTCATTCACGATTTTGTCCTATTATGCCGATTATTTGCACTCATTTCATTAAATGCATCACTTGACTGCCTCATTTTCAAGGAATGGGACAATGCAAATGACCCGTGTTGACGTCACACCATCTATGATGTAACTCTCACAACATTGAGCGCCAAATTTGATTCAATCCAGTTTCTCTGTGTTTCCGTATCAAAAACGTCTTATATTTGACTACCTGTAGGGTTCTACCATAGGTAGTAGGTAGTACCCTACACCCCGTAAAAAATATGTAAAATTTCCATATTTCAATAAAACTTTTTTAGATAATGAAAAAAAACGTTGTTTCACGTTACACTTTGTATTTGAATTTCCATAAAACTTGCTCAATTCGGACTGAAACCGGAGATAAATTCGTTATCTACGTTCATATCCGTAGATATGGATATTTTAACATCCTGAAGGACCCCAGTACACCATGAGGAGTAGATAACTTATAATATGCATCACACGTTGGCTAAAAGCTTCAAATACAATTACTTCATAATCACTAACACATTTATATATTTCGACAGTCGGCTATAAAACTGAACATGCTGAACATGGAATTTCTTGCAGGTCTCTGATATGATAACGTGCGTATTTTTTTTTATTTTAACAACATTTTGTTTTCTATTAAAGAACATTCACTGTACAATGATATGCTACATAAAAATCAAAGTGATGGATATCACTCATGGAAAGATTAGATCAGTAGTTTGAATTATTTCATATTAAGGTATGGTTGGGAAAAATGAACATTTATAAAGCATTATTGCATTTACAGCAAGTCTTTAGAAGGAAACTTGCTTTTCCAGTATGAGGATAAAATGAGCTCAAATTAAATAATATGGGTCTCTAAATTTGCACAATTTCATTTAAACTGCAGTTTATATCCAATCGAAATTATGTTGCCGGTTCTGAACATGTTTCAAAAAAACAGAAAAATGCAAAAATTCTTCTAGTAAATGCTACCAACTATCCTTGTAAGACATAAATTTAGACCAACAGCTAAAAGCTTTAAAGTGCCAACAAAAATAATCTAAAAATGTTGTTTAAGTTTTAATGTTTTGTAAGTTGAAACAGAGGTTATATGGCATTGAAGATTAAAAGTTGTAGACTGCCTTTTGATCAAATTTTAAAGTATTTTTCAACACAGGGCATTTTCAATTTTATTTTTCAACGTAAACCAATTAAAAAACTTATTTTATTGAAATGTGGATTCTTTCATGATTGCAAAAATCTATATTTACTTCTAATAAAAATTCAAATGACTAAAATAGGCATAATGATTGATGGGAAATAAACTAATAAACAATGGTTTGTTATAATTAAAAGTTTTAAAATTTTAAAACTGTTTCAAGCAAATTCCTGATAAAAAAAAAGTGCACTAATCTTAATTGTTAATTAATTACAGATGATTATTGGAAATTTATCAAGTAAATTATAGGCCATACTTGAATACCTTTTATATATTCATATTTATATTCATATTTCATTTTTTTAAGATCTTAATTGTTAATCCTTTAATCATTTATCTTTCAGATAGAATTTACAGAATCACTTTATGTAATGTAGATCAAAAGTAATTGGCAATAAATAAATCTATCATTCTTATAAATATCAAACATCTAATATACACATTTGTGTATTTAATTATGAGACCTGTCAAATACTTGTGTATTAAGAATTAGATGCATATAGGAGTGGTCTGTATAATTATGTAAGACTGAGGTTGATAGGTAATGTGGTCAATTTGATTAGCAGTTTAGGAGGTGGGGCATTGTAATTAAAGGTCCACCTTGTCTCTGATTGTTAAGTGATAATGACAGTTGTCAATCATACTAGTTGAATCAATACCCACTTACCTAATCAAAATGTTATTAAAAAAGCCTGTACATCAACACACCTTAATGACATACATTCTTGAATGAACTGCTCCAATAATATATCCATTTTTTTCAGTTTATATGTGTATTTTGTGCACATACACGAGAACCATAGGGAACTATATTTTAGTGTGAATACATTTAGTAACAGTAGCTAACCTGTCCTGTTGTTAGGAAGGGTGGTGCCTAAGTAAAGATTTAGAACAAGTTCTAATCTTTCCAAAAACAGCCTGTACTGCTGCATAATATGGCAAGAACACAAATGTATGTACACTCAAAGGTTAATGTTTGATTGGAACTCTTTTTTTTTTTTTTTTTTTTTTTAACAACAAATATAGTCTTTATTCTAAAGATATCTTGTTACAATTATACTTCACTGTCCAAGCGCAAGTGGAGTATTCCTGTGAAAAAACTTCTGAGTTGCCAGGAACATACTCAGAATATAATAAACAATATTACATAAACTATTACAATATTTTCAACTTATTCTATTAAATCAATTTCTTCAAATTTATGAAAAATACATTTTGAGAAAAAATTTTGCTTTCCTTCATAACCCTTCTTAATTCCTTTATAAACAGTTCATACACATCTATATATTTCAATTCCAATTTCAATTTTGTTCAAGTTTGATTGGAACTCAGTCATCTTTATTCCCAGACATCAACAAAAATGTACTTTCCATTCCACAGTACAGTGTATATCTATTGTGAAAGATGTCCAAATTTTAAAGCGTAGCATATCTTTATTTTTTTTTGTGCAGCCTGTAAGATTAATATATAAATAATTAAACTACGTTGTTAGGAACATAACTTATACCGTTTTGGGGCATTAAAACAGCATTTTCATTATAGTGGTTGAAAGGTAACGCACGTTACTTGACCGATCAATATTCAGTTTCTATTCAAATCAGAAGAATAAATCTCTATCAAATGATGATGACTAGCAATTTCCAACATAAATGAAACATTTATTGTGCATTTTTGTTAATATTTTTCAACCATAGACGTCTACTTTTATATGTTGACATTGTGCTGGTAGTGTGGTCATACTTCAACTACATTGTTATACTTATTATGAGAATTACTGTTGATTAACTGATGAAATAAGTGAATTTGAAAAGTTAAGAAATGTTTCTGTAAAATGTTTAATATAAGCTAAAGAAAAGTCTGCAGAAACCCAACTATTTCATACAAAATAGTAACCTATGTTACGTTTGGCAATATAACAGACGTGATGTCAAAACACAACGTCTGTTACCTTTTTTTAGTATTTTCATTGTTATATTTAAACTATACTTAGTGTTGAGATATTTTCTATTGCCAAATGTGGTATACAAACAAAGTACAATACGCATCAAGCGGTTTTTGGCACAAACAGAGAGAAAAAAAGATGACTAGGTATTGATTTTTGCCCATGAAATGTTAAGTGTATGCGAATATAGAAAAATAAGCTTGCCGAATCAATCAATATGTTTACCATATTAGCTTTATGAGACCTCAGCAAAAACAATGGGAATAGTGGCAATGAAGGATGGATGAAAGCAAATAAACAAAATACCACCTTTATACTAGATCGACATTATCAAGTTTTTACCATGATAGTTCACGTGTGGCAAATACTAATTTTATTTTCCAACCAAGGCTCAAATGTTTGAGCTTCTGCACTTGAGGCAATAGTACCAAACATAACACATATTGAATGGTACAACTTCACTTGTGTATTGGAGCTGCAAACACAAAAGGGCCATCAAAAACCAAGGACAACAATAAGAAACGCCAACAAAAAGAACTAACTTGAATGATAGAATAATGTTAAAAGGATATATTTAGGTGTTACCACATTTTTTACTACTACACCCATTAATAATAATAAACAATTATGGACTATTCAAGCAATTGTGACACTGTGTTACCAGTAAACATAGTAAGTCAAATGAATGAAAACATTTAATTATAAAATTTAAAGTGAAAGAATGTCTTGTTGTTTTTTTCAGTCGTATTTGGTTTAGCGAGTCTTTGAACAATATGTTCCTGTGATGAATCTTCCCTCGCTGGCCACTTGTAACCATATTTACACTTCTGCATGTATCGCAGTATATATTCTCTCTCAACAATATCGACGATCTGGAAAAAAGACGAAAGATGTAACAATACCCATCAATTTAAAAAAAATAAAAAAATTGATGTGTAAGACTTTTATAAAAAAACTTAACTTGTTTAAAGACTGACATTTTAGTCCAAACCAAAACAAAATCAAATTATTGAGGACATGTGTAATCAGTTTAGTTCCTCAGCTAGCTTTCAGTTAATTAGCCAGCAAAATTTAGATAAAACATCAGTAATAACAAATAAAGTCCAATAAGACTAAGCAATAGGCTCACCTATTATCACTGTACCAAAAATGAGTATTAAAACTTAATATTTCCTAATCTGAAACATGCAATAACAAAGGACACCAAATGTGATTGATGTCAATAATTAATCTGCAAGTAAAATAAAAGAGAAAGAACATCAACGAAACACAATAAACAAATAACAATAACAAAGAACCTTTTTATCTCAGCAACAAAATTCTGTGTTTTTATTTTGTCCACATTGAAGTTTCACCAACACGAAATTTCCCACATCATGATGCATTAGCCTAAATTCATAACATAATTATTATAAAAAAAAACTTGACATACCATTTCAGTTAAATAATATATCACACAAATACTAAAACAAATCAAAAAGGAGAGAAGTTTACAATTTTTTTTTTCAAATAAAACTTCATTTCAACAATATCAAAATTAATAAAGAATAATATTCCCTTACCTTTTGCAATCTGATTTGTCTGTTGTCTCCAAGCCATCTACTTCCTCTGGAGTCACCATGCCATCTGCTTTCTCTGGAGTCACCATGCCATCTGCTTTCTCTGGAGTCACCATGTCATCTTCTTTCTCTGTTGTCTCCATACCATCTGATTTCTCTGTTGTCTCCAAGCCATCTACTTTCTCTGGAGTCACCATGCCATCAGCTTTCTCTGGAGTCACCATGCCATCTGCTTTCTCTGGAGTCACCATGCCATCTACTTTCTCTGTTGTCTTCATACCATCTGCTTCCTCTGTTGTCTCCATACCATCTGACTTCCCTGTTGTTAACAAGCCACCTGCTTTCTCTGTTGTCCCAAAGCCATGTACTTTCTCTGGAGTCATGATGCCATCTGCTTTCTCTGGAGTCGCCTTGCCATATACTCTCTCTATTGTCTCCATACCATCTACTCTCTCTGTTGTCAACAAGCCATCTGATTTCTCTGTTGTCTCCAGGCAATCTGCTTCCTCTGTTCTCTCAAAGCCATGTACTTTTTCTGGAGTCATCATGCCATCTGCTTTCTCTGGAGTCACCATGCCATATACTCTCTCTATTGTCTCCATACCATATACTCTCTCTGTTGTCAACAAGCCATCTGATTTCTCTGTTGTCTCCAGGCCATCTGCTTCCTCCGTTGTCTCCAAGCCATCTGTTTTCTCAATTATATCTAACCCATCTTCTTTCTCTGAAGACATCATACTAACTGCTTTCTCTGTTGTCATCAAGCCATCTGAATTCTCTGTTGTCTTAAAGCTATCATATATCTCTGTTGTCTCCATGCCTTCTGCTTTCGCTGTTGTCTCCATACCATCTACTTTCTCTGTTGTCTCCAAGACATATGCTTTCTCTGTTGTCTCCATACCATCTACTTTCTCTGTTGTCTCTAAGCTATCTGCTTTCTCTGTTATCTCCATGCCATCTGCTGTCTCTGTTGTCTCCAAGACATCTGCGTTCTCTGTTGTTTCCATGCCATCTGCTTTATATGTTGTCTCCATGTCTTCTGCTTTCTCTGTTGTCTCCATGCCTTTTGCTTTCGCTGTTGTTTCCAAGACATCTGCTTTCTCTGTTGTCTCCATACCATCTGCTTTCTCTGTCGTCTCTTAGCTATCTGATGTCTCTGTTGTCTCCATGCCATCGGATATCTTTGTTGTCTTCAATCCATCTGCTTTTTCTTTACCATTAACTGTCATATTTTCTGTACCAATATCATTTACTGCACCAATATCATTTACTGCACCAACGTCTATATCCATACTATCAATGTCATATGTCATTTCTAGAATATTTCCAAATACACTGCTTATCAGATCAGAGTATAATTCTGACAAGAACATTCAAAGTCTAATGTTAAGTAAGTTTAAGTAAATTGTAAACAGGTTATGTTTGACCATGATTTTTTTCCATAAAAGTCACATGTAACATTAGTTGTACATCTTAAGGTAAACTGGTAAATAACAGTCTTTCTTATATTATCATGATAGTTATAAAGCATTTTAAACCATCCTCTTTAAATTTAAATCTTTATCAACTTTATAGACTTCAATTAAGAACTACATCTAAATTAATTTGATGTTTAAATCATGTTATACTGGACATATTTTAAGTAAGACAAATATCTTTGATGAGTGGTCAAACATCACAGCTGTTGTTTTTTGTCTTGTGAAATTTGTTTGTGCATTAAATGTACTTAAATGGTACATTGACATGTGGGTGATTTAAGATAAGAAAACAGAACTTTTGATACTTTCAGGTAAAGAGTATATTAAAAGTATTTTTGAACAGGATATGGTAACACCAGTGTGCTTGACAATATTAACAGGTTGAATTAAGTAAACAGATGTCATGAATGACAATGTTACACCAGCCAAGATCTAATAAATTAATTTCTTATTTGTAACAATTATTTATAATTTTGTATACATTTTCAATAATAAGCTTAAAAAAAAAGAACAAAACACATTGAGCAATGTTTAATTTATTGTATCAGTCAGACACCAAACTGTTGTGATGAATGACAGTTTTTTCAGGCAAGAACTGAAAATAACAAAAAGTCCATAATAACATTGTTATCTTTTTATGGGAAAATGTTCACATGTACAATTCAGATCTAATAAGGCATGTAATTTTCACCTTTATAAAACAGAAGTATATAAACAAACCCCATTATAATGTGTTTAAAACATGTTATGATTGGTGATTAATAGAAATACATTGCTTAGCAACAACCGTGTACTTGACATTTCTGTCCAGGACGTTGAAGTCAACCATCACTTAGTTATTCATGGTTAACATAAAACACATCCCTATAGATCTATATTTCTTTTTGTTTTCAAAGTGTACATGTATCATAGTAGATTCTTTTTGCAACTTTTTCTTTATCATGACAAGCTTTCTTTTTGATGATGTGATGTACAAAAAACATAAGTGATGTTTGACTCTAATTTTAAACCAGACAATGTATGTCAATGATAACATGTGTTACCCATGTCAATACCGAAATCATGCGTATATCTCGTGTCCCTTTCCAAACTCCCCAGGTATTTTATATAAAGTTTGCACTCTTTAAAACAACCATAGCACATTAAAAACCACATCTAAACACGGGACATTTCATGGATTATTTACTTATAACGGTAACTAATGTTATCATTTTCAACGAACGTGAAAATCCACAATTTCTGACTGAAAACTTACCTGAGGAAATTGCTTGCCATCTTGTATTGTATAATAACCAAATCAGATACGGTATTAATCCGGTCGTTAAACTTCCGGTGGAATTGTCTAGAACAATCAACTGCAGATTAAAATTCATTGGATAATATTGCATAAATTGCATCCAACAACCGTTACTTTTTTGACGGAATATTTTTTAATATTTTCAGTTGTGTTTATTTTTTTAGGGTCCATTGCTCTGTACGCCATACTATAAGAAAAACGTGTTATAACATCAGATGTTTTCAGTGATAACAAGTTTGCGTTCTTTTTATTTCACATTTTGCTTTCTGTGTGTCTTGTTGCTAACACTGTTATTTGACGGAAAATCGTAACGCTTGGGTTATCATCTAAATAAATCAAAGTTTTCCTAGAAAACACCACTAAAACAACTTTATGTTCATAATTTAAATAAAATATTGATTGCACTATGCTTTAAAACCATCAACTTGAACAGAAAATAGTATCATGAACCAAAAATTTTGCTGTGAAAATTTGACACTCTGTTGAATTTTGCGTTTGTCCGTGATTTTTTTTCTCAAAATTTACAGTTTTAACTTCAAATCTTTTTTAATATAACTCCAATCACCTTGAAATTTTAAGAACTATCTCTTTATTCATTTAGTTTCAATTCTGATATCTAATACTTTTATTTTTATGATTATAGTTTGCTCTACATAGGTTATAATGAATGTCACTGTAAGTTCCACTGTAGCGTGGAATGGCTCATTATATATAGAACTTCTATCGTTGTCTAGAAAGAGATATTTTTTTACATAAGAACTCTTATTGCCTAATTTGAAAATTTGCAAACAAGTTTCAATCAATTAAATTTGTTCCTATTATTTATTTCGTTTCTTAAGACCTTTAAGTCAAACGCAACATAAATAAAGGCAATAGTAGTAAACAGCTGTTCGAAAGTCATAAATCGGTTGAAACACAAACAAATCCGGGTTACAAAATTAGACAACTGTCTTTTTTATTGTCAAAATGAAATTCACACATCAAATCTGATAAAATATTAAAATGACGCTTTTTGATTTACACCTTATCGTATTGATATATATTGTTGCACGACTTAAAAAAAAAGGAAACATCAAACTATATTTGTAATGCTCCATCATTGTAATCAGTATATATGTACACACCACTAATGGTAAATAATCAATATCTATAGTTGTATACAAACACGGACGTGTAACTGTTATTAATAACAAACAGTTTTGTGAAGTCATTATTAAAACACATTCCATACGGAAGTAAGATACCATTGTCTTTGTTCAGCATTTCTTCACTGTTCTTCCCGTCTGATGACATTCTCTCTATGTTGTTGGCAAGATTACCACCGTAATAAATATTTCCCTGTCGATCACGTATTACTCCCGCTGTACCTGATACGTCCTTACTGTAAACTAGTGTTCCATGTAATTTAATACATTGGAGTTTGTTAGGACCTCTAACAAAAAACTGTTCTTGACTATCGTCGTATGCCAGAAAGTTAATATTCCCCGATCCTTGTTTAATTGTTTTAAGAATGTTACCATTTGTGTCTAATGTTTTGATAGTACCATAAACACCACCAACGTAAACCCTGTCACGTCCAGCAGTAATGCCATAACATGTAAATCCAACGTCAACTTTACCACCCTTTATCATCTTTGTCGTATTGATGAATTGGATAGATTTCTCGTCAGGAAGGGTAACACTAGCCCTGTCTGTACCGGGTATCACAACAACACCATAAGGATTAGAGGAAAGAATTATCTCTGTATCATAAATATTGCAGTCTCTGTAGACATACAGTTTCGAATCTGACCAACTGGTCAGGAGCAGCTTATTGTTGACTGTGATCGACAGATCGTAAATACTTTTTAACCCAGCTTTGAGCTTTAATTCTGTATCCTTTTCAAACTTGACAATGCATTTTTTTTGTTCTATTATGATCTGGGCCTGCTGAATTTTCTTTGATTTGTATTGAATTCGACAAGGCTTAACGGTCTCGGAGAGCTGTCCAAACAAATCAATCCTTATAGCTTTCTTTGCATCAAAGGCTATATCAATTTCATGTGAACTGGATATCAACTTCTGGACGTTTACTTCCGCGCTTTTGATACTTGATACATGTTTGTGTAAAGCGTGAAAAACCTGATTATTTGATCCATGATCTTTCAAAAAATCAATCTCTTTCTGTTTTGTTTTTAAGCTGTTCAGAACCTTTGTTATTTCTTCTTTCTGCATGTTAATTTCGGTCTCGTGTTTCCGTTGAAGAGAAGGCAGTTCAGTTAGAAGATCGCGTTCTAAATCATCTATTTGTTTCAATAATCGGGATTTAACTTCACTAATTTGTTTGGTTATAACTGATCTGGTTTTAGAAAGTCGTTGTAAGTTTGATTCTCTGTTATCCTGTACATTTGTCAATGTTGTAATGAGCTGGTGTATGTCCTGCATAACGTCAGTGAATAGTGCCGACTTTTTGACATCTTTCGAGGCATGCTCCAATGGCAGAACTTTTTCACATTTTCTGTGATCCTGAGGAATGCAGGCTCTACAGCAAACGATTCCATGATCTGTGCAATAATAATCCAAAAGCATATCTTGATGAACGTTGCAGACTTTTTTCGCTGATACAGGGATATTTAAATCGATAGATGACAAATCGATAACATGATGAGATGTGAATGCTTTGAAACGGGCATGTGACTCAACGCACGCTGGGCACAGTCGCTCTTCACAGTCGGAGCAATACTTTGTTGCTGATACTGATAAATTCGCCTTAGTGCAAGGATCACAAAAACTCGCTGTAGCCATTTCAGTAATCTTTAAAAAAAATAATTAGAAAATAAGATACATGACTTTTCTATATATACTAGTACTCTAAATACTAAAGTTCATTGGATGTCCCATGTGTCGCAAATCAATAATTTCGAAATGTAATAAGTTATTTTTACCAGGTTTTATTATGTTAACAGTATTTAAAAATCACATATATATATTTTAGTTTGATAACAACAAAAATGAAATTGTTTTCAACGCATTTGTCTACGGGTTTGCGTTTCGGCAAAAATATATTAATGCATAATGAGTTTGATTTCAGGTGTCAAATATTGGATGATACATGTCACACCTAATAAATCAAGTGATTTAAAAATATAAAGAAACTAGAACGGTTGATGAGACAGTCATGATTAAGTAAGTATGTCCTGAATTGAATATAGCATTCATTAATTTGCATCTCTTTAAAAAAAAACAGGTATATGACCATAACAGGAAAAATAATTTATATGTGGTAAATACACTTTACTCGTCATATCATAAGCTTGGTAAACAATATATAATAATTAAGTTATGAAAGTTTAACTGAGGGTTAACAGATTTCAACAAAGTTATTAGTATTTTTGAAATGAACCTAGACCTACAGACAATATATATCAATGAAGAATAAATTGTAGGCCAAGTCTTTATTAAGTAATTAAAATAAATGTAGGTCACTTAGTATTATGGATTTGAACTTATAATAAGTTTTCAAATCAGCAAACCTTTACTGTTTTATGTTTTTAAAGATGCTGCTCTTTTCAAATTGAAGCCCTACCAGTACAGCAAACTTAAAGTTTTTGTTTACTTAGTGTCTACAAACAAGAATATTTAACTTGAATTTGAAATGTTACGTTAATGTAAATTGTATTTCGTACGTGTGTTATAAAAAGCCCAACTCAAAACTTCCAATATTACTGTTCTTTGATAACTGTAAGATAAAAAGTAGTTACTGAGATTTGATTTTGAATGTTAAATTTCATGCTCATATGGAAAAGTAAATTGGATTGATATACATTGTTTTACTTTGATTAGCTAGGGCAAGCAGACAACATAAAAAAAAAACAAGCTGAATAAATATTAAGGTAATGAAATTAAACCATTAATTGATAGTCCAATGCTTCCCATGTAAAATTTGGAAATTTTATTTTAAAAGCACTAATGGCTTGTTAGTCTCAAGTTCAAGTAAAAGGGCATTCATTGCATGCCAAAGCCATACCTTATTCTGATTTTTGCACTATACTTGATATATTGACCTCTGCTTTACTTTATTCCCCTTATTACCCAAATATTTCACCTGCGCGATACCAGTTATCAGAAAACCACAAAAAAATTAATGCGGCAAACCAGATATTTTACCTTAGCCGTATTTGGCACAACTTTTTGGAATTTTGGATCCTCAATGCTCTTCAACTTTGTATTTATTTGGCTTTTTAACTATTTTGATCTGAGCGTCACTGATGAGTCTTATGTAGACGAAACGCGCGTCTGGCGTATAAAATTATAATCCTGGTACTTTTGATAACAATTTACACCACTGGGTCGATGCCACTGCTGGTGGACGTTTCGTCCCCGAGGGTATCACCAACCCAGTAGTCAGCATTTCGGTGTTGACATGAATATCAATTATATGGTCATTTTTATAAATTTTCTGTTTACAAAACTTTGAATTTTTCGAAATACTAAGGATTTTCTTACCCCAGGAGTAGATTACCTTAGCCGTATTTGGCACAACTTTTTGGAATTTTGGATCCTCAATGCTCTTCAACTTTGTATTTATTTGGCTTTTTAACTATTTTGATCTGAGCGTCACTGATGAGTCTTATGTAGACGAAACGCGCGTCTGGCGTATAAAATTATAATCCTGGTACTTTTGATAACAATTTACACCACTGGGTCGATGCCACTGCTGGTGGACGTTTCGTCCCCGAGGGTATCACCAACCCAGTAGTCAGCATTTCGGTGTTGACATGAATATCAATTATATGGTCATTTTTATAAATTTTCTGTTTACAAAACTTTGAATTTTTCGAAATACTAAGGATTTTCTTACCCCAGGAGTAGATTACCTTAGCCGTATTTGGCACAACTTTTTGGAATTTTGGATCCTCAATGCTCTTCAACTTTGTATTTATTTGGCTTTTTAACTATTTTGATCTGAGCGTCACTGATGAGTCTTATGTAGACGAAACGCGCGTCTGGCGTATAAAATTATAATCCTGGTACTTTTGATAACAATTTACACCACTGGGTCGATGCCACTGCTGGTGGACGTTTCGTCCCCGAGGGTATCACCAACCCAGTAGTCAGCATTTCGGTGTTGACATGAATATCAATTATATGGTCATTTTTATAAATTTTCTGTTTTACAAAACTTTGAATTTTTCGAAATACTAAGGATTTTCTTACCCCAGGAGTAGATTACCTTAGCCGTATTTGGCACAACTTTTTGGAATTTTGGATCCTCAATGCTCTTCAACTTTGTATTTATTTGGCTTTTTAACTATTTTGATCTGAGCGTCACTGATGAGTCTTATGTAGACGAAACGCGCGTCTGGCGTATAAAATTATAATCCTGGTACTTTTGATAACAATTTACACCACTGGGTCGATGCCACTGCTGGTGGACGTTTCGTCCCCGAGGGTATCACCAACCCAGTAGTCAGCATTTCGGTGTTGACATGAATATCAATTATATGGTCATTTTTATAAATTTTCTGTTTACAAAACTTTGAATTTTTCGAAATACTAAGGATTTTCTTACCCCAGGAGTAGATTACCTTAGCCGTATTTGGCACAACTTTTTGGAATTTTGGATCCTCAATGCTCTTCAACTTTGTATTTATTTGGCTTTTTAACTATTTTGATCTGAGCGTCACTGATGAGTCTTATGTAGACGAAACGCGCGTCTGGCGTATAAAATTATAATCCTGGTACTTTTGATAACAATTTACACCACTGGGTCGATGCCACTGCTGGTGGACGTTTCGTCCCCGAGGGTATCACCAACCCAGTAGTCAGCATTTCGGTGTTGACATGAATATCAATTATATGGTCATTTTTATAAATTTTCTGTTTACAAAACTTTGAATTTTTCGAAATACTAAGGATTTTCTTACCCCAGGAGTAGATTACCTTAGCCGTATTTGGCACAACTTTTTGGAATTTTGGATCCTCAATGCTCTTCAACTTTGTATTTATTTGGCTTTTTAACTATTTTGATCTGAGCGTCACTGATGAGTCTAATGTAGACGAAACGCGCGTCTGGCGTATAAAATTATAATCCTGGTACTTTTGATAACAATTTACACCACTGGGTCGATGCCACTGCTGGTGGACGTTTCGTCCCCGAGGGTATCACCAACCCAGTAGTCAGCATTTCGGTGTTGACATGAATATCAATTATATGGTCATTTTTATAAATTTTCTGTTTACAAAACTTTGAATTTTTCGAAATACTAAGGATTTTCTTACCCCAGGAGTAGATTACCTTAGCCGTATTTGGCACAACTTTTTGGAATTTTGGATCCTCAATGCTCTTCAACTTTGTATTTATTTGGCTTTTTAACTATTTTGATCTGAGCGTCACTGATGAGTCTTATGTAGACGAAACGCGCGTCTGGCGTATACAATTATAATCCTGGTACTTTTGATAACAATTTACACCACTGGGTCGATGCCACTGCTGGTGGACGTTTCGTCCCCGAGGGTATCACCAACCCAGTAGTCAGCATTTCGGTGTTGACATGAATATCAATTATATGGTCATTTTTATAAATTTTCTGTTTACAAAACTTTGAATTTTTCGAAATACTAAGGATTTTCTTACCCCAGGAGTAGATTACCTTAGCCGTATTTGGCACAACTTTTTGGAATTTTGGATCCTCAATGCTCTTCAACTTTGTATTTATTTGGCTTTTTAACTATTTTGATCTGAGCTGTCACTGATGAGTCTTATGTAGACGAAACGCGCGTCTGGCGTATAAAATTATAATCCTGGTACTTTTGATAACAATTATCAACATTCCATTTGACGTTTTCTTGTGAGAAATAATTAACTGACACAAATTGGATCTAACTTATAACATATTACTTACAATATCCGCCGTTCTTGGAATCACTCCATTAACCCTTTATTGTAAGTAAGAAAAAATTTGTAATGCAACTTCACCTTTTCTGAACATACTGCATGCAATTAACATTTTTCACTGTCGACTAAAAGTTTGTGTACGTTTCATCGATTCGCACTTTTCACACAGTGTATTATATTTATATATATCGATATGGCTATGTAAACAACATGAACAATGAGAGATATGTTTATATGTCCATTTTCACTGAAGGACAAATGTATGAACATTGTTTAATTCCAAAATAACAATTAAACTGTTATATAATAACAGTAATGTTAATAGGAAATTTAAATTGTTAAATTTAAAATTTACTTTCGGTTTCTCATATTTTTCCTATACACTTTCCAATTACTTCGTTACATGGATTAAAACACTTACATAACACATACGATTTGAAAGCATTCACCTAGTTTAGAAAACAAAAGAATGGCGGTTAAAGCTGCACTCTTTTTCAAAGTTATAATAGTTTCGTGCAGACAACATTACGCACACACTTACCTATGTAAGATGTCTGAACAAAGTTCAAGTTCATTGTATGGAAAGCTGTATGGAACAAAGGATACTATTTCTTGAATGGAAATACTCGTCAACTGTAATTGAAAAGTACATAGTACCGTTCAAAATTATTAAAATAAATCATAAGTATTATTTAATAGAAAACCCGTTCCAAATATTTTGGAATATATAAATGGTTAATCAAATGTAGCAGGAACAATTCTGCCTAAGATTCGGGGATGTGGACCACAGCTAATTCTAGTTTGTAAACTGGTGTGTGCGGAAAACGACTGATGCCAAAAGTGATGCGCTATAATATATGTAACTAAATGAAAACCAAAAACTGAAAACAATATATAATTTAATCAGCAAAGTACAACTGTTATCATGTAAAGCCAAACGCATGTAGAAATGGAGCATTCCATGACTTCAAGTTAACCGTACTAAGGAGGCATGTAGCAAATGCACTAATGTAATCGATGGTTGGAAAGCCTGGCTTTCCTTAATTGGACTGAATGTCAGTCCTCAGAGGATTATACATAATAATCTAAAAGCAGTTCTATAAAATATATAAATTTCTCGCAGAAGGTAATCAAAGGTTTTGCGACGGTGCAAATATTAAACTTTACAATATAAATAAATATCTTTAACCAATGAATCCAAAATACCAATGTATATGCAATTTAACAAACATATACTGAATAAGCATTATGTAAATGCTTAAATATAGAAATATGAAATTTATAGTTTTAATCAAGGGAAATAATTATAACATAATAATCCTAACTGCCACACAAAGAAGGAAAAGCAAGGTTACTGGTAGATATTGCAATATATATTTACTTTGGAATTTTAACTGAATACTAACAACCATAGAAATAGCATGTAATGAAAAATATATCACACAGCCTAGACATTTTTGAGCCAATATACTGTGGTGACTTAACAAATCAATATAACGTACAGATAGTGTGGAACTCCGCGGACAAGAGGCATGGGATGTAATTTTGCTATTTCACTCTTGACCTCCTTTTTTAACAAGAAACGAAAAGAGAAGGATACATAAAAGTTGCAAGTCATGAAAGTAGTATATTACAAAATTCATGTCAAGTCTAATTAAAACTCGCAAAATAAACTATGAAGATCTATGAAAGTAACATAGTACTATGACCCGTATAACAACTGTATTGTTACTGCAATGCAATGAAAAAGATATCATCGATTAAATATTTACATTACTTGCAGAAACTGGTCTCAACGATCCATATTCCTATCTAAAAAAGTAAAGTTCTCCTCTCATCATCGAATCAATTGCTTATTTTACTTAGACGGTACTCGTCTCCGCTACACACTATATACTTACCATAATTATTTGGTATTGTTGTCAATTAATCTAGTTATAACATTACATGTTCTTTATTTATGAGTGTCTACACGAGGCAAATACTTACCTTAATATTTCTTCTCAGAGATTCAAATACCAACCATTAATCAACAAACTCATGGCTGAAACATCTTTGTAGATACGTGTCAAATTAGTAATCATCTACATGAAATTTAATAAATCTATTTTGAATATATACCTGCTATAATACTATCATATTTTTCAGTTGACCAACTGACCAATTTTGATGTCGAAGTTTTCATGTCATCATGTTCATGTAATAGGTGAGGCAATTTAGATGAAGGAGATAGAATTCACTGTCACTATCAGGCCACAGCAAACCCGACATCCATTATTACGTGCCCTCCTTACACAAGAGGGCGGCTTGTCCGGATTCAACGTAGAGATACAGAACACCTTACGATATGTGAAGTAGAGGTCTATATTGATACCATAAACAGCCTCAATTAATCAGGTAATCAGAAAAAGTAAATCACCATAATCTTTAAAGTAAGTGTCCTTTTTTATTGTACATCAAGGAAAAATCAAACAATAGTCTGCAGAAATTTGGAATATTGAATCCGTTCAGATGACATGCTCTTTATAAGGAATTGATTTAATTAAACTTTAAAATCTACTATAGACCATTTGTACAAACAGATATAAAAATTATCCTTTCTTTTGCAGTTGCATTAGGCATAAATCCTTCAGTGAATCAAACTGAAAGCTTGATTGATAAATAAACTCCAAAATTTCATATTTGCACCAGACATGAGTTTTGTCTACAAAAACCTCACCAGTGTCACTCAAAACAGATGAATAATATGGATTATGCGACAGATTCATATCAAAAATTTACAGATTCATGTTATGCATTTCCATATTCATATTCCACATTAACAGACTGATATCATAATTTAGAAATACATCTTATACATTCAGAAATGAACGTACTGCAATGAACAATGTATAATCAATATAATCCCCGGCTAAGTATATATCTAGGATTTTGATTGGTTAACGCACGTCCTTACAAAACCCATAGCCCATGGGTGTTGCTAACCCATATCCCCAGACGTTACTAAACATTATCCCTGGGATCTTCACGCAAGTTTTCCTTAGTTCCATGATTGCTTCTTGTGAAATATTGAGTTCTGTAGATTATCCATGATGTTTGTAATTAAATATTTGATTCATTCACGATTTTGTCCTATTATGCCGATTATTTGCACTCATTTCATTAAATGCATCACTTGACTGCCTCATTTTCAAGGAATGGGACACTGCAAATGACCCGTGTTGACGTCACACCATCTATGATGTAACTCTCACAACATTGAGCGCCAAATTTGATTCAATCCAGTTTCTCTGTGTTTCCGTATCAAAAACGTCTTATATTTGACTACCTGTAGGGTTCTACCATAGGTAGTAGGTAGTACCCTACACCCCGTAAAAAATATGTAAAATTTCCATATTTCAATAAAACTTTTTTAGATAATGAAAAAAAACGTTGTTTCACGTTACACTTTGTATTTGAATTTCCATAAAACTTGCTCAATTCGGACTGAAACCGGAGATAAATTCGTTATCTACGTTCATATCCGTAGATATGGATATTTTAACATCCTGAAGGACCCCAGTACACCATGAGGAGTAGATAACTTATAATATGCATCACACGTTGGCTAAAAGCTTCAAATACAATTACTTCATAATCACTAACACATTTATATATTTCGACAGTCGGCTATAAAACTGAACATGCTGAACATGGAATTTCTTGCAGGTCTCTGATATGATAACGTGCGTATTTTTTTTTATTTTAACAACATTTTGTTTTCTATTAAAGAACATTCACTGTACAATGATATGCTACATAAAAATCAAAGTGATGGATATCACTCATGGAAAGATTAGATCAGTAGTTTGAATTATTTCATATTAAGGTATGGTTGGGAAAAATGAACATTTATAAAGCATTATTGCATTTACAGCAAGTCTTTAGAAGGAAACTTGCTTTTCCAGTATGAGGATAAAATGAGCTCAAATTAAATAATATGGGTCTCTAAATTTGCACAATTTCATTTAAACTGCAGTTTATATCCAATCGAAATTATGTTGCCGGTTCTGAACATGTTTCAAAAAAACAGAAAAATGCAAAAATTCTTCTAGTAAATGCTACCAACTATCCTTGTAAGACATAAATTTAGACCAACAGCTAAAAGCTTTAAAGTGCCAACAAAAATAATCTAAAAATGTTGTTTAAGTTTTAATGTTTTGTAAGTTGAAACAGAGGTTATATGGCATTGAAGATTAAAAGTTGTAGACTGCCTTTTGATCAAATTTTAAAGTATTTTTCAACACAGGGCATTTTCAATTTTATTTTTCAACGTAAACCAATTAAAAAACTTATTTTATTGAAATGTGGATTCTTTCATGATTGCAAAAATCTATATTTACTTCTAATAAAAATTCAAATGACTAAAATAGGCATAATGATTGATGGGAAATAAACTAATAAACAATGGTTTGTTATAATTAAAAGTTTTAAAATTTTAAAACTGTTTCAAGCAAATTCCTGATAAAAAAAAAGTGCACTAATCTTAATTGTTAATTAATTACAGATGATTATTGGAAATTTATCAAGTAAATTATAGGCCATACTTGAATACCTTTTATATATTCATATTTATATTCATATTTCATTTTTTTAAGATCTTAATTGTTAATCCTTTAATCATTTATCTTTCAGATAGAATTTACAGAATCACTTTATGTAATGTAGATCAAAAGTAATTGGCAATAAATAAATCTATCATTCTTATAAATATCAAACATCTAATATACACATTTGTGTATTTAATTATGAGACCTGTCAAATACTTGTGTATTAAGAATTAGATGCATATAGGAGTGGTCTGTATAATTATGTAAGACTGAGGTTGATAGGTAATGTGGTCAATTTGATTAGCAGTTTAGGAGGTGGGGCATTGTAATTAAAGGTCCACCTTGTCTCTGATTGTTAAGTGATAATGACAGTTGTCAATCATACTAGTTGAATCAATACCCACTTACCTAATCAAAATGTTATTAAAAAAGCCTGTACATCAACACACCTTAATGACATACATTCTTGAATGAACTGCTCCAATAATATATCCATTTTTTTCAGTTTATATGTGTATTTTGTGCACATACACGAGAACCATAGGGAACTATATTTTAGTGTGAATACATTTAGTAACAGTAGCTAACCTGTCCTGTTGTTAGGAAGGGTGGTGCCTAAGTAAAGATTTAGAACAAGTTCTAATCTTTCCAAAAACAGCCTGTACTGCTGCATAATATGGCAAGAACACAAATGTATGTACACTCAAAGGTTAATGTTTGATTGGAACTCTTTTTTTTTTTTTTTTTTTTTTTAACAACAAATATAGTCTTTATTCTAAAGATATCTTGTTACAATTATACTTCACTGTCCAAGCGCAAGTGGAGTATTCCTGTGAAAAAACTTCTGAGTTGCCAGGAACATACTCAGAATATAATAAACAATATTACATAAACTATTACAATATTTTCAACTTATTCTATTAAATCAATTTCTTCAAATTTATGAAAAATACATTTTGAGAAAAAATTTTGCTTTCCTTCATAACCCTTCTTAATTCCTTTATAAACAGTTCATACACATCTATATATTTCAATTCCAATTTCAATTTTGTTCAAGTTTGATTGGAACTCAGTCATCTTTATTCCCAGACATCAACAAAAATGTACTTTCCATTCCACAGTACAGTGTATATCTATTGTGAAAGATGTCCAAATTTTAAAGCGTAGCATATCTTTATTTTTTTTTGTGCAGCCTGTAAGATTAATATATAAATAATTAAACTACGTTGTTAGGAACATAACTTATACCGTTTTGGGGCATTAAAACAGCATTTTCATTATAGTGGTTGAAAGGTAACGCACGTTACTTGACCGATCAATATTCAGTTTCTATTCAAATCAGAAGAATAAATCTCTATCAAATGATGATGACTAGCAATTTCCAACATAAATGAAACATTTATTGTGCATTTTTGTTAATATTTTTCAACCATAGACGTCTACGTTTATATGTTGACATTGTGCTGGTAGTGTGGTCATACTTCATCTACATTGTTATACTTATTATGAGAATTACTGTTGATTAACTGATGAAATAAGTGAATTTGAAAAGTTAAGAAATGTTTCTGTAAAATGTTTAATATAAGCTAAAGAAAAGTCTGCAGAAACCCAACTATTTCATACAAAATAGTAACCTATGTTACGTTTGGCAATATAACAGACGTGATGTCAAAACACAACGTCTGTTACCTTTTTTTAGTATTTTCATTGTTATATTTAAACTATACTTAGTGTTGAGATATTTTCTATTGCCAAATGTGGTATACAAACAAAGTACAATACGCATCAAGCGGTTTTTGGCACAAACAGAGAGAAAAAAAGATGACTAGGTATTGATTTTTGCCCATGAAATGTTAAGTGTATGCGAATATAGAAAAATAAGCTTGCCGAATCAATCAATATGTTTACCATATTAGCTTTATGAGACCTCAGCAAAAACAATGGGAATAGTGGCAATGAAGGATGGATGAAAGCAAATAAACAAAATACCACCTTTATACTAGATCGACATTATCAAGTTTTTACCATGATAGTTCACGTGTGGCAAATACTAATTTTATTTTCCAACCAAGGCTCAAATGTTTGAGCTTCTGCACTTGAGGCAATAGTACCAAACATAACACATATTGAATGGTACAACTTCACTTGTGTATTGGAGCTGCAAAACAAAAGGGCCATCAAAAACCAAGGACAACAATAAGAAACGCCAACAAAAAGAACTAACTTGAATGATAGAATAATGTTAAAAGGATATATTTAGGTGTTACCACATTTTTTACTACTACACCCATTAATAATAATAAACAATTATGGACTATTCAAGCAATTGTGACACTGTGTTACCAGTAAACATAGTAAGTCAAATGAATGAAAACATTTAATTATAAAATTTAAAGTGAAAGAATGTCTTGTTGTTTTTTTCAGTCGTATTTGGTTTAGCGAGTCTTTGAACAATATGTTCCTGTGATGAATCTTCCCTCGCTGGCCACTTGTAACCATATTTACACTTCTGCATGTATCGCAGTATATATTCTCTCTCAACAATATCAACGATCTGGAAAAAAGACGAAAGATGTAACAATACCCATCAATTTAAAAAAAATAAAAAAAATTGATGTGTAAGACTTTTATAAAAAAACTTAACTTGTTTAAAGACTGACATTTTAGTCCAAACCAAAACAAAATCAAATTATTGAGGACATGTGTAATCAGTTTAGTTCCTCAGCTAGCTTTCAGTTAATTAGCCAGCAAAATTTAGATAAAACATCAGTAATAACAAATAAAGTCCAATAAGACTAAGCAATAGGCTCACCTATTATCACTGTACCAAAAATGAGTATTAAAACTTAATATTTCCTAATCTGAAACATGCAATAACAAAGGACACCAAATGTGATTGATGTCAATAATTAATCTGCAAGTAAAATAAAAGAGAAAGAACATCAACGAAACACAATAAACAAATAACAATAACAAAGAACCTTTTTATCTCAGCAACAAAATTCTGTGTTTTTATTTTGTCCACATTGAAGTTTCACCAACACGAAATTTCCCACATCATGATGCATTAGCCTAAATTCATAACATAATTATTATAAAAAAAAACTTGACATACCATTTCAGTTAAATAATATATCACACAAATACTAAAACAAATCAAAAAGGAGAGAAGTTTACAATTTTTTTTTCAAATAAAACTTCATTTCAACAATATCAAAATTAATAAAGAATAATATTCCCTTACCTTTTGCAATCTGATTTGTCTGTTGTCTCCAAGCCATCTACTTTCTCTGGAGTCACCATGCCATCTGCTTTCTCTGGAGTCACCATGCCATCTGCTTTCTCTGGAGTCACCATGTCATCTTCTTTCTCTGTTGTCTCCATACCATCTGATTTCTCTGTTGTCTCCAAGCCATCTACTTTCTCTGGAGTCACCATGCCATCAGCTTTCTCTGGAGTCACCTGCCATCTGCTTTCTCTGGAGTCACCATGCCATCTACTTTCTCTGTTGTCTTCATACCATCTGCTTCCTCTGTTGTCTCCATACCATCTGACTTCCCTGTTGTTAACAAGCCACCTGCTTTCTCTGTTGTCCCAAAGCCATGTACTTTCTCTGGAGTCATGATGCCATCTGCTTTCTCTGGAGTCGCCTTGCCATATACTCTCTCTATTGTCTCCATACCATCTACTCTCTCTGTTGTCAACAAGCCATCTGATTTCTCTGTTGTCTCCAGGCAATCTGCTTCCTCTGTTCTCTCAAAGCCATGTACTTTTTCTGGAGTCATCATGCCATCTGCTTTCTCTGGAGTCACCATGCCATATACTCTCTCTATTGTCTCCATACCATATACTCTCTCTGTTGTCAACAAGCCATCTGATTTCTCTGTTGTCTCCAGGCCATCTGCTTCCTCCGTTGTCTCCAAGCCATCTGTTTTCTCAATTATATCTAACCCATCTTCTTTCTCTGAAGACATCATACTAACTGCTTTCTCTGTTGTCATCAAGCCATCTGAATTCTCTGTTGTCTTAAAGCTATCATATATCTCTGTTGTCTCCATGCCTTCTGCTTTCGCTGTTGTCTCCATACCATCTACTTTCTCTGTTGTCTCCAAGACATATGCTTTCTCTGTTGTCTCCATACCATCTACTTTCTCTGTTGTCTCTAAGCTATCTGCTTTCTCTGTTATCTCCATGCCATCTGCTGTCTCTGTTGTCTCCAAGACATCTGCGTTCTCTGTTGTTTCCATGCCATCTGCTTTATATGTTGTCTCCATGTCTTCTGCTTTCTCTGTTGTCTCCATGCCTTTTGCTTTCGCTGTTGTTTCCAAGACATCTGCTTTCTCTGTTGTCTCCATACCATCTGCTTTCTCTGTCGTCTCTTAGCTATCTGATGTCTCTGTTGTCTCCATGCCATCGGATATCTTTGTTGTCTTCAATCCATCTGCTTTTTTTTTACCATTAACTGTCATATTTTCTGTACCAATATCATTTACTGCACCAATATCATTTACTGCACCAACGTCTATATCCATACTATCAATGTCATATGTCATTTCTAGAATATTTCCAAATACACTGCTTATCAGATCAGAGTATAATTCTGACAAGAACATTCAAAGTCTAATGTTAAGTAAGTTTAAGTAAATTGTAAACAGGTTATGTTTGACCATGATTTTTTTCCATAAAAGTCACATGTAACATTAGTTGTACATCTTAAGGTAAACTGGTAAATAACAGTCTTTCTTATATTATCATGATAGTTATAAAGCATTTTAAACCATCCTCTTTAAATTTAAATCTTTATCAACTTTATAGACTTCAATTAAGAACTACATCTAAATTAATTTGATGTTTAAATCATGTTATACTGGACATATTTTAAGTAAGACAAATATCTTTGATGAGTGGTCAAACATCACAGCTGTTGTTTTTTGTCTTGTGA
Source organism: Mytilus edulis (assembly GCA_019925275.1). Classification (NCBI taxonomy): domain Eukaryota; kingdom Metazoa; phylum Mollusca; class Bivalvia; order Mytilida; family Mytilidae; genus Mytilus; species Mytilus edulis. The sequence goes on from CM034360.1 coordinate 113,791,591, forward strand.
AATTTGTTTGTGCATTAAATGTACTTAAATGGTACATTGACATGTGGGTGATTTAAGATAAGAAAACAGAACTTTTGATACTTTCAGGTAAAGAGTATATTAAAAGTATTTTTGAACAGGATATGGTAACACCAGTGTGCTTGACAATATTAACAGGTTGAATTAAGTAAACAGATGTCATGAATGACAATGTTACACCAGCCAAGATCTAATAAATTAATTTCTTATTTGTAACAATTATTTATAATTTTGTATACATTTTCAATAATAAGCTTAAAAAAAAAGAACAAAACACATTGAGCAATGTTTAATTTATTGTATCAGTCAGACACCAAACTGTTGTGATGAATGACAGTTTTTTCAGGCAAGAACTGAAAATAACAAAAAGTCCATAATAACATTGTTATCTTTTTATGGGAAAATGTTCACATGTACAATTCAGATCTAATAAGGCATGTAATTTTCACCTTTATAAAACAGAAGTATATAAACAAACCCCATTATAATGTGTTTAAAACATGTTATGATTGGTGATTAATAGAAATACATTGCTTAGCAACAACCGTGTACTTGACATTTCTGTCCAGGACGTTGAAGTCAACCATCACTTAGTTATTCATGGTTAACATAAACACACATCCCTATAGATCTATATTTCTTTTTGTTTTCAAAGTGTACATGTATCATAGTAGATTCTTTTTGCAACTTTTTCTTTATCATGACAAGCTTTCTTTTTGATGATGTGATGTACAAAAAACATAAGTGATGTTTGACTCTAATTTTAAACCAGACAATGTATGTCAATGATAACATGTGTTACCCATGTCAATACCGAAATCATGCGTATATCTCGTGTCCCTTTCCAAACTCCCCAGGTATTTTATATAAAGTTTGCACTCTTTAAAACAACCATAGCACATTAAAAACCACATCTAAACACGGGACATTTAATGGATTATTTACTTATAACGGTAACTAATGTTATCATTTTCAACGAACGTGAAAATCCTCAATTTCTGACTGAAAACTTACCTGAGGAAATTGCTTGCCATCTTGTATTGTATAATAACCAAATCAGATACGGTATTAATCCGGTCGTTAAACTTCCGGTGGAATTGTCTAGAACAATCAACTGCAGATTAAAATTCATTGGATAATATTGCATAAATTGCATCCAACAACCGTTACTTTTTTGACGGAATATTTTTTAATATTTTCAGTTGTGTTTATTTTTTTAGGGTCCATTGCTCTGTACGCCATACTATAAGAAAAACGTGTTATAACATCAGATGTTTTCAGTGATAACAAGTTTGCGTTCTTTTTATTTCACATTTTGCTTTCTGTGTGTCTTGTTGCTAACACTGTTATTTGACGGAAAATCGTAACGCTTGGGTTATCATCTAAATAAATCAAAGTTTTCCTAGAAAACACCACTAAAACAACTTTATGTTCATAATTTAAATAAAATATTGATTGCACTATGCTTTAAAACCATCAACTTGAACAGAAAATAGTATCATGAACCAAAAATTTTGCTGTGAAAATTTGACACTCTGTTGAATTTTGCGTTTGTCCGTGATTTTTTTTCTCAAAATTTACAGTTTTAACTTCAAATCTTTTTTAATATAACTCCAATCACCTTGAAATTTTAAGAACTATCTCTTTATTCATTTAGTTTCAATTCTGATATCTAATACTTTTATTTTTATGATTATAGTTTGCTCTACATAGGTTATAATGAATGTCACTGTAAGTTCCACTGTAGCGTGGAATGGCTCATATAATTATATATAGAACTTCTATCGTTGTCTAGAAAGAGATATTTTTTTACATAAGAACTCTTATTGCCTAATTTGAAAATTTGCAAACAAGTTTCAATCAATTAAATTTGTTCCTATTATTTATTTCGTTTCTTAAGACCTTTAAGTCAAACGCAACATAAATAAAGGCAATAGTAGTAAACAGCTGTTCGAAAGTCATAAATCGGTTGAAACACAAACAAATCCGGGTTACAAAATTAGACAACTGTCTTTTTTATTGTCAAAATGAAATTCACACATCAAATCTGATAAAATATTAAAATGACGCTTTTTGATTTACACCTTATCGTATTGATATATATTGTTGCACGACTTAAAAAAAAAGGAAACATCAAACTATATTTGTAATGCTCCATCATTGTAATCAGTATATATGTACACACCACTAATGGTAAATAATCAATATCTATAGTTGTATACAAACACGGACGTGTAACTGTTATTAATAACGAACAGTTTTGTGAAGTCATTATTAAAACACATTCCATACGGAAGTAAGATACCATTGTCTTTGTTCAGCATTTCTTCACTGTTCTTCCCGTCTGATGACATTCTCTCTATGTTGTTGGCAAGATTACCACCGTAATAAATATTTCCCTGTCGATCACGTATTACTCCCGCTGTACCTGATACGTCCTTACTGTAAACTAGTGTTCCATGTAATTTAATACATTGGAGTTTGTTAGGACCTCTAACAAAAAACTGTTCTTGACTATCGTCGTATGCCAGAAAGTTAATATTCCCCGATCCTTGTTTAATTGTTTTAAGAATGTTACCATTTGTGTCTAATGTTTTGATAGTACCATAAACACCACCAACGTAAACCCTGTCACGTCCAGCAGTAATGCCATAACATGTAAATCCAACGTCAACTTTACCACCCTTTATCATCTTTGTCGTATTGATGAATTGGATAGATTTCTCGTCAGGAAGGGTAACACTAGCCCTGTCTGTACCGGGTATCACAACAACACCATAAGGATTAGAGGAAAGAATTATCTCTGTATCATAAATATTGCAGTCTCTGTAGACATACAGTTTCGAATCTGACCAACTGGTCAGGAGCAGCTTATTGTTGACTGTGATCGACAGATCGTAAATACTTTTTAACCCAGCTTTGAGCTTTAATTCTGTATCCTTTTCAAACTTGACAATGCATTTTTTTTGTTCTATTATGATCTGGGCCTGCTGAATTTTCTTTGATTTGTATTGAATTCGACAAGGCTTAACGGTCTCGGAGAGCTGTCCAAACAAATCAATCCTTATAGCTTTCTTTGCATCAAAGGCTATATCAATTTCATGTGAACTGGATATCATCTTCTGGACGTTTACTTCCGCGCTTTTGATACTTGATACATGTTTGTGTAAAGCGTGAAAAACCTGATTATTTGATCCATGATCTTTCAAAAAATCAATCTCTTTCTGTTTTGTTTTTAAGCTGTTCAGAACCTTTGTTATTTCTTCTTTCTGCATGTTAATTTCGGTCTCGTGTTTCCGTTGAAGAGAAGACAGTTCAGTTAGAAGATCGCGTTCTAAATCATCTATTTGTTTCAATAATCGGGATTTAACTTCACTAATTTGTTTGGTTATAACTGATCTGGTTTTAGAAAGTCGTTGTAAGTTTGATTCTCTGTTATCCTGTACATTTGTCAATGTTGTAATGAGCTGGTGTATGTCCTGCATAACGTCAGTGAATAGTGCCGACTTTTTGACATCTTTCGAGGCATGCTCCAATGGCAGAACTTTTTCACATTTTCTGTGATCCTGAGGAATGCAGGCTCTACAGCAAACGATTCCATGATCTGTGCAATAATAATCCAAAAGCATATCCTGATGAACGTTGCAGACTTTTTTCGCTGATACAGGGATATTTAAATCGATAGATGACAAATCGATAACATGATGAGATGTGAATGCTTTGAAACGGGCATGTGACTCAACGCACGCTGGGCACAGTCGCTCTTCACAGTCGGAGCAATACTTTGTTGCTGATACTGATAAATTCGCCTTAGTGCAAGGATCACAAAAACTCGCTGTAGCCATTTCAGTAATCTTTAAAAAAAATAATTAGAAAATAAGATACATGACTTTTCTATATATACTAGTACTCTAAATACTAAAGTTCATTGGATGTCCCATGTGTCGCAAATCAATAATTTCGAAATGTAATAAGTTATTTTTACCAGGTTTTATTATGTTAACAGTATTTAAAAATCACATATATATATTTTAGTTTGATAACAACAAAAATGAAATTGTTTTCAACGCATTTGTCTACGGGTTTGCGTTTCGGCAAAAATATATTAATGCATAATGAGTTTGATTTCAGGTGTCAAATATTGGATGATACATGTCACACCTAATAAATCAAGTGATTTAAAAATATAAAGAAACTAGAACGGTTGATGAGACAGTCATGATTAAGTAAGTATGTCCTGAATTGAATATAGCATTCATTAATTTGCATCTCTTTAAAAAAAACCAGGTATATGACCATAACAGGAAAAATAATTTATATGTGGTAAATACACTTTACTCGTCATATCATAAGCTTGGTAAACAATATATAATAATTAAGTTATGAAAGTTTAACTGAGGGTTAACAGATTTCAACAAAGTTATTAGTATTTTTGAAATGAACCTAGACCTACAGACAATATATATCAATGAAGAATAAATTGTAGGCCAAGTCTTTATTAAGTAATTAAAAGAAATGTAGGTCACTTAGTATTATGGATTTGAACTTATAATAAGTTTTCAAATCAGCAAACCTTTACTGTTTTATGTTTTTAAAGATGCTGCTCTTTTCAAATTGAAGCCCTACCAGTACAGCAAACTTAAAGTTTTTGTTTACTTAGTGTCTACAAACAAGAATATTTAACTTGAATTTGAAATGTTACGTTAATGTAAATTGTATTTCGTACGTGTGTTATAAAAAGCCCAACTCAAAACTTCCAATATTACTGTTCTTTGATAACTGTAAGATAAAAAGTAGTTACTGAGATTTGATTTTGAATGTTAAATTTCATGCTCATATGGAAAAGTAAATTGGATTGATATACATTGTTTTACTTTGATTAGCTAGGGCAAGCAGACAACATAAAAAAAAAACAAGCTGAATAAATATTAAGGTAATGAAATTAAACCATTAATTGATAGTCCAATGCTTCCCATGTAAAATTTGGAAATTTTATTTTAAAAGCACTAATGGCTTGTTAGTCTCAAGTTCAAGTAAAAGGGCATTCATTGCATGCCAAAGCCATACCTTATTCTGATTTTTGCACTATACTTGATATATTGACCTCTGCTTTACTTTATTCCCCTTATTACCCAAATATTTCACCTGCACGATACCAGTTATCAGAAAACCACAAAAAAATTAATGCGGCAAACCAGATATTTTACCTTAGCCGTATTTGGCACAACTTTTTGGAATTTTGGATCCTCAATGCTCTTCAACTTTGTATTTATTTGGCTTTTTAACTATTTTGATCTGAGCGTCACTGATGAGTCTTATGTAGACGAAACGCGCGTCTGGCGTATAAAATTATAATCCTGGTACTTTTGATAACAATTTACACCACTGGGTCGATGCCACTGCTGGTGGACGTTTCGTCCCCGAGGGTATCACCAACCCAGTAGTCAGCATTTCGGTGTTGACATGAATATCAATTATATGGTCATTTTTATAAATTTTCTGTTTACAAAACTTTGAATTTTTCGAAATACTAAGGATTTTCTTACCCCAGGAGTAGATTACCTTAGCCGTATTTGGCACAACTTTTTGGAATTTTGGATCCTCAATGCTCTTCAACTTTGTATTTATTTGGCTTTTTAACTATTTTGATCTGAGCGTCACTGATGAGTCTTATGTAGACGAAACGCGCGTCTGGCGTATAAAATTATAATCCTGGTACTTTTGATAACAATTTACACCACTGGGTCGATGCCACTGCTGGTGGACGTTTCGTCCCCGAGGGTATCACCAACCCAGTAGTCAGCATTTCGGTGTTGACATGAATATCAATTATATGGTCATTTTTATAAATTTTCTGTTTTACAAAACTTTGAATTTTTCGAAATACTAAGGATTTTCTTACCCCAGGAGTAGATTACCTTAGCCGTATTTGGCACAACTTTTTGGAATTTTGGATCCTCAATGCTCTTCAACTTTGTATTTATTTGGCTTTTTAACTATTTTGATCTGAGCGTCACTGATGAGTCTAATGTAGACGAAACGCGCGTCTGGCGTATAAAATTATAATCCTGGTACTTTTGATAACAATTTACACCACTGGGTCGATGCCACTGCTGGTGGACGTTTCGTCCCCGAGGGTATCACCAACCCAGTAGTCAGCATTTCGGTGTTGACATGAATATCAATTATATGGTCATTTTTATAAATTTTCTGTTTACAAAACTTTGAATTTTTCGAAATACTAAGGATTTTCTTACCCCAGGAGTAGATTACCTTAGCCGTATTTGGCACAACTTTTTGGAATTTTGGATCCTCAATGCTCTTCAACTTTGTATTTATTTGGCTTTTTAACTATTTTGATCTGAGCGTCACTGATGAGTCTTATGTAGACGAAACGCGCGTCTGGCGTATAAAATTATAATCCTGGTACTTTTGATAACAATTTACACCACTGGGTCGATGCCACTGCTGGTGGACGTTTCGTCCCCGAGGGTATCACCAACCCAGTAGTCAGCATTTCGGTGTTGACATGAATATCAATTATATGGTCATTTTTATAAATTTTCTGTTTACAAAACTTTGAATTTTTCGAAATACTAAGGATTTTCTTACCCCAGGAGTAGATTACCTTAGCCGTATTTGGCACAACTTTTTGGAATTTTGGATCCTCAATGCTCTTCAACTTTGTATTTATTTGGCTTTTTAACTATTTTGATCTGAGCTGTCACTGATGAGTCTTATGTAGACGAAACGCGCGTCTGGCGTATAAAATTATAATCCTGGTACTTTTGATAACAATTATCAACATTCCATTTGACGTTTTCTTGTGAGAAATAATTAACTGACACAAATTGGATCTAACTTATAACATATTACTTACAATATCCGCCGTTCTTGGAATCACTCCATTAACCCTTTACTGTAAGTAAGAAAAAATTTGTAATGCAACTTCACCTTTTCTGAACATACTGCATGCAATTAACATTTTTCACTGTCGACTAAAAGTTTGTGTACGTTTCATCGATTCGCACTTTTCACACAGTGTATTATATTTATATATATCGATATGGCTATGTAAACAACATGAACAATGAGAGATATGTTTATATGTCCATTTTCACTGAAGGACAAATGTATGAACATTGTTTAATTCCAAAATAACAATTAAACTGTTATATAATAACAATAATGTTAATAGGAAATTTAAATTGTTAAATTTAAAATTTACTTTCGGTTTCTCATATTTTTCCTATACACTTTCCAATTACTTCGTTACATGGATTAAAACACTTACATAACACATACGATTTGAAAGCATTCACCTAGTTTAGAAAACAAAAGAATGGCGGTTAAAGCTGCACTCTTTTTCAAAGTTATAATAGTTTCGTGCAGACAACATTACGCACACACTTACCTATGTAAGATGTCTGAACAAAGTTCAAGTTCATTGTATGGAAAGCTGTATGGAACAAAGGATACTATTTCTTGAATGGAAATACTCGTCAACTGTAATTGAAAAGTACATAGTACCGTTCAAAATTATTAAAATAAATCATAAGTATTATTTAATAGAAAACCCGTTCCAAATATTTTGGAATATATAAATGGTTAATCAAATGTAGCAGGAACAATTCTGCCTAAGATTCGGGGATGTGGACCACAGCTAATTCTAGTTTGTAAACTGGTGTGTGCGGAAAACGACTGATGCCAAAAGTGATGCGCTATAATATATCTAACTAAATGAAAACCAAAAACTGAAAACAATATATAATTTAATCAGCAAAGTACAACTGTTATCATGTAAAGCCAAACGCATGTAGAAATGGAGCATTCCATGACTTCAAGTTAACCGTACTAAGGAGGCATGTAGCAAATGCACTAATGTAATCGATGGTTGGAAAGCCTGGCTTTCCTTAATTGGACTGAATGTCAGTCCTCAGAGGATTATACATAATAATCTAAAAGCAGTTCTATAAAATATATAAATTTCTCGCAGAAGGTAATCAAAGGTTTTGCGACGGTGCAAATATTAAACTTTACAATATAAATAAATATCTTTAACCAATGAATCCAAAATACCAATGTATATGCAATTTAACAAACATATACTGAATAAGCATTATGTAAATGCTTAAATATAGAAATATGAAATTTATAGTTTTAATCAAGGGAAATAATTATAACATAATAATCCTAACTGCCACACAAAGAAGGAAAAGCAAGGTTACTGGTAGATATTGCAATATATATTTACTTTGGAATTTTAACTGAATACTAACAACCATAGAAATAGCATGTAATGAAAAATATATCACACAGCCTAGACATTTTTGAGCCAATATACTGTGGTGACTTAACAAATCAATATAACGTACAGATAGTGTGGAACTCCGCGGACAAGAGGCATGGGATGTAATTTTGCTATTTCACTCTTGACCTCCTTTTTTAACAAGAAGCGAAAAGAGAAGGATACATAAAAGTTGCAAGTCATGAAAGTAGTATATTACAAAATTCATGTCAAGTCTAATTAAAACTCTCAAAATAAACTATGAAGATCTATGAAAGTAACATAGTACTATGACCCGTATAACAACTGTATTGTTACTGCAATGCAATGAAAAAGATATCATCGATTAAATATTTACATTACTTGCAGAAACTGGTCTCAACGATCCATATTCCTATCTAAAAAAGTAAAGTTCTCCTCTCATCATCGAATCAATTGCTTATTTTACTTAGACGGTACTCGTCTCCGCTACACACTATATACTTACCATAATTATTTGGTATTGTTGTCAATTAATCTAGTTATAACATTACATGTTCTTTATTTATGAGTGTCTACATTAGGCAAATACTTACCTTAATATTTCTTCTCAGAGATTCAAATACCAACCATTAATCAACAAACTCAGTGCTGAAACATCTTTGTAGATACGTGTCAAATTAGTAATCATCTACATGAAATTTAATAAATCTATTTTGAATATATACCTGCTATAATACTATCATATTTTTCAGTTGACCAACTGACCAATTTTGATGTCGAAGTTTTCATGTCATCATGTTCATGTAATAGGTGAGGCAATTTAGATGAAGGAGATAGAATTCACTGTCACTATCAGGCCACAGCAAACCCGACATCCATTATTACGTGCCCTCCTTACACAAGAGGGCGGCTTGTCCGGATTCAACGTAGAGATACAGAACACCTTACGATATGTGAAGTAGAGGTCTATATTGATACCATAAACAGCCTCAATTAATCAGGTAATCAGAAAAAGTAAATCACCATAATCTTTAAAGTAAGTGTCCTTTTTTATTGTACATCAAGGAAAAATCAAACAATAGTCTGCAGAAATTTGGAATATTGAATCCGTTCAGATGACATGCTCTTTATAAGGAATTGATTTAATTAAACTTTAAAATCTACTATAGACCATTTGTACAAACAGATATAAAAATTATCCTTTCTTTTGCAGTTGCATTAGGCATAAATCCTTCAGTGAATCAAACTGAAAGCTTGATTGATAAATAAACTCCAAAATTTCATATTTGCACCAGACATGAGTTTTGTCTACAAAAACCTCACCAGTGTCACTCAAAACAGATGAATAATATGGATTATGCGACAGATTCATATCAAAAATTTACAGATTCATGTTATGCATTTCCATATTCATATTCCACATTAACAGACTGATATCATAATTTAGAAATACATCTTATACATTCAGAAATGAACGTACTGCAATGAACAATGTATAATCAATATAATCCCCGGCTAAGTATATATCTAGGATTTTCATTGGTTAACGCACGTCCTTACAAAACCCATAGCCCATGGGTGTTGCTAACCCATATCCCCAGACGTTACTAAACATTATCCCTGGGATCTTCACGCAACTTTTCCTTAGTTCCATGATTGCTTCTTGTGAAATATTGAGTTCTGTAGATTATCCATGATGTTTGTAATTAAATATTTGATTCATTCACGATTTTGTCCTATTATGCCGATTATTTACACTTATTTCATTAAATGCATCACTTGACTGCCTCATTTTCAAGGAATGGGACAATGCAAATGACCCGTGTTGACGTCACACCATCTATGATGTAACTCTCACAACATTGAGCGCCAAATTTGATTCAATCCAGTTTCTCTGTGTTTCCGTATCAAAAACGTCTTATATTTGACTACCTGTAGGGTTCTACCATAGGTAGTAGGTAGTACCCTACACCCCGTAAAAAATATGTAAAATTTCCATATTTCAATAAAACTTTTTTAGATAATGAAAAAAAAACGTTGTTTCACGTTACACTTTGTATTTGAATTTCCATAAAACTTGCTCAATTCGGACTGAAACCGGAGATAAATTCGTTATCTACGTTCATATCCGTAGATATGGATATTTTAACATCCTGAAGGACCCCAGTACACCATGAGGAGTAGATAACTTATAATATGCATCACACGTTGGCTAAAAGCTTCAAATACAATTACTTCATAATCACTAACACATTTATATATTTCGACAGTCGGCTATAAAACTGAACATGCTGAACATGGAATTTCTTGCAGGTCTCTGATATGATAACGTGCGTATTTTTTTTTATTTTAACAACATTTTGTTTTCTATTAAAGAACATTCACTGTACAATGATATGCTACATAAAAATCAAAGTGATGGATATCACTCATGGAAAGATTAGATCAGTAGTTTGAATTATTTCATATTAAGGTATGGTTGGGAAAAATGAACATTTATAAAGCATTATTGCATTTACAGCAAGTCTTTAGAAGGAAACTTGCTTTTCCAGTATGAGGATAAAATGAGCTCAAATTAAATAATATGGGTCTCTAAATTTGCACAATTTCATTTAAACTGCAGTTTATATCCAATCGAAATTATGTTGCCGGTTCTGAACATGTTTCAAAAAAACAGAAAAATGCAAAAATTCTTCTAGTAAATGCTACCAACTATCCTTGTAAGACATAAATTTAGACCAACAGCTAAAAGCTTTAAAGTGCCAACAAAAATAATCTAAAAATGTTGTTTAAGTTTTAATGTTTTGTAAGTTGAAACAGAGGTTATATGGCATTGAAGATTAAAAGTTGTAGACTGCCTTTTGATCAAATTTTAAAGTATTTTTCAACACAGGGCATTTTCAATTTTATTTTTCAACGTAAACCAATTAAAAAACTTATTTTATTGAAATGTGGATTCTTTCATGATTGCAAAAATCTATATTTACTTCTAATAAAAATTCAAATGACTAAAATAGGCATAATGATTGATGGGAAATAAACTAATAAACAATGGTTTGTTATAATTAAAAGTTTTAAAATTTTAAAACTGTTTCAAGCAAATTCCTGATAAAAAAAAAGTGCACTAATCTTAATTGTTAATTAATTACAGATGATTATTGGAAATTTATCAAGTAAATTATAGGCCATACTTGAATACCTTTTATATATTCATATTTATATTCATATTTCATTTTTTTAAGATCTTAATTGTTAATCCTTTAATCATTTATCTTTCAGATAGAATTTACAGAATCACTTTATGTAATGTAGATCAAAAGTAATTGGCAATAAATAAATCTATCATTCTTATAAATATCAAACATCTAATATACACATTTGTGTATTTAATTATGAGACCTGTCAAATACTTGTGTATTAAGAATTAGATGCATATAGGAGTGGTCTGTATAATTATGTAAGACTGAGGTTGATAGGTAATGTGGTCAATTTGATTAGCAGTTTAGGAGGTGGGGCATTGTAATTAAAGGTCCACCTTGTCTCTGATTGTTAAGTGATAATGACAGTTGTCAATCATACTAGTTGAATCAATACCCACTTACCTAATCAAAATGTTATTAAAAAAGCCTGTACATCAACACACCTTAATGACATACATTCTTGAATGAACTGCTCCAATAATATATCCATTTTTTTCAGTTTATATGTGTATTTTGTGCACATACACGAGAACCATAGGGAACTATATTTTAGTGTGAATACATTTAGTAACAGTAGCTAACCTGTCCTGTTGTTAGGAAGGGTGGTGCCTAAGTAAAGATTTAGAACAAGTTCTAATCTTTCCAAAAACAGCCTGTACTGCTGCATAATATGGCAAGAACACAAATGTATGTACACTCAAAGGTTAATGTTTGATTGGAACTCTTTTTTTTTTTTTTTTTTTTTTTAACAACAAATATAGTCTTTATTCTAAAGATATCTTGTTACAATTATACTTCACTGTCCAAGCGCAAGTGGAGTATTCCTGTGAAAAAACTTCTGAGTTGCCAGGAACATACTCAGAATATAATAAACAATATTACATAAACTATTACAATATTTTCAACTTATTCTATTAAATCAATTTCTTCAAATTTATGAAAAATACATTTTGAGAAATTATTTTGCTTTCCTTCATAACCCTTCTTAATTCCTTTATAAACAGTTCATACACATCTATATATTTCAATTCCAATTTCATTTTTTTTCAAGTTTGATTGGAACTCAGTCATCTTTATTCCCAGACATCAACAAAAATGTACTTTCCATTCAATAGAACATCGAGTGGTGACCAAATCTATATCCACTTTAAAGTGATAAAATTCAAGCAAAGACACTTTTTTTTAACTTGAGTAATTTATTACACCTAGTATACATGGTATATAAACATTATAACTAATAGAACAAAAATAACATTTTCTAAACAAATAATATTTGTAAAATGATGAATACTTAAACACGGAAAGCATAGTTTCCGGATGTTATCATAATTTTGTTTCTCGAATGAATTGGTTTATTCTTACAATTTTATACATTGATGTGATATGTTGAATATTCCCTCACAGATCTATCGCTAATTAAACCTTTTAAGCTACTATATTTACCTCGTCCATTTTCCATTTCGTAGATAATTTATTCAGAGATTCAGACATCAAATGTTGCTAGCTCCACACTTGAAACTTTGGCATACTTTTATTGTCATTGTTTCATGTAGATATTGTTTTACAATCGAGCAGCTACTTGAAAAATGTAAAATCACAAAAATACTGAACTCCTAGGAAAATTGGAAACGCAAATTCCCTAATCAAAATGCGAAATCAAAAGCTGAAACACATCAAACGAATGGATAACAACTGCCATACTCCTGCCTTGTTACAGGCATTTTCTTATGTAAATAATTGAGGATTAAACCTTGTTTTAATAGCTAACTAAACCTCTCACTTATATGACAGTCGAATACAATGCCATTAAATTGACAACGGTGTATGAACAATACAAACAGACATAAGAAAAAAATGGCAAAAATAGTTACCACGGTTTTAATTTTTGCAATAATATATATATATATCATTTGACAAAAGATGATTATTTTAGTCAACGAATTTTATTTATCCATCATTATATCTATTAAATAAATTCGGTTTTGCTTTAATGTAACGGTTTATATTTTATATAGATATATGAAAGTGTTGTATGAGTGCCAATGAGATAACTCTCTCATTAAAGCCACAATTTGCAAAAATAAACTATTGTATTTCAAAGTACGACCTTCAACACAGAGTCATAAAGGGCCCCAAAAAATTACTTAATGTAAAACCAATCAAACGGGAAAACAACGGTATAATCTATATAAAAAAAAACGAGAAACGAGAAACACTTATCAACAACATCAACAAAGTTTACGACAATAAAAAAACATCAGATTTCTGACTTAAGACCAGTGCAAACAATTGTAGCGGGTTTAAACGTTTTAAACGTTACCAACCGCCGCCCTTATCTAAAACAATTGCGTGATATTACATATTGAAAACGACACACTATAAAATATCAATTGAAGTGGCTTTACACAACCAAAAGAAACATAAACACACAATAGAACATACACTGAACGAATAAATTTGCTATATGACATAATGGAAATACGAAATCAATAAAATAAAGGGTTATAATTATGCTAACAATTTCAGAAAAAAAACCAAAAAAAACGTCAAATAGAATAATGTAAACAGGTAAATGAATATGATGTTGTTGTAAAGTATCCAGTATAAATGGAGAACGGAAATATTGTTTACAAACTTAATGACTTTGTTGTTCATAGTTCATAGAACAGAAGAGAAAATGCATAGCTAGTGTTAATAAAATGCTCCTCATACGATGGCAGAGGTCGAACCCTGAACAGTTGGGGCAAGTATAGACAAAACATTCAAGCTTGATACAGCTCTGAATTTGGATTGTGATTACATAGTTGACACAGCAAAGGATTTTGACACAGAATGAATGTGATCTAAAAAGTTAAAAAGTTTAAATTGAACATTTACCTTTTATGTTCAAATATCCTAAATACATGGTTCTATTCAGCATATCTAAGAACCCCAAGAATTCAATTTTCTATGAAATCAAATAAATTCAATTTTGGAACCTTTAGACCTCAATGTGGACCAATTTGATAACTGGGACCAAATATAAAAAATCTAAATACATGGTTAGATTGAGCATATAAAAGAACACCATATGTTCAATTTTTGTTGAAATCAAACGAAATAATTTTGGACCCCGATTTGGACAACTTGAAAACTGGGCCCATAATCAAAAATCTAGTACATGTTAAGAATCAGCATATCAAAGAAACCTAAGAATTCATTTTTTGTTAAAATCAAACTAAGTTTAATTTGGACCCTTTGGATCTTACTGTAGACCAATTTGAAAACAACTAAGTATTAAAAATCTAAATACAAGGTTAGACTCGGCATATCAAAGATCCCTTTGACATATATTCTAAAGAAATAATGAAGAACGTTTTCAAAGAACGAAATCTTCATCTAAACTACAGTACACACAGAGAGGATGTAATCTCATACTCCCTACACTGTGTAAAAACTTGGTGTCACACCAGGAAACTCCAGCAACTTTCTCCAAGTCTTGGGAGGAAATTGGGAGAAACTTGGAGTGATCCCTCCCTAAAACTCCTGAATTGTTTATTACCTTGGTGTGGTTTCTCCCAACACCATGATTTTTATTGCTATGTTTACCTTTGAAGAGTGCCAGTAGTTGATGACTACAATAAACATTTCTTGTGTTTCCTGTCATTAAATGGCAGTCACAAAAATGATGAAAAGTGTGAGATTTGTTAAATTTAAGAATCCTGCACAACTTATTTAAAAATATTTATTCAAAATATATTCAGCATTTGTTCTGACATTGTCTGACAGTGTTGGTTTTTCATACCTAAGGAACATAATTAAAAACAAACAAAAAACATCTTTAAGTGGAGTATAATTAAAAGAAAATAAAGACACATATTTTAATTGAATTTATTGATTTTTTTTTTTATAAATTTAAATGATAAATGAAGATTATATCAGTATATGAAATATAATATGTATAAAATTTATCTAGGTTATTTTATTTTATTCATTTTTTTTGTATCATTAATTTTATTTTTTATGCATAAACCATGTATATATAGATTCTTACATTGATACCAGTGGATTATCGGATTTATCCAATCGAGATAGTTAAATTATCAATTTTAAAGTCCGAGCCGCCTCGGCGAGGTAAATTATCAATTTTAAAGTCCGAGCCGCCTCGGCGAGGACTTTAAAATTTATAATTTAACTATCGAGATTGGATAAATTCGATAATCCACTAGTAACTATGTAAGAATCTGTTTCTCTAATGATTAAAAAGACATTTTCTTTTTTTGTTAACCGAAAATCCCCTTCGAGTGCCTTTCACATTGCACGAAGTTGTCAATTTCATTAACACCTGTTGTCAAATTTTGCTTCATCCAGTTAGCTAAAAAGGTCATGACCCTTAAAATCATCCAATGATCTTTTGAGATCACCAGCAAACACACGTTGATTAATTTTTTTTATACAATGGGTTCGAAAAGGGATAACTTTCCATAGAATTAGAGAAATATTAATATCTATATGTTTAAAATGATATTAAACAACTTATTGTAAATATCAAGTTGTCATTCTTAATAATGAGATTTTGAAAGAATGTAAATAATTTTCTAATCTAAAAATACTTTTGTACATAATTTTTTTAAATCATTTCATTAACTTTTTTATAGCTTTCAGAAATAAAACTAAATAGGAAATGGTTGAAACAGGAAGAAGTGAGAGAATAGTTGACATGTAATTATATGTCACTGTCAGACCATGTAGTCATGCTTTGTTGATTTTTATTACTTTTACCTGCAATCAACAGGTCATAAAACCCTCCCAGATGGGAGTAATTATATACTTGGTGTTTTTTTGGAGGGAAAATCTGTGTTTCACAGTGTGACACTGTGTTACACCAGAATCAGTGTTGGGAGTATGAGATTACATCCTCTCTGTGTGTACTGTACATGTAGGAATACAATATCGTCGCGAAGTTAAGACGTTTGCCAATTATACGAAAATGTCTATAATAAAAGAAAGTAAAGTAATTTACAACAATCCCCAATAATTCAATTTTTGGTGAAATCAAACAAAGTTTAATTTTGGCCCCTTTTGGCCCATAATATCTAAACTGCAAAAATCAATCCCAACCTTCCTTTTGCGGTCAAAAACCTTGTGTTTAAATTTCATAGATTTCTATGTACTTCAACTAAAGTTATTGTGCGAAATCCAAAAAGAAAATGCTCATTTGTGCCCTTTTTTACCCCTTATTCCTAAACTGTTGAGACCAAATCTCAAAAAATCAATCCTAACCTTCCTTTTGTGATCATAAACTTTGCGTTTAAATTTCATAAATTTTTGTTCACTTATACTTAAGTTTTTGTGCGAAAACCAAATGTCTTCGGACGACGACGACGTGATACCAATATCATGAAAATACGATCACCAAAAACATGTTTGAGGTCGTATAAAAAAATATCTTCATACTTATATTTATATTTAATTGTGTATCTTATACTGCTAGCTTTCATAAAATTAAACCTTTTTCTTTATTTTATTGCTTGAATTTTTAGGTTTTCACCAGATATTGCATATTTATCAAAATATGAAAGAAAAACAAAGGAAATAGGGTATGATGGTTTATGAGAAAACTATCCTTAACATGTAAAAGAACTCAATCAATATTAATTCGATCAGAACTCTCACAATGGTCGACTCGAATTACGTGTTGTTGCGAAACATAAGTAAAAACTCATACACAAAAATCTGGACATGAAAAATATTTCATATAAACACTCTCTACAACAAAAAAAGAGGGGACACGAGTACAAATAATAAATATAATAATACTGAGATAAGAATTCATTGAACACAAACTGAACTGACTTTATTAACTTTAAGATCATGTAATTTGATTTCCGTTGGGAGTTTTTCACACTGGCAATCGTACCTCGAATATTCACTTGCTGGTAAGATATCACCAGTGACTATACTATCAGTTACTTAACTTAAAAGAAAAGAAATTTGTGGTATTCTTTAATTTTACTTTCTGACCTTTAAATTTTGGTAACTATGTTGAACGCATATACCCCTTCGAGTTTGGCGGATTCAACAAATACAGTTAAGTCTGCCTCATATCTTGAATCACACCAGGAGTTTATTAACGGTTGAAAACAAGACTTTACGACAAAAAGGATGAGTTCAGCAGTGCATGCATAGGGAGAACACATATCCAGTTGAAACGATTTTCTAGGGCTTGTATTTCCTATCATGATTTTTCTGCTCACAAAGAAGCTTTTAAACCAAGTTTCCAAGTGGTGAAGTTTAAATAGTTTTGGTGGGGTTAGTGTTGCTCAGTCTTTGGTTTTTTTTATGTTGTGTGTGTTTACTGTTGTTTGTCTGTTTTTCTTCACTTTGAGACATGGCGAATATAATTTCATGAATTCTAAGAAAAAAATCATGAGGTTCAATCTCGCTTGTAATTTAACTTTTAAATCTGTGTCCTTTTCACACAAGTTGTCTCTTTTCACTTAAAGATTTTTCCTTGATTGAATTTTTTACCACCAAAATATCCCTCCCAATTCCAGTATTCTTCTACCATTTTCTTTGTCTCGATCTTAATCTGCTGTTGTTGGATCCAATTTTTTCCATTCATAGTTTTCATAGTAAATCTGCCAGTCAGGAGATAGCTCAAATGCTAATTTGGGTCCTTTCCAGAACCATACACCTGCTATACTGTTTTTGTTATCTTTTCCAAATATACACATACTTCCAAAAGCGTTCTTCCTCAGTTTTTCCACTCGTTGAAAGAATCCTCCTACTAAATTGCAGGTCATGAAAATTTTAGTCAGTTCTGAGTTATACTTGTATTCACAATACCATATAGAATAATTGTCTTTTTCAAAATTGTTCCAAAAATATGGAAGTGCAACTTTTAATGTGTCCTTATTTGAATATACACGTTTAAATTCATCCATATTGAATTTTCCTGCAGGAAATAGAGCAAACGGATCTTTATCAAACCCAAGGGTACGATGGGTTGGTTCTGCCATAATCTGGGCCTGCTGAAACTTCAACGGTTTGTATAGAATTTGACATGGTTCAATAACATTCTCTAACAATGATCCAAAACATTTCATCTTTACATTTTTGTATTCGGCTAAAGATATATCGACTTCTTGTGAACTGGAAATCATCTGCTGAACTTTGTCTGCTGCGGTTTGTACATCAGATACTTGTTCATGCAAAGCTATAAATAAATGATTATTCGAGCCACAATCTTTCACAACCTCTATTTCATTTTCCTTTGATTTTAAGATCTCCATCATCTGTGATATTTCTTCCTTTTGTTTGTTGATTCCAGTTTCATGTTTTAGTTGGAAGGACGAAAGTGTGGAGTGAAGATCAAGTTCAAGTGTATCTATTTGTTTCAATAATTGGACTTTTAATTCACTTATCCGATTGGTTATTGCTAATTTAGACTTTGCAAGTAATTCTAAATTCAACTGCCTGTTATCGTTGAATTTATTCAATATTGCAAGAAGGTGTTTAATTTCCTGTATAACATCGGTATAAAGTGCAGACGTTTTCACATTTTTAGAAGCAAACTCTAATGGTAGAATATTTTGACATGTCCTATGATCATTGGGAATGCATGCTCTACAGCAAATGATATCATGATCTGTGCAAAAATAATCCAGGAGTAATTCCGTATGGATTTGGCAGCGATTGGAATCTTATTATCGACAGACGACAAATCTATCACGTGATGTGATTTGAATGCTTTGAACCGGTCATGTGATTCAGTGCAGCTGGAACATAGTCTTTCTTCACAATCGGAACAAAACTTGGTTGCCTTTAACGTGTTATTTTCTGCAAAACATGGACCACATACACTAGCTGTAGCCATTTCAATATTCTGAAAAAAAGTATACCACCATGAAAATTGTAAAAAAAAAAGTATAAGACAGGTAAAAAACTTGTGTGCACTATGTTTAATTAAAGGAAATTGATGTCAGCTATAACTAAGTGGTCGACACAGGAAGCAACCAGATGCTCAGCAGGGCGCAGCTTTATACGACGGCAGAGGTTGAACCCTGAACAGTTGGGGCAAGTATGGACACAACATGCAAGATTGATACAGCTCTGAATTTTGATTGTGATTAAATAGTTGACACAGCAAAGGTTTCTGACACAGAATGAATGTGGTCTAATGAACTTTAAAAAAATTGCATTTGAGCAGTACACTATGCTGTTGAATATTAATCCTCTAAAAAAAATATTTGAAGAAAAATTCTTTTTAGTTTCTTACAGAGTTGGCAACAATAACTACTCATTTAAATACATCATACAATATTAAAATATAAAATAAAATACATTATACAGTCATGGTTAAAATAATATATATATTTATTAATAGTATCGGAAGCACATGTCTGTGTTTGTTTATGTTCAACACGTGTTGATGAGCACATGGTTTCATACCTGGTTTGTTATTGTATGATTTGATTGGCTATTGTATGTCGCAATGCAGGTATCCTACCCGTTTGTACGAGGGTATGATGGTGATTCTCGTGCAGAATCTTGTTGTAAATGATATATATTTTTATAACCAGTTATTCGACGTTTTGCCTTTTCCGAGTAGTATACCTTCCGTTTCGTTATACATATCCCCATCCCACCCAACCCCACCCATTTGATAGATTTGAGTTAGACAGTTTAATGATGTTACTAGATAAATTGTAATAATAATGTATTAATTGTGTATTGTAGATTGTCGTAGATTTTGATTTTTAGTTGGATGGAGTCCCGATACGGACTTTGGTGTATTGAGGAAACTTGTATGATTTTCTTGTATGGGTTATTAGATGCATATTAACATTTGAATGAATATTGAAATATGAATACTAGTATATGAAATGGTTTGTTGATGCTTGGAGGAAATATAATAAAGTATTTAAGTGTGCTTCTCACAAGGAGAGCTCATTCCTATAGTATACATGTGTTGAGTTTTATTGACTAAATAATTTATGTTCGGTTAAGCTTGGCGAATTAGAACATAAAAATTAATAGTAACTTCTAAAAATAAATTTACAGCTAATATCTCAAGACAATCATCATTCTTTAATACATAATTTTCAAGCAGTGTAAGGGAGGTAATCAAGTAAGCAAACATATATATAACAGTTTTCTTTTAATGTTAATTCGATTACCTCTCTTACACTGCATTTAAATTGTCTAAATTGTCCATTAACCAGAAAAAACAAACTTGTTTCCCCTTTTTTGCCCCTAAGTGCTAAATGATTCGAGCCATAACCCCCCCCCATAACCATCCATTTGTAGTATGGAAACTTATGGAAAGTTATTGACTGAAAACTATAAAAATTCTTATTTGGGCCCCTTTTTTGGCCCCTCATTTCTAAACCTTGAGAATCATAACCACCAAAAAATCAATCCCAACCTTCCTTTTGTGGTTATAAACATTGTGTTAAAATTTTATTGATTTCTATATATATACTTATACTAACGTTATTATACGGAAACCATCTGTCTCCCTTTAGTTTAAATGTTTAATGTTATATTTGTAATTCTCATCGGATTTTGTCAAATGTGTTGACGTCTTTTCTATTATATTTATGTGTTATGGTAAAGAAAATTAATCACCGCCTTCATTTATTAGATTCGATTTTGTTCAACGTAATCAGTAAGATATTTTACGTTTGAAGTTAGGTTCAAAACAAACCGGACATAGCTTTATAATATAGTTAATTGCTATCTTAGTTTGCTATTAATAAGTATTGAAATGTGCATTGTTATTAAATGCAATATCAGTATTTAGTTCAAATATAATCTTAAATCAGTCCTAATTCTATCTTATTCATTCTAATGTGACGTCATTTTTCATTTTTCATTTTTTGATGATCTGTTTTACAAATTCAAATGGCGTCATTTTTTGGTCATTTTTTTAGTTTCTAATATGACGTCACTTGGCGTTGAGGTTTAAACTTATTCGGATGTGTCTACTTTTTGTGTTGCAAATGTTTATGTAATGTATTTCAGTTGTTTCCTGTAATTAGTTAATACTTCAGTTTTATCATGTACATCTTTTGTATAGTCATTTTATAAAATTTACTGTTTGAAAAGTATAAATTATTCTAAATAATAGGGATGTTCTGGTAACTAACAGAAAACCCTTGCTGTTTTTGGCACTACTTTTTTATCTTTTGGTCCTCGATGCTGTTCAACTTTGTACTTGTTTCGGCTTTCAAACTTTTGTATCTGGGCGTCACTAGTAGGTCTTGTGTGGACAAAATGCACTTCTGGCGTATTAAAATTTTGAACTTGTTGCCTTTTGTTGGTTATTGTTCGTGTGATTCTTTGTCAATTGTGTTCTCCAATTTATTTATATTGTAGTCCTGTGGTGTTGTGTTGTCATTTTGATGTTATATTTCACGTGGCCATAAAAGTGCGAGGTTTGGCATGCCACAAAACCAGGTTCAACCCACCATTTTGTCCTTAAAAAATGGCCTGTACCAAGTCAGGAATATGGCCATTGTTATATTATAGTTCGTTTCTGTGTGTGTTACATTTTAACGTTGTGTCATTTGTTTTCTCTTATTTTTGAGTGTAAATTCACATTGCGATAAGACGTGTCACGGTACTTGTCTATCCCAAATTCATGTATTTGGTTTTGATGTTATATTTGTTATTCTCGTGGGATTTTGTCTGATGCTCGGTCCGTTTCTGTGTGTGTTACATTTTAGTGTTATGTCGTTGTTCTCCTCTTATATTTAATGCATTTCCCTCGGTTTTAGTTTGTTACCCCGATTTTGTTTTTTGTCCATGGATTTATGAGAGTTTTGAACAGCCGTATACTACTGCTGCCTTTATTCGGACGACGCTGGCGACGACACTACGACAACGTGATATCAATATACGACCAAAAAAATAATTTTTGCGGTGGAATAAAAACGGAAATGAGATACGGTTGTCATTAACTCCATTAGGCTAAAAAAAATATGTCTGTTTCCTGCTGCCAAGTCAAATGAAACAGGGTCGGTAGGTCGAGATTATTTTATTTTTTTAAAATATTTTTTGCTTTCCCTGTCAGATTTGCAGTCGGTTCAATGTCATGTTTAATTAGGGTTCTGTACCCCAAATTGAGTTAATCTCTTTAAGAAGCTATAATTGACTTCTCTTCCCAGTGCCGACATTTTTTAAACCTTAATTGTAGCACATTTGTGCTTTAACTGGACCCCTGCTGTTGTTTCAATCTTATCTACACAAAGTCGAAGTATCAATCAGCGGGTGGCCAGTTAAATTTGTGCTGGGAGCAGCCATTTTTTATTGTTTGGACATAGTAAGATACGAATCTGGATCGGACCGGAAACAAATTTTTCCGGACCGGAAACGATTTTTTTTCTCCCAAATTTAAAGAACAAATTCTAGGGTCAGGGTTTTTGAGTCACGGTCGGTCGGGAACAGGAAGCTGGCATATATTTTGTTTTGGCCTTAGCACAGTATGTCAAATTTGGGAATAATGCATAGCAACAATTTGAAAATTCCCCTACAAAATAACATGAATAATGAATTAAGTCATCTCTCCTAAAAGATAAATAGTTGCAATTGTTTAAAGAGAAACTATTTGTTATTCCCTCTTATAGGAACATATTATAGTTCTAGGTCGATGTCACTGCCTGTCGGTGTGTCGTTAACTTATGAATGGTATCATCACCCCATTATCCGGGACTATGACATGGAATATAATTGATTTATCTATTAATCTGTAAAAATTACTGGTCAATTCGAAACATTGTCTGATTTTTACTAATTTCGATGTACGGATTGCCGAAGTCTCAATTGGTACAATTTTCTTTTATATTTTTGTTTTGTGCGTCTAGCACTTAGATGTCGGTTACATGGAAATGTGTTTCCCTTTTTTTAAATCTATATACCTATATATACAAATATTGTTTGGAGAGGTTTTATAAAAACAAAATGTGTCGGACTTTAGAATGCTCCAAAAAACACTTACTGGATATGTAGAAACTGTCATTGTAAATAAAAATAAATAAAGAAATTGTATGTAATAATTGTATGTATTGTAAATATAAAATAAAATTTAACAATAATATTTTTATTATTGTTACATTTCCATGTAACCGTAGCCACTGCCCAGTGCCTTATTTAATTCAATACAAAACAAATAAGTATGAAATATAAATCAGCGTGATATAATTCATATATGTTATAAATATGACCAAATCAATGATATGCCATATCAACGTACTCGGTATTAGGGCTTCCTATGATGAGTTTCTTTCCTACTGGGCTCGTGATACCCACGAGGGGATAATCCACCATAAATGGTGTAGACCACTAGTTGTAAAACCTTATCGGTGATTTGTATGCCAGATGCGTATTTCACATAAAAAGACTCATTAGCCATGTTCGAATCAAATAAATAAAAACACTAAATAAACATGATAAAGTGGGAAGTTGAAGAGCATTGAGATCCCAAAACTGTCAAAGGTTTTGACAAATACAGGAGGGTAATTTATTTCTTGTGAATAAAAGTGGTGCTTAAAAGTGGCGTTCACAATTAAAATGACAAAAAAATATAATAAAAATTAAAAAAAATTCAAGTAATAAAACTTAAATCGACTCGCAGTTTACATACAGTGAAATGATACGCTTATATAAAGTGTGGGAGATCATGCTTTAACAGTTTAGATTAGTTTACATAATACCTATTTTCATCTACGTATTAATTTATATTAAATTCTCGATTTAAAAAGTTGCATGATAATATAATCATGACAATTACAAGAATGCTATTTGGTAAATGGGAATGGTTAAATTCAATATTACTTTCGGTTTCAACTGTGTCAACCCCCATGACCCATGCCTCAAAAAGTTTTAAATGATTATAATCAACAGCAAACACCCCAAAACAAAATCGAAAACCTACACCATTTTAGAAGAAAAAAATACCGACAGTGTTATGCTGTAAAGGTTTATATGATAGTTTATAGACAAAAACACATAGTGCACACTTACCCAATCAAAAATGTCTGAACGAGGTTATGTTCCACACATGTATGGAGAGCCGTTTGAAACAAAGTATAGAATATATATATTTCTCAATTCAAATACAGGTTAACATATCGACTCTGTACTACTGTATCTGTGGCTTTCAATTGTTCTGAGTGTTTGTGATGTAGATAAATACAGAAAAGTGATTTGAAACATTTAATTATCATATTATGATTGTTTTATACATTTATCAAATTTGATAATTAATTAGGCGGTTGGTTTTTCTCAATTGGGTTGTTTCATAAAACTTATATCAGAGCCTTTTATAGCCGGTAAAGGTTTTTCTCCATTGTTGACGGCTGTACGGTTGTCTATAACGTGACGGTACCCAAATTGCACCTATTTTGACAGTTTTTACACCTACGTTTTTTTATGATCAAGAAAAAAATATCCAAACTGTGTTTATTTTGAAGCCCTATCCTTTTTTATTGTATAGGTACACCAATTTATTTTTTAATCCATATTGAGTCATAAAAAAATGGGTTTGAATCAACCTCCAAACCTTCCATGACTCTGTAATGAGGAGTACCCAAATTGCATCCATGCTTAAATTCACATCGTCAAAAGTCTAATAACCGAGCTTTTGTTTAATTTCTTCAAATATTTTGAATAATTGGATATTAGTCCATGCTCACTTTTCATATTTTTCGAAATGTATACTCATAACATATTGTATTTGCTAATTTTAAAAAGATGACGTTTTGATGACGTCGCATGGTGACGTTTTCGTACATTTTGCTTTTTCAGTAAACAGTCCATCTGTTGATGAATACTGTGAACATTTTGTGTAAATCTAAATATGTTTACCTATGTTGAAAGACGTGCATAGTATCAAATCATAAAAATACAAATTGTTTAGTCTCTAGGAAATCTTGTAAGAATACCATTGCTATTTTTTCTAAATAGGTGCAATTTGGGTACTCGGTGCAATTTGGGTACCCTTACGTTAATTATTTACATCCACTTTATTTGAACTTTGGTGGATACGTGTAGTTCTCACATGTAGGCATTGACAACCTTACCATATTTCCAAATTAATATATTAAAATGTAAAAGTGAGGCATGTGAGAAGATACCAAAGAGACATTCAAATTCACAATTCAGGAATTGAAACTGACAATGCCATGGCAAATCAAGAGTAACGACTAAAAGACAAACAACATTATATAAAGCAAAAAATATAATTAACTGCTACACTGATTGCCGCTGAATATGACCGCAGATGCTCAACCATTAACAGTTGTGGCAAAAATAGACACAATATTCAAGCTTGATACAGGTCTGAATATAGATTGTAATTAAATATGACACATTATAGGTTCCTGACACAGAAAAATTGTACTAGCTTGAAACTGGTTATATGATTTAAACTTAGGGAGCTACCATTTGATTTTTATGGGGGGGCTAGGATGAAATTTGAAAAAAATAGGCAGGACAGGAGTTTTGAGTAAAAAAAAGGCAGGATGAGACACTTTGCAAAAAAAAAAAGGCAGGATGACAATTTAGGTAAAAAAAGTCAGGATAAACTAATAAAAAAAAAAGGCAGGACCGAATAGAGTGAAAAATAAAAAGGCAGGACAGAGATTACAACTAAAAAAAAATGCAGGACAAAAATTTTCATCCTAGCCCCCCCATAAAAATCAAATGGTAGCTCCCTTATATTCAATTGAAGATTTTTTGCTTTTCTGCAATACACTATGCTGTTTTGCAATACTTAGTGAATCTGTTTTCAGACTATAAACAAAGAATTAGCCAAAAAATTGTGACCCCAATTTTTTTTCTCTTAGAAAATAGACAATTTCTTAAACTTTGAGGGGAAAAAAATTTAACCCTCCCCCTCTTTCCCCCAAAAAATATATTTGTTTTGCCCCAATCCTTTATTTCCAAAAAAAAAAAATACTGAAGAAATTTTCTTTTTAATTTCTTATTATATTTGAGGGATAAACCCCCCCCCCCCCACACACACACACAAATTTTTTTTAGGCAATTACCCCAAATATGAATCCAAATCTTCTACTTGTTGGACAATTTAGAGCATCCAAAGTTTGGCCTAAAACTAGAAAAAAACTTGTTTTAGGCCCCTTCTTCCTAAACGGTTTAAATCACCGCGATATAGCCTTTTTGTGCTAATGCAGCGTAAAGCAAACTAACGATAAATGAATGTTGGTGACCTTCTGCTGTGTTTTTTTTTTTGTTTTTTTTTTCTTTGTTTTTTTTTTCTATGGTCGGGTTGTTGTCTCTTTGGCACATTCCCCATTTCCATTCTCAATTTTAACAATCAATCTAAACGGTTGGGACCATCACCCATAAAAATAATACCAACCTTCCTTTTGTGATATTGAACCTTATGTTTATATTTCATAGAGATCCATACATTTAAATAAAGTTATTGTCCCAAGACCAACTGAGTCTACAGATTACGATATCATAGCATTTTACAAAACAAAACAAAAAATTTGCAGTTAATATAAAAATAAAAACTGAGCAGAACAATCCCATTAATAACTGTGTGATCTCTGGTGCTCCAGAAGGGTAAGCAGATCCTGATCCTGTAATTATTTAATGCATAATATCACAATTTAAGTAGAAATCTAGCCAAAATGGTATAATAGAATTCCACTACTTTCCTACCACTTACACACATATTCCAAGTGAATTTGATGAAGCCAAGGTGTAAAAAAACTTGACAAAAGTTATCAAGGATTTGTACTTCATTTTGTGGCCTTCAATTTTGAACAAATAAATCTATGCCTGTTTGTTAACTGCATTTATTATAGCGATTTTGTCATTTTAAACTTAAATGTGATTTTAATTTTTACAATTTTGAGAAAAATCCTGCTTAACTCAGATAAAATATTACAAATTGCGAGTTTTAATTATTGCATTTACATCTCTGTCGCATTATTTGCAAAACGTCACAGTAATTTCTTAATTTACAGTACACTGTACATCAGATCTTGAACTGAATAATTATTTCAACTGCTTTAAATTATCTACATTGAATTGTCATATATGGCTTTCCTACTTCACCAGTCATGACTTATAACTAGCAACATGGCAGGTGCCTTGCAAAAAGCAGGAACTTATCATCCTTTTGAAATACCAGTGTCAGCCTCTAGGTTTCTGGGATTTGAGCTGTTCATTGAAGTGTGTCTATTTAGTTTTTTGTGTTATAACGTTGGTTGTCTCTGTCGTTTTTGGGATTCTCATTTTTGTACTTTTTGGCACTTTGTATATACATTTTGTAAATGAGATGTGGAATGAGTGCCAATGACACAGTTCTCATTCCATGTCATAATGTATTTTAAAGTTAACAATTACAGGTCAAAGTACAGCCTGGGTTTTTGTCCAGCCCAAACAACAAGCTATAAAAGACCCCAAAATGATTAGTGTAAAACAATTCAAACAGGAAAACCAATGTTTTAATCTATATAGGAACGAGAAAAAAAATCACACCAATAAAATTACACAATCACTTTTCTGGATGCTGGAAGCTGGATTCCGTGGAATATCAAAATAAATTTTTATTTTTATTTTAGAAAAAATATGTGCAGGCAGGGTCTAATAAGGAATTAAGTTTGTGTGTCCTTATGACAATTATGGTGATATATAAACATTTCACCAAGGTTTCATAAAAATTATTTGAAGCATTTTTGAGTTATAGTCAGAAAACTGGAAAATCTCAGTTTTTTTTATGAATAAAATTCCAAAACTCAAAAAACCTAATTTCTAAAAAAGGAGTAGGGGCATTAAGGCCTGGTTTTGGCCCAAGAAAATAAAATGTTTGATAACTTTTTCAAATTGGCACATAATCTTTAGAAATGCATAGGGTCAAGGAATATAAATGAAAAACATTAAGATTCTTATGTGATGACGTCACAATTACGTCATAATATGTACTGTTTTCACAAAAACAATGAAAATTCAGAATTTATGCAGTTTTCTATCTTTATTTCTGTTGTGGAAACATCGTGCGCAGCCAAGAAACAACAAAATAATTTAATTGAAGCTTTATTATTACTATTGACAAAATCTCACGAAATATAAAGTTGTTTCTTGGGTGCGCACATACTTTTCCAATCGAAAATATACTTAAAAATTTGATGAAAAACAAGGAAAAACACAAAATTTTACAAAATATGCAAATTAAGGCATGATTTGTTGCCATGGTAACTTGTTCAATGTCCAAAATTATTTAGTTTTTCTGAATACCTTCTACCTGAGATACTTTTCAGTAATTTTAAAATATGTATGATAACTTTTAAATTTGCAGTAAAATTTGGGCCAAATAAGGGCCTTATTGCCCCTACTCCTTTGTAAGGAACCCAGTGTCTCGCCTTCTTTTGTTGTTAATTGAAGGCTCAACAAAAATAAGGAAAAAAATCAATAAAAGTATTACTCTTGATACTAACTTTTGATTGTAAGAAGCTTCTGTCCAAGTTTGGTAAAAATCCAGGATAGTTTATGAATTTAATAAATGTTTAGAAACTTTAACTATAATTGCATGTAATGTGAATTGAAGTCCATTTAGTCCATTTATAAGTAAAATACAGATACACAGGTACCAAATTTTAACAAAATTTCCTTCAAGATACTAGCTTTTGATAAATAAACTTCTATCCAAGTTTGGAACAAATCCAAAATAGTATAAGAAAGTTATTAAAATTTTAAAACCTTTAACCTCAGAGTGAATGTGTTGTTTCCTGGCAGAAAATCTAATAGATATAGGAAGATGTGGTGTGAGTGCCAATGAGACAACTCTCCATACAAATAACAATTTAAAAAGTAAACCATTATAGGTTAAAGTACGGCCTTCAACACGGAGCTAAGTCCATATAAAAGTAAAATACAGAAAAAATGGAGGATAATACCAACCAAAATAACAAACTGGTGAGTACTGTTTGTCAACAGGGTTAGGGCATCCTGCTGTGCATGCATGTTAGTGGTTCTGTTAATTTATGTATCATTGTCATTTTGCTTAGTTTCTTTAATTTGTTACCTACTCGACATCAGACTCAGACTCCCTTTTAACTGAGTTTTACTGTGCTTATTGCTATGTGTTTCTTTATTCTACATTGGCTAAAGGTATAGGGGGGGTTAAGATCTCACAAAACATGTTTAACTCAGTCGCATTTTTGCGCCTGTCCCAGGTTAGGAGCCTCTGGCCTTTGTAAACCTTGTATGTTTCTTAATTTTAGTTCATTTATATGTTTGCAAGTCAAGTGTGGTGTTAAATTTTTATTTAGGGACCAGCTGAGGTCCACCCCCTGGGTGTGGAAATTTCTCTCTGCATTAAAGACCCATTGTGGACTTGGGCAGTTGTCTGCTCTTTGGTCAGGTTGATGTCTCTTTGACATATTCCCCATTTCCATTCTCAATTTTATTATCCGCCATGAATGTGAATAAAGAAAAGGACGCAATTGGTAAATTTAACAGCAGAAGACTATTCTAAGATCTACAGATCAAACATGGTCAGCACAAAAGCATGTGTCTGTGAGTTGAAACACTCACACTGTATCAACAACCAAACTATGATGGCAGCCGTTAAGTATTTGAAGTGTCAATTTCAGTTGTTGTTCATCATAGTCCCGCTTGAGCACTTTTTGTGCTATAAACACACACATTTAAAAAAAATACTGATTTCACTTTAAACAACACATTTTACCTATTAATATCATCTCAAACACTTTATATAAATTCAAACACTAACTTAAATGGTTTTTATTTTGAAAGTCTAGCACTTCTGAATGTTTTATTTTTGTCATTCTATAATGACACAAAATAGCACTTTAACAACACTGAATCACCCATCCTCCAATTTCGTGAAACTATGATTACCATGGCAATGGTTCCTGTTCAACAGCTGTCTGATTGGCCAGTCATTTTTCCGTATTTGTTTTGATCTTGTCAAATAAGGTTAAATTTGATCCATGATTTCCAAATCACTACCGGTATATTGTCATTTTTCAATTGTTTCCAATTGTTCCTGGTATTCGGTGAAAAGTCTTTGAAGTTGTAGATTTGAGCCAATGTTTGGTAAAATTCCATGAAGTAGTTCTCTCTTTTTCATACCCTTTAAAATGATAAAAATAAAATAAACATGTCATTAATAAGGCTTCATCAATAAAAGATTGGGAAAGCAATTGAAATATAATATTTTCACAAAAACCTGGTTATTTTTCTGAGTGACTTATGTGATGGTTGTATTGTTTTAATTTATTTTAGATTGCTGTTATCCTTTTTGTGTTGATTCAGCCTTGCGTAATAAAATGATGATGATAGACGACTGTTTAACATCCAGGGGGAAATTAAATGCTTATTCAGGAGTAGAATTTGTTAATGCAATGTGAAAATTAACACTGCTTTGTAGCTACAGTAGACCAAGATGCTAAGCTGAATACTCAACATGCTAGTTCACAAGAAGTCTGACCCTAAGTTTTCTTACTCTTACTCTTAGTGCTGCATGCTAAGAGAAGAAGCAGCAAATGCCTACTTTATAATCCTTGTTTCAAACCAACAACCTCCAAAACTGGAGCTAAACAAACTTCAAATAGACCACTGAAACGGTCAGGCTTGTATTAAACAATGTTAAATCTTTAACTTATTTATATGCTTCTTTTATTGGGAAATATGAATTAAATGTCAGCGTCCATTTTGTCTTTAATATAACTGTATCTTACCAGGATGTATGAGTCCCAGGATGAGGAACCTTTTGACTTGTACACTGGTCCTAATAAATCATCACAAACTTCCCGTATTTTTGTTTCCAAACCTGTAAGTAAGTAATACTATTTCGTAAGAGCTGAGCGTTACAATCAAATATTTGATCAAACTGGAAAAAACAACTTTCATACTGATATCGATTAAGGACTGGAACAAAGATTAAGTACTTACATATCTTTTCATAAAATTCTGACATAATTAAATGGAAGTATTTTTAAATGTAAATTATGCAAAATTTGCAGACATTGGACATTCAAGTAATACTATTTGAAATGAGATTTTGCAATGTTCTAATCTTATCTTCTTTAGATTAGTATCTGAAATTAGTCTGTAACCAGAATTTATCATCATTAAAATATATGGGCTCTGTCGGATAGAAATCCACCTTTTGCAAGTGAATTTCAAAATACATGTATCTGATATACTATATCAGCTTGAAAATAAATTTTCTATCAAAAGTCTATTACTGTTTTAAAATTGAGTTGTTATAAGAACCCTATAAAACATAGCAAAATTCATCTTTTATTTCAAATTTGAACATGTTGAATGTTGCTAAAGCTAATTAAAGTTGTATACATGTACATGTAAATGTTCACTTGCATAAGGTTGATTTCTAACCAATGCAGCACTTAGTTACCTTCTTTAGCTAAATATCTGACATAGGTCTGTAACCAGAATTTGTACTCTGACCCTGACTGTAACGAAAGACTAGCTGCCATCTGACTTTCTAAATGGTTTATAGTGGTCACCTGCTGCAGGCTCTGGTCAACACTGAAAATTCTTCCTCCCTGCATACCCAGTCTGAAAGGAGAGACAAAATATTATGTGGATATACAAGGGGTAAACACTGAAAATTCTACCTCCCTGCATACTCAGTCTGAAAGGAGAGACAAAATATTATGTGGATATACTAGGGGGTAAACACTGAAAATTCTACCTCCCTGCATACTCAGTCTGAAAGGAGAGACAAAATATTATGTGGATATACTAGGGGGTAAACACTGAAAATTCTACCTCCCTGCATACCCAGTCTGAAAGGAGATACAAAATATTATGATGATATACTAGGGGATAAACACTGAAAATTCTACCTCCCTGCATACCCAGTCTGAAAGGAGAGGCAAAATATTATGTTGACATACTAGGGACAAACACTGAAAATTCTACCTCCCTGCATACCCAGTCTGAAAGGAGAGGCAAAATATTATGTTGATATACTAGGGGCAAACACTGAAAATTCTACATCCCTGCATACCCAGTCTGAAAGGAGAGACAAAATATTATGTGGATATACTAGGGGATAAACACTGAAAATTCTACCTCCCTGCATACTCAGTCTGAAAGGAGAGGCAAAATATTATGTTGATATACTAGGGGGTAAACACTGAAAATTCTACCTCCCTGCATACCCAGTCTGAAAGGAGAGACAAAATATTATGTGGATATACTAGGGGATAAACACTGAAAATTCTACCTCCCTGCATACCCAGTCTGAAAGGAGAGACAAAATATTATGATGATATACTAGGGGATAAACACTGAAAATTCTACATCCCTGCATACCCAGTCTGAAAGGAGAGACAAAATATTATGTGGATATACTAGGGGCTAAACACTGAAAATTCTACCTCCCTGCATACCCAGTCTGAAAGGAGAGGCAAAATATTATGTGGATATACTAGGGGATAAACACTGAAAATTCTACCTCCCTGCATACCCAGTCTGAAAGGAGAGACAAAATATTATGTGGATATACTAGGGGATAAACACTGAAAATTCTACATCCCTGCATACCCAGTCTGAAAGGAGAGGCAAAATATTATGTGGATATACTAGGGACAAACACTGAAAATTCTACCTCCCTGCATACCCAATCTGAAAGGAGAGGCAAAATATTATGTTGATATACTAGGGACAAACACTGAAAATTCTACCTCCCTGCATACCCAATCTGAAAGGAGAGGCAAAATATTATGTTGATATACTAGGGACAAACACTGAAAATTCTACCTCCCTGCATACCCAATCTGAAAGGAGAGGCAAAATATTATGTTGATATACTAGGGGCAAACACTGAAAATTCTACATCCCTGCATACCCAGTCTGAAAGGAGAGACAAAATATTATGTGGATATACTAGGGGGTAAACACTGAAAATTCTACATCCCTGCATACCCAGTCTGAAAGGAGAGGCAAAATATTATGTTGATATACTAGGGGCTAAACACTGAAAATTCTACCTCCCTGCATACCCAGTCTGAAAGGAGAGACAAAATATTATGTGGATATACTAGGGGATAAACACTGAAAAAATTCTATCTCCATGCATACCCAATCTGAAAGGAGAAACAAAATATTATGTGGAAGTATATACAAGGGTCAACCCTGAAAATTCTACCTCCGTGCATACCCAATCTGAAAGGAGAAACAAAATATTACATTGATAAACTAAGGGGTAAACACTGAAAATACCTCCCTACATATCCATCTGAAAGGAGACAAAATATTACATTCTTATATAAAGGGTCAACACTAAAATTTCCTCCCTGCATACCAAGTTTAAAAGGAAACAAAATATTACTTTGATATACTAGGGGCAAACACTGAAAATTCTACCACCCTGCATACCCAATCTGAAAAGAGAGACAAAAATATATGTAGAATGAATGTCTTATAACTTCACCTTTAAACTGAATAACCTGTAAAAATTGATTTAGAAAAACATTGCAATTCATATTAAAACTTATTCAAGTACAATGAGTGAGTCCCCTTGATTTTATGCTCGAAGAGCTCTGCAAGTCATGTTTTTTTTCAACTACATAAGAAATTGTACAAAAGCCAAGCAGGATCAAGCCATACTTATTAATCATGTATGCTAAAGATACCAGCAGCCTTTATTTGTCAGATCTTTTATTACTCTTACCTATTGCTGGATGAAGCTAAGGAGGCAAGTGGCCCTGGTTTGTCTACCAAAACTGGAGGTGTACAACTATGGTGATCTGAACTGTGGTGTATAACATCTTGTTTATCATATAATACAATCCTACAGGAGAATAAACAAAATGGAAAATGTTGAAGAATTAAATATTATAGATATAAAGCCATAGGTATTTATTCATGAAACTTCTATAAAACTAACCTGGCATATTTCCAAACAAGAATGTGTCCCTGGTACACAGATGCCCCATCCTCAATATAATTTTATATGTTCAGTGGACTGTGACAATGGGGTAAAATCTCTAATTTGGTATTAAAATTAGAAAGATCATGACATAGGGAACATGTGTACCAAGTTTCAAGTTGATTAGAATTCAACTTCATCAAAAACTACTTCGACCAAAAATTTTAACCTGAAGCAAGACAAACGGTCGGACAAACAGACGCACAGACCGGAAACATAATGCCCATAAATGGGGCATAATAAAAGGGGCATAAAAAAGCAGTGTGAAGACCAATTGGTGGCTTACGGCTGATTTCTGTCCTTTGGTTATGTTGTTGTCTCTTTAACACATTCCCCTATTTAAGCCATTACTATACACCTTACACACATGTGTATATAGACTTGTAGCGACATTAGAAAACTAACATATCTGTATTTTATTTTATCTAAGCTACATGACATCAGTCATTAGGTACATGCTTTAAGTTTAGACACCATCAAGAGATGATTAGGTATTGGACTTGTTTGACTCAATAGTAAGAGCCAAACAGAGATCAAATAAGTGTAGAATTTAAACGTACAGCTAAACAGCAGATGACATCAAACGAGTCGTTCTAGGACTGAAGTTTGACTCATCAGGGGATGATCTCAGAACAGGGACTAAACTTAACTGTTTTTCTCTAGGGGACAGCTGGGCCCCTAAGATATTTTTTTCAGGGGCCCACTTGAAATTTTAGGAGCCCACTAATCTTTATACTAAAAGACCATTAGAAAATAAAACTGAAAATTAGTTTTAATATACTTACTAACACTTAAACAGTGTTCCAGCTTGAATCTCAGGGCAGAAGGGTGCTAGTTTTCTGAAAGGGCACTTTTAAGCGCAATAACCCAGATTGTAAGGGTACTTTGTATAAATTACCTTGAATATTGCTAGCTATAGGCTCAGCTGGAGAACATACGTTGTCTTTAAACCTTATTCAGAAATAAATATGTTCTTGATGTTGGTTCCAGTCAAGATTTTTTTTTATCAAATTATCATACCATGAAGCAAAGCATATCATTTTGATGTTTATGTAAACAAACTTGTACATTTGGTTAGGAAAATAATCATTAGAAATTTCAATCTTTTAGAACTTTTATATACCATTCTATGAAAATAAACAAGTAGTTTTGAAAGATGGAGGTATATACATGCAAAATTTTATTGTTAATGTAATAAAATTGTCAATATTTAAGTACTTGTTCAAGCATTTAGTACTATACATGTTGTTAAAAGTTACTAGATTGTCATTTAAATTGTAACAAAAAAAAAGTATTTTTTAAGTACAAAACAAAGGAGTTTTATTAATATAACAGGTGAGACAGAGATGATCATATTTTTTTGATGCAACAATACATTGCATATATTGCAGAAGCTAAAAACTAATACTTTTCTCTCCATAATTGTTAAAAATAAAAACATTTGTTAAGTGCTCCCACGTAAGGAGGATCGTAAATACAAGAAGTAAAACAGAAAGTACAGTCTTTATTTATGTTCAAATACAAATTTCTTTGATTCTTCTTTAAATGTATCATGGTATGAAACAAACAATTATTGCCACCAGAAATGTATCATAAGATTTTACAATATTTATTTTAGGTTATTTCCTAACAAAATTATCTCCCTTCAATTTTTTCAACTTCCTGTTGACCTTTAAACAACATGGCTATTTTTTTTAACATTAAATACTATCTCAATCCAAGCCATCCGCTTAAAGTGTTGATCAAAATATATTTTTCAATAAGTTTTTAATGAAGATGGGATATCAAACTAGATATTAGGATATTTATTTACGAGATTTTGCGTTTCTATTTTTCATTATTAAATATTTTTGTAAATAGCCATTCAAGGACAAGTTACCGTCTAACACAGGCTTGTAATGACTCCCAGGACAATAAGAAAACATCCCTTTCGCGAAGCTTATTGAACAGTTTAGAAGAAAACACTATTCAATAATGAAATAATTGTAGAAAGTTTAGCAGAATTAAGAAAACATGCGGAAAGAAAGAGGTATATGCCATTTCGTGACTCCGGATTGAAAACATAACTGTCCGACTGGGTTTAGGTTATTAGAAAGAACCTACTGGTTTTCGGAAATACTCTCTTTATTACTATATGGTTTTGATAATACAAACAGGTTTTCCTTTGGGAACAGTCTTCGTTAATATCGCGGGGGGAAGAGTACAAATGGGATTTACTTCAAATTTTTTTACAGTCGCCAGCTGGGCGATCAGGATGATTAAATATATTCGCCCAGCTGAAAATCTGGTCGCCTTGGGCGACTGGGCGAGCGTTAAGTTTAGTCCCTGCAGAATATGTGCATCATTCAAAATTGACTCACTGGAAGAGATCAGATGAGAGTATGTATAAAATTTATTACATTAACCTACCAGCAGCCGAGATCAGATGAGTATGTGTAGGATTTATGAGTAGATATAGAAACTGTTGGTGCCCCATCAGCAGTAACAAATGCCCTTACTATATGGTCATCTCCTGTCAAAATACAAAGTCAGATTCATTAAGAATGTATGTAGATATAACTAAATTACTTAAGTTATCTGCTTTTTAAATAGAAAGTATGTAATTCTTCTTTGAGAGTAACCTTCCCAAATTTACAAGTTGTAATTCGTAATGCAAGAGAGCAACAAATTAATTGGAACCTCTTTAGATTACTATCATTTTGAAATAAATGTAAATCTTTACAATGCATGCTCATCTTTTTACATAGAGTTTGCTTTGAAATTCAGATCTTCATTCCTCTGAAATGCCTCTTAATTGCATGAGAATGAAGTAAGCACTAAAAGAAATATGAAGGGTCAGCAAAAACTGTAATTCAAATTGAAGCTGGTGTATGTATTATGTACATCAATCTATGTAGCAGTTTTGAATGCAATTGGACGGAAGAAATTGTACTAGTATTTTAAGACTACAAACCTACCCGACATGACAGTCATAAGAGATTCGTTTCTTATCACAGCTTTACTTTTCTGTACATTCCTGAAATAAAACAGGTGTATAGAAATAAAAATC
The DNA here is from genome assembly GCA_019925275.1 of Mytilus edulis. NCBI lineage: Eukaryota > Metazoa > Mollusca > Bivalvia > Mytilida > Mytilidae > Mytilus > Mytilus edulis. The sequence goes on from CM034360.1 coordinate 113,829,075, forward strand.
AATCCACGAACAGCTTGTTTGAATAAAATAATGAATGGAAATGGGAAATGTGTCAAATTTACAACAACTCAACCAAAAAAGAAGTTAGTTTTGAATACTTTGGATTCCTAATTAATCTTTAAACAAACATTTTCATGAATTCCGTGGGTGTAGGTGAACAAAAAATCAAGCTTTTCAACAAGGTTCAATTTTCCTTATGCTTGTATAATTGTATGCTGCTTTAAGCTTTGGCAAAACCACAAAATCCTAAATTCACAAAATTATAATTTTGTCCCTCAATTCCAAAAATATTGATACCCAAAATATCAAAAGAAGTCCACAGTCTTAAAAAACAAATTCAAATAGCAGTCAAAAGAGGTTATCATAACATGAAACATAATAATCTAATCTTATGTGCCTTACCATACAAAAAGATTTCCTTTTTGTGTGATTGCCATTAAATACTGTCTACAGCTGGTTAGTCGAGACACCGGAGAATTTAGCATTAAACTAGGAAGCACTTTTCTGCCCGTATTAGAAAATATGTGTATTGATGAATCTTCGCATGCTGTACATGTCAGAAACCTGTCAAAGAAAAACGGAAATTCATATTTTGCAGGTACTATACAAATAAAAAAGGGCATTCAAGAAGATTATAGATTGTAAAGTAATTTTTTGTTCACATAATTCTGTCAAAAAACTCTGTTCAATACTATTTCAATAAAAGGAAAGTCATTAAACACACAGTAAAATGCATACAACTGAACATCCCACCATAAATGATTGATTTCTATGGTAGATCTTTTTTATTGATATAACTCATAGTCTGTGTTATTCATTTCAGGGCTGTAGTGTGATCGTCAGTGTTCAAAGAATTCCACTTAAACAGGTGGCGATGCAGTCTTAAATTTGCAGTAAGATGAGAGTTTTCTTTGGGTTTTTGATTTATGCTGAAGGCCCCACTGTCAGTTTGAGTAAAAGAACAGTAATATAAGTGCTGTTATTTTGATTTTTGTGTGTTTTTATGCTTTTCATGTACTGATTTTGAATCATGGATGGATATCCACATCTTTTTAAACTAGTATCAGACTCACATTAATAATTAAGCATTTTTTTGGTTGACAGAAGACACCACTGGGCTTGACTAGATTGTTTAACTGTATTTTTTGGCTTTTATTAACTTACATCAGGAGTGCTCAAACCAAACACTTTGCAAGACTAGGCTATATAAGTATTTGAATATCTATGAGGATCTATAAATCTATAATCAAATCTATTGAGTTATCATACCATATTAAATTACTTACTTGGTCCCAGTAACAGCTAAAATTCTTGATGTAAACACCTGTTCCCATAGTAATGTACCATCACAAACAGATTTGATCTTATGAAGGGAGTTAACTCCAGTTTTAACATCATTTTCCACTTCAAGTGTGATGACATCATTGGCACCAGGTTTGCCAGTTATCTGAAATTATATGACATTTAGCAAAGTCTACTACTCTTCATACATTTTGAGGGTGATCTACTGTTGCTATATGTCTAAAGACAAAAACTTTACGTATAAATAGACAAATAAACAGATTAGTTTGTATGGTCTGAAAAGGGAAAAAAAAACAAATATTTTTAATAGCAATTGAAACCTTATGTTGTAATAAGTACAAAAAATTCAAACTTATTTCTTCCAACAGGTAGTCTATAATCATCCAGAGAATATGCCTGTCTACAGTCAGGAGCCTGTAAGTAAGAGGTTGTATTTGATTCATGTCAAATTTGTATTTTAAAAATTGTTTTGCTATAAATTAGACCTTTACTAGTCTCAATAGAATAAATCCATATTTTCCATGTCAGGAGGGCCTTTTATAGCCAACAATATCATGAATATGGTATGAGATTTTCTCATTTTTGTAGGCTGTAAGGTTGCCTGTAATTACTTACATCCGCTTGTTTAGAACTTGGGTGGACAGTTGTCTCATCACTCCACGTCTCCTTATTTGTATATAAAGGAGAACAATTCTCACCCAAATAAAACCTAATGGCAATAATATTCATTATAAAAATAGTTTACATGTAGAATGAACAAATATATACACTTTCAATTAATTTCAGAGGTTAAGATGAACTCTTATTAAATAACCAGACATTTTAGTCCAGTCAAACTAAGATTTAACCTCAAACTAATTGCAACAGAAAATGTTTTAGTTCTAATCTATAGCATTATGCCCTTTATATACACAGAAAACAGTCCTATAAAATCTAACTCGAGGAACACTCAAAATCAGTATTTTTAATTTCCTACGGAAATTAACATTGGAAGGGGAGATAACTATTGCAAAATTGAGTCTTTTTTTATCAGTTTTTGGTTGTTTTTCTTGAAAATTATGTAGTCTGATTCTTTAATGGGGTTATAAGTTTGTAGTTAACTAAATTGTATAATCTTCTGCTCATGAAATGTACAAAACCAAAGTGTTATGGTTAGTTTTATTTTTTTCATGTATTTTTTATTAAAGAAATTGCAAATTTAAAGCTTTGTGACTATTTTGAAAAAATACTGTGAAAATTTGGTATTGTTTATATCTGTATTTCATATTTTTTCAGCAACTTACTTATCTAAAAAAAACTTTATACCACAAAAAAAAGAAAACATGTTTAACTTTTTTTTTATTAAATATGAGATTCTTTACCTTGACATCTTGAAAAATTCAATAAATGGTCAACTAATGAATTACGAAATCTAGGTTATTGCTTGATAAAAGATGTGAAAACACCTTTAGAGTTGTTTGTTATACTCTAAAGACGGCTAAAAAATCAAGAATCAATACATTCTGATGAATAGAAGCAGTAAAGTTATAATTTTGTATCAATTTTTATTGATATTTCTGCCTTTTTTGCAAGAGTTATCGCCCTTTTCAATGCAAATTTCCATAGGAATTTTAAATGGTAATTTTTTTGGTCTTGCTCAAGTTAGATTTTATTGGACTTTTTTCTGTGTATATTTGGGATATAATGCTAAAGATTAAAACTTTAAAATCTTCTGTTGCAATTACTTTAAGGTTAGGGTCAAATTTATGCTAGATTGACTGAACTATTTGCTGTGAGGAAATAATTGTATGGTATAAAATAAATGCATTTACAAAGTTTTCACTGCTATAACTATAATAATGAAACATAGCTCACCTATCACCCTTTTTCATGTACATGTACATGTACTTTCGTCCAACAAAATGATTACAGCAGTAAACTCAAACTTGCATGAAAATTAAGGTTCAAGCAAATTCCTTTATGAATAATAAATTTAGATAAATACTAACCACTTTGTTAAAAGTCTTCTGACTTGTTGGTATGGAAAGTTTGAGATCAGAAGATGCAGCCACTAACCGTATAGTCTCCTTCTCAACTGGAGGCTAAAATGTACAAAATACCAGTAATGATTATACCAAAACACTTGAAAAGTATTGTAAAAATTGTCTCATAATCAATGGCAAAATGTTACCCAAAATCTATTAGGTACATAAACAGTTGTCATTCTTGGTGTGGTTCATAAGTTTTATAAGTGTTTCATGGTTTTTTTAAATTGATAAGAACGCTGGTTTTCCTGTTTAAATTGTTTTACACTAGTCATTATGATGCCCTTTATAGCTTGCTGTTTGGTGTGAGACAATGCTCTGTGTTGAAGGCCATACATTGACATATAATTGATAACTTTTTATGTGACATGGACTGAGAGTTGTCTAATAAACGTATTTCCACTTTTGATAATTAGCTGTATCTTGCTTCGGAAAGACCTTAGATCTACTCTGAATCACCTTTTGAAGTCAAGCAAATATCACTTTTTAACTGTGACATCAAATATTTTGCATTATGATGTAAAAGTTTATGGGAACCTGTGTGATTTTAAGTAATGGTGGACAAATTTGAATATACAAGTGAAAATACGTCTATTGGCACTCAAACCACTTCTTCTTATCTATATATATTGATGGTATTAATATTTGTCTGTTGTTAAAAACTGTTTTCAGACATCAATAATTTTTCTCTGGTGGTATAGTGCTATTGTGTTGCCGTCTTGTCTTCGTATGACCCACAACTCTTTTTTTATTGATATTAAATTCTTTATACTTTCTTTTTGGCTAGTTATCATATGTTTAATTGATCCAACTTATTGTTTACGATACATATATGGGTATCTATAATCGTTTTACTTTTTGGGCTGTTTGTTTGTTTCTATTTCAACCACACTTGTATTAAAATGCATTAGATGTTTCAAAAAATATTATAGATTCTCCATCTTCATATTCTTTAAGAACTTAAATTGTTCTCATTAATGTTTTTTTTTATCCCATTGCTTGTATTGTCTTATGCAAATTATTGATGTTGTAATGTTTATGCCCTTTGGGGCCCATAATTGGAAATAAAATATCTTCTTCTTCTATACTCACAGGGGGCATTTGAACAAGTAGAGCTGGTTTTTCTTTTTTTGCTCTCGCTTTACCGTGACCTCCTTCATGTTTTCTTTTGATCCCACCTAACTTTAACTTGTCCTTGACCTTTTCTTTATCGGGCCTGAAAGAGAAAGAATTGTAAGGACAATTGATTACAGGAAAATCAATCATCTTGGTGTTGAGTGATTTAGAGTGACCGGGGGGGTTCTTTCCAGTGTTAATTGATTCAGAGCAAAACATTTTTTTTTTATATTCTGTGTAGCGATTGTTGATCATAAGTATGTAAAAAGTCAAAATATTTGTAAGGGTTCTGCAGCACCCAGTGTCTCGCCTACTTTTGCTGTTAATCGCAGGCTCAACAAAAATGAGGAAAAAAATTATTATAAAAATATTCCTCTTGATACTATCTTTTGATTGTAAGAAGCTTCTGTCCAAGTTTGTTAAAAAGTCCATGAGTTTACGAATCTGTTTAATGTTAAAAAAATTTAACTGCAGACTGTATGTAATGTTAACTGGGAAAAAACTAAGTCCATTTACAAGTAAAATACTGATAAAACTAAACATGTACAAAATTTGAACAAAATTTGATTCTAGATAATAGCTTTTGATCATAAACAACCTTCTGTCCAAGTTGCGTACAAATCATGGGGATAGTTTAAGAAAGTTGTTAAAATTTAAAAAACTTTAACCACAGAGTGAATATTTGTTGAAGACGCTGATGACTGAATGTAGTATCGCTATATCTCGGTTTTTCAACAAAAGTCTAAGACTCAACAAAAACCATCACAAAACAGAGCTATTTATATGATTTTTTAAAGGATTGTAATGACAAACATTTATGCAAAAGCTCGAATAGATATGAAAAACATAACAACTGATAGCTCAAAATACTATTTAATAAAATAAATATATGGACAGGTTAAGAATGAAATTCTGCATTGTACGTAAGTAATTAAAAGATGGAACTGAGTTAGAAAAACAGCTTTGAAGCCATAATGATTCTGATCAGCCGTATAGGAATTTGACTGCCTCATTTTGAAAACTTTTTTTTTCTGACCTTGCCTAAGAAGTATCATATTACCTATCAGGTGTATTAAGACTGGATTTTGGTTTGTCTATCTTTTCTTTGTCTTTGTCTTTCTGTTTTTCTTTCACTGTACTTTCAGATTTTGATACCAGTGCAGACATGGGCTGAAAAAAGAATACAGCTCATAATACAAAAATATAAAATACTCCTAACTTATTATTATCTTGCTGACTGTTTTAATAGCAGAAAGGCCCACTTAGGATGTAAGGATAAAGATAGCACACCACTTTTAAAAGTTGATTATTTACTTCTTTTATTGATTGATTGATTTTTTGGTGTCTAATACCACTTTCAGCACTGTTTGCCATATTGTGATGGTCAGGTTTGAATGGAAGAGGAAACTGTAGTCCATGGAGAGTACCAAAACATTTGGCAGAAAATAACAATCTAGTTACTGTAGAAACATTAATTTTCGTGGGGTTAAAATTTCTTAGTTTTTTCTCTATGAGAATCATGGGGATTTAACTTCGTGGTTTCCTTAAATGTAAGTGGTATTAGATGGAGGTTAAATTTCCGTGGGGTTGTAATTTTGCGGATATATTCTTTCCATGAAATAAATGGATTTAAATCCTCCACAAAAATTTCTGTTTTTACAGTATTTAAGATAAGGCAAAAAAAAAAAAATATGTCTGTTTCCTGCTGCCAAGGCAAATAAATCAGGGTCCGTAGGTCGGGATTTTGTTTTTTTGTTTTTTTTGCACTCCCTGTCAGATTTGCAGTCAGTTAAATGTCATGTTTGGTTAGGGTCCTGTACCCCAAATAATTTAATGTCTTTAAAGAAGCTTTAATTGACCTATCCTTCCAGTGCCAACATTTTTTTAATCTTAATTGTAGCACATTTGAGCTGGGAGCAGCCATTTTTATTGTTTGGGCATAGTAAAATACGGATCTGGATCAGACAGGAAATGCTTTTTTCCAGACCGAAAACGATTTTTTCTGGAATTGAATAAAAAGATCCAGGGTCAGGGGGTTTGAGTCAGGGTCGGCCGGGAAACAGGAAACAGACATATATTTTTTTTTGGCCTAAGTTGCTTTAGTTTGACATTTGATTATAGTTCCTCCTTTTTTAATTTACCTTAAGAGTTCAGTACTTTTGTTAATACTTTTTTCATACACTTACCTGTATACTTGGACTTATAAACACTTTAGAAGTATAAGAAGTATCAGACTCTGATGTACTGGATTTCTTTTCAGGTTGACCCATTTTAGGTGTGGAGACTGTAGGAGTACCAGACTGGATACCTGTCTGTGGTGGTGATGACAGGCTCAGTGAGAGGGATGATTTAGACTGTGGAGAAATGAAACCAGGCCCTGTTATGATATCTTGTTTCTCTACAACAATCTTACTGGCCTCTTTCGTTGTTTCAAACATAATGTCACCCGACTGGTTTGATTTTGCGGAGAAAGGTAAGGGAACATCACTGAAAATAAATAAAATACATTTTTATTAAGTATCTTACTTAAAAGATGCATGTCAGAAACCAGGGTTGAGTTCAATATCATAGCTGCAACGTAGCGGCTATGAAGCTGCTGTCAATTTTTATGAAGCAGCTAGTCTATAGCTACACATTCAATAGTAAAAAGCTACGTAGCACTACATAGCAGCTACGATATTAAACGCAGCCCTGTTCTACTACTTCCCTCAGCATCTGTCTTAAAATTATAGTTTTTTTTTATCTTAAAGAAATCTGTACCAGGACATAATTTCAAAGGAAAACAATTTCAGAAACCTGGGCCGTGTTCAATATCATAGCTGCTATGTAGTGCTACTTAGATTTTAACTATTGAACGTGTAGATAAAGACTAGTTGTTGCAGAGATATTGATAGTCGCTACGATATTGAACTCAACCCTGGTTTAGAATGCATGCATAAATGGTTGCCAAGAGTTTTATTAGAAGTAATTCCAACAGTTGACCAGGGTATTCATAAATCCTCACCTGGATTTCTTCCATTTGGCAGTGCAAACAAAGCTAAATAAAGAGTATCCATTTGGTTGTGCAGAATGTAAAAATATATACATAATGGTTGAAATCTGGACAAAAAATATAATGCCCTTTGAGGTGACAGTGACTAAAATTAAATCTTGCAAAACAACTCAATGAAAGCAGTAGCCTGTCAAATATGATCAGATCCTATCCAGCATAATATCTGTTTTCCAGGCATAGTATAAACTTTTGCCCTTTAATTAAAAAGTTCAAACTTTATGATCATACTGTGGATTCATTAATATTCGTTGGATACCAATTTTTGTCGATTTCGTGGGAACAGGGGATCCACGAATTTAAATGTTCAATGAAATACAAATTTTCTATAGGAAAGTAAGCAAACTTTTCCAAAACCACGAATTTAAATATCCACGAATATGCAAGTTTTCCTCTATCCACAAAAATTGGTACCCACAAAAATAAATGAATTCACAGTAAACTACTAAAATGTTTGGTATATAAATTTAAAATAATCTTTCTATTGATACCTACCCAACATTAACATCTGGTTGAGGGGCTAGAAAGATAGGAGTAATTCTTCTTCTTCCATCTTTTGTCTTTGTTTCTATCTGCTTCTCTGTTGGCTGTAATAAATAACATTGAACTTTCAAATGAAAAAAACAACAAATAAATGGAAAATTCAAAGTAGGTTTCAAAAGAAAAAGATGATTCCATCAAATTTGATTTAGAATTTTAATAGAATTTAAAATACAAAATTTGATTCATCATTAACTGTCCGAGAAATGAGGAGGAGGGGAAGGAATAGTTCATAATTTCCATGGATATTTAGATGCGAGACAGAAATGTTAAATTTTTGTAGTTCCAAAGCTTTGATCAACTTGTGGTGTATAAAATTCTATATGTCATATTTTTCTTTTTTTTCTTTTCTCTAATATAACACAGTAGACATATTATTAAGCTAGAGTAACTTCCCCTGTAAAATCATCTCAAAGTATTTTCTTTGTCTTGACAAGTGGTCCAAATATACTCCTTCAGTAAATATTTTATAATACATCTCTTATCTTAACAAATCATTTAATATAATTTAACCTTATTGAAAAAAAGATAAAACTTACAAATAAGAAAAGTACATAACACAATTAAACCGTAACATCATATTACTGATTAGTGTTATATTTAAATACAGGTCAAATTACAATATTTGTACAGTTAACTCTACTGTGGGCTCATATAACTCAGCCTAGGACAGTTCCCAAGCCTGTCTGGAAAATGAGGAGGGACAAACTTAAATAATCATTAAAACTATAGCCGACAGCAGGACTAAACTGTGTTTTTGTGGCACACAGAATATTCAAACAGAAATTTTTAAATTTGATTAGCCAAATTTCCAATTTTTTGAATGAAATTAGCTACAAATACAATTCTGTACATCTGTTTCGTTTATATTTAAAATGCAATTACATTGAAGTACAGGGTTTGAATTGCAATTAGAAAAATATGTTTTTGGGTCTACAGTAAATCTTAATAGTCCACAAAAATAATGCATATTATGATTCTCAATACAAAATTAGGGACACCTAAATGTATGCTAAGTTTCCTTTTAGAAAACAGTTTTAGAACTGTTTACAGGGGAATCTTATTTTTGTTTTACTTTCTTCAAGTGTCTCCACTTCTTTTTCTGTAAGTCACAGGCTCAACAAATATAGGGGGATTTTTTTTTTTTAAATTTACGTTAAAAGCTTCTATCTACGTTTGGTAAAAATGCAGGATGGTTTATGAATTTAATAAATGTTTTAAAAACTAGACTGTATGTTATGTTAACTTGAGTCCATTTATAAGTAATATACAGAAAACAGGAAATATATTTTTACAAAATTTACTTCTAGATACTAGCTTTCGATCATAAATAATCTTCTGTCCAAATTTGGTACAAATCCAGAATAGTTTAAGAAAGTTATTAAAACTTTGAAAAACCTTTAAACACAGCCTGTATGTAATGTTAACTTGAAGAACAAGAGTGCACATGCTGAAATGTCTCACCTTCTTTACTAATCATTGATGATAGTCCTGTAAGCTTTATTATAACTGTCACATAAACTTAACATTAACCGAAAAAAAAATAAGTATTGACCAATGAACCATGAAAATGAGGTCAAGGTCAGATGAACCATGCAAGGCAGACATGTACAGCTAACAATTCTTCCATACAACAAACATAGTTGACCTATTGCTTATAGTTTAAGAAAAACAGACCAAAACACAAAAACTTAACACTGAGCAATTAACCATGAAAATGAGGTCAAGGTAAAATAAAACGTTTGCGACTGACATAAAATATTTCGATACACCAAATATATTTGAAAACAACTATCCCATAGATGTGGAACGCATCTATCCTATCGAATTGGAGATAAAGGATACTACAGATACAGTTAAGTCGGCCTCATATCTTGACTTACATCTAGAAATTGACAATGAGGGTCGGTTGAAGACAAAACTTTATGACAAAAGAGATGATTTCAGCTTTCAAATTGTGAACTTTCCATTTCTTAGTAGCAACATTCCAGCAGCACCTGCATACGGGGTATATATCTCCCAATTGATACGATATTCCCGTGCTTGCATTTCCTATCATGATTTTCTTGATAGAGGGTTACTGCTCACAAGGAAGCTATTAAACCAAGAGTTCCAAATGGTGAAGTTGAAATCATCCCTACGTAAATTTTACGGACGCCATCACGAGTTGGTTGACCGTTATGGAATAACCGTTTCACAAATGATATCGGATATGTTCCTTACGTCATAACTACAATCCCCTTCCCTTTCATGAATTTGACCTACCGAATTATACTATTTACCGGATTTGAAATCACATAAGCAACACGACAGGTGCCGCATGTGGAGCAGGATCTGCTCACCCTTCCGGAGCACCTGAGATCACCCCTAGTTTTTGGTGGGGTTCGTGTAGTTTATTCTTTAGTTTTCTATGTTGTGTCATGTGTACTATTGTTTTTCTGTTTGTCTTTTTCATTTTTAGCCATGGCGTTGTCAGTTTGTTTTAGATTTATGAGTTTGACTGTCCCTTTGGTATCTTTTGTCCCTCTTTTTTTGACCTATTGCATACAGTATTATCAAAGTGATGGAAATCACTCATGGAAAGATTAGAAGAGAAGTTTTAATTATTTTATATAAAGGTATGGTGGGGAAAAATTAACATTTATAAAGCACTATTGCTGAAAATTGCATTAACAGCAGGTCTTTAGAAGGAAACGGGTATGCTTTTCCAGTATGAGGGCAAAATGAGCTCAAATTAAATAATATGGGTCTCTTAATTTGCACAATCTTATTTATTTAAACTGCAGTTTATATCTCATGGAAATAATGTTGCCTGTTTTGAACATGTTTCAAAAAAACAAAAAATTGAAAATCAAAAATTAAATCATAGGCGTTACTAGAATACCTTTTATATATTCATATTTATATTCATATTTCATCTTTTGAAAGATCATGTTAACCCTCTCAACGCTACACAACAAAATAGAAAAATGGCTGCTGCTGCATTTTTTGTGTTCATTCATAGTTCATTAGAACAGTATATTCCTTTTCAGACAGCTGTATCTTTTTTATTATAGGAGATAGAGAAAGTTATTGCATGAAAATGCTCAGGAGAGCATGATCTGTAATGTTAGGCAGTTATTTCAGTTAAAAAAAGTTGCTTCGCAGGGCGCAGCATTATACGACTGCAGATGTAGAACCCTGAACAGATGGGACAAGTATGGACACAACTTTTAAGTTTGATACAGCTTTAAATGTGGATTGTGATTAAATAGTTGACACAACATAGGTTTATGTCACATTATGATTTGGACCCTTTGGACCTTAATGTAGACCAATTTGAAAGCTGGACCAAAAATTAAGAATCTACATACACAATTAGATTTGGAATATCAAAGAACCCCATTTATTCAATTTTTGATGAAATCAAACAAAGTTTAATTTTGGACCCCGATTTGGACCAACTTGAAAACTGGGCCAATAATTAAAAATCTAAGTACATTTTTAGATTCAGCATATTAAAGAACCCCAAGGATTCAATTTTTGTCAAAATCAAACAAAGTTAAAGTTTGGACCCTTTGGACCTTAATGTAAACCAATTTGAAAACGGGACCAAAAATTAAGAATCTACATATACAGTTAGATTTGGCATATCAAAGAACCCAAATTATTCATTTTTTGATGAAATCAAACAAAGTTTAATTTTGGACCCTTTGGGCCCCAAATTCCTAAACTGTTGGGACCAAAACTCCCAAAATCAATACCAACCTTCCTTTTATGGTCATAAACCTTGTGTTTAAATTTCATAGATTTCTATTCACTTATACTAAAGTTATAATGTACTGATTTCAATTCAAATTTCTAATGAAGTTTGCAACAATAACTGCTGATTTAAATACATCATACAATATTAAAATGTAATAAAAATTGCTTGTTATCACTGAATGGTAAAGATTGTTTTAATTTATTAGTTGGTAGTAAAAATGAAAATACATTGTATATTGTATAAAACTATGATTAAAGTTGATTCAACTACTATTCTATACATAGAAAGATAACTCCAATTGAAAAAAATAATTGCTATTTCACAATATTGTGCAATTAGATATTTCTTGCTATTGTGCAATACTGTGCAATTGAAAATTTCTTGCTATTGCACAATACTTAATATGATAATTTTGAATCCTGATTTGGACCAACTTGAAAACTGGGCCCATAATAAATCAAAGCCTGAAAGGCTGTAAAAGCAATTGCTGCCATGTTTATGTTTTGAGGACTTTTTTTTCATCCACATATATTTAAGAATTAAACATGACTGGAGTGTTGTCTAGTGAGAATAAAGAAGGTTCTAACTTTATATCAATTAAAGACTTTAGCAGAAAGTCATTTTTAATATGTTTTATATTTCACAAGGAGACAACACGTTTACCAGGCTAAAGTTGGGATCAAATATACATGTGCTGAAACATATAACTCCAAGAGAAATTATTATGGATTATCCCCTAGTAGTGTTTGTATCTGGGCAATAATTTCCTTTATTGATTTAATTTTCATAATTAATTTAAATTTAACACTTCAGTTAAAACATTTCAACTTTCCAGACGCAAATGTTGAAAAACGGGAAAGAAACAAAATATTTTACAAGACATAAACATGTAAAAAATAAATATATATTTCAGCTGACTAAAAATATTTTCATAATGTTACTTTGTCATCATTTCTTAAAAACTAAGCTCAAACATTATTGCTCAGTTGATATGTGTCATCCTCATGCGGTACGAGATAACTATAATTATCATGCAATCCCGAAAAGAGGGGCCATCACAGACAAACATGACATTAAATCGTCATTATACGAACAAGAACAAACAGCTCTAAGTTGCTTTGATATTTATCCAATTTTCAGGAAACATTGTGAAAATGATCTTCAATATTTCGAAAACATGTGAAATAAAATTGCAAACACGGTGGACCGTCGAGGGTCAACAAACGTAGTAGACTCGTCCATTGGAAAGACGAGGATAATGGTTTCATCATTTGTCATGCATACCCAGTTTTGAATATGATATCCAAAAAGGATGTACTTTTTTTAATCTATGAAACTAGAAAATTCCAAATTGTAAATATCTCTTCATCTGGACTTGGCATCTATCACGTTTGGACGGGTCCATTTCATTAGTAAGGTGATCGATAAATCTTACGGAGTTATGACAAAAAAGAAAAACAAACTTATTGTTATGTGTTTTTAACAAGGGTTTCGTTCCTCCAAATTATTTGCGCAAACAAATCAACAAAATAGGTCAGTTAACTTTGTATATTTTTAGATTACAGGAAATCATTTGACACTACGTATAACCTGATAACCTGTGTAGTCATTTTGATTTTACGATAAATTTATGAATGAACGACAATTTTATGAATGAACAAAAGCACCTGACCTCCTTCTTAAAAAAAACACCAATTAAACATATAAAACCGTATATTATAAAAGATAATTCAGTCAAATTTTCAATACTAAATCAACAACTGAAATTATTCCATATTTTGTTGAAACATCTTACCAACGAAAAACGGAATCGCAGGTATAAAAATGCATTTTTTTCACTCGGACGTCTATGTTTTTTGATAGTCAAACGGTTGTCCCCCTAAATACAAAAATACATCTACAAGAACATATACTGAAACTTCTTCAATCCACTAACTTTTTTCAAAAGTTTCAAGCTATGTATTGCATTAGAAAACATACATAGGTGTTTAAGAATGACAGACCAGGAGCCTGTTTAACAAAATACTATGGCTTGATCTGGGCGGAGTCTCTGATCTGGGTCACAAAGATGGCCATACGCGACGGCATGAAAGCAATTGCTTTAAAAATCAAAGTACATGTTTAGACAAAGCATATCAAAGAAGCCAAAGAATTTAATTTTTGTTAAAATCAAACTTAGTTTGATTTTGGACCCTTTGGACCTTAATGTAGACCAATTTGAAAACTGGACCAGAAATTAAGAATCTACATACACAGTTAGATTTTGAATATCAAATAACCCCATTTATTCAATTTTTGATGAAATCAAACAATTTTTAATTTTGGACCCCAATTTGGACCAACTTGAAAACTGGGCCAATAATTAAAAATCTAAGTACATTTTTAGATTCAGCATATCAACGAACCCCAAGGATTCAATTTTTGTCAAAATCAAACAAAGTTTGACCCTTTGGGCCCCAAATTCCTAAACTGTTGGGACCAAAACTCCCAAAATCAATACCAACCTTCTTTTTATGATCATAAACCTTGTGTTTAAATTTCATAGATTTCTATTCACTTATACTAAAGTTATAATGTGAAGACCAAGAAAAATGTTTATTTGGGCCCCTTTTTGGCCCCAAATTCCTAAACTGTTGGGATCTCAACTCCCCAAATCAATACAAACCTTCCTTTTGTGGTCATAAACCTTGTGTTTAAATTTCATAGATTTCTATTTACTTAAACTAAAGGTATTGTGCGAAAACCAAGAAAATGCTTATTTGGGCCCTTTTTGTTCCCTAATTCCTAAACTGTTGGAACCAAAAATCCCAAAATCAATCCCAACCTTCCTTTTGTGGTCATAAACCTTGTGTCAAAATTTCATAGATTTCTATTTACTTAAACTACAGTTTCTGTGCAAAAAAACAAGAAAATGCTTATTTGGGCCCTTTTTGGCCCCTAATTCCTAAAATGTTGGGATCAAAACTCCCAAAATCAATCCCAACCTTTCATTTGTGGTCATAAACCTTGTGTTAAAATTTCATAGATTTCTATTCACTTTTACTAAAGTTAGAGTGCGAAAACTAAAAGTATTCGGACGACGACGCAGACGACAACGCCAACGTGATAGCAATATACGACGAAATTTTTTTTTTCAAATTTTGCGGTCGAATAAAAATTATCAGGTTACCTGCATTTTTAGGTAATTAACAGGTAAAAGGTGTAATTTATTACATTTGTGTTGAATTTTGAATAAAAACTACTTTTAGTCTTCATCTATTTTGTTGTTTAATCTGCCATATTATAAAGAAGACACCAATTGCTCAATTCTGTAGCGTTTTGCACCAGACACAACGTATAATGTAATCGTGGAACAAATCAGTGGCTCCATCCTCGAAATTTTCAGTCAACCTCCGTTTTCCCCCCTTTTTCTACGTTTTGTAATGATCGATCAAATCATATTTCCCACACGAATTGAATGTAATAAACCCATTGAGATAACAAGAAACCTTTTAACTAATCCTCGTTGTCAGCTTCGCCATAGAAATTCTGAAATATTTCCATATTTACAGCTTCGTTTCCGATTTCCGCCATTTTCATTTGTCAAAATATTTGATTTTATTTTCCTTCAATTTTCCTTCTACTGCATGATTTTACAATGAAAATTGTTGGGATTTTAAGCGCAAATGAGACCTTGCATACCCTCGATTCATACAAGGAAAAATTAGAGAGGACCCGAATGAAATCCTAATGGTTTAAGGGATGAAAAATCCGTTGTCATCGCTGCATATGCCGCGAATAGCAGTGGCGGACAGTGTATGTCATCGCGGCATATGCCGTGTATAGCGTTGAAAGGGTTAATCCATTAATCATCTATCTTTCAGATATAATTTACAGAATCATTTTATGTAATGTAGATCAAAAGTAATTGGCAATAAATAAATCTATCATCCTCATATTTATCAAACATCTAAGATATACATTTGTGTATTCAATTATGAGGTCTAATATTTGTATATTAAGAATTGTATGTTGCAGGGTCTGTATAATTATGTAAGACTGAGGTTGATTTATTAGTAATGTGGTCAATTTGATTGACAGTTTAGGAGGTGGGGCATTGTAATTAAAGGTCTCCCTTGTCTCTGATTGTTTAGTGATAATGACAGTTGTCAATCATACTAGTATTGTAAAATACCCAATAACCTAATCAAAATGTTTTTTTTTTTTAAAAAAGCTTGCACATCAACATACTTCTATGACATACATTCTTGAATGAACTGCTCCAATAGTTTAACCATTTTTTTCAGTTTATATGTGTATTATGTGCACATACATGCATGAGAATCATAGGGAACTATATTTCAGTGTGAATACATTAAGTAACAGTAGCTAACGTGTCGTCTTGTTAGGGCCTTAGTAAAGATTTTGAACAAGTTCTTATCTTTGAAAAAAAAAAATCAAAAAATCAAAAACTTCACCATGAAAATGAGGTCAAGGTCAGATGATACCTGCCAGCTAGATATGTACAATCATTCCATACACCAAATATAGTAGACGTATTGCTTATAGTATCTGAGATATGGACTTGACCACCAAAACTTAACCTTGTTCACTGATCCATGAAATGTGGTCGAGGTAAAGTGAAAACTGCCCGACAGGCATGAGGACCTTGCAAGATACACACATACCAAATATAGTTGTCCTATTACTTATAACAAGAGAGAATTTAACATTATAAACAATCTTAACTTTTTTTTCAAGTAGTCACTAAACCATCAAAATGAGGTCAAGGACATTGAACATGTGACTGTCAGAAACTTCGTGACATAAAGCATCTTTATACATAGTATGAAGCATCTACATGTAGGTCTTGCACCTTCTAAAATATAAAGCTTTAAAGAAGTTAGCTAACACTGCCACTGGATCACTATCCCTATTTCGACAAAAGTCGTAGGCTCAACCAAAACTATAAAGTCCACTTATAAGTAATATACAGAAACAGGAAATGTATTTTTACAAAATTTACTTCTAGATACTAGCTTTTGATCATAAACAAGCTTCTGTCCACGTTTGGTACAAATCCAGAATAGTTTAAGAAAGTTATTAAAATTTTAAAAACCTTTAACCATCTATTGAATGTGATGTTAACTGGCAGATAAACTTAGTCCTTTTACAAGTGAAATACAGATAACAGTTCTGTTTTTTAACAAAATTTTCTTCTGGATACTACATTATGATCATAAAAAGCTTCTGTCCAAGTTTGGCACAAATCCAGGAAAATTTAAGAAAGTTATTAAAATTTGACTTTAACCACAGAGTGAATATTTAAAAATGCCACCGCCTCTGCCTCCCCCACCAGAATGTAGGATCACTATATCTCGCTTTTACGACAAAAGTTGCAAGCTTAACAATAAATGATCTTTTTTGATACAGTTTGTTTTTATTTTGTACTGTTGTGTCACATGTTATGAAAATAAGTGTAATGTCAAAAAAGATTTAAATTGAAATACTGTAAACCAACTTCTTTTTTGCGAGCAATTTATTTTCACAACTTTACAGGTAGAAAAATAAGGCAAATATAAACTGTCGTGAATGTATAAAGCTTGGATTTAACTGATGAGTCTGATGTATTAAATTATAATCCTGTCTGGCGTATTAAATTATAATCCTGGTACCTCTGCTCAATATTTACAGGACAGATTTCTATTTTTTTTTATTGTAGTTACATATCCAAATTCAGAACAAGTATGTTGAGTAGAATAATCTTAAAGTTATATTTTCAAATTTCAATATTTGTCTTTCAGCAATTTTACCAATATGAAACACAATTGGCATGTTACTGAAAAAACTAGAGTTACTTCCCCTGAAAATCATCTGTGTTTCTTTATCTTCGCATACACTTCATATATACCCTTCCAAGGGACAGTATATTATACTACTCATTTTAAAACTTATCATTAAAAATTCTGAAATTTTACCAAATTGAAAAAAGCTAGAGTCACTTCCCCTGAAATATCATCTCTATGTATTTTCTATTTCTTCACATACACTCCCTTTATACCCCTCCAAAGAACACTGTATTATACTACTCATCTTAAAACTAATCATTAAATATATTTTCATTTTACTAATAAAATCATTTAATTAAAAATTATGAAAAGTATATACCAAATCTAACCCTACAAGTCATATATCTGAGATAAAATCATGCATATAAATACTGCTGAAAAACTGGTTTATATTACACAGCTCATATTGCTGGTGGTGAGAGAATATTCAAATTTTAAAGTAAATTTGGATTTTATTAGATAAATACTTACCATCATAAATTCTGAGTGTAACCCCAATTGCGTCATAGGTCAGATGGAAAATCCCAACTAAAAATAAACGTATTCTCACTGGTCCGGACATATACCCCTGTTTGCCCATATTCTTCCATTCAATTTCCTCAAGACAGAAAACATAAGGAAAGGGGATGAAGGGGAGGTGGGTGGGACCTATAATTTATGATGGTAAGTATTTATCTAATAAAATCCAAATTTACTTTAAAATTTGAATATTTTATAGCTATAAATACGTTACCATCATAAATTCTGAGTAACAGAATCTAACGTAAAGCTGAATCCCCTGTAACAGAAGAAACAGGAGGAAAGTTCAATCTTTGTGCTGAAACTATAGGTCCAAGAGAGTATAAACTCTCCGCAAAAGTAGCCATAGATTGGAGGTAGTGAGATATAAAAGAGTTCTCATTTCTCCAGAAACCTGCAGACAGTACCTCTTCTAAAGATGCACTGTTAAACAGAGCCCAGGATGTAGAGATACCCCTAACATCATGAGCTTTAACATTAAAACTATTTAAAAGTTCTGCCTTAGAAGAGCCATAAGCTAAAGATATGCATTTGCATATCCAAGTAGAAATAGTTTTAACAGAAAGATCTGAGATTCCTTTTTTAATAGGAATAAAGAGTCTTGAGTTAGAAACAGAACGTAAACTACACGTTCTTTCCAGATAAATAGAAAGGATTCTTACTGGACATAAAAGTACAGAAATAGAATCGCTAGGGAGTGCAGGAATCACAACTGGTTCTGCACCCTTATCTGGAATCTGATTCTTTGCCAAAAAAGCAGGATCCGTTAAAAGAGTAACAGAAGATTTATCCCTGTTAAATCGAAGGCAAGCATCAGAAATAGAGAAGGCATGGATTTCACTCCTTCTCCGTCCAGAAGCCAAAGCTAAAAGAAAACAGCATTTATAGGAAAGAAACCTTAAATCTATTGTTTCTGCTGGTTCAAAAGGAGGAAGTTTTAAAAAGGATAAACACTTAGGAACTAAAGTTTTTTGTCTTGGTCTTTCAAGACTAAAACTACGAACCAAAAGAGAAATATGCTCATTGATTCCAAAATCTGGGCCACCAGAAATATGAATAGTTCTTGAGATAGCTGATCTATATCCCTTAATAGTAGAGGGACATAATCCTTTGGATTCAAAAAGAAAAACTATAAAGTCTGCTAATTGTTGTACAGTGACTTGGAAAGGATCAATTTCCCACTCACTACACCAATCTGAGAAGATTGACCATTTTGCATCATAGACAATGCTAGTGGAGTCTCTGACAGACTTTGTGAGATGCTTGGTTGCTCCTTCAGAAAAACCTCTCTTTCTGAAGCTAACCCTGAGAGAAGCCAGGCGTGTAGATGAAGTTTTTCTGGATTTTGATAAAGAACCTTGCCCTTGATTTGAGACAGAAGGTCTGGTCTCAGAGGTAGAACTAGAGGACAAGCACATGATAGGCGCAGAAGGTCTGGAAACCAAGACTGTTTTGGCCATGCTGGAGCAATAACTATGATCTTGCAATTTTCCCCTGCTATTTTCTGAAGTACTGGGGAGAGAAACCTGAAAGGAGAGAAGGCGTACCCGAACATTCCTTTCCAAGATAGGCTCATTGCGTCTACCGCAAAAGATTTTGGATCTGGAACCGGAGACACAAATGTTAGAAGTTTGTGATTGAGACTGGTCGCAAACAGATCTATCTGAGGTGACCCCCAATGAAGAGTCACAGCTTTGAAAACTACTTGAAGTAGTTCCCACTCCGTGTTTACTGGAGCAAGAGATCTGGATAGAGTGTCGGCTAGAATATTGAGGTGCCCCGCAATATGTCTCACCACTAGATGAACCTGGAGTTGAAAACACAGAAGGAGAATGTCTCTGGCTATCTGATAAAGAGAAGGTGAATGAGTTCCTCCCTGATTCTTGAGATAAGCTACAACTGTTGTGTTGTCCGTGGCCAGAATGACAGACTGATTCTTTAGAGACATTTGGAAATGATTCAGTGCAAACAGAACTGCTTTCATTTCCAATACATTGATATGCTCTTCCAAAAGATCTGGACTCCAGACTCCCGAGATTGTAAGCCCCTCCAGATATGCTCCCCAACCGAGGGTGGAGGCATCTGTGAATAATGTTAGACTGGGAACTTGAGGGGACAGACATAGGCCCCTCATTACATTTTCCCGTACTAACCACCATTGAAGGTGTGGAAATAAAGGCTGAGTGATTGGAATCAATGCTTCCCATTCTTGTGAAGCTGCAATCCATAACTTGTGCAGATAAAACTGAAGCGGACGAATGTGAAGTCGTCCCAATGGAATTACATCTGCCAGAGAGTTCAATAGACCCAGAAGTTGCAAGAATTGACGTGCTGTGACTGATTGAACCGTCAGGAATAAATGTATTTTCTGACATAGTTTTGTAAATTTCTCCTCTGGTGGGAGGACTAGGCCTACACTGGTTAGGAAATGTTCTCCCAGGAAAACAAAGTCTTGAGACGGAATTATCTCTGACTTTTTCCAAGATATAAGGAAGCCTAGGGACAGAAAACAATTGATGACCAAATCTGTCTGAACCCTCAATTTGATTGGGCAAAATTCCTTGAGAAGGGAATCGTCCAGATAGGAATGAATCTGAATAGACAGGAAATGTAGGTGAGCTATAGCTGCCTGCATGATTTTGGTAAAAGCCAAAGGGGCTGTAGACAGGCCAAAAGGGAGAGCCTTGAACTGGAAAACTTTGTTGTTACAAACGAAGCGAAGGTATTTCCTGCAAGTTTTGGAAATGGGAATGTGGAAATACGCGTCTGAAAGATCCAGAGAAGTAGTCCACATTCCTGGAAGGATTGAAGCCCTGATGGATCTGTTTGTTTCCATTTTGAAGTGGGGAACAATAAGAAATTTGTTCAGAATAGATAGGTCTATGACTGGCCTCATTCCTCCGGTCTTCTTTGGAACCAGAAAAAGACGGGAATAAAATCCCGGAGACAGAGTTAAGATCGACACCTCCTCTATTGCAGCTTTTTGTAACATAGTGTCCACTTCTACTGATAGAAGTTGACACTTGACTGGGTCTTGAGTATGAGACAAACTTATTGGAACTGCAGACAGAGGAGGTGGGTTCTTGAACTGAAGTGTTAATCCCCCTCGAATTATTGACAGCACATAACAGTTTGAGGTAATTTTCTTCCACTGATTAAGGAAAAAACTTAACCTCCCCCCTACTGGTATTGATTTTTGAGGAACTTGTTGTAAATTTTCCCCTGGGGAAGCTGTCAATAACGTACGAGGGGGCAAGAACCTAGGTACTAGACCCAGGTTTCTTGGAACCCTTAAAACCACCAGAAGGCTTACCTGAGCTTTTTCCTGAGTTATTGGGTTTGTTCTGCGGTTTGCCGTAGTTATTCTTCCTTTTCTTAGCAGAAGAAGGAGGACCACCTGAAGCCGAAGTACTATTAGAACTAGATGTAGCATTAACCGACCTCTTGCCATAAGTAACTTGTACACTAACTTTGACTGGAGGAGGGTTTTTGCTGAGTTCCTCTTGAACCCGCTGTAAGGGTAAACCAAACATCTTGTCAGAGAGTGGAGATTTCAGTAAAGAATCTTTCAAAGGCTCAGCGATAGAAATGTTTTCAAGAAACTCTGCTCTTTTAGATAGGGTGCAATTAGCAATAGAACCCATTAAAAGCAACTGAGATGAACCTAAAGCTTTATCCAGTTGAAGTAAGAAGGATCGTACTTCTGCTGGAACAACCGAATCTTCGCTGTTAAGCAAATGTCCGGTTGCAGCTAGAAAATGTTCGGCTGTGCCAAGAACTTGAGAAGCACTAAGAAGGAGATTCTCAGTCTTTGACCAAACAGGTTGAGTGAGACGAAGACCATCTACTGGCTTTTTTCCCAATAAAGATGACATAGATTTGTCACAACTGGGAACAAGTCTACCCAGTGAAGAATCAAAGATATCAAAATCCTTGTACTTAACCTGATCAGAAAAGGATGACATTCCAAATCCTGAGATATTGTTATTAGCAACCTTTTCACTAGCAGAATTAGCGATACCTTCATTAATAAATTGTAAAGCAAAAGCCATATGGCCAGATTCAGGAAAAGAATTGTGAGAAGTCACAGTATCCTGAGAAATACCACAGGAAGCTTCAAAAGTTGAAGAAGGTTTCTTCGGCTTGGAAGGAGAGGCAAAAGGGATATGTGCTTCATCCCTCATCAAGGTATACACCTTATCCCTAAGATCCTTCAAGGAAGGAGGATCCTCAGTCTCCTTGGTGGGAGGTTGTTGAGCTGACTTAGAAGAAGGCTCAGGGGCCGTCTTCGATACCTTGGGAGAAGAAGAACTTTCAACATCCTCATCAGTGAGGAAAGCCCTTTCATGACTCCCAGGGGAAACAGAAAGCTCGTCATCCTCCCTCTCATCACATTCTACAGACTTAGCTGGAGAAGGTTGATGAGAAGAAACTCTATTTTCCAGTAGAGTCATACGACTGGATAGAGTACTAAATTCAGCCTTGAAAGACTCACCAAAGTCTAAAAGTAACTTCTGTAAACCATCCAAAGGTGTTGCATGATCAGAAACCTGAGTACCATGAGAAGAACTAGAAGCTTGAGAGTCAGGTACGGTGGTAGAAGGAGCCACTGCAGAAGTCAAAGATACTGCTACGGGTAGAGCAGGAGCTAAAGGTGGTGCAGTAGCTACCCCAGAAGGGGGACCATAGAAATTGTCCCTATAAGGCCAAAAACCAGGTTGGTTTGGCATAAACCCACCATAAGGGTAAGACTGTGGCCAAGGTGGCTGAGACCATGAGGGTAAAGGTTGTGTGCCCGTGTTGGGAAGCATATACCCACAATAGGATAATGGGGGTCTAGAACCTGGCAAGTTCAAGCCCATAGCTGTACCTGGGACAGAACTAATAGTACCCGCTGAATTAACAGACCTAGATAAAGTATGAGTCACCGAAGTTGACGTAGGTACCCCCCCAAAATGCATGGCCGAACCTTGTGAAAGGGTCGGATAGGTAGCATTACCACCGTTGTCGAAACTCCGGTCAATGTACTGGTAGTTTGGGGGGGACTTAAAGGTAGTGACCCATCTAAGAGATAGTCCGAACCAGGAATACTTACATACGGACTATTCAAATTAAAGTCCATAATAAATTTTACTTTAGTCAAAAAAACACAAATAATTTGTTTAGAAATTTAAACAAAACAAGGGAATATATTTCCAATAAAATACACAATATATATGAAAAGCAATTAAGCTATTCAAAAAACTAAACACTTCTCTGTTAAATCTGTAAAACTTGATGTGCACGTGTGACCGATGTCGCAGATGGAAATTGAATGGAAGAATATGGGCAAACAGGGGTATATGTCCGGACCAGTGAGAATACGTTTATTTTTAGTTGGGATTTTCCATCTGACCTATGACGCAATTGGGGTTACACTCAGAATTTATGATGGTAACGTATTTATAGATATAAAATTAAGGATATTCAAACACCACCTATTGTGTATCTTATCACCACCAGCAGCATCAACCTGTGTGTTTTGAGATAATAGATCTATTTCAACTTTTTGTAATTGTTTTAAGGAAAAAACCACAAAAACAAACTACAGATAAATAACTATAAAATACCTGGAAAAGTGTTTGAGATTTCCTCATTTATTTTAATAAGCAAAACACTTAGTTATAAAAGATGGTATTAATAGTTATCAAAGGTACCAGGCTTATAATTTAATAAGCCAGATGCACGTTTTGTCTACATAAGACTCATTAGTGACGCTCAGATCAAAATCGTTAGGAAGCCAAACAAGTATAAAATTAAGAGCATTGAGGACCCAAAATTCCAAAAAGTTGTGCTAAATACGGCTAAGGAAATCTTTGCCTGGGATAATAAAATTATTAAGAATTACTTGTCAAATGATACATCTAAATGCTTACAGCGAAGTTCTCATTAATTATCTTTTATACCATCACTATTTTGTTGAGAACAGATTAAGCATGACCATCAGCACATCATGCCCATAGCTTGCCTGATGAGATTTTGAATCAATCTTTTTGTATGTTCTTACTTAATGTGCTTTGAAGTGATGCTGGATTTTCTCGCTGTATTGAAGACCCATTGGTGGCCTTCTGCTGTTTTTGGCTCTTTGGTCGGATTGTTGTCTCTTTGACACATTGCCCATTTCCATTCTCAATTTTTTTGAAGTATTTACTTTTTATCATAAAATAGATTTAATAAAATGTTGACCTAGTGATATATCTCCTTTCTTGTATGGGGTTTTGATCGTGTAATGTTAATTCTTAAATTAAAATGGCAATACTTAACATGAAATCTAAGCAAAATTTCAGTCAAACATCAGGGACCCCCTCTCAAGCCCCTTCATTTTTTTACAACACATTTTTGGGGGGGCTTACCTTAAAAGGAGTACCAGGTGTACCCCCATTGGTTAATCTACTATCATTAGAAAAACTATCAGAGAGACTTTTAGTTGGGTCCATTTTTTCAGGTGTCTTCTGCATCTGTTGTTGTATCTTCTGCTGCTGGTGCAATTTCAACATGGCTGCCGATTCAATAATTTGGTTTGCTGGATTGGAAGCTTTATTCATTGGAAGACATTTTCCATAAATTTTTTCCAGAAACATTTGCTAAAAGGAAATGTAACACAAACAAATCTTTAAAGTAAAAAATATAGCAAGCTATTAAAAAATTATGTTGAATTTATACAAAATTGACTTGTTTAATTTTTGTACTTTTATTTTGCAATTTAATATTTCAAGAATAAATCAGAATGAAAATTTAAATGAATACAAATCTTATTTGCTAAGATTAATTAATTCCAAATCGATTTATACTATCATTTATATGGCCTTCTTTCTGTAATGATAAGATATATAAATGAAAATTTGTTTTAGTTTGTGGTTGGTAGTTTTTCTCACTGACAATTATCACACCATCTTATCTATAATAGTACATTGAAGCCATTTAAACCCGCTGCATTTTGCACCTGTCCTAAGTCAGGAACCTGATGTTCAGGAGTTGTCGTTTGTTGATGTGATGCATGAGTGTTTCTTGTTTCCTTTTTTTTAATAAAGATTAGACAGTTGGTTTTCCTGTTTGAATGGTTTTACACTAGTCATTTTGGGGCCCCTTGTAGCTTGCTGTTTGGTGTGAGTCAAGACTTCATATTGAAGGCTGTACTTTGACCTTTTATGGTCTACCGTAACAAATTATGACTTGGATGGGAGAGTTGTCTCATTGGTACTCATATCACATCATCTTTTATCTATGCTAAAAATGACTTTGATCAAATCCCTCGACTTACCACATCATTTTTAGTAAGAGGTGTTCCTATTTCTGCCAGAGTAAAATCTATAAAAGCTACAGTGCCGTCATGGGAACAAGCCATTAACTCCATGCCATTTTTACTCCTTATAACAAAAAATAAACATTATAATTCATCTTCAGGCAATCTTTAGTTTTTAACATTTATTATTGACCTGTTTTTGTTTTATTTGAATCATTTTCTGCTTCTTGTGTAATTCTACTTAATTTTTCAAATAAAAGTAGAATGTGTACATGAGACACAGATGTCCCACCTTTGTAAACATAGGGTAAATTCAGCAATTTCTCCATTTATAAAGGGACATAACTCAAGATCCCTGAAAGTGACACCACTCAACATTCAATCTTGATCTGTGTTAGGTATTAATAAGCATTATGTGTAAGTTTTGATAATAACATTTACTTGAGTTAAAGTTTTATTTGTTTCTTGCTGTCAATATAATGGATTTTGAAGGAACTGTCATTAAAGTGAGATGTTTAGCTAGCTATAAAACCAGGTTTAATCCACAACTTTCTACATAAGGAAATGTCTTTACCGATTTAGGAATATGACAGTTGTTATCCATTAGTTTGATGTGTTTGAGCTTCTGATTTTGACATTTGGAAAGGGTCTTTCTGTTGTTAGTTTTCCTATGGGTTTTTTTTGTTTGTTTTTTGTTTTGCTTATTAGAGTGTAAATACGGCAAATTCTGAATGTCTTCAAATTTATAAAGGGACATAACTCAACAATTCTACAAAATTTAATCGAGAACTGTGTTCGATCGTAATTAGCATTGTGTATATTTTTAAACATTTGGTTGAGGGGCAAAGTAAAGTAAAGGTGCATGAACGACAAATTCAGTATTTTTTACAATTTGTAAAGGAACATTTCTAAAGAACAGTGAAAGCCACGGCACATAAATCAACAAGATAGATCTGTGTTAAATGGTAATAAGCAGTGATGTTAGGTTTAATGAAGTTTTCCTAAAGCTCATTTAAGTTAAAGAAGGTAACTAATTTTGGGATTGTACTACCATAATTGACTGCTGTACCCCTATTTTGGACATTTTTACCTATTGCGTCTGTTTGTTTTGTTCACGCATCGTTGACAATATAATGGAATTTGATGCGACTATCATACAAGTGAGAAGTTTAGCTAGCTATAAAACCAGGTTCAATCCACCATTTTCTGCATAAAAAAATGCCTGTCCAAAGTCAGGAATATGACAGTTGTTATCCATTTGTTTGATGTGTTTTATCATTTGATTTTGTCATTTGATTGCGGACTTTCCATTTTGAATTTTCCTCGTAGTTCAGTATTTTTGTGATTTTACTTTTTATTCTTATTCACTTTTGTTGACACAACTTGAAGGTTATTTTCTTTCATAGTTTTTGTAAATGAATTTCATTTTTAGTATAACTGTTACAATCAAAATTGGAATATGACAAAAAATGTTTTTAAAAATTAACAATGCAAGGTACAATCTAGCAAGTGGAAGAATACTAGAGATAAGTGAAATAGTTAGACTCATGCATATTAAGATTTGACTGGCAGCCTGCTATGACCATGACATAAAATAACTTCTTATAAATGTTATACAAACCATGTTATGTCAAGTATAGCACTGTCAAAAAGGTCTTTTGTCACCACCAACGGCCGCTTCAGTGCTGTCAACTAAAATGATAAAAAGAAGAGATTGATTACAAATAAAACTTGAATCAAGGACATCTGAAATGAAAATGAATCCAAAAGCAATGTAAAAAAGAATGTGTCCATAGTACATGGATGTCACTGAACCATAACTAGAGGTCAAGGACAATGGAACATATGGCAGATGGAAACTTCATATCATAAGGCATCTGCATACAAGGTATGAAACACCAAATCTTTTACCTTCTAAAATATAAAGATTTATACAAATAATATGCGCTGTAATCAGGTAATAATTATGGTCTCATATTATGTGACTTTTGTTGCAGAAGAGAGAACAACTAATAATTCAAAACAAGATATTTTTGGCATATATGGAGCAATAACTACAAGTAAGAAATTTTTAGTTTTTTAGTTTCATAACTTAATTCTGAACATTGAATTTATAATTAATGCAGTAGACAGATTAAGGTAAAAACTCAGTTACTTCCCCTGTAAAACTATGCCCATGTTTTTCCTTTATATTCACAAATACTGTCTACATTTCTCTATAAGGAATAGTGTAAAACACATCTCTAATCAAAACTCATATTTCAATTTATTTATCTTTATACAATTAAACCATTTAATTTAAAATATATGAACAGTAAAATAAAAGATTAAACCCCAAAATCTTAATATGGATAAAAATGTTAGATATTAATACAATTCAAATAACTTTATCAGTACAGTTCTCTCGTCTAGTGGTTTATGTAACTCAGCCGAGGACAGTCTCAAGCCTGTCTGTAAAATGAGGAGAGAGGGATTGGGTGGGGTGGTTCCATCATAAACCACTAGGTGGGAATAGCTGTGTTTTTGCAATAAATTAATCTATGGGAACAATTGTTTACTCTTTACAAACTCTTTCATAAGAAATAGGCTGTAAATAATAGAATGTTTTTATTTTATTAAATACAGCATTGAACAGTTCAGTTGACCCTGAAATTTATGTCAAAACTCTAATTTGGCATTAAAATTAGAAAGATCATATCATATGTTGATTGGACTTCCAACTTCATCATAAAATACCTTGACCATAAACTGTAACCTGAAGCTGTACAGACAGACAGACAAACAAAAGTAGTGACAAACAAACACACACACACACAGTCCTAAAAACAGACCTGATTTTGCTGCAAGAAAAAATAAAGCTGAAATATAATTACCTTGATAATCGCCTAGCGAGGTGGTCCTCACAGCAGGGGGTATGGTGGCCGATTAAATGGGAGCCGACAAAGGCCCCCAGAAAATTTTATGATAAATGGTGCAAAATTATGCAATCTGGGCTAATCCTGGCACTTAATTTTAGTTTTAAAAAACAGTTTTTATATAAGGTTTTTCCCCATTCAAGGTAATCATATTTCAGCTTTATTTTTCTTGCAGAAAAATCAGGTCTGTTTTTAGGACTGTGTGTCTTTTAGTTTGTTTGTCTGTCCGTCTGTACAGTTTCATGTAAAGGTTTTTGGTCAGTGTATTTTATGATGAAGTTGGAAGTCCAATCAACATAATATGATCTTTCTTATTTTAATGCCAAATTTGGTCTGGACTTAGTTTTTTTGCAAATATTTCTGCAAATGTTATATAGGTGATGAACACCATCAAACAGGTTGGGAACAACCCCAACAGGTGAAGTTTTTTCATTTTGGTTAGATGTTGCTCCAAATTTTTCTAGCCTCTTCAAGCGTAATTGATGTCTTTTTGAAATAACTCACATCTGGCAATTCCTTTTGAATCAATTTCCATATAAACTGGCCTACTGGGTTGTCATAAACCGTACGCTCAACCCAATCCCATTTCCAACAGTTTTTGACACCTTTGTCAACTTCCGAATTGTGACTGTCATACAAGTGAGATGTTTGGATAGCTGTAAAGCCAGTTTTAATCCACCATTTTCTACATAAAAAAATGCCTGTACCAAGTCAGGAATATGACAGTTGTTATCCATTCATTTAATGTGTTTGAGCTTTTGAATTTGCCATTTGATTAGGGACTTTCTGTTTTGAATTTTCCTTGGAGTCCAGTATATTTTTTTTATTTTATTTTTGACACCTTTATGCATGCTACTTACCCATACTGAGAGAGATCTATCTTTACTCCCAATGGCACAACATGTGTATTGGGGATGCTGAAAAAAGAAATGATACATTAATAATAGCTCTAATGGCACTTATTAATTAATAGTTTTAATTAATTTATAATCATAATCATTTAAAGCAGCTATCTATTAATGTGTATTAATTAGATAGTCACAAATCTGAAGAAAATAACAAATGATTCCAAAATTGCTAAAAATTTGCTCAAATATTGTGGAGAAAGGCTTTCAATTTTTTTAAGACAAAATGCCATCAGATGAAGAAAGTTATAACAATGATATACATTATTGTACATGTAGACAGAACTATGTAAAATCAAAATTTAAATATTAACCAATTCCTTTTCAAGTTTATTATATCTATGCTAATATTCTTTTGTAAAACCAAAAATAATTTTTCTAGTTTCATGAATTTTTTAGTGAAAATCCAGCAAGCAAACATAACCTCAATTAACTGCACCTTTAACAAGTTAAACTTAAACTTAAAACTTTAAAACTTAAAACTTTAAAATACCTGTTCTGTGCCTTTTATTCTACTGGCAAAAATATTAGGATTAAATCTCTGAAAAGTAGTAAACAAATTTTTTTAAGTATCAGCTTGGAAACAGCCTGAAATAAAAGAACTGATAAATTTTATAATTTAGTGATACACAACAAATTTCTGGTTTCTTTTCACTGCAATGCATAATTTAAACTTTAATCTGCTTGATTTTACAGGAACGAAAAAAGTGTATAAGTCAGCCAGAAAGCAGCTTTATATGCATATAGATGTATAAACTTCAAAACTTCATTAGTCATTCTTTCCATTTCCACATTTCATACAATACATGTGTGAGGACAATGTACCAGTGCGAACTATACATAGTCAAGAACGGTATATGCTGTTTAAATTTAACTAGAGGCTCCAAAGAGCCTGTGTCGCTCACCTTGGTCTATGTGAATATTAAACAAAGGAACCAGATGAATTCATGACAAAATTGTGTTTTGGTGATGGGGATGTGTTTGTAGATCTTACATTTCTAAACATTCTTGCTGCTTACAATTATCTCTATCTATAATGAACTTGGCCCAATAGATTCAGTGGAAAATGTTAGTGAAAATTTACAAATTTTATGAAAATTGTTAAAAATTGACTAAAAAGGGCAATAACTCCCTAGGGGGTCAATTGACCATTTTGGTAATATTTGATTTATTTTTAGGTCTAACTTTGTTACACATTTTTGCTGTTTACAGTTTATCTCTATCTATAATAATATTCAAGATAATAACCAAAAACAGCAAAATTTCCTTAAAATTACCAATTCAGGGGCAACAACAACGGATTGTCTGATTCATCTGAAAATTTCAGGGCAGCTAGATCTTGACCTAATAAACACTTTAACCCCATGTCAGATTTGCTCTAAATGCTTTGGTTTTTGAGTTATAAGCCAAAAACTGCATTTTACCCCTATGTTCTATTTTTAGCCGTGGCCGCCATCTTGATTGGTATGCCGGGTCACCGGACACAATTTTTAAACTAGATACCCCAATGATGATTTTGGCTAAGTTTGGTTAAATTTGGCCCAGTAGTTTCAGAGGAGAAGATTTTTGTAAAAGTTTACAGACGACGGACGACGGACGACGCCAAGTGATGAGAAAAGCTCACTTGGCCCTTTGGGCCAGATGAGCTAAAAAGGGATTGTATTGTTATAAGCCGTAGTTTCCTTTATAGAAATTGTTTCAGGTGGCCAAACTGACTACTGAGTATGAGTTTTTCTCATTGTTGAAGGCATTACAGTAACCTATAATCATTTATATTAATGCCATTTCACCTTTGATGAATAATTGTCTCATTTGCATGCAACTATACCACATCCTATAGGAAAATATATATTATACTGTGGATTCATTAGTATTCATTGGATACTAATATTAGTGGATTTCGTGGGTACAGGGGAACCATGAATTTGAATGTTCAACAAATTACAAATTTTCTAAAGGAGTGTATGCAGACTTTGTCAAAACCTCAAAATTAAATATTCATGAATATGCAAGTTTTCCTTAATCCACGAAAATTGGTACCCTTGAAAATGAATGAGTCCACAGTTAATGAAAATCCACACGAATAATCACTTACAACTGCAGTGATAGCTTTCCTGTGACCTACAAAGTCCAATGTTGCCTTCCAGCCATCACGCTCAATGATCTGTGCTGTGGGGCCAGAATTATTCATTGCATGGGCAGATACAATGTAAGCTCCATCTGGTGACCAATTCAGGCGTAAAACATGAGTGGTCCCACCACACTGAAATGATATGGAATTTTTGTCATTTTCACCTTACAAATATTCAACATTTTGATAGTAGTTTCATTTTTTCATTAGTCAAATTCAATAATGATGTCCTTTTTGTAGTAAATATCTCATTTACCAATCCCAACCAGCAGCCATAACTTTGGTTCAGGCTGACGGGGCATTTGATTACAAATAGTGTTCTATTGACATTTTCCTTTGCAAAATTTGGGATTTAATTTTAAATTGAGGAAATCAAGGTATTCCTTAGGTCATTTTGTAGATGAGCCTTTGATTTCTTTTCCATGTTGTTTTAGGTTTTAGATTTCAAATATTTTGGCCTTTAGTGTCACTGAAGAGACAAAAGTTTGTTTTCATGACAACATAAATACCTCTTGGAATGGTTTAGTTATGGATTTCTCTTCCTGCCAGTCTCTCGTTCTCCAGATTCTTACACTTTTATCATCAGCCTACATAAACAAAATTAATTTATTATAAGTAAATTGTTTTAATAAATTAATTAGAGAAAACTATATACAGTCAAACCTGATTAAACCGGACCCTGAATAAACCGGTTTCCTGTCCATTCCGGCCGAAAATGAAAGTCCCATTTTTTCCCCTTCAAAGTCTTTGTCAAAATACCCTTTGTAAACCGGACCCTGTGTATTCCGAATTCCGGTCTAATTATGAAGTCCCAATACTCTTAATTACATTAATTATTACCTGTCAAAACCGGTTTGTCTAATTAATTTCAATGATCGATATGCAATCAAAACATATTTGTTTATACAATATGGCTTTTCAGGATAATCAATTAGTCAGGTGTTAAACTGTGAACTTACAATCGTGCAGTAGTGAGCTGTATTATTTATCAAAACATTATAAACGTGTCAATTAAACGAAAAGACACACCGAATATATCTCGGATTGAACTTACGTTGTTACTTGGATTAACAAATTTAAATCGCGGAGTAAGAAATTTACATCGTGATTTCGAAATCCTTGGTTCCCCGTTGTGAACCCCTTTACAAATGACCTTGATAATGAAAAACACCCGGATGGCAACAATCAATGGGTATTATACACTGTACGACAAAGTTTCAATGTGATGAAATTACGTTTGATAATATTCTGGCTTTTTAATCGGCCATTCCAACATTTTAAATTAATGATCACGGAAGTAAATCGAATTCTCGTCTCACAATCCAAACATCTCGAGCATTATGATGCAAATGCAAACAATGAAAAACGAAGGGAAAGTATTTCAATATATCAGATATAATTTACAATCAGAGAGAACTTTAACATGCAAAATATCGGACGTCACAAGTCACTAACTTCCGGTCAAAACGGAAACCTGAATAAACCGGCTCACTGTCCAAACCGGCCCTTATTCATAGTCCCGTAGACGGCCGGTTTATACAGGTTTTACTGTAGTCACAATTAGTGGCATTTATATTTTTATATGTATTTTTTTTTCATGTAAAAATAAGATGTGGTATGATTGCCAATGAGACAAATCGCCACCAGAGTGTCTTTCCTAAAAGTCAGGATTTACATCAATGGTTGTGTATATATCTTCATAATTCTTAGAGCTATTCCAGTAAAAATTATCCAGGGGGGGTGGAACGCCACTTATTTTTTGACCCCCCACCTATGGAAAAGATTAAAAAAATACACCCCCACCTAGAACATTTATTTTCTTCCAAGACCCCCTACCTAGAGAAAAAAAATAAAAGTTAGCTAGTTTTTTAAAGTATACAAAAATGTTGCATCCTGTCAAATAAATGTAAAATTTGTTGGTTTATCTATTTCAGTGCATCCAAAAAGGGGGCCCCCCTAAATCCGCCTCTGGTCTCAATGGCAATCATACCACATCTTCTTTTTTATACTAGCTATGTTGCTATTAAAATATAAAATGAAACATGTAACAATGTTATGGAGCAGCAGACGACAGATGCAACATGACGGCAATAGCTCACAGTGACCGAAAAAGGGGGGTGCAATTTTAATTATAAATGGCCCATTTTATTTTTAAAACTGTCAATAACATTTTCAGGTACGACATATTCTTCAGGTGGGGAAACTGGTTGGCACCAACCATTCGATGTTTCAGAGTTTAGTTTGAGCCATAAAATATTTTTGGTAGGCACAATGTAATTCTTTTTTTATTTTTTGTATTTCTTATATACATTTTTTTTTCAATAGGCAAATGTTGAGGAAAATGATATTCTCTCCTGTGTAACAAGGCCATATCTTTCCGCAAAAATTAGGCCATTTTTTTCCTTCAATACCACCCACGCAACATGCGCAATAAAAATCTAATTGTCTGTGCCAAATATAAATATTTTTTTATGGACCGCATAGTTTGGATGTCACCCACACATATTTTTTTGTGGGGAGACGGTATACAAGGGAGAGGGTACTTGAAGTTGTTATAAACTGTATGCAATAAAATATTATTTGGGACAAAAATTGCAAAGAATTGGCCAGTCCACCTTATTAAGGACATATTCTTTGCAAGGAAAGAGATTTAAGTACAGCAAATTCTGCCATTTCAATTTCAATGAATATACAATAACTTCTTCCAACCGCAACAATATTTAAGTTAACCTTTATTTACAATGTTTAAACTGGTACTGTTGCCTTGTTCATGTTCATGTTGGGTTTTTTTTACATTAAATTTGGGTCTTCGTCGATACCATACTTATTCCAGACGTTCCGTATCAGAGGACATTTCAGGCAATTCCTCTGCACTTCTTGTATCATTATATCTTCATCACGGTGACAAGAATAACAGTATAGAGTACCGTTAATTCATAGAACAAAACAACAAATCGCTGAAGAAGTCATGTTTACAAAATGTCAAAATGAGCCAAAGACCAAAAAATGACAAGGACAGTTAAGCGTCTTTTATGGAGACAAAAACTATATTCCTAAAAAGTCTTTGGGGTTCTTCAATCGAAATAATAGCAAGCTAAACTAAATGAGATTATTATAAGGGCTAAATCTCGTCTGTACTAGCCAAATTTAACAAATTTAAAGTTGTTTATAAAAAAAATATATATCATGAATGATGGTTAATTACGTTTTTCGGGTTATCAGTTAGACCGCATGGTTTTATTATTACAATAGGAAAACACCCGAGACGTGAAATCGCATGGTTCTATTATCATAGGTAAACATCCGAGACGTCCCAAAAATATATAGGTGCTCCTATTATTGGAGGAACATTACACAGTTGTGTACACACACATGGCGGCATGGAACACGATCGGAAATTCATTTGACGATATCTAAACGTTTCGAAACGAAGTGAAAAGTATCGTGCGCCACGTGGGCGCTTACATTTGTCACTGTATGCGCCATTTCTTGTCAATATGCGCTATAGGCGCAGGGGGCACGTCCTTCCCGATCACTGGTTTGACAAGAACACAAACGGACGCTTAAAATTAGTGGTCTGCCAACTTTATTTGCAGTCGGATGACCTTTTCAGGAGAATCTTTCTTCATAACAGGGGGAACAATATGTTTAACCTATCATTCAGAAACCCCCCACCAACAGAAAGGAATTTAAATCGGGACCACCACCCTCCAGAATACAATTATGTTGATAACCCCCCACCTATGGAAAAAAATATCGTCAGCGTTCCGCCCCTCCTAGGTAAATTTTACTGGAATAGCCCTTATTTTTTATGATTTAAGTGCAGTTAATTGATTGAACGGCACCTAAAATGGTCATTAAGATATTTAGAAAAAGGCTAGGAGCTGTTTATCTCATCTGTAATAATCATTGTCAAATTATCTTAGCATTCTTAACATAAGGCAATTAAGCAACAGATATCAAAAGAGAAATAAGACATAAAATTGAGAATGGAAATGGGAAATGTGTCAAAGAGACAACAACCCGACAAAATAAAAAAACAACAGCAGAAGGTCACCAACAGGTCTTCAATGTAGCGAGAAATTCCCACACCTGGAGGCGTCCTTCAGCTGGCCCCTAAACTGTTGTCTTATAATTGCAAAAGAGATTATTATTCAGCATAGAATTAAGAATCAGCTAACGCAGACAGCCTTGAATGATTGATTGATTGTCGGCTGTTTAACAACAAATGCAAATATTGCATGCATATTCAGGACAAGAACAAACAAGTGAAACTGCGAGCTACTGCTCACTGATGATACCCCCGCCGCAAGTGGATAATATAAATAGTGTAAAAATATGCAAGTGTTCGGTAAACAGGAAGTTGTCGAGTGATGAATCTGAAAACGCATCACACGGTATAGCTGACTTATATAAATCCTGAAACCAAATTTCAGAAATACTTGTATTGTAGTTCCTGAGAAAAGTGTGACGAAAATTTTCAACTTGGCTATCATGTGTAAAATCATAAAAGTGTTCGGTAAACAGGAAGTTGTCAAGTGATCAATCTGAAAACGCATCACACGGTATAGCTGACTTAGATAAACAATGAAACCAAATTTCAGAAATCCTTGTATTGTAGTTCCTGAGAAAAATGCGACGAAAAAATAAATAGTGTAAAAATATGCAAGTGTTCGGTAAACAGGAAGTTGTCCAGTGATGAATCTGAAAACGCATCACATGGTATAGCTGACTTATATAAATCCTGAAACCAAATTTCAGAAATCCTTGTATTGTAGTTCCTGAGAAAAGTGTGACGACAATTTTCAACTTGGCTATCATGTATTAAATCATACAAGTGTTTGGTAAACAGGAAGTTTTCAAGTGATCAATCTGAAAACGCATCACACAGTAAAGCTGACTTAGATAAACCCTGAAACCAAATTTCAGAAATCCTTGTATTGTAGTTCCTGAGAAAAATGCGACGAAAAATATTCATGGGACGGACTGACTGACGGACGGACGGATGGACTGTAAAACAGTATACCCCCCCCCCCCTTTTTAAAGCGGGGGTATAATTAACAATAAATACAATAGTTCTAGAATGTGATGCTATCTCAGTAAATAAAATTAGTTTCTTATGGTGTATGAATGTGATACTATATTCTATAGAAACAAGAAGTCTTTCACAATTCATTGTTAACCGGGATACATGAAATCTCTGTTAAGAACACAAACAGAGAGAAAACGTATATTCCCTTTTCCCTTTGATAGGATACTAATAACCTCAGTTACCTGTGATGCTAAATATTTTCCTACAGGGTCCCAAGTCACACCTTTAACTAAGCCACTGTGTCCTCTCAACACTGCTAACTGTTCTGAAGAAATAAAAATATGTTCCTTATTGGAATTTCTATACAATGATGTTCTGAAAAAGTTATTTGCAGTTCTAAATACATATAAACAGCATTTTTTTTTAAACAGGGCAACAAATAATCTAGATTGAATAATTAACTTAACAACAGAATGCATTGAGTGTGTAGGTAAAGGTAGTATCTTTGGTTAGCTTGGTTGCTAGCTGAACTATCAAGTCATTGATAGGTAACTTACCTTCTTTAAGAGTAGACTAGTCTGACCAATCTACCGGTCTGTAGGACTAGACTATTCCAAAAGGAGGGTAGTATACCTAACCTAGCAATGACTTCATGGTTCAGCTAAAAAGCAAGCTAACGAAAGGTCCTACCTTTTTAAACTACATACTCATTGCATTCTGCTGTAAAGAAATATGTACAATTAAATTAATCAATTGCACACAATTTGAATCTAAGTTTTAACATAATTCTAGCCATGTAAAAGCATACAAATCAAAACCAAATATGCTAACCATGTACAGATTCACCATGTTTCTTTCCAAGACATGTAGTAATCCTGCAGATTTATTTGTTTTATGCAACTTTCTATTAATTTTTAATGTTTCACAGTGGTAATAATTTCTGGTGAACCAATCATACCGCACCAATTTTTGTATCTTTATAAGTTTATTGGTACTGCTATGGGTTAACTCACAGATTTTTTTATATCAAATAATGACAGCTAGAAACCCTAGGATGACGATATATTTTCTATCTATAACTACAGTCCTGTCTTAAATCTCACCTGGAAATTTGTCAGCATTCCATACTACAACTGAATTATCTACACTACATGAAGCTAGCCAGCTGTCATTTCCTGACCATGCTAAATCAAGAATATCTGTAGAAAAAAAGAAGAATATACAGTGTCGTTGGGTTATGGGGGTTTTATTGTGTCATTGGGTTATTGCATCAAAAACCATACCTGTACTAAAAATTCGTCAATTTTTTAAATGTTTTTTTTATTTTTGAAAGTTTCAACTGGATTGGTTTTTTGCTAAAAAAAAATTGCATTTAAAATTTGGAAAGCATTATATATTGCAATCTTTTCTGTCATCAAAATAGTGTATATCTATTGTTAAGTAATTATAATAGCAAATGCATTGACAAATAATTTCTGAATTTACATAGCACTACATCTTCTATCAGTCATGTCAGTTGTATTTATACATTGGCATGTATTTGCACAGAAAAGGCTAAAATAATATTTAAAAGCAATAATTAACAAAGCTGGCTGTGTGAAAGTTATCTTAGACAGGACTCTTAGAATGTATGGTCTGTATTATACACATTTATCAGTTTCTAGGGTAATTTACTCTAAATCCGTATACAAGTTACCTTTTTCTATGTAACAATATTCCATAAAATTCAAGAATCTATTTCCCGAAAGTAAGTATATACAGCTAAAAAACTGTATCAATGCGGTATAAATGTTATCTAGTAGCCTTTTTAAATCTACTGTCAGGTCTCAATTTTTTGTTATAAACTTTAAAACTGTGCTGAAATCATTAAATTGTTATTTAACATTGTTTTCCATTTCAGAAGTTACTTCCATAAGTATCATGTATGTTGATAGAATAGAACAGCCCTTACTCTTTCTAAACATGCCAAATCGGCATTTCTATTAGCATCAAATTTTACTTCAATTTGTTTATAGAAAATAAATTTGAATAATTTTGTCCATTCGTTTTTGATGTGTTTTTGACATTTGATTTTGCCATTTAATAGGGACTTTCCGAGTTGATTTTCCTCTGAGTTCAGTATTTTTGTGATTTTACTTTTTACTGACTTTCTGATCATACATTAAATCTCTTAAATCTTTCGATGCACTAAGCTGAAGTAATAAAAATTGCTGATGAATTTAGAGAACTTTTATATCAGTACACCTTTCCTATATTTCCTAATTAATATAAATGTATTACCTCCTGAATGTCCCCTGAGTGTTATAGATGGTCTCCATTGTTCCTGGTTTTTAGTGTCAGAACCAAACATGGTAGACGTTGAACCACTGTACCTGAAATAATAATGACAATATTTTGTTAAGTTAAGGTGGTACATAACACTACTGGGAGATATCTCTGTAAAATCAGCTTAATGTTTTAATTACGTTAAAATTTTGAGAAAATATGAAGCTTCTCAATGATCAAAATAAGTGTTTGTCATGCTGCTATATATTCAACCATTTCCCACTAATGTACCTGGTTCCAATTATTTGGAATTTTGATATTTTTGTCAAAGGGTCAAAATAAATATTTTTCAAAATTTTATGAAAATTTAACGATCCGAATTAATTAATTTCGTACCACCTTAAACAATCAAGATTGATTGCTGCCAGGTTAACATCCAGTAGCAAATATTTCATGCATGCATTTATTTATTTATAATAAATTTTAATTAGTAGATTCTGCTTACTATAAAAGGCAGGAAATTTGAATGGCCACTGGTATAGGGATTAAAAAAAACCTGACGACTTAACTAATCAAAACATAATGCTGGGAAAGTATAAATGCTAATTAAGTGGTAATTTGAAAAAAATTGAAAATGTACCAACATGTTTGATCAAAATATTAATCATACTAATGACAAAATTGAAAATACTTTAAAACTGTTCTCCCAAATTTGAAAGAGAAAGATTCAATGACTTTAATACATAACTAACTATATAAAGGAATTATGGTCATAGGTAGCATTATACCGTAGCCAGGGGGTTCAGGGGATTCGGACGAACCCCTCCTTGAAAACAAATAAGCACTGTTAAAGTCAACTTCCTGTTCGAATTGTGACTGTTAAAGTCCAGTTTGTGAGTCCAAATAACTCCCCATTGGAAATTCCTGGCTACGGGCCTGATAACTGTGGACAAAGAAGATAATGTTTAATCACTATTTTCTGAAGATCATGCTTGGTCATGAAAATAGCATCTTAGTATAACTTAGGTTCCAACTTGCCCTATGGTTTCAAAGGATAATATTTATTCATAATTTATTATAAAATGCTAAGTAATAACAGAAGTTTCGCAATGACACTTGCAGGCAAATGAGCTTATAACTAATATGTATAAAGGCTTTAAAGCATGAAACATTTCCTTAGAACTTATTTTACCACATCTTGTAGTGCATTGTAGTGACTTCATTACCTGATCTGCCAAATCATTATCAGTTTATCATCTCCTCCAGAGGCTAGGTATTTTCCATTGTTTGACCATCGAACACAGTTCACACAAGCTGAAATTCAGTATACACAATATTACTAAAGAAACAATTTGATAGTAAAATGATAGCATACAATCGGATTAATATTAGAATACAGATCATGTGATCTGGCTTTGGTTGAAAGGTCAAGGGTCTGTTAACACTGTTGTTTCCGTTCTGATAATTATCAAATCAGCCAATGAAATATCTGCATTCATAAGATTTGAAGATGTGTATCACTATGACACAACCCTATGTTCCAAAAACAGAAGGTAAAATAAATTTTAGTCAGTGGAGCATGGACATTTGATCTGTATTTCAATAAGATTGATAAGTTCACTTAAAAAAATACAATCTTATACATGTAGATATAAGAAGATGTGGTATGAGTGCCAATGAGACAACTCTCAATCCTAGTCACAATTTGTAAAAGTAACAATTATAGGCCAAGGTACGGACTTCAACACTGAGCCTTGGCTCACACTAAAAAGCAAGCTATTTGTGAAATGAACTCAATTCCTGAGTCATTGTGTGTAGCACAATACAGTCAGGCCAATTCTAAGTCATTCCTAAATGTGTTTAAAAGAAAATAAAATTATTTTCACTTCAGGCATTTTTTTTTTTTTATTGTCTTATTTTGAAAGAATATATATGGCCCTTATAATAATGTTGTAAATATGAAAATATCTAACATCGAGAATAGATTTCTTCAAAATATGTATAGCAGTACATTGTCATGATTGTGTGTATCAAATCTCTCATGACATACAGCAATATGTACTGAAAATATTTCAAGTGTAAAGTTATATCTCTTATAGTGTTTACATGATACTTTTGGTTCAATTTTTGTATTTTAGCTCTCTCCGAATCTTAAGTTGATGGAACTAAATTAAAGAAATCTTTAAATATAAAAATAAGATGAATGCCAATGAGACAACTCTACACGTGTAAGTGACCAAATGACATAGAATTAAAAACTAAAGGTTACGACCTTCAACAATGAACAAAGTGAATACAGCATTGTCAGATATAAATTGATATGTTCTTAAAATTTACCAATGTGATTGTCCATCTGACAAATAATTTTTGGCACATTTTTATCTTTCTCGTCTGCCTCATTTCTCACAGGAGCTGTATTCCAAATAACAACTTTTCCTGTATCATCACCTACAAATACAGAAAAAATAACAACATGAATACTAAAGTTGTAAACAAACAAAGAAAAGTTTATAAAATAAATTGACAAAGAGAAATGTTTTGACTGTTATGACTGTGATCAGGCCTATAAAATATTTTTTTCTAATCTTTAATGATTGTTATACATGTAATATGCCTGTAATACATTGACAATGATTAGTAAAAAAAAAAAATTATCTGGTATATTTAATTAGAAAAAAGGATTAGGTGAACATGCTAAAACAACAATTAAACCCATTGGTTGCCTTACTGATTATGTCTGTTTTGTTCACTCATCGTTGTAATAATTTTCTACATTAAAAAATCAAGTACCAAGTCAGGAATATGAGTTGTTGTCCATTCGTTTGATGTGTTTTATCCTTTGATTTTGTCATTCGATTAAGGACTTTCTGTTTTAAATTTTCCTCAGAGTTCAGTATTTTTGTGATTTTACTTTTTATTTAAGTTTTATCAAACCCTGTATATATATATATATCAACTCGTCTAAACATCAACCCAACAATGTTAGACATGTAAATTTGCTTTCGCAAATTTTTTGTTCTTCCCTCGCCGGGATTCGAACCCATGCTACTGAGATATCGTGACTCCAAATCGCCTGCACTGTAGCCGTCCCGCTAGACCACACGACCACCTGGGCTTCATAAAAATGAAGCTTTCGCTGGCCATGTGTTACCTTTCCACGTCAGTTCTAATCTAGCGTTGTACTACAGTACATGATATATAAGGCATTGGAGATGATATTTTTACAGATCAGCTAAATTATCTATAGTAAAGGATCCTACAAATTAATGTAAGATACAGTCACAGAAAATAATTATATATATATATAGATTCTACCACTGCATGGAGTTTCATACTATATTTATCCACTTGAGACAGCTAAATTTTTCAAATTTAAAAGGAGATTCTTGCGGGTGGATAAACATCCTATAGCATGACATTTTGTTTTGGAATCTGTTTCTCTAATGATTTTTGGACAATATGAAGACAATTAAATTTCTATTGTTCTTTCGAACAATCTGCAAAAAGATTTTTTCCTTCAATGCTGTGACGTCATCAGGCATTTTGATGCCTTTTTATGACTTGTCACTTCACACTGCATCGTCACAATAGGAATTTCAGAGGAAAGCAAGAAAATTTGACTAACTTAGATCAGAAGAACAAAACTTTGATTTTAAAAAATAAACAAAACTTTGAAAAGCTCGGTTGCCTTCTGTTGTTTTTTTGCTCTTTGGTTGGGTTGTTGTCTTTTTGATATATTTTTCATTTCCATTCTCAATTTTATGTTTATCATTGTTTATACATAATACATGAATAATACTCAACCAGAGATTTATTCTTATTTTTTACAATTTCTTTACCTTGTCCCCCAGTTGCAAATCTTGATCCATCTGGATGAATGTCTATGGAGAATATTGGTTTACCTACAAAATAAAAACAAGTTATAAAACATACATTATTTTTTGTTAAAAATTATAAGACTTCTTGACTTTCGATTAAACTATTTGTTGCTAAATTCTTCTTTTTGTCTTTTTTTTTTTACATTTTATCATGTAAAAAGATGTGCTATGGAGAATGAAAACTTTTAGTATGATATATGCATTTTACAGTGAAATGCATGTATCCTGGATGATTGGAAGTTTGTTACCCTAACTCGAAACACAAGGAAAAAAGCAAAACCTTCCAGCAAATGTTATCCATGGTGAATGAAATTTTTATTATTTACTTTTTGGCAAACAATCTGATATACTTAATTGATGAATAGTATCAGAAACATGGCCAATCTGTCCATGCTGTCTAAATTTCGTATTGTGACCAGATTCTGTAAAATAAATAGACATGCTTGTAAGTTCGTGACCACTGTTTTGGACAGTGATATTTGTGCATGTGCAACAATATATAGGACAGGCCTAATGTATTATGTATTTTAACATTACAGAATAAATTTGAGATCAAATAACATATGATATCTCGTTAAATAGAGAAATTGGGACATACTAACTTTTTTATCCTTAATACAAAAAATATTAGAATTTAAACATGTGATTTTTGATGGTCAATTTGAAAATTCAGTATTTAACTTTAAACATGGTTAAGATGACTATAACGATGTCACAATGTCATAAATGCCTCAAAGTATTTGTTCATTCCATTTGCATTCAATGGCATAGAATTAGATTACTTTTATGATCAACAACTTGGCAGATTTTGTTTAATTAAAGTATATGAAAACAGTCATAGTGGAAATAGACGTTTAAAGAACATTCTCAACTTCTCTTTTTGAAGCCGATACTAGTGAAAATGCCATGAATCAAAGAGCTGAAGAGCTCTGAAGGGAAAAGACGGCCATTGTTCCAATTTTTAGGGGGGTATCTTTTGATAGTCTACATACAAAGAATGAGCAAAAGAACAGCTAGAACATATAGAAAGGCTGACAATAATGAAACTAATTGTTGTTTATTGTTATGTCATTTCCTTAGTCAAGAATTCATCATAGAGACAATTTGGACCAATGAGATCTGCACCTTCTAAATCAAAACATTTGATTTAAGTTGGGAGTTAATTATCTAAAATTCAATTGAATTTAACAACTACTACATTATATTTTAAAATTTTAATTATGTACAACTGAACGACAGGCTAAGACTATTCTCAAC
Source organism: Mytilus edulis (assembly GCA_019925275.1). Lineage (NCBI taxonomy): Eukaryota > Metazoa > Mollusca > Bivalvia > Mytilida > Mytilidae > Mytilus > Mytilus edulis. Next base: position 113,872,863 of record CM034360.1, read on the forward strand.
TTTTTGTGACAATATTCTCAAGAAAGTGAGGACTGAAAAATCTATTCAGTTTTAATTTTCCATTGATAAAGTTCCCAGTTACAACTCTCATCACAGGGATACATGTACTTATAAAATCAAATATGATTGATATAAAAGCTGTGTGAAGTTTGTTTCCAGATCCCACATTTTGATATATCTGTAAAATTCATGAATAAATAGCTTTAAACTACAAAAAGCAATATTTTCAAAAAAAATGAGAAAAAAAAATGACCACTACAATAATTATGTTGGTACGCAAAATTATTTTTTAATTGATGACTACTTATCATATATATACTTAATGTGACATTTTAGTGTTCATATACATTAACTTTCATTTTAGTGGGTAATTACTCATCAATTGAGGTGCTCCTTAATTGGAGAAAGATTCTAAAAACATAACTTTACAGAAAGAATGAAAACTGCAGTTGCTCTCCCCAATCTCAATAGGTATAAACTACAAAAAGCAACATTTTTTTTTTTTTTTTTTTTTAACCATTTCAATAATTATGTTGGTACACATTTTTTTTTATATAGAAGACTACTTATCATATACTAAATGTCACATTTTAAATGTTCAGAAACATTTACTTTGATTTTAGTGTGAAATTACTCATCAATTGAGGTGCTCCTGAATTGGAGGAAGATTCTAAAAACAGAACTTTACAGATACAATGAAAACTGCCGTTTCTCTCCCTAATATTATGTATCCCCATTGACATTGTTTACCGCGAAAGTTGACCTACATATTATCTGATTATAGCCTCAGATTCAAGCATTTCATGTTGGTGTGTGAATCATCTACACTACAGCAAACATCATAAGGTTTATATTTAACAAATACGGATTTTAAATTAGTATACAAGTACTGTGAATGATTTTTATAATGAATAAAGGATATCCCTGTGTAGTGTGGCATTCCAACAATGACGTCACTAGGTTAGATATATTTAGAATATTTCGTAATACTGATTTTTCCGGACTGTAAAAGAAACGTATATAGTGTAAGGGAAAGCTCAATATACGATAATTTAATGAGAAACAGAAGGGAAATGTGTAAAAAATGTATTTAAAGTCAGTCTGTTCTCCTGGTCATCAATTTCAGTATGACATTTTGAGGGGGTTTCCAAACTATCAAAACAAAATGATTGACGTGAGGGAATGATACTCTGGCCAACCCCATTAGGGAATTGACGGCTTGAAGCCGTCTTTCCCCAAAAATATGAGGCTTAGTTTTTTTGAAGTAGCAAGTTGCCTATGATAAATATTTTTGCATGACGTCATGTTTAAATTGAAAATCCCGAGATGTCATGAACTTGCAAGCATCAACGATATTCTTAAATGGATTTCATCACCAATTTTTTCCCGTGTAACATAAGCCTCATGATGATTAACATTATTATGTCCGTGTATATACGCAACAAACTGTCCTTATTTGATGTGCTCCTCATTAGTAGGAGGAAGTTACAGAAAAGAAGAAGTCACTAACATATTTACAACCAACAGGAGGGAGTGTAGGACACCGGTCAGAATCTGATATCATGTCATGCATGTACGGTGCAGTTCAGTGTATCCACGCACCTAAGACTTATGACTTCACTTCATTCAACTGATAAAACCAATAATTGGATAATATTGTGTGAATACATTCATAACATACTTTAATTCATAAAATTATCAGTATGTAGGGTTTCACTCTCAAGTTTTTATGTAATGTGTGTCCAAAGTTGGGGAAACCCCTGTTCTGAGAGTTCCTCCAATGTCTGGTGATTTCACGCATGCCTTCCAAAAAAAGCTTATTTTGAATAGAGGAAAGATTTGCTGCTACAAAAGGTAGCTAAATTCAAACCAAGCACACTGCCAAGGATGCAGAGCAAAAATTATTTCAATCTGATAAAAATTTGACTTAAGTAAAACAAATTTTATCTGATTGTGTATATTTTGTTAATGGACATTGGCCAAATATTGTAAATCACGGGATTGCAGTTATTATTTCAATCTGGAACTTATCAATTTTATTCTTTTTTATCCCTTCGGAATGCTAAAACAATAACAAGTACAATTTTATTTGCGTTAAGGTGTTGTTATAACGCAATCAGCTAATGCGCGGTATCACTGGCCGCATGGACACCTGGGACTCCACTGTAATTTATGGTGGAGGAAGCCGACGAAGAGAAACACCAAGTTGCTTGGCGGGAAGAGACAGACCAAAGAGATATTAGAAGATTCATGTCAAGTTCAAAGTCTGGAGCAACTTTGACCAACCAAGGCCCCGAAGTATACACCTTATTGCTATTTGTCCGCTATTGCATGTATTACTGGACATCACACAGGTTCCCGATAAATTATGACGTCATAATACAAAATTTCAGACACCACAATGTTAAAGTGATTGTTGTATGATGTCAATAGTTCGAGCAGGACCGATTCTGGGGTCAGCTGGGATTAGCGATAAGGTGTATTGAATATGGTACGAGCCCGCAACATAATTCAAGTCCTGACATTTACTAAATGCATATCATACTTTGCTGTGTTCCCAAACTCCTATGGGAGTTGATTGGTACAAGAGTTTTAAATGAATTTATGGAATGTATATTTTTAGACATATTAAAATGTTTGCAAAATTTCTTTTGCAAACTATAAAAATTATTTATGATTGAGGGAGAGATTTTTTTTTTAATATCACTTGCCATCGTGATGAACCCAACCAGGTTTTGTCAATCGCATAATATTGGTTATCTTGATGAATTTATGGATAGAAATGCATTTCGTCGTGTATTATTTGCGTTTAAACAATATAAATAGTTTTTTTCTTTTCCACTGTTTTGCTTTTCAACTCCCCGCCATTTTGACGCAATTGATCCCGTTTGCGACGAGGTTTGGACGGGAATACAGTTTCGGCAGTGGCTATTGTAACGCATTTTTATCGGTCTCCGTAATTAGGGACAAGATATATTTAAGCGACAAAAAGCGACTAGAAGAGAAAATAAACGACAAGAAAGTATATTCACTATTAAACACAACAGATTTATAGAAAACAAATCATCTGATTATATACTAATGGTCCAAAAAAAAATAGATTAAAATGGCAGTTAAAAAATAAATTGACCCCTCATTTTCCCAAAAATTCGTATACCGTTGGTTTTTTTTATTAATAATATAGATATATGAACCTTTTATCCTGTTAAGACAAAAACTTTTGGGTAATGTATTTATATTATAGGATTAAAAGAACTGGCCGAGTATAATAATAATAATAATTATAACAATAAATACTTTATTTAAAGAGGGTAAAATCAGTTAGTACAGTACCAAACATTTGCAAAAAAGCCTGTTTTTAATATACAGTCAGCAAAAATATCCTGTGATGAGATTGTCAAACTTTTGGTATTGATATTGACTATCAACTTAATTTTAATCACCACATTAAAAATATTTGTCGTAAAGCATCCCAACAACTGAATGTTTTAACGCGCATTGGCTGCTACCTTACTAAATTGAATAAATTGACCATTTTCCACACATTTATTTTATCTAATTTTAATTTTTGTCCTTTGGCATGGCATTTTTGGAACAAAAATAACACCACCAATTTAAACTGGAAAAAAATCAGGAAAGGGCTTTACGATTTATATATGAAGACTATGTTAGTTCATATGATGAACTACTTTTACGAGCAAAGGTTCCATCACTGAAAATAAGACGTATGCGTAACATGGCTATTGAGTGTTTTAAAATTTTATATAAATTGTCACCACCATGCTTACATGATTTAGTTGTATTGAAAGATTGTAAATATAATTTTAGATATTCTAATATTGTAGACATACCTAGGGTCCGAACATCAACCTATGGTAAACACTCTTTTAAATACACAGCTGCTGTTTTATGGAATGAACTACCTGATGACTTTAGAAAAATTGCTAATTTTAGTCAGTTCAAAAATATTTTAAAGTCATGGAATGGAAATGACTGTAAGTGCACAGTTTGTGCAGACTTTTAGTTTATATATTATGCAAATTTATTTACCATCTAGATCATACCCCATTTTCAATTTTTTATGCTATGCATTTTGCCAGCTTTTATGCCTAGTTTACACTTATATGCGTTTAGCTTTAATACCTAGCTTATGCTTATATCCTGATTTTAGGGCTTCATTTTTGTGCTGTGAAATTTATTGCATGTGTATTATATTATGTGTTGTATTGTTATAAATGTTGTATTGTTAAAAATGTCTGATATGTCGGTTAAAAGCTCATTAGAGCTTATGTTTGTCTATGTTTGTATACCTTGCCGACTCTAAACACCACGTAGATGGTGGATTTACTAACGAATGGTTGATTTGTATAAAAAATATCTTGAATAAATATGGATTTTCAAATATTTGGTTAAATCAGAGTAACTATAGTTTTAATCCAAAATGGTTAAAGTTGAGCCTTAAATAAAGAATTTTTGATCAATTTCAACAGACTTGGAAATCAGAAATGGAAAATTCTCCAAAAGCATTATGTTACAAACTGTTTAAAGAAAACTTTGAATTTGAAGAATATTTAGACTTATTACCTTATAAAGATAAAATAACGTTATGTAGGTTTAGAACTGGAAATCATCGGTTGCCTATAGAAACCGGTAGATGGCGTAGAATTATTAGAGAGGAAAGGTACTGTGTACTTTGTAACTCTCAAGAGATAGGTGATGAATATCACTATATTTTAAACTGTACAGCTCTAACAGAAAATAGAAGAGCTTTTCTTAAACCTTACTATGTAAGCCGAGTAAATGTTTTAAAATTCGGCACTTTATTTATTTCAAAAAATATTCGTGTATTAAAAAATTTGTGTAAATTAATTAGAATTATCAATATAGAAGTATGTTCTCCAGGTTGATCACCAATCTCTCATTCTTGTTGCTCGTTTTGTGCAAACTTGTCATGCGCAAAATCTGTATGTAATAATATGTAAAAATATCTTTCTTTGTACCATTAACTTGGTTTTATAAGAAATAAAAAATAAAGAATCTGAAACAAAGCTTATTTATTTATTACCAATCTCCCCCGATGCCCTCTGAATAATTCAAAATATACAATAATATAATATATACATTCACATACATTCTTTTTATGCAAAACAAAAGGCGAAAAGCATACAGAATAGGTTCATGAACATATTTTGTTAATGTCAGATGTACACGATAAATATATGGACTTTTATTTAGTAGGTAAATTTTATCTGATAATTTATTTACATTTTTAGTTTAGAAACAAGAAATTATAAAAACTTTGTTTGGACTGTTCTATCGTTTCTATCTTTTTTATTTGAACAGGAATACTGTTCCAAAGAACTGTACCGGAATATTGAAATGTTTTTTTCATAAAATTTGTTCTCGGAGGTGGTATGAAAAGACAATTATTGTCCGATGAACGCAAAGAATATCTTGCATTAACATTTTGGTTATCTATACTATTAAACGAGAAGACCTCATTTTGTGTGTCGCTTCTCTTCCTTCCACAATAAATTAATCAGCATGCCTCTGTGTCCTATAGGTACCATGTATTGTCGCATTTGTCATCCATTCTTATGATTATTCAGTTTGTGTTATTTCGGTAGAAAAACGGAAAAAAACTGCGTCCGGATATTTTTCCGTCATTGGACGAAATTTTAAGTCAGACTAGACATCCGGTTTGCGTTTTTTCTGTACTTTGAAGTACATACCAAATACTATTAATAACCAATGATAACGTGTATTTGCTATCTGCTGTCATTTTCAAGTTTACTATCCGCGGCGGTCACAGAGTTTATTAAATAGAGAGGGTCTATATAATATGTCAATGACCGCCGTGGATCGATCATCTTCGCTAGCCAAGGGTTACGATCCTGACTCCCGCTCTAAAGAGAGAGCTGGAGTGGATCATAACTCTTGGCTATTGAAGATATGGATCGATTAGTACATTGAGAGTTGATAGTAAAAAGGCAAATAGTTATCAAAAGTACCAGGATTATAATTTTATACGCCAGACGCGCGTTTCGTCTACATAAGACTCATCAGTGACGCTCAGATCAAAATAGTTAAAAAGCCAAATAAATACAAAGTTGAAGAGCATTAAGGATCCTAAATTCCAAAAAGTTGTGCCAAATACGGCTAAGGTAATCTACTCCTGGGGTAAAGAAAATCCTTAGTTTTTCGAAAAATTCAAAGTTTTGTAAACAGAAAATATATAAAAATTACCATATAATTGATATTCATGTCAACACCGAAGTGCTGACTACTGGGCTGGTGATACCCTCGGGGACGAAACGTCCACCAGCAGTGGCATCGACCCAGTGGTGTAAATAGTTATCAAAAGTACCAGGATTATAATTTTATGCGCCAGACGCGCGTTTCGTCTACATAAGACTCGTCAGTGACGCTCAGATCAAAATAGTTAAAAAGCCAAATAAATACAAAGTTGAAGAGCATTGAGGATCCAAAATTCCAAAAAGTTGTGCCAAATACGGCTAAGGTAATCTACTCCTGGGGTAAGAAAATCCTTAGTTTTTCGAAAAATTCAAAGTTTTGTAAACAGAAAATATATAAAAATTACCATATAATTGATATTCATGTCAACACCGAAGTGCTGACTACTGGGCTGGTGATACCCTCGGGGACGAAACGTCCACCAGCAGTGGCATCGACCCAGTGGTGTAAATAGTTATCAAAAGTACCAGGATTATAATTTTATACGCCAGACGTGCGTTTCGTCTACATAAGACTCATCAGTGACGCTCAGATCAAAATAGTTAAAAAGCCAAATAAATACAAAGTTGAAGAGCATTGAGGATCCAAAATTCCCAAAAGTTGTGCCAAATACGGCTAAGGTAATCTACTCCTGGGGTAAGAAAATCCTTAGTTTTTCGAAAAATTCAAAGTTTTGTAAACAGAAAATATATAAAAATTACCATATAATTGATATTCATGTCAACACCGAAGTGCTGACTACTGGGCTGGTGATACCCTCGGGGACGAAACGTCCACCAGCAGTGGCATCGACCCAGTGGTGTAAATAGTTATCAAAAGTACCAGGATTATAATTTTATACGCCAGACGCGCGTTTCGTCTACATAAGACTCATCAGTGACGCTCAGATCAAAATAGTTAAAAAGCCAAATAAATACAAAGTTGAAGAGCATTGAGGATCCAAAATTCCCAAAAGTTGTGCCAAATACGGCTAAGGTAATCTACTCCTGGGGTAAGAAAATCCTTAGTTTTTCGAAAAATTCAAAGTTTTGTAAACAGAAAATATATAAAAATTACCATATAATTGATATTCATGTCAACACCGAAGTGCTGACTACTGGGCTGGTGATACCCTCGGGGACGAAACGTCCACCAGCAGTGGCATCGACCCAGTGGTGTAAATAGTTATCAAAAGTACCAGGATTATAATTTTATACGCCAGACGCGCGTTTCGTCTACATAAGACTCATCAGTGACGCTCAGATCAAAATAGTTAAAAAGCCAAATAAATACAAAGTTGAAGAGCATTGAGGATCCAAAATTCCCAAAAGTTGTGCCAAATACGGCTAAGGTAATCTACTCCTGGGGTAAGAAAATCCTTAGTTTTTCGAAAAATTCAAAGTTTTGTAAACAGAAAATATATAAAAATTACCATATAATTGATATTCATGTCAACACCGACGTGCTGACTACTGGGCTGGTGATACCCTCGGGGACGAAACGTCCACCAGCAGTGGCATCGACCCAGTGGTGTAAATAGTTATCAAAAGTACCAGGATTATAATTTTATACGCCAGACGCGCGTTTCGTCTACATAAGACTCATCAGTGACGCTCAGATCAAAATAGTTAAAAAGCCAAATAAATACAAAGTTGAAGAGCATTGAGGATCCAAAATTCCCAAAAGTTGTGCCAAATACGGCTAAGGTAATCTACTCCTGGGGTAAGAAAATCCTTAGTTTTTCGAAAAATTCAAAGTTTTGTAAACAGAAAATATATAAAAATTACCATATAATTGATATTCATGTCAACACCGAAGTGCTGACTACTGGGCTGGTGATACCCTCGGGGACGAAACGTCCACCAGCAGTGGCATCGACCCAGTGGTGTAAATAGTTATCAAAAGTACCAGGATTATAATTTTATACGCCAGACGCGCGTTTCGTCTACATAAGACTCATCAGTGACGCTCAGATCAAAATAGTTAAAAAGCCAAATAAATACAAAGTTGAAGAGCATTGAGGATCCAAAATTCCAAAAAGTTGTGCCAAATACGGCTAAGGTAATCTACTCCTGGGGTAAGAAAATCCTTTAACAAATACACTTTACAGTATTAAATGTAAACGCTAACATTTATACTGAAATCAATAGAAAAAAAATTATAGGAGTTTTGGAGAAAAAAATTAGAAGCCGGGCTAGAAAAACAAATGTCATGTCCCAAAGTACCTATTACTTTTGATACCTTTTCTGAAATTCTTCAGTCATAATTTTTTTACAAAAAAATCGGGTCACTAAGTATATCAAATAGAGAAGATCTATATAATATATCAATGACCGCCGTGGATTGATTACTTAACTGAGAATAGATAGTCAATAGCAAACACACTTTAATAATAGTAATGTATGTTCAAAACAAACTAAATGTATGTTCAAAACATACTAAACGTATGTTCAAAACATACTAAACGTATGTTCATATTAAAATTAATAGAAAACAAAAAAATGGAAATTTTGGGAAAAAATGAGAAGGGGTTGAAAAACAATTGTCCTGTCCCCAAGTATCTATAACTTTTATTACCTTTCCTGAAATTCTCCAGTCATTATTTTTGTCAAAAAAATTCATCCTACAACACTTTACATACTTTCGACCACGCTCTGGATGTCCGCGATTTCGCGGATGTGTTCATATATATATATATCAATTATATGGTCATTTTTATAAATTTCCTGTTTACAAAATTTTGAATTAAAAAAAAAATGAGAATTTTCTAATCCAAGGAATAGATTACCATAGCCGTATTTGGCAAAACTTTTTGGAATTTTGGGTCCTCAATGCTCTTCAACTTTTTTTTATATTGTACATAGTGTATCAATATAATAATGTACATCGTGCTATGTTGCAAGAAGGAACAAAATGATATGCTTACTGAAAACAACTTTGGGACACAAACCAACAGGCGCGTAGCTACGTTTACGTCAAAACGGCCGGGCGTACACTTGAATTTTGATTAAAAAAAATAATATCAATAAATCAAAAAGATCTGGTTTAAAAGCTTGTAAATCTGTTTTCAATAGTTTGTAATTGTGAAAATAAACTGTTATCACAGAGATATGTCTCGCCTTTTTGTAATTTTGATAATGCAAATGTTGAAATTAAAGTAGCAATACTTTAACATGTAAGTTATGCAAATATAAAGAAGATGAACAATGACTGAAGGTACATGGCTAAACAATCTCCATGGAATGAGATGTGCCAATGCTAATACAACTGCATACCAATTACCATTGACTCATTATAAGTCGTTCCCTTTTTTCAAAGTCAATGAACCATGATCAGGGGTGGGGCTATATAATCTCCATGGAAACGATACTTTCAAATGCCAATACATTTGCATACCAAATATCATTGACTTAACATTAGCAGTTCATCTGAAACTGATCTAATCACAAACAAATAGATGTAAACTAAGCAAAAGTTTCAAAGTCAATAGACCATGACTGAGGGGGCGGGGCCAAATATTCTCCATGGAAATGAGATGTGCTAATGCTTATACAACAGAACACCAATTAACATTGGCCTATAGACCATGACTGAGGGGGCGGAGTCAAAAAATCTCCATGAAAATGAGAGATGCCAATGTTTATACAACTGCATACCAAATATCATTGACCTACCACTAGTGGTTCCCCATAAATTGACCTAATCACAAACTAATACATGTAAACTATGAAAAGTTTCAAAGTCAATAGACCTTGACTAAGGGGGTGGGGACAAATAATCTCCATGGTAATGAGATGTGCCAATGCTAATACAACTGCATACCAAATATCATTGACTTACCACTAGTGGTTCACCATTAACTAGACCTAATCACAAACTAATACATTGTTGACGCCGTCGCCGCCGACGCCGGAAACAGCATACCTATGTCTCGCTTTTTGACTCCGTCAAGGCGAGACAAAAATGAATGAAATTGACTTTCGATCAAAGGATACCGTATTATATATTTGTTAATTTTCTGTCAGTCAAAGTCTGAATCTACTGGGAATTCTTCTTACTTTCCTTTCGTTTAAAGCAATTCATAATCAGCTAAGATTCGATATGTGCTTTGAATTTTAGCCGAGCCTGCGACATTTGTGTCTCGAAAGCAAGAAATAGCGATCCTAGATTTCGTCGGGGGTGTCAACATTTAGGTTCAGTATGGTTAAAAAAAAAATCATTTCGTCAAACCCTTCATGAAGCTTTTTATTCTCAAAAGAGTATCCAGAGCATAATGATGAATTTATATATTTGATTTTCCCGTATTTTTTAGTCCTATAACATATGACTTCGGGACATTATTTACTATTTCTATTTACTTGTTTCTGGTATATTTTTTACTATCAATGTGCCACCCGAAAAAAAATGAAAAATGAAAATATCGGTATAAAAACGTTAAAATTTGAATAAGAATGCGAAGTCATATGTTATAGGACTACCGTATTTTACTGATAAAAGACATTTCAAAATACAGTCTGTGGTAAAAGTTTGTTACACTTCAATTTCTTTGTCAAACCTTCATCGAATTTTATGAAACTTTGGCAGAAGCCTTTTTGGGATAAATATATGAAGCAAATTTTTAAAAGTATATATTTTTTTTTTCAATTGACATACGGAACTATTATCTTTTAGCAATTAAAACAAGACGTTCTATGATTATTATTTTTTACATGACAAAGTTGAAACAATTTTTCAGATATTGTCATATTCCATCTCAAGACTGAAAAAAAATCTTCAGAAAATGTTGTTAATTATTTAAACTTCTGTAATCATAAATGGATTGAAGAATGGATTCAATTTTCCCGGGAAGCGGTAATCCCAGGAAAGAACCACGGTTCCACGGAACCCTTTACGAATTTTCATAATGCACCTAAACATCTTTGCAAATTAATCAATTCATATCCATTAACGACATTTGTACAAAATGGGCTTTTTGTTCGAGTTACTTCTTTGACTCACGGTTCCTTTTAAACAAATTTAAAGTAACTGGTTTGGATATTTTCTCTAACACCAATAACCATTAGATTCCAAATCAAAACAATGTATACATTAAACATAAAAGATTAAATAAGATTGTCTCTAAAGTATGTTCAACTTGGTATTGATTATTTTTTAATGTCAGAAAAGGGCCTCCCCCTCGAACCCACTACTAGTAGATGTTATTACCTGGATCCCTGGATTGGGGCCTTCAAACCCCTCGCCGAGATAAGGGCGTACACTTTAAAATAGCCTAGCTACGCCACTGATCAAGTCAATAATATTAAATGTTTTTTAATCTTATTAACTTGATTTTAAAGTGTATGTGAGTATTTGTCAAAATATAAACCTGAATGAGTTATTGGTGATTATTTAGTTCAAAGCACCTTTTATTCAAATACCAAGAAGACTGTTTTTTCCCATTCATTCGTAAAATACATGGAGCATCAGTAATTGAATAACTTAACACAATTGACAAACACTCTGTGACGAGTATATTTTGTCTACGGCGGGTTGTGCTCATTGTTGTAGACCCTATGATGACACATAAAAGAGATGCAAAAGATACAAAACGGATATTCCAAATCGTAAGAAAAACCAAACTGTTGGCCCCGCCACATTATGTATGTATGTGCCTGTCAGGAGGCTGTAATGCAGTGGTTGTCGTTTGTTGATGTGTTACATATTTGTTTTTCGTTCATTTTTTTGGACATTAATTAGGCCGTTAGATTTCTCGTTTGAATTGTTTCACATTTGTCATTTCGATGCCTTTTATAGCTGACTATGCGGTATGGACTATGCTATACCCATTGTTGAAAGCCGACTAGTGACCTATAGTTGTTAATTTCTGTGTTATTTTTGGTCTCTCGTGGAGAGTTGTCTCATAGGTAATCATACCACATCTTCTTTTTTATATTGACAATGCGATACTAACAAACGAAAACAAAAGACAAACAACAGTACACAAAACACAACATAGCAAACTTAAGACAGATCAACACGTAAATATATTATGTGCTGCCCGGAAGGGTATGAAGATCATGTTCCATCTATGACACCCGTAATAGTTGATTACATCTACGCTATAAATTTGGTCTTTGGTTGATAGTGTTATTGAAATGTACAAACAAACAAAAAAAGAAAATGACATATAAAACAATTGAATTCAATTTTAATGATATCAATGTATTTTAATATCATCACTATTCTCAACCAATCACACCTGCACCACCTGAAAAAATATAAAGTAATACTTAACCGTTACATATTCATGATATTATAGATAACCTTATGTTGTTGAGTTCACCTATTTTAACCAAGGTATTTTAACTTAAGCCAGTGTAGAGAATATTGTGTACATATTTTTAGTGTTCATGAATAATAACATATAACATTTGACTCCAAGTTTTGATCAAGACTGAAATCATGTAACCTGCTTATAGACTTCCAGGACATTATACATTAAGGATGTACTTAGGTGAGGTTAGGTAAAAATTAATAAATCAAGAATTTGAAATTGGTACTATAAGCTGGTAGAGTATTCGTTAAGGATAAAAATAAGCTAAAATTTTTGATAGGTCATGGACCTCCTTTTCGAGATATTTGAGATTCAAAATATGGCGGGAATAGGCTGACTCGGACTTTAACATTATATTTGCATTGGTATTATTTGGGTCTCAAAACAAAAGAAAGAAAATTAAGAATCTTCTAAAATTTTGGTAAATGACCTGTCATGAGCTATTAAGACTTATATGGAAAAAAAATTGATGTTATGGGGTGTTATGTTATGATGATATTTTACCTTGCATTGTATGGAAAAAACCCAAGGAGTCCGAACATTTTTCACGAATTCCAAAACCTCACCTAAGTACATCCTTAAGAAATGATATGTTCAGCTTAGTTTTGTGCACTCATAGTAGATTTTTGAACCAATTTATAAGAACAGAGCAGTGAGTAGTTAATAGAACGAAATGGATGCAAATAATCCATCTTATAATACATCAAATTTCTGGATGTGTTATGTTCATAGGTTATTCCTGGTGCTAATTGGCCGTCAGTTTCTTATCCTTTGTGTGTTATATTCATAGTTTATTTCTGGTGCTAATTGGCCGTCAGTTTCTAATCCTTTGTGTGTTATATTCATAGTTTATTTCTGGTGCTAATTGGCCGTCAGTTTCTGATCCTTTGTGTGTTATATTCATAGTTTATTTCTGGTGCTAATTGGCCGTCAGTTTCTCATCCTTTGTGTGTTATATTCATAGCTTATTGCTGGTGCTAATTGGCCGTCAGTTTCTAATCCTTTGTGTGTTATATTCATAGCTTATTGCTGGTGCTAATTGGCCGTCAGTTTCTAATCCTTTGTGTGTTATATTCATAGTTTATTTATGTTGCTAATTGGCCGTCAGTTTCTGATCCTTTGTGTGTTATATTCATAGCTTATTACTGGAGCTAATTGGCCGTCAGTTTCTAATCCTTTGTGTGTTATATTCATAGCTTATTGCTGGTGCTAATTGGCCGTCAGTTTCTAATCCTTTGTGTGTTATATTCATAGTTTATTTATGTTGCTAATTGGCCGTCAGTTTCTAATTCTTTGTGTGTTATATTCATAGCTTATTGCTGGTACGAATTGGCCGTCAGTTTCTTATCCTTTGTGTGTTATATTCATAGCTTATTGCTGGTGCTAATTGGCCGTCAGTTTCTAATCCTTTGTGTGTTATATTCATAGTTTATTTATGTTGCTAATTGGCCGTCAGTTTCTAATCCTTTGTGTGTTATATTCATAGCTTATTGCTGGTGCGAATTGGCCGTCAGTTTCTTATCCTTTGTGTGTTATATTCATAGTTTATTTCTGGTGCTAATTGGCCGTCAGTTTCTAATCCTTTGTGTGTTATATTCATAGCTTATTGCTGGTGCTAATTGGCCGTCAGTTTCTAATCCTTTGTGTGTTATATTCATAGTTTATTTATGTTGCTAATTGGCCGTCAGTTTCTAATCCTTTGTGTGTTATATTCATAGCTTATTGCTGGTGCGAATTGGCCGTCAGTTTCTTATCCTTTGTGTGTTATATTCATAGCTTATTGCTGGTGCTAATTGGCCGTCAGTTTCTAATCCTTTGTGTGTTATATTCTTAGTTTATTTATGTTGCTAATTGGCCGTCAGTTTCTAATCCTTTGTGTGTTATATTCATAGCTTATTGCTGGTGCGAATTGGCCGTCAGTTTCTTATCCTTTGTGTGTTATATTCATAGTTTATTTCTGGTGCTAATTGGCCGTCAGTTTCTAATCCTTTGTGTGTTATATTCATAGCTTATTGCTGGTGCTAATTGGCCGTCAGTTTCTAATCCTTTGTGTGTTATATTCATAGTTTATTTATGTTGCTAATTGGCCGTCAGTTTCTAATCCTTTGTGTGTTATATTCATAGCTTATTGCTGGTGCGAATTGGCCGTCAGTTTCTAATCCTTTGTGTGTTATATTCATAGTTTATTTCTGGTGCTAATTGGCCGTCAGTTTCTAATCCTTTGTGTGTTATATTCATAGTTTATTTATGTTGCTAATTGGCCGTCAGTTTCTAATCCTTTGTGTGTTATATTCATAGCTTATTGCTGGTGCGAATTGGCCGTCAGTTTCTAATCCTTTGTGTGTTATATTCATAGTTTATTTATGTTGCTAATTGGCCGTCAGTTTCTAATCCTTTGTGTGTTATATTCATAGCTTATTGCTGGTGCTAATTGGCCGTCAGTTTCTAATCCTTTGTGTGTTATATTCATAGCTTATTGCTGGTGCTAATTGGCCGTCAGTTTCTAATCCTTTGTGTGTTATATTCATAGTTTATTTCTGGTGCTAATTGGCCGTCAGTTTCTAATCTAGCCAGACTCTGCTGATGGAACCGTTGTTACCAATTGCAAGACTTCACCGACAAGATTCAAATGGTACAATTTTATTGAGAATAATGTATTTGTGCTAAATTGACTTTATAGATCTTTGAATGGTTTTACAATAGTAATTTTGTTGTTCGGTGTGAGCCAAGGCTCCGTGTTGAAGGCCGTACATTGACCTATAATGGTTTACTTTTTTTAAATTGTTATTTGGATGGAGAGTTGTCTCATTGGCACTCACGCCACATCTTCCTATATCTACTTTATATATTGTAATTGTCTAATTTAAATAGTGTTGTCCATTTCAATTTTTGATAACTTCTTCATGTATCTTACCCCTGAGGTTGTTGGTCCGGGGTTTAAATAATGGATGTTTTTTAAGTAAAAATGACACTACTGCATTAACACAGGTAGTGCTTTTAAATAATAAGCACCGTATTTCTTGATTTTAAAGTACTTAGCTTAGGCTGGGAGATAATGCTATTTTTAATCAAATAAGGTAATAATATGATATGTTAAAAATTTACTGATGATGATGATGTTTGCTTGTGCTCTCTCAGTGCCAAAACCATTCGTAGCGACGCATGTCAATATTACAGACTGTTGCATATCTGTAATTGTCATCTTGGGTCCTTGTCGTACACCCAAGTTATTACCTGGATGGCCAAACTGTGATCAAAACAAAGACAAAATTCCATCCAACCGGGAGTCGTAATTTTAAGAAACATCACGTGACAACATTATTCTACATTTTGTTATATATATAAAATTACTAAGATGACAATCGGTAAACTACGGGCTTCAAAACACGACAATTAATTAGCTGCCATATTTTCACATCATAACAGACCAAGGGAGAAAAAAAAATGACGATTATACGCGATGGATGCGTAAAAATTATAAAATCTTGCACAGAAGACTAAGTTTATGATATATACACGCACTGGTTCAAGAATTGGATAAACATTATTTTTCACCAGTCACTCGATTCATATGACTGTAAGAGCTGAGCAGAGTGTTATAGACAGTGGGACGACCGATACTATTGTTTTATTAGTATCTGATTCATGTTATTCTGTGGTTCACATGTTGTAATGTACTATTATATTATTTAATAACGTATTTCTGTCCTGAGTGTTTTTGCATTTATCATAGAATTGAACACTTTTTTTCTAGAGGTTATTGATGTGTAACCCAATGCGATTAACTCACAAACTGAATAAAAGTCCGAAGTCCGAGTGACTTATATGGTATGATTGCCAATGAGACAACTCTCCATAAGAGACCAAAGACAAAGAAATTTACAACTATAGGTCACCGTACGGTCTTCAACAATAATCAAAGCCCATACCGCATGGTCAGCTTTAAAAGGCCCCGAAATGACAATTATTTATGTTATGGTTTTGAATAAGAGCCCCGGTTTACACATCAATTACTTCTAAAAAGAATATGCTTATTAATCCTTATAATTTTTTAGACAAACATTCGCGATTTTTAATTAATATTCTTTTTTGTTTGATAGTTTCTGTATTTTCCATCAAATGCACAATTGACATGTCGTAACTAAGGAGTTCGCCGCCATATTGACTTTCTAAAATCCATAAATGTTCGATAAATAAAACATAATCTAAAATGAATCATTCGTATGATGTCGTGCTTTACCATGACGTAAATTCGCTAAATCATTCACGAAATATCGCGGAATTTTATATAACTTTTCATTTTTATACATTTTCAACGGTTTTCTGCAGTAAATTCATTATTTCTTTTTTGTCTTATATGTATCAAAATAGAAACAACTGTTATTTTTTTATTTTTTTATTTGCTAAAAAAAACCAAGAATATCTTCATGCATGTGTATCGCGCATGATTAGATCACAGTGAAGGTTGCAAAATTAGTTTCGGAAACATGGTTCATCGAAGTGTAAACCAATCGAAAAAAATTTAATTGACCAATCCGTTTCATGTATTTATAGATATGCAAATCATATAAGAATTATTTAATGATATTTGTACCGTATTCCCGTCTGGTACTGTTGTCATTTTAGCGATATTGATAACATTGCCATATACGTGGGAGGTTTGGCTACCATAAAACCATTTCTATGTTTGTTGGCGTTTGTTGTTGTTGCAGTTCAGTATTCTGTTGTTCAGTAGTTTTTCTCTTATAGTTGATATGTATCCCTTTATTTTAGTTTGTGATCCAAATTTGTTCTTGCTTAATCGATTAACGACTATTAAACATCGGTATACTATTGTTGTTTTTATTTGTGAACAGATACCCATACATTTAGTGAAGCGGTTTCAACCTCTATATCGGAATCCCTCACAATATTATGTGTCTGCTGCATTAGTCATTTAAAGGACAAGCATTGCAAACCAGGTTTATTTTGTAGTAGGAAGGGGTCAGTGTGGAACCTCCCGGAACATCTTGGGCATAACAAATGTTCTGGATATGAAATAAGACACGAAAGTTCAATTCGATGTCAAAAATCAATCACAGATCTATTAAGCATGATTTTGCAATTTTATATGTGTCACTAAGTATGAGTAGGTATACATAAAGAACTATGCCAATTGGACCTGCTTTGATACTATAACTGCACTTGAATATTTACTAGATAACTTTTTTGATCGCTATGAATATTCCATATATCGTCAGGTAATAGGTATTCCCATGGGGACTAACTGTGCATCACTTATTGCAGACCTGTTTCTCTTTTGTTATGAGTTACAATTTATAACTAAAATCAGCAACATCTGATAAAAACATTTAAGAACACTTTTACTTTTTACATGATATATTGGCTCTCGATAATGACGACTTCAGTATGTACACTAAAGAGATTTATCCTGTTGAACTGACTTTAAATAAAGCCAATACTAACAATGAACACTACGCTTTCCTGGATCTTGATATCTATATATTTGATGGGAAGCTTAATACCAAAATTTATGATAAAAGAGATGATTTTTTCCCGTATTGTTAATTATACATTTGTAGATGGTGACGCCCCCTGTCACCATCTATTGGTGTTTAGATATCTTAACTGTTCGAGTCGCTCGTGTATGTAACAACGTTATTGATTTTAAAGAAAAAAATCACTGTATTACTGAAAAATCATTACAACAGACTTTTCGATAGCACAAACTAGTCAATAGTTATCAAAAGTACCAGGATTATAATTTTATACGCCAGACGCGCGTTTCGTCTACATAATAGTTAAAAAGCCAAACAAATACAAAGTTGAAGAGCATTGAGGACCCAAAATTCCAAAAAGTTGTGCCAAATACGGCTAAGGTAATCTACTCCTGGGGTAAGAAAATCCTTAGTTTTTCGAATAATTCAAAGTTTTGTAAACAGAAAATTTATAAAAATAGTCAAAACATTTACTAAATTTTATCATCGGTACAAGGACATCATTCGTAAATATAAATCAATATGCAGACATCTTATACGTTCAGGTATTTCGCATCCAATATTTTATGGTAATATTCTTTACAATTTAAAACACAAAAATATCGGCATTCACCTCAAAAGCTAACCAAACCTTTAAACAGACGTATTCGGAAAGGATATAGTTACGATACTGTTGTCAGGTCATTAAGGATTGTATATTTTGGTATTGATATTGATTCACTCAGTCTATTATCTGGTCTTGGCATCCTTTTTTAAAAGGAGGAGTCAGTGTCAACATCCTGGTGGTATGTAGCTGCCAATACTATGTCCACATGTATTACCGAGTCAGTAGTCAGCACTTCTGTGTTGACATGAAATGTCATTGAAATGCTCTTCAACTTCGTACTATATTTCACCTTTTCAACATTTTTTATTTGAGCGTCAATGCTGAGTCTTTTGTACATAAACCACTCGTCTGTCGCAAATATAAAATTTCTGATGAGTTTATTTGTATTCAATCATCTGGAAAACTGATTTTGGCTAATCAAGGGCTATATATTTTCTTGGCAGGTAATACGTGGCAGAAAACGTCTCTTTCCTTTTGTATATTCAGGTAACGTCATTCTATCATTCATATTATTATTTATTTTTTTATTTTGATTGTATCGTGTTATTAAATTTGAACATCAGTACACTACTAAATGTATGTACAATTTTTAGTTCGGTATTACCCAAGATCCTGTTTTTATCAAGGTTCATGGGGTGTCTTAAAATTTATGAAAGCATGTCATAACCACAGCCACTAACATTAGAATAATTTGGTAAGGCAGCTTGTTGTTAAACACTTCAATCATCCGTTGATAACACATTTTGTTAATAAACTGTGTTGACAAATTTTTAGTTGTAAATAACACATGTCAAAAGTCGACTGGTTATGACAACATTAGGAACGAATATATATTTTTTGGAAAAATCTTATTGAAACATTTGCTTTAAACTTTTTAATAATATTTTATAGTAGTATCTAGTAGAAATTTGGCTGAAAATAGAAAAAATCCAGTGTAATAATTTCGTGACTGTCATAGGATATTCAGGAAGTGGAAAATCGACTGCCGCCCGCCGAGTTGCTTTGCATTTATAACGAGAACAAGAGTATCAGATATTTGCTGTGCATTCGCCAAAAGAGTTAATGACGTATTACGCGAAAGGAAAAAAACAATTTTTTGTTTTTGATGGCGTCTGTGGAAATTTTTCCTTAGATATACACAAATTGATGGTATGGAAAGATTTGTCAAATGAAATAGAACTGTGTTTTAACGACGGTTTATTAAAATGTCTGTTTACTTGCAGAACGCACATATTTAAGGAAGAACAATTTCGAAACGTGCATATTTTTTCCTCTATCGAACATGACATGATATCCCCTCAGTATAGATTGTCAAATGAGGAAAGAACATTAATTGCCAAATCGTACCTGACTCATATAGAAGTCGAAGTTATTAAGAATTTGAAGGAATTTAACGAATATGACTGTTTGCCACTTCTTTGTCAATTTTACTCGAGACAAAGATTTGGGAATATTACCGATTTTTTTCAAACATCCACCTCAAGTCATTGAAGATGATTTAACGTCATTCAAAAATGTACCAGACCAACCAACTTTTGCAGTGCTTGCATTATTTGTTATATTCAATAATAATATCATGATCATTAATGATTTTGAAAGTCCACGTTTCCGAACTATTATAGATGAAATAGAGGACAAAGTCAAGACACCGTATAAACTCTCAGTCAAAGTTGTTAAAGACCAACTGGAAAGGCTATCGAATACATATGTTAGAATAAAAACAAACTCTTACAATATCATTCACGAAAAATGGTTTGACACTATCGTTTTTTTTTATGGGCGCCACATGTTTGACGTCATACTGCAACGGAGTCATGCCGATATTTTACGTGACCGGTTTCTGTTTGAAACAATCCAAAGGTATCAACAAAAACACTCGCATGTAATTTCTGTACCCATCGAAAAAGAATCAGATTATATGGAACGATTATGCAAGGACATTATGAATGGATCTGTTGAACAGGTATTCACAAATAAACAATTGCAGTTTTTAACTTTTAGGCTTAAATTCATCCAACATTTAAGTAGAAAATCAAACGTTATTGAAAAGCTACAAATATTAAGAGATACATCGCCTCTGAGTGTTGTATCCCAGCAAAACTATATTGATATCATGAAGGCGTTACTTGAACACAAATTGGACGTGAATGTCATGAATAAATTCGGAACTCCTTTGTTTATCGCATCTGAAAATGGTCATGTTGAAATGATGAAACTATTTCTGGCTTATGATTGTAATCCTAATTTACGTAGATTGAAAACTAGCAAAACACCGCTGTTTATAGCATCAGAGAAAGGACACACGCAAGTTGTTAAGTTATTACTTAAACACATGGCAGACCCAAATGAACTTACGGAAGATGGGGAGACACCACTCTATATCGCGGCAAATCTAGGACGTACCGATATAGTTGAACTTTTACTTGAAAATGAATGTAACGTATCTACTTGTGGAAATTCGAAATCTCCACTTTTTACTGCTGCTCGACTAGGTCACACAGACATAGTACGTTTGCTGCTCGAAAGTAGCAGTGATCCAAACATGCGTTCAGAAGATATCATTCATTGTGGACAATCGCCTTTATGTATTGCTTCAAAATATGGTCATACTAATATAGTTGATTTATTACTTAAACACATGGCACACCCAAATGAACTTACTGAAGATGGGGAGACACCACTCTATATCGCGGCAAATCCAAGACATACCGATATAGTCGAAATATTACTTGAAAATAAATGTAACGTATCTACTTGTGGAAATCCGAAATCTCCACTTTTTATTGCTGCTCGACTAGGTCACACAGATTTAGTACGTTTGCTGCTCGAAAGTAGCAGTGATCCAAACATGCGTTCAGAAGATATCATTCATTGTGGACAATCTCCTTTATGTATTGCTTCAAAATATGGTCATGCTAATATAGTTAAAGTATTACTCGAACATAAGGCAGACAGTAATTCAAAACCGAAAGATGGCTTAAATCCACTTTACATAGCTTCAAGAGAGGGACATACAGATGTTGTTAAATTGTTAATTGATCACAAAGCAGATGTCAATAGCGTTGTTAGTTTTAAAATTAACAGGCGACAGACAATTATGTTTTCAGAAACAGAATCCTTTATAAAAACAGATTCCTCTCTGTGTGTTGCTTCCGAAAAGGGATTTGCGGATATTGTTCTTTTATTACTCCAAAATGAAAGTTTTCCAAACCTATGTAGACTTGACTCAGTTGGTTTAAGCTTATCCCCCTTATGTATCAGCGCAACGTACGGATGGAAGACCAATATAAAACTTCTGCTTAATTATAAAGCGAATCCTTACTTACAAATGGACCATCAGAACGTTGAACCTCCCCTGTTTAAAGCATTGGAGAATGGATATGTCGAAATTGTCCAGATTTTGCTAAAGAACACGGCTGATCCTAATTTTTGTTCGGTAAGTTACGAATGCCAGGACCAAAGTCCGTTGTACAAAGCTTGCGAAAATGGTCATCTAAAGATAGTAAACATTCTTCTCGAAAACAATGCCGATCAAAATATATCTGGTGAAGACCGAACAAAGCCTCTATGTATCGCTAAAGAAAAGCGTCACCAAGAAATCGTTGTTCTTTTGCAGCAATTTAAAAAAGAGCAGGAGCACCATTTTAGAAACTTTTTGTTAATGAACAAATTAAGAATCTTAGCAATGACTTTTCGGCGGAAAGAAATGGAATGAAAGTTTATCTAATAATAATATCATTTATAGAGTTCAAGCATCACTGCCAATATATACATTCAAATAATCGTTGATTAATGTTAAGAGGAATCCGTAGGTTATTCGATCAAATATATAAAATACATGTTTACCTTATTTTCACGATGATTAATTGTTTATAAAAAGCTCGTTATATTATGTTATTTGCTTTTTAAATAATGATGTTGTTTTGATTTTGCTTGATGTTTTTCTTAATCTGCAATTGTGGACACAAGTTCAAGTTCAAGAAATTGTCAAAACAATCATATTATATATCAACGCAACACATTCAGATATGTTTCATCTTCGTTTGATTAAAACCTGCATCTTCAAAAAGTAAACCATAACACAATTTTATAATTTTTAGAGGGTTTTTCGCTTTATTGATTTAGCAATTAGACTATCTACGGTTACATTCAATTCATTTTGCTTTCAAAATTATTCTCCAAACCGCTAAAAACGCATTACAACCAATGTTAACTTGTAAGAACATAAAAAGGAATCTTCTGGCAATGGTAGTGAATTGATATTGTAAGTAAATCAAGATTTTCATAGGATGTTTTGGCTTCTATCGGCAAATATACATTTGCTACTCACATTCGTCAATTAATGTGTTGTTCGGTCACCTGATGAATATTTTTCTATATATTAAAAAATTCTTGAATGAGTTTTTCAATGATAATAACACTGGCGTTTTTAGTTTTTTATTCAATATCATAATGGTGATTTCTTATTAAAACAGAATGTTGTCAAGATATTGTAGATGATGTTACATCGAAGCAGATTGATAATGCATTGAAAACATAAACATCTTTGTATTTTCGACTTTTGTCTAATATAAAAACAAGAGTGCAGGTCAATGTGATAAAACGAAAAACTAATCCAAGACATCAATTATCGAAAGAAATTAAACTCGTGACTTTACAACAGTGATAATTAACTCATGTACAGTCGTGAATTAATGTGTTGTTCGTTCATTCATTGACTAAGCCTTTTCAATATTTTAATTCTTGGAATATTGGACGGTAATTTAAAAAAAACAGACAAAGATATATTAATTGGATGTGTAGCTGTTCCATTTTACCCCCGTACGAACAAGCTAAAAAAATCAACTAATTATATAGAGTACATGAATCATTTTTTTTTTAAACTGAAAACACCATGCCTTAAAATAAACCGACAATCAGACAAAATACTGTACACAAGAAAATATAGAAAACTAAAACAACTGAACAAGAGCCCCTCGAAAAAACTCGTGACTTTACAACAGTGATAATTAACTCATGTACAGTCGTGAATTAATGTGTTGTTCGTTCATTCATTGACCAAGCCTTTTCAATATTTTAATTCTTGGAATATTGGACGGTAATTTAAAAAAACAGAGAAAGATATATTAATTGGATGTGTAGCTGTTCCATTTTACCCCCGTACGAACAAGCTAAAAAAATCAACTAATTATATAGAGTACATGAATCTTTTTTTTTTTTAAACTGAAAACACCATGCCTTAAAATAACCGACAATCAGACAAAATACTGTACACAAGAAAATATAGAAAACTAAAACAACTGAACAAGAGCCCCTCGAAAAAACTTGTGGTGATCTCAGGTACTCCGGTCCGATCTTGTTCCACATCTGATTTTGTAGGATTTCCTTCTTGGTAAGTGTGGTTGGCTGTTTGTTTCCAAGTGCATTTTCAATATCTAATTTATTTATAAAGCTGTTTATGTAACGTGATTTAAACACACACACACACAAAAAACGTCTTGTTTGTGGCTTTATTTGGGGTATTTTGAGGTTGTTGTTCCATTTGATGGATTTAGGCTAACAATATGTCCGGCCTTTTAATATCACATTTCGCAGAAACGTGTTATTGACAATGTTTAGGTTACCAGTAATAGCGTGGCCAGCCGACTAAATATGAAAATGGAACAAGCACATGTGGAATCCGGCAGTGTAGATTCGAAGTCGTCACTGTTGAGATCATGCATCTATATATAGAACCATCAGTTCTGTCGGTTTTTGTTTTTTTAATTTCTCGTCCTGAACATGCAAGGAGTATTTTTTAATGAACGTTAAGCAACCAAAAACTAATCATTGAATCAATTCCAATTTTAACACATCAAAATTGTCAGTGTTTTCACATAGGTAACATAACATCTGGATTTGTTTGGAAGGAGAACTGTAACGGGCAGAGTTTGTGCTTTTCGATTCGAATTTTTCTCGGAGTTCGGTATTTTTGTGATTTTATCTAGTATATATTATATCGTGATATGATAATTGCATTTTTCGTTCTTACACTTGTTATATTTTCATTCACTTAAACAACTTAATTATGGTAAAAGTCAAAATAGAAATTGTACAAGTTAAAATTCATTCTTTGTAGATCATACGCATACATATACGGCATTGGTACCAGTGAACTTTACATTATATTCCTTACAACAAATATAATGTTGACGCTTTGTTTTAAAGATCCTTCCAAACATTCAAGCTAAAATGATTAGCTCAATTTGTGTTATGTAAACACAAGGTTTAACCTTATGCGAAAATGCGACTGAAACGAGTTGATTTCCATAAATAGAGGGGGAAAAAAAGATTCCACAATGTTTTACGCATCAAGCTATTCAATAATTGCCTTTTCAATATGTTAAAATTGATAATGTCAATGGGAAATGTGTTAAAGAAACAACAACCCGACCAAAGAGCAGAAAACAGCCGAAGACCAACATTGGAACTTCGACACAGCGAGAAAATAAAATGTGTACTAGTTACCATAATAATTGGGGTTAATCGTATACGGAAAGATATTCAATACTCTGTATTTTCTCTTTTTGAAAGTGTGTTTAATATTAAAAAAAGATATGGTATAATTGGCAAATAGACAAATCTTCATAACAGACCAAATGAAATAGAAATTAACACTACTATAGATCACTGTACAGTTCCCAACAATGAGCAAAACAATAACTGCATTGCCAAATCAAAAGATCAAACACATAAAATGAACAGAAAACAACTTTCATATTTCTAACTTGGTCAACAAGGTCTATATATGTATCTTCCAATGAACTTTTTGAGACCAAACGAGACGTCTCGTTCATCAACTTCTTCCCAAACACTGGTGACGATTTATAAAGTATGAGCTGTTAATTACCAAATGAGTTGGGAAATGTATATCCCATATGCAGGTGAAGTTGTCATATTGCTGTGGAGGGAATTTATAATTTTTAAATTCAAATCGTCTCGTTTTTCATAGGTTCTGATATGATCGGGCCAATAGATCACGACAATATTGGCAACAGTCGTAGTATAAACTTAGTGTCCAGAGTAAACTAGCGCCATAGTGGACACCAATGCAAAACTTAAGAGTCAAGAGTAAAGTGCTGCCGTTGTGGAAACGGGAATATGAATTCAATCCTCATAGTAACTAGTAGTGTTATTTTTAAATACATTATACAAAGGTTTTCCTTATTAGTCTGTAAAAAGACTAGCTACAACGTAGACCTATATGCACGTGTAGTAAATTTGAAAAAAAACCTGTTATGAAACAGACACACATCTACTATGATACTAGATACGAAATAAATATATAAAGGTCGACCTCTGATGAGGGTTTACCTGGGATTATTCCCGAAAGAACCCGAAACATTGCATATTAAATTCTAAAGAATTAAGCAATAAAAAGTACGTAGTGTCAGGTCAGAAATATTGATACCATACCTTGAATAAGTGGGTTTATGGTCAATTTATAAAACTACATAATTATAATACACGACATTTAGAAAAAACGGTAAAAAAACTAGTTGGAAAATCACATTTCTTTTTTGATTGGATTAATTATTTCACTGGTGTAAACATGGTAAACTAAATAGGCTTTTATCTCGGAGCTCTCATGGATATTCCTCATTGTAAAGAAATAACTACACACAAGATAAGATCAACAACGTGATTTATTTACAGAAGGTAAAACGTGGGGAATAAAATATCCACAACTGTTTAACAATGAGGCAATAATTACAAATGATTGATGAAGGAATGGTTCAATATCACAGAGCAATTATACATTCTTAAATGAATGTGAAAAATGATACATATATATGTCAATGAATATTCATAAATAATACTTAAATGTGCAGATATATATGTCATAACATAAGTGTAAGCAACAATATTATACTTCACAGAAGCAAAAACAATTGCATGTCCCATTAAAGGTTGTTAATACTTGTTTCACTATTTAATGGTTTTGATTTATGACAATGTTGATATTGTAAGCGCGATAACTGCGATTCGGTCAAACCGTATTTTGATAATTTTACTTCCTTTTGGCAAGGTGATCAATGTCTTCGTTGTAGATTTACCGGAATATTTAAATGGCGCGACATGTACAAATTGTTCGATGAAAAAAAGTTTTTTTCGTTTTTTGACTTGAAAACTGGTATGATTCAAAGATAGCATTGCAAAAAGTCTTTGCTTAACGTTCACTCAGCAAAATTAAGATATAATGTAACAACCAATTGTAGCCAGTAACAGTTTAACAATAATCATATATGATATAATAAAATGAAATGTTATGAAGTATATGATAACATTATTTTCTAAATTATAGATAACAATTTTTAACATACTACACAAAAAGATAGGTAAATTAAAATGCAATGAATATTTATGTATAATCAATTAATGTAAATAAAACTACATAAGCATACTAAAAAACAGAATCATCATTTCATTTCGAATGTTTCGAACACAATGTGATAAAAATGCCCACCATAGTACATAACACATCTGCAAGAGGTTGTATAGGTAAGTGTTCAAATCTTCGCTTTCTTCAATTATGTGATACAACCTTAAAAAAAAAGAAACTGAATGATCAGCACTCCATTTAAAATAAATATAAAGAGATGGTTGTTGATGATATGTTGTAGCTTAGTTTTATATAAAAAAAAAAGGCTAATAAGAAGAAGAGGGAAAAAATTACTATTTTTTTCCTTAAAGAATGTTATCATTGCCTGCATGTTGAAAGATATGTAAATTATGATTGCCTATGGAACAACAGTTACTTGCCACTATATATATATCAAAGTACATTGATTTTGACAGATAATTTTGTTTTGGTTTTTTAAAACAATATATGGAGGCAAAATTTGAAAGGCAAGGGAAATTAAAGATTTGAACACAGTCCTTGTAATGTGTATGCTAAATATTCAAAATATTTGATATTTTAAAAAAAATCTGATTTTTAATAATTGGTAGAACTGAGTTTTAAGGAATGCATATTCGTATCTTTGTGAAATCCGCTTTGAGGTAGGTAACTGGGTACGGGGGTGTTATTTTATCAAATTTGTTACTAGGCCATTGTTTTCGGTACATTAACACACTTTCTTTTACTTCTTATACAATATTGGTACTTCAACGAAAGTCTATTCGAAAATTCATTCTGGACACCAATCTAAATATTTTATGAAACGTTTACAATAGAAACACCTTGAGTACAGGTAACGAGCGAAAAGGTCTTCTGTTTATTGTTATAAAGCCCTTTCGGGACAAAATTCAATAAATTACCCGACATCGTTAATTTTACTACTCATAACATGATAAATATTGTATTCTCAGTTTCAAATCCCTGTTCTTAAGAAGTAATGGTGCGAATTTGTGGTATCTCTTTATTCAAATTCTGACGTGTTTTGTTTTTTTAATCAAGATTTTTTTCCAGATTTCAATATATAAATGGCGTAACCTTTCTTATGATATCATTAACCGTTACCAATGTTACTGTATCATATGCGCATGTCTCTTAGATGATGCTAGAGGCTGATGTATTTAAAATTCTTAAACTGTATAACAAACGTTGAAGAGATAACATAACGGACAATGAGTGACCATTTGACAGCCTGAATGTATGCACGCCACGAAAAGGCTGCTTACATCAATAACGAAACACTGTTTCTAAATTTAAATTATAATACCACGTACAACAGTAGCTGTCTCTATAACAAAAATGTATTCAATCAATATATATTCGAAAATTTTAGCAGAGTATATTTTGACCTCTTCCTTTCTCTACATAAAGATTTGAATTTGAAATATTCGGTCGCAAACTTTTGACCTGGAAAGAATGAACACGGATTTTTCTTGTTCTTATAACCCCTGCATAGTCGTTTGGTATTTAATAGTCGGTCAGAGATATCTAAATCATAAAATGGTATGAATTATTAATTGATACAAAACGTTTGGTTTCAAGTTCGTGACTTATAAATAAATGTCTACGTTAATTAGATAACGTCTATTAGAGTACTGACTAGTTGTATTTGAAGTATATTTTACTGCGCACGTCCTCTTATAAATAAAATAATGTGTGTAAAATGAGTAAAAGTTATTTATGGAAAACAAGTGGGAGGGATACTGCCAGCTGCTGCGATCCATTTATCGATCATAGCAAAAATAATGCAAAAATAAATGTCATATAAAAAAAATTATAAACCGGAATGAACTTGAAATGAAGACCTTAGATAATATAGTTTCAGTTATAAAATAATGCTTCCTGTCCAAATAGAAAAGAAAATATTGCATAGAAATATAAGTGTTTAAGGAAATCTCATATTCCATGTAATCATTTTTTTCCGATAAAAGTAATGTTGTGATTTCTATATAAAGGATATTCGCTCCCGTCTGTTTTAAAATAGCAAGCTTTCAAAATGACAATTCTAAATTGATAATATAATAAATATGAATAACGGAACTTAAAAGAAGAAAACATTAAATGTATGTGTCTGAGTTTGTTGGATGAAGGAAAACAATCCTTGCTTTTGATATATAATCAGTTTAAAATTTGGCGGGAATAATTGTCTCTTAATTTTTCATAAATCCAACAGTGGCACCTTTTTTGTTTCAAAAACTACGAAAAAAGAAAAAAAGGCTACCATAAGATTTTCAAAACATTTCTTTAAACAATATGTATTGAAATTATAAAAAGAAAGCGGGTCAAATTATTATAACATGGGTAAAACTAGAAGATTTTGAGTATCTGACTTAAAATTCAAAAAAAAATTAAAAAATAAGAGAGCGAACATCCTTTTTAAGGGTAAAAACTCTAATTTGGTATTACAATTAGAAAGATCATGTCATAGGGAACATGTGTATCTTGACCAAAAACTTTAACCTGAAGCAGGACAGACGGACGAACGAACGGACGGACGAACAAACAGACGGACAAACGAACGGACGCAGAGAGCAGAAAACATAATGCCCCTTTACTATCGTAGGTGGGGCATAAAAATATGCTTAAGCGAGACGGCTTTTAATGTGTAAATAACCGTTAAATGTCATCGTTCTTCGATCATGCACATTATATACATAGAAGTTCATCGGATATGAAGAGTATGAATTGAATGTATCAGCATAATTATTATTAAAAGAAAATCGTATATTTTGGTTTTAGAGACATGAAGTGATGACGATACTTCCAACTGGAATATTTCTTTTAAAAATATTTCTAAAATAATGTACAATATGTATATTGAGAGACTTTGTAGATGTATAGATGACAATGAAATGAATAACTAACATGTCTTATGAAGAAAAAAACCCATTTTGAATGTAATAAAATTGAAATGTTCATACTGGACTGTTGTCTTCACTTGAAATTGACACTTTATTGTAATTGCCGTCAGTCACGTGGTTTCCGTGGCCATTTTCTTTTACTTTTAGGATCTCTTTTGATGATTCAATACACTCGGTTTCACTTTCGTAGTCACTGATAAGACCTTGTTCTTCTTCCTCAAACGCGTTTCTTTTCGTGCGTTCGATTTTTCCTAGTCCGTATTGCACATGCGTGTAATAAAGTACGAAATTACTAACAATTATTGGTACTGTGAACGCGATCATAAGAAGTCCTGAGACTGCGCATAGAGATCCAACAATATAACCGTATGCTGTTTGAGGAAACTTATCCCCATAACCAACCGTAGTCATAGTAACAACACTCCACCAAAAGCCAATTGGAATGTTATCAAATCCTTTATCGGATTCTGCGAAATGAATTAGCGAAGCAAAAACTATCATGCCAATCAACAAGAAGACAAACATTAACAAAAGTTCGTTGGAACTGGCTTTCAATGTATACAGTAAAATCCATAATCCAGGCACATGGCGAATTAACCGGAATATACGACATAACCTGAGCATGCGCAGAATCACAATAAATTCCATAAAAGGCATTTTCTCTCCAGATGGGTTAATGATGTATATTATAAACTCCACATAATCCGGCAAAATAGCAAGAATGTCGATGATATTTTGTGCTGTCGTGATAAATTGTAATTTAGCCGGACAAAAGACAAACCGACAGATAAATTCTACGGTGAAAAAAGTGACACAGCATAAATCAATGATTTTCAAGGCAGGGTGAGTAACTCGTTGATCCGCAGTTTGATTTGAGTTTGTGTCGTTCAACGTGCTTGGGATGGTAACAGTCGCTTCTGTGAAGTATGTAGCCTCGGGTTGGATGCTATATAAAGCTTCGAAAGACTTGAGGGTGCTTCTGTCTACCTTGAATGCCGGATGCGTTTCCGCACAGAATGAAAAAATGGAAAGGAAAACGAATAAAATGGAAATCCAGGCATATATCTGAAACGAAAGAAAAACGTGTGTAAAAATTCCTTACTATTAAAAAAATAGGTACACTTTTCAGCTAGAGTTTTGACATAAATAAGTGTTATACAAGTTTTGTGTTACACTTTGGCGTCGACTGTCTACCGTTAATTGGAAAATATGTATATGGAATCTTCAATCATTAAAAGCACGAGAGACCACCATTTAAATTAAGTTTTGATCTCGTTTTAATTTAACCTATAAAATAAATGTCACGTGATTTTATGATTCTACGTTAAATCCAAATCTAAAGAAAAATAATCCATCGACATTTTTAAAAATGATATTGAAGAAGTTATGTATGGGGAATGAATTCCCGATATAAATTATGTAAACCATTTCTTCTTTCAATAATATTAAATAGAACTCCGGTAAATTCAAGAATTTCAAATAAGGAGATATTAAAATGAGATATTTATTGAACTTCCTCACATGCGTCGACGCGTACGGAGCTTGCATGAAATATTTGCCACTGGCAAATAAAAATCAATCAATCATCATACGCCCTTCGTGTACATACAGCTACGCGTGAACGTATCCACGAGGCATAACATAATACTGATTAAAACTGGTGAAAGTAAAATCTTCATTGTGTAGAGTGTCGTGTACTATTACTTGTAAAGTACAGACACTCCACTGACCCGGTGTCGTATACCGCTTAATGCTGTCAATTCAAATATGGCCAGTTTTGCCGCCATCTTGTCCTGTCATTTGTGGAAAACAGACGTTATGTTAGAAAGTCATCTTAGCCTCATTGTCTTAAACGTTTTGACCTTTTAGTTTCAAAGTAGTTGTGATATGTCCAGTTGCAAATATTTATGAATAAAAAAATTAATCATGGAAGGTAATGAAGTCAAGGACGTATAAATACACGTTCATGTCCTGTTGGAAGGAGACTTTGCAACTGAAAAATAGAGAATGGAAATGGGGAATGTGTCAAAGAGACAACAACCCGACCATAGAGCAGAAAACAACCGAACTGAAGGCCACCAAAGGGTCTTCAACACAGTGAGAAAATTTCGCAGCCGGAGGCGGGCTTCAGTTGGCCTATAAACACAAATGTGTACTAGTTCAGTGAAAATGGACGTCACACTAAACTCCGAAAAATATAAAGCACGTTTGATGTATGGGATGCAACTACCTTCTTGTATGCTATTATTTGTAAAGTGTCCGTACTCAAGCCGAATATCTGGTAATGAATCTTCAATTGATAATTTTAAACTTTGTTTCTGCCATGGCAAGTTCAAATTTACTCATAGTTCAATTTCATAGCTCAGAGTAAAAGATGAGAACATGAAAATAAAAGCTTAAAGTCGTCGACGAATCAACAAGTATGCATTAGAGTGATCCTAAGGAACAGGTTAAGGGAAATAACTCTTAAAATCATCAGTACGTTTGTGTCAGCCATTTTCATTAATATGTTCTAAGCTTCTTGGATACATAGATTATTTCCAATCTGTTTCAGGTAACTGCTTGAAATTCATTGACGAAACTTGACTTTTACAAACGCATAACTGATTTAAAGAGTTATCTCCCTGAACCAAGGTCTACCCCCTTAAACTATATTTTGTTATTATTCAGAAATGGTTATTTGGTTTAAAACAAGGTACTATATATGTAAACGAAAGCAGATATATAAAAACCGAACACCAATAACGCGTATATCTAAATTGGAAATGAAGACTTTCTTCGTTAGTTAAGATAAGAATTGTTGAAATAACATTATCTTTTATGATTTAATAAGTCTTCGCATACATTCTGATCGATAAGTGAAAGCGAAAAATGATACAACAGACAATTTTCGCGCCAACAGTTAAATTAAGTGTAAACGATGTAGATAAATTACTGGTAAATTTTCTTTGTACATGAATATTGTATTTATGAGATGATTCAAGACAACAACAAAAACATAAAAATACGACTGAGAAACATCTACAATGCAAAGACTTAAAGCATTAGATATAACTTATATATTTTGATGGGTTTTTGGCTTAGAATATCCTTTTCTTTTATTTCTGGCCGGGTTGGACGAAATCCAAAACCGGGTTACAATACGGTGATGTCGGGCGGAAAGTAAGTAGGTTGTTCGTATTATCAACTCCTAAATTCATCCCTGATCCCTAATACTTAATAAAACGATTAAGCACATGTTTTGACTGTGCATCTGCTATTATGGAATTGATTGATGAACGTTTTCTTATTTTACCAAACTCCATCTTCGCTAGCCAAGGGCTACGATCCACTCCCGCTCTTCTACAGCGGGAGTGGATCGTAACCCTTGGATAGCGAAGATGAACAAACTCGGGTACATCGTCATTTGTCATCCAAATTCGCGAAAGACGATTTGTATAATCAAATCGCCTACAGTTCAACCAAGATGCTCGAAACTTCACAAAATGATTGCAGGTTTATTGAAATATTGTATCTCCTATTATGGAAATGTTTGAACAATGTTTTCCCATTTTTGCAGACTTGAGAACTTAATGATTTGCCAGAGAAACATTTTTTAAGATGATATATATTTTCATCAAAATTGCCGAAAGACTTTCGTTTTTAACTCAGATCTATGGACCTGATCTGAGTCTGTAACCGAGTCTGTAATTTTGACGGTATATGTTAACTTTGTGTACGCCGTTCTTTTCTGTAAAAAGATAGTTTAAACCAATCGGTCATCTAACTCCACCAGCCATAGTAAATTGTGATACAAAAACATCTAATGAAAAACGATCGTGTTTATCGTGTAGTGAAAGTAACTCGATACAGTTCCATATTTGATTGAAAGTGGAGCAAATAATATTGTTTTTCGTTAACAGCATCAGCAGGTTGGGATTAATACTTCGTAGCTCTATTTTCATTAATCCTTATACGCCAGTAAAATGCTTTATTAATTTTTACTAGAATTCCCCTAAGGAAAAGCAACAACAGCAAAATTTAATATTCTGTTTTTTATATAAAAATAAGAAGATGTTGTATGATTTGTAAGGCAATCTACTATAACAATTTCGGTCCATTTGCCAAACCATTTAAAAAAAAGAGTAAAACGGTTCAACTAATCTTGCGTTCAGACATTTTAATATAAATAAATTTGGTGTATTTAATGTCTTCTGATTGGTAGTATTACTTTTATTTTCAATGTTGTCACTTTTTATGGCGACACGCCCACTCTGACGTTGTGTATTCATACGCCAACATGTGTGTACGTTGTTATTGTTAATATAAATAATATAAAAAGTTCTTTGAACCTTATTTTTGATAGAAATTTATTTATAATGAATGGCAATAATTTATTTTGAATTTATTGAACCATAAAATTAATTTTTGACTCTTCACATTGAATAACATGAATAATCCGCTTATTCAATGTGAAGAGTCGAAAATTAATTCTATGATTCAATAAATTCAAAATAAATTATTGCCATTCATTAAATGGAAAATAATAAGTAGATGTGCTACATGTATGATTGCCAATCGAACAACTGTCCAACAGTGACCAATGAACGAGGCTGTATATGAACCCTGTATATTTATCAATTTAATTTTGGTATTCAACTAGTAATCAATATATTCAAAAACTAGCATATTATTATCTTAAAAATTGAATGTATCATCATAAAGTTTATTCTTGCTCGAAATTAGTTTTACTTCTTACATTGATTTAATATGCATGTGTCATTTAGTTATTTGTTATTCTAATGCAACTTCATTGTAACGTTTATTTTGATTTGATAACGTCACTAGTTTTCGTGACATCAATTCACAATTGATGCTGTAAAAACGTAGGCTCAAACCCAGACGACGTATGACAGATTTCGGATGTATGATTTGACGTTGTTTTCTGTCAGTTTCGTTAGAATGGCGATAACAATATTGTATTTTTTCACCAATTGATGCCGTCGGAGCTTAAAATACAATACAGTTATCTCCTTACTCTAATGTGAACGAGGGTCTGGATTTGAGGTTCTTCATATCTGTATTTTTTTTTAATTTTTTCGACCATTTTTTGTAATCATTATAAATTTTGCCCATTATTATATATTTCTTATATTTTATCACCCCTTTGCTCTCTGTTCTTTATCTAAGTGGCCTAGTTTTCTTTATTCTTAATTCATGTAAACCATTTTCTCTATTCTTTATTTTAATGGTCTATTTTTCTTTATTCTTTATTTGTTTCATATTTTACTTAATTTCTTATTTAAGTGGCCTATTTTTTATCTATTCTTTATTGTTGTGGCCCATTGTTCTGCGGTATTGGCCCATTATTCTCTGTTCTGTAAACCCCATCATCCTTTTGTTTGTTGGGTATTGCTTTATATGTATAAAATATTCAAACGCTGGTTTTTCAATTGAGGTTGATAAATATCCAGCAGCATATGTGGTACGCATCTGACATAAATAACTATGTTGAATATGGAGAAAAATACATTTCAACCAGCATCATTGTAAAAATAGATTAAGCAGTACTGAATTCATATTGTCACATATGTAGTTTGTGTTGAAATAACAAGCTTGTCATTATGTTTGATATTTTAGTATTGTAGGTAATTAATTTATAAAATCTAACGTTAAATTCGCACGACATACGAAATTGTGAAATGTGCACGAAA
This sequence comes from Mytilus edulis, assembly GCA_019925275.1. Lineage (NCBI taxonomy): Eukaryota > Metazoa > Mollusca > Bivalvia > Mytilida > Mytilidae > Mytilus > Mytilus edulis. The sequence continues at coordinate 113,908,506 of CM034360.1, forward strand.
TACTAAATCTTATCTCACAAAATTTGGAATCTTTTACTGAAAAGACAGAAAACCTAATGATATTATTTGAAAGATTCGAAGATAGCTCTAAATTACAAAATGATTTTAGAAAAGAATAAAATAAGATGGAATCATCGTACATTTTACTTGTTATTTTACAAAAAAATAATATCTACTGAACATTGCTTTATAATTACATTAGATGTATGCTTCATTATAATACGTTATTCTGATTGGCTAACTGCACATCACATGTTATTCCTTAAGCATTTGCATTACTCAATAAAACAAATAATTCAAGATAACACGTGATCCCATAAAAAGTGCACAGGTAAATTAAATCAAAAATTGATAAAATTCGTGTTTTCATGATCCTATCTAAAAACTGTAATTATAAGTATTGAATGCTTCTATTTGTAACTTCATAGGGTTGTCAAAGCGTTGACCGTGCGCACATTACTTCGGTTAACGCTTTTACACCCCAATGGAGTTACAAAAAGAAGCATTCAATTCTTAACTAAAAATCAATTTATCTCCCCTTATAATGGTAAGTTTACGTTTTTGTTAATCAATCCAAAAATATTCGGTATTTGTTAAACCTGCGAAATAATAAGATATTATCACACAATAAGAAGACAGAAAACAATGGGGAAAACTCTCAAATATACTAGTAAACAACGACAATCAGATTTTTTTCTTCAGATAACCTCTTTCGGGACACATAATGCTATAAATGATCGCATTCTGTAGTTAGCTATGTTACCTTAAAAAAAGGGTGTGATATTGAACAATTTGAATTCTAAACTAATAACCTGGCATTTCTCTTCTATTATGAGCATAGTCATAATTGTGTGTGATCGACGGACAACAGGAGAGAAGATCGGCAAGAAAATTGTTTCTAAATATTTCTATAGCCTATAACCTATGCATTCACCTTTTATTTTCCGATAATCTTGATACATTGTATATGTACCTGTATTTTGTAATGAGATCAGTACTTACTTTTGCACCGCATGATGAGGTTGGGTCTTGAAGGACGTTCCAGACTATCGCCCGCACCCGTTTCCATCGGGACGGACTATTTCGATCACATTTCAGGTCTCTTTGTGTTGTTGACTTTTTACGATCACTTTCTAATTTTTCCAAGGATAGATTTTGCGTTTTCCAAGTATTGTAGGGTTGCCAACAGCAACGTTCAATGTCTAATTCATCTATTCCCCAGTGTTCGAATTCTCTTTGCAGAATAGGACCACATAAAAAAGTTGGGATATGTAATTCTCCTGTTCGTAAATAGTTCAGAACTACGGAAAACACTTGAGGGTCCCTGTCTAAAAAGTAGTCTCCCTTGTCTTCTCGATAATACTTCTTCATTTCGTAACTTCTTGACAATTTACAAGTCCGTAACTTTTTCAATGTAGATACATAGGTCTCAAACACTGTCCCTCCTACGTTCAGTTTCACTGTATCACTACCATTTTGACTCGATGTGCTCGACATTCGACATCGTGAACAAGTGTCCGAATCATTTTGTAATTCTATGTTACTGTCGTCTGTTTGTTGTACTACCCGGTGTTTTGAAATATTCCCGCCACGTCCACCGCTATAGATGGCGCTAAACGCCATATCTCCACCAGACCTTTCTTGATTGTCCGTACATTTGCATTTCTCACCTGCTTTCCTCGAATTGCAATTATTTGTTAATTCAAAATCGTGAGAATCTGTCTTTTTCGATTGACCAATCGGTGAATACTTTGCCTTTTTCCCACAGTCACGTGATACGGGTAGTTGTGACAGAGACGATCTCCTCGACTACAAAGTAATAAATGTTTGATGAGAATTTATAACCATGTTCAAATTATAATAGTTTTGTATCATGTTTACGAAAACAAACGTCAGGAAATCTAAATTAGGTATTCTACTATCGATTTTTAAGCAATGTAGCTGTAATCCGATAAAGATCATTCACAATTCACAATAACTTGACAAAACAAAGCTGAATAAATGTTTCAATGATGTCATTGAGTCGGGATTTGTATGTCAAATTACAAAAAAGTGTGAACGTTTTTTTTGTGTTTTATTACATGATTTAAGAGTCTAGTATCTTGTGTACTCGATATTTGTTGTTTTGTTTGTCTTTGTGAAAAATACTCTCTTTTATTTTATAGTTAATTGTTACTTGAATATTTAAAACGTATCGTAAACATATAATTTTATAGTTTTCTATCAGCTACTTCGAAACTTAAATAAGACATGACTATAATTATATATGTTTTGTCTTTTCGAAATACAAGAATGTGTCCCAAGTACACGGATGCCCCACTCGAGCTATCACTTTCTATGTTCAGTGGACCGTGAAATCGGGGTAAAAACTCTAATAGTTCGTCCGTCCGTCCGTTTGTCCCGATTCAGGTTAAAGTTTTTGGTCAAGGTAGTTTTTGATGAAGTTGAAGTCCAATCAACTTGAAACTTAATACACATGTTTCTAAATCTTTCTAAATGTATTGCCAAACTAAAGTTTTGAGTCTAATTTAACGGTCCACTGACCATAGAAAATGATAGTGCGAAGTTCAGGTTAAAGTTTTGGTTAACGTTTTTGGCCAAGGTAGTTTTTGGTGAAGTTGAAGTCACATCAACTTGAAACTTAGTACATAAAGGTCATGTTCCCTATAATATGATCTTTCTAATTTTAATTCCAAATCAAAGTTTTAACCCCAATTTCACGGTCCACTGAACATGGAAATGATAGTGTGAGTGGGACATCCGTGTACTATGGACACATTCTTGTTAAGGAGTAAATCGTAAAAACGTTGATAGTATCATGGTCACATGACACAATCCTGTCTATGAACTAATAGTATACTAATACACACACAAAAATTCTGCCAAACAGAAGACGTGTCACATCCAAAACTGAATTTTCAAAGTTTGGAATAAAGTTATCCTAATTGTTTGTTCCAGACCGCTTGCATTTACTAGATAACGGCGGACTTCCAAAATTAAAATGATGCATATCTACAATGTTTAGCAGTTGACAAGGACAAGAATTGCGGGAGTCAAACATAATACATTACATTTGTACTGCGAGAAGACTGTGGAAACTTAAAAAAGAAAAACGCTTGCCCATGTTTGATTTTATTCATCCCATGGGGAAAAATCCTTCAGCTCCAGACCTTGTTTTATTTATTTTTGGGTCCGTATAGTTCAGAGTTACGGCTTATTTATGGTAAGGGTTTGTTATAAGTTGGTAACCCGGATTTGTTATCTCTCAATCGATTTATGACTTTTTAAACAGCGGTATACTACTGCACTGGTACCTTTATTTAGATTATAGATAGCTTTTATTAGGGTTATGGCAACTGTTAAGATTAGTTTTGGGCTGGGGCGCCTAAAGTAAAAGAAAGCCAAGTATTAAAACTAGAAAAAGCCAAATACAAACTATAGATAATAAATATTGAATAAATATTCTCCTCTCATTCTGTGGTACACTTCGTGTATATAGAGAAAAGTAACGTATTATGAATATTTTAATTTGAAGGCGCTAAATGAAAATCCCTTAAAACGTTTGCGGTTGATACAGCATTTAAAATTAGACCTATTGCTTTTCGGGATGCTCGCCAACACTTATTTAGAAATGTAAGCTATATCAAATTATTTTAATTATTTATTGAATTGGAACAATTTTAAAGGCAGTCAAACAAGAATATATACAAGGCTTTGAAAAGACACTAACATGCATATGGTCTATCCAGAAGTTCTTGAAGAACTAGTACTATTGTTAATATAACATACCAACGGTTTCGATTCTATAATCATTTCTGTAAAATCAACATGTTCATTGACTACTGCTCCACATCAAACTCACAGAAGAAATTTATAGGCAACTTATGAACATTGAACCACCATATAATTATTTAATTAATTAACTCAATTAGTGAATCCAATTGAATAATAAATACTCAAAAATAAAAACATATCGTACATGTATGTATAATGCAATTGTTATTAGTTATATTGACTCAGTTTAAACTCAGCCGTAGCCGTGAGCACATAATATATAATAATTTACGATTTCTATAGAGTCTGAAAAGTAACCTTATCTACAATAGAAATAAGATTTGATATGAGTAACAATAAGATAACTCTTCATCCAGGTCACAATGTATAAAAAGTTAACAATATTAGGCCTTCTGCACGGAGCCGTTGCCCACACCGAACAACAAGCTTTAAAATTCCCCAAAATGTCTAGTGTACTGAAAACAGTTCAAACAGGAAAACCAACGATGTAGTCTATATAAAAAAAACGAGAAAGAAGAAACTTAATGTACCATATCAACAAACAACAAAAGGTTCCTGTCTTTGAACAGGTATAGTTTAAACATATTTTATTGTTCATAATGACAAATAGATTAAACAAAAGTGTTACAACTTAGTAACGTCTTCTCCAAACAGGTGCAAACAAATGCAGCTTGAAAGAAAAAAAAACCAAGAATTTTACGAGTGAAAATAATTTCTAATTTGGTGTCAAAGACAGATACAACATACCCCCTTAGTTTTAACATATATAAATAAGAAGATGTAGTGTGGGACCAATGAAACTATCCACATAGACCAAGAGACCTAGAATTTTACAGCTATATTAAACAAGAGTGCACACACTGAAATGCCTCGCCTTCTTTGCTAATCATTGATATTATGTTGATAGTCCTAAGTATAAAGCTTTATTACAACGGTCACATAAACTTAACATTAACCAAGATAGCTAAACAAAGACCAATGAACCATGGAAATGAGGTCAAGGTCAGATGAACCATGCCAGGCAGAAATGTACAGCTAACAAAGCTTCCATACAACAAATATAGTTGACCTATTACTTATAGTTTAAGAAAAATATACCGAAACACAAAAACTTAACACTGCAATGAACCGTGCAATTGAGGTCATGGTCAAATAAAACCTGTGGGACTGACATATAGATCATAATATATTTCCATACACCAAATATAGTTGACCTTTGGCATATAATATTAGATAAAAAGACCAAAACTTAAAAACTTAACTTTGACCACTGAACCATGATGACATCTGCACGCTAGACATGTACACCTTACAATCATTCCATACAACAAATATAGTAGACCTATTGCATAAAGTATGAGAAAAACAGACCAAAACACAAAAACTTAACTATAACCACTGAACCATGCAAATGAGGTCAAGGTCAGATGACACCTGCAGCCAGTTGGACATGTACCCCTTCCAGTCCTTCCATACACCAAATATACTAGCCCTATTGCTTATAGTATTGTAACACTGCCTCTCGGGTGCTAGAGTCGGACACCAGAGAACACAATGAACATAAAGTAAAGGATCTTTTTATTGTGTGTATGTATATTAGGATAAAATATTAGGGTCGACGTCTAGTTGGTTTACCGTCGACCAAAACACTCTACCGATATTGATTTTATATTTGTTTTGTTATTACTGTATATTTACTAAATATTCGTGAAATAAAATACATGAAATAGAACAGTTTAGATGCTTTATTATTATTTATAAAAATGCTGGACTGGTAGTGGTACAGCTCTGTTCCTGGCCTAGTCCGGTTCCTAGTATGGTTGGTCTTATCTATAACTAACCTAAACAGAGACTTTACTCTGTCACTATCTAAATATTATTAAACTACCAATGTGTAGCGCTAAACTCGATCACATTAAAGTAAATCAACCAGATTCACTAACCCAGTTTATAATAAGTCTCAATTCCTTAAGACATAATAAATACAATCAACAATCAACAATTCTTTATAGGTAATCACAAAATCGTTCCTACCATAAAGCTTCCGTAATAAATATTAAATACTTGACTTTCTTAAAGGTTGTCCCCTAGGAATTTCACCTAACAAAACAAGTTGCACAAAACTATATATTTATTTGCACCAAGCAATATTTACACCAAGCAATATTTACACCAAGGATTTTCACCTAAAACATTATTTGCTCCAAGCAATATATTTACACCCAGGAATTACACCTAAACCATCAATTGCACCAATAAATATTTGCACCAAGGATTTGCTCCCATTTGGCACCTAAAGTTTACACCAATAAATATTTGCACCAAGGATGTGCTCCCGATTTGGCACCCTTAGCACCGTCACCGGCACCCTAAGCACCGTCACCGACAAGCCTTAGCACCAGCACCGACAACCTTAAACTAAAACAAAGGCAACGTTCAATGCTTGTCTGTATTTCTCAGACATATTCCAGCTTTTATTTAAGTTTGTCACTACCCATTCTTGTCAACCAAACACTCCGTCGTTTCTGTTGTTGTTTTGGTATTTATACTTTCGACTGACCAATGACAGAGCTTGTTACATATTGTTTACCAATCGGCAACCATGGATCATATTAGGGAAACTCCCGTAATGTTGATACTGTTTGTAAACAACGATTGATCTTCATCAATAAAGATGGGTCTCGACTTTAAATTTATTAGTAGATCATTAGAACAGTTTTATTTGAGTTTATTGTATAATAAGGTAACTACCGCGAAAATACGGAATCAGTACGTGAACTAAAAATTCTTAACAAACTAACATATACAAATCTGTCGTATCATGAAAACAGCCAAAATAACAATGACAAGTTTTACACTACTTGTAACATTAGACATCTCACTAACATCTATTGTATTATCCTCAATAATTTCGAGAAACTATACAGACATAGGTTTACTATAAAAAGGGGGGAATGTCGGCATTACATTGCCCCCACCTTTAAGGATTTGATCCCCAAATACAGTCGTTTGTAAGGTTTTATTAAAGTAGAACCAATTCATTATATTATTATTCTTAAGATGACGAACATACAAAAAGAATTACACGAATAAACTCATTCATGTCAACAACCTACACTTAAAGAACTTTTGTACTTTGATTTTTGTCCACTCTGGTTTCAGGTTTTTCCTTTACTTCTGATACTTAGGCTTGCAAACATTGTAAAATGTTTAACCAGCAAAACCATTTGATCATTCATTGCTCCATAAACACTGACCAGAAGTTAGGTCACTCATGTGTCTATCTCTATTGAACAAATCTGTCGTTTCTATCTATCCCTAAATAATTATTACTTTCTTTTTCTCTTAGTTTCCTATACAGCCCTATTTTGTATTACATATACCTATTTCACTTTAAATTATACATTCTGGCTTGCAAATATTGTAAAGATATTTAAGCAAACCCGCTTTTACTAAACTTTACTCCATAAACATCGACCAATAATCTGGTCACTGGTGTTTATCTCTATTGAGCAAATTTCTCTTTCTATCAATTTATTATTCTTTACTATTTATTTTTCCAGTTTTTGACAACATTATTTTACATTGCCTATACTATTTCTCTCTTTATACATGTACTAATATTCGGGCTTGCAAACATTGTAAAGATATTTAAGCAAACCCGTTTTTGTCAAGCTTTGCTCCATAGACACTGACCAGAAATTAGGTCAAACCTGTGTCTATCTCTTTTGAGCAATCAATTACAACTTTACTATCTGATCTGGAAAATATGACATGTACACGCAGCCTTTCTTTCGGAAGGTGCCTCGTTGTGTATCTCTCGTTATCTTCAGATCAAATGTCTACTAAATTCGTATTGCTCAATTCCCAAGAATCATACCTTCAAGGTATACATTTGACTGGCCAAGCCAAAATATCTACATATCAGTATTTAACTGAGACGTTCTGGTCATATATTGAGCTTTTATCATCTAGTTCAACTCTACATACTCTTACACTATTATTATTTTTCACATTTTACTCATAATACGAGTTTTGAGAACATTCTCTTGATAGGGCTACCGACTAAAATCGTAATAATATTTTTGCATCATGCTAGGGTGCTCAACAATTGTATAAAGCACTACCTACAACCAGAGTTTCTAACCAAATTATCAGTTGACCTTCTATTTTGTTTTTAATGTCTGCATGAGAAATGACCAGTATAGATCAGTATATTCAATGAACGTGTTCATAAGTTCTCAACACATTGTAAAATTATAGTATTTAGCGCCACTGCAGTTTTTGCCTTCATTAATCGTTTATATCTAGAGCAAAACTTCTACAATCTCTGCTACGGAGATTCTACAGCAAGAGGCATTACCTCTGATTTTTAGACAAAGGACAACATCATCTTTAATTATTAAACAATCCTTAAAGAAAGGAAATCAACATGTCATCTATACATAAAACATCTGTTTCGGTATAATAATTGTCCAAAACTAATCGATCTTCAAAATAGAAATTTAAATAAACTAGCCCCAACTAAAACGAACGTAGGAACTTTTAATTGCATATATACATGTACATCTATAGTAGCCAAAACAAAACAACTGTTTTGATGGCACAACACAATATTAAAATAATAGTATTCACAGTGTCGAGAAATCATTCTCGCGGCTGACTGGACATTTGTCCGTTTTGCTAACGACGAAATTTTTATCAATTCTGTCTTGCCGGGTTATTTGTTCCAGACTACTTGCTGGAGTTTCTACTCCCCTTCCTAAAATTGGAGTGGACCTACTTTCCATAGCGTGCCTTTCAAATTTTGCAAACAACTGATTCATATCCTTTGAAAAATCGGAAAAACATTTGTCCATCCGAAGTTTCATTTCTAAACGTGCTTCTGCCAGCATTCTCTCCGTTGTTCTATAAATTTCAGAACTCTGTTTCTCTAATAAATTGTCATGCATAGCTTTATCAGCTTCATCTCCAATCTCATTGAGATGTGGACCAAACGTAACAACGTTTGAATCATCCATTTTATATAATTAATTTGTTTAAAGTACAAACACTAACAGACTCTATAAATCAATCCCACCGCTGCCACCAATTGTAACACTGCCTCTCGGGTGCTAGAGTCGGACACCAGAGAACACAATGAACATAAAGTAAAGGGATCTTTTTATTGTGTGTATGTATATTAGGATAAAATATTAGGGTCGACGTCTAGTTGGTTTACCGTCGACCAAAACACTCTACCGATATTGATTTTATATTTGTTTTGTTATTACTGTATATTTACTAAATATTCGTGAAATAAAATACATGAAATAGAACAGTTTAGATGCTTTATTATTATTTATAAAAATGCTGGACTGGTAGTGGTACAGCTCTGTTCCTGGCCTAGTCCGGTTCCTAGTATGGTTGGTCTTATCTATAACTAACCTAAACAGAGACTTTACTCTGTCACTATCTAAATATTATTAAACTACCAATGTGTAGCGCTAAACTCGATCACATTAAAGTAAATCAACCAGATTCACTAACCCAGTTTATAATAAGTCTCAATTCCTTAAGACATAATAAATACAATCAACAATCAACAATTCTTTATAGGTAATCACAAAATCGTTCCTACCATAAAGCTTCCGTAATAAATATTAAATACTTGACTTTCTTAAAGGTTGTCCCCTAGGAATTTCACCTAACAAAACAAGTTGCACTAAACTATATATTTATTTGCACCAAGCAATATTTACACCAAGCAATATTTACACCAAGGATTTTCACCTAAAACATTATTTGCTCCAAGCAATATATTTACACCCAGGAATTACACCTAAACCATCAATTGCACCAATAAATATTTGCACCAAGGATTTGCTCCCATTTGGCACCTAAAGTTTACACCAATAAATATTTGCACCAAGGATGTGCTCCCGATTTGGCACCCTTAGCACCGTCACCGGCACCCTAAGCACCGTCACCGACAAGCCTTAGCACCAGCACCGACAACCTTAAACTAAAACAAAGGCAACGTTCAATGCTTGTCTGTATTTCTCAGACATATTCCAGCTTTTATTTAAGTTTGTCACTACCCATTCTTGTCAACCAAACACTCCGTCGTTTCTGTTGTTGTTTTGGTATTTATACTTTCGACTGACCAATGACAGAGCTTGTTACATATTGTTTACCAATCGGCAACCATGGATCATATTAGGGAAACTCCCGTAATGTTGATACTGTTTGTAAACAACGATTGATCTTCATCAATAAAGATGGGTCTCGACTTTAAATTTATTAGTAGATCATTAGAACAGTTTTATTTGAGTTTATTGTATAATAAGGTAACTACCGCGAAAATACGGAATCAGTACGTGAACTAAAAATTCTTAACAAACTAACATATACAAATCTGTCGTATCATGAAAACAGCCAAAATAACAATGACAAGTTTTACACTACTTGTAACATTAGACATCTCACTAACATCTATTGTATTATCCTCAATAATTTCGAGAAACTATACAGACATAGGTTTACTATAAAAAGGGGGGAATGTCGGCATTACAGTATCTTAGATATGGACTTGACCACCAAAACTTAACCTTGTTCACTGATCCATGAAATGAGGTCGAGGTCAAGTGAAAACAGTCTGACGGGCATGAGGACCTTGCAAGGTACGCACATACCAAATATAGTTATCCTATTACTTATAATAAGAGAGTTTTCAACATTACAAAAATTCTGAACTTTTTTTTCAAGTGGTCACTGAACCATGAAAATGAGGTCAAGGACATTGGACATGTGACTGACGGAAGCTTCGTAACATGAGGCATCTACAAAATGTATATACAAAGAATGAAGCATCCAGGTCTTTCACCTTCTAAAATATAAACCTTTTAAGAAGTTAGCTAACGCCGCCGCCGGATCACTATCCCTATGTCGAGCTTTCTGCAACAAAAGTTGCAGGCTCGACAAAAATTGAGAATATGTCAAAAAGACCTCAACCCTACAAAAGGGCAGGAGAAGTCCATGAATGTATCTTCCACGCAGCGAGAAAATCCCGACTCGGAGTTTGGCCTCTGTTGTCCCCTAAATAAAAATATGACTAGGGTTCAGTAAAAATGGACGTCATACGTAAAAAAATATTTATTCTTTTTAATTGCATCCAGCATTATACCCATATATTGAAAAGACAAATTTGGATATAGTGAATTTAACATTGATAATACAAAACCATAACATCAAGTTTTTTATTTGTAAAAGATAGGCAAAAAATAAAAAAGGAACTTACAAACTCAGCAGTCGAAAATAAAACAAAATTCATGGCTAAAATTTAGTGTTGGTGTTTTAACGCCACTTTTAAGCGCCAATTTTGGTCTATTTCGTGGTGGTCAGTTTTTATGGACAAAGGAAGCAGGAGAAAACCAGCGACCTTCGAAAAACAAATATAATCCTTGACAATTAAGATTGGAGTCAAGTGCACCAGCACGAGCGGGGTTTGAAATCAAACCACAGTCTTGAATGGCTAGTGATTACAGTAGTAGACCTTAGAACAAACTATAAAAATCAGTTGAAAAAGTTTTAACTCATCAGATGGAAACAAATAGAAATACATATAACACAAACTTAGAGTGGACATGACCGTGAACTTGTACTTCCCAACAACTAAAAGACACTAATAACAGATCGGAGAGTATTCACAGATACTGAAAGCTAGTGCTAAGCCAATAACAACTAATAATAAAAATCTTGCATCAAAGACAAAATAGAATATGACTACGGTACTTTTTATTCAAGTTGGTTTTCAGACTTATTTGGGTTGGTTTATTACTTTTCAGAGATTTAATCCTAATATTTTTGGCTAAAAAGAAAAAGACACACAGACACTATAATAACAGCACAAACAACATACCATTAAAACTTATAAAGACTGAGCAACACATTACAGTTGTATTTAAAGAAAGGAATGAATAATATTTATTTTGTCATAACGTAATAAAATCGTTAAAAAATCTTATTATTTGCATGGTTAATGAAATCAAAGTCTTACCAGCACATAAAACACCCTCATTCAACAAGCCATAAGGAAGCTTGTATAGTTCAGAAACCTTGAGATCTATAGTGAGTTTGTACTGAAGTATGCCATGCCTTCCATATGATTGCTATTTTATTCTCGTGGGCAGTAATAAGACTATCAGTTCTTTCGGACCAAGGATGGAACCATTACTACTTTAAAAAGAGACCGACTCGGCATGCATTGAGCCGCGTCTCCCCTGAAACCATACAAAAGTCGGGGATATTTGTGTTATGACGTATAGATGTAGTCTATTGTACTTCTTTAATGTGTCTTTGAAACAATCTTTTTTTCCACTGAAAACGCATATTTTTGATAATAATTCATAGACCGTTATTTATCTTTTTTAATATCTTATATGCTAAGCGTATGCTCAGTCGATGTACTACCCGCGACATTTCAAAACTTTGGTTTCAACACTTGCCCAATCGTGGGCATCTTCTAGTATAATAGAATTTGAGAAAGGATTATCCTCCTGTCTCTTTTTTGATATTGGTGTCTACCGACTGAGGTTATTACGTTTACGAACAAATTATAACTCTTCGTTCTAAAAGTAAACGCTTCAACTTCAGTTACCAGTGTGTTTTTGGTCAAAGCCTTGTTATAATACGTAACTAAAATAACTTTAAAAAAACTAATAAATCAAATTTATAATTAAAATAACAACAATATATATTCAATTTCTAAATGATTGATTTAAACTGTTAACTAGTAAAATGATCTTGACACACGAAGTTGATTCATAATTAGTTAAAGTTCACCACTTTGACGCAAAAATGTGTGGACTTTAACGGTGCTTTTTTGTGGACTTTAGCGGAACTTGTTATTGTGGACTTTAGCGGAGGTCATTTTGTGGACTTTAGCAGAAAGTTTGTGGCGTTGTGGACTTTTAGCGGTGTTGTGGATTTTAGAGGAATTGTTGACTTTAACGGTGCCACAACGCATATTTCCAGGTGTGCACATCATTCATTGCAAGTACATGTATTAGATACACATATGAAGGCGTAAGTTGCAAAGCAATATAACCAAAACTTTGACAAAATATGATCGTCTCTGATTCAAACATTTATAAAAACGGAATTGCGAAATATAATTTCGTCTTTTGCAGTCAGCTTGAACCTGTTTCGTCAAAATAAGCAAAAATATCGGTAGATATTGTTGGCTTGCAAGTCATTAATTTCATTCATTTGAATACGTATTCAATCCACCTTCAATTTTACCCTCAGCTGAGGATATGTTACGCATCTGTTAAGCATGTTCAGTTATCAAAATAAAAAAAATGTCGACATTGGAAAGTGAAACTAGGAAGCCACTCACATGCACATTTCGATGACTGATTCTGAATTTAAAAAATCATACTTAATCAGGTTCAACGATCATGATTTACATGTATTTTTTTTTAATCAATGACATGAATTCAAGCGGAAATAGAATATAGACAAATATTAATATACGATTGCAAGTGCCTGAGTGTGTATTTATATTTATGTGTATGCATGTCTATCGCGTCGTATGACAATTGGTATTCATCGGAGATCCTCTCAATGATTTATAAATGAAGTCTGTTCTTTGATTGTATAGATACACCTATATGAGGACGTTATTCCGATTGGATGTATCAAATTTTCAACAAGATATATAAATATCTTGTTGGAAATTTGATATTATTGCCAATACAGAATGAACTTTTTCCCAAATTTCGGAGTGGGATCTTTTATTGATTTGACCACAAGTTATTGAAAAGTATCAATGTAGGGTATCCAATTTCATAAAACGACATTTTTAGTCCTACGTTTAAAGATTGCCGAGTTAAAAATCTTCTGTCCTTGCTAGTTAAGCAGCTTACCACACAAATCATGCAAATGGTGATACAAGCATAAAACTTTGTAAGAACATGCCTTTAGGTGTATGTAATCATATTAGGGGGTAGCCACGAAAAAAAATTCATCCGATCATGGCGGCCATCTTGGATTTTCGAAATGACGTCTTCACAGGAAAAAGACATCACATATATAGCCCTTTTTGCTTGTATTGTATCCAAAATGTTACATATTGGAGTAAATAATTGTTACATAAGATAAAGTATCATTTTCGGTCAAATATCGGTCGATAACCCACGCCTGGTTTCATGAACATACCGAATATGCTTGTATCACAATTTTTGCATGATTTTGTCAAATTTCGGTACTAAGCCGCCCCACTATGCTTGGAAGATGTCTTTAAGGCTAGTGCGATCTAACATAAAAAGAAGTATTGAACGAAAATTATAATTTTTGTTGTAAAATTAGATTCAATCTGTACAGCAATTTCATTTTCAGGGTGTACTGTTTCCATTGTCGGCTAGTAGGTTTGAAAATAATCATTCAAAACATGGCCTAGACCGTCTTATTTTGATAAAAAAAAAGTGAAGCAATAATGACAATAAAATGACTTATTTTCTATGTTTAGTACCCATAAGAAATGTATATATAATATAAGATGTACCAGAGATCTCGAGGGAAGTAATTAGCATCAATATGTATGTTTCGTTTTGAAATTAATGTGCTATATTAAGCTATTAACGATCTTTTCAGAAGTATATTGGTTTATATAGATCATTCATATACTATATATATGTTGACTGTTTGTAAAAGATGGTTCAGCAAAATTCAATAAAAAATAGAGTAACTGACGTCAAGGTTTTATTTTAATAATGTAGAAAAATATAAGATGTGGTATATGTGCAAATAAGACAACTCTCCATCCAAGTCACAATTTGTAAAAGTAAACCATTATAGCATATAAAGGTCAACGTACGGTCTTCAACACGGAGCCTTGGCTAACATCAAACAGCAAGCTATAAAGGTCCAAAAAAATTACTATAATTGTAAAACCATTCAAACGGGAAAATTATCGGTCTATGATCTATATAAAAATGGAGAAACGAGAAACACTAATGAACCACATCAACAAACTACAACTACTGAACATCAGGTTCCTGACTTAGGACTGGTGTAAACAAATGTAGCAGGTTTAAACGTTTTAATAGGTACCAACCTTCACCCTTATCTGAAACAATAGTGTAAACTCACAATATCACACGCCTTAAACTTAACTTAACATCGTTTAGGATAATAGTCAGATCAGGTTTAGGAATTTGTGTCTGCTGTTCGAATTTCTTTTGTTTTTTTCCTTCGATACAGGGCAAAGTATTCTGCCCAATATCACCAACTTTAGCCTAGCATCCTGACACAATGTTTTTTCTTCGTGAATAGAGAGAGTCAGACGTAATGATGTATATAAATGAGACATGATCCCAGGCTACATTCATTTTCTTTGCATAGAAGACTGCAATAGCTCATTAAAAGGTCATTACCAAATGTTCTAAAAGCAAATTCTAGATTTTTTCTTATGAGTTGAGACCCCAGATAATGCCAATCTCGGGCATAAGGTAAAAGTCCGAGTCGGCTCTTAGTTCCGCATAAAAAAAAAATATTACAAAAAAGTGTTCCATAACCTATTAATATGTTTAGCGATGATAAAATTGAGAAAGGAAATGGTGAATATGTCAAAGCGACAACCACCCGACCATAGAGCAAACAACATCGTTTCAATCCGTATACAATAGTAAGTCGAATTGGCAAATTCATTCATATAAATTATTTCATAAAAGATGGTATATATGATTGTTGTGTTTTGCTTTATTGGGTTTCTAATTGACCTATGTCCAGTGCAAAACGGTTATGAATATTTTATAATGCAAAGATGCGGGTGGTCTGATTTATTCTCTAAACTAAAGGGTTGTAAAAACTCATCAAATCTATTTATATATTACACGTAATCTCTAAACTAAAGGGTTGTAAAAACTCATCAAATCTATTTATATATAATTACACTAATCTCTAAACTAAAGGGTTGTAAAAACTCATCAAATCTATTTATATAGTACACGTAATCTCTAAACTAAAGGGTTGTAAAAACTCATCAAATATATTTATATATTACACGTAATCACTAATTCTCATAGGCGGATCCAGGGGGGGGGGGGGGGGGGCAGCCCCCCCTTTGTGGGAAAAATTTGGTTGATTATATATGGAATCACTGAAGTATGACTGGAGTGCCCCCCCCCCCCCTTTTGGTCAGTCAGCGGGCCCCCATTATGAAAAGTTCTGGATCCGCCACTGATTCTCTAAACTAAAGGGTTGTAAAAACTCATCATAGATAATATATTACACGTAATCACTTTCACTTATGAAGTTAACATTAAAAAAGCTTAAAGTTAAAAATGAAGAAACGTTGTATTTTAGTGTCAAAATATTTTTATATTATTTCTATTATTATCATTTATTCATTTGGATTAAGGTGTAAGGAAAGATTAACATTCGGAGGTGGGGAACAATTATCACCCAAGACGAATTCGAGTGTGTAAATCAATTATTTTCAAATATCACACAAGAAGGAGTTCCATAACCTTAGTATTTTAGCTTATTTTGTTCCTTCACTGATGCCCTATGGTGGGTCCGTAGGTGGCCTCTTGCAAGGCATACATGTCCCTATCCAATATACCCTCATTTTCGAGTGGCAGTCCATATTACCCAGACCTTCATCCCGGATTGCCTCTATTACAAGACCAACCTATTGTATGTATAGTAAACTTGTTCTCGTCGTGAACATGGATGACATATTTGCCACTGGACGTTAATTAGCAACCAACAATCAATCAATCAATCCTTCACTGATGTTCTTCTGACTTAAAGTATCAATTTTAAATTTCACCTTTTGCATATGAAGAATGCAAACGTATTGAAGCGTATAAGGGACATAGAAAAAATAAAATTGGCAGTGAACTTTTTTTTCAAAGTCGAAATTTTGACATTTCCATTCTTAAAATTTCGACTTTAACTCGAAATTTTGACGTTTCTAATCTTGAAGTTTTGACTTTCAAAAATCTTGAAATTTCGACTTTAAACTAAAAATTTCGACTTTTTTAAAACTTGAAATTTCGACTTTGTCTAAACTCGAAATTTCGACTTTTTTTAACTCAAAATTTTACATTTATATCAGCAAGAGGAGAGCCATATACATCATAAACTTGATAAGCATATTTTAATAAACTAATACAATTTTAAAGAGGTTATTTTAGATAGAATATCTTGTTTTTGCCGAAGAATAAATAAAATATGTTTCACGTTCAAAAACATATTAAAGTCTGGACTTCAGATATGTGTATCAAGACAACCCCGTTATTCCGAAACACCTATATTACGACAAACTTTTATTCAACAGTCTAATACATAAAGACAAGGGTTAATAGTTGTGTCATAAGAATGCCAACTTTTAGAGTTTAATAAATGTTCCAGAAAAAAAAAAAAAACATTTCAAAATTCCAAAACTATAAAACTGAGCAGCTCATTGGTCGTCCTGAATATGCTGCCATGGCATTTTTGGCTACTTGATTTATTAAACAAGGCAAAGTCAGTGACATGCTATTGGGAAACCAAACAGGCCTTTGAAACTGTGATGCTAAATGTCCTCAGATCTGACGATCCTATGACAGTGTCGTGGAAACTAAAACATGGAATATGGGAAAACATTTTTTTTTCTGTCAACATGCATGTTTTTTCCGAATGAAACTCTTCAATATTAAATGCTAATACATATCTTAATTTAAGAAAAAAAAAACAATTTCTGAATATAAATTGCCAAAATGTGTGGATGACGCTTTAATAATTTGCGTCCATGTCTACTCTTTCTAAAATTGTAATAACTGTGTTTGAATACTAAAATCAAAAGTTTTGAAAGTACTTAGAAAAAGTCAAAATTTCGAGATTATAAAAGTCAAAATTTTAACTTTAAAATAAAAATTTCGAGATTTCAAAAGATGAAATTTTGAGTTCAAAGTCGAAATTTCGAGTTTAAAATAAGTTGAAATTTCGAGTTTAAAATAAGTCGAAATTTTGAGTTTTAAAAAGTCGAAATTTTGAGTTTTAAAAAGTCGAAATTTTGAGTTTAAAGTGGAAATTTCGACTTTTCAATAAGTCTAAATTTCGAGTTTTCAAAAGGTCAAAATTTCGACTTTTCCAAAAGTCGAAATTTCAAGATTTTAGAAAGTCAAAATTTCAAGTTTAAGTCAAAATTTAGGGATTTGAAAAGTCAAAATTTCAAGTTATATACTAACAACTTCAATATGGCGTGCAATCGTTATGGTAATTTGTGTACCATACTTTTCAGAACATATACACAAGAAAGTTATTTTTTTCCAGGCTACTATGTTAAGTTACTAACGTTTAAAAAAAGCGGCGCGGGACACTAGCGCTTTCTATTTTGGACATTTGCGCTTTCTTTTTTAGACAATTGCGCTTCAAATCATAGGACATTTGCGCTTTCTTTTTTTGACACTTGCGCTTCAAATCATAGGACATTTGCGCTTTCTTTTTTGCCGGGACACTTGCGCTTCAAATCATAGGACATTTGCGCTTTCAAAAAAGGACATTTGCGCTTTTGCAAT
This sequence comes from Mytilus edulis, assembly GCA_019925275.1. Classification (NCBI taxonomy): domain Eukaryota; kingdom Metazoa; phylum Mollusca; class Bivalvia; order Mytilida; family Mytilidae; genus Mytilus; species Mytilus edulis. The sequence continues at coordinate 113,926,850 of CM034360.1, forward strand.
ATTTTGTTTTTATGATTATCCTCCTCTTTTATCCGGGCTTGGGACCGACATATTTGACCTGGCATAGTTAAAGTCATATTTTTCTTTATGATTAGGGACGACATCAAAAGTTCAATGAAGCTTAATTCACTTAGTTTTTTCGCTGACCCCCCCCCCTTCTTAACTTAATTTTGGAAAAATTGATTGGCCAATATGGATATATGTATAAATCAATGTCGGATAACCTAATCTTGCAGCAGTTCACCACTCCACCCCCTAACTATTTGAATTAAGTTTTTTTAATCTCACATTGATCTTTTGATGCCGTCCCTTAAAGGTTTAAAAATCATTTCATAGCATATTTCATTCGTATCATGATAGCTCATTGATATATGTTTAAAAGTTTAAATACAACTTAAAGTAAACATTCTAAAGACATAAAAACACGTATAGTCATCACAGATCCGTTTTCCAGTAATTTCTGAAGCACAAGGAGAACTTAAGCTCTTGTTATCTGTTCTGACTGGTATTTCGCCCACATATCAAATACTAGTACATAATCAAGTTTCTCTTTCTCAATTCTTGACTGGGTTGCCTGTTCATCAATATAACGAATCTTAAGGTAACTCACCGAATGTCCAATGATACTCTTCAAAAAGATAAAAATAGCCGACTGAGTCGAGAACTTTTCATTATAATACATGTAGTGGGTATGGAAGGATTCTTGAACATTTGTTGATTTAATGACACATATATTAAGTTAAATTTATTAACGTAATGATTACTTCTCATTGAAATTACAGGTAGACGACTATAGGTAAAAAGTGCAATTTTCCGGTCAATTTATTAGAGGTTCAAGCCTCGGTCACACCTTATCGGATAGCTCGAACAGACGCCTAACGTATAACTTTTTTTCAATCCGTTCATGTCCGTTAGACGTCCGTTCTTATCCGTTAGACGTCCGTCCATATCCGTTGCATGTCCGTTAAGCGTACGTTTTATCCGTCGACGTCCGTTCTGTCCGGTGGAAAATGTTGAGCATGTTCAAAACTTTGAACGTCCGTTAGGCGTCCGTTTTGTACGGTACTCGTCCGTTTCGTTTCCGTTTTGTATCCGTTACGTGTCCGTTATACATCCGTTGGAGGTCTGGAAGATAAATTCCCCAACGGACTTCTACCGGACGTATAACGGATAAAACGGACGATGAACGGATCTGAAACGGATAAATGCAAATTGAAAATTTCGCGACAGAAATGCCAATTATTGGTATGTCAGATTTCTTAAGGTTTTTGAATTCTTATTATTCATAATCGATCTTAGAGTAAGGCCACGTCTTCACAATCAAGCAGCTCTTATTCACGCAAGACACTGCTCTTTGGCGGCATTTTGATGAAACAAACCAAAACCAGTTACACAGAAACATTTATGCGATTTACATGTAAAATATTGTAACCTTAATTTTTCCGTATATCTTGTTCATTCGTTTTGTCCGGTACGCTTCCGTTAGGTGTCCGTTTTATGCGGTACTCGTCCGTTGGTTGTACGTTCGACATCCGTTCTGTCCGGTACGTCTCCGTTACTCGTACGTTGCATATCCGGTGTGTGTCCGTTATTCATTCGTAACGCGTCCGTTTTACATCAACGGATTCCAACGGATAACACTTTTGCCGACGAACAACTTTTTTTTCATCCCTTAGGCGTCCGTTCGTGCTATCCGGTAAGGTGTGACCGAGGCTTAATCAAAATTTAAATCGTCCATAATGTTTGAAGCGCAAATGTCCTATCGTTTTACAGGTACATGTAGTAAAGCTCAAACGTCTTGTGCCCAAAAAAAAAGAAATGGAGCAACAGATATAACCATAAACCCTGAAAGAGTACTCAAACCTAAATAAAAAAAGAAGAAAATTTGACACATTTCGATTTAAGAAGGTCCCGATGGGGGTTATAGATGAGTTGATAATGATGTTTAGCTGTGTAACGTCCACTGCCAAATACATGTGCCTATTCAGGACCCGATAATTATGATGTAATATAAATCAAATATAACCCTGTTTTGAAAAAGACCGACAAGTTGAGTCAGATGTTCTTATGTGCTAATTCACAAGGTAACAGTCTTCCTGCAGGAAGTTATTATTAGTTACATAGTGTGCTAGTGACGTAATACGGTATATATGGGGTCAGTAAATTCCATATGGGGTGAGAGCGAGGTTAGTAAATTCCATATGGGGTGAAAGCGAAGTTCGAATCTCCATATTGAATTTACTGACCCCATATATACCGTATGACGTCACTAGTATGACACTATGTAACGAATTTATCTTACCGACTATTTTAACATGTGGACATAGACTAGTGACTTTTCATAGTGAGCAAGTCTTCAATACCGTTAGCATTAATAAACTATACTTCATTGATCATTCAAAAACAAATGCTAACAATAATAACTTGTTAGATTTTTAAAAATGTTTTATGAATTTATTTTAATCTTGAAACATTAAGATTTTTTTCTCAGTACCGTTTTGTTTTTATAAAGGGACGTAACACCACAACTAAACTAATATGGAATATACACGGTCTCCACGCGGTTGCTTTTAACCAATCATATTCCTAGAAATGTATAGGACAGATAAACCACCATACCCGGACACATAATTCTGACTCCGAAACGACTAGTCTATCATCTTATTCCTTACTTCCGATGTGCTTAGTTGAATATCAGCAAATGCTATTTCCCTTCGAGACTAACACGCTACAACGAGACCACACGTACCGACAACGAAATGTATAGAGTTGGTGACCAAAATTAAATTATCTCAGGCTTGACAAAAAACAAATACAAAAAAAAACAAAAAAAACAAAAAAACAAATTAGCCATATACTTTAAATTTAAATAGACACAAATTTATGTCGAATAGTGACCTGAAATCTTGTGTTGTAATTGTTGTAACAAATATACTCAATTATTACGGATTTCGGTGACTCTATATTTCTGTTTAACTTGTAATAATTATACATTACTTTTTGTTAAGAACTGTACCTTTTTATATATCCAGTTGTCTATCCTTGTTTCTTTTTACCAAAGAATATTTAATAATTGAATTCACATTCATACTGAACCTCAAGAATTTATCGCAAAAATTCAAATACATTGCCCTTCTTTTGGAAAGACATGTGTTGTGATCCATGGTTCAAATCTTTGGCTAAACGTTCATATTTAAAGGAACGTGTCTTTTTTATGTTAATAAGCAACCCTATTATCGTGATGGCGTTATAATGCTGTTAACATACCTACATTTTTAATGAGACATACAAACAATGAAACTATTTATGTAAAAAAAAACCCAGAATAAACTAAAAAAAAAAAAGAAGGCATGATCGGATAGAGTGAAAAATAAAAAATCAGGGCAGAGATAACAACATTTTTTTTATCCTAGCCCTTCCCCCTTTCACATGAAAATGAATTGGTAGCTCTCTAGACCATTTTCAAAAGCTTCAGCGCATCTGTTACCCCACAAGGGTACTATCGAAATCCTATATCGAAAATTGAGAAAACGATTTGTGAAAAATCACGAGTGAAACTATCACAAATGAAACTACACAGACAAAGACCTTCAAAACAAAACATAAACGCGCCAAAAAAATGGAGAGGAACAAAAAATGGGAAAACATAGAGTATTAAGTACCTACGAAAACTCTTCTTGCGTTTAAGTAATAAATACATTTAGTACCGAACATCCCAATCAATATTTAAACAAACCCAGTCGCCCATTTTTTTTTTTAATATACATCATCACTATTTTTTCCCTCAAACACCTCAATACATTTTTTTTAAACAGTTTGAGCTATGATGCTAATGGCAGTATGAAAAGACATTCTTTTAATTCCTATATAGATAGACATGTATTTACAAAGTTCTATATAAAAATAAGGAGTTGTGGTATGAGACAACTATCCACAACAATTCAAATGGAGGACTAATAGACGTAAGCACTTTTAGACAACCTTATAATTTTTCTCGTTTGAATTGTTTTACATTGTCTTATCGGGGCCTTTTATAGCTGACTATGCGGTATGGGCTTTGCTCATTGTTGAAGGCCGTACGGTGACCTATAGTTGTTAATGTCCGTGTCATTACGGTCTTTTGTGGATAGTTGTCTCATTGGCAATCATACCACATCTACTATTTTATATTTACGGCCTTCAACAACAAGAAGACCCCACACTGGAAAGGCGGCTATAAAAGGCATCGACATGAAGTAAATAAACTAATTCAATTTAGAAAATTACAGCCTAATTTATTACAAAACAATATATGGAAAACAAATATGACAGACATGAACCAACAACAACCACCGAACAGTAGGCGCCTGACTTTTAACAGGTGCATATAGAACATGTAGAATGCAGCGGGGTTATATATGTTTGAAGGCGCCAACCCTCCATAACCTGCTTATATTAATAGTCATCCTATACGATACAAAATAAAACATCTATAAAAATAACACAGACCGGAAGTTGCACGGTATTTATACATCCTTAAAAAAAAAAGCAGACACACAGTACAGATCTGAGAGTACTCGCATGCAGTTACTGACCGCCAATAAAAACTAACAAAAATTTAAAAAAAAAATACATCTAAAACTAAAATATCATAAATAATATCTATACCTGTTCATTCATACTGAAACTATCATGGATTATGAAATTTGCTTTTTCTGAAAGCAACTATTTAAACAGAGGGGAGAAACAAAAACAAAAACGTTTTTCAGTTTAAGAATAATGATGAATATTATATAATAAACTATTTATAATCTAGTTAAGAAGTTTATTACTAGTATATAATATGATAATTGCTACGAATTACTAGTACTTGTACATTAATTGTTATTGTTATTGACTCAATATTTACCAATTGCACTATACTAGTTTGTTTTCTATCACTTTGATGCTAGTACAAGACTTTCTTATGATACAATAAAACTGTCTAGACCCAGCTGTCATAAAGATTTAACATCAGCTTCTTGTAAACTTCTTGTCAGGAATTGAGAGGGGATATGATGAAGGCTTCCGTTATAAAGCGATCATATCCAATTCTCACTCGTTATAAAACATATGAATTGAACTGAATATAGTCAACTAAAAAAAAACCAGTCATGGTCTTTAAAAAAAACACCAAAGTAAGTAACTTAAAAAATATATTATATAATAATCTAATCTGAACAAATTTTAAGAAATGCCATCTTTTTTTCAAAATAGCATTGAATTTGATTGAAAACCAGACAACATCTAGTTGGAATTTTATTTTACTATCTAAACATGTGTGTTTATAATTAAACATAAATAAATAAGTTGTATACTTACATTTTGCGGTATATTAAGACATGCATAGCCGTTTAAATGATAAGCCATACTAACATTCACAATATAAATGGTTAGTAATTTAGGAAATAGAGAAGCTACAAAAATAGTGCGGTCCATTTCTCCGCCAAAACCACAAGAAAAAGTTTTCTCTGGTGGTAACACATATGCATAATCTATAAAATGATCCGTAAAACTCTGGAGGCGAGACGGGTAAAAAAAAATGAAGAAAAATAGCCACAAGTACAAGACTATAGTTAAATTTTAGTGTAATTCTTCGGTAGTTTTTAAATAAATCTAAATATATATTTTTGACTTTTGTCTATCCCTCGTTTTCAGTTTCTGATCAGGAAGAGTAGATATCCTTATGTTTTTGTGCATCATGATATTTTTTTAGCATTTTTATTTCACTTAAGAGTGTATTTCTACAAACTCTAGTGTCTACTTAAGGTTTTTATATTGATGTACGATATACCTATATACGTCTCATTATTCGATGTAACCTTAAGTCGTTTGTTATATTGCAATAAATGTTATTTATTAACTCCCTTTATAATGAAACATAACAATCCATTTATTGCAATAATCTAATTATCACGTGTTATGTTTTTAATATTTAATCATCTTTTGTTATGTCCATGTTATGAACAGTTAATATTTTAAAACTCTTATTATTTGTTATACCGAGGATGTGTAATATTCACATGGATAAGTAAGTCAGTCAGCTTCCGGTTGCTAGTGTTTAATCTTTGATTGGATAAATTAATTGATTGAAGCTTGGTTAGTGTCCATTGGCAAATACTTCATGCATATTTTCATGAACTGTTCATTTGAATAATTGATACCGTTGGATAAGTAAGTCAGTCAGCTTCCGGTTGCTAGTGATTAACCTTTGATTGGATAATTGATTGAAGCTTGGTTAGTGCCCATTGGAAAATACTTCATGCATTTTTATGAACTGTTCATTTGAATAATTGATACCGTTGGTAGATTCTGCAAGGTAGGTCCATCATGAAAGATGGGAAATTTGGAAGTCTCTGAAAAAATGAATGCATATTTGTTGGATAGGAACGTAAACATTGCTTTATATCAAAAGGCGGTTTTTAAAGGGGGACAAAGGGGCCGGCCCTTCCTTTTGTTGGGAAACATTGGCTGATTTCTTTGGGAATCACTGAAGCATGACAGAAGCATGCCCCCTCTTAGGCAGACAGTGGGTCCCCACTCATCCCCATAAGAATTTCTGTATCTGCTACTGGCCATATGACACGTAGGGACACCTCGATTTGCTGACAATGTTCTTTTACGTGCAAAGAACGGAGCACTCTCCTTAGCACTAGGGCTGTATCCTAGGTGTTAGATGAAGGACCTTCATTTCACAGTCTCACGGTCCTGATAATGCTTCCTTTCATCTTTAATACTACGTCCGAGACTCATCATCTTGGTCAGCGGACTGCCAAGCTGACCAATCTGGCCCTGAAAGCAGCCGTTGTGAGGTAAAGAAACATCAAAATAGTAAAAAGCAACATATCCAGAAATCAACGCCACTTTGCTTATTTGAATATTATACTAAAGAAATCGGATACGGGTCACGGAAATTACATTAAAATGATAGGGAATTTTGAAAAAATGTCTGTTTTAATTTTAATTTAAGTGATAGATAGGTTGCCGGGGCAGAAAATGAATATACACAACAATATACACCATTTAAACGAAACATAATGACTGTTGTTGCAAAAATACAGGTTCCTGAGCTATTTTAAAAATCGAAGTGAGAGGCTTTTAATATTGCAGTGTAAAATACAGGCTTAAATGGCTGAAACGTCAAATTTGCAAACTTCGTGTTGAAAATTGGCTTACAAGGCCATTACAAAAACAGGTTGCCGGGGTGAAATTTGAAACTTGAATTTCCAAAGAATAAGCAAGTCTAAACCCTGTATATGTAGTCGTTGAACTCTAGGTTCCCACGTAAAATTAAAATGTCACTATTTCAAGAAGAATAAACTCACAAAAGCACGAAAAATTCACTAAATTCGCGTTCATTGTTTTGATTTTGACCGCCTGACAACTTTACGGAAATATCAAAGTGATTGTAAACAAGGACTTTGTGACGGGCAACTTATAATATCCGTGTTTTAAAGATTTTAATGATATCAAGCCTATCAAGCCAGTCTAGTTCAAACTACTATCACGTGGTACAATTCTCATTTACATATTATGAATATTAATTAGCAAAACCACTACTAATTTCTGGCTATGACAAAACCAAGATGGCGGACTAACTAAAATGGCGTCCTCATCTGATCCTGACCACAGAAAATATTTAAAAGCTAACCAACCGCCTTCGGGCACCGAGCCAACCGTGAGAGGGACGAAAAGCCAGTCAATGTTGTTAAAAACTTCCATCATCATAGGTCAAGTTTGATTAATGTTAAAAACACCAATATTATTTTTTAATTTGAACCGCACACGTTCTTTCATAAAATTGAGAATGGAAATGAGGAATGTGTTAAAGAGACAACAACCCGACCAAAACCGATCATACTTCATACTGTGATTGTTCGTACATTATAGATTTTTGTCATTTGGGTGTTTGAAATAAAATTGAAACATTAGGAACAAATCAAATAATATTAAGTTTGAGATATAGTCTTATTAAGAGGGTTTTAAGATCTATTAAACTATGACTACGATGTTGATTAATTCATATGCGTATCCAAAGTCAGCAACAATATGGTTGTCAAGTATTAATAAGGGGGGACAGAACCTTTTTCTGGACGTCGGGATCGGGTGTTTTTAGCTCGGGATTGCGGGATTGATCCTTTCGGAATTATTTTTTTCGAATTTCGGGATGTCGGGATTTAAATTTCAGTACATTCTCGACCTCGGGATTTCACGTTTTTAAACCTCCTTCGAAATTAATGTTAATGTGACCCCCCCCCCCCCCCCCCAATAATGTGTTGGTGACATTTTGGGAATTGATTTTGTTGGCAGATTGTTACATTTATTCGCTACACTGTTAAGTTTTCGTTATCGTTTTCAGATTTGTTGATGATTTCTGTATTAATTATGCAGCGTCTGTACAGATTTTTGTTTACATAATAAACATTAATTGATGCTGACGTTGTATGATACAGAATACATTACAATTTGTTAACAGTAGTGATAAACACGTGATGATAACCATGTGATAACCAAGAAGTCCACCTGGGATTGACAATGCATAAAAACTCAAAGACTTTAAGTTGATAATGGTATTCGTTATAATTTGAATTACAAAATGTAATATGTATTTTGTATTTTGTTGAAATTTGATTAAACAGCTGCAACAATTAAACAGCTGCAACAGTTTTTTTATTCAAAAATTCTGACACCATGCCCTATCAGAAGCTATTGTTTAACCTAGTTCACAAATTTCACTCCGCTATTTAAGGGGCACTAGCTACGAGATTATAAAAAAATTTAAATATTTTTGTTCAAACATTAATGAAATTATTTGCTTTTAGAAATTTAGCGAAAAGACATTCAGTCTGATTAAAGAGGGTTTGGATGGGGTTAAATGATTAAAGAATAATGCCCTTAAAAAATGAGGATTAGAGAATAACGGGCAAAAAAAATGAAGATTAGAGAAAAAAGGGGTTAATTTTTTGAAGATTAGAGAAAAAATGAAAAAAAAGGGGTGAAAATTAAATGTTTACAGAATAACAGAACCCCCTCCCCCCCCCCCCCCCCCCCCCCCCATCCTGACCCTCATTAAAATCAAACCTATCAGCGCTCCCGTTTCTGGTGATATGTCGCGCATGTTTACTTTTTTATACGTCAGAGTGAGACGTCAGACGCGTGAATCGTCTCAATAGACCTTTTCAACATCTCTCGACACCGACTAATGACACCTACAGTTTACAGGTAAAATGGATGGGTCGTCTCAAAGACAAAAACCTTCATGATTATCAATACGTTACATATTGGATTGGCGCCCGCCGCGGTTATATACTGTCTTGACTATATAGCTTCATAATACATGTCAACCAAATAGATAAATAAATATATGTATCTGTCATATAGTTTTCTTATTTTGTATGTATTTACACGACATTTCATGTTGAATTGATTAAAACAAATACAGCAACCATTCTGCATCCTGGTCCGCTTCTCTTCAATTTTATGATTATGTGAGTCTTTTAGGCAGCAACCATTTGATTTTCTGGGGGGGGCTATGGTTTTTTTGGAAAAAAAAGTTTGTTTCCAATTTTTGGAGAAAAAAATAATTTGTTTTTGATTCTGAGAAAAAAAAATTGTTTGTTTCACCCTCAGCTGCCACTATATGTAATGCTAAAATTGAAAGAAAAAAATTGTTTTCGACTTGTCGCGAAAAAAATAGATTGTTTGTCGCCGCAGGCGAAAAAAAAAATTTGTCCAGAAAAAAAAAACCATAGCCCCCCCCAGAAAATCAAATGGTTGCTGCCTTACCAAATATTTGCCGCAAGTAAATAACGATTAATTTGTTGGTGTAAAATTTAAAGCTTTGATGAATTTTCCAAAATTTATAAAATAAAAGAAGTAAATACTGGACTGTCCGTATCGTCCGTACAACACTTGTGAACACGACCAAATTGGTATTTTTCAACCGGTCTTCACCTTAGTTGATGTACATATTCAATTTCTGGATGGATAATCACATATAGATTTTGAAGGTCTAAGGAAAATATCATATCTATTTTGATTTTTTTTATCAACGGCGGACTTCTCCGCCTCAAGATATTGTATTAGAGTTGATGTTTTCATGATTAATTTTGAAGAAAAAAATATAATTGACTTCTCGTTTTTATGTTACAACATCTAAGCAGTACATATTTTTTTTTACAATGCGTATATGGAATTTATATTTCAAGTTGTTAGTTAACACTATAAACCTCGTTGACATTGCAAAATCAATATGGTCAGTGCTAAGCAGGGGCTTTGAGACCAACGGCTGATGTCCCGAAAACAACATACATTGTCCCTTCGTCATAGTGTGCTTCCTCTGTTCCTGAAAATGACCTTTTGGATTCTTACAAAAAGTTGATACACTGTCATTGCTGTATTTTGTTTTGTTTTCACCGGGTCAGAATGTGTTTCTCTATATCCAATTTGCGGAACAAAGTTTTGTACCTTTTTCAGTTCTTTTTTTTTCGTACTTTAGATTTTTTTTATCTCATCTATGACCATACATAAGGGATGTTTTGGATCAAAATAAGGAGAAATGCATTTCCCGGAGGACTGTGTTCTCCTTAGAGACAAAGTTTATCCAAATCGTCATCCTTTAGTTACACCCTTTACATCACCTCAAATTAATCGTAAGCCATAACATTTGAAAAAACCCAGCAAATTTAATAGCGTGATTGGTGAATACAGAATTCGAGTGGAACACCAAATTGGTGAATTAAAAATATACAAAGTATTGAGTACATTATGGAGGCACCCAAGGCCAAAACTAACAGACACTTTGGAAACATGTGCCGCCTTTGTAAACAGACATAATACATTGTTTAATTGAATTTTAAGCACAATTAAGCATGCTTTGTTCTTTTCATTTTCCAAATTCCACCAGGACAGCTAGAACGTCAACGTATCAAAAGATAAACTATATAAAAAAATCATGTCATTTGGACTCTGTAGGAAAGTTGTATCATTGTCAATGAAAGTAATAAAATCAATAATGATTTCATTTATTTTTATTTTTGAGACGACCCTTCACATTTTACCTGTCGTAGTCGTTCTCAACTGTAGGTGTCGAGAGATGTTGAAAAGGTCTAAAAGGAATGCTCACTCGAATGAAAAAAGACTAGCCAAATCAAACACGAATTAAAGATCACTGCAAGGCAAACGGTCCGACCAATTGTCCCAGATACGCGTACGGCCACTTATAACTATTGAAGATCTATAATTCAAAATTAAAAAAAAAAAGAAAGAAATTAAAATGAAAATAAAAATAAAAATAATAATACCAATAATATTTCATGTCAATACAAAATGCTGAGTGACTACTTGGCTAAATGCAACGTCCGGCCACTAGCAGATATAGAAAATAAAATTACGCAATTGCAATTAAGTTTCCAATTGAAAAAGATGGAATGCCAACGAAAACAAAGACACAGCATCCCTTCATTTCTTGGATGCACAACCATATGCAATAAAAGCAAGTTCAATAATTCTTTAATTATGACCGAAAAAGTTAATACAGTCAAAATGGACATTGAAGGCCGTACGATGATCTATTATAGTTGTTAATTTCTGTGTCATTTGGTCTCTTGTGGAGAGTTGTCTCATTGGCAATCATACCACATCCTCCTTATATACTGAGCAGAGTTTCGATGACTTATGCATGCCTCCTCTGACTAAAGTTAATCAGAAAGAAAATCAATTTAACACTATATTAAGACATATATGAGTATTATCTCTATTGATTATGTTCTTTGTGAATTAAAACATAACGAAATATGTATTGCTTTACAGGTATTAACACTTCTTTTAGTGTTATTGTGTGATTAAGGAAAATTAATACAGGAAACATAATTGATTTGCCGAATGTGTATTTGTACTTCCAATGACAAACATTTCAGAAATATCAAGGATTTTTATAGTAATATACAAATCCTCGGGATTATTCATGACGATAGATAAAAAGAAGTTAATATTCGAGAAAATTTTCAAAAACTTCACAACCGAGTAGTAAATATTTCCGATTTGTATATCAAGTTTCATAGATATAAAGAATACATTTAAAACGTCCTACACTATCAATTAATGCCTGTACTATTTGCCACTGGAAGTTTCACACAACAATGAATCAATAATATAATGACACAAAATTATTATATATATAAAATCACTTGGGAAAACTAAAAGCAAAAAATCTGCGTTTTTATTGTTGTTTTTCATCTCAGTGTGAGTACAACTTATCTCGAGAGGGAGTATAATAACGTTAGTCTGAGTACAACTTATCTCGAGAGGGAGTATAATAACGTTAGTCTGAGTACAACTTATCTCGAGAGGGAATATAAAAACGTTAGTCTGAGTACAACTTATCTCGAGAGGGAGTATAATAACGTTAGTCTTACAACTTATCTCGAGAGGGAGTATAATAACGTTAGTCTGAGTACAAATTATCTCGAGAGGGAGTATAATAACGTTAGTCTGAGTACAACTTATCTCGAGAGGGAGTATAATAACGTTAGTCTGAGTACAACTTATCTCGAGAGGGAGTATAATAACGTTAGTCTTACAACTTATCTCGAGAGGGAGTATAATAACGTTAGTCTGAGTACAACTTATCTCGAGAGGGAGTATAATAACGTTAGTCTGAGTACAACTTATCTCGAGAGGGAGAATAATAACGTTAGTCTGAGTACAACTTATCTCGAGAGGGAGTATAATAACGTTAGTCTGAGTACAACTTATATCGAGAGGGAGTATAATAACTTTAGTCTGAGTACAACTTATCTCGAGAGGGAGTATAAAAACGTTAGTCTGAGTACAACTTATCTCGAGAGGGAGTATAATAACGTTAGTCTGAGTACAACTTATCTCGAGAGGGAGTATAATAACGTTAGTCTGAGTACAACTTATCTCGAGAGGGAGTATAATAACGTTAGTCTGAGTACAACTTATCTCGAGAGGGAGTATAATAACGTTAGTCTGAGTACAACTTATCTCGAGAGGGAGTATAATAACGTTAGTCTGAGTACAACTTATCTCGAGGGAGTATAATAACGTTAGTCTGAGTACAACTTATCTCGAGAGGGAGTATAATAACGTTAGTCTGAGTACAACTTATCTCGAGAGGGAGTATAATAACGTTAGTCTGAGTACAACTTATCTCGAGAGGGAGAAATAATAACGTTAGTCTGAGTACAACTTATCTCGAGAGGGAGTATAATAACGTTAGTCTATACAACTTATCTCGAGAGGGAGTATAATAACGTTAGTCTGAGTACAACTTATCTCGAGAGTGAGTATAATAACGTTAGTCTGAGTACAACTTATCTCGAGAGGGAGTATAATAACGTTAGTCTGAGTACAACTTATCTCGAGAGTGAGTATAATAACGTTAGTCTGAGTACAACTTATCTCGAAGGGAGTATAATAACGTTAGTCTGAGTACAACTTATCTCGAGAGGGAGTATAATAACGTTAGTCTGAGTACAACTTATCTCGAGAGGGAGTATAAGAACGTTAGTCTGAGTACAACTTATCTCGAGAGGGAGTATAATAACGTTAGTCTGAGTACAACTTATATCGAGAGGGAGTATAATAACGTTAGTCTGAGTACAACTTATCTCAAGAGGGAGTATAATAACGTTAGTCTGAGTACAACTTATCTCGAGAGGGAGTATAATAACGTTAGTCTGAGTACAACTTATCTCGAGAGGAGTATAATAACTACGTTATCTCGAGAGGGAGTATATAACGTTAGTCTGAGTACAACTTATCTCGAGAGGGAGTATAATAACGTTATCTGAGTACAAATTATCTCGAGAGGGTATAAACGTTATCTCGAGGTACAATTATCGAGAGGGAGTTATAAACGTTATCTGAGTAATTAATCTCGAAGGGAGTTAATAACGTTAGTCGAGTACAATTAATCTGAGAGGGAGAAATACGTTAGTCTGAGACAATTATCTCAGAGGGAGTATAATAACGTTAGTAGGATTATATCGAGTGGGAGTATAAAACTTAGTCTGGAGTACAAACTTATTCTGAGAGGATATAATTCGTTAGTTGAGTACAACTTATCTGAGAGGTAAATAATACGTAGTGGATACAACTTATCTCGAGAGTAAATAACGTTAGTCTGAGTAAAAACTTATCTCGAGAGAGATATAATAACGTTAGTCTATAACATTATCTCGAGAGGAGTATAATACGTTAGTCTGAGTACAACTTATCTCGAGAGGGAGAATAAAACGTTAGTTGAGTACAACTTATCTCGAGAGGGAGTATAATAACGTTAGTTTAAACTTATCTCGAGAGGGAGTATAAAACGTTAGTCTGAGTACAACTTATCTCGAGAGGAGTATAATAACGTTATCTGAGTACAACTTATCTCGAGAGGGAATATAATAACGTTAGTCTGAGTACAATTATCTCGGAGGGAGTATAAAAGTACAACTTATCTCGAGGGGAATATAATAACGTTAGTCTGAGTACAACTTATCTCGAGAGGGAGTATAAAAACGTTAGTCTGAGTACAACTTATCTCGAGAGGAGTATAATAACGTTAGTCTGAGTACAACTTATCTCGAAGGGAGTATAATACGTTAGTCTGAGTACAACTTATCTCGAGAGGGAGTATAATAACGTTAGTCTGAGTACAACTTATCTCGAGAGGGAGTATAATAACGTCAGTCTGAGTACAACTTATCTCGAGGGGAGTATAATAACGTTAGTCTGAGTACAACTTATCTCGAGAGGGAGTATAATAACGTTAGTCGAGTACAACTTATCTCGAGAGGAGTATAATAACGTTAGTCTGAGTACAACTTACTCGAGAGGGAGTATAAACGTTAGTCTGAGTACAACTTATCTCGAAAGGGAGTATAATAACGTTAGTCTGAGTACAACTTATCTCGAGAGGGATATAATAACGTTAGTCTGAGTACAACTTATCTCGAGAGGGAGTATAATAACTTATCTGAGTAAACTTATCTCGAAAGGAGTATAATAACGTTAGTCTGATACAACTTATCTCAGAGGGAGTATAATAAGTTAGTTGAGTACAACTTATCTCGAGAGGGAGTATAATAACGTTAGTCTGAGTACAACTTATCTCGAGAGGAGTATAATAACGTTAGTCTGAGTACAACTTATCTCGAGAGGAGTATAATAACGTTAGTCTGAGTACAACTTATCTCGAGAGGGAGTATAAAACGTTAGTCTGAGTACAATTATCTCGAGAGGAGTATAATAACGTTAGTCTAAGTACAACTTATCTCGGAGGGAGTATAAAACGTTAGTCTGAGTACAACTTATCTCGAGAGGGAGTATAATAACGTTAGTCTTACAACTTATCTCGAGAGGGAGAATAATAACGTTAGTCTGAGTAAACTTATCTCGAGAGGGAGTATAATAACGTTAGTCTGAGTACAACTTATCTCGAGAGGGAGTATAAAAACGTTAGTCTGAGTACAACTTATCTCGAGAGTGAGTATAATAACGTTAGTCTGAGTACAATTATCTCGAGAGGGAGTATAATAACGTTAGTTGAGTACAACTTAATCGAGAGGGAGTATAATAACGTTAGTCTGAGTACAACTTATCTCGAGAGGGAGTATAATAACGTTAGTCTGAGTACAACTTATCTCGAGAGGGGGTATAATAACGTTAGTTGAGTACAACTTATCTCGAGAGGGAGTATAATAACGTTAGTCTGAGTACAACTTATCTCGAGAGGGAGTATAATAACGTTAGTCTGAGTACAACTTATCTCGAGAGGGAATATAATAACGTTAGTCTGAGTACAACTTATCTCGAGAGGGAGTATAATAACGTTAGTCTGAGTACAACTTATCTCGAGAGGGAGTATAATAACGTTAAGTTTGTATAGGTTACTTATAATAACACAATTTTTTGCTTTAAATTATGTTAAAATGTTACTTTGTTTTCAATTAAAAATAATGACAAATAGAGTCTACACAACTGCGAAAGATTCCTTACACTAACCAGTGTTCTTGTCTCGTTGTTTTCTTTATTTATAGTGAGGTTCGGCTCCGTGCTGAAAGCTGCTTAATTCCTGAGATGAAAAACAGCAATAAAAGCGCAGATTTTTTGCTTTTAGTTTTCCCATGTGATTTTATATATATAATAATTTTGTGTCATTATATAATCCACAAGACACCATATCAACTCTTATCTATTACTTTGATGTGTTTTAAAATCGAAATTAATGCTTAAATAAAATCCACTTAAAAATTCATATACTAGAATAATACGAATTAACTGCGCATATATTGGTAAAAGCAATATTCAATGTCTACTAAAAAAAAGATGTGATTGCCAATGAGAAATAAAACAAAAAAACAGAAAATATAAATGCGATAATCGTACAACCAAGCCTATCTTGCTACTAACCAAGTCAGACAAGAACATCCTCAAACCAAGTCAAACAAAAAAAACCAATCATATCAAACAAGAAAATCTTCCAACCACGTCAAAAAAAATCCTCCAAACAAGACAAAGAAGAAAATTCTCCAACCAAGCTAAGTCAAATGCAAGAAAATCCTTCAATCAAGTCAAACAAAAAATCATCCAACCAAGTCAAACAAAAAATCATCCAACCTAGTCCAACAAAAATCATCTTACCAAGTCAAACAAGTAAATTATCCTACCAAGTCAGACAAGAAAATTCTCCAATCATGTCAAACAAGAAAATTCTTCAACCAAGTCAGACAAGAATATCCTTCAAATAAATCAAACAAGAAAATACCCCCACGAAAATCATACCAGAAAATCCTCCAACCAAGGCACACAAGAATATCCTTCAAATAAATCAAACAAGAAAATACCCCCAAGAAAATCATACAAGAAAATCCTCCAACCAAGGCACACAAGAAAATCCTCCAACCTTGAACATAAACTAGCAGCTAAATCAGGATTCCAGAAATATTCTAAATGAGAAATAAGAGTGAAATCAAAGTGTGAACAAGTGTAAAACTAAGAGTCAACAAAGATATTCTGCGAACTTAACAGAAATATAAGGGAGAGGGGGATACTTTAGTTGTCCTGCAAAGGATTAAACCAAAAAAAGCGTTCAATGTGGAATTTGATCTCAGAGAATGAAAGAACTTCAAGCTTAAACAATTACACAATTATTTAAATCATAGAATAAACATACCTAGATAGATTAAAATTAGAGGTTCATAGCTTTGCATAGGAATTTAAAAGAGTAAAAATCAAATAATCCGACAACATGAAAATTTAATAAGATTTAAATTGGATAATCCTGTAATCTTGAATAGGAATTAAGAGTCAAACAAGAGGTTCATTCAACAATAGGAAATCAACTCAAAGAATACCGAAACCTTGAACATGATCTGAGAGTAAACTGGACTGCAGGAGAGAGAGCACTGACCATACAATTTTACTCAAAAATTCACACCTCAAAGACAATAGAATTCCGTACAAAATAGTAATTCGGCGCTGATTTTTAAACTCGTCCATTGCTAAAATAAATCTTTTAAAATAAATTTCATAAAATCCGACGAAAAGGAAGAAGTGAGACCTCCTAGGTGAGAGGTTTTCTTCAATGAGAAAGCAATTAATAGTTATTATCATTTGCACAAAAATATAATGTTGCATATACATTTTCTGCACTATAAAGCAACTTGCATTTTACTATTTATATTGATTATAAGCAGTTTTATTTCAATATATACGAATTGATATACTATTTACCATTAATTGAAATTTAAGCAGTTTGTCACTATGGTGACAAGAAAATTAGTGCCAAACGCATCTTACAGTCATATCGTTAACATTAAACGACAGTAACAGTTAAGTACTAATTAATTAATTGTTATAATTTGGTTTTTTTTCGTATTTGTGGTATGCATTAAGTAAGCTCTACAACATTTTCCCCGTCTCGTTTGACATATAAACTTCTAGCTATCTGTGTTAATATCACGCGATGTTATTTTTCGTCAAAAATAGTGATCTTGATGTTTTGTATGTTGACAGTAATTGGGAACGAGAAGTCAACAATTAGAAAGGTCAAAATATGATATGGCGTAATTGCCATTCTAAAAAAAGCACAAAGAAAGTAAGCACCTATAACGACCTTGGAAAATAGTCTGCAAATAGCATAGATAAAAATCAGCAAGGTTGTTAAGGCATTTTTTTGAAATATTGTTTTTATAATTATATCTATGTAATGTCTCTATTGAATATTCTTTTAAATGAACATTAAAAGAACATAATGGTGTTTACATCAACGAGACAGCAACTTAACGACACAAACAATCAAATGACATTTACGCGTCAAAATACAGTCTTCAACTAGCGTCATGTGTCAAAGTCCAAATATAGATGAAACAAGTAAAACTGCGATCTATTGCTCCCTGATGATACCCCCACCCAAACATTTCGGTAGACCTGAAGTTGTCGAGTGATGAATCTGAAAACTATAACTATGTATAGGACAAAATCAAATTAAACACAAATATAATGGTATAGGCTCTTCAAAGTGAGACGGTCAATCGGGAAGAAGAGAGAGGAATTTAGACGACCAATGAGGGGAGCGGGATTTTAGATAGAGAAAGACGGGGGTTTAAGATAGAGACAGACGTAAATTTCTTCAACTGAAAAGTTATGAGGCCTTCGATTTACAGCTGCAGAACCGTAGTTCTCATGTCCTAATGGTATTTTGAACTATTTGCACTAAGGGCTACGGTTCCACAGCTAGGGCCTTCTTAGAAATGAAAGGGTTCATTATCGTGCAAGAGGCTTTTAATGTTCTCGGTGCCCCCGAAAAATATGTTCATACTTGGCTGTGTATACAAAAAAGTCAGCTTCAAGGACAAATGGACGTTCTTTTCTAATTTCCTTCAATAAGGGAACGACCATTTGATATTCTGGGGAAAAGGGGGGGGGGGGGGGGGGGGGGCAGGAGGATTTTGAAAATAAATAACTCAGCCTTGATAATCACAAAAATAAATGGTTTGTTCTGTGGTAGTTTGAAAATAAATTACCTGACTTGCAATGTATTGAAAATAAATAACTCAGCAGGTCTAATCGAAAGTATGAGATGGCACCAGATTCTTCATAAATTCATCTTTTTTTTTTTTTTTAAATCGCCTTCGGCAAACACTGCCCAAATTGCTTAATAATAAAAGTATAAATATTATTTAAATATACTTGAAATGTCTGTAAATTGGCTTCATTTAACTTGAGGTATGTTTTCTCAGCAACACTTACCTCACTTTTATTTAACAGGGCCGTAACTACATTGAGGCAAATGCCTCATTTAGAAAATTTCAAAACCAAACGCTGGTCTCCATATCAAATTGTTTTCTCGTCGAGTGCCTTGCAAGAAGCAAGTTCTGTGGTCCCTAAGACGTAGCCCCTGATTTTTCGGGATCAATGTTTCTTATTTATTTTTCTTTTGTTCATTGATTGCCCTTCTGTATTCTGTTAGTGTTGCATTCCTTTTGTAATTTAGTTATTTTGTTATTAACTTGATCATGAGTTTAAAAAACAGAAGCCCCAGACTTCAACTATGTGAATTAAATTTTTGCTTTATCATGCATATTGGTCTATTGATGTTGTCCCTAAAAAATCAAATCTTACACTGAATGTATACATTTTGCTTTGAGACCAAAAATAAGAAAGGGTCTGGGAACACCCAGAAAGCATGATTTTGCATCATTTCTTCTAAAGCTTCTTGTGCCTTCAGTGGCTTCAAAATCCTTAAAAAAAATGGCGTACCATGTTTTCCCAATACTTTTAATATAGGCTAAATACAATCAATCTTTTATATTATGTCTGGAAGCAATACATGTATATGCAGTTGGGAATATAGAAGATTCATTTCTGCAGAGGATGATGATTAATTCTGATTAAATGGTACATGTACATGATGACTTAAAAAAGAATGGCCAACGTAGATACAAGTATCTTGTCTTAGGGAGGGATAAATCATACTTTGTAAAGAATCACTCTGATTCAAACAAAAAATTCTCTGAAACCGATATTATCAAGATGCTTGATTTCTTGATTGACAACATATTTGTAACGTTCGGAGGACGTGTTTTTCAACAGACTGTCGGCATCCAAATGGGAACAAACTGTGCCCCTCTACTTGCCGACTTGTTTCTTTATTATTATGAGGCTGACTTCATGCAGGAACTTCTTAGGAAGAAAGATAAGAAATTAGCAATATCCTTTTACTCTACTTTCCGCTATATAGATGACGTTCTTTCACTAAACAATTCAAAATTTGGTGACTATGTGGAACGCATCTATCCCATCGAATTGGAGATAAAGGATACTACAGATACAGTTAAGTCGGCTTCATATCTTGACTTACATCTAGAAATTGACAATGAGGGTCGGTTGAAAACAAAACTTTACGACAAAAGAGATGATTTCAGCTTTCCAATTGTGAACTTTCCATTTCTAAGTAGCAACATTCCAGCAGCACCTGCATACGGGGTATATATCTCCCAATTGATACGATATTCCCGTGCTTGCGTTTCCTATCATGATTTTCCTGATAGAGGGTTACTGCTCACAAGGAAGCTATTAAACCAAGAGTTCCAAATGGTGAAGTTGAAATCATCCCTTCGTAAATTTTACGGACGCCATCACGAGTTGGTTGACCGTTATGGAATAACCATTTCACAAATGATATCGGATATGTTCCTTACGTCGTAACTACAATCCCCTTCCCTTTCTTGAATGTGACCTACCGAATTAGACTATTTACCGGATTTGTAATCACATAAGCAACACGACGGGTGCCACATGTGGAACAGGATCTGCTTACCCTTCCGGAGCACCTGAGATCACCCCTAGTTTTTGGTGGGGTTCGTGTTGTTTATTCTTTAGTTTTCTATGTTGTGTCATGTGTACTATTGTTTTTCTGTT
The DNA here is from genome assembly GCA_019925275.1 of Mytilus edulis. NCBI lineage: Eukaryota > Metazoa > Mollusca > Bivalvia > Mytilida > Mytilidae > Mytilus > Mytilus edulis. The sequence goes on from CM034360.1 coordinate 113,947,805, forward strand.
TGTCTTTTTCATTTTTAGCCATGGCGTTGTCAGTTTGTTTTAGATTTATGAGTTTGACTGTCCCTTTGGTATCTTTCGTCCCTCTTTTTTTTAACCATGTTAACTATACATGTATTATTTATAATTTATAAACAAATAATTTAAAAATTGTATGTTTTCGAATATTATAAATATAGTTGTGAAAATAAATAATCAGTCCCTTGCTTTAATGAAAATGAAAAATCTTGCTTCAATTAGTGCAGAAAATAGACAACATGTCCTCTTAGTTTACAAAAATAAATAACCGATCCAAAACAAATCATCCTGCCCCCCCCCCCCCCCCCCCCCCCAAATAACAAATGGTCGTCCCCTAAGCAATTGAGAGAAAAGTTTGACAAATGAGATACAGTACACAAAATTATCGTAGTGTACCGTGAAGACATCATAATATATCAATGCCGAACTAATTGACATTTATGTTGGAAATAACGATATATAAAATTATGTAAGATGTGTTATTCTTGTTTGAGTACAACAAATTAATTTATTTGTTTAAAAACGTCTTCAACATACAATGTAGAGCTGTTCGCTATTGGCATACTTTAGAATAGTACAAGTAGGACATGGAAAAGACATCTACGCACCATAATGTATTTTGATTAATGTGAATTGTATATATACATGTAACTGAAGTATTGAATATTAAATGCACTAATTGATTCAGAAAATAATAGTTCACTAAATGACAAGACAATTGATATACTAGTACTAGTATTAAATATGTAGTACTAGTATCGTGGTTAAAGTACTTATGCTTTGTTGTCCCATAACCGCGATTTACGAGCATGACCTTAACAGCATCACAAATTATACTTTGTGAGAATTGCTTTAATTTTATTATTATGACCTAGTCAGTTTTGATACTATTTTTAAGAAAGTCCCAACAAAATAAGTTAATGTTAGATGTATAGAAGAAATGATCGAAGCCGTTCGGACTCCTTAGGATCGCGACTGCGTAAGCAATATAATATTGTAAGGAAGCAAAAGCGTAAACCACAAAATCATCTCTTCAACTTTTACTCAGAATGCAAGTTCATACTCAAAGACCTCGTGACTTACCATCTCTACGACTGTTTCCGGTACCAATAACATTTTGAGTAAAATATTAGGGGAAATCCTTAAAGTTCGGACACATGAAATAATCCTTTATAAATGAACATTCTACACATTACAACCATTTGAAATAACCGCTATAACACAGAGGCACACTGACGAAATTTTGAAAACGTGTCCAGATTTAGACTACGTACATTGTATATTTTGCTGTCTAATTTAAGCGCTCAAGACCCAGGGTACAATCGCGATGCATCCTGGGAGATATTATGAACTATTTATAGTATAAAGCACTAAGTGAGTTACCGCACGTTTATCCAAACAATTTACATTAGCGTTACGAAATAGATTTTCGTAATTATGTAAATTGATGGGGCGACTGCCAAGACATTTGGCAAGTTATGTAGTTTAAATGCCATGTGTGTAAACTCGACAAACACGTTGGCCTTATTGTAAAACTATTGTTTAGTTTCCTGAGTGCCAAATTATAGTTTCGCCAAATAGACAACTTTCGAGTTCGATCATGCATTTTCGTCAAAAACTCTGGTTTTAGTGAACGTCATTTGTGCGTTTAGGGGCGTCGTCACTCCCATTCCAACGTTGAGCGAGTGATTGGAAAACTATAATTCTATATTGTAAGAATTAATCGGCAAATTGAATTCTCAAAATTAACAATCAGCATTGCTGTCATTAGGGAATTGTCATTAAGTACCTACAGAACAACCATTATTTCTAGTTTATCTGCACAATGACGATCACTAAGACGCTTGATGAACGTAAATAGTGCAGGTATACAGGTAAACTGGAATCCGCTTGTATTACGCTTCACTTATAAACAAAGTGTAGTAGTCAGTCGAGAACCAGCTTAGTATACAGGCGACCCCTCTATCTGGTAAATGACGTCATAAAGGCGCGTATAATTGACGAGTTTTTTCCGGTGACGGATGAACTCGAAAGTGGTCTATTGTAAAATCATGTTAGTTTCCCGAGTGCCAATGTATAGTTTGAACTTTAGACAAACACTTTGGTCTACTGTTAAAATTATTTTTAATTTCCTGAGTGCCAAAGTATAATTTCGACAAACACGCTGGCCTTATTTTAAAACTATTTTTTTAGTTCCTGAGTATCAAAGTATTTTTTCGACAAACACGTTGGCCTCATGTTGAAATTTTACTAGTATTTTTCTGAGTGTCAAAGTATAGACTCGATAATCATTGGCCTTATAATAGAATAATTTTTTTCTTTCTTGATTGTAAAACGTGTATATACATGTGTTTTATCATAGTAATTTTTGGAACTTAATTGTTAAGAAAATAGAGTTCCGGAAATTATTTTTTTTCGACTTATGTTCATCTACTTATGGTACACACAAAAAAATTGTTGATTAACATGGTTTTTTTTGTGTATGAAAGAGTGGCGAAAGAAACCAATGGAAATTAAAAACGCAGAAGACAAAAGAAAACGGAGAATGCCATGACGCCTCTCAGATCAATTTTATCATATTTTGGATGCATTTGAAAATATATTATTGAATACCATGAAAAAAAGTATTTACGTTGGAATACTTTATATTGACAGCTATCAATATTAAAATTCCATCTTCATTACAGCCAATTGCATTGAGTGTGTAGATAAAGGTAATATCTTTGGTTAGCTTGATGCTAGCTAAACTATGAAATCATAATTAGGTAATGTATACTAACCTCCTTTCGAAGTACATGTAGCCTAGTCCTACAGACAGATAGATAGGTTATCTGTCGGACTAGTCAGTATATTCTTAATTGAGGATAGTTTACCTCACCTTTCACATTGAAATGAATATAGATGCACTAAATACTATTATGATCGTAAAAACACACATGTTTTTTTTTTATCAAATGACGACTATTATACCCTACATCATTCTCCTTTAGTTCATACATGTACACATGTATCTTAAATGAAACATGAATTCATCAAATATTGACAAGCACATACCGCCTTACTAGAGTAAATTTAAAGTTTACTGCTAGAATAGTTAACCTTTTGTTCCTTATGTAATAAAAGGCAATACAATATTTACTCTTGTGTATTGGAGATGTAAACAATTGTCATGAAGTCTGACGTTGATTAATCTTGATCGTAATTACCCCCATTTGTTCTCACCTCACGAGGATATAAATAGTGTACTATACATCATCATCAATTCCAAAAAAAATATTATCCCATACATCATGGCAATTTTGAAAATATATTACCCATACAAAAAACGGGAGACGTTAAATATGATAGCTCACCCACCAGAAGAAATATGCCATACATCATAGCAATTCAGAAAATACATAAACCATACAAAAAAACCAGTAGACGTTCAATATAGTTCACCCACCGGACGAAAATATAATCCCATATATCATAGGAATTTAGAAAATATATATATAGACGTTCAATATACATTTGTAGTTCATCCACCGGAAAAAAAGTTGAAATAAAAAAGTTGATTATATCCTGATTACGTGTCTCTAAATGATTGTTCTTTTTATTCAAATTTTGATTTTTTCATCGTCCGCTTGTTATTGGCTCCCTATTTTGTAAGTTAAAATATGACTAATTGATTGTTTTTTACTTTTCGTCCAGTGGCAAATTTTTGATGCATGGGTATATAAGATGGGCACAGAAATTTAACCTTTGCAGCAAGCTACCTATATGGATACTTTAATAACGAGGTACTATATTCCGAAGTGGTTATGTATGATTTATATTTTATATTATTCATATTTCTAAACTAGTCCAGTCACTTTTTTCATCAATGTTAAATTAAATATTTCCGCAATGAGAATTTAGCTTCAAGCTTTGAGAAAAAACATATTCAAAGTAATTTTCGAGTTAAAGAAACGTTTTACTCTGCGTATTGCCGCTGCGTGTTTGCGTCTATCCCATGTCAGAAATATCTGGCCTTTGTTAGGCTTGTATGATTTTTTTTTAATTTTAATTCATTTATATGTTTCGGCGTTAAGTGTGACGTCTTTTTTTTTTTGCTGAACTCGTGTACATTTTAAGGGACCAGCTGAAGCCCGCCTCCGGTGCGGTATTTTCTCGCTATGTTGAAGACCTATTGGTGGCCTAGGGCTGTGTTTTGCTCTTTGGCAAATTTCCCGTTTCCATTCATAAGTTTGATCATCAGGATAACAATAACTAGTTATTGCTGTGTGCTAAATGTCCAGTTGCAAATAGTTCATTCATGTTCAAAACCTACAAACTAGGCCATTCCTAGCAACAGGCTATGTACAGTTCCAGTCAAGATTGTTTAAAAATACATCAACTGAACATGCCCTCTGAAAAAACTTCTATGCGCCCTTTACACTTGGAAAGCAACATAAAATTGAGAATGGAAATGGAGAATGTGTCAAAGAGACAACAACCCGACCATAGAGCAGACAACAGCCGCAGGTCTTCAATGCAGCAAGAAATTCCCGCACCCGATGGCGTCCTTTAGCTGGTCCCTAAACAAATACATATACTAGTTCAGTGATAATGAACGCCATACTAAACTCCAAATTGTACAAAAGAAACTAAAATTAAAAATAATACAAGACAAACAAAGGCCAGAGGATCCTGACTTGGGACAGGCGCAAAATTGCGGCGGGGTTAAACATGTTTATGAGATCTCACCCCCCCCCCCCCCCCCCCCCAATACATTTAGCCAATGCAGAAAAGTAAACGCATAACAATACGCAAATTAAAATTCAGTTCAAGAGAAGTCCGAGTCTGATGTCAGAAGATGTAACCAAAGAAAATATTTTAAACAAAATGACATTAATACATAAAAACATCAGACTACTAGCAGAACGTTTTCAGAATTAATCGTGAAAATCATAGTTTGTTTTTCTTTTTTAATTTCTAACGAGTCACGAGTCAACATTTAAAACTTGGATGCTAAATGCTTATTCATGAAAAAGATAGAAGCTATATGTCCTGAATAATTGTGGGACGATTATAATACTTGTTACAGCGATAGTATTCGAACTATTTTCTTTTTCGACTTGCCATAGACTTATGTATATAATAGGTTCAAGAGTTCTCAATAAATACTATCTCTAAAGAAAGTCATGACTTGAAATAAAGCGATGTTCCACAAGAGCCTTACGAATTTAAAACAGAACTTTATTTCCGTCCTCAGTGAAAATGCACTCACTGTATGTACATTTGTACTTTTCAGGTTGTTTACTTCTTGTGACGGTTAGTAGCCTTGTTTAATGGAATTTCCCGATCACAACAAAAGCTTGAGCCAGAGGTAACCAATAACACATTGGTTACCCTCTTCCTTTATGTTGAGTTTATGAGTAAATAAATACAGGCTAAGGGATACAGTTTCTAAAACAGATAACACGTGCCTTTGATGTAACAAAAGTACATGTTTAACTACATGTACTACATGTATAAGTACATATATGCACTATAAATATATCGATGAGTTTACAATGCAATAAATAAAGTACTGTATATACCTACTGGTTAACACATTAACATAAAGTTCTACTATTTACAAAGACGGTTTTATTGTTGTTTAGTTTGTTTATGGACTGGAAACTAGCTGTATATATCACGATAACTAGCAGTTTTAAGGGTTTTATTTCTATAAAATTCGAACTTATAGACAGCTAAAGAGTAGGTTTATCCATTAACTCCTTTACCTATTGAAATATCATACAATTCAGTCCGGTTGCTTTAATGTCTCGCTTTAAAATGAAACGGTTTGGAAGTAGCTGCAAAACTAGTCTTCGGCATTTTAAAAACTTTTAATCATAATAGTGTATGTTAGAAAAGAAAGGCAGACAAAAGCAATAAAGATAGCTCAAATAATAATGAGGTAAGTAAAGAAAAAACTAAGAACAAAGCAAAGCTAAATCAAAATAGCTCTTTACACAAAATCTTATTTATTATTATCAGTCGAGAATGATTATTACTAGGTTCAGTGGCAAATATTATATGCATAATCAGAACAAGAACAAATTACACAATACATCAATTAAAAATAGTGTAACGCATGCTGACATGGACGAAGTCGGTTAGTTTTGGCCGCATCGTGAAAAATGGTATATTTGAAAGCGTCAAAATGTTTACATTGCAGAAGGTTATCTGCAAGAATGAGCATTTTCAAAGTTCTTGCAGAAATTCAATAGAGATTTCTGGAAGAAACACGACAAGCATAGGGCAGCGGAAATAGTGTCTCCATTTCAACTGCACCTGGATGCTTAAGAAAACATTCAACTGTCCCCTCTCCGAATTATTCGTTCTAAAGGAAGGGAGTACACCCCATGCAGTTACCCTTAGTTGGGTACGATGGCAAACGAAAGTTAAACGCTACCAAAAAGGACATTCAAACTTATAAGCAGGAAATAACAACGCCATGGCTAAAAGAGACAAAGACCAACAGAAAAAAACAATACACAATACACAACATACTAAACTTGTTTTCATTAGGTTATCCTGACTTTTTACATTAATTGTTATCCTGTCTTTTTTTAATAGCAAAGTTGCTCATTCTGTCTTTTACTTTTAATAATCAAATCACCTGGTCCTCACTAGAAAATCAAAAATTTAGAGTTCGATCGTCTCCTTATTTCGACATAAATTTTAATTAAACGTCTTTTCCTAATAGAATCACAGAAAACTTTTGTCCAGGGGACAAATGACAAGTGAAATATTACATCTATAATAAATATTATTTACATACCCCTTTGATTATAGCGGACTTTCCTGACATTTTACTTTTCGACATTTACCATTTACTTTATTTTTAGAAAATAGATGAATTAATTGATCAATTACATTTTGACATTTTATATACCGAAGGTGTGGATAGGGGTTTACAGATTTGAGAATAACAATGGGCTAAACATATACAAAATAGAGAAAATAGGAGATAAATACAGAGAACAATATAGTACTTAGTTTAAAAAAAAAGAAGAGATGGGTAAAATGTATAAAGAAGTGAGAAAAATAACCAAAACATTAGGAATTCAGAAAAAGAAAACCCTCTTTCAGACCCTAATATACTCTAACTACAAGACTTAGTTTAAATATAGAACTGAATTAATGCTTCAATCAAATATGTTATGTTAAATACTGCTTAAAAATATGAAATAATTTCAAAAACCTCAAATACAAAAAAAAACCAGATTTATCGGGATTTTTACTTATGCACATGAAAAACATGAAACACTGTGACTTTGATTTGTTATAATTGTTTTACCAAAAAAACTGCTTAAGTTAAATCCATACTACGAAGAGCAATATACTTTCGTTACTTACATTTTTCGTTATTATGTAACATGCACTTTATTGGTCAATAATTGATTTTAAAAATATTCGTTGTCGTATTCGTATTCGTATGCAATTGCATATTGTTATTACATCTGCAGTTCCGAGTGGCAAATATTACAAATGAACATACATGCGGATGTGCATGGGGTAACAGAAGATAGAATAATGGACAAAGATAAAAGAATACAAAAAATGGACAAAATATTTAGAAATAGAGAAGAATCTGGTCCTAAAGAATTGTGTAAAAAATATATTGATTACAGAAATGATGATGACCGAGTAATTGCAGAATAGCCATTATCCCTTAACATGTTGAAGATAAAGAATAATTAACAAAACAATTAATTAAAATACAGAAATGAAGAACAGGACCCCCCCCCCCCCCCCCCCCCCCCCCGCATACATAAGAAATTGTGTTTTCTAAATAATACCGAGGTACCCTTCTACATGCATGTACAGACAATACACATTTTGAGCTAGAGGTTGAATGACCTTTTCGATAGAAATATCTTATATATAGAAACAGCGTGGTAGCGTTTTATCGCCTTGAGGTCGTTGAATCGAATAATCATACTTCAGTCTTTAAAATGGATATGTTCTGCTTCTCCGACAAATACACTGCATTTAGAAGTAAGCAAAAGGGTCGGTTTTGAGTACGAATAATATCTTCGAGTAGGTTTTTTTGCGGACTGATACATTTTGTGCCTTCTGAGCTAGCACGAGGGAAAATTCGGTATAATAGTACAAAGCAAGCTAAATCAAAATATTATTTTAAACTCTTATCATCCAGATTATTTACGAAGAATTTCATGACAGCCAATAAACAACGAATCAGTCATATACAAAGATTTGATCTGAAAATCAATTTCATTAATATTTGAATAATCTCCACTTCCATTTATCGTGCATAAAACCTGGATAACTCGTATTGAGTTATGCCGCTTTGACCATGCACAAGGTTTGATCGAAAAAGAGAAAATTGCACAATTTTTAATACATGATATAAAAACCCTATATAATAAAAATACATAAAAGCATAACCGGAATTGCAAACAATATTGATCATACATGGCTCAATATCTTTAATTGTTTTACTTAGGTGGTAATGGTAACGTTTTTTCCTGTAGCTCAGTCCATATCGTAAACTTGGATATGTATGATAGCTCGTTTCGAAGCTGTGACATTTTCACATATGTGGTTAAATTTTCGGGGTACGAAGTGAGATTACTTTTTCGTTCGGCGATTTTTTTAAACTTCGCCCCCTCCCCCCCTCCCCCCTTTCAAAATCCTGGGTCCGCCCCTGTCCTTTATAAAAGGCTACAACGGGATGAACAATAACCTGAACAAGACGACATTAGGTCAAACTGTTGTTGCTATTATAGAAAGCTAGATAATATAAGCTACCGTAGAACAGATGATGGGTGAATACTATACAATTACTGTCTTTTGTTTCGGTAAACCAATATGGAGTACTGGATCAGTAACCATCAAAGCTAAGGATAAAGGCAACTCATTACTGACTCATTGCTTGTACCATTCATGCACCTTTCTGCTGAAGAGTGTTGGAACTTCCCCAACTTTAAATATATCACTTTTCAAAGTTTTTGTTACATTTTCTACATGGCTATAAATTGTTAAAAAAAGTGAGGTAACCGTCTAATGTTAATTTCGTACAAGGAAACATCATACATGTAGTATCTACAGATAAGATGCTAATAACTTCTATATTTTTATAGTTTCCACAAATGCTTTTCGTGATAATTCTAGGTACTATTGGGGTGCTTTATGAACAAGAACAAGTATACATCGCTAAATATTATTTCAGTGAGCATTTGCATAATATACCGTTTGCAGATAATTTTAATCAATCATCCGGTTAGAATTCTGGACAGCTCAAAATGCATATATATTGGTGAGTGCCTCAATAACTAAACAGCAAACGCAAATAAAAAAAACGTTTCAAATATCATAAAGAAAAAGGGATTGAATATATGTGTTTTTGCGCTGTCAAAGTACATTAAGGGAGCTACTATTTTATTATTAGGGGGTAGGCGGGCTAGGCGGGCTAGGATTAAAAAAATAGTCCTTCATTAATTTAGTTGTCATCTCTGTCCTGAATTTTTTTAAGTTTATTTTTTACATTAATTTTCATTCTGCCTTTTTTCCAAATTGCTCATCCTGCCTTTCTTTTACTCAAAACTCCTGTCCTGTCTTTTCCCAATTTTATCCTAGCCCAAATTCCTCCTTCCCAACCCACCCCTAAAAAGCAAATGGTAGTTTAAAGAGAATAACAGTACATTATCTCAAAATATAAAATTGATTTAGTTCTCTGCTCAAAACAGAATAGAAATGATTGACACAACATCGCCTTCTCCTTTTCCGACTATATATATCTTTTACAAATAAATTATCTTTCTATAGACAATGTATAGTTAATCTATATATATACTAGTAATGTAATTGTTGTCAAAGCTTGAAGCTTACAAAGTAAGGCTAATAGTTTATGTGGGCGTTTTGTGAATGACGACTGAAATTTCAATTAAGCGCCTACTGATTTGAACTTAAAATTGTATTTTAATGATACTTAATTGCATGTAGATGTGTTTACTCAGCATAGTAGAGTTAACCGTATTAGTTAGTATCATAAGAAAATGCATGAGGTTGTGGATAGGGGTCCTTCATTTCCGTTTTCTTAATTTTTAGGCAATATTTCTCTATTCTTTTGTCTGTTATTCTCTATTCTTTATTTATTTGGCCTATTTTCTCTATCATCTGGGCCTTTAATCTGCACAACATGCCCATTATTCTCTTTAATGTAAACCTAATCTAGATCATCATGCATGTAAGCAATCCCTCAAATCCAACTAAAAATTCCATTGGCATGGGTTGTATGTTTTTTGCTCTGTTTAACTTGTTTTGTTTTGTTTGAGTTTTTGGCTTCCGGGATCGGAGAAGTGCCAAACTAGTCACATTTGAAGTCGTTATCATTTAGATGAGTCAATGCTTTACTAAAAAATCAAAATGTTGTGACAAGATGTGTTTTACCAAAAAATTGGTTTAGGCCTTGCTGCCTTGGCCAATATGTGCTTTTTGCAAACATGACCATTTCAGTTATACAAAAAAAAACGTCAATTTAAACATGTTTGTAACTTCATCGCAACACTGAATTTACGCTTCTCATTAAACGCGCGGCAATAATTAAAAACAAACTAAACACATTTATTCTAAAAACAGTTGTTGGCATGACACGGGTTATGTTCTTCTCATATATATGTTATGATGGTATGATACTAAACCCCTAACGGGAAGGATTGTGCCTAATGTTCATATGATGAAATCATAATCTTTCAGTCAGTTTAATTGAAGTCTGGAGCTGGCATGTCAGTTAACTGCTAGTAGTCTGTTGTTATTTATGTATTATTGTCATTTTGTTTATTTTCTTTGGTTACAGTACATCTTCTGACATCAGACTCGGACTTCTCTTGAACTGAATTTTAATGTGCGTATTGTTATGCGTTTACTTTTCTACATTGGTTAGAGGTATAGGGGGAGGGTTGAGATCTTATAAACATGTTTAACACCGCGCAATTTTGCGCCTGTCCCAAGTCAGGAGCCTCTGGCCTTTGTTAGTCTTGTATTATTTTAATTTTAGTTTCTTGTGTACAATTTGGAAATTAGTATGGCGTTCATTATCACTGGACTAGTATATATTCGTTCAGGGGCCAGCTGAAGGACGCCTCCGGGTGCGGGAATTTCTCGCTACATTGAAGACCTGTTGGTGACCCTCTGCTGTTGTTTTTTATTTGGTCGGGTTGTTGTCTCTTTGACACATTCCCCATTTCCATTCTCAATTTTATAAACTACTTTTGCCATTTCAGGGGTCAAATAATGGCCCACATCATATCTAGATCCTCGTGTGTTTCTTAGGCAGCAACCATTTTATTTTCTGGTGGGGGGGGGGGGGGGGGGGGGGGGGGGGGGCTAGGTTTTTTTTTTGAAAAAAAAAGTTTGTTTCCAGTTTTTGGAGAAAAAAAAATTTGTTTTTGATTCTGAGAAGAAAAAATTGTTTGTTTCACCCTCAGCTGCCACTATATGTAATGCTAAAATTGAAAGAAAAAAAATTGTTTTCGACTTGTCGGGAAAAAAATAGATAGTTTGTTCAAAATAAAATAAAAACACCATAGCACCCCCCCCCCCCCCCCCACCCCCCCCCCCCCCGAAAATCAAATGGTTGCTGCCTTATTTGCTTTATTTAGCACATATCAAGTTCAAATTTACGAGAACATCTGTCCAAGTCGCTTGTAAATGCATGCAGACAACCCTCCAGGCATAAATTTGAGATGCAAACTTTAAAGCTGCAAATTCCCTCAAACAATTTGAAACATATTACAAATTTTTCCTAACAATTGGTTGCTCTGAATTCGATGAATTCGTATCAGCTTGTATTCGCTTGTTTTCATGAAATATATTCTAAACTTACCTTTACCAGACGGCGTCTTGGGAGGCCAGTTTCGTCAGTTTTAATATATTCCGAATTAGCATGTCGTCTTGGTAGAAATCGCGGCAAGGCAACGGGTGATCTTGCGCCGCCAATTGATTTGAAACTAAGTCCACTATTTATATGAAACATGTTTCTCTAACATTTATAGAAATTCTATAATTATACATTAATATGCATTTGATATATATACATATACTGCCTAACATGCAGTCTCACCATTAACATGTAATTTTCTTTTCGAAGATTGTAAAATATTCCATTTAGATGTATATTCAGAACTCTTAACGTCTGCTTCGTTTTAGTTGTCGTGTGCTTCGTTTTGCTGTCGTCTGCTATCAGCACAGTTTTCAATAGATTTCTTAGAAAATGTTCAACATATTGCAAATTACAACCTTTTGTATGTCTTAAACAGCAAATTGTCTACACAACGCCAAACTTCACCATATTTTAATTTTCCATTTGGGAAAACATGATAATCACGTGATGATAATCTCTATAATGATCATGTCTTGGTTATCACGTGAAAAATTATTATCTCTTCTAAAAATGTCGTTAATAGGAAAAGAATACATCGAATAATTTGATTTGTTAAGACTTCTTCCAATACCCAGAGGAGTCTTTAACACCACACGGAAGCTTCGGTACAATCTAGACCGGTGTTCAATATCATTCAATAATTCGAAACTAATAGTTAGAAAATTTGGTCTTAAATTCTAAAAGACATACATCTTATATCTTCTCGATTTTTTTTTTGTTCTTAGAGAAAACTAGTATGTCATTTATCGCTCTCAAATAACGCCGATAATTATCTATTATTAATGACAACTAACTTGACAAGGAAATAGAACAAATATAAAAAGAGGTAATTGGATAGACCAGCTGTCTTAGATAGTATTATATTTCTTGGTTGAATTAACAGTTCCTTTTGTAACTAATGACAAATATGTTTGGAAATTTAGGATGCCATACAGGATGACATACATTGAAATTTAGGATGACATAAATTTTTTATGGAAATATTCTTTATAAAGCACAAAGGTGTCAGTATTCACCTCAAAAACTAACAAAACCTTTGAATAGACTTATTAAGAAGGGATATAGTTACGATACTGTTGTCAGGTCATTAAAGATTGCATATTTTGGTGTTAATATTGATTCACTTAGGGAGCTACCATTTGATTTTTAGGGGGGGGGGGGGGGGGGCTAGGAAGAAATTTGAAAAAAATAGGCAGGACAGGAGTTTTGAGTAAAAAAAAAAGGCAGGATGAGACACTTGCAAAAAAAAAAAGTCAGGACGACAATTTAGGTAAAAAAAAGTCAGGATAACAGGACAACATTTTTCATCCTAGCCCCCCCCCCAATACAAAATCAAATGGTAGCTCCCTTATAGGGTCTTTGCATCGGAACTAAACACATTTATTCAAAAACCAGTTGTTGGCATGACACGGGTTATGTTCTTCTCATATATGTTATGATGGTATGATACTAAACCCCTAACGGGAAGGATTGTGCCTGATGTTCATATGATGAAATCATAATCTTTCAGTCAGTTTAATTGAAGTCTGGAGCTGGCATGTCAGTTAACTGCTAGTTGTCTGTTGTTATTTATGTATTATTGTCATTTTGTTTATTTTCTTTGGTTACATCTTCTGACATCAGACTCGGACTTCTCTTGAACTGAATTTTAATGTGCGTATTGTTATGCGTTTACTTTTCTACATTGGCTAGAGGTATAGGGGGAGGGTTGAGATCTCACAAACATGTTTAACCCCGCCGCATTTTTGCGCCTGTCCCAAGTCAGGAGCCTCTGGCCTTTGTTAGTCTTGTATTATTTTAATTTTAGTTTCTTGTGTACAATTTGGAAATTAGTATGGCGTTCATTATCACTGAACTAGTATATATTTGTTTAGGGGCCAGCTGAAGGACGCCTCCGGGTGTGGGAATTGTTCGCTACATTGAAGACCTGTTGGTGACCTTCTGCTGTTGTTTATTTCTATGGTCGGGTTGTTGTCTCTTTGGCACATTCCCCATTTCCATTCTCAATTTTATTTTTAACGATGACATCTTTTTTTTAACAAGAAAAGTTGATTCATTGTAACGTTTCGTAATAGCTTTGCTCATTCTTGAAGGCCGTACGATGACCTATAGTTGTTAATTTCTGTGACATTTGGTCTTTTGTGGAGAGTTGTCTCATTTGGCAATCATACTACATCTTCTTTTTTATATTCACTGTAATGTTTCGTGTTACTCATTTCTGCTGTGATTGTTTCATATACAAAATAAAGAGTTTGAATTTCAATGATTCTATATAAAGTTTATAATGCCTCTCCCAAATTCTTAGTTACTTACTTGATCCTTTTCGTTCGTACTTGCACATGAGACCATTACCAACGCCCTCCACTGTTGCCTGTCTTGTGCCTTTCATTCTGCATCTCCCCAAGTCATTCCCATGAATTCTCGTTCACTTTCTAATGTGCGTCGCCATCTTTCTTTCAGTCTCAATCTCTTTCTTTTTCCCTTTGCATGTTTCAATCGGAGAAATATTTTTGTTATATCATTTTTGTCTTTTCGTAGAACATAGCCAATCTATTTCCATCGCCTTTTTTTATTCAATTTCTGCTCGGATGTCTCTTTATAAGGTCAGGTCTAAACAAGTTATAGAATTTCTTGCAATTTTTACAAGGACACGTATTATGGAATGCTGACAGTTTGTTGAAGTCAGATTTTATAACCCTCCATGACTCTGCGCCATATAGCGAAACTGATTTCACATTGCTGTTGTAGATTTAGATTTTTTGAACATGGATATTGATGTTGCTTTTCATATTGTCTCAAAAATGAAGTAGCCTGTAATTCAGTTTGTTCGTTTATTGTTCTGTACATTTTACTTTTTTTGTATTCTGTTAAACAGCTGTTACATGTAGTCTGTGGTTGTCTTTGGTTATCTCCCTTAGATTGTTTTCCATTTGGTTCTGTCGGTGCCTTTTAAATCGCATTCTCTGTATTTTGCTTATTAATGATGGCCGTAAAGTGACCTATAGTTGCTGATGTCTACCTCATTTGGTCTCTGGTTGTTGCATTGGCAATCATACCACATCTTATTTTCTAAACTAAGATTTCCATGAAATTTAACAATATCAAATAGAACACCATTATTCAGTGTATATATGAATGTTGAAGACTAATTTGTTAGTGCAATAACAGTAATATAGCAAAGTGGAGAAATCAGCCTTATAAAATTTTCATATATTTGTGTCCGCCATATTGGGATGATCGTAACTGCAGTTACGATCAACGTGATGATCGTAACTGCAGTTACGATCATCACGTTGACACCAGTGAATATAGGGGAGACATGTCTTTCTTCTTTGTCTGCTTCTTGTTTTCCGAAGTTTTAATTCTAAAAATTTTGACTTGGATATATGCTAACCTGGACATCACCTGTCCGGCATTTAAACATTTGAAAATCTCATATATGTAAAATTGCTAGAATTTTGATTTATGAATGAATACAGTTAGTTATATATTCTAGCAATATCTCAAATATAGTAATACGATGGTATAATTCAATTAAATAAAAATGTCTGCTTGATAAGGATAGGGGGCGGGGATAATAATAATATAAATAAAAATATTGTGGTCAGGCAGATGACAAAATTTTGTATGGTGAATCCCGATTTTCCCCATACCATAGAGTGTTTATCATGTTTATAGCATCGATTATAAAAAAAAATCTCGAATTATTTTTCTGACTTAGAAAAAAAACCCATAAAGTTAAATGGTTGCTTCCATAAAATGAATTCAACGTTGATTCACGAATAGAAAGTAATATTGCAAAGGAAAAAAAATTGAAAAACTCTCCATGTTAATGTCTTGCTGAGTTCACCCTCTGGAATTATGACATTTAACGTTTTGTCAATAACACTGATTCGGTTGGAACATTATATTGATTTTACATTCATCTTACAACAAATAGGCCAGATGATAGACAGAACAAACATATTTACACTAGTAAGCTTAAACCCTTACATGCGAAAACTGGGTTACAATATACCTAATAGATGTATTACAGCAAATTGCATTGAGTGTGTAGGTGAAGGTAATATCTGACTAGCTTGCTTGCTAGCTGAACCGTGAAGTCATTATACGTTAGATAATTTATACCCGTATTTATGAGTAGGCTAGTCCGACATTTATCCTATCTATCTGTCTATAGAACTAGACTACTCCGAACGGAGGGTAGCATGACTTACCTAAAAATGACTTCACGGTTCAGCTAGCAAGCAAGCTAACTAAAGATTTTACCTTCACACTCATAGCATTTTGTTGTTACTACCTTAAAAACATAGAGCATGATGTTGAATAGACACATCATGAATGTTTATGAATAAGATGTTTAAATTTAGATTCCCTCATTGCTGAAGGTCTGAAAAAGGGGGATGGGGGTCATTTCTGTATTTCTAATTTTCATGCTTTTTCCTCTATTCTAAATGTTTTGCACATTATTCGTTATTCGTTTAATTCTTATGTAATTTATATTTTAACAAGAGTGCACACGCTGAGAATATCTCGCCTTCTTTACCAACCATTGATATTATGTTGATAGCCCTAAATATTAAGCTTTACTACAACTATCACATTAGCTTAACATGATCCAAGAAAATGAGGTCAAGGTCATATAAACAAAACGTTCATGCATACACTTTATGTAGTTGACCTATTGCTTATAGTTTCTAAGAAACAGACTTAACATAGAAAACTAAAAATTGACCAATGAACCATGAAAATCAAGTTAAGGTCAGAAGAACCATGCCAGGCACACATGTACAGCTTACAATCCGTTCATACAACAAATATAGTTGACCTATTGCTTATAGTTGGAGAAAAACACAAAAACTTACAACCGAGCAATGAACTGTGAACATGAGGTCAAGGTCAAGTAAAACCTGCGAGACTGACATGTACATCCTAAAATATTTCCATACACAAAATATAGGTAATTTATTGCATATATATTGTATAAGAAAACAAGACCAAAACTCAAAAGACTAAACTTTGATCACTGAACCTTGAAAATAAGGTCAAGGTCAAATGATACCTGCCAGTTGGACATGTACACCTTACAATCATTCCATAAACTAAATATAGTGGACCTACTGCATACAGTATAAGAAAAACAGACATAAACAAAAAAACTGAACTATAACCACTAAACCATGAAAATAAGGTCAAGATCAGATAACAACTGCCAGTTGGATATGTTCACCTTACAAACCTTTCATATACTAGACCTATTGCTTATAGTATCTCAAATATGGACTTGTCCACCAAAACTAAACCTTGTTCACTGACCCAATGATGTCGAGGTCAAGTTAAAACTGTCTGACGGGCATTATGGCCTTGCAATGTACGCACATACCAAATTAAGTTATCCTATTACTCAGGATTAATATGAGAGAATTTAACATTAAAACAAATCTTAACTTTTTTTTTCAAGTAGTCACTGAACCATGAAAATGCGGTGAAGGACAATGGACATGTGACAGACGCGAACTTCGTCACATAAGGCATCTATATATACAAATTATGAAGCATCCAGGTCTTCCACCTTATGAAATATAAAGCTTTTAAGAAGTGAGCTACATTTGTAACGGCTCAACTCATTGTCGTAGATGCCGCCGGATTAACATCCTTTGTGCGACAAAAGTCGCAGGCTCGACAAAATTTGAAACACTTCGAAAGACCACACACTTCATTTAATGCAAAGAATAGATACAGCATGACAAAACATAATGATACCACATGATGTGAATGACAAGTAATAACCATAAATTTACAGCTAAATATTACATCTCAGTACTATCCTTCATATGAGTTGAGAATTAAATTTTTTCAGAATATTTCAGATATTTTACCATCTTTCAATAATCTTTCAGACATAGAAAAATTTCACCTCATTTTTCGAAGTAACGATTATGATGTCAGTAAATGTTGCATAAAAGGTATTAGTGAGATGTACAAGTTCAGACGTTCACTAACTTAAGCTATTCTACGTTAATTATTATATAAATTGTATAACTATGATGTGAAACTGTACCTCCTCAGTCAAATAGATAGATAAGAAAGAAAATATATATTACCATTTTATGTACATATAATTGATTGTAATGATTACTGTTTGTTTGTTCTTTGTGTATGTGTTGATGACAATCCAGATTTTGGATTTTTATATCAATAAAATCTTATATCTTATATCTTATATGAAGCAAAACTATAAACTGGTGCATGGAGAGAACAATATGTTATCTTGTGTCAACTTAGCGCATGAGGAATTAAATGAATAAGCTTTGAGAATCCGCGATGCGTTCTCAAAATAAATCAGCTGAACCCTAGTTCAACCAGATCTCTCACATTCTCGCGGGATTTCCTTTAAACGATTGATCCACTTTTAATTCTAGACCGCATAGACACATAAGTAAATTCGCCAGTTCAATTTGTCTACTCGGATTCCAATCACTAATTGATTATGATGGCAATAAGATCGTCAATGATAAAAATGCAATTCGTCTTCATTTTCTATTCAAATTACGTAACAGAAGAAGATACATAGATTTGTCTACAAACAGATCAGATATTAAGCTGACCATAAGGTCTCCTTGATACCTATATCATTGTCTAGAGAGATGCTCATGGACTACAAGAAATTCAATTGTAATGATAAAATAGTTTTTATATAGATTTTAAATGGTTATCTTTTTTTTTTAGAAATAGAACGTATACTACGGAAGCCGATAAGGGCCATTCAAAAAAAATAATTTATGTCGTAATTACGACATAGCATGTCGTAATTTCGACATAACATGTCGTTATTACGACATCGCTATGTCGTAATTTCGACATAACATGTCGTTACAACGACATCGCTATGTCGTAATTTCGACATATCATGTCGTAATAACGACATAACTATGTCGTTTTAACGACATAGCTATGTCGTATTAACGACATCGCTATATATATATATAAGAATATGTATTATGATTTGCAAGAGACTAAATGACACAGAAATTAACAACTATAGGTCATCATAATACCCCCAAATAATTAGAAAAGCCCCCGAATTGCCAGCTATAAAAGAGGGAGGAAAGATACCAGAGGGAGAGTCCCCTCAATGCTGTGTGGCAGACAGTGTTATTATTTAATTATTAGCTCCCTTGGTAAAACTCCAAATTTCATATTTAATGTATTTTATTGTTAAATAATTTACATGAAGCTTATGAAGTATATATATGTTAATTGCATAGCTTTTGCTATTTGAATTTATTGGTTAAAGATTTCTATTTATATTGTAAAGTTTGATATTTGCATTGTCGCAAATCCTAGGCTACCTTCTTTGGATACGTAAAGTAAGAAATTTATATATTTTATAGATCTCATCTCTGAGTGACTGATACCAATGGTCAAAAAGCTGTAAATAAACCACGTTTCATTTGTCCTACCAAGGCAAGCAATTCTTTCTATCTCCTGATATATAGCGCATACTATATGGCTTTATGTAACAAGGGTAAATTGTAGTATAGTTTGCTCTATTTCAACTTTCAAACGTTGGGCACGATGTTTCTACAACCCCTAGGATTTAAAACAGAATCTTCGCAATGTCGTCCGCAAAACAAGACTTAATACCAGTTCACGGAATATTTTACTTCTCGATTTGTCCTGCTATTCATGTTATAACTGTCGTGATAAAAATTAATTCCTGTACTAGCGAAGCCGGAACTTTTCGTCAATATAAACTTGTGCATGAAATGGAGGTAATTGAAAGACGAATCCCAAACAGCGACGAAAACCGTTTCATCGAATTAATAAAAACCCGGGATTATATTTGCCTTTTTCGCGGACGATCCAGGAGTAGATTATTATATTTTAAAATGTATATATTTGAAGATGACTTGGGGAAATAATTCTCAAACTTAGGTTCAAGTAATTGAAGGGGTGTATTTCGAAAACATATATGCCAGGGAAAATACAATTCTATTCAAATTTAACCAAGGGTAAACATGTTCGATTTCCTTGCAGAGTGTCAGATATATTTGTATTGGGGTTGAATTACGATATAGAAAGTTTACAATGACGGATGATATCACAGTGGATGATATGCACATTGAGAGTTAAACATCCTACCCTATGATAATTTTTTTTTATAGAAAATCGTATACATGTACTTCCGTCCTGTCTTTCCTTCCTACATTACTTGCGACTGTACTGCATTTTTAGTTGAAATAACTTAAAGGGTAACATTATTAAATCGATTTCCACAACTCGAGGTAATTTTTGATAAAATGACATCACAAAACGAACAGAACTAGAATCAACCAACACTATAAAAAACCGAATAAACTTGCAAAAATTAATCGAAGTCCAAATCCCTCTTTGACACCGCATTTTAAGTGTAACGGAAAATCGTGCCCAACGTTTGAAAGTAGAAATAGAGCTATCAATACTTCAATTCACCCTTAATACAAGATGCCATGTAGTTTGCGCTTATGTAAAGGGAGATGGGATGCTTGGCTTGCAAAATCAGTCCCCATACCAATCCAAAAAATAATCTTCCAACTAATAAAAATCTGATACACCCTTGTCTGGCTGTACAGTCCTTTAATTAACGATATTTAAGTCCAGTAACTTATTATTTTTTTTTTTTTTATCTTTATTCAATTCTTCATCATATATATACAACATATATTACATATTACACAATATTATCACAAAGCCTTAATTTAATTCTTATTTATAATTATTGGAAATGGAATCTCAAAAATATATAAGTTTCTCACTGAAGGTATTCAAAGAAGGTAACCTAGGATTTTGCGACGATGCAATATTTAACTTTACAATATAAATAGAAATCTTTAACCAATGAATTCAAATAGCAAAAGCTATGCAATTAACAAATATATACTTTATAAAATTGAGAAAGGAAATGGTGAATATGTCAAAGCGACAACCACCCGACCATAGAGCAAACAACAGCCGAAGGCAACCAATGGGTCTTCAATGTAGCGAGAATTCCCGCACCCGTAGGTGTCCTTCAGCTGGCCCCTAAAATATGCATAATAGTACAGTGATAATGGACGTCATACTAAACTCCGAATTATACACAAGAAACTAAAATTTAAAATCATACAAGACTAACAAAGGCCAGAGGCTCCTGACTTGGGACAGGCGCAAAATTGCGGCGGGGTTAAACATGTTTATGAGATCTCAACCCTCCCCCTATACCTCTAGCCAATGTAGAAAAGTAAAAGAATAACAATACGCACATTAAAATTTAGTTCAAGAGAAGCTTCTTGTAAATTATTTAACAATAAAATACATTAAATATGAAATTTGGAGTTTTACCAAGGGAGCTAATAATTAAATAATAACACTGTCTGCCACACAGCATTTCGGGGACTCTCCGTATGGTATCTTTTTCCCTCTTTTATATATATGGGGCCTTTTCTAATTATTGGCGGCATTATGATGACCTATAGTTGTTAATTTCTGTGTCATTTGTTAGTCTCTTGTCAATCATAATACATATTCTTTTAGTATAGATATGTCGTTATCACGACATAGCGATGTCGTTATTACGACATAGTGATGTCGTTATAACGACATGTTATGTCGAAATTACGACAAAGCGATGTCGTTATAACGACATGTTATGTCGAAATTACGACATACCGATGTCGTTATAACGACATGTTATGTCGAAATTACGACATAGCGATGTCGTAATAACGACATGTTATGTCGAAATTACGACATGCTATGTCGTAATTACGACATAAATTATTTTTTTTGAATGGCCCTTATCGGCTTCCGTAGTATACTGAGTTGCAATAGAAACGCAATATCTGAATCGATTCTCTTTGAATACACGAAATTCAATGGTTATGATTGAATAGATTTTATATAGATGTGAACTGGTTGTTGCTTTTTGAAGAAGTAGAACATATACTGAATGGCAATGGAAACGCAATACCCGAATCGATGTAACACAATTTGTGTTTCATATCATTAATTATTATTATTATTACTGGAGTATTAATTAGGAAATTCATTATAAAAAAGGAATTAATTACAGCATAACCGAACATTCAATGAAATGTACTCTTTGGACACTTGATAACTATCTGTACGAATATTATAGACATATAACCTGCAGCCAATAAATGACCATGTCTACTGTGAAATAACATGTATCCTTCAGGGGTTAATTGCATGGTTTGACAATTAACCACATATTACTATAACTCCATAAACAGACGACTATGTAACCGGCCTACAGCTATAGACATTTGTATGGACCACTGGACTATATAAGATCCCTCAATGGACTACAAGGACGGAATTCGATTAGATGACTATTCGATTAGGACAGATTGGTTCCGGAGATTCC
The DNA here is from genome assembly GCA_019925275.1 of Mytilus edulis. Taxonomy (NCBI): domain Eukaryota; kingdom Metazoa; phylum Mollusca; class Bivalvia; order Mytilida; family Mytilidae; genus Mytilus; species Mytilus edulis. Next base: position 113,970,148 of record CM034360.1, read on the forward strand.
GCCAAGGTCTCCCCCCTCGTGGGAAGGCTGGAACTCATTTGCTTAATATCCGAAATACTCTAACAGGAACGAACAGTTATTCCACTATACGATCACGTGCCCGTGTGAGATATTGAACATTCGAACAATTCAACTTTAAAGACAGTTTATGAACATTCGAACATTTGAACTTTAGAATCTTTCTTGACTTTGTAATTACGTAATAAAATATATTTAATCATTATAACTGACTTCGTCACATCGACACCATCGCTTTTTTTGAAGATGTAGAACGTATACTGAGTTGCACCTGAATCGGCACGTAGCACGCATAAACAACTAGTACAAGTACAAAAACTAAAAGTACCGATCTAAAAGTACTCGAAACTCGCCAAAAACAACAAATAAATAAATCATGTTCTCCGAGTTTAAAGGGTATATCTAAAAGAGGACCAAGTCGTTATTAGAGAAGAATATGTAATATAAATCAATATACTAGTGAATCTTTCTTTCCAATTTTATCATTAAGATTCATGTCATTTTGGAAGAAGAGAACATTCAATTATTTTTGAAATTTCAAAGAAAGGACAAATCTGTCGTGGTTTTTAGCAACACAGAATCCTAGACTGTATTAACGTGTTACACTGGGGTATACTATTTGAAAGGTTGATATATTTTCGAAATTACTTCAATTTGTCTTCATTCAGGATCTTAATTTCTTTCCTTGATGTCAATTACATAACACATTCACACATGTCTAAGTCAGTAGATTTGTCTCTGTAAAGAGCAGATTGAATTATCGATCAGACTTTCTATCAACTGTTTGCACTGCAGTCTTATAATGACAATTTGTATTATGCAATATACGTGTTTGTGACAATTTGTCAAATTAATATTTCCGATGAATTATTGGACTTGTTTATGGAATACCATATCAGTACAAAGGTCATTCGAGTTCACCCGTTAAGGTTTGTGTTGATCAATCGTAAGTTTTCTGTAATACGTTGTATTATTGTTGTATTGTCGTCGTTTTAACTTTTAGCGATTGTGTTGACGGTTTTTATTGGACTTATCCTTTTTGGTTGTCCCTTTATAACCTTTTCTCTGTGTTTTAAAACAAGTAAATGAGGCCGTAAGTTTTCTTGTTTTTCACTTATCACTGACTCCGGTGCCTTGTATTAATAGATGACTGTGTGGTATGGGATTTGCTCATTGTTGAAGGCCGTACGGTGACCTATAGCTGTTAATTTCTGTGTCATTTTGGTCTCTTGTGAAGGGTTGTTTCATTGGCAATCATACCACATCTTCTTTTTCATAAATGTTGAATTTAAATACACAATTTTATATTTCTGTACAGATGATTTCTCAATTATTAGTTGACCTCTATTTCCTTTAATTAATAAACTGGAATTGAAACTGTTTCGCATAATATTATGGACTTTAAGTCAACAATTATGCTGTTTTAATAAACCAGACACATGCATGCAAAATAAAAAACAAAAACAATTTATCAAAAGTTTCAAATTGTGTATATAAACTTTCACGACAATCAAAGACAGTTTCAGTTAAGTAGCAGTAAGGTTTATTTTTTTATTAGGGTTTTATTTTAGGGGGGATTCCAGCGTTTGCTCTCTAGAATGATTTTCAACTAAAATTGTGTAGAATTAATTATAATTTAAATAAAACGACACATTTGATTCTTTTTCCACACTTGCCAAACTTGTATATGTTGTGTACAAGATGTAAGTTGTACAAATTACAATTTGTACAGGGTTTTTGTAACAGTTATAAGTTTTTTGACATATACCTTCTTGTTACAGGTGATACAGGTTTATCTTATAACATGTACCAGTGAAATGTTTTAAATTCAAATTTATTTACTTCAACCTAACCTTTAGTGCTATTCTCCTTGTCTTCAAACTGGAAACCTAAATGGTTTAAATTCTAATTTTATTTTTCTCTTAATACCATATTCATAACCATACAAAGTCTTTTTGTGGTCTGATAATGTTTTTGTATCAATGCCCGATATAAGACTGTATCATGAAGTTGTGAAAATATGACAGAAATATGCAAAACAAAAGACTGTGTGCTTGCATCATCCATTTATGTTCAGCAGGTCACAAAACGCTGATAACTTGTACAAAAAATCTGTACAAAATACACAACATTACAACTTGTACACAACATATACAAACATATTTTCTACTGCAATTTCGTATGTATCTATTTAATTTTGATTATATCGTAACCGAAGAACATAATTTTACTTTCAGAATTTGTGTCAGTTGGTGTTCCACCTCAAGACCCCTGGAACACTAAGCCACCGCGCTATTCGACCTTTGGCTTCTTGACAAAATAACTTTAAATAAGCCACCTCGCTGTTCGACTTTTGGATCCCTGACACACTAAGCCTCCGCGCTGTTCGATCTTTGGATCACTGGCACACAAAGCCACCGCTCTGTTCGACCTTTTTATTACTGTCGGACCCAGGTGGTACAGTGATCCTTTTTGAAGACAGTTCATTCTCTATTGTTAGAGTATTCTAATGAAGTCTGCCTCCTGATGCGGGATTTTCTTGATGTGTTGACCGATTGGTAACGTTGGCATTCGTCTGTTTTTTACTCTTTGGGCGGGCTGGTGTCTCTTTAAAAAATTCTCCATATCCATTCTCAATTTTAATATTCTACGTATATACAATTATTTCGTTAAGTTTTTCTTCACTTATAAGTATAAAAAGGTCAGCTGGTTGCAGTCAATAATTCATAAGATGTATATTCATAATGTCCCTAGTGCATATACAAGCTCATTACATCAAACGCTATTAAAGTTAATAGAGGGGGGTTAAAGATCATTTTCGTGCAACGTGTTTTGCCATTTTTATTTCACGTGCAGCTGTGAAAATGGTTCGTTATTCACCGTGTTTCGTGAAATCGGTTAAAAGATCAACGTGCAATACATTTTTAAATCCTCGTTCATCATGAAATGGCGATTATTACGCGTTTTTCCGTGCAGATACACCCTTTTATGCCCCTCTTAATAATATAAACATAGAATTGCTCTGTCCCAATGCACACATATATGTCGTATAGAAAATATAATTGCATGTTTATATATATATACGTTTTAAGATCATTGAATTAACTTCTTTTAGCTGTTGACTCTCAGCATACAGAGTTAAGTTCTAAAAGAAATCTAAATGTCAAATTTGTCATAAAATTAAACGTTACGTGCCTTCATTGCATGCTGTGATCTCTGTTACATGACAAACTATCCAATTGAGACAATATTTAAGCAAGCAATTTTTTCCAAAGGTTCGATTAGATTTTCGAATTGTCTTGTATTTGATGTACATATTAAAGAGGGTCTGAATGGAGATCCTTCATTTCGGTATTCTATAATTATTGAATCAATTGTTCCCTATTCTGTTTTCCCCCTATTTTTCTCAGTTCTGTATTTTACAGTCACATTTACTATTTACAGACATTGTAAAAGGTATATATGGCATTTTTTTTCTAAAAAGTTGATTTTTTTTTTATCTATTTTACACATAATGGTATAAATTCCAGAATATAAAAAAGCAACATTTTAAGAGGCAAAAAAAATAAAGGTAAGAGAGAAAAAGGAGTAACAAAAACTGTTTTAATAGAAAAATTGGAAAAAAATAAAGAATAGAGAAAAATTGACAAAGGAATTAAAGACTGCTAAAATATAGAGAACAGAGAAGAATGGCGAAAATATTAAAGAAAATGCCATAAACAATGTATAAATGGAAACCACATCCAGACTTTGAAGTTTTTCTTGTTCTGAGATAGTTAAATGGGAGCGTTTTTTTTTTATCTGTCATTTAAAGAAGAAGAATATTTGTATTTAGAATTAAATGCCTCTTAATTTTAGTTTTGACAACTCCAACTCACACTCTCTCACTCTCAATTCCTACTCTCTCACTCTCAACTTCCACTCTCTTACTCTCAACTCCAACTCCCTCTCAACTCCAACGCCTCTCAACTCCAACGCCCACTCCCACTCTCAACTCCCTCTCTCTCACCTCTCACTCTCAACTCTCACTCCCTCACTCTCTCACATTCAACTCTCACACTCTCACCACTCTCACATTCAACTCTCACACTCTCACATTCAACTACTCTCACACGCTCACATTCAACTCTCACTCTCTCACCTGCAACTCTCCCACTCCAAATCTCCTCCCACCCCCATGACTTACCTTCTCATTCACTCATTCCATCCGCACATAGTCCCAGTATATATACCCCAGGATTAAATCAGAGAATACAATGGCTCTACCAGTGCATCCTTCTTCGGGGCTGTCAATGCCCTCATGTCGGCCGCATTTGTCTGCCATTTACATCTGGTGCATAAAAAAAAGTACCGTTTATGTTACTACTACTACTGGGTCAATGCCGCTCTTGTGTTATCATAATGTGTTGTTCTTAAAGTTTGTAAAGTTTTTAAAATTATAAATGGTATCTCCCTCAAGCAAAGCTCTGATGCCTTGTCCGGCTTAGGCTTTACTTTTTTGTCCTTTTTGGTTTGAAGTTCTTTCTTTTTTTCGAGCCTGCGACTTTTGTCGCAGAAAGCTCGACATAAGGATAGTGGTCCGGTGGCGACGGCGTTATTTAATTTCTTAAAAGCTTTATATTTTAGTAGATGGGAGATCTGGATGCTTCATACTTTGTTTATAGATGCGTTATAATACTAAATTTCCGTCTGTCATATGTCCATTTTCCTTGACCTCATTATCATGGTTCAGTGGCTACTTGAAAAAGTTGATTTTTTGTAATGTTAATTTCTCTCTTACAGTATATGAGTTATAGGATATATTTGTATGTGGGTACCTTGTAAGGTTCTTATATCCGTCAAACAGTTTTCAATTGACCTAAACCTCAATCCAGAGATCAGTAAACAAGGTTAGGTTTTGGTGGTTGAATAACTCAGATACGATAAGCCATAGGTCTAGTAAATTTGGTGTATGGAAGAATTGTAAGGTGAACATGTCCAAATGGCAGGTGTCATCTGACGTTGACATCATTTTTATGGTTCAGTGGTTATAATCTAGTTTTTGTGTTTTGGTTTGTTTTTCTTATACTGTATGTTATAGGTCTACTATATTTGGTATATGGAATGATTGTAAGGTGTACATGTCCAACTTCAGGCGTCATCTGACCTTGACCTCATTTTCATGGTTCAGTAGTCAAAGTTAAGGTTTTGAATTTTTCTTCTTTTTTTCTAATATTATATGCAGTACTGTAGGTCAACTATATTTGGTGTATGGAAATATTTGATGATGTATATGTCACTCTTGAAGGTTTTATTTGGCCTTGACTTCATTTTCACAGTTCATTGCTCAGTGTTAAGTTTTTGTGTTTTTGGTCTGTTTTTTCTTAAACTATAAGCAATAGGTCAACTATATTTGTTGTATGGAAGGTTTTTTGTTGTTGTATGTAAGGGTTGTAAACTGTATATGTCTGTCTGGCAGGTATTATCTGACTCTGACCTCATTTTGGTGGATCATTGGTCAATACTATAAGCAATAGATCAACTATATTATTTAATGCATAGATTGATTGTAAGGTATACATGTCTGCCTTTACTCAATCTATAAGTCATATTCTTAGTCCTTATTGGTTTTTTCTTTGTGTCCCATTGATAAATATCAACCATCTCAATTTTCTGCCACGTTAACCACCGTGAAAGTGCATTTTTACTTTTCGCTGTCTTGGAGAACTCTTGATGGCTAGGTATTTTTCTCGATAATTTCTTGTAGGACTGGGTGCTTTTTAACAACTAATGAATGGCTATTATCTATTTTGAATTTATTGAAACATAAAACTAATTTTTGACTCTTCACATTGAATAATCCGCGAAGCGGATATTGTAAAATGTGAAGAGTCAAAAATTAGTTTTAAGGTTCAATAAAATCAAAATAAATTATTGCCATTCATTATAAATAAATTTCTATCAAAAATAAGGCTCAAAGAACTTTTTATATTATTTATATTAACAATAACAACGTACACACATGTTGGCGTATGAATACACAACGTCAGAGTGGGCGTGTCGCCATTAAAATTGACAACATTGAAAATAAAACTAATAATGTTAACCAATTAGAAGACAGTAAAAACACTAAATTTATTTATAAGGAGATGTGAGTGTACTTTATTTTGACAGTGACACAACAAATCGAATAAATCTAAATGCCAACACAATGGACCTCTATTTTAAGGTCTCTTAGTTTATGTAAGGCTTACCGTTTTAACCTGTTTATACACTCATATATATACTTGGTTTAAAGGGTTCCTGTTGAAGGTCAATCTAGAATGCAACTTGGACGCATACAATTTACCGAGTTATTTTCATCTAGATTTTAGCAATCGAAAAGAAAATGAATTTTCTCAACATGTCAATATCATAATTTGTTAGAAGAGAAAGACCCTTTTTTTTATGTTCATGTCAACTTTGATTTCTCTCCTGTATATAAATAGTCTCCGCTCCGGCACATATATTCCATGTGCATAATATGTTTTGAGTATCTTGTAAAATCCTTTATTTATCTATGTATATACATGTATTCGAAGAGAAAGAAAAAAATGTACAAAGCAAATTAAGGAAAGAGAAAAATGACAAAACAATTTAAAGACTACAGAAATGAAAACGAACTTTCACTGCCATACAGACCCTCATTAATGTCAAATACAAATTTCAGTTCCAATAACACTTGTTTCTTATAATGTTCTCAGAATGTTTCCTTCGTAGACTTTTTTCTATTCATATATAAATCAGTAAACTACATGTTCATAGAAAAAAATCTTTATAACAATAAAACAAAACATAAATTAAAAAGAAAATAACAAAAAAATCATAATTATTCTGCCCTGTTGGGTGATACATCAGTTTCCTCTCGATCGGTTTGATATTGCAGCTGGTACTGGTTTTCAACTGAGCCTGGCTTATAACTTTGTATTGGTGGGAGTAGCGTATAACCAGATAATGATGACGTAGGCCTCATTTCGATGGTATTTCCATCTATGATTGGTGGAAGTTTTGGTGATCCACATGCCGATAATGGTCTATGTTCTGTATTCTCAAATGCGGTAAACAATGGCGATAACCTAGCAGACGACCTCGGACGATCCATTTCTATTGTTTTGTTTGTGCTATTTATTGGAGGAAGTTTTGCAAATCCAGATGCTGAAAAGGGCCGGTTTATATACGTGTCACTTTTGCCGATTATTGGTGGTAACGTTGCCATAACAGAAGGCGATACTATTTTGTTTTCATCTAAGTAATCCTTTCTTCCATGTATCTGCGTGTGACGAGTTAATCCTGAAGTTAATACAGGATGACTTGTTTTTACCATTGCATTCTGGGTAGGTATTGACGGTAGCTGCAAGAGTTCTGATGTTGATCCTGCACAAGTTTTTTCGCCTTTCTCGCACATGCTCACGAGATTAGGAGAACCAATATTTAGATTTTCTTCTGGAAGTTTAGCTTGTTCTTCTCTCTTTGAACAAGTATCATGAAATATTTTGGGTAAATGTTCATTCGGGTCGAGCCTTGGTATAATACAGTCACTTGGACGACGTATTCTATCTTTTGGAATAGGAATCCTGCTTAAAGGTGCAAGTAAGCGTCTATCTTCATCTATTTTTCGCTTGTCTTCACTCTCAAAAGTATTCCAAACATAGCCCTTTATTCGGACCGGTATTCTGGATTTTCTTGTGATTCTGGGCAATTTTGTACATCTTTCTCTCTTTCTTGGCAATCTACTATCATCGTTTGGACTTCTTGCATTTTTTGTGCTATTGATTTTGGATCAGATCCTCGTCTTACTGATGTCTTGCTCTCTGGGAACGATCTTACAGCTAAAGGACCTGTCATTGTTGCCCTGTTTGTGTTCGTAACCTTCAATACACGGACAGGAATACTTCTGGCTGAACTAACGCGTGGTCTTTCATTGTTTGGTCTTGTTAAAGACGTGTTTTCTCCATTAGATAACCTGATCATTAATGGTATTCTGCTTGGGATGGTTGTGGTACCATGAAGGAATGAAAATCTGAACCTGATTTCATTGTTATCTTTCCTGATGACGTCACTGGTAAACTTTCCTCCGAGTTTTCCATTTGTAAACTTTTCTCCATTTGGAAGGTTTACCTCAGTTGTTTTACTAGGTACTATAGGCAATTTCTCATGATTCTCTTCTTTTCGGATCTCGTTATCATCAACTTTGTATTTTGTTTCCCTTGCCTGCTTTCTATTGATAACACTCAGCTTTGGTTTAGGTTTCAGTTTCTTTTGACTCTCGAAAAAGACATCAAAACTAATATTTTTCTTTAATGCATGCACTTCTTTTTCGACTATGGCATGGTATTGGTTGCAAAAATTTGATATTTTTCATTCAAATGCAATATTTTTCATTTAATTGGTATATTTTTTCATTTATATGCAATATTTTTTCATTTATATGCAATATTTTTTCATTTGTATGGTATATTTTTTCATTTATATGCAATATTTTTTCATTTATATGCAATATTTTTTCATTTATATGCAATATTTTTCATTTGTATGGTATATTTTTTCATTTAAATGGTATAATTTTTCATTTATATGCAATATTTTTTATTTTAATGGTATAATTTTTCATTCAAATGGTATAATTTGTCATTCAAATGCAATATTTTTTATTCAATTTGTATAACTTGTCATTGTAATGCAATATTTTTCATTCAATTGGTATAATTGTCGTTTTTTTTATTTATATGCAATAATTTTTATTTATATGCAATAATTGCATTATGGGAAATTGTTTGACGTCACAAGGTCAAATTTGCAACAACGTTTGTGATTGGTCGATATAGTCGGGCAGCCCCTGCTTGACTCACATGTTGAAGTTGGCACGTTCTCTATGAACTCCCCTGGTTTGATTAGCTGTTGATATCTATATATGAGAAGGTAACGTTTTGTATAACTGTTTGCATTCCCCCTTTCTTTCTCAACACGAATGCATGACCAAGAATTAAAAAAACGCGTCGCCCCACTAACTAAATCTTGCGTTCATGCGAGTCCGGCATTGCAGGCTGATACTGTTAGTGTTACTGTTAGGATTATGTACCCTTGTGTTGATTCAATACTAAACATATGGAAAGTTTATAGAAAATCCATAGTCCAAATAATTATGACGTCTGGCAAGGCTATTTTGATTTTTTTTCTTGGACGCCTTCCTGCGACCAAAATAGCCTTGCCAGACGTCATAATTATTTAGACTAGAACATGGATCCACAGCCTTTTCTTTTTAATCTTGTTCCCTCAAATAAGGCAATTTAATAACTGATAGATATCGGAGTATTGCTCGAAATTTCCTCAAAACAAGTTTATTACTGTAGTTATAATAATGGTTAAAACAAATAAAAAATGAGCTCAAATTAAGTACACCTTTTAGGGTGCACTTGACTGGCTCAGCACCACTCCAGATGTTTGGGAATTTACAGGTTGCTTATATTTTTTTGTAAACAATTAATAAACACAAGCAAATTTTCGAAAAGCAAGTGAGTAATCTATGTTTGAAATTTTATAACAAAAATCTCTGTATTGAAGGCTGTGGATTTTCTATAAAATCTTGGTTTATTTGCCACAAAGTACTCGCTTTGTTTATAAAAAATCCGTAAACCAGAACTGGAAGTTGACAGCAGGTTCATCAGATGGAAACACTTGTTGGAAACAGTTGGGGTACATCTAATAACCAATGTAAAAAAGTGCCGAAATATGCACCACAATGGCCGTTTATGGAAAAATTGGAATGTGTTCTAGTTCCCATCTCTGAATCCCCGAATTAGATTTTTTTTCAACGTCCCACTGTAGTTAATAATTACTATATGTCTTTGCATATTTCAAAACATATTTTTCTTCAGGAATTGTTAGCTCTCTAGAACTTTTATTTGTCAGCATATTTTGTTCATATTTATACACATAATGCAAGCTATATATATTCATAGCCTCTCATACACCTTGTATCATCTTACAGCGAATATAGGTACTATCCAAGCAGGCGTGAGCGATTTTGATCTTACACGGTAACGACAAATCTTTCTTTTGTTCACATAATATCAATGTGACTACTTCAATCTAAACATAATTGCTGTTTTAAGAAATGATTTGATCGTAGCTTGACTAATTAGAGATGTCTCATTATTTTCCCAAAACAAGAGGGATTACTAAAAGCATGTGCAAATACTTGTAAAAGAAGTTGGCCCTCGTCTCATCCGATAGAATGTCAATGTGTGTGTATAATAAGTATAGCTGTTTCAATAATTGGCACTGAAATCTTTTCGATATTTTATCCCTAAAGAAGCCTTGTGTATGGTGTTTGGCTGACCACATACATCCTTATGTACGGTGCATAGTTAAGTTGTTGTACACCGTACACAAAAACTTTATTTTCATACTCGTTTATTACCCAAACAGTTTCAAAGAATGAGTAATCACAGGTAGCTTTATGATTGGTAACCATTACTGTTACCCTGTAATAGGTTTCTTTCAGATAAAACATGTAAATGTCTCAACAACTGTATCGAAATTGAAAGTGGGTGTTGACTTTCACAACTATTTGCGCATGTTATTTGTTCTTATTTGAATATCAAAGTTTTTTTATGAATAGGAAAAAATCGATGCAAAAATTATTTGGGAGCAGGAATTTCAAATGTTGAGAAATGTACATTGAATAATGAAAAAGCAAAACAAAGATTTCCGTTACCTTGTAAGGTCAAAATTGATCATGCCCGCTTGGTTAGTACCTATTTCCAGTGTACTGATGATACACGGTGTCATAGGACAATTTCGAATTTCGGCCAGATTCACTTTTATTTCAAGGAGAAATTGCCCTTTAATTATATGAATGGAAATTTGTTGTTTCCAACTTGTTAGCACTGACTAGAATAATGCTAAGTAACATAAAACTAAGATTAAGTTCAAATTCAGGTGGTGTCACTTTGACTGTTTCTGAGTTATGTCTTTTCCAATTTGCACTTGTTCACCACCTATTTAAGCATGACAATCAATCCATTTTGCCAGTGGAGGATCCATGTCATCAGACACAATCTTGTTTTATTATGCGACCACAAAAATATATTTAGGATCATAATAATGGTATGATGAAGTAATTGTTGTCCATGTTGTCTGCGTCGTTGTCCTTAGACACATTACGTTTCTAGACAATAACCATGATAACTTTAGTTTAAGTGTGGATCTAGATATGATTTTTTTTTAGAAGGTTCAATACCACAAGGTTGGGATTAATTTTGGATGATGGTCCCAACGGTTTTGGAATTCAGACTCAAAGGGGGCCAAAATAAGCATTTTTCTTTAAGTTATTACCATGAACTTAGAAAAATGCATAATATATATAAGATAAACACATAACAAATCAAAAACAAACAAACTGTGCGCATCAATGAATACATTTTATGATTTATAATCACCAGAGCATGAAATGAAGTACTATGCAAGCTTCCAAGTCATGCAAGTAATTCCAAAGTGTCCCATGTAAAAAGCATTATCGCTATTTTAGGAAATTTTCCTTTGATCTTGCTGACTGGTGATTTCCTTTCTCAGCAGGAGTCAAGACAAGTGATATGAACAATGATGGCAAGAAACTAAATTAAATGAGGCACATGGATCCTAATGAAACTGACAATGTCGTCATAGTTACAAATAGCGATCAACAAATTATCATTGCAATTGGTCATCTCAACTGGATTGCTTTTCTCATTTTAGCCATATCATCTCAGGCGAGAAAATCAATCTTGTTGAGATGATCAATGATAATCTGTAAGAACATGTATCTAAATTATATGCCTTTTAAAGCTAACTAAAGCCTTTTCCTATTGATTTAGTATGGTTCATCAAAAATGATTTACTTTAATTAGAAAATGAGTTATTCAGTCCATGTATTCAGTTTCTGCGCAAAGTTTCAAAAATTCTCAAGTGCCTAATTAATATAAAAAGTAAAATATTAAATATTTGGTCAACAAATAACAAACATGTGTTACTAAACTATTAGGAATAAAAAGAGAGGAGACAACTCGCGAAAGCATGTGTAATCACACTGTGTGAGAAATTAACTAAGTTTCCACATCCCATGTCAGAATCTTTCATAATAAAGGTTGCAGTCTTGAAATTGACTGCTCCATAGGCTAACATGCAAAACAGCTGATCTTTGAAAACAAAAAAATAAAAAAATAAAAAATGCTAGCCTAATTTTGCTATATATAAAAAAAAATTCATGTTCATATCATGTATGTACTAATGTGAAATTGTGATTTAATCGAAAAAAAGGGGGTTCTTGCCACGAAGAATAAAAAGTGACGCAATCCTGAAGTCAAAACATTTTTTTCCTACTTTCTGTTTGCTATTTTTACTAGGCCGCACCACTTCCAGTAAACATGATATCCTTCCACTTTCATGGATTGATATCCCCAAAAGATGCAAGTCTATATATATGTTTCAATTCAGCATAAACCTACATGTATAATCAAACAGAAAAAATTGAGTTCAGAAAAAAATTCAGAAAAAAATGCACTATTTTGTTCCCCTCCATGTTTTGACATGCACCCGAAACTGGAGTTGTAATACAAGACTGCTACCTAAAGGTTAATACAGTCAAAAATTAAATACAATACTGACTGCCAATCCTGCCTAAAGTTTTTAAAATCTGACAAAGTCAAAGATGAAGCTTAGTAAGTTACAAAAATTACATCCTTGCATGGTCCCTTGCTATTACACATTGGTGGGTTTTCATATAGCGCTCAAAAGTGACTAAAGCCCTCAAAATCCTAGCTTAGATCCAGATTCACACATGCATGTTTATTTCTCTGAAATGAAAATATTTAAGTTATACCCTTGACTGTTCAGAGTGTAAAATATCACTGATTTATACATAGAAATCTGATAAATTGCAGAATACTATACATGCTGTAGCTACAAATGCAACACCATGGATATTAGCTGTGAAATATTGGCTCATGTGATAGGTTTGATGGCTTAATGACATTCTTCTTTTTTTTGCAGAAGATGGCAACATACCCAGATCATGAACATGATGAAGAGCAAGAAGAGTCTATTTTTGAAATTTTTTTCCAAGACTTGGACGAAACGTTATCATATTGTGAAAATATCCCAGATAACCCTCCAAATTGTGACATAGAATACTTTCGCAACAGATTGAAAAGTGCAGTGGATGGCTTAAATTGTTTAGAATTTAATTTAGTTATAAATAGAGCTGATCAGAGCTTAATTGAGAAAATTCAAACCCTATTATCTTGTCTTCAGCCCCTGAGAGAACATTGGAGCACGATAGATTTTTCTATGCCATCTAGTTTCTTGAGCATTGTTGATGGAGCAGGATGTATTTCAGCGACTGATAGGCTGGGAAGGCCTCCTGCTTTTATATGCACCGACCAAGTGGAATATTTGTTTAAAATTGGTTTTAAGATAGGTGAAATAGCCAGAATGTTCTTAGTGCACAGAACAACACTATGGAGACGACTTAAATATGAGGAGAAGAATCTGGTTAGACATACTATGATAAATGATTCAGAATTGATGTCAGTGATGCGAGAAATCGTTAACAGTCAACCACATACTGGTGTGAGTATGATGATTGGCCACTTAAAAGCAAAAGGTATAAGTGTGCAACAGTCACGTGTAAGGAGAACTCTGCGTGATATTGATCCAGGAAGCACCTTGATACGATGGGGCTTAACTGCAGTTCGCAGGAAATACTCAGTTGCAGGGCCTAATGACCTATGGCATATTGATGGACACCATGCGCTGATCCGCTGGAAATTAGTAACACATGGAGGTATTGATGGTTTTTCGCGATTAATAGTGTTCTTAAAATGCTCGAACAACAACTTGGCGGTCACTGTTTTGAACTCGTTTTTGAAAGCAGTTGAATCGTACTCATTACCATCTCGAGTCAGAGGTGATCAAGGAAGTGAAAATGTTTTAGTTGCTAGATATATGGAAGAAAGGCGAGGCTCTGATCGTGGTAGTTTTATAGCAGGAAAATCTGTGCACAATAGCAGAATTGAAAGGCTTTGGAGAGATGTTTATTATGCTGTAATTCAAACATTCTATTCATTGTTTTACTATCTAGAAGGAAATGATCTGCTAGATGTTGATAATCAAAAGGATCTGCTGTGTTTACATTATGTGTTTATACCTCGTATCAACGAAGCACTCTCTCAATTCGTAGTGGCATATAATAGTCATGGGTTAAGAACAGAACGTTGTTGGTCACCACAAAAGATCTGGGTGAACAGCATGATTCAAAAAAACATTCATTCAGCTGAACTGAATAGTGAAAATATTTTAATTGATGGAATTGAGCAGTATGGAATAGACCCTCAAGTTAATGATGTTCAAACACATGGTGAAGATATTGGCTCATTGGACATGCTGAATATGCAACCAGATCATGTAATTGTAGATGTGGATAACTTGTTGAGTCAGGTTGACCCTCTTATTCCAAGTAATGAACATGGAGTTGATGTTTATCTTGCTGCAAGAGAGATTGTACGACATGATGATGTGTAGAATTAGATAAAAATAAAACTCTGTTTTTTTTTATTTTCCACTGGTACATGTAGATTATTGTACACTGACCCTGTACTTGCCCATGTTAAGATGATGTTATTCATGTTAAATTATATTTGTGAAGTCAAAATTACTTTAAATGTATAACATACATGTACATTTGAATACATTGTATGAGACAACAAACCTTTACAAAATGTGAAATAAAAAGATAAATACAAAACATAAAATGTACAACAAGAGAGTACACACTGAAACGTCTCACCTGCTTTACTTTTCACTGATATTATGTTGAAAGTCCTAAATATAAAGCTTAACTATAACTATCACACATGATCCAAGAAAATGAGGTCATATAAACCAATCAAGAAATACAGCTGAAGGATGTCTCCGGCTGTGGGAATTTCTCTCTACATTGAAGACCTGTTGGTGACCTGCTGTTGTTTTTTCTATGGTCGGGTTGTTGTCTCTTTGACACATTCCCCATTTCCATTCTCATTTTTAGCTCACCTTTCCTGAAAGGAAATGTGAGCTTTTGCCATTACTTGGCGTCCGTCGTCGTTGTCCGTCGTCGTCCGTTGTCCGTTGTCCGTCGTCGTCGTAAACTATTTCAAAGATCTTCTTCTCTGAAACTACTGAACCAATTCCAACCGATCCTTAGGGTATCTAGAATAAAATTTGTGTTTTATTTTCCATTTCTTCAAAAAACATGGCCGCTATGGCTAAAAATAGAACATAGGGGTAAAATGCAGTTTTTGGCTTATATCTCAAAAACTAAAGCATTTAGAGCAAATCTGACATGGGGTAAAATTGTTCATCAGGTCAAGATTTATCAGCCCTGAAATTTTCAGAGGAATCAAAAAACCCATTGTTGGGTTGCTGCCACTTAATTGGTAATTTTAAGGAAATTTTGCAGTTTTTGGTCATTATCTTGAATATTATTATAGATAAAGAGAAACTGTAAACAGTAAAAATGTTCAGCAAAGTAAGATCTACAAATAAGTCAATTTGACCAAAATTGTCAATTGACCCCTTAAGGAGTTATTGTCCTTTAAAGAAAATTTTACACAATTTGTTCATCATATTTGCTAACTTTAAAAAATCTTCTCCTCTGAAACTACTGAACCAATTTCAACCAAACTTAAGGTAAATGATCATTAGGGTGTCTAGAATAAAGTTTGTGTTTTATTTTCTGTTTCCTCAAAAAAGATGGCCGTCATGGCTAAAAATAGAACATAGGGTAAAATGCAGTTTTTGGCTTATATCTCAAAAACTAAAGCATAAAGAGCAAATCTGACATTGGGTGAATTTGTTCATTAGGTCAAGATCTATCAGCCCTGAAATGTTCAGAGGAATCAAACAACCTATTGTTGGGTTGATGCCACTTAATAGGTAATTTTAAGGAAATTTTGCAGTTTTTGCTCATTATCTTGAATATTATTATAGATAAAGAGAAACTGTAAACAGCAAAACTGTTAAGCAAAGTAAGATCTACAAATAAGTCAATATGACCAAAATTGTCAATTGACCTTTAAAGGACTTATTGCCCTTTAAAGACATTTTACTTAATTTGTTTTACTTGTTAGCTTACTTTAAAAAATCTTCTCCTTTGAAACTGCTGAATCAATTTCACCAAACTTAGGCTGAATGAGTTTCAGAGTATCAAGTATAAATTTTATATTTTATTTCCTTGTACGTCAAGAAAGCCTGTATGGCTAAAATAGAACATAGGGGTAAAATGCATTTTTTTGCTTTTGAAGAAGATATGACCAGATTCAAGAATATTTATATAAATTGAAAAGCCAAAATAATCATTGATGAAAGATTTAAGCAAATAATTTAAGGTGAGCGATTCAGGCTCTTGAGAGCCTCTTGTTATGTCGTGTACATGTTACAATCATTCTATACACTAAATATAGTAAGTTGACCTATTGCTTATAAATAGCTTCAAAGAAACAGACTGAACTATGGAAACTAAACAATGAACGATGAAAATGAGGTCAAGGTCACATGAACGATACTTGGCAGACAATTACAGCCTACTATACTTCCATACAACAGACATATTTGACCTATTGCTTATAGTTTTACACCAAAACACCTTGCAATGAACAGTGAAAATGAGGTAAAGGTCAAATAAAACCTGTGAGACCGACACATAGATCATAAAATATTTCTATGCATCAAATATAGTTGACCTATTGCATATACAATTAAATATTACAAAAAGACTAAAACTAAAAAATAATAATTTTTTTTATCTCTGAGCCATGAAAATGAGGTAAAAGTCAGATGACACCTTACAATCATTCCATATAGTAAAAGAAAAAAGACAACAAAAAAATAACAACTGAACCATGAAAATAAGGTCAAGATCAGATTGTCAGTTTTCCTATCGAAGGTCGGTGGTTTTCTCCAGGCACTCCGGCTTCCTCCACCAATAAAAACTGACCGCCACGAAATAGTCCAAAAGGGGTGCTTAAAAAAGGCGTAAAAACACCAAAAAAAAAAAAAAAAAAAAAAGGACAGATGACACTTGCCAGTTGTACATTTTCACCTTTACAGTACTTCCGTACCAGAGAAAAACGAAGACCATTTGTTCAGGACATGTCATAGATCATGACTCTTAAGTTTCAAGATTTTTGAAAATCGGAGGCTCACAATGACCCTGCATGTGTAGCCCTTTTGGCAATCCTTTTTTGGTCTATCTTAAGAGCTTTATAATATTCAAATATATGTATGGTTTAATTTGTTCATATATCAGCTACTTTGTACTTGAGAAATTGGAAAAATATGATTTCCCGTAGGGTTTCTATGTAAACTTTGAACCCTGGCTGTGGCCATTTTTCGTCAGACCAGAACAAAATAAGGATTTATGTAAAGTTTCAAACCATTTTGTCTAGTAGTTTCAGAGACAATCTTTGAAAATTGGCCAAACAGAATCTAAGATTTGCTCTAGCGGACATGTTTTTCATTGGACTAGAACAAAGTAGGGTCATTTGTTAAGGACCTTGCACTGACCATTCATGCGATTTTTACTTAAAATCTGTCAAGAGGTTTCAGAGAATGAAAATGTGAAAACTTTATGACAAATGATGGTCATAACTTGATGGCAATTGGACTTTTACTTAGGTGAGCTAAAAAGTGTTTATGAAAATCTTCAAAATTTATTATAAATTTCCAAAAACATACATGTAAGAATGTGGGTTTTTGCACTTGGACCTATATATACACATAACACATACTTTAATAAAACATTTTAATGAAAATAAACCTGACAGTTATGTTCTCCATAAATTGCAAAACAAAAGTTCATAGTATTATGATAACATTAGATCTAAATATTTTATTTTCAACAACTCATCAGTTTCCCTAACTGTTATACATGTTTTACAAAATAATCAAACTCAGATGTCTGTGCAGTTTGAGTCAAACAACAATTTAACATATAAAGCACCCAAGTTTCTTTTTGGAACTTGTTCAAAACTATAACATAATAAAATGTTTGGCAGGGCACAGCTTGACACGACCGCAGAAGTGGAACCCTGAAAATGGGGAGCAAATATGGACACAACATTCGAGTTTCATACAGCTCTGAATTTGGATTGTGATTAAAAAGTTGACACTGCATAGGTTTCTGACACAGAATGAATGGGGTCTAAAAGCTGAAAAGTTTTAAATTGGACATTCACTTTTTATGGTCCATTTTCCAAAATTTAAATACATGGTTAGATTCAGCGTATCAAAGAACCACAAGAACTCAATTTTTGATGAAATCAAATAAAGTTCCAATTTTGGACCCTTTAGACCATAATGTGGACCAATTTGATAATGGGGACCAAATATCAAAAATCTAAATACATGGTTAGATTGAGCATGTCAAAGAACGAACCCCTTATATTCAATTTTGGTTGAAATCAAACAAAAGTTTAATTTGAACCCCTATTTGGACCAACTTGAAAACTGGGCCCATAATAAAAATTCATACATTTTCAGATTCAGCATATCAAACAACCCCAAGAATTATTTTTTTGTTAAAATCAACTAAGTTTAATTTTGGACCCTTTGGATCTTAATGTAGACCAATTTGAAAACAGGACCAAAAATTAAGAATCCAAATACACGATTAGAATAGACATATCAAAGAACCCAAATAATTCAATTTTTGATGAAATCAATAAAAAAAAAAAAAAAGAGTTAACATTTTACCCTTTTGGCCTCTTCCTCCTAAACTGTTAGGACCAAACTCCAAATATCAATCCCAACCTTCCTTTTGTGGTAAAAAAAACATGTGTTTAAATTTCATAGACTTTTATTTACTTATACTTAAGTTATTGTGTGAAAACCAAATGTCTATGGACAACGACAACATGATACCATTTGTATAAGAATTTATATAATCAATATATTTATACAGAAATATTCAAATTTGTATTTGTAACAACCTTTGTACCAGGCAAGACAAAAAATGAAGATGAAGTATGGAAGAGTATTAAAATTAAAGACTCCCATGAATGGTTTATGCCAGTCCAAAGCCTGGTGAGTTTGCAATTCCAAAAGTCATGTTTTTTTTGAATGTATTAAAATCTTCTGAAACTGGAAGCTTCAACTCCATTGAGCATGTGTTTGCTTTTGGAAACAATCCTGAGTCATGAAGAAAAGTAATAGATGGTGATGGATCAAATCCTAATGGAGGTACACAGTCTGCTCCAGTTGCAAATGATAAAACATCACCTAAGGTAATTTCACCATCCTCATCTTCTGAAATAAGACAAATATTAAAACTTTATACAAAATGTTGACTTCAGTTGAGGTTTACTCATGTTTATACAAACCAGGTAAGTAATTGATCGACCAAAACCAACAGCCAAGCTGGTAGTAGATTGATCACAGGGAATGTCCATATAGTCATAATTATACAAAAATCAAAGAGGATAACTGATTCATTAAATGTTATGTAACAAAGTTGAACTTTAGTTGGCTATAAAAGCTAAACAACCTCACTCAATAAACTTTCATATTACTACATGAACAATATTTTTTATGCTTCACATCTCAATGAGGTCCCAATATGAAATCAAAGCCTTAAAGGCTGTAAAAGCAATTGCTGTATACTAGTAGTAGTTAACATTTTTTTAAACATCTTATTGACAGTTTCCTTGTTTTAGCAGTGGCGGATCCAGAATTTTTCATAAAGGGGGGAGCTCCAGTCATGCTTCAGTGATTCCCTATATAATCAACCAAATGTTTCCCACGAAAGGGGGGCCGGACCCCCAGGGTCCCTCCCTGGATCCGCCTATGTTTAGCTAATTGTTTACGTCCACGTACGACTTCGGACCGTGCGTCAAAGTTACTGTGACAGAGTTTTGAACGTGCCCCGATCGCAACTTCTCCTTTCTCGTGAAGAAATTGCAATGTTCTTTTATGCATAGAAAAAAAACACATTAAGCTCCAACTGTCTGTGTCAACTACATTTCACATTCCGTTGTCGGCTAAGTTTTGCAAAGGCATAATTGAGGGTTTGGATGGGGTTAAATGATTATAGAATAATGCCCTTAAAAAATGAAGATTAGAGAATAACGGGCAAAAAAATGAAGATTAGAGAAATGTGTGGTCTAAAAATATAATGAATATTGAATAATTAATAAAAGAAAACGCTAAAAGTTAAGTGTTTACAGAATTTTCCCTTCTTAAAATTTAAAGAAATTTGTAAAAATATAAAAGTGAAAACAAACTCTGTAAACTTTTTTTGGTTTCGTGATAACAGACTATAGGATTCAGTCAATGTGAACTGGTTTCCGATACTTCTATCAAAGAAAACTGGGGAAAAAATTAGAGAATAATGCGTAAAAAAATCACTTTTGAAGAATAGACTAATTTTTTGAAGATTAGAGAAAAAAAGGGTAAAAATTAAATGTTTACAGAATAACAGACCCCCCCCCCCCATCAAGACCCTCATAATTGACGAAATCGTTTTTCCTCAAAAGTCGTAATTTCACCACGAATTCCAATCAAATGAGACGCAAGGGACATCCTGCAACTTGAAATTCGTCCACCAAAATCAGGGTTTGATATATTTCCGACGTGCAAACAGAGGATTCATTTCAAAATCTCGGCAAATCGGTGATTCACAGATCTATGATGAAAGCGGTCTCACTAATTAGAAACAAAAAGCGTCAACAAGCGACTAAAAAGGCGATTTTTGAAATTAAAAAAATGGCGACAAGGAAATTAAATTAGCGATACCAAAGGGGAAAATAAGCAACAAGAAATCAAATCAAGGGTCAATCGAGTTGAAAATATGTTTGCAATCTTGTAACTTATTTCCATTTTCTTGTCGCCAATTTCATTTCATTGTTGCTTATTTGCCCTTCCTAGTCGCTTGTTGACGCTTCTTGTCTCTAATTAGTGAGACCGTGTTAATCTATTTATATTTTCGTGGGAGTTGATTTGAACAAAATCGTGTTTTGGGGCTATTTTAACGACCCCTAAGATGAAATTGAACAATTAGGTTAGTAAATTCAGTGTCAATGTAATCAAAACGGGAACATTGTGCTTCTTTAACAGTGAATAACCATAGGTTTCTTTACTATAACGTGCGTAATAATTTAAAACAATTTTATGAATGAACCATAGTTTTATGAATGAAAAAGAGAAAATTTACTACATGCAAATAAAAACACGAAACAATCAAAATAAAATCGTATAAGGAATAATTCATTGAAATAATCAATATTAACTCAACAACAAAAATGATTTAAAATTTATATGAAACATAATGAGAACGAAATATCAGGGGTAAAAAACGCACTTTTTCCATGCGGACTTTCAAAATAATTAGAGAAAACAAATGGCAACTTAAATGTTAAAATGCATCTTCATGAAAATATTTTGTAACTTCACAAAACAACGGTTGTTTGTCTATGTTTGTCTTTATGTATGTAAGAAGAAGACAAGTAGGATTTTGTCAGAATATTTAATGAAAAATCTGTTTAAAATTTGGCTTGATCTTGATCTTGATAGGCTTGATTATACGGGATTATACTATGTAATGTAGGTCAAAATGGCTATGTCCCATAAGAATAAAGCAACTTGCCTGGCAATTGCTTTAAAAAAACAAAGTCTGTCTTTACATGGTTTATTATATCACTGGTCCCTAATTTTTTTAAAGATAAAAACAATGACAAGAATGTGTCCTAAGTACAGGGATGCCCTACTCGCATTATCATTTTCCATGTTCAATGGACTGTGAAATTGGTGAAGTTTCAAAGTTGAAGGCACATAATTTCAGTCAAATCAGCAGAGCAGAAAGAATGGTATACTTTTATCTGCAAATTTTTGAAAAAAAGTTGGGATTGACTGTGGACAAGTCAAAAACATCATTTCCTTCGCAACTTGGTTGCCTTCGGTATATTAACATGCATTGTGAGATAGAGGCTGAATTTGGATTTTAATTAAATATTTGACACATAATAGTTTTCTGTCACAGAATAAATGTAGTCAAAGAACTTAAAATTGGTTAAATGATTTGAATTTATTTTCAATTGAAGATTTCATGCTGTTGCGCAATACAATTTGCTGTTGCGCAATACACTGCTGTTGTGCAATACCTGTGTTTAGACTATAGACAAAAAAAAAGCAAAATAAATTGTGAGAAATCCTAAAATTAAAAAAAAAAAATTGCCCACCCCCCCCCCCCAAATTTTTTTTCCAAAAAAAGGGTAATTTCGTTAATCTTGAAGAAAAAAAAATCCCCCCCCCCCCAAATATTTTTTTTTTACCCCCCCCCCCCCCCCCCCCCCCCACAAAAAAAAAATGTTAAGAAATTTTATTTTTGTAAAATGTGGTACAATTTCAGAGATATCCATAAACTTTAACACAAGTTAGTCTGAAAACTAGAAAAATACTTGATTTGGGCCCCTTTTTGGCCCTTCATTCCTAAACGGTTTTGGCAAATACCCCCAAAATCAATCCCAACCTTCTACTTGTGGTATTGAACCTTGTGGTACAATTTCAGAGCAATCAAAAATTTATTCACAAGTTATTGTCCGGAAACTAGAAAAATGCTTGTTTTTGGCCCATAATTCCTGAACGGTTGGGATCATTACCCCCAAAAACAATCCCAACCTTCCTTTTGTGGTATTGAACCTTTTGGTTAAGTTTCACAGAGATCCATTCACTTAAACTGAAGTTATTGTCCGGAAACCAATCTGTCTACGGACGACGACAACGACGACGAAGACGTGATAGCAATATACGAACGCAAATTTTTTGCAGTCGTATAAAAATCAAAAGGGAGCACATGTGAATAGAATTAAACAGTTTCTAGTAAGTTGGTGATTTTTTTTTTCAAGTTCTTGTCCAAAAACTGGAAAATCACCCCTTTAGTAAAACTCCCAATACTTGGAAAACGTAAATTTGAAATTTGTAAAAAAACAAAAGGGAGCTCAAATCAAAAGATATAACAATTCAATACAGTTTTATGCATAGTGGTTAAAGCGTATTTGAGATAATGTCGGAAATGTTGAAGACGGACGGTAAACGTTATACCATAAGTCTTGTAAAAGGGCATACATGTATAGAAAATATAAGAATGCTATTCAGTCCTTTTGGGTAGTTTTACCCTATATATCCAAACAAACAATATTTACTTTCTTCTGTTTCTGATAATGCTTGGTTTCATAAGTTTCTTTCTAATGACTGTCCCTTACAATATTGCAATGCAGGAAACTCTAATTTTGGTTAAGAATTAAAATATACATGTATTAAAGATCAAGAGCATTCTTATGTTTTAAATTAAGCCTTCATATAGAAAAATTAAAATTCCAGATCAGAATATGTGCTTCCAGAAGTGGTGGTGTTGAATCAAATTTTATGTTTATATAATAAAAAGAAGATGTGAGGCATATATTTTACAAGTACCTTGCAAGTCAATTAAAAAATCTCTCCAATATCCAACAATGTTCTCCTCGTCCCGTCTTCTGTTGCTGCCTGGAACTGACATTTTGATATCCATAAACACCACCTCCATCATTTCAGCGGTCAATTTTTCATTTCCTTGACAGACAAACAAATCCTTAAATGCTTTATAATGCTCTTGAATGTACGTTAATACATCAAGTGTCTGTAACCCATCACGCAACCTGTAATTGTATACCAGTTTATTAAACACCAACATATCAACCATGTAAACATATTTAAGATATGCATTGTATTCAGCTGAATTAAACAAAAATAGAACCTATTAGAAGAATAATATTTGTGATAATCTTTAAATGGCAATCTTGAGAATGATAAGTGAAAGACACGACAGACAATTCACCTCATCTCACTATTTGTTTGGTGGAAGAAAATGCATATATCCCTTTTGTGTTGCACTTGAAGATGTTGGGGACATAAATAGACTTCATTTAATTATTTGACCTTAAAGTCAAAGGTCAAGGTCACTAATTTTTTTAAATTAGGTGATATATACTCACATACAAAATACCAAAAGCCTATAGCCTAGACAAATTTTTGAATGTATTTGACTTCGAGGTCAAAGGTTACTGTGATTCGTTACTGACTCTAGTTAGCAACACATGTCCTCGACATGATGCACCCATGTACCAAATTATAGATATCTACTTCAAAAGAGAAACAAGAATGTGTCCCCAGTACACGGATGCCCCATCCGCACTATCATTTTCTATGTTCAGTGTACCGTTAAAATGGGGGATAATTGCTAATTTTGCATTAAAATTAGAAAGATCATATCATAAGGACTTCAACTTCATCAAAAACTACCTCGACCAAAAACTTTAACCAAAACTTTAACCTGAAGTGGGACAAACGGACGGATGCACAAACGAACGAATGAACAAATGCACAGACCAGAAAACATGGGGCATAAAAAGTCATGACATGGATAAAATTTTGTATGAGGAATTCACACTTAAATAATATGTCTTCATTCTTTGAAAGAGAGACATCTATATTAACTGTTCACAAAAGAATTACACATTATATCCTGCAACAAGACTTTAATGTTGTTGAAAAAACCTAAGTTAAAAGTTTCATAATAGCTATATAGTTTACAAACATCTTCAGGTCACCATTTCCATTTTCAGCAGGGTCTTTTAGATGAAACAGGTTATCAGGTTAAGGATGCTTTGTAATACATTCAAGTTCAACAGAAATGATTGCATGTGAAAAACTTCTCATTGATGACTTTTAAAAAGAGTTTATACTTAATACCCTCCACTTTTCATGTCATTGCATGTATTGATGACATTTTCCTTTAAGGAGATATTAATCTATAATTTACCCACTCAGTCCAGAGTATTTCATTTTCTGTTGAATGGAAGTGTCAGTCCTGTCTCTCTAATACCATACAATACTTAGGAAGATGATGTATGAGTGCCAATGACATAACCAACTGATAACTCTTCATCCAAATAACAATTTAAAAAAGTAAACCGTTAGAGGTCAATGTACACCCTTCAACACGGAACAATAACCTATAAAGGGCCCCAGTTTTCCAATCAAAAATAAAATATTACTCACTGGTGAAGAGGAGTACTGGTTCTTTCCAGGACCAAAAATCTGACAATATCCATGATTAATTTATCTTTTTGTTGCATGTTCAATATAGGCCTGAAACATCCCGCTGTTATCAACAGGGTTGACATTGCATTCATTTGTTTGTTCAAGTCTTGCAAACTTGATGCATCTTTTAACTAAAAAAGAAAAACAGGTTATTAAAACTCTATCAACAATCTAAGTGTCAGGTGACATTTAGCACATAGGTATATAGCCAGCAAGAACTACATATATATATATTTAGAAAATAGAATTATCTGCTAATTTGTTTAAATTGGGTTAAAACAGGCATTCTGTGAGTATTGCATGACATTATACAGTCAGTTAAAAATTCATTTTATTGGAACAATATGCGATCATGATCTATAACTTGTAACAGTGTAAAGTATATAACAAGCATCAAGTCAAATTCTTTAAGCTTGAAGAATAAAAAAGTTTAAACTATCCAACGACCATAACTGTGCTCAACATCTCATCAAACCAGAACAACATTTGATCTTGATCTGTAACCAATAATCAAATCAATATCTTCAAGCTAATTAACAAAACTAGAGGCTCTAATGAGCCTGTGTCGCTCACCTTGGTCTATGTGAATATTAAACAAAGGAAGCAGATGAATTCATGGCAAAATTGCATTTTGGTGATGGTGATGTGTTTGTACATCTTACTTTACTGAACATTCTTGCTGCTTACAATTATCTCTATCTATAATGAACTTGGCCCAAGTAGTTTCAGTGGAAAATGTTATTAAAAATTTACAAATTTTATGAAAATTGTTAAAAATTGACTATAAAGGACAGTAAGTCCTTATGGGGTCAATTGACCATGTTGGTCAAATGTTGCCTTATTTCTAGCCTTCGAGGTCTTACTTAGCTGTACATTATTGCTGTTTACAGTTTATCTCTATCTATAATAATATTCAAGATTATAACAAAAAACGGCAAAATTTCCTTAAATGACCAATTCAGGGGCAGCAACCCAACAACCCGTTGTCCGATCCATCTGAAAATTTCAGGGAGATAGATCTTAACCTAATTAACAATTTAATCTCGTCAGATTTGCTCTAAATGCTTTGGTTTTTGAGTTATAAGCCAAAAACTGCATTCTACCCCTATTTTCTATAACAATTCTTATTATCAATCCAATACTTTCTAAATACTACCTTTTGAACTTCTCCTCTCAAGTCACCATCTGCTATATCTTCAATATTCCTTTCTCCAGCTTGTCCTACCAACGCATTGTACATAACTGGAGAAAGGAATTTTGGTGATGGTCCTCCGTGTACAATGGATAGGGAAAAGAATAATCCAACATCTCTGTACAGATTGTCTTCTAGGGCTACAATAAAACAAAACTAAATATTTTGCTAAAATGTGATAAAAGATTTAAGATATATTAAATTTAACATTTAGAGGCCTTAATAGACATGATAGATGTCAAAGAATAAATTTTACTATTCATAACTATATATTATCAATCCCTGATTCAGTGATATAATATATATCATGTTTGTTTTGTGTTTCACAGACCTTCCAGAAATCAGAACCAAAATGAGGGAAACAAGAATGTGTCCCTAATACATGGATGCACCATCTGCATTATAATTTTCTGTCTAGTGGACCGTGAAAATGGGGTAAAAACTCTTATTTGGCATTAACATTTGAAAGATAATATCATAAGGTACAAGTATACTAAGTTTCCTCAACTTCATCAAAAACTAACTCAACCAAAAACTTTAACCTGAAGCCGGACAGACAGACGGAAGAACAAATGAACGAACAGACCAGAAAACATAATGCCCATAAATGAGGCATAAAAATGGTCCTTCCCTTTAAAACCGTAACAAGTGTCTAGATCCCCAAAGTGTCCCCTATTGTAAATGGTGTGAGGGTTATTGTGAGAGATGGGTCAAGATCCCTAATGCACCAGCTCTAGATGAGGAACCCCAAGTAATGTGTACAAGAAATCTCTGTGTATTGATATTGGACATGTTTCTATTTTTTACAAATGATTGAGCTTAACCATTTGTGGTGATAAGGAAAGTAGAGGGACATAGAATAAATGTGTAAAAACTATGGAGCTATTAAAAGTTCAAAGAACTTATTGTGTTAAAACAGGGATTTTTGACCACAAGGAGCCGCATCACAAAAGAATACTCTGGGTTTGCTAATTTACAGAAAAAGTAATCTCACTTCGTACCCTGAAAATTTAACCACAAATAAGAAATTCTCAGCTTCAAAACGAGCCATCATATATATCCAAGTTAACGATATGGACTGAGCAACAGAAGAAAACGTTACCATTACGGCCTATGGAGAAACAATTGCAAACCTTCACCCAGATGACTGATAATTAAACATGACAAAATACCTCTCCATCCCTATAAAGTGGGAGACATAAAAATGTAACTGTATAGAGAATACATGAAATTCCTTTTTTAATCTTTCACCAAGATGAGACAATATAAATTCACCTGATGTACTATAGGCCAAAATTCTTCTGTTTTCAGGACCTTCAAAAATGTGCAGGTATTGGATCTTTTTCATCAGCATTCTCAAGAACTCTCTTTTTGGTCCACCTTCATCTACGGCACCTTCTGCGATTCCTACATCGTCCGTAAACTTCACACTTATCTTGCTTTTAGCACAGAAGGATTTCCTTTTGATGGCTCTCCGAGCACCATCTAAAACAAGGTTTCTGTTGATATTGAATTTCGTTATCTTCTCCAGGTCAACCTGTGACTGTAACTTTATTAATAACTCTGGCAAACTGATATCACTAAAATGAACAAAAAAGTATCACCAATGAAAGGGATAACCAGATGCTCCGCAGGGCGCAGCTTTATACGACTGCACAGTTCGAACCCTGAACATTGGGGCAAGTATGGACACAACATTCAAGCTTGATACAGCTCTGAATTTGGATTCTGATTAAATAGTTGACACAACAGAGGTTTCTGACACATAATGAATGTGGTCTAAGAACTTAAACTTAAAAACTTTAAATTGGACATTACCTATTATGGTCCAATATCCAAAATCAAAATACATGGTTAGATTCAGCATATCAAAGGACCCCAAGAATTCAATTTTTCACGAAATCAAATAAAGTTCAATTTTGGACCCTTTAGACCTCAATGTGGACCAGTTTGATAACCGGGCCCAAACATCAAAAATCTAAATACATGGTTAGATTAAGCATATATCAAAGAACCCCATATATACAGTTTTTGTTGAAATCAAACAAAGATTAATTTTGGACCCCAATTTGGACCAACTTGAAAATTTGGCCTAAAATCAAAAATTTAATACATGTTTAGGTTCAGCATATCAAAGAACCCCAGGGATTCAATTTTTGTTGATATCAAACAAAGTTAAATTTTGGACCACAATTTGAACCAACTTGAAAACTGGGCCCATAATAGAAAATCTAAGTACATTTTTAGATTCAGCATATATCAAATAACCCCAAGGATTCATTTTTTGTTAAAATCAAACTTAGTTTAATTTTGGACCCGTTGGACCTTAATGTAGACCAATTTGAAAACAGGACCAAAAATTAAGAATCTACATACACAGTTAGATTAGGCATATCAAAGAACACCAATTATTTAATTTTTGATGAAATCAAACAAAGTTTAATTTTGGACCCTTTGGGCCCTTTATTCCTAAACTGTTGGGACCAAAACTCCCAAAGTCAATCCCAACCTTCCTTTTGTGGTCATAAACCTTGTGTTTAAATTTCATAGATTTCTATTTACTTATACTAAAGTTATTGTGCGAAAACCAAGATAAATGCTTATTTGGGCCCCTTTTTGGCCCCTAATTCCTAAACTGTTGGGACCAAAACTCCCAAACTCATCCCAACCTTTCTTTTGTGGTCATAAACCTTGTATCAAAATTTCATAGATTTCTATTTACTTAAACTTAAATTATAGTGCGAAAATAAAAAAATATGCTTATTTGGGCCCTTTTTAGCCCCCAATTCCTAAACTGTTGGGACCAAAACTCCCAAAATCAATCCCAATTTTAGTGCAATTTAAGTATACATAAATAAACATGAAATCTTCAAATACGTACCCATCCATTGGTATGGTTTTGTCACCTTCATCATCGGAGTCATCAACTGTTACTATTTCAGTTTCAAACAGCTGGACATATGACCTAAGTAATAAATAAATCTTGGTTTGATTAACCTATTATTCATTCTGTTTTCCTTTTTACTCAATGCTATTTTTTATGTCTGTAATGTTTATATGAAGTTAGACATTTATGACACAACTTACGTTGAAACCTCCAGGTTAGGTACTTGTCACCAATACGGATATTCAATTGAAAAAATACATATAAAGTATGCTGGATTTTTGTATCAAATCTTTGACAAAAATATAAATAATCAACTATCACTTAGTTTGTCTTGTTCTTAATATTGTCTGAGTGTTCAACTGCGAAACACATGACTTTGCCTAGATGATAATCTACTATCTAGGATGCATGCAAATACAAGGTTAGATGAATCTACCATGTATAGTTATAACACTTCACATCAGGGCTTCCAAAACGGTCATATATTCCGGTCATTTGTATAATGTCCGGTAAAAGACCGGCTGGGCAAAGCATGAAACGGTCATATACTTTTTAGTTTTCAAGGCTTTTTCGGTCATTTTTACATAATTCACGATCTTTTTGACCCAACCTTTTGCCTTTAACATCAACACATTTCCGGTCATAAATGTGACATGATGATTAATTACTATCAAAACAACACCTACTTCAATACTTTCTAATTTTAATCAAGGCTAATTAGTAGTTGGACAGCTGAAATCTACCTGTTCAGGTGACAGGTGAACTATGTTCAGTACCGGACATCGTATAAATTGATTGGTTTATTCACAATTATTTTTTTTACATTTCAGAGGTTTTTATCTAATTGATTTAGACCAAAAGATTAAAATTATTAAAAATTAGTTTATTAATATGATTTGATGAAAAATTTAAAAAGGTTTTAAATAAAAAAATTCGTCAGAACTACGTCGTATGAACTAGAACAGGTGTGCGCATGTGCACAGGTGGGAAATTTAATAATGCATCCTACATTTCTTTAAAAATGCTAAAATTATCAATGAGACCTGTATCTAACGTTCAATTCAAGTATTTTGTTGAAGAAATAACGTGGAAAGAGCTTCTTCTCTCAGTCGTGCTTTGTAAACGTACACGGATTTTACGTATCCATTTATGGTCCATGTTTTACCATTGTCAAGTCAACTTCCGGTTGAAAACGAAAGTAAAGTTTTTGACAGGCCTTTTTGACAATGTCATTTTGCACAAATAAAAAGTCTACGGCAGATATGAGCACGCTGATGTGCACACTTTGAATGCTGCACTGCCAATTTAACAGTAACATCCTAACATCAAATTCATATCAATGAATTTAATGTAATGTCAATCATTGGAATGGCCATCTGATTACCATAATTGCCTTCTGTGACTAAGTCTTAAGGGATTAAAATCGAGATCAGATATGAAATGTCCGGCTGGCTCAAATATTTTTTGGAAGCCCTGCTTCACATACACAAATTTTTCTTACGATTGCTTACGAATCTCAAAACTTTACCAGATTCATAAAACTTTCACAAGCTGCTGATAGGGCATTAAACCTTAACCAATCAATCAAACCTAAATCTTAAATCAATATCAAATACATTTGCAAAGTACTCGAATATATCCCAAAACAATCGGAAATGTATATTCATATACATCAAGAAAGTATTTAAATTTATTCCTAAACTTGTGGCCAACCAATTATAAACTATACTCAATCATTTGTAATTGATTCATAAAGCAATCGTATTCAATTACACACAAAAGACTTTTCACCATTCTTTAAGAATAGTGTTTGTGTTGTTACATTAAGTTAACAATGCTTTACAAATGACTAAGACTGGATGGCGAGCTATTTACGAATGAAGTTATCTAAAAACAATCAGCCATTTGTTGAAAATTATTTGACATGTCAAATCAGGGATCAGCAGAATGTATAAGAGTTGTTTTAAGAGTTAAATTCCAATGCTTGCTGTGAATGACAAAAAATTTGTAGATTTGTGAGCATTTATAAGAAAAAAATTCTGTATGTGAATTGGTATTACTAAGAAAGATGTGAACTTTGAAGTAAACTTAAATGTAAGTCAGTCAACAGTCAGGGGTATGACTCAAACAAGTGATTTCATTATCGCTTATTTCAGTGATTTTCAAATTTCAGTAATCACTTATTTAAGTGATTTTGGTGTTTTCTTTGATCTTCAAATGCTGATTTCACTAATTTTCCATAAAATGGCAATTTTTTC
Organism: Mytilus edulis; assembly: GCA_019925275.1. NCBI lineage: Eukaryota > Metazoa > Mollusca > Bivalvia > Mytilida > Mytilidae > Mytilus > Mytilus edulis. The sequence goes on from CM034360.1 coordinate 114,001,667, forward strand.
TGTAATTTGTCTACATAGATCAAATATCTTAATCTTGATATATCAATTTCATCAGTGCGCTGGGGCAGTAAGTTAGTGTGCTGAAGCTTTTAAAAGAACCCTTGGGAATTTTTCTGTAATCAAATTTTCATTAACTACTCTATCAATAACATAAAAGTCAACACATTTATGTAACCTGATTTGTTTTCTTTATAATTAGAATGATTTACTTCAAGGTTTTGACCTTATCTACAGATTATTCCAGTTTAAGCATAATCCAAATAAATTGTTAAAACTGACATACTAATTTAGCAAAAGAGCATTTTTGTATGTATTCAGTTGTTTTTTCAATAGAATAGTTGTTTTTTAAACCCAATGTAGATCTAGCTTGTGGATAAATTATCAAGAAAATGTTATAATCACTTTCATAAGTGATTTAATGTTTACATCTCAAATCACTTATTTCAGTGATTTTAAAAAGTCTGTTTCTAATTTTGTAAACATTTTTCATTTTTCAATAGCGAAATCACTTTTAAAGGTGATCCTGAAATCACTTGTTTAAGAAGTAGCCCTGACTGGTCAAGTAAAAAATATAGGTAACAGTGATTCATTATATCAAGAAATTGTGTCCAGATTATCTACAAATAAAATACCTGTAAGTTGAAGGACATGCCAGAGCATCATTACCAGTAGATGACCGCAAGCTTAATCGAGATCTACGCTCTCTACGTTCTAAGCACGATGGATGAAATGTTATCTATAAAACAGGGTAATCCGTCTTAAAATTAACCAATTTCAAATTGTAAAACAATTGCAGAGTATTCTTGGTCAGCACATATAGCATTTCAACGTATCATACATGCATGTTATTTTAATTCATTTTGATTTTTTAACAAATGTATACTGCTTGTCATCTAAATCAGGTTTCACTTTCTAAGACCTACTGCTCACTATTTACAGATTCAGTTAATACTGCCATTTTTCTGAAATGAAATCTCCCTAGCCACTTTTGTTTTCTTTTTGACATTTCTTTAATAATAGTTTCGGCAGGCATTGAAATATCTGAATTGTCCATTACTAAAGATTACAGAAACTCAGTTCAGAACTGATACTGGTAGATTTAAATCAAAATTGATCACCTGTGGCGTAAAGAGCTATTTAGAACAAGAGATTGAAATAAATTTGGGGCCTTTCTTTTAATGCAATAACAAATTTTCAGTACTTGTTGTATGTAAAATGCAAATTTTGTAATAGTGCCTCCTAGAACATGTAGAATACTCTGTAACTAGTTTAATCAAAGTCCATTGAAATATATTAAATCCACAGTGCTCACAAGGATGAAACAAACTGAAAATTTTGAAGTTCTGTTTGCATATGACAATCAATCTAGGATCTTAAAAAAGCAATAACATTTGAGGTCATGATAAAGACTTATAATGTAATGAGTTTGTTAAAAAGATGCATGACACACATTTCATAATAAAACCTTTTCACATCCATTCTAATGGAATAGCTAAGTTACATGTAAATACTAACTGTCGGTGTGCCTGTATCTTCCGGATCACCTTCCACTATATCTTGACTTTGCACAGTTTTGGTGATGTCTGTTTGTGGTTTCTACAATATTCATAAAACTATATTATCCTAGTTCAATAAATTCCTTCAGGATTATTATCCTACAGGAGTGTGTCAAAAATACACACCAGAAACATACACTTCAAAATATTGAAGTAATATTTAGCACTAAATTCATAGAATACTGCATATAATAATTTATTAGTTTAAACATATTTAATTATACTGGATTGGGAAACAATTTTTTCATCTTATATTAATCCCTTTCCACTTGCAGGTGCTAGTGCTGCTTGTAGCGGCATTACCCTGCTCTTTTTTTCGAAATCTACAAGGGTGTCTTTTACGTGCAAGAGATATGACTCTCTCTGAACACTAATTCAATTTATTGCATACAACTGGTACAAAGAGCTGTTCGGGAAGTAGTTTCATACTGTACACTTAAAACTTATAGCACATCATGGAATGCTGTTTGCAATTGGATTTACATTAAACATAAACACTGTCATTGAAGCAAATGCCATTTTTTTTTAAAATAAAGCATATGTTGTGGAGCCCAACAATAACCATATTGTATATTTCCATGAGTGTTTATTCATTTCATCACAAAAAAACAACAACAAAAAGTCTAAAACTTAAATCATAAATACTAACTGCGGATGAGCCTGTATTTTCCTGGTCACTGTTCATACTTGCATTTGTGTCTGCTTGGGGTATCTGCATATTAACACATGAAAAAAGAAGTGTACATTTAATTGCAATTCAACTCGGAATATCATGTTTACCATTAAAATAGCTTTCATATGCTTTTGACTTTGATACAATAGTTTACATGCAAAAATAAGCAAATAAATGCATATTGACCCCTTTATTTTGTTCTGTACCCCACTGCTAAGACCTATTGTTTGTTATTTTTTCATTTTTTGTTGTGAGGACTTTTTAAAGCTCTAGTAGATGAGCTCAACATTAATTTAGTGCTTATAAAACTGTGTAATGGTTTTCAAGATACAAGCAAAAACATGTGAAATTCTGACAGTTTTGCCCCTGATGATTTCATTGTAGCCCTAAATCAACTGAACAATTTGCAATTTTTTGGATCTAGCTAATGTACCGTTTTCCAGAGTCATAAGCAAAAATATGCGAAGAATACAAAACTTGAAGTATTTAAAGTGAGATACATCATGTACATCATGTACATGTACAATAAAACTGACAATTTTGCCCCTGCTAACTTTTTTGTAGATCTTAATGAGCTGAACAATTTGCAATTTTCATTTTGCAGTTTTCAAGTGCACAAAAGAGAAAAATTAAATAAAAGGCCATACCACCTGGACTGGTTAATATCAGATTGACTTTAAAATGTCTGTATGGGTAGATCTTATTATGTACTTATCAATTTAATCTTATACTAGAATTTTGATATCTGTAACAGTTTTTAAGTAAATACATGCAAAACCCAGGTGTTGGATGCCATGGTCTATTTTTAGCCATGGCAGTCATGTTTTTGACGAATCAAAATTTTCCTTACAATTTTAAATAGAAACCCTGATAATGTTTTTGCCAAGTTTGGTCCCAATCTGTTCAGTTATTATCAGAGTGGGAGAAGATTTTTATTTAAATTTATGACAAGGACGGACGCTCAGTGACAACAATAGCTCACATGGCCCTATGTTGTTTGCTCATTTTCAGACAATTTGGATACTCAATATTTTTTCTTTCCCTTTCCTAGACATCCCCCCTCATAATTTTAATGCAAAGGTGTCATTTTTCTTCTGAAAAGTGTTAATATGGTAAATGTCACAACCATAAACAAACTAAAAAATCATTTTTAAAAATGCATGAATTTAGCTAACAAAGTGTGGTCATGAAAATATGTTTTATAAAAGAATGAACGTCAGCGAGTCAATCGATCTATATAAAAAAAAATTGTTGTAGGGGCAAAAGATATAAAATTTATTTCATGAAAAGCTTAACGTTAACATCATCATGATGGTCCATTTATCTGAATGTGTCACAAGATTGCTATTTAGTGTTACATGCACAATTGTTAATTACAAACTAGACTGTACTGTCTTCAAGGGAACCTGTATGTCGCCTGCATTTTATTGATAGCATTGCACACATTATTTATGTCCGCAGTCCACCATGTGTAATTTCAAAGTTTTTGATAAACAGGATGTAGTTGAGTGACAGTGCAATGAAAAACAATTCTAAAGGATAAAGCATAGAGATGCAAAATATCAAATGTCTGTACTGCATGTAGTTGTAAAGAAAACTGCAATGAAATTTTGCATACATATTTGACCAGCATGCCTTAAATATCAAAGTTTTTGGTATTAAATAGGAATTAAGCAAAGCCATGAAAATGCTTTACGCGTCATAGTACTTCCAGATAAAGCATTCTCCAAAATATTAAAAGTCTGCTGCATGTAGTTAAGAAAACTGCAATGAAAATGTGTGACAACATTGCGGTGCATGCGGCAAAGGTTTTGGAAAGATGGATTTTGTCAAAGTGACCCCTATATAAAAAACAGGCGACATAAAAATATATTATATGTATCAGTATATACATGAAGTGCACTTGGATAAGAATATTAATCTATAGGTACATAGAGTGAGTATGATAGGATTACCAAGCATTTCATACCTGTTGTGTGTCGAGTACGAATACAATTTTCTGCCACTGTACAAATATTGTTTTTATCCTGTATTTATAAAATGTACAAATTATTTTTTCATACAAAACAGAATTACAGAAAGACATTCTTAAAAAAAATGATTCCATATGAACAGTGAACACATCATATAGGAAAGCATGAATCATGTAAAATTGAAATGGGTCAAAGACAGAAAGGGCCAGTTTTTGTTAAAACAAGAAGAAGAGCTACAAACCTCACTCTGAAATCACATCTCATTGATGTGAGAGCCCATACAGAAGCTGCATACCAAATATGAAGAGCCTGCGATTTTTAGTTCCTGAGATAAATATTAAAAATACAGTATTTCCCTGCGACCAACATTCACATATTATAATTCAGCTGATTTTTCAACTCGCAAAATCCAGCCAAAAATCATTAATCTAACTTGAAGGTAAAAGACCATCATCCTACATGTAGCAAGAGCAGATTTTATCACCTTCATGTGATCTATCCACATGCAAAATAATAAAAGCCTAAATCACAAATTTTAGGTACATGCTAGACATGATTTTGTTTTGAGTGGCAGCTGTAGACTGATTACTATAGTGCGACCACCACTAAGAAACGTTTGATTTATTGTCGATTAAAACTACATGTGTTATATCCTGTGTTCTATGGTTTTGAGCTCTAAAATGTTATGATGCTGCATAATTACCTGTAAAGAGTGTGTCTTGCCGAATACTGGAAGTTCCTCGTCTGTCATGTCTGTGTCATCTAATTTGTTTTGATCCATCATGTCCTTATCATTTTCAAACTAAAAATGAATTCATACTTGTAAAACAACTAGCTATCAATATTTTTGCAGTAATATACTATGTCACTAATTAGAAAACTTTTTATGTGTGTTAACGAACATTGTAAAAATCTGCACCTAAAATAAGAACATTACATTAAATTATATTTCTTTCCTTTAAATGGATATTGCAACTCCCTCAAGACTCATAATACATTTTGATGAGGGGGGGCAAGGGGTATAACTGTTATGCTGTTATGGGCCAATTTGAATCTTTGTTATCTGTTATTCTGAAGAAAAAAAATGCTGTTATCTGTTATTGACTATTTCTGTTGCTGTTATAGGACTTTTACTTTTTTTGTTATCTGTTATTGTGAGAATGTATTTTTTGTTAACTTTTATTGGACCCCCTCTTGCCCCCCCCCCTCTTTGATGTTATTAATTCTTTAATAAATATTTTGCGGCCCATATTTTGTCATACAACTATAAGTAGGTGTTTTACTGTTTACTTTCTCAGGTAACAGTTAACTTTGTGATCAATGCTTATGTGTAGTTGTCCTTCATGTATAGTTATACAATATTAAACTGTATTTGTCATATAAGTAACATTATACTTTTAACATAAACAAAAATAACAACAACAATAAAATAACTGAGTGGAACACACACATATCTAAATATACACAAGTAAAACTAACTAAGAGTTCCCTGTCCTCAGTTCTTAAAAGACTGTTGTTAAAAACATAATAAAGGAACCTGTTTTTTCTGACACTTGGTTTATATTTGACGGATTTAGTAGGACTACTAGTTTTTCAGTATCAGATAGATTTGGAAACATAGCATTATCTATTGCCATGGCATTAAAAGGTTTTATATGTAAAGCATTATTGATTTGACAGTGGAGGAGAAAGTGATTTTCATCTAAGGTTTTACAAGTTGGACACGACGTAACGTTCTATTGTTTTGAGGTATGTTTAGATTATCTGCCCTTCAATGATCAAATTATGGTAACTAATTCTAACTTTTTGTAAATAAATGTCTAGTTTGTTTCAAAAATTTGGATGAAGATAAAATTTTTGGTCTTGTTTGACTTTAATATTTTTGTATAAAAGAAAGAGTTTGTTATTTTCCTTTAAACTGTTCATGTTATTTTCCAGTAATTCTGAATTAAAGTTGCATGTAATATTCTTAATCAAAGTCTGTAGTTTTTCACTTGTTCCATATTTTCACAGGACACTATTTTTTGTATATCAATATTCATTTCTTGTGTTGAATCTACCAGAATTTTTCTAATTCCATTTTTTTGGAAATATTGTACAATGAATGATAAAATACAATGTACAAACCTCAGGGCCCTCGACGAGAACATAAAGCTTCCCTTGACCAATCAGAGCCTTCAGCCCTATTCCATCAAATTTGAATGTTGATGGTACATTTGGTTTGGATAATTTTTTGTGTGAGCACGATAAAAAAATGATCTTGGTGGGATCTTTGTCAGTGCTGTCAAATATGTCAAGTAGTTTGTTTTTAATAGTGTCCTCTGTATCCTCCGAACTTATGTTAATTAATCCTTCTTCTAGGATAATATCTGCACATAGAATGCCTGGCAATTTTATATTTCCAATAAAAACAACTTTATATGACTTTTCAAATAACTTCTTCTTCTTTTTCATTTGTTGTCTAATGTCTTTTCTGGAGGCAGCTCCCTGTATTGGTGAGAAATGTGTCCTTGGGTGTGAAGTGGCTTTTGACGACTTAAACACAGAAGTAATCTGCTGAGCCAATCCACTTGTACTTGGCCTGTTGCCAATGATATCTCTTGCTTGTCCTATATTAAGTAAATATTATCATAGTAAAATTAAAAAGATAAAATTAAAGCAGTTGGCGATTATCATGACAAAATTTTAAACTAAACAATTATTTGGAAAGATATTACTTCAGGTACATGTATCCCAACTTAAAGACACAGATGAAGACGGTATCATACCATAATTTTTCAACACATTTTTTGGCCGTCATGTACTCAACTAAAAGTACTGAAGTTTAAATTAGGTATCAAAAATCCTTTCACCCTTTTTATCATCTGTTTCAACCCTTATTTTCCAAAACAGTAGAAAGCTCAAAATCACTCACAGTCGTCGTATAGTACTCAGATATCTTATTTTCAAAGTTCCTAAAGAACAATCAACTAATACTTTTAAATCCTTCGATAGTATTGCAAAAAAAATTCATGAGAATTTGCTCAAAATATATAGGTTTAAAAAGAGCCTGTTCGAGACATAATTCATTGAACTTTTTTTTCATCAATCTGCAACAAAAGTGGGCAACTGATCTTTGCCAAGCTATTAGGTTTTTTGTTGAGTTTCATCAATACAAAGAGCTCAGCACCTGTACATCCTGTAGTTCTGTTGTACAAAAAAATAATTGATTTTTCTACCAACCATGAATGTACATACCAGCACATTCTGCTGTTGTTACAACAATATATCTTCTTGTTCCCCAACCTCCATCTGGAGAAGAAAACCCTCTTGTATCAGCTGCAACAGCTTTCAACACCCCTCCTACATGGTACCTCAAACCCACTGCTGAAGGAAACTGTGATTTGAGTGTCTCCCTCTCCAAAACATCTTCTTTAAGTGGCAATAAGACCTCAGCATCATAACAAAGTTCACTATGTGAAACCTTTATATGACCTGACATCATATAAACCTAAAAACAGAAATATGGAAACCAATTATTGATCAGAGCCTGAATCGTTCACCTAAAATATCATGACAATTGCCACCAAATATTTGAAATTTGGGAACACAACTGGACTATTTTAACTCACTTGTGCATATAATACTGGTTTCCATTGGCATTGATTTTGAATATTTTTTCTAATACATGTATATCCCTATCCTCTCCTCTCTATTTATATTTCACAGGCACTTGGGTTCCCAGCCAGATATACAGGGAAGTAAGAATAGTCCATTTTTATAAAAATTAGCAACCACGGGCCTGTGTTACAATGTATCTGAGTGCCCAAGAAACCCATAATGGCATTTATAACAAGAAGTAATTGTAACAAGATGCTGTTACGAACTTACGAAGTCTCCCAAACAAAGCTCCCTTAATTTGCAATTCCTATGTTCACATATTCATTTGATTTGTTTTATTGTCCCATACAAGAACATATATATGGTCTAGGTACAAAGATCTTGATCGTTTACAATTTATCAAACATGAGGGGGCGGGGGTGACCCTCACAGACTTTACCTATATTTCATTTGAATTGCATTGTTATCCCATGCAAGAATATGGTTAAGGGGTGGGGATCTTGACCATTTACAATTTAACAAACATAAGGGGATGGGGGTGCTCCCCATAGACATCCCCTACATGTAATATTTCGTTTTATTTGTTTTATTGTCACATACATGTACAAGAATAAATGGTTTAGGGGTGGGGATCTCAACCATTTAAAATATGTTCAAACATGATGGGGTAGGGGTGACCCCGATGGCAATCTCCAATTTTTAATGTATTATCAATTGAATATTCAATTAATAAATTAAGATGAAAGTTGTAGTGCAAGATGACTGAATTCAGTCATGACTTTGGTATACAGATAACTGGGACAAATAGATTTTCATCAAAAATTAGTCACAATTTAACAGTTTGAATAAAACGTAAATTCTCATTTATTTTGTTTTTGAACATGCTAAATAAAATATTGTTGTACTGTTTTCTCTGGCTTCTTGCATATATGTTACTGCATGGTCCTATTTAAAAAAAAAATAGTATATGGACCATAATTTGGTATTCGGCCTTTGGTTTCTTTTTGTATCCTTTTTTATAAGTTCTAAAACTTTAACTTTTATTCTGTGGGTTGTGTTGGTGTTAGAATACTAGTATTAATGGAACAATTGAGTTTTTCAAGAAAAAAATAATACATTTTGATTCACCGTTTACATGACAGGAAACCAAACAGGAAACCAATCTTTATTTTCTTTATTTTGTACAATATATTTGAAAAGACATAAATGAACACCATTACTAGTGTCACTTGCTTCATGTTAATATTTAAAATTCATTTTCAATGTTTAATTAAAGTTTTTTTTAAACGCGACAGGAAACCATAAGAAACCGAAAGCATTTTTTTAGTTTTATTTTATTGCAAAATCTGCTTAAAATAGTCAGAACAGTATACTTTTTCTTAAAATCCATCTTAAATGTAACAGTATTATAAAACTCCTTAATATGTGCTTGTTTTGAAAACAATTAGTACAATTTGTTCAGAAATTTCCATATTTTCTTCATTGATACAGGATACCATAATCGTTGTATCTTGATGTTTTAGCCAAAAAAATGTATTTATATTTGGTTTTGAAATTCCAGTTATATACAATTTATTCCAAATCATTGGCAATATAAAATTCTTTAAATCCAGTAAAGAAAAAAACTTTTAACTTGGAATTAAAATCTTTAAAATAGGCACCATGTGATATTTGTGACCTGTACACCATCTACATGGTTTCCACATTTTAACCTACTTTAGTGGGCTAAAATCAATAAAGTACTTCCTTTCAAGTCATGCATGGTAAAAGTGTACTTCTCCTTTGACAAGTTTATTGCGTTTCTGAAAAGTGTTTGCAGAACATGAATAAAAAAAAATAATTAAAAATTGTGACAAAGATACCAACTTTGTACATTCCAAGTGTAACGGTATATTAACATGTATTTTTTATTAAGTTATCTTTATTCACCTCAAATATCCAGTAATATTTACTGCTGAAGCAAAATCAATCCAACGAGCATCGGCACAATGATAAGAGACGTAATGTCGATTGAATTTTCCAAGGACCCTTTACATCGTTATCAGGAAACAAAGTGTGTCATAACGTCTGTCAAATCTGAAATCGATTTTGTCAAGTCATTGGGCATTTATTTTCACACAAGATCGTATGTAACATTATGCACACAGGAAAAACAATAGACCCCCGGTGCAATCTCTTTGAAAATTGTATTTTCCTTTTTTAAACAAGACGAAACAAGTCTACAGATTATGTTTGCTAACATCCCGTTGGAAACAAAAACAATGTTTAGACCTAGTATTTCATACATCCGGCCGTAAGGGCGTGATCACATGTTAGTCACATGTTTCACGTATGACCGGAAATGATTAGAACTTAATGACAAAAACAATTTTAATAAAAAAAAAAAGGAAATAACTGGACTTCTGTTTCGTTTGAAATGTAACGCATAACGATAACGTCATTTTCTAACTTAATTATTACGAAGAACAAAACTAGAATGTAAATCATCTCTGATTTACCTGTTTGAACATCTCGCGAGAGTTCATATTTGCATATTGTTATAAAGAATTCTATTACAACAAAGCAGATTACATCATCTAGAATTTGCGTTACGAAATTGGAAACCAAAGTAACGCTAGTGTTCTTACACCTGCTACAGAAATACTTATAGTTCTCTGCATTTTCTTCTGACTATTCTTATTGGTCGATGTTCTTTATTATTTGAAAGCAAAAGTTACGAATTTGCCGGTGACGATTATCTATAAATCAGTCAGCGTTATGCACTTCGGAAGCGAAAAGTAACGCGAGAAACGACACAAAAATATTGTCGTATAATCTTTGAAATTTGTTAATTTCAATTTTTTTTCTAGGGAAGAGTAGCATACACTTGTATGTTGATAAAAATAAAGGCATCTTTAGATGTAGTTACAACTTTTCTTACAGTAATACACATTTTTATCACTTTTCTATATTTATAGGAAACGAGCCCAATAGCAAATTATGGTCCATATCCAGCTTCAGATTACACAAATGGAAGCAAGTACCCATTGTGCCTTATATATTAAAAAAGGGACTGAAATCCTCAGACTAAAAAAATAGTATATGTACATTTGCAATCGTGTACTTCTCACAAAATAGCTGAAAATACTTAAAGACAACGATTTGCATCAACAGGAGTCAAATTCTTCTAAGATATGGGGAGAAACCTCAGTTATCTAAATTTTAAGGAGGTGTTATTAAGCAGATTCTTGCATACTCTCCCTATTTGACAAAATCAGAATATTGACAAGTTGAAACAGAATGTGTTATAAACAATTCACCAATTGAAAGTTACAGACAATGGTATACAATAAAATGTCCAGTATTAGACAGGCGTTAAAAATGACACTTTTCTGTCAAACAAAGAGCCATAAATCCTGTTCTTGGGCTTATGCATTTTAAGCAAAAGTATCCATACCGAGGTGCCATAAAGAGAGAAAATCAATGGATGGAGAACAAAACACCAACAAGATGGTGACACATTCAACATACAATTTGGAATATTTACTTGTATATTAAAGGACTAATTCCCCCCTCCCCTTCCCCATTTTCCTAATGTAAATATAAATTTAATCCATTCAAAATATAAAACAAGTGAAACTACAAGCTACTGCTCACTGATGATACCCCCGCCGCAAGTGGATAATATTAATAGTGTAAAAATATGCAAGTGTTCGGTAAACAGGAAGTTGTTGAGTGATGAATCTGAAAACACATCACACAGTATAGCTGACTTATATAAACCCTGAAACCAAATTTCAGAAATCATTGTATTGTAGTTCCTGAAAAAATGTGATGAAAATTTTCAACTTGGCTATCAAAGACATGTGTAAAATCATACAAGTATTCGGTAAACAGGAAGTTGTTGAGTGATGAATCTGAAAACACATCAAACGGTATAGCTGTATTACATAAACCCTGAAACAGAATTTCAGAAATCATTGTATTGTAGTTCCTGAGTAAAAATGCAAAAATATTCATGGGACGGACTGATGGATGGACAGACAGAGTTAAAACAGTATACCCCCCCCCCCCTTTTTTAAAGCGGGGTATAATCCTAATCAGTGCTAACAAGTTGGAAACGACAAATTTTCAATCATATAAAGGGCAATTTCTCCTTGAAATAAAAGTGAATCTGGCTGAAATTCAAAATTGTCCTATGAGAGGCTATGAATAATATATAGCTCGTGTATAAATATGAACAAAATATGCTGACAAATAAAAGTTCTAGAGAGCTAACAATTCCTGAAGAAAAATATGTTTTGAAATATGCAAAGACATATAGTAATTATTAACCACAGTGGGGCGTTGAAAAAAAATCTACTTCGGGGATTCAGAGATGGGAACTAGAACACATTCCAATTTTTCCATAAACGGCCATTGTGGTGCATATTTCGGCACTTTTTTACATTGGTTATTAGATGTACCCCAACTGTTTCCAACAAGTGTTTCCATCTGATGAACCTGCTGTCAACTTCCAGTTCTGGTTTGCGGATTTTTTATAAACAAAGACAAAGCGAGCACTTTGTGGCAAATAAACCAAGATTTCTATAGAAAATCCACAAAATTTCAAACATAGATTACTCACTTGCTTTTCTAAAATGTGCTTGTGTTTATCAAGGATTTATATAGTAGGACTACTATATAAATCCTTGTGTTTATTAATTGTTTACAAAAAAATATAAGCAACCTATAAATTCCCAAACATCTGGTGCTGAGCCAGTCAAGTGCACCCTAAAAGGTGTACTTAATTTGAGCTCATTTTTTATTTGTTTTAACCATTATTATAACTACAGTAATAAACTTGTTTTGAGGAAATTTCGAGCAATACTCCGATATCTATCAGTTATTAAATTGCCTTATTTGAGGGAACAAGATTAAAAAGAAAAGGCTGTGGATCCATGTTCTAGTCTAAATAATTATGACGTCTGGCAAGGCTATTTTGGTCGCAGGAAGGCGTCCAAGAAAAAAAATCAAAATAGCCTTGCCAGACGTCATAATTATTTGGACTATGGATTTTCTATAAACTTTCCATATGTTTAGTATTGAATCAACACAAGGGTACATAATCCTAACAGTAACACTAACAGTATCAGCCTGCAATGCCGGACTCGCATGAACGCAAGATTTAGTTAGTGGGGCGACGCGTTTTTTTAATTCTTGGTCATGCATTCGTGTTGAGAAAGAAAGGGGGAATGCAAACAGTTATACAAAACATTACCTTCTCATATATAGATATCAACAGCTAATCAAACCACGGGAGTTCATAGAGAACGTGCCAACTTCAACATGTGAGTCAAGCAGGGGCTGCCCGACTATATCGACCAATCACAAACGTTGTTGCAAATTTGACCTTGTGACGTCAAACAATTTCCCATAATGCAATTATTGCATATAAATAAAAATTATTGCATATAAATAAAAAAACGACAATTATACCAATTGAATGAAAAATATTGCATTACAATGACAAGTTATACAAATTGAATAAAAAATATTGCATTTGAATGACAAATTATACCATTTGAATGAAAAATTATACCATTAAAATAAAAAATATTGCATATAAATGAAAAATTATACCATTTAAATGAAAAAATATACCATACAAATGAAAAATATTGCATATAAATGAAAAAATATTGCATATAAATGAAAAAATATTGCATATAAATGAAAAAATATACCAATTAAATGAAAAATATTGCATTTGAATGAAAAATATCAAATTTTTGCAACCAATACCATGCCATATTCGACAGCAATTTGACTGTCTGCAGTTGTTGCATCTTCTTTTTGTTCGTTATCATAACTGTTATCTTTCTTTTCATCGATATCATGTTTCAATTGAAAATTTGCCTTTCTTCCAGCAGAAGTGAGTTTTGGTCTAGTACTTTTTTTCTTTGGACTGTCAAACATAATGTCAAAACTAGTATTAACTTTCCTTTCCTTCAGTTTAACATCTTCAATATTTTCATTGCTCTTAATATTCGGTTCTGTGACGTTCTGCATCAGATTAAATGTTTTTCTTTTTTCCGAGAATAGTTTTGGTTTAGAAGTATGTTTCTTTGGTTTTTCAAACATAATGTCAAAACAAGTATTAATTTTCTTTTCCCTCAGTTTTACATCTTCTTTGTTTTCATTCCTCTTAATATTTTGGTCCAATACGTTAGGCATCAGATTGGCGGTTTTTCTGTTTTCGGAGGAGAGTTTAGGTTTAGACATTCTTTTCTTTGGTTTTTCAAAAAATATGTCAAAACAAGTATTAATTTTTTTCTCATAATCAACTTCATTTGTACCGTCTGTATCCTCATAACAGCTTCCGGTTTGGTCTGGTAGCAGAACTATCTTTTCCTTCTCGTCTTTTATCTTATCATTACCGATAACATCTACGGCGGCCTGGTCAACATTCTCAGTGTGGACTTGTTTCAGTTCTGATTTATTATCGCTAACATCTACAGCAGCCTGGTCAACATTCTCAGTGTGGACTTGTTTCAGTTCTGATTTAGCTTTTTCTTTTTCTTCTCTTATCAAACTATCCAAAATTCTCAAATTTGACTTAATTTTATTTTTATCGAAACCCACTAGACTAGCTTTGATATCTTCAATTATGTCAAAGGCAGTATTCATTTTCTTCTCATAACCGACTTCATCTGTACCGTGTATATCCTCATAACAACTTCCGGTTTGGTCTGGTTGAAGAACTGTCTTTTCCTCCTCGGCTCTTACTTTTTCATTAAGGGTACCATCTTTTGCCTCATCAGCATTCTCAGAGTTGACATGTTTCGGTGTTGATTTAGCTTTTTCTTTTTCTTCTTCTTCTCTAATAAAATTATCTATAATTCTTAAATTTGACTTCATTTTAGTTTCATCTATACCGATTAGACTAGCTTTGATTTCTTTATGATACAATTCGTTTTCCTCGTAGTCTTCTTCTTCTTCTTTTTCAATATCCCGTTTTTTGACAGCTTCGTACAAATCTTCTGGATTTCTAGTGTGCACATGAATATACTTTTCTAAGGAAACACATTCGTCTCCCATCCGCCATATAAAATTTGGGCGCATTTTTGTACCATCTCCTTCAAATACGGATTCCATGCTTAAAGATTTCTTGAGACCATGCTCTTTCGATGTTTCAGTTGGAGGGTTTTTGGCTGTTCCACTCACAGTATTGAATTGATTTTTTCCATTTATCAATTCTACAACATTAGCATGGTCTGCTTGATTTTTATCATATAAAGGCCGTGGTGATGTTGGACGTCCAAGCTTTGGTCTTGTCCTCCACATATTAAAAGTATCTCCACCTTGCCACCAGTTCTTCTCAACTGGTTCATTTGTTATAATTCCTGGTTTTTTAGGGGTAATCTCACAACTCTTCTTTCTTGTCTGGTTCTCCTCAAAGTTGACTTGTTTATCAAGTTTGAGTTCATAGGCAATGTTTATCGATGTCATGTCTTTCCAGTCGCAATCTCCATCATATTGACTATTCTTGGTCCTGGTTAAATTTTCTATTGCATACGTAACTTTTAAATCATCCAACCCGGTTAAAGACTCGTTTGCTGGAATTTCGGAAAACTTTTCCAGATCACATGCTTCTGTAACATCTGGAAGTAGCTCTGTCTCACCAAGATGACCGGAAACCAAGAATTTCCTGTTACCCTCTCGTTGTATAAGCGATGAATGAGATGGTCTGATGTGTTTACGAAGGATAGGATCTGGTTTTAATGGAAAAGACTTCTTTTTGTAATCGAAAGAAAAACACTCGCCAAACGCCTCTAAATATTTCTTCTTTAAAAATTCTGATGCCATGGATACTTCATTAAAATACGGGACATTAGTTGGGTATTTGCCTCGTTTACGGAATACTTCCGTTTCTCTGTGATAAACGGGCATGTACGTTGTACGGAATGTGTCTTCTCTCTCTTCGCGCTCCAGATCTTTCAATGTTTGTTCCAATGACTTAGGTACCAAGCTTGTCCCGGCATCATCGAAGGTAAAACGCTCTGGATGGCGTGCATGGACATAATTGAGTTCTCTTTCAAGCTTCTTTACCATTTGTGTCTTCAGATTGAACCAGTCTTGCATTTCCTCTAGCATTAATTCTAATTGAATAATTTTTTCATTCTTTCTTTGAATTTCTTCATCAATCATATAAATGTCTGACTCAAGTTCTTGGTCTTTCTGTGCTGACCTGAAAGAAAATAAAGTAATGTGTTGTATATATTTCGACACATCTATAACTTTTGAAAGTGATAGGTCAACTACTTTATTTTCTTCAATATTATGTAACCCCTTGGATTTTATTTTTTAATTTCTCCACAGCAACTTCTATAATTATTATGTGTCAAATTGTAATACATTTCTGATAAACTATTCCAACTGCATATCCCTTTTAATACGCATGTATAGCTCTCTTCTTCAAAGGTATAAAACGGTGGCTTTCTGAGTCAGGGGGATGTGACTCTCTGTGTCAAGGGTATAAAGCGATGGCTTTTAGTGTCAGGGGTATGTGGCTTTCTGTGTCAAGGGTATAAAACGGTGGCTTTCTGAGTCAGGGTATGTGACTCTGTGCCAAGGGTATAAAGCGGTGGCTTTCTGTATCAGGAGTTTGTGGCTCTGTGTCAAGGGAATAAAACGGTGGCTTTCTGTGTCCGGGTTATATGGCTCACTGTGACAAGAGTATAAAGCGGTGGCTTTCTGTATCAGAAGTATGTGGCTCTGTGTCAAGGGAATAAAATTGTGGCTTTCTGAGTCAGGGTATTTGGCTCTCTGTGTCAAGGGTATAAAACGGTGGCTCTCTGTGTCAATGGTATAAAACAGTGGTTTTCTGAGTCAGGGGTATGTGGCTCTCTGTGTCAATGGTATAAAGCGGTGGCTGTCTGAGTCAGGGTATATGGCTCTATGTGTCAGTGGTATAAAACGGTGGCTTTCTGAGTCAGGGATATGTGGCTCTCTGTGTCGAGGGTATAAAACGGTGGCTTTCTGAGTCAGGAGTATGTGACTCTCTGTGTAAATGGTATAAAGCGGTGGCTTTCTGAGTCAGGGTATGTGGCTCTCAGCTGTGTCAAGGGCATACAACGGTGGCTCTCTGAGACAGGGTATGTGGCTCTCTGTGTCAATGGTATAAACGGTGTTTTTTTTAGTAAGGGGAATGTGGCTCTCTTTTTCAAGTGTATAAAGCAGTTGCATTGTGTGTCAGGGGTATAAATTCAGATAACCTGTCTTTTATTTTTTAATTTTAACATATAAATTTCAAAAGTAACCCCAGTTTTTGACTTTTTTTTTATAAATTTAATATCCCTTTTAATAAGATTTAAAACATCGACATTATTGATATTCAAGAATTTAACGATGTTCATGCCTAATGTTATTAGTATTGCATGATGTTTTCACCCGAGATGTTTGGCCATCTTCAACATTGGTGGATTAAATTATGATTGACAATTTTACGATAAGAAAGAGTGAACTATTTTTTATTTTAGTTTCTTGAGCATAATTCGGAGTTTAGTTTGACGTCCATTATCACTGAACTAGCATACATATTTGTTTAGGGGCCAGCTGAAGGACGCCTCCGGGTACGGGAGTTTCTCGCTACATTGAAGACCACTTGGTGTCCTTCGGCTGTTGTCTGCCCTATGGTAGGGTTGTTGTGGCTTTGACACATTCCCCATTTCCTTTCTCAATTTCATTTTCCGTGTATATAGAAAGAAGATGTGGTATGATTGCCAATGAGACAACTCTTCACAAGAAACAAAATGACACAAAAATTAACAACCGTACGGCCTTCAACAATGGGCAAAGCCCATACCGCATAGCCAGTATACCTCCTTTAAAAAATGGCAAAAAACATGTCTGTGGTTATCTTATGTCTCATCTTGCATGATATATGATAAAAAAAAATACTTACTGAGAAAACATTTCTTCGTCCTGGTAGTCTTGCTCCACTACCATATCGTGAAACTTCACTTCAGACTGGTGGTCTGACATTTCAAACTCGTACACTATCGCACATATTTCTAATAAATAAATAAGGGATACTTTAAAAAAAAATATATGAAAGTAGGATAAACCAACTTAACAATAAAACATCTCGTGTATATGAGCAAAAGATAACACCATGAAATAACATTACCATGTAAACTTATGTTCATGCACAAAAAACGGAAACCTGAAAAAGGGGAACATAACTAAACATTCCTTTTCTAGCGAGTATTTACATGCAGATTGAACATGGCCTTTGTGGTTTCTTTTTTTATCGTCTTCTTTCTTACATTTTTTTATTAATGTTTAGAATTAGTTCATTTGTAGATTTTTCTTCTTGTGAAGGACGAAAAAAAAACAAGTTAATTCCTGTCTCTCAGTCCCAGCGTTAAAAAGTTAGATTTGACTATTATGCAATACCAACAACTAAGCCAGAATTACTTCATTGCAAAATATTTCCTTTCATTTTATTATGCTCTTATACAGTTCCAAATAATAGCTAGCTTAAATGTAGAATTCTGTTATTTTTTGGTGGACCTCGTTTAAATATTTATCTCAAACAGGCGGGAAAATCCGCCTATTTTACATCGATACCAAATACAATGCCCAAACAAAGACCAAACAAAACCGCTTACAATCAATCTATATCAGGCCTTTCAGTCATAAAACTTTCGAGTCTGTTTTTTGTACTTGTACTCCAAAATTAACCAATCAAAATGTTGGATTTTTTGTTTCGAGCATGATGATTGTGCTCCAAGCACTGAGCAAAGTTTTATGACTTCAACCACTGGACTAGTACTGAAATCGAGTGGATCGTTATCGAAGTATAATATTTTCTATCTATTTGTATAAATATAAAAATAGCAACTTACCTTCGTCTTTGATGAATTCTTCTTAAAATCAAATCTCAATATCTTCAAAGACTGTTCAGATTTATCATATACGTTAATGTTTGCGGTCGTGAAGTAAAAGCTCCTTTCGACAACAGAGAAGTAGATTTCATCTGTGCGCTATTGTGACGTTACAAACAAAATACCATAGACGTTACCAATAGATCTGCACATGTACTGTTGACGTTTCTAAAGATGTGCACACAATACGTTTCTATCACGCTTTGAATGCACATACATTTTGTATATTTGTCATTTCCTCTCAAAGAAGATTCGCATAACTATGGGCATGGCTGATTGCTAACCATGGATAGATGTAAAGACATTTAAAGGACAGTGGCAAATACTACACGCATATTCATACCACGAACTTTTAATATGTTGCCTATGTTGTTTGTAACCTAAATCTACAGTTATTGGTCCATGTAGCACTTTTAAACAATTCAAAGTTTGAAAAGAGATTTAAAATTATCGGGTTTTTTTTCTCGATTTTGGATCCAAGTTTTAAAATATCGACATTCACATGTACCGTTGCTGATATATAGTCTCCATCTAAATTGACGCATTGATGGAGAGTTGGCACTCATTGGCACTCTTACAACAGCTTCTTATACCTATTTACTGCAGTGTCTGTTGCTAGTGCTGTTCGGATGCAGTATATTGTGTCCCTGTGCTTGTAGTGTAGCATGCCTTTACATTTTACTATTATGGGTTGTTTAAATTGTGACTTGAATGGAGATTTTTCTTATTGGCACTCATATCACATCTTCTTGCATGTATATTTAATCCATCTTACCAGTATCATTAGTAAAGGATATTGTTACATGTATACATTGTTTCTATGAAGACATGTTATGGTTATAAGTAACGACAATATACCAGATAAAGCCGATACCAAAACAGATGTTCACAATACTACAAACTGAATAAAATAAATGGTGAATGTGTCCATGAGACACAGATGAAGCCCCCGCTTGCATATACCGGTATCATGTAAAGTTATACTAGAGGTTTCCAGATTTGCTACGTATCAGGTACGGCTGGTACGTAAAACAACCGTTGGTGTTGTTTTGGAGGTTTCATTTAATGCATGAGATTATTGTATGTATCATGATGAAAATAAAGAAACAAAATTGCATATCAGTGATAAAAACCTTAATCTTTTATTTTATTACGATTTCTCTGCTTCTAGAAAACCTTGCACGTGATTGTATACGATAAAATTTATTTTGTGCCCAAGAGAATGAATCAAACAGTCCTTACTGGAACTGAGTTGCCTCGACCTTTATATTCTAAAAATAGATTTGCGTTTCTGTATGGCTATGTTTTTGTTTTCTGTATATATTAAGAAAAGGATTAGAATAAAGAATGTTTTCTAAAACTCAAATATAAATTGGAATAATTAGAAATTACTTATTAATAATATCTTACTTGTACCTTACTGGTGTCGTTAATGACTACATAGACGGATCCAGGGGAGGGGGCTTGGGGCCCGCTCCCCCTTTTCGTGGCAAAAATTTGGTTGATTATATAGGGAATCACTGAAGCACGGATGGAGCGCCCCCCTTTTATGAAAAGTTCTGGATGCGTCACTAAACTAGTACACGTGCTTATGGCAAAAATGAGTTCAAAATTGTGTTGATTTCTCATTAAAATAATTTTTTATTAATTAAGCTATCTTTTCGCGATCATTGGAGCAACATTTTTTCATAAAACGCAACACACATTGTAAAACCATCGATCTATCTTTTTCCTTATATTTTGTCACTGAACTTTTTAATCAAATTGTTGATTATATTAATTACTTAAAAAATAAATATAAATTTTATGACACTAACCAAAACCATTTTTTGAGTCGAAATATTCATCATCACGATGTTACTTCATCGTGTTCGCTTATTATTATTATGTCACTAGATATTGTTATTACATTAATATTTGTAAATATTGTCGTGAGTAAAATTGTGTATTGCACGTGCCTGGGAATAGTAAAATATAATCTACGAGGGGTAATGTTAAACCAATATCCATCCATTAATCCTTTTGTCGTACAGCATTGCCTAAAAAACTTCATACAACATAGCGTATTTTGTTCACTGATAACGGCAATAATTTGACGCTATATTTACACTTAGTCTAATGCAATATGAATATGTCTTTCTAACACTTCGTAATGTTGTACGGAAAATACTATGTTGCTATATAATGTCTTTTGCACCACTTACACGATTTATGGACTCAAAATTAAGGATCATTTCCATCGGTTGGTAAATGTTTCTATGTAATTTGTTCAGGTTTATATGAACTAGTATCATGAATACGATACTTCTTAAAATAGTTAACTCCAGTTTTTCTGAGTTTTCTCTCTCGGCTTACTGCGAAAAAGAGATATGAACAGTTGTGTTAATAAAAAGGGCATGTTTCTAAAATTTATAGAGCATATTGATTTTATGAGGGTTTTTTTTAAAGAAAAACTTTAAGCCCGACGGTAAAGATAATTGTCCAAAAAGGAAGGATGTCAAGTAAATACGATATCAGCCATATCTCTATGCATATTATTGTTCAAATTGAAGATGTAAACGACCTTGTATTTCTTATAATTTCTTTTCGGACGTCTGAATTTTTTTTTATCTTTATTTAATTCTTCAACATATATATACAACAGATATATTACATATAACACAAAATTATCACAAGGCAATGTTATTTAAAAGTATAATGACATACATAATCAGTACAATAATTAGATATCAAACGTTTGACACCTTCGGTTTTTTGTTACAGAGTATTAATTTTTATAAAGTATGCCTCCCTCGACTTTTTTTTAATCTTGATTCAATATCCATTGACAAGGGTTTTAGACCTCACGCGTACAGACTGAACATAGATTAGGTTTTATATTAGTTTTGTCATTTTTCTTTTGTTATTAAGGTCAATTTATTTTGTTCAAATTCATTTTATTTGATCATGTTTTCTAAAAACTTACCAAAAGAAATACAAAACTTTAACATTTTACAATGATACATAAAGATATTACAAACAAAATTTATAAAGTTTTAAATTTGTTTTGTAATTTAGCTTCTTTGTATCTATGTAGTTTCACGGGGAAATAACTCTTAACTATAAACCTTTCGTACTGGTCACCGGTTACTTGCAACGGTTGCTTGAAAGCATAATCGAGTGCACACACTATTGTTTCCTACGAATACAAGAAGAAACCACATGAAATTAGTCCCAAATTACAGCTAAAAATTCTCAAAGCAGTTCTGCATATGATTCCTAAAACATGTGTTGATATAAAGTGTATGCATCAATAATTTTCAAAAGTTTAATGACGGCTCCCACTTCGTACTACGGTTGGTACGGTAGCAAATCTGGAAACCTCTACTAACTAGTTAATTCCACCTCCCATCATGTGTATTCCTACTAGCAACATTCCCAAGTTGTGTCTCTATGAGATAAAACATATATATCAAACTTGGGAACCAGTACATAAACAAAACACAATATCTATGAATAGTATATATTTCACTAAAATATGTGTGATTTATGAAACACCTGTATTTACATAGTGCAACCTTTAAACTATTAAAAGATGGTCAATTGTGTAAACGTTCTTATCCTTCTGGAGCACGTACACTCTTTTTATTTTAACGAGTTCGATTAGCTAAGTCATAATAAAAAAAAATAGCTGAATCGTTTAAACGAGTTAACTAAGTCATAATAAAAAGTAAGTTGAGTCATTTAAACGAGTAAACTAAGTCATTTAAACGAGTTAGCTAAGTCATTTAAACGAGTTAACTAAGTCATTTAAACGAGTTAGCTAAGTCATTTAAACGAGTTAGCTAAGTCGTTTAATCGAGTAAGCTAAGTCATTCAAACGGTAAAAGTGATGCTACCCAAATCTGAACTTGATCTGAGTTTTGTTTGACAACAAGATTTGTGTATAAATTTCATAATATTTGGTTGAGGCAAACATCAGTTAGAGAACTATACGAAAAAATCAGCAATTTTTCTATTTTTTTAAAACCAAATGGGCATAACTCTAGAACAGTAAAAGTGACACCACCAAAAATTCTTCTATTTGTAAAGGATCATAAATCTAGTAAAATATACATGTACATCACCAAATTTTAAACCTGATCTGAACATTGTGGTAATAAGCATTTTGCATAAGTTTTATAACATTACAATTTGGTTGAGGCAAACTAAAGAAAGAGAACCGAAACAAATATTTCAGGATTTTTCCTATTTGAAAAGGTGCACTACCTTAAAATGGTAAAAGTTGCACCACCAAAGTTCAAACATGTTGACTGTACTATCACTTGGGCCTTTTCTGTACAATCACTTTCAAATTGGCATTTTTATACAATGCATTGCATGTGCAGAAGCCGGTTAGTGTCATGATGGAGTTTCTTATTTAACTTGTTCTGACGACTTAGCTTATCTAACTCGTTTTTACAAGTTATTTTACTCGTTTAAACGACTTAGTTAACTCGTTTAAACAACTCAGCTTACTCGTTTAAATGACTTAGCTAACTCGTTTAAGTGGCTTAGTTAACTCGTTTAAATGACTTAGCTAACTCGTTTAAATGACTTAGCTTACTCGATTAAATGACTTAGCTAACTCGTTTAAATGACTTAGCTAACTCGTTTAAATGACTTAGTTAACTCGTTTAAATGACTTAGCTAACTCGTTTAAATGACTTAGTTTACTCGTTTAAATGACTCAGCTAACTTTTTATTATGACTTAGTTAACTCGTTTAAACGATTCAGCTATTTTTTTTTATTATGACTTAGCTAATCGAACTCGTTAAAATAAAAAGAGTGTACGTGCTCCAGAAGGATAAGAACGTTTACACAATTGACCATCTTTTAATAGTTTAAAGGTTGCACTATGTAAATACAGGTGTTTCATAAATCACACATATTTTAGTGAAATATATACTATTCATAGATATTGTGTTTTGTTTATGTACTGGTTCCCAAGTTTGATATATATGTTTTATCTCATAGAGACACAACTTGGGAATGTTGCTAGTAGGAATACACATGATGGGAGGTGGAATGGAATTCTAAGTAAGACATAAAGTGAAGGGAGGAGTAGTGCACAAGTTTAAATTCTTAGAAGTTCCAGGCATATAAATGTTGAAAACATGCCGCACAGCCCTATTTTTTTTTACCTTTGAATGTAAAAGTAGCATGTGGTTATCACCTTTCCATTCTAGGATATATATTTTTACGAAACTTCGGGTGTCACATGTGGAGCAGGATCTGCTTGCCCTTCCGGAGCACCTGAGATCAGCCCAGTTTTTGGTGGGGTTCGTGTTGCTTATTCTTTAGTTTTTTATGTTGTGTCATGTGTTTTTTTGTCTGTTTGACTTTTTCATTTTTAGCCATGGCGTTGTCAGTTTATTTTCGATTTATGAGTTTGGCTGTTCCTCTGGTATCTTTCGTCCCTCTTTCATAGTAAAATGGCACAGTTGTAGCCATACAGGGAGTTCCTAGAGGAAATTGCATTGTCAATATTTACAGAAATGTAACTTAAAAGAATAATAATAATATAAACAATATTAAAATAAAGAATGTTTCATCTGAAAAACGGAATACTCCAACTTGATACAGGCATTCGAATGAGAGATGACAGTAGCTATTCAAAGAAAAGACACGTTTTGAGGATTGCCAATGCGAAAACTATCCAACAAAGTTAAAATAAAGTGGATGAAAGCAATTAAAGATAACCGTACGGCCTTCAACAATGAGAAAAAATCTAAACTGATATGATATGTCTGTTATGATATATCTGTTAACTGCCAGTTAAAGCTACTGGTGGTACAACAATCCCCCAAAAATTAATTTCAAATAAAAACATCCGACTAATATATATAAGAAAAAAACCCTCATGAATATATCTGTTACATTGAATTGCAGTGGTTAAAATGAACATTCATATGATAGAAATCACATGGAATGTAAAATCTGTTCATCTTTACTAGTATACACTAGATCACATACGCGAAATCGCGGGTATATACAGCTTGTAAACTGTTATAGGATCATTTTTTGTAAAATATATTATGTATGGAGAATCAAAAGCCCTCTCCCTTTTTCCAAAGTTTGATACTTGTTTCCTTTCTGTTAAATTTAATTAGTTCGTGTTTCTGGCCTCAAACCACAATTATTCTTCTCCTTTGCTACAATGCATCTTTTGGTAAAAGTCATATTAAATTAAAAATTTGCACCGCTTCAAACATGAAATAAATATAACTGTTTATATATAAACCATTATACGGAAGCGTATTAGCGCCACACATTTTTTTTTCTTTTTTTTCTTCTTATGTTTGCGTTATAACGCAAACCTTTGCGTTAAAAGGTTTGCGTTATAACGCAACGGTTTGCGTTATATCGCAAAGGTTTGCGTTATAACGAAAAGGTTTGCGTTATAACGCAAAAGGTTTGCGTTATAACGCAAAGGTTTGAGGTTTGCGTTATAACGCAAACATAGGAAGAAAAATAAAAAAAAAAATGTGTGGCGCTAATACGCTTCCGTACCATTATTAGTCTAATAAAATATGATTCTATGACAATCCATCAGATCTTTTTCCTTTTGAGAGCCTTATTAACATGCCAATGGTAGGATATAAATCTTGTATAAATGACTAAGACCGACTAAGGCTAATTTGAGGGGTGGTCGGATGGGTCCTGATCCCGAAATCTCGGTCTTTAAAACACGAAATCCCGAGATGCAGAATTTAAAGAAATTCATATCCAGAAATCCCAAAATCGAAAAATATATTCTCGGATCCCGCAAGGATCAATCCCCGAATCCCGAGCTTAAAAACACCCGATCCCGACGTCCCAAAAAAGGTCATGCCTCCCTCTTATCTCTACCTAACTTTCATTTTTGCCAAATCACTACTTTCACTTTCAACAATAATTTGTTATGCCCCATTTTTGGGCATTATGTTTTCTAGTCTGTGCATTCGTGCGTTCGTTCGTTCGCTCGTTCGTCCGTTCGTCCGTCTGTCCCGCTTCAGGTTAAAGTTTTTGGTCGAGGTAGTTTTGATGAAGTTGAAGTCCTTAGTAAATATAGTGCCGATGTGGCAACCGTGTACTATCCACACTGTGATTCTTGTTTCCACATGTTTTACTTATTTTAATATATATATGCAACTGGTATGACCCCTTAAATATTTAACATTTCAAAAAAAACAGTAGTCAGAATACAGAGAGACTCTATATTATATTAAAGCAGTTTATCATATGTTTAGTACAAAATACAGCAATTTTGTATATCTAATAAAGGTTCTTTTTTCCAGTCTGTATCACCTACCCTTTATCGCATACCCCGTATCGCATGACTAAACCCGTATCGCATACCCCGTATCGCATACCTGGCATGACGTCACAATTCGAATGACGTCAACGTTTGACCTATGACGTCCAGTTGCTGTTCCTACTAAAAAAATGTCATATCATTTCAACTTAAATCGATATTTAAAAAAAAAAAATCATTACCCAGTAACTTTACTAGCGATTTTCATAAAAAATAAATACAATAAGATGTAGAAATGACTGTAAAAACTGTAAAAGAAAAAGGCAGCTGAAAAAATACAGGAAAATCATAATGTTCTTTTCTTCCTTATATTTTCGGACGATTTAAAAAAAAACGGATATTGCATGAATCTGATTCTGTAAAAATATATGATAAACAGAATAATACATGGCAAAATCCGTATCGCATGCTGTATCACCACTCGACCAATATCAGTCCTCGGGACCTTCAGCCCTCGGGACTGATATTGGTTTCTCGTGATGATACAGCATGCGATACGGATTTTGGCATGTATTATTCTATATATAATAGTTGTTTACATGTAGATAAACGCGGAAAATAATTGTCCTCTCTAAGGAGGTATAATAGTTGTGGTTGTTGCGATCTAAACACCATGATATGGAGAACGCTCTGATTGGCTTATTTATTTTTCATTTTTGTTATCTATCATACGATTGGTTGTACTTGTGCATGTTTCAAACCGGAAGTTTCATCATGACTAAAAGTCAGTCTGATGACGGAATCATATCCGGACTCCTTTTTTGTCGTTTTTCTCCAAAATTAACTCAATCTGAATAATCATAAGAATGGATGACAAATGCGACTATGCATGGTAACTATAGGACACAGAGGCATAATGATTAATTTATTGTGGAAGGAAGAGAAGCAACACACAAAATGAGGTCTTCTCGTTTAATCATAGTATAGATGTAGATATTTTTTAAGGGGCCAACTGAAGGACGCCTACGGGTGTGGGAGTTTCTCGCTGCATTGAAGACCCATTGGTGGCATTCGGCTGTTGTCTACTCTATGGTCAGGTTGTTGTCGCTTTGACACATTCCCAATTTCTTTTCTCAATTTTATGAATATAATAGAAAAGATAGCAGTAAGCATTTCCCACTTGAGTGTCATAATTATTCACTTGTCCGAAAACGGAAACACTAGAAATTCTGCAGTTTAATAAATCCCTTTATTCATAAAATTGAGAATGAAAATAAAGAACATGTCATCCTGCGGTTGTCCTTAGCTGGCCCCTAAATAAAAGTGTGTACTATGTCAGTGAAAATGGACGTCACACTAAACTCGAAACATTTCAAGACTAACAGTCTTTTAGAAAAATCGATTTATTACTGAAGAGTGTCCACCATGTACAAAATGTACTTGCACAGCACTATTATTAGAATAGTAGAATAGAATGATATACAAATGAATGAACACCTGTTTCAAGTCAGGAAACTGTCGTTTATACGACGTGTTTTTCGTTTCTCGTTTTTACATCAGAGGACCGTGAGGGCCACGGGTGTATTGTCATCGCCTAATTTTCCGCCTAATTTGAGTATATGAATAACATTCAGATTAGTTTTGGAATGATAACCGAGCTATAAAAATTATAGATCCGCGCACATAATATAGGGCAAAATATAATTCCTTATCGCTTCTTTTAAATTCATGTTTTAAATAGATACTTAGACAATTCATTTTTATTAAATACAAATTAATAATATGGAAATGTTTTTTCGTTAGAAATATTAGATTATTAGTCAATAATAATCTTTAATATCAATGACGTACCGAAAAATTGCTGTTGCGGATAAATACCAACAATGCGCATTCATCAAGAGCGAGCTTGAAGAAACACGAGATGCGATTAATACAGGAATTTATACACAGAAAAGTAATTTATATATTTCAATTATTTGATTTTAATAAGTAACTTGTTTAAACCCGTTTGTAGCATATTTGTCTATCATATTATCGTAGCAAAACCAGGAATATTTAATCTGGCACAATATGAAATAATTTTTCTATTAAACGTTCCCTGTCGCCATTTTGAAAATACCAGCTGATTAAGTTGGAGAAACGAGCACATGCAAGGCCTTTAGGGATAAGTTTACTTCTTGTGTATTCTTTATTGCAACAATTTGTTTTTTATACGACCGCAAAAATTGAAAAAAAATTTGGTCGTACATTGGTATCACGTTGGCGTCGCCGTCTTCGTCGTCGTCGTCCGAAGACATTTGGTTTTCGCACTCTTACTTTAGTAAAAGAAGATAGAAATCTATGAAATTTAAACATCAGATTTATGACCATAAAAAGAAAGTTGTGATTGATTTTGGGTGTTTTGGTCCCTACAGTTTAGGAATTACAGGCCAAAAAGGTCCCAAATAAGCATTTTTCTTGGTTTTTCGCACAATAACTTTAGAATAAGTAAACATAAATCTATGAAATTTTAACATAAGGTCTATGACCACAAAAGGAAGGTTAGGATTGATTTTGGAAGTTTAAGTCCCAACAGTTTAGGAATTAAGGGCCAAAAACAGGTCCCAAAATAAGCATTTTTCTTGGTTTTTTCACAATAACTTTAGTAAATAAATAAATAAAATAAATAAATAAATAAATAATCTTTATTTCAAGAGGATGATCCCATTAGTTAAAACTAATCTTCCTGAGAGTCCTCTAAATAATAATAACATATTTATAAGTGCATAGAGTATTATAAAGTTATATTATACACAATATACAATTGTATTTATATAATAATGAAAAAGCATATTAATTTGCACAATTGATGAAAAATTTGTAACATTTTGTTTTAAAGATACAAGTGTATTACTCATTTTTATTTCATTTTGGTAAACTGTCCCATATTTGAGAACCTGAATATGTAAATGTTTTCTTTAAAAAATTTGTTTTTGGTTTTGGAAGATTTAATAGTTTTTCATCAGCTGAACGTAAGTTATAATTTTGATTACTAGTATCATTAAAATGAAAATTTTGTTGTAAATAGTTAGGAACCATACCATTTAATAATTTAAATACAAGTATTGCCTTTTGGTATTGAATGCGTTTTTCCACATTTAACCAGTGTAAACTATTAAACAATAAACTGGATGATGTCATTATGTCAGCTTCTATTATAACCCTAGCAGATTTCTTTAATAACTTATTAAGTTTATTTATTCCACTTTCACAACAGCTTCCCCATATATTGCAACAATAATCAAATAATGGCAGAATATAAGCATTAAAATAGATAATACCGTACGTATATGCATCGGTAAATATTTTCTTATCTTTTGTAATAAATTGATTCTGTTTGATATAGTACATGACATTTTATCTATCTGCTGATTCCAATTTAGGTTTTTGTCAATATATAAACCAAGAAGTTTTTCACGATCTACATTTTCTATTTGTTCATTTGAAATATTGATATCCAAACTGTTTCCAGTTGAACAAAGCCTTTGTTTCGAACCAATAATTATTGATTTACACTTTTTGGCATTTAATTTTATACAATTTTTGCGAACACCAGTTTTCAATTACATGAATATCATTTTGAAGGTTAGAAGTTAACTGAAGTAAATTATTACCTTTATAATGTAATGTAGAATCATCTGCATATAAATCTATTAATGAATGTTCTATATTAAGTGGTAAATCATTGATAAATAAAATAAATAACAGAGGGCCCAGGATAGAACCTTGTGGTACCCCAGTTTTTATGCATACGTTATTGACCTTAACCTGTTGACTTCGTTCAAACAAGTATGACTTAAACCAGTCTAGTGTATAATTTGAAACATTATAATATTCATGTTTTTCAATAAAATTATATGATTAACCAGATCAAAAGCTTTCTTTAAATCTAAAAATATAACTCCGTTTATCTCTCCATTATCTATATTTGCTAACCATTCATCTACTAATTTAGTAAGTGCAGTAGTACACGAATGTTTAAGTCTGAAACCTGACTGTGTAGTATTAAGAAGGTCATTACTATTTAAAAATATATACTAAACTATTAGCTTTATGTCGTTCTATGATTTTTGAGAGACAAGGCAAAACTGCTATTGGTCTATAATTATCAGAATTACAGGCATCGCCACTTTTAAGAATTGGACAAACTCTTGCAGTTTTAAAAATACTTTGAAATTTACCACTTTTGATGCTTAGATTAAATATATATGTCAATGGTGGTGCAGTGACATCGCTGCACATACTCAAAATATTTGGTCCGATATCATCTAAACCAGTTGCTTTAGACTTGTCAAGTTTTTTTAAATACATGTTTACATCTATTAATACTCATTTCTGGAATAATGAATTTTTCACTACCCGTTTGTAACTTTGATTTTACAAATTAATTGAGTGCATCAAAACTGGCACCATTATCATTATTACATAATTTGTTATCAACTATACCTTCAGCAATATTTGTGAAATGCACATTAAATGTATTTGCTATATCAACATCATTTTGAATTACACTATTTTTATATTCTAAATGCGTGATATTATTATGTATATTTTTAGGATTTAGACTTTTGACATACTTTCAAATAGTTTTACTATCTTTACAATTTGAAATAGCATTTTAGAAAAAAAAATTCTTTGCCTGTTCTACTAAAAATGTAACCTTATTACGCCAAATTTTATAATAATATATATCACCAATTCTGTGAAAATCTTCTCTTTGGTGTCTAGCGCTATTTATATCAGAAGTCCACCACTCTGGTTGTTGGGTATTTTTCACCCTTTTAATTTTCTTAGGAGCATGTCTAGGGTGCTCAAAAATATATTATATCAATAATTAGCTATGGAAAGCCAACGGGGTCAAATTTCTTAATTCGTTACTTGTCAATTCGTAACTTGTAACTGTGTAATTTCTAAATTGTCAATTCGTAAATTGTTAATTTGTCACTTGTTACTGTGAAATTCATAATGCTTCATTGAAAATTCGTAAATTGTCGATTTGTAACTTGTACCTTTGTATTAAAATTCCACATTTTTCATTTGTTAATTGTCAATTTGTAACTTGTAGATTTCAAAATTCTTTATTGGTAAATTGTCTTTTTGTATATTGATGTTTTGTAACTTGTAACATGTGACTTGTCGATTCGTGAATTGTCGATGTGTGAAATGTCGAAGTGTTAAATGTCATCGTTGTATTATGCTAACGATCATTATGACGACGGACAGATGGCGCTCGGGTTCTTCTTCGGTGTATAATCCTCCTGTAAGTCGGAGTACCTCCATGTGGAATATATACATAAGTAATTTTAATCCATTAATTACAGCAAATGCGTCTAAAAAAAGCAAAACAAAAATTGCATGTTTACAGGATCCCAGTTTTATTTTGTTTACTGACGTGGACTTTCGTTCGAGAACTGAAACTATATAAAAAAACATCCCGAGTAGTTGAGGCTCTCCTAATTACGGGGTTAATGAAATAGTCGTTGGTCAGTGGAATATTACGACTGGATTATTCAGGTATATACAATAAGGAGATGTGGTAATAAACCGTATGATTGCCAATGAGACAAGTTAAACTATCCACCAACGCGAAGTACAAATAAAGTCGATGTAAGCAACTATAGGCAACCTACGGCCTTCATCAATGACAAAACCTAATACCATATAGTCGGCTTTAAAATACTACATTATTACTGAAAACCTCAGGTGCTAGTTATAAACGATTTCTATTAATCATAAAATGCTATTATCGGACCATTTTATTCTGACAGAAAAGGGCTGACATATATATTCTATTCTACGTCTTCTACTGTTGTCGGTTATATGGTCGGGTTGTTGTCTCTTTGACACATTCCTCATTTCCATTCTCAATTTTATGTATTAATATATATGCCTACTGAATTTTTCTGGTCAAGAAGCTTAAAATTACCGCTACCAGATTTCCTACAATAAAAATGTACCACCAAAAAGACCAAAATATTCACGGGTCCCTCGATCTCAAAAGCTGCTTAATGCCCCGTACTCCCGATATGAACCCCACCTGGTGCAACACCTCCTTATAGCCCGGCAACCGTACTAAATCTCACATGTTGTCAATCGTTAATTAACTGAAATGATTCACGATGTTAATGAATATACCTTTTTTTTTTTTTAAATTTGCATGTCAAATATAAAATAAAAAATCATTCGTAACAATATAATACTAATATCCTATTGCAGGTTGTATTCCGCCTGGCTCTTCTGTCGAGCAGTCAGCCAGGATCCCAGGCTATCATTTTACTCTAAAAATGACCAAATACATACTCCTTTGGCCAAACCCCAAATAATGTGCAAATATTTTCGTGGAGAAATAAAATTAAAGAACCTTAGTGAGCGCGCACACATCATGGCCCCACGTCCCCACATTGTCACTGGAGAAATAAAATAACTGTAACAAAAAAAAAGTTGTATAAGAAAAAAAAATGAATCATAATTTCCTGTCGATATGTACATCTACATAGTATGTCCTTATTATCTACAAGGTTTCATGAAATTCTGTGGTGTGGTTTCAGAGGAGTTGCGACGATAAACTGTTGCAGAGGTATATCGAAGCACATAAGTTCAAAGGGGCGTAACTTCTAGAAAAAAAATTGAATTGCAATTTCTTGTCGATATGCAAATCTACTTAGTATGTCCTTATTATCATGAAATTCTGTTGTGTGGTTTGAGAGGAGTTGCGATGACAAGAAACATGACCTATGGGCTGACGTACGGACGGACGGGTCAAAACATTACACCCTCCGCAACTTCGTTGCGTGGGGTATGATTAGTGTAAGCATATAAGAGATAATTGCCTCTTTCATGCAAATGGCGATATGGCAAGATCTTTTCTCTGACAAGTCAGAGGGAGAGGGCGTCAATTTGTTTAAAAGTGGGAGTATTAGGAAGGGGGGTTTGAGATTTCGAAAAAACACTGGCCTTTGTTAGTCTTGTATGATTTTTAATTTTTGTTTCTTGTGTATAATTCGGAGTTCAGTATGACGTCCGGTATATCACTGAACTAGTATACATATTTGTTTAGGGGCCAGCTGAAGAACTCCTACGGGTGCGGGAGTTTCTCGTTGCATTGAAGACCCATTGGTGGCCTTCGGTTGTTGTCTGCTTTATGGTCGGGTTGTTGTCTCTTTGATACATTCCCCATCATCATTCTCAAATTTATGTAGGTGACGCGTGTAGTAAAAAATAAACAGTTTCATAGTTTAACGATCATGGTCATTAAAAATATGTAGAGGGGACACCTCCTAGTATATTTCGATTTTGTACCATGATTATTTTAGATCTGTATCTGTAGGAGAACGTTGTGGATACAAATACCGGCTTTAATACAACGGTAGAGAGAGCGCCGTCGATGTATTGACGATGCACGAGAGTAGTTTCTGAACGGCTGTCAACGCTCGGTGTACGCACTACGCTTCTTCAATGTGGTTCTATTCGAATACTATTTTTACGAAAAATGATTTAGAATATTGCTGTATTTTACTCGTTGAGATTTCAAAATACCTCGTGTAGTTTTTTATCTGCATGTTTGTTCACAACATTTCTTGACTGATCATTGTTAAATCGGGCCCTTGACAGCTATTTAGTGTTCTTTTTGGACGAGTTTTTTTTTAAATTGATATAGGAAGATTGTCTGGTTCTATAGCACTGCGACCACCTCGTACAGAAATATTAGCTTCTGGCTTGAGCGTCTTGTCTGTATGTCTTGTAGTTTAAGTTTTGTGAGCATGTTTGAGACGCAACCAACTTCTCTGGATTTGTACTCTCCTGTTATAAATCTCACAGGTTGTCGCTGTATTCTTTCAAGCTTATTGATGTTTGTAGATGTGTTCTGGTCCCATACTATTGACCATATGATATCCCATTATTGACCTGACCATTAAAATATATGCGGTTTTCTAGCATTCCGGTTGACAATATCTCAAATTTTAGGGCCTCGATTAGTTTTCTGGTTCCTTTAGATTTTATTACAAAAAAGTGCATATTCAACACAGTTTTGATATAAAGTATACATCAACTAAGTGACTCATTTAAAATAATTTTTCATTCAGTTCGTTTTGCAAAGTACTTATATGATATCATTAAACATTATTTTATAGGTATAGGAAGATGTGGTATGAGCGCCAATAAGACAACTCTCCATCCAAATAACAATTTATAAAAGTAACCCATTATAGGTCAAGATACAGCCTTCAACGCGGAGCCTTGGCTCACACCGAGCAACAAGCTATAAAGGGCCCCAAAATTACTAGTATAAAACAATTCAAACGAGAAAACCAACAGTCTAATCTATATAAAAAAACAAGAAACGAGAAACACGTATAAATTACATAAACAAACTACTGTACGTACATCAGATTCCTGATTTATTTTCATTACTCAGGAGCCAACTAAATAAAGAATGTTCGTCCATTTGTTTCATGTATTAAAACATATCATTAGATAATTACATTCTTTTCTGAAATTTTAATATTGAGATTATAATATTAATGAATGATGGTTGTCAAAAAATTTGCGGGCCCAGGACAATATTAGTATTTTTCCAGCACCGTCTTATATTTCATGTTTTTAGTCTCGTTTTGACCCGGTTAAATATTAAGTATAAATTTCTTGCCAAGTGACAGTAATATATTTGCGAAGTTGATAAGGAAGCCCGTTCCAGCGACACATCTATATACCTTATTAAGGAAGTGACACACCTCATTGCAGGTTTGGTGACCAGTACAGTAAACTAACATGTTTATACGAGGTTACCTCAATATAAAACCGAGTCCCTTTTATACATGCCATATAAAACAAACAAAATGAATGTATTTATCTATTTGTTATCTTTTATATGTATGCGCTGTACATAATTGATTTAAACTCCTTTGGTATATATTCCATATGGCGGTGCTCCTACTTACAGGAGGCTTATACACAGAAGAAGAACCCGAGTGCCATCTGTCGTCATAATGATCGTGTGCATAATACAACGATGACATTTAACACTTCGACATTTCCATATCGACAATTCACGAATCGACAAGTCACATGTTACAAGTTACAAAACATCGATATACAAAAAGACAATTTACCAATAAAGAATTTTGAAATCTAAAAGTTACAAATTGACAATCAACAAATGAAGAATGTGGAATTTTAATACAAAGGTACAAGTTACAAATCGACAATTTACGAATGAAATTGCACAGTTACAAGTAACATACTGACAATTTACCGATTAAGAATGTTGAAACTACAAAAGTGCAAGTTACAAATTGACAATTTACGAATTAAGCATTATGAATTTCACAGTAACAAGTTACAAATTAACAATTTACGAATTAACAATTTAGAAATTACACAGTTACAAGTAACGAATTCGAATTAAGAATTTTGACCCCGTTGGCTTTCCACAATTAGCTGCTTCATCAACATCTCCAATCGATTCAATGAGATAACAAGAGGCTCTGAAGAGCCTGAATCGCTCACCTGGTAAACAATGCCTTATTGAACATATTGAACCATGCCAGGCAAACATGTACAGCTAACAATTCTTCAATATTACAAATATATATGACTTACTGTTTATAAATAAAGAAAATGAGACCAAAACACAAACACTTAAAACTTAGCAATGGACTGTGAAAATGAGGTCAAGTTCAAATAAAACCTGCGTAACCGACATATAGATCATAAAATATTTTCATACACCAAATATAGTTGACCTAATGCATAAAGTATTAAAAAAATAGACCAAAACTAAAAAAGTTAACTTTGACCACTGAATTATGAAAATGAGGTCAAGGTTAGATGACACCTGTCAGCTAGACATGTACACCTTACAATCATTCTATACACCAATTTTAGT
This sequence comes from Mytilus edulis, assembly GCA_019925275.1. Lineage (NCBI taxonomy): Eukaryota > Metazoa > Mollusca > Bivalvia > Mytilida > Mytilidae > Mytilus > Mytilus edulis. The sequence goes on from CM034360.1 coordinate 114,037,560, forward strand.
AGACCTATTGCATATAGTATAAGAAAAACAGACCAAAACACAAAAACTTACCCCTATGTTCTATTTAAAGTAAGGGCGGCCATGTTTTTTGACGGATCAAAAATCGAAGCACACACTTTGTGCAGGATAATCTAAGGAACTATCATGCTAAGTTTCATCCAAATCCATTCAGTAGTTTCAGAGGAGAAGATTTTTTAAAGTTAGCAAATATGATGAACAAATTGTGAAAAATTGTCATTAAAGGACATTTACCCCTTAAGGGGTCAATTGACAATTTTGGTCATATTAACCTATTTGTAGATCTTACTTTGCTGATCATTTTTGCTGTTTACAGTTTATCTTCATCTATAATAATATTCAAGATAATGATGTTTGAAAAATTGTTAACGACGACGACGACGACGACGACGGACGCCAAGTGATGAGAAAAGCTCACATGGCCTTTTAGGCCAGGTGAGCTAAAAAGGAGGATTTGTTAAATTTTCAATAAATTTATTTTTATCAATTTGTTTGAATGATCTATATTCTATGGACAAATGCTCCATTTTTGATATTTTGGGGTTAAGTTTTCTTGTTACGCAAACAGGATAATGATCACTGACAGCATAACTAGGCACATTTACTTCTATAATATGGTCTACATCGGTCGTATATATATGGTCTATGGTAGTTGCACATTTATCTGTTACTCGTGTCGGTTTATGTACAATTTGTTGTAAACCATACAAATTAATACAGTTCTTCCATTTTTGATTTCCGACAACTGTATGATTTATATGTGAAAAGTTTATATTAAAATCTCCTAAGAGTATAATTTCTTTATTTTCTGCAATACTACTTATTTCTAAATCGATTCTTCTCTGATGACATACATTATTTCGTATGTACGCAATCACACCTCCGCCATAATTAATAGCGTTTCTATCTTTTCTTTCTATTTTGTAACCTTCAATTTGTAATGTTTCGGTACCAATTTCATCATTTAAAAATGTTTCTACCATACCAAATATATCAAATAATTGTTCATATTTTAATAAAAAATTTATTTCTTCAATTTTTGGTTGTAAATGTTGAATATTTAAACAACCTAGTTAAAACCCTTTTTTAAACAACCAACTTGCTTCATTATTTCTACTTTTATTTACAGAACTAGGTGTTTTATTTTGACTCTTTCTATGTCTCTTTTGAGATTTTCTCCAATTTATTATTTTACTGTTGTTTATATTATCAATGTCTTTTATATTACATGAACATTGTATGCTACTACATTTATCACATGACAGATTTAAAATATTATATCTGTTTGAAAAACTAGAACAAGCTAAATGCTACCTATGAACATAATCTGACTTACGTACAGAGTTTGGTGAATGATAGTTAAAAAATGGTGCTCTGTCTACATTTTGTCTATTTAGCTCATTATTGTTTTCCCACGAGTCACGAGAGTTCATATTGAGATCATTCCTGTCCTTTACGTTTCTGGGGTTGATTCCTGAATGGTTGAAATTTCTTCTGTGTGTTGTATTCATGTTGCTCCGAGATTGATTTATTGGTTTTGTAGGGTACCTTTTGAAGTTGTTTGCGTAATATTGGTGACTGGAACTTTGATATCTATTTCTGTTTTGTTGGTTCAAATGATGCTGTATTTGTTTTCCCTTGAATACTTTAATTACTTTATTAACATTTGCCAACAACTTTATTGTTCCATATCTATTTAGATGAATGCCATCTGTGGTGTAAAATAATTTAGCTATATGATCACCTTTGTAGACAAAAGATTCATAATTTGATATGCATTTGACATCATTATAATGGCACATTTGTTTTAGGCCATTCTACAGGCCTACATTGTGGACCTCTTTTTTATTAGGCTCCTTAGGTCCTATAGCGTTTACCGTTTCTACATATTTTATGCATGTAGAATTCTGGCTTTCATATTTTTGGTTTAGAGCGTTCCAAAAATTAAAATCAATTTTTTCATCGGTCCCATTGATAAATAAAATTAATAGAAATCTATGAAATTTTAACACAAGGTTTATGACCACAAAAGGAAGGTTCGGATTGATTTTGGGAGTTGGTCCCATCGAATTAGGGACAAAAAGGGTCAAAAATTAAACTTTGTTTGATTTCATCAAAAATTGAACTATTGGCATGGGGTTCTTTGATATACCGAATCCAACCGTGTATTTAGATTCTTAATTTTTGGTCCCGTTTTCAAATTGGTCTACATTAAGGTCCAAAGGGTCCAAAATATTAAACTTAGTTTGATTTAACAAAAATTGAATTCTTGGGGTTCTTTGATATGCTGAATCTAAACATGTACTTAGTTTTTATCATTATTATTATTTATTATTTTTTTATTTGTTTAATTTCATCAAAAAGGTCCTATAGCGTTTACCGTTTCTACATATTTAATGCATGTAGAATTCTGGCTTTCATATTTTTGGTTTAGAGCGTTCCTGATCAAGGTCAATATAGAAGGCACCTCGTACGCATGAGCATGAAATTAAGAGTGTCATTTTTATCAATTGAAAAGTAACATGTCGATTACTAAGTATATAACAACATATAATTTATGATTTGTAAGAATAAAGGACAGACCTTTTTTTATTTCCATGCAAACTTTGATTTTTCTCCAGTATATATATATCTCCTTCTCGGCCGGCACATACATGTATATTTACGCAGGGAAAGATAATAATGTACAAAATAAATTAAGAATGGAGAAATATGAACCCACAAATCAAAGACTACAGAAATGAAAACAATCTTCCTCTGCCATACAGATCCTCATCAATGTAAAATACCAGTTTAAGTTTCCATAACACTCGTTTCGTAAATGTTTAACTTGTTTCTCTGGAATCCGATGTATTCCTTCGTTGGCCTTTTTCCTTTTCATAAATATAAATGTATATAGACAAAATCTGTATATCAATAAAACAAAACATGTATAAAAATAAAATAACAAGAAAAAGCCGCCATAATTATTCTGCCCTGTTGGGTGTTAAATCAGTTTCATCTCGGTTGGATTGTTCAACATATACTTTTTTCGTCTTCGTCTGAGCCTCGCTTATAACTTGGTATGGGTGGGAGTAGTGAATACCCAGATAATGATGACGTAGGTCTTATTTCGAACGTATTTCCATCTATGATTGGTGGAAGTGTTGGTGATCCACATCCCGATAATGGTCTGTGTTTTGTATTCTCAAATGCAGTAGACAATGGCGATAAACTAGCAGACGACATCGGACGTTCCATCGTTGTTTTGCTTGTGCTATTTATTGGCGGAAGTTTTCTGAATCCAGAGTCTGACAGGGGTCGGTCTATATACGTGTCACTTTTGCCGATTATTGGTGGTAACTTTCTCATAACAGAAGGAGATACTATTTTGTTTTCCTCTACGGATTCCTTTCTTTCTTTTATCTGTGTGAGACGAGTTAGTCCTGAGTTTGATATAGGATTACTTGTCTTTATCATTGCATTCTTGGTAGTTATTGACGGTAACTGCAGGAATTCTAATGTTGATCATAAACAAATTCTTTCGCCTTTCTCCCCTATCCTCACGGGATTCTCCCCTATCCTCACGGGATTAGGAGAAACAAAATTTCGATTTGCCTCAGGAATTTTAGCTTGCTCATCTCTCTTTGAAAAACTCTGACATATTTGGGGTAAATTTTCATTTGGATCGAGCCTTGGTATAATACAGTCACTTGGACGACGTATGTTATCTTTTGGAATTGGAATTCTGCTTAAAGGTGCAAGTAAGCGTCTACTTTCATCTATCTTCTGCTTGTTTTCATTCTTGTAAGAATCCAAACATAGCCCTTTATTCGGACCGGTATTCTAGATTTTCTTGTCCGAGTGATTCTAGGCAATTGTGTACGTTCTCTCTCTCTTTCTATGCAATCCATTGTCATCGTTTGGACTTTTGGCATTTCTTGTGCTATTGGTTTTTAGATCAGTTCCTCGTCTTACTGAAACTCCCGGTTTGGATTGGTTGCAGAACTATCTTTTCCTTCTCGTCTCTTATTTTATCATTAAGGGTAATATCTATGGCGGTCTTGTCAACGTTCTCAGTGTGGACTTGTTTCTGTGTTGATTTACCTTTTTCTTTTTCTTCTTTTTTGATGAAATAATCCAAAATTGGTAAATTTACTTAATTTTAGTTTTATCGATACCGATTAGATTAGCTTTGATTACAGCATACAATACTAGTACATTTTCCTCGTAGTCTTCTTCCTCTTTTTCAATACCCCGATTTTTTACAGCTTCGTACAATTCTTCTGGATTTCTGGTATACACATGAATATACTTTTCTAAGGAAACACATTCGTCACCCATCCGCCATATAAAATTTGGACGCATTTTTGTACCATCTCCTACGAAAACAGAGTCCATACTAACAGATCTTTTGAGAGCACATTCTTTAAATATTTCAGTTGGAAGTGTTTTGTTTGTTCCATTGTTATTATAGATATTAGATAGATTATTTCCGATTGTCAACTCTTTCACATTAGCACGTTCTACTGGTTTCTTATCATTAGATGGTCGTTGTGTTTTGGGGCGTGCAAGTATTGGTCTTGTCCTCCACATATCAGGAGAACTATCTCCATCTTGCCAGCATATCTCAGCTGGTTCATTTTTTATTATTTCTGGTTTTGCTGGAATTTCGGAAAACCGTTCCAGATCACATGCCTCTGTGATAACTGGGAGTAGCTTTACCTCACCAAGAAACCAAGAATTCCCTGTTATCCTCTTGATGAATAAAAGATGCCTGGGATGGTCTGATGTGTGTACGAGGGGATGGGTCTGGTTTTATTGGAAAAGACTTCTTTTTGTAATCGAAAGAAAAACACTCACCAAACGCCTCTAAATATTTGCGTTTTAAAAATTCTGTTGCTATGGAAACTTCATTAAAATATGAGGCATTTGTTGGGTATTTGCCTCGTTTTCGAAATACTTCGATTTCCCTGTGATAAACGGGCATGTACCTTGTACGGAATTTTTCTTCTCTCTCTTCTCTCTCCAGATCTTTTAATGTTTGTTCCAATGATTTTGGGACAATACTAGTTCCGGTATCATCAAAGGTGAATCCCTCGGGGTGACGTGCATGGACATGACTTAACTCTCCCTCAAGCTTCTTTACACCATTTGTGACTTCAGATTTAACCAGTCTTGCTTTTCTTCTAACATTAATTCCAATTCGATGATTTTTTCATTCTTTCTTTTAATTTCTTCATCAATTGCATCAATGTCTGACTCAAGATTTTGATTATTCTGTGCCAACCTGAATTTAAAATAAAGTCATTTGCTGTATGTAATATTTCAATACATCTTTACCCTTTTAAAATGATAGGTTATACACTTTCTTTCTTCAATATTGTGTAACCCCTCGGATTTTTTCCTCAGACTTAATATTTAAATTTTTCCATAGCAACTTGTATATGTGTCAATATTATTTGACAACCAACGTCTCTAATTCATGTCTGATAAATTATCCCAACTGCTTATCCCTTTTAATATGCATGTACTTTTTTCATATACTTATGATGATTATCCATTAATTTAGTTTACATTTATCGGGAAATTTCATACAAAATTTAAATAAAAACACGACTTGAACCCAGACCCCGGACAATATAAGCACATACATAATACTACTACGACAGCGAAGATGCTTCACGTTCATACATGTACCTAATGACTGGGGGTCGAAATAAATCTACTCGATCGAAGAAACTTTAAAAGACTGACCTTATTAGGGACGACATCAAAAGACCAATGTAAGATAAAAAAAACTTAATTCAAATAGTTTGGGGGTGGGGGTTGAACTGCTGCAAGATTTGGTTATCCGACATTGATTTTTACATATATCCATATGGGTCAATCAATTTTTCCCAAATTAAGTTAATAGGGGGTAGGGGGGTCAGTGAAAAAACTATTTGAATTAAGTTTTTTACCCTTCATTGAACTTTTGATGTCGTCCCTTAGTTTTGGATGTTTCAGATTTCTCCCCTTATTTTGGACATCTTCTGCAATGGTGGATTAATATTAAGATTTGCAATTCTCCGGTTATAAAGAGTGAACTTCATTTCATATACCTTCTTTAAACAAAACCAGATGCTCCGCAGGGCGCAGCTTTATACGACCGCAGAGGTCGACACCTGAACAGTTGGGGCAAGTATGGACACAACATTTAAGCTTGATACAGCTCTGGGGCCAATTTCACAAAACATCGTAAGTCTAAGATTACACTTACGTCAAGTCTTAAGTCAAAAACCAATTTCACAAAAGAACTTACGTCAAAACTTACGACCAACTTTGATCGTAAACTTAAGAGTGCCTCTACCCACACTTAAGTGTCTAAGAAATACTTACGACCACTCTTACGATTATCTTAAGTATTTATAAAATGATTGCAGCGTTGCCAATTTTTCTTTTCTTCATACGCCACTTACGTAGAAAAAGAATATGTAGAGACCGTACGACCCCACTAGATATGTATACAGATGCCGAGATAATAAACCGCTACCGTTTTCCAATTCAAGGGCCAACGCATACACATATTAGCACCTTAATGTATATCAAGAAAAAAATCTACAATTTTGCATCATATATTATTGTGGATTTCATAATGAAGATTAAACAGTAAACATGCTTGGAAGAGAGACGCATAGTGGTCACTCAATGTCCAGTGGCTAATATGTCATGAAATTCAGGATTAACGTAATTATACGATAAAATAACGGTTCCATAGGAGAGCCTAACTCCGGTGTATGGACACATATCAAGTTGACAATGAATATTACCCAGGGAGAGGCGGTGATTCACAAGCTATTTAACTAGCACCAGCATATGGCATAGTATGAAGCAGGGATGGGGTAATCGTAATCTGTAATCATAATCGATTGTAATTGATTACATTTTTTCAAGTAATCGACAGTAATCTGTAATCGACCATATTTTCGATTACATGTAATCGTAATTTAATCGATTATAGCAAAAATTATGATGTTATCATCGATTACATTTCGATTACTTTAGTAAAATAGTTTGATAAAATAAAACCTATAATTTAAATGAAAATAGAAAAATGCATATATTCATCAGTTTATCATAGTATACTACCATTTCATCAACAGACCACAGGTCATGTGGGGCATTTGCATCATGGCTTAATCTAGTTTCAACACTAATAATTTGAACCAAAGGGTTTTCTTGTTTAGTGAAGTATGAGTTTTCAACGGCTAATTTTTTAGGGCTTCATAGCTAGTTTAGAATAAAGAACAGCAATTGAAGTGTTGTTATACTTTTCATTCAACAAATTAATTTATGACCTGCATGCACGTGTCGCTTAGAACACGACAATTAATGTACCAAATGGTCAATATTTATCATCCGTGTAATTTGCTCTATGGGATATTTACAAACTTTCAACGGAGGCAATTTCATGACATGGGAGAAACAAAGAAGACCATTCACATTTAGTCTAACTTTTTTTTTTTTAAATTATTGTAAAAGTTCATAAGATACAAATATTTCGTTTGGAACACATCTTTTTGCTCCCTCCATTTTCATCCCTTGAATGAGACTTTCCAATTTAATATTGCTTTCTAATCGATAAATTCATGTACAGGACGGGCAACTCTCTTTATTTAAAAATACAATCTACACTGCCGTTAGTTACACATGATGGTGTCTGCTTGGAGTCCCCGCCTTAAAAAAAGAAATTGCCAAACTCCAAAATACTAAATTCCTGCATTACATGATTTGTACCACGTTGGACCAACATTTATAGAATAAATACCAAATATAGAAAGTTGAACTACAATTCAAAACATAAAGTCCGAAGGCACATAAAGAAAAAAGAAGATTTATTTTTGGCTAAGGGTGCCGGTTGTACCTCTCTGCGTTTGAAATAAACATGAATATTTGCCATATTACCTTTTCTGTTTTATGAATCCTAACCCTGAGCTTTCTATTATTTGCCAAGAAATCCTCGCTCATAACTCTGGTGGACCTTCTACGGCACCAATTAATAGATGAAGATTAGACCTCCATACATGTACGTGTCGCTCATGCAATCAGGGGCGTTTCAAGGATATTTGAAAAAGGGAGCGTAGACTGAATTAGGGTGGTTTGATCCATTACCCCCTATAACCATCTCCTTGTAGTATGGAAACTTGTGGTATATTTTAGAGAGATTTATATAATTAAACACATGTAACTGACTGAAAACTACAAAAATGCTTATTTGGGATCCTTTTTTTGGCCCCTCACTTATTGAACCCCCCCCCTCCCCTTGGAGCAAGAACACCAAAAGTCAATTCCTTTGTAGTAAGAAACCTTTTAGTATATTTTAAAAGAGATCCATACACTTAAACACACGTTATTGTCTTTAAACTAGAAAAATGATTCTGTTTGGCCCTTTTTGGCACTTTATTCCTAAATGGTCAGGAATATTAACCCCAAACTGACACCAAGCCTTCCCTCCATTATATGGAACCTTGTGGTACAATGTTAGAGATATCCATACAGTTAACCATAAGTTATTGTCCCGAAACTTCAAAAGTTTTTTTTGCCCCTTTTTGGCCCTTAATTCCTAGACTGTTTGCCCTATAACCCTTAAAATAAATCCCAACCTTCAACTTAATGGTATGAACATTGTGTTAGAATTTCACACTAATTGAAATACACAACTTATTGTCCTGAAACTAGATAAATGTATGTTTTGGGTCCCTTTTGTCCCCTAATTCCTAAACCGATGGGACCATAACCCCCAAAATCAATCACAACCTTCCTTTTGTGGTTATAAACATTGTGTTTTATTGATTTCTATTCACTAATACTAAAGTTATTATCCGGAAACCATCCGTATTCGGATGACGACGACGACGACGACGACGACGACGACGTGATACCAATACACGGCTGCAAAAATCTTTGCGGTCGTATAAAAACGGCATAAACAAGTATGTGCTTATCTTTTAAGAATATACTTACTGAGAAAACATTTCTCCGTCCTGGTAGTCTTGGTCCACTACCATATCAAACTGGTGGTCTGACATTTCGAACTTGTCCGGTGGTATTTCTCGTGCACTATCGCACATACTTCTAAAAATTAAAAAAGGGTATTTTTAAAGAACATGTTGTAAACGAGAATAATAAAAAAAATAGTATAAAACAAGTCAACAATTAAACATAATTATGATGTATATGTTGTGTAAAAGATGTAAGTTTATAGAAATTATAATTTGTACAGGGTTTTTGTACAAACTATAAGATTTTTGATTTTTGATTTTTTTTCTTGCAATAGGTGATTCAAGTTTATCTTCTAAAATATTTGGTGCCATTCTCATTGTCCTAAAACTTGGAATAATGATACTTGAATGGTTTATATTCCAGTTATATTTTTCTCCATACACAAAAACCATATCCATAAACAGCCTTTATATGTTCTAATGTTTTTTTTTATCAATGCTCAGTATTAGACTGTACCATGTAGTTGTGGAAATATGACAGAAATATGCAAAACAAAAGACTGTTTGCTTGCATCATCCATTTGTGTAAAGCGGTTCATAAAACTCTGATAACTTGTTCAAAAAGTCTGTACAAATATAATTTGTACAACATTACAACTTTTACACAACATATATAAGCCAGAGGCGGATTTAGGGGGGGGCCAGGGGCACGGGCCCCCCCTTTTTGGGAAAAATTTTGGTTGCTTATATAGGGAATCACTGAAGCGTGACTGGAGCGGGCCCCCTCTTAGGTCAGACAGTGGGCCCCCACTTGTGAAAATTTCTGGATCCGCCACTGTTTAAAGCAGCTGATAAAACCATGCATGACCAGTATTATTCCAAATAACATTACCATGTGATCTTTTTCAAATAACATTACCATGTGATCTTATTCCAAATAACATTACCATGTGATCTTATTCCAAATAACATTACCATGTGATCTTAAGTTCAGCAAGAAGGAAAACAGAAAAAAGGGAACATAAATAAACATTGCCTTTCTTGTAACAATTTGTGTTTATCTTTTAAAACAAAAAAGTTATGGCTTTCTTTCGAAAGGGAAAATACGGCCACAAATCCGAATTTTGAGCAAATATACAAAATTTCGACCTCATTCAACTCAAAAAGTAGCACATGAAGGTATATTTTTTATTTCATATTTGATTTAAGCAGGCAAAAACTAGCCTATATGGAAATTTTCATCAAACTATAAATACAGGATCAAAACTGTATCGTATGCCCTTAACTCAGATATGATGTTAGAATCGATCAAATTTATTACATGCCATTTCATCTCGTCGGAGCCTTAAATATATTCATAACTATGTCGAACGGATTATGGTTAACCATAGGTGAATGCTAGAATATTCAACGGACAGTGGCAATATTACATGCATATTCATTCCAAAAGCATTTGTTATATTGTTTGTAATCTGCTGTTATCGGACAGACAACTGAAATCAAACTTGCATAATCTTTCTATTGGATGTGAAAACCAAACCATTGTTCTTTTTAAAGCAATTTTACATGTACAATCATTGTGTGAATTTACCATGCAACTTTTAACATGTTTAAACGATTTGTAAATCTGAAAGATTTATTCAGATTTTACATGAGGGTCTGGAGGGGTGGGGGGGGGGGGGTCTGTTATTCTGTAAACATTTAATTTTCATCCCTTTTTTCTCTAATCTTTAAAAGTAACCCATTTGTTCTCTAATCTTCATTTTTTTGCCCGTTATTCTCTAATCTTCATTTTTTAAGGGCATTATTCTTTAATCATTTAACACCATCCAAACCCTCTTACATCGGGAAATCACAGACATATACAATTGGAAGCTTATGATGTACAGATATCTAGATACGTTATGAGCTATATATATAACCAAGAGAGGAGAGCCAACTATGAGAATACAAATCGTTTTGAGATAACACTTGAATTTGTAGTACTACTATAGTAATAACCGTACACATAGAGATATTTGCCGAATGCTTGTATTTTTTATATATATATATAGTTTATAGGTTTTGGTTGGATTCGCTTCATATTTTCATTAAAGTTTGTATGATTTGTGTATACATGTTCCGTATATATGTCTCTGATGATTTATCATGTTAAATATTGCCATGTAATATTTTAATTAGATTGTGCAAGGATTTGTTTAGTATAAATCCAAAAAGCTGTATTTGATTACGGAAATAAAGTTTTATTAATGTTATTATTACGTAGTTCTAAATTTACCTTGTATTGACACATGTTATAAATATAACAAAGTGGTCCCATTATTAACATAATCACTGTCATTTGACGGTTGGCCATAATTGTAGGCTAGTATCATCTATTTCATAGAAAGAAAGTTGAAACAACTGGCCGTAGGGCGTCAGCACATATAATCTATCATATTATCATTAAACTGCTAATGAATTTGGAAATTGATATACGGATAAGAGCAATTTAATGAGTAAAAATGTTTAAATAGCTCTAAAATGATTAAACACCAAAATAATTTTGAAAAAAGAAAAAAAAAGTTTTCCATGATGCCCGGCTACCGCCCATGTCATTGGCGGATCCAGGGGGTCCTGGGTTGGACCCCCCTTTTTGGACGATCAATGCATTTGAATAGGGACATGTGATTGGACCCCCCTTTTGTGAATCTTTTGTCCTGGGTTGGGAACTTCACGCTTTTAAAAATGGCTGCATGGATCCCGGCCCCTGCATGTGATTCCATGATGATGTCTTGTCCAGTTTGTCATACATGGTATTGGCATTGTGTTTGTTATTCATTACAGTGAGGTGACTGAGATTATAACTAGGGCCTAACAGAGACGTATACCAACCTTTTATAGTAAATTTGAATGTTTCAGTTTGTTTTTTGGACATATATTTCCCAGATTTTGGGTTAATAAACAATGACAAAAAAGAGATAAGAGATGAAATAACGCACATTTTGTTTGATCTCTTTAGGGATAAACGCCTAAACAATAACATCTATTATAATATAGTTTTTTTTCAAGATTCCCGCGAAATATCCAAGACAAATATTTGTAGTTACCTCCCCTTAATCGTTGAAACTTATTAGACGATAAATCATTGATTAAAGTGTGTCCTTTAGTGAAACGATGCAGTAAAAGAAATTTTACAATGACAAATGAAATTGCAAAGCGAAAGATCTGTCACCCGAAGATAAGATCTTTTCCATTTAAGGAGAAAAAAGATGTTAAGATTTCATTTTGAGTAAATGACATGCGCACGTACGCTTCCGGGTATGTTACAGGAAGCAAAGGAGGGCGTTATAGTTTATCAGTGCAACAAGAGTGCCGGCAACCCTTCCCCTTTTAAAAAGATCTATCAAGGGTATGTTCAACTAAACAAGGGCAAAATTATCGTCTGTGTCAAACAAAGATTTTTTGTGTAGAGAATCTTGAAAGTAAGTGAAATAGCGATGCTTTACCGGCATGTCACATGTTTACAATTTTCTTTCAGATGGCTTTTCGTATCAGACAGTCAAAGTATCGGCATGTATTTGGTAAACCCTTAAAGCGAGATCAGTGTTATGACAACATTAGAGTTTCCAAAATATCATGGGATAGTACATTGTGCAGTGTGAACCCTAAATACATAGCTATTATAACAGAGGCTGCTGGTGGGGGAGCATTCTTAGTTTTGCCTTTATCAAAGGTGAGTCACATTGTTTTTTGATGATGAAGTGCATACTTTTGATGATTAATTGCAAAGGTGTGTAAATGTTACAAAGATCATTTTCCCTTGTTGTTTGTAAAAAGATCTTAAAGTGTAGATATTAAAATCATACCTGTAACCGAAACATTTGTAAACTTTATATATATATATCATTATTTTAAAGTGTTTACTTTCACAAGACAGACCCCCTTATATGTCAAGATCCTTAACACTCTTATGCGATACAATGGAAATCTTAATTATTCATTAGAACAAAAGTCCCTAACATGATGTACAATGATGTATACAAATTAAAACGGCCTTATATCATGGCTATCAGTTCCTATTTTAAAGGTGGATGAAAACCTGCAGAAGTTTATGATTCTAGATACAATGTACATGTACTTTGTAGTTGCAAAGTTATCAATTTTAATAAATTTCCTGTTATCAGGTTATACTTGAGTGAGTTCCAAGTAGTTGTTGTATAGTGTCCGATTTGATATACACAAAAGTCATGTAAAAGGTCAGAAATCTACAAATTAAGTATTGGGATCAATACAACATTTTTTGCATGAAAAAGTCACCATATGAAGAATGACACCCAAAGCCTGAGTAAAGACAGGTTTTGCCGATCAAGGAAGTCAAACAAGAAGAGTGGTCAAATTTGTTTGCAGAAATATTAATAAATCTTGCCATTTGCTTAATTGTTATGTGTATGTATAGACAAATTATTTGCCTGACTGTCCCTTTTTTTACAGTGACTGTAAACATGGTATGGACTTTGCTCATTGTTGAAGGCCGTATGGTGACCTATAGCTGTTAATTTCTGTGTCATTTAGGTCTCTTGTGGACGGTTGTCTCATTGGTAATCATACCATATGGTCCGAGACCACAATTGTCATCCCTTGATTTTCGTTGTTCAGGAATATAGTCCTTAGTGTTGACAGTGGGTTACTTGCCATTTATTTTTATACTACTTCCAAATTTATTTCTCCATGATTAATGCCTCAAATTGCAAGTTGGGGGGTGAAATTACACTGTAAAAAAAATTGGGTCCAGAATTTTAAAGGAAAGTAGTGATTTGGTCCAGCTGAAAAAGGTTTAAAATTAGCACTTCAGAAGCTGTCAAAAGATTTCAAGACGCCCTAAACATAAAATTGTCCATATTTTGAGTTAGAGCCGATGAAGTTTTCTATAATTTTGAAATAATTTGTCCCAAAAGTAGTTCAACACACTGTAAAAATTTCATTGAGAAAGCGCAGGTGAGATTTAAATTTTATTTTATGTTCTACAAGAAATGCACTACAAAATAGTTGTGGTCTCGGACCTAAGAGGTGAAATCTGTAAATATACATGAATATAGAATCTGTACTTTGGCAACTTCCCTCAATGATTTGATCGTGTCAATTTGTTCAATAGCATGAAACTAAAGGATTTAAACTTTTATTTTATAGAATTTCTTCAAAAATGACCAATTTTTGCATTTTATTGTGATATTTTTATAGCATTATTATTTGTACACTCATCTTCATGTTCATATGGTGTGTCATGTGTATGTTCCCATCAAGACCCTACATACAGATTCTGAAATAAACCCTTACTGAAACAGAAAATGTACCTATATCTATGACCCCATTAACTCTTACTGAAACAGAAAATGTACCTATATCTATGACCCCATTAACTCTTACTGAAACAGAAAATGTACCATATCTATGACCCCATTAACTCTTACTGAAACAGAAAATGTACCTATATCTATGACCCCATTACCGGTAACTCTTACTGAAACAGAAAATGTACCTATATCTATGACCCCCAGTGATTTGGAAGGATTTTTTCTCTATGGGCCCAGGGCCCCTCAAAATTAAATTCAAGGGGCCATTTTAAAAAATAATGGGCCATGTTGTCAAATGAATGGGCCATTTGAATTGTCTACAGTGAAAAAAGTAAAAAGTGTATATCTCGGCAAAGAGATGGTGGTACTTACCTTTATGATTTTAAATAATATTATAGATATTGTGCCTGTGATTTTGTTATTTCAATTCAACAAAGAATGTAAAATAATTTCTTCCAAACCAGATAATATTTTAAGATATCCTTTATTTACAATGTTTCTACTGCTACTGTTGTCGTGTTCATGTGCATGTTTTTTTTTTACATTAAATTTGGGTCTTCGTCGATACCATACTTATTCCCGACGTTCCGTATAGAGGATGTATTTGGCATTTCCTCTGCACTTCTTGTATTATTATTACTTCATCACGATGACAACAATAACAGTAGAGAGTATCATTAATTGATAAAACAAAACAACAATTTGCTGAAGGCATGTTTACAAAATGTCATAACAAGCCAAAGACCAAAAAGTGACAAGGACAGTTAGTCTCCTTTTATGGAGTCAAAAACTATATTCATAAAAAGGCTTTGGGGTTTTTCAATCGAAATAGTAGCAAGCTGAACTAAGTTAAAAGATAATAATTAGAGACAAATCTCGTCTGTACTAGCCAAATTTTACAAATTTAAGGTTGTAAAAAATCATATCATGAATGATGGTTAATTACGTTTTTTGGGTAATCAGTTACACCCCATGGTTCCATTATTTCCATAGGAAAACACCCGAGACGTCCCAAAAATATATAGGTGCTCCTATCATTGGAGGAATATTACGCAGTTGTGTACACACACATGGCGGCACGGAACACGATCGGAAATCAATTTGACGATATCTAAACGCATCGAAACGAAGTGAAAAATATCGTGCGCCACGTGGGCGCTTACATAAGTCACTCTATGCGCCATTTCTAGTCGATATGCGCTATAGGCGCAGGGCGCACGACCTTCCCGATCACTGGACCCCATTAACTCTTACTGAAACAGAAAATGTACCTATATCTATGACCCCATTAAGTCTTACTGAAACAGAAAATGTACCTATATCTATGACCCCATTAACTCTTACTGAAACAGAAAATGTACCTATATCTATGACCCCATTAACTCTTACTGAAACAGAAAATGTACCTATATCTATGACCCCATTAACTCTTACCGTACTGAAACAGAAAATGTACCTATATCTATGACCCTATCAACCCTTACTGAAACAGAAAATGTACCTATATCTATGACCCCATTAACTCTATGAACCTATTATTAGCCCACATATGGAGAATAAACGGGGGAGGTTTGAGATTTCAAACTAACAGTTAATTCTTTATGTGTCTGTCCATAATTAGGAACTTTCAGTGTTTTTTTTATTACATATATATTCTAATGGCTTGTCTCTCATTGAAGAATGCCAAATATACTTTTGCCTGTTCAACAGAAAAATTTGGTAACATGATGGATTACTTCCAATTTTTAATTGTAATAAGATAAATGTACTATGCCGTCAGTTTGGGATCATTCTATCTTACACAAGTGTTTTTTTTAATTTATTAAATTGGTTGCAATGAATTACATTGATTTCCCAGTGAAATATAAACTGATAATTTCTAATTCACGTGTAAAAAAAATTGTGGTTAACATGTTTTACTTTAATACTTAAAAAACTTAAAAAGCCATTTGCCAATGAAATAAAAAGAATAATTAATCAAATGATTCAGATATGGAAAAATATTCAACTCAAGACCGAACAACAACAAGGATAATTAAGTCATGATCTACGGGCATTTATGAATTAATGTTTTGTTTGGTCACCCATTGAGTATTTGTCTGTTTGAACTCTTCAGTTAGTTATTCTTTAGCACAGATGAATCATTTTTAACCTACAAAAAATGTACAGTTATCTCCCTTATGCATTAATTTGAGTAAAAAAGCAACTTTTTCTTCTTTCGACAACATTGTGAAAATGTTTGATTGCCTGTCATTAATTGTTGTTTTACGAGAGGCATATTTGGGGGGCCCCCCCTCCCTTTTCTGGGAAAAATTTGGTTGATTATATAGGGACTCACTGAAGCATGACTGGAGCTGGCCCCCTCTTAGGCAGTCAATGAGCCCCCACTTAAATTTCTAGATCCGCCACTGTTTACTAATCATGAATACATAATTCCATGGACATAAAAATTTATTTGTACAGTACTGTATGTTATCTTTAAAACACTGCTCATTTACAATCCTTCAGGGATCTATTTTTGAAGATCAGTTACAAATGTATATGCATTATGCACTTAACAATTCTGCAGAAGATTCCTTTGTTTAGTTCTAGAGTAAAACTTGAAACCTTCATAAAAGAAATCGTTAGCAAACAAGAATAAAGTTTACAGACATATTTTAACCTCCAAAAACTTTGAAGTTTTATATTTAATATGTGGTAAAAATTTGGATAATATCAAGGGGAGACAACCCAAATCTTAAAATAAGAATTGAAATTAAACTGGTTTACTTTTGTACATACAAGTAAATATATTTGACTTGTATAAGTGCCAGTGTGTCACACTGACTGCATGTACAAAATGACAACTTAAAAAAAAAAATGAAATTAAAAAATAACATAGTTTTTTTGTGAAACAATGTGTGAGGAAAAATTGTTTTAAGTGTTTTCAAAGAATTTGGAAATTATTTTTTAAATGTTTCTGGGTATATTACTAGTCCAAATGTACCGTTAATTGTTTTCATGCATCATACAAATACAAGTATTTTTACAAGAGAACACTTTTCTTGAACTTTTTTCAAATCATATTATTCTATTTATTTTAATTCCTAATATTTACAATGATTTAAGAGTAGTCTAGACAAGATGTCAATAAGGCCAACTGTAACAATCAAATACTGTACTGTGAGGCCAACCAAATTTATAGACTTGTTTCCTAACTTCTAGCACTAATAAATATCGTTAAGTTGGTCAATAAGTCATGTAGGTACATTTGTACATGTAGGTCAAATTTTTTTTTATATAAAAAAGCTTTTACTTAGATTTAGGCTGAAAAAAATAGTACATTTTTTTGGATACTTAGGATAACACAGTTTAAAACGTCCATAAAATGTATAATTTTTGTTCTTAGGGACTATTTTTTTTGTTTGCCTCATAAACTGAGTAATACTTATATGACTAGGGAATTCAATTAAAAACACTTTTTTTCGTGTATGTATTTGTAAATCATCAGTTTCCTTATATATGATAAAGTACATGTGTACGTATCCTGTCAAATTATTATCTATTTGTGTTAGTAGAAAATACTTTGTATAAATTAAAGTTGTTTAGTGTTTCCCTTGTCCTTGAAAATGTTAAACCTCTTGATTTAATAATTTGAAATATTTATTTGTATTTTTTATTAGAATTTACCACATCCTGCTTTTTACATTCATTTTAAGGATGTATTACCCCAAAACTAAGTCCATTAATATAAAAAATGATGCATATGATGCAAGGCTAGTATTGTTAACCTTTGTAACAATTACAAATGGTTGACAAATTTAAGGCCAAACATATTTGTTTATGATGATTGATAATGTCATTTTGATTTTTATATATTGACAGAATATGTAAAATAATTTAATAAAAAGAAGTTTTCATAACACAAACAATTAAGACCATCTCTTTTCAGTTTTATAATTGTGTATAGATTTAAATATACATGTATGCCTAGTTCATTAGTTTATTACAGTAAAACACTTTTAAAACTAGATATTGAGCCTCAAAATGCTCAAAGACGCCTAATATTCATGTAAATGCATGCATGCATGCTTTAAATTTGCTCTCTAAAATTTAACATGAAATGGTCTAAATCATAACTTTTTGACCAAAAATTAAAAGGCAAATTAAATGTCAACAGTAAACAACGGCTTTGAATTAATGTTTTGCGCCTATTTATTTTTTTAAATCACTTTTTGGCAGGATGGAAGGATTTTGAAAGTCAATGGCCTGCTTGTTTTTCCTTTTCAAAAATCTGATTAAAACATTGAAATTGAAGTGGCCTTAAACATGTTAAATGTATTGTACTTGACGTTTAAGAAGAACAGACAAACAGGAAGGATATATAACAGGAACTGATTACACGAGGAAGAAATCATATCATTACATTGTTAATAAGATTATTAGTCGTAGGTTGACATATTGTTGTTGAATACATGTATTATGTTTATCCTCTCTTTTTATTATCTATTATTTTATTGTATTAAATCGTTAAATTCATTGTAGTAAAATGACAAAATTTAGTCAATTTATATAAGGTAGATTAGTTGCCTTTTCCTGAGCAGTTGTTCTAGGCATGTTGCAAACATATACATTTTGGTTTTAAAAATTTGTTATCAAGTTAAATTCAGTATTCAACAAAAATATATAGAACTTGAAATTTAAGATTAAAATATCAAAAAGTCAAGTGTTGTTTTCTGCATTTAAAGTTTACTGAAAAATCAAGGGGAGATAATTATACTGAATAAGACATTTTTGAAGAAAATAAGGCCTGTGACCCCCTACTCTCAATTGTTATTTCAGAAAGATTAATGAATAGGAAGCACCTCATTGAACTTTAACAAATTTTCATTGTTTTAAATGTTTCTCAAGTGAGGAAAAATAAGTTTCTCCTCTCTAAACGATATAAAATAAGGCCAGGATTTTTTAATTTGTTGGTTTACGGATCCGCCGACCTGATTTTGTCTATTTCCAGAATAAAAATAAAATTGACTTTTCATGCTTTTTCATTCCCGCCGACCCTAACAAATGCATTTCCCCTGAAAAATAAATAAATTATCCTTTTTTTATAAAATGAAATGCATTAATCACTAACAGAATTGATAACACTTTCTGTTGTGAAAAAATGAAACTTCCAGTTTACGTTTCTAAAAATAGATAAATCAATTATTAATGACCTTGACATGTCGTTTGGACAAATATTTTTGTGGAACGAAACCCATGTTTAAAACCAATTACACAATAAGTTCGTTTCTCTTATTTGTCAACAGTCCGTAAGATGCATCTTCTCATAGAAATAGACTTGTCCAAATGTGGACAGGTGGAAGTTCAGGACATCAAGTTAAAGTACTGAATATTAACAGATCATTTAAAATTTTCTTGTTTCATAGATAATAAAAAAATTTCGTCCATTTGGATAAAAACGGGAATTCGTGACAACAGATTAACCCGATATTCTCGTTTTTTCCAGTGGACGAGTCTATTACGTTTTTGACGCGTGTGTTGAAAATTATTTTCTTACCACGCTTTTACATTTATTTCTTTATCAGTTTTCGTTCTTGAAGATCATTAATCACCAAGTTTTCTGGAATTGATTAAGAGCTATGTGAATTTGTCTTCCTTTATGAAATTTAATTACATCTTTGTCCGTGCACCCCCTTTTTACGGGAAATTATTAGGCAATGTCATGTAATTTTTATTACAACTGAGCAATAATATTTCATTAAACTAAAATTTAAGAAATGATGACAAAATAGGATAACAAACATGTTATTAGAAAGGTGAAATATATATTTATTTTGCATATCAGTCTTCTGTCTTGAAAGATATTATTTTATTTTTTTCCCGACCGACTGACCCGACTTTTTCATGGAGAAAATCCGTAAACCAACAAATTAAAAAACCGTGGCCTAACCCAAATTTCGTTAATTTCAATGTATTTTAATGGGGGGAAAAGACAATGTCTGTACATGTGAACCCCAGTCATTACATTGAAATTTGAAATGACATAGAGCATGTAGAGTAGACTACAGAAGTTTAAGAAAATCTATTGTGGAACATTTAGACAACTCATTTACCTTAACAGGAATAATCATTCAACTGAGCTTCAAATATTTATCAAGTGTATTACAGGAGTATATTCAATGACATTTCTACATGTTCTACATGATAGTGATTTTTGGTACATGTAGTCAGATAAACATTATAGTGTAGGTTTCCATTCCTTTGCTCTCACAGTGAATTAAATCACTCTCAAACAAAAGTCAATCTTTCTAAATGTACATCAAATTCAATATTTAAAAAATTTGCAAGTTAATGAATTTCAATTGAAAATGAGGGGATGAATAATTAGTTTAATTTTAAGGAAGTGGCACACTGAGTGATGTTAATTTTAAGGAAGTGGCACATTGAGGTTAATTTAAAGGAAGTGGCGCATGTATATAGGTTAATTTTAAGGAAGTGATTAAATTCTAATCTGAAGAGCCACTTAAGTCAGCTAAATTATTTATTTGTTTGTTGAAAACTTGGAAGTAAGGAAGCAAAGCATTAAAAGCAAAGCATCAAAAACATGTTCAACATTCATTTCAGAAATGGTGTTTTCCCCCAGAGGGTATATATGCAGGATGATGATCCATGCATTAAATTCAGGCACCCATCTTATAAAATTTGAAATGCCTTCTTATTCTTATAAGCCCCTTCCTCAAACTCTATCTACTATTCTTTTAGTCAAGCTGTCATTCTTTAAACAGTTTCTATATTAACACTGAGGAATATTTTTTTTATAATTTCAGACTGGTCGTGTTGAGAGAGATTCTCCTCTGGTATCAGGTCATAAGGCAGCAGTATTAGATATAGAATGGTGTCCACATAATGATGATGTTATTGCTAGTTGTTCTGAAGATTGTTATGTTAAAGTCTGGCAAATCCCAGAAGGTGGCGTCAACAAACCTTTAACAGAACCAATTGTAGATTTACTAGGACATCAAAAGAGAGTTGGTGTTGTAAAATGGCATCCTACAGCACAGAGTATTCTCCTCAGTGGAGGTTGGTTTGTCATATTAGTATATTAGATAATGTTCTCCTTAGTGGAGGTTTGTTTGTCTCATTAGTATAAAATAATCAATGTTCTCCTTAGTGGAGGTTTGTTTGTTATACATATATGTTTCCAATTACCGGGTTAGGGTTAGGTTAGGGTTAGGGTAAGGGTTAGCCCATGATTACTGCGGATTGATATATTACAAAACAAGAATGTGTCCATAGTACACGAATGCCCCACTCGCACTATCATTTTCTATGTTCAGTGGACCCTGAAATTGGGATCAAAACTTTAATTTGGAATTAAAATTAGAAAGATCATATCATAGGGAACATGTGTACTAAGTTTCAAGTTGATGTAACTTTAACTTCATCAAAAACTACCTTGACCAAAAACTTTAACCTGAACTTCGCACTATCATTTTCTATGTTCAGTGGACCATGAAATTGGGGTCAAAACTATAATTTGGCATTAAAATTAGAAAGATCATATCATGGGAACAAGTGTACTAAGTTTCAAGTTGATTGGACTTCAACTTCTTCAAAAACTACCTTGACCAAAAACGTTAACCTGAAGCGGACGGACGAACGGAGGCACAGACCAGAAAACATAATGCCCCTCTACTATCGTAGGTGGGGCATAAAAATGTATTATTCCTTGTATACCAACATTGACCAATATTCATGGATTTGTGGATGAACATAAACCACAAATTTAAATGTTCAGCATTGTACATATTTTCTTTAACAGGTCGAGAACTCTAGATTTTCTGACGTCAGAATATATTTGCATAGTAATTTCCAAAACACAAGGCCAATATGGCCTTGAAAAACTGACCAATCGTCTCAATGAACTACAATGCATTGTGGGCTACTACGAGTAAACTACTACTGAAAACGCGTGGAATTAGTGGGAAAACAGTCAATTAATATATTGTCTGGGACTCTCATTACCAAATTTTTTATTCTGCAAATATATTTAATGTAAAATGTATAACGTAATCTTCAATTTGCATGCTCATATTAAAAAAATATTGTTTATTGGCTTCACGATTCGACTTTCTTTTTCGCCTTGCAAAAGTAGTTGAAGTCCGGTTTTGTGCATTGTTATGAATTGAACCTGCATTAATTTCACGACATGACACAGTGAAATAGCCAATGAAGTGACCACTGTCCAGTAAGAAAATCATTTGAGCTCTTTTAAACCTGTATATATAATGTCATTGCAAAATCATTTCTGCCTAGAAAAACACGAAACTTTCATTGAAACACTTCTTTCTGTACTGAATGTGTATTTATTTTTGATCAGGACCTGAACTAATAGTAGGAACATCATAATATTCAGTATTCTAAAAAGAAGTGTTACAAAAGCGGCAGGGGCGGGTCCAGCCATTTTAAAAGGGGGGTCCTAACCCTGGACAAAAGGGGAGGGGGTTCCAACTACATGTCCCCATCCAAATGCACTGATCGTCCAAAAAAAGGGAGTCCATCCCCCGGAACCCCCGCCCCCCTGGATCCGCCACTGAGCGGGTACGGTATATAGCTCTATACATTTTTTATAGTTTCATCCATCGATAATATCCGTTTGTTGCTAATTTTATCACAAAATATACCTCAGAGGTTTTTTTTATCGTTCGGCTGCTGTCCTGTTGACAGTGACATATGTAAAATATCTCCAATATTAAAAGTCTCTGGATCATAGTGGGTGCCATATTACCTATTATTTTTTTTCTAAAACGTGCTTTGTATATAGAAATAAGAAGATGAGGTATGAGTGCCAAATGAGACATCTTTCCAACAAAGACATAATTTAGTAAAGTAAGCAGTCATAGGTCCAATGCTGAAAAGTAAGCTATTAATGACCCAAAAATTACTTGTGTAAAACAATCCAAAAAAAAAAAAAAAGAAAAAAAAAAAAAGGCCCAATTAAATATATAAAAGGACAAGAAATCTATCCCATCAAAAAAAAAATATTGTATAGGAGCCTGTATTTCAGTGGTTGTCGTTTGTTTATGTGTTACATATTTGTTTTTTGTTCATTTTTTTTTATATAATTAAGGCCGTTAGTTTTCTTGTTAGAATTGTTTTACATTGTCATATCGGGGACTTTTATAGCTGACTATGCGGTATGGACTTTGCTCATTGTTGAAGGCTGTACGGTGATTTATAAATGTTAATTTCTGTGTCATTTTGGTCTCTTGTGGACAGCTGTCTCATTGGCAATCATACCACATCTTTTTTATTATAGATCCAACGCTGCAATTTTCACAAAACATATCAAATTTTCCACCTTGTCGCACATACATATGGATAAAATCATTACAGCTTATTTCCTAATGCATATGGAGCAAAACTTTGGTTAGCTTGCTTGCTTTGTTTGTATATTGTACAAAATATAAAATATACAAGTTAAACTATGCCTATATATATATATTGTTTAAAGATGTCAATCTTATTTTCAAAGCTTGTATAAACAACTATACAAACAAAGCAAGCAAGCCAACCAAAGTTTTACTTTGCAGGTTTAAGAAATCAGCTGTAATGATTTTATTCAGTTTGGCAAATGTCCGAGCCCGTTAAAAAAAGAACAAACTGAAACTACAGTTGCTGACTTCACTACCTTAAAAAAAAATGGAACAGTTTAGAAGTCCCATATACTGAAATGTGACCAACAAAAATACTTATAGATTTTGTTAACACTGCCATGTATGTAAATATTTATTCGCCTTTTTTACGAACACAAAATTCAAGGATCCCACATTTGCCTTTAATTATCTATACGAACATTGCTGTACTCTTGAATATCAGCACCGGCTGCATTTTATCGACGGCTTACTTTACACCAGTAAGTTTGTCTCATGGGTAATTGTGTTTTTTTCGCTGTTGTTTCGTTGCTTCTGGTGGACAAATACATGAAATTTCTGTGCCATCATCAAACATGTTAATGGCTATATATCGGGTAATTCAAACCCTTTTTTCTTCGCATAGAAACAACTCTTCGTTAATCTGAGCATGGAAGTAATACTTTATATCACGAACTATAAATGAGGATACACAAAATGAAAAACTAAGCGAAATTGTGAATCCCGCATTGCACGAAAAAATGTGTTGTATTTCAGTAAATAACACGTGTTCTTGGTTGATTGTAAACACGTAGTAGTCCATCATGCATTGTGACTCATTTAGTGGATTGGTCAAAAACCTAGGTAAAAATAAATTGCGTCACATGTAAATAAACAATTACATGTGCGAGAACATAAGTATGCTAATTTATGCATTTCCATATAAGGTAGTGTTCCCGACCTGTTTAAATGCTTCATAGCAGACTCATTAGCTAGGCAAAACCATGAAATAACCATGAAAATACTAGTGTTCCTCAATCCATGAAAATTCCTACCCATGAAAAAATAAATGAATCCAAAGTACACGTAGTATCTACTCAACTGTTTGGTTCTGTAAACAAGACAATATTTCTCTCCTACAATCTCATGAAAGGGAGATAACACTTGATGTGAGATGTAGTCTAGTAACTTCTTAGTTTGTAAGACAAAAGTTATCTGTTTATCTGAGCAGCAACAATGATATTGGGCTTATAACATGTATAATCTCATCTCCTCATCCTTCTACACGACCGAAATAAAACAAATGAGACAGTAACCAAAGAACTCAAAATAATTTTTAAAAATACATTGATGCTATAATACGTACGTAGTTATTGTGTACAATTTTAAACTTGTAAACTCTCAGCTTGCCACACATGTAACATCATTTACATAATTTTTAATACACAGTAAATAAACTCATCAAAGATTTACCATGATTAATAAAATTTTATGTTTTTCTCAACAATAAAAAAAAAAACATTAAAAAACAATCAATGTTGCTTGAATAAATATTTAAAGAAGCCAAATAAAGTTGTTTTTCTTTTACAGGTCAAGACAATATTATAATGATTTGGAATGTGGGAACTGGTGAAGCTGTTGTACAGATAGATTCTCCTGACCACATCTTATCAGCATCATGGAATTATGATGGGTCAAAATTTGTAGCTACGTGTAAAGATAAAATGATGAGAGTGTACGACCCAAGATCAGGAGACATGTTAGGTGTAAGTATCTAGGCCAGTCAACACAGAGGTTGGGAGTTTGAACCCTGCTAGTGCAGGTGCACTCAATTCCAATCTTAATTGACTAGGATTGACAGTTTCCTATAGCTATCGAAGCTTGATGGTTTTAGCCAAGCACTCCGGCTTCCACCTCCCATAAAAACTGACAGCCTTGAAATAGCCCCAAATTGAAGCTCAAGATTAATATGAAACACCGACAATCAATGTTCTGTGACTAGGTGTATGTATGAAGGGCGGCCCAGGCCATTCATTAGGAGGCGGTACCCGGTACTTTTACCCTCCTATGCTATTTACAAGTACCGCCTAAATGTAGGAATTTTTATATAAGATATTCATGGAATAAATTGAAAAGTACCACCTAGAAACGTGGAAAGTACCAGTCAACATGAAAGATAATGAAACCCCTGAAATTGAAGGGATAAAAATTATTGTGAGGTTGTTATTAATGTGGATGTGTGGGTATCGCAATAATCTAATAACTTAAACATAGATACATGTTTGTATACAGACATTTTTTTTCGAAATCGCAATAATTAAACTCAACTTTTTTGTTCATTCTTAAAAATGCAATTATAAATGCAGGCATTAATTTTTGGAATTTACAGTATTTATTTATCTTTTTTTTTATATTTGACATAGATATGAAGTGAAGCTTCAGCCCATGAAGGGAGACACATTTGTATATGTATTTATGTTCTTTTTTATATTTGATGTGTATAGGAAGTGAAGGCCCATGAAGGTGCTAAGCCAGCACAGGCTGTGTATTTAAAGGATGGTAAAATATTCTCTGCAGGCTTCTCCAGAATGAGTACCAGACAGTATGCATTGTGGAATGAGGTAAGAATTTATTTACAAATACACAACTTAAAGATATATGAAGATGTGGTACAAGTGCCAATCAGACAACTCTCCATCCAAGTCACAATTTGTAAAACATGTAAAAGTAAACCATTTTAGATCAAAAGTACGGTCCTCAACACAGATTCTTGGCTCAGAATGATCAGCAAGCTATAAACATGATAAAGGGCCCTGAAAATGACTTAAGTGTAAAACCATTCAAACGGAAAAACCAATAGTCTAATCAATATCAAAAACGAGAAATACTTATGATCCACATCAACAAACGACAACTACTGAACATCAGGATCCTGACTTTGGACAGATTTATTTTCTGATACCTTGATAAGAATAGATATTAGTGTTCTCCCCAGATATTTCATTAAGCATCTTGGTAAACAGGGGAAATTGAAATACCATCTTGTTTCTAAAAATTATAGCATCACATCCATAACAAAATCTATAAGAAAACCACTTCAGATAGCATCACATTTAAGATTATAGCATCACATTACCATGATGCTAAATGGCCCTGGGGAGAACACTGGATATTATTTGCCTGGTTGGATGAAGTCCAAAACTTACTTGATGTTTGGAGGTAGGTTGGTACATACTGGGTGTAATCAACTGACAATATCTACAGCATCAATTAAGATCTTTGAAACCTCACTGAAAGATTGCAAGGATGTTGAAGTTGTGGAGCTGCTATTGATGGATTTTTTCATGGATTTTTCATCCCTTCTTAAAACATTTAGCTGTTCAGTATACTCTAGCATTATAGATCTCCATCAATTAAGAAACATTCTGCACTTGAGTTTTTGATCTCTTTTTAATTCAAATTATGTGCAGACAGTCAAAAGCTAAATGGATAAAAAATAACATTAGGTTTACTTTTATATGAAAGCATATTTTATCATCTATCATTGTGTTATCACTGTGCATTTATAATTTAATTAGAGTTAGTCTCATTCCCTAATAATTTTCCTTTTAGAATGATCTATCAGAAGAGATGATGCGTGAGGAGATTGACCAAAGTAACGGAGTGATGTTCCCATTTTATGACCCTGACACAAGTATGATATATCTTCTTGGAAGGGTAAGATTTTCATGAAAATATCCAAATATTCTGAATATAAAACATAAACAAATGTGCACAAGGATAGTAAATAAGTGAGACAGTTAACATAGTTACAGTGACTTGACTGTTAGTGTTGCTATCCACCAATTGCAACTCATTCAAAATTTTGACCAAATTGCAATTTGTTTTATAAAATCAAATTGTTCAACTGGTCAGAATATTGAACAATTGTTCAGTCAAAATGTGAAAGTGCAAGGCGATAAAATAAAATATACTTACAATCCTATAAGACTTGTACTCCACTTAAATGATGTTATTACTAAATTTGTCTTTCAATCTGTATAGTTATATTATAGCCATTACCATACTAAAGGTGAACTGTTTTATTTTGAATTGCTATAAAAATGTCCAAACTAAGCTTTTATATAGTTTTTCTTTCGAAAAGGATTTTATATTTATAAGAATCATATATCATTTAAAATAATACATCATATATTCAGTAAAATACGTGTGAAATAACAATATGCTATTGATAAGTTTCCTTGTGGAGATAACCTAAAATACTATTCTTTTGAATAAAGATTTTTTGAAACCAAAAAAGATTATCTCCCCTTCCTACAAACTATTGCAATTTCACAAATATTTTACTGAATATGAAATGTTTTTATTCACATAATGTGTGATTCTTATGAATATAGAATACTTTTCGAAAGAAAAACTATATAAAAGCTTAGTTTGGACATTTTTATAGCAATTAAAAATAAAACAATTCACCTTTAGTATGGTAATGGCTATAATGTAACTATACAGATTGATAGACTGATTAAGTAATACCATCAATAAAGTGGAGTTAAAGTCTTTTAGGATTGTAAGTATGTTTTATTTTATCACCTTGCACTTTCACGACTTGACTGTGGTTTTCTACAGCAGTTGGTTCAAATTTCTGTCCAGTTGAACAATTTGGTTTAATAAAACAAATTGCAATTTGGTCAAAATTTTGAATGAATTGCAATTGGTGGATAGCAACACTAACAGTCAAGTCACTGTAAAAAGTATTTGTGCTGGAACAATCACCTGAAATAAAAGTTAAATACATAATTTTAATTGAGGCATGCAAGTATTAATGCTCTCCTGCCAATACAACACATGTATACAGGAGGAAATATATTGTTGATATTTTCTACCAATTATGGCAATACATGCTTGATTGGTTAAGAAGTCGAAAAACATACGGACAACTCCATGTCAAAAACGAATAAAGGAACATCCAACATTAACAATACACAACAAAGCAAACTAAAAACAGGGCAACACAAACCTTTCCATATTTTTATGACTTGTTTACATCAGTGTGTTTTCCTTGAAATATAAAGGAGTAGGGGCATTAAGGCCTGGTTTTGGCCCAGGAAAACAAAATGTTTGATAACTTTTTCAAATTGTAACATAATCTTTAGAAATGCATAGGGTCAAGAAATATAAATGAAAAACATTAAGATTCTTATGTGATGACGTCACAATTACGTCATAATATATACTGTTTTCACAAAAACGATGAAAATTCAGAATTTATGCAGTTTTCTATCTTTATTTCTGTTGTGGAAACATCGTGCGCAGCCAAGAAACAACAAAATAATTTAACTGAAGCTTTATCATTACTATTGACAAAATCTCACCAAATATAAAGTTGTTTCTTGGGTGCGCACATACTTTTCCAATCGAAAATATACTTAAAAATTTGATGAAAAACAAGGGAAATCACAAAATTTTACAAAATATGCAAATTAAGGCATGATTTGTTGCCATGGTAACTTGTTTAATGTCCAAAATTATTTTGTTTTTCTGAATACCTTCTACCTGAGATACTTTTCAGTAATTTTAAAATATGTATGATAAATTTTAAATTTGCAGTAATTTTTGGGCCAAATAAGGGCCTTATTGCCCCTACTCCTTTATACAATTAGAAATGTGGTAAAAGCAATGATTTTAACTTGAATGATCTGTCCCTGTATCATATACCCTTTTTTTGCCAATATTTCCCTAGATTGCAATTTAAATTATCTGATATTTTGAATGGTGACATATTTTCATAATTATAAATAGTGATATTTTGCCATGTGACTTTTTTCATAATTTTAATTATGTGATATTTTGTAGTGTGACTTTTTTCAGGATTTTAATTAATGACAATGTGATATTTTGCAGGGTGACAGTATTATCAGATATTACGAAGTAACAGATGAAGCTCCTTATGTACATTACTTAAGCTTGTACCAGTGCAAGGATGCACAGAGAGGGTTTGGCTACATGCCAAAACGAGGACTTAGTGTCAATAGTTGTGAAATAGCTAGGTAATAATAGGTGGAAAAAAAATAATCATAATAATAATAAATCTTTACTGGAAATCTCTTTTTAAATGAATTTAATTTGGGGAATGTAGTAATATATAGGCTATAGCTAGCAAGCAGAAAGCTACATTTTGTATATCGGTGATCAATTTATAAAAAATCTTACAATACAAAATACTCATTTAAATTGATAAAGTTACGAACATTTAAGTATAGATTACAATAGATTAAAGACACCCTGTATAGTCAAGATCATTAAGCACCTATATAGTAGTATGCCTACTTTATATACTTAGATTCACAGCTCTTTTCCCAAAATTTTCTAATTTTTGTTATGATATTATTCTAAAATTATTTAATTTCTGGTTTACTTCATATGTTAATTGTGTCAGTAGATTGATTTTGAATATGTAAGCTTCAGAAGGCAATTTAGTATATAGGCAAGATGAAGATAGCAAATTTTCATTTTCTTTCTTTCAGATTTTATAAACTACACAATAGTGGTCTCTGTGAAGTTATACCAATGACTGTTCCTAGAAAGGTATACATAACATACAGATATTTCTATCCCCCCTTTTTAACTTAGAAGAAAAACAATTTCAGGCAATCGTAGATACCAAAGAAAAACTTTTCATTTGTTTAAAAAAAAGAGATGTGATAGAACAATTATTTACTAGAGTTCAAATGATGTACATGTAAGCAATTATAGGTCAGCCTATGATCGTCAAAAATGAGCAAAACCCACATGTATATTCACTTATTAAAGCCCCTGACATGATAAGATGTGAAACAATTCAAAAGTGAAAAAAACGTTCAAGACCAAAAACAATAAACGTAAAACACATGATAGACAGGAACAAACAAAAACCACTGAATTACAGGCTCCTTTAAAGCCAAATATATATAAACAAAAGACAAAAATCTGGTAACAAGTAAGCTAAACTCTTGGTTTTTGTAAACACTTGTTAATTCTAACATGATGCCTTCTAAATACTCCAATTTAGTCTTACAATAATTTCAATACACACCATAAGGAAGTATCTCTTGGTGTAATAATCAAGAAGCAATCAAATTAAATTCATGGTAATGCATCGTTTTCTACATCTTCTTGCTTCATCATGATGGCCAAATCATTATTATCTTAAAAATACCACTTTGTTGTATTATGCCAGGGAGTGATATTACCAAATTTCTTCCATATGTGATTCAACTCTCCACTGGAAACCAAATGGAGTAGAAGTTAACAACTATGGGACACCATTCGGCCTTCAATAATGAGCAAAGACCTATAAACTAATGTAATTTTCTTTTTTTCTTTTTATTAGTCTGAATTATTCCAAGATGACCTTTACCCTGACACAGCAGGAGATACCCCAGCTGTCACTGCAGATGAATGGTTAGCCGGCAAAAAATCAGATCCAATTCTGGTGAGTACTGGTTGAAAGTGGGAAAGATATGAACAGAAAAAAACAGCCAAGAGCTTTAATTGTGTGGTGGTTATATTTAATGTAATTTTGAACTTAACATATATGCTGGTTGGTTTTTATGCCCCATCTACGATAGTAGAGGGGCATTATGTTTTCTGGTCTTTCTAATTTTAATTCCAAATTAAAGTTTTGACCCCAATTTCACGGTCCACTGAACATAGAAAATGATAGTTTGAGTGGGCATCTGTGTACTATGGACACATTCTTTTTTTTATGTGTTTTGGACATAACTATTATTGTTATAAATATTTTTTTAAATATCATACAGTTTCTTTATGACAGTAATTTCCATAAAACAGTAAAACTAATCAAATTTATTACTTAATACATCTTCTGAAAAAAGTTAAATAAATATTGGTTCTATTCAAGAGTTTTATTTTATATACAGAACCAAATACGAATAATAATTTTTCTATAAATATCTTCAATTAAACAACTCATGACAACAACAAATCATACAAAGTGATGTCGTTTCGAGTGTGTCACAGTGTGATTTTTTGATTATTCTGTTTTTTCTGCTTTGTTGAAGACTTTTTGTACTTTTGCCATCAAAAGATGACTTATTTTGACCTCTAACTTTATTTTCTAACAGATCTCACTGAAAGATGAATATGTACCTACGCAAAAGGAACAGATGAAAGTAGTTAAAAAATCCAATATATTAGATAAACCTATACACAAACCAACTGCTGCAGCCACTCCAGCCACTCAGGCCACTCCAGCCAGATCATCAGTTCAAGAGGTGGCAGTTCCTGAAGAATCTGGTGCAGCATTACCACCGGTTAGTATAGGTCATATACAAATAATACTTGTCTATCAGTCGTCACTCAGACGTAGAGAATGATAATCTTCTTCTCTTTGCTGGTTGATTTACACCAGATTTCCATCTGTATGCATAGGTCATACATTTATACTTGGTTTTCTCACTCACTACCATATAGGAGATTGATGAAATTTATCTTGTCTTTGCTGTTTGAAATTACGCTAAATTTCATAATGAGGTGGTTGTAATAATACAGGCCTTAAAAAATTAAGTAACTAAATTTCTTGTGACAAGATAATAATTAGAGCAGATAGAATGACAAACATTGTCAGATCATGGTAACCAAAACATGGACACAGTAATTGTATGTTTTAGTCGGATTGAATATAATTATAAAGAAGTAAACTAACTATAAATAGAAACATATTCATATACATGTATTTATAATCTTTTATTTTAGCATGTTAAATGTGCTTTCTATAAATACCAGAAGAAAACTTGGTTTAAGCATAGGTCCATTAATCAACCCATAATTTACCTATCAAAAAGATTATTCATCAGCCTTGTTTTTGTATTTAAGTAGTTACCAAGTAAATAGAAAAAAGGGAAATAAATGTGTGACAAAACATGATGCATTGTTGTAAGCTTGGTATGAAAAGATCGTAAAAAAAGTTGTCCAATCCTTTTGTCATTGATTCAGAAAATAAGTTATGTTTGGACCTAAACTAAATATCTCAATTGAGCATGTAATGAAGACCCATATTGACCTTCAAGCTTATTAAAAACCATCAACTAAAAGAATTAATGGTCAATGCTTTCGATGCTAATAGCTTAAAAGCCTGTTCTAAGCTTGCATTTTGATGTAACTTTTAATATCTGTGAAGCTCTTAAAAAATTAACTGCTGGAAGGGTTCAAAAATCGTAAAATCAGCAAATAATTGGAAAGGGAGAAAAGCGTTAAAAAAAGACTTGTTAGAAATACTTTTTTTTTTCATTGCCTATTTCTCATCAGGAACTTTATTATGTTAAGTTAAATTGTGTTTTGTGTTTTGGAAGTGACTTTCTATTTTACAATTGTTTGAATAGGAGGAATGCACAATGAGCTTGTTTTTTTTTGTCAATTACTAGTAACTAGTGGAAAAGGGGGAGGGGGTATTTAAACTCTTTGTTTCTTTAAAGGTTGGAGCATTTTGGTGAACATTAAGAATGAGAAGAAAAAAATCAGAATCTAATGAAATATTAAGCTATGCAATGCTAAATTATGATTTATATCTTATTTCTCTCTTTCTACTTTTGCATGACTTAATAATTCTAAATGCATATCTTGTATTCTATTTGTGTATAACAGGGATTTGATCCACAAGGTATTCTTGAAGATATACGGAAACTCAAATTAATAGTTAAAGCACATGAAAAGCGCATAAAGACATTAGAAGAAAAATTAGCTCAATATGAAGGGAATTCCACGGAAGAAGAAGAAAACGGAGAAAAGTGCTAAAATGTATACATATTTCTAATCTTGGTGTGTTGTGTATTATTAGTTTTAGTTGGAGTTTGCATGAATTTTTTTCATATTTTAGTATTCTAGAGAATTACAGGGAAAATGAATGAAAATATGCATCAAAATATTTACCTTAAAAAATTATAGAAACTAAATTGGTAATTTAAATAAAGAAGTATTTGGTTAAGAATGGAAAATGTCTGGATATTGCAAATTCAGCTGTTATTGTGTACTTTTATTATTGCAATTGTTTAAGACAACAAAACAAGGTTAGAGTTGAAAAATATCTTTAAAAAATTTGAAAAATATTTGTGCAATGATTTTTTAAAAAAGCTGCATTTTAAATGAGTTGTTAATCAAACATAAAACAATTTGTATTTATTTTTGGCTTAATAAGAGTATTTTGAATATGTAGATATTATTTATTTATATTTATAATTAGAAATAGTTTTTAAGGCCAATTGTAATAATTAGGCAATCAAAATATTTAGTTCATTTTCTTGTTTTTATCATGGGCATTTTTAGATTTATAAAATGTTCGACAGTATATTTTTCACAGACTTTATATTATATATGCATGGCAATGCTTCCTTGCCTATATGTATACAGTTCTTGCTATTTCTATGCTGCAACTAATTTGTTTACACAGATAGCTTGTTGACCCAGTCAGTTACTGTGAATTCGTCTATTAACATGGGCACCATTTTTGTGGACACTTGATTTTCTATTTTTTGCTATTTTCACATAAATTTCCTAATTGGTGTTAGAAAAATGTTTCTCTTCACGAATGAAAAATTTGTTCTCAGCAAATGATTGGTCAATTTTCTGAAATTTCCTATTGTGATCATGAAATGCCTTATATAAAAGAACACAATTTCTTCAAATCTTTGAAAAAAGAAGGATTAAAATCATTAGATTAACATATTACACATTATAACTTGTGCATTACAATATTTCTCCACTCTCAACAGATTAATTTCACTTATTTAAAAAGCTTGCAAGCCTTGCACTTTTATTAAAATTGAACTGTCTTGATGGAGAAATATGGTAACAAACTTGTTACAGTTGTGAAATCTATATTTCAATGTTTAAAAATATCAATATTATCCAATACTTAAGTTCTTAGTTAACCTTTCCATCAAAATCCACAAAGCTTAGGTATCCCACCAATAATAATGAATCACAAGCATAATAACGAATCCACAAAGCTTAGGATCCCACCAATAATAATGAATCCACAAAGCTTAGGATCCCACCAAATAATGAATCCACATAAGCAATAAAATGAATCTACAAAGCTTGGATCCACCAATAATTGAAATCACAAAACTAGATCCACATAAAATGAATCCACAAGCTTAGATACACCAATAATAATGATTCCGCAAAGCTTAGGATCCCACCAATAATAATGAATCCACAAAGCTTAGGATCCCACCAATAATAATGAATCCACAAAGCTTAGGATCCCACCAATTATAATGAATCCACAAAGCTTAGGATCCCACGAATAATAATGAATCCACAAAGCTTAGGATCCCACCAATAATAATGAATCCACAAAGCTTAGGATCCCACCAATAATAATGAATCCACAAAGCTTAGGATCCCACGAATAATAATAATGAATCCACAAAGCTTAGGATCCCACCAATAATAATGAATCCACAGTAAGGAGATACAAATTTTCTTGGGCTTGTACGCAGACTTTGTCAAAACTACAAAATCAAATATCAACAAGAAAGAAAGTTTTAATGAATCCAACAAAATCGATACCTACCAAATTAATGAATCCACAGTTTTTCAAATTTCCTATCTGTAAATCAGGAGTCGGTTTCAAAAAAAAAACCTATAATAATTCATATACTTACGATGAATCATAGTTGTAAGTTGTTTTGTGAAACCGACTCCAGAAATTTACTTACTCCATTTTACAGAATTTGACGGTTTAAGAACATGCACATGATTAAAGCTTGACACTCGCTCTTCCTGCTATGGTAGATTTATGTACACAAGTAATAAAGTACAATATTTACATGGGAAGTCGATAGTGAAAGATATGACTCATTAAGTAGTCTTCACACTCAAGCACAGGCCCAGCAGTCCAGGCATGTAAAATTTGCTTGCTCAGCTGGTCTGTAAAAATCAACTCTACAGCCAACTGCTCTTGTTTAACCTCTCCAATAGAACTATAGGACCTAAAAATAAAAAGTTTATTGGGTTAGAAGACTGAAAAGTTTATTAATTTTTAAATTATATTGAAAAAGCCCTTTTAGATTTTAGTTTTATATACTTTAGTCCAAACCTACAGCTATATTCTGATATTTACCCACCCCTAACCAAATTAACTGTTCATTAGAAGTGATGTGTTTCAATAATCGTATATTATAAAAGAAGCAATTGAGATTTTTTTCAAAGCACAAATTTTCAGAACATTCTGATGACAGTTTTAGTTTGTTTGTTGTGGCCTATACTTATGAAATATTTTGGTGTTTAGTTTTACCTCAAGTATTAGAATATAGTTTAATGGTGGAGGAGTAGCATAGTAATTAATAGATTGCTCCTTCTTTAGTTTTAGAGATTGCAGGTCATGGGTCACATGCATATTTTTCAGCTTACAAATCACATGCATATTTATATGAATGAAATTCTTCTCAGCTAGTTTTTTGCAAGAAGTGCAAAGTCAAATTTAGATTATCTATGATTTAAGGAATTTTTAATTGACAAATGTTACTTAGTTAAAAATGATTGCACTTGTAAGCATATATTTGCTATAAACAATGTTCACCAACATACATACTAAAACCCAATTGTATTTGTGTATGGTTGCCTCATTGAATAAGATATTACTCTGGATTCAATTATTTTCGTGGATTGAAGAAAAATTGTGTTTACGTGGATACTTAATTTCATTTTTACAAAATTTTATATAGACTATTGGAAATTCATATTTTCTTTGAACATTTAAATTTGTGGTTCGTATTTACCCATGAAGTCCACAAAAATTGTTATCCAACGAATAATAAGAATTCACAGTATCTGGATTCAGGTAAAAAAAAAAATTTGTGTCTTTGTATATTGTACTACATGTATTAAAAATAAATTAAACCTTTATAAATGGGTTAAACCAAAACAAATGTTAGCATGAGTAGATAGCCTTGATCAATTCAAATTTCCTTAGACTGTTAACTTTTAACCTGAATAGACGACTATAATTGTCCATAATTTTACTTTGTGAATATTTTGATTCATTTGTTTATTTTTTTATTTCCCACCTTTTTTCAGAAATCACCAGCAGTCCAT
Organism: Mytilus edulis; assembly: GCA_019925275.1. Taxonomy (NCBI): domain Eukaryota; kingdom Metazoa; phylum Mollusca; class Bivalvia; order Mytilida; family Mytilidae; genus Mytilus; species Mytilus edulis. Next base: position 114,074,367 of record CM034360.1, read on the forward strand.
AAAGAAATCCAACAATTAAAGCAAGTGATTGGAGAACAGAACCAAACTATTCAGGATTTAATGGAAAGAGTTATTTCCCTTGAAAAGGCAGCAAACAATAGTGGGGTAACAGAAAATGATGAAACATTAGGCAATGATAAAGCTGTCGACCAGGAACAGGCAGATAATAATTAATGCTGCAGACGACATTAAAAATCAAAATGGCTGCTGGTTAAGATTTAGTGTTTTAACATTTCTCTATTTTTTAAGACATTTTGTATTTAAGCAATGTATATTTATTTAAATGCTGGCAAAAAAATATATATATTAGCACTTCTTTATATATATTGGATATGCATGACTTACACAAGCATTTTAACAGTGAAACAGTTCAAACAATTAATTAAATATTATGAAAAAAAGGCTTTAAGATTTAATGCTTTTTAATCAAAAATACTATTTTTTTTTCATTTGAGTAAAAGAAAAATAACCACATTTTAAAAACTGGTGTAGCAATAGATTTTTTAACTAATTAATGAACAAGGAAATATTTCAGATCAAATTTTAGCTGCTGATCATGAATTTCCCATAACTGCCAAATACATCATACATGCAATTTTATCATTTAAAAGATTGCAATACTTGATTGTTTTGTAGAATTAAAGTCAGTAAAAGCTGGCCGAAGGCTTTAGATACACAAGTGCCATTTAATTCTGTGTACTGTATATGATGTGTGGAGAAGCTACAAATGTTGTAGCCAAAATTAATTCTCTCATTTTCTCATTAGGATTTTAGATTTATTTAATATTAAAGTAATAACAAAGAGAGATAACTCTTTATCAACAGAAGAGAGAACTCGGATTCTAAGTTAACATATGTTGGAATTTTCACAAGCAGAAAATCAAGTATTGCAAAACTTTAAAGTAGACTTAGATTTGTTATTGTTATTTGTCATTCATTTATGCATTTATGCAAATAAAAAGTGCTTTGTTATGTTGATTGCTATGTGTCAGATTTGTTTGTTTTTTCCCCTGGATGTTACTGTTGTTGAAAATGGCTTTAATTGTCTGTAAAAATGTTGTTGTTTGATATGCTTATTTTGTAGGAAATTTTCAGAGAAACAGTCATTGATTTTTTTCCTTATTCATGTAGGGTTGCCCCAACCACTTTTTCCCCAAAGTATGGCATTGGTTCACTTTATCTAAATGTAGATTTAATAAAAAGGATGTAGAATAAAAGTAAATGTTTTTTTTTTTACTTTGCAAGAGAATCGTTATTTTTTTTATAAATTTACCTATAACCACTCTAACTCATTAACAGCTTTGATTTTTAGTAATTAAAAAAACAGTTCTGTAATACCCTATAAACACAGAAAGTTTAGCTATTTCTTTTAATTTTCTGACTATTTTTTTTTATCTTTTCCAATTGTTGTTTTGGAAATTTCATAACAGGGATCTATATATCATTTTTGGTTTGTTTTTTGTATTTTGGTGGAAAGTTCTCATTGGCAATGAAACCAAATATTCTCATTATATATCTTTGAACAACATGGACTATCTTATGTTCACATTTTTTTTTAAGGAATGACTGTAATATTTTTTCTGTCTATGAAGAAATAACATAAAAAATTTGGTGCACACTGAATAAAGTGCGTAGCGGGTTATTTAACAGTGTGCACCACATTTTTTATGTTATTTCGAATAGACAGAAGAAATATTACAGTCATTTCTTATAATTTAATTCTAAATTCCATTTGAAACCGTAGAAAACCATGAAAAAACGTTAATGACGTCACGGTCACATGACTACATTATGTCTATGGGCTGATAACATAATAACGTCGGCCAATCAGAAGACGTGTTACATCCAAAATTAAATTATATTTTAATGTTTTCAATATTTGTAATTCTATGGAAATCAGTAAAATTTCTGGAAAACAAATTTCTGCAAGATCAATATCAAAATGCAACCTTTGAGCTATTATTAGAAGTAAATGATATGCTGATCAACACATATATATCTTGAATGTATGCCATTCTGTGATGAATACGAAAACAAAATTCCATATACATACATATATAAGTAATAAATATAATTTGATGAAATTAGAAATTTTGAGTATCTTGTAGGCTCTTTTTATAAACTATTAATAAGTCATGACTATTTCTGAGCATTCCAAGGCTTATATGTTAATATTTATTTGTAAATATAGTTTCCCTTGTACAGATTAGATATAGATCATGAAAATGATTATTTTTGTATATGACGTGCTTACAATTTGGAGGAACAATATATATTTTTGATTTATATGTTCTCAGGTTTTGATTGCTCTGTTCCAGTCTTTTGTTTAGTGTTTTTATATAGGTTTTTGCTTAATTGTTAAATGTAAAATAGTTTCAGCTATTTCTTTCAGTTTGATTCATCAATGTTCAATCTATGTTATTGAAATAATAGTAATATTTTTTTGCAGTCAGAATTGTGTAGGATTTAGGTACTTGAATAGGAATCTATCTTTCTAAATATTTAATAACATCAAAAGAACAATTTGATATAAATAAACTAGCTATAGTTTATTTTAACTCATATTGAGTTTGTATCCTACTGGAAAGTGATATAAATTTTTGTTCACCAATGACTGCTTATCTCAGAGTTTAAGGGTTTCGTTAAGATATTCCTATTGGAATCTTTCCAACTTCAGACTATGTTTGAAATAGATAAAAATGGAAGAAAGGAATGTTAAATTTCTCATTAGAAATCAGCATTGAATTAAAAATTAGATTTTAGTTCCAAGGTGACTTTTTTCAGTATTATCCTATTTTACACACAAAGATCACTGTGTTATGATCAATTAAACATCAGTAGAATAAAACATCAACCTGTAGGTGATGTCTCCTTGTCTTAGGTTTTCACCAGGGTAAAGGGGTCAAATATAAAATGAATATATTCTGTGATGGTTTAATGAAATCATTCCATTGGTTTATTTCACTGTGTGAAAGACTATGCAGATGCATATATAATAATAATGTCGTGTGATACCACCTTATCAACCTCCACACTGGAGACTCCTATAGCCTAAACATATATATAAAGTATGTGAGAGAAAGCTAGTTATTTTATAATCATACAGAAACTCTGCCAGTGCCACCTGTTGTGTGGAGCATAAATTCTGGTCTTATTAAATAATCTGCTTCAAGAATTAATGCATTTGATGCTGGGGAAGTCTATATGTGCTCATACTTTAATTTGTACAATATGTTACCCAGTCATTTACCTCAAGATTGACAGATTCTCTTTTACATATTATTTCAGGTTTTATTAATCCATTAGATCTTTAGGCTTGTATAATAGTGTGTAAGAAATAATGTGCTTTGTCTAATTTTTAAAATTCAATGTCGTAGTGACTGTTTGGTTTTGCAGTAACTCTTGTGATTAATGAAGTATTGTTAGGTACATTATAGATTCTAAGCTCTTGCTGCAACATTTAAAGAAACTCTTATAGAACTGCTGATTTTATACAGGTTTAACAAAATACTCCCCATTGATTTTCTACCATTGTGGAATTATTTTTTTTCTCTCACCTCACTTGTAGTATATATATTTTATGCACACATAAAATAGAAATTAATAACCAAAGCACCTTTATTTTTTTTGAATTTTTATCCCTGAAACAGGATTTAAACTGTCTCATAAGAAAAGTTGTGTAAATTATTTTCTTCCTGGAACAAATAGACAAATGGAGAAAAAATTGTTTTTATCAAAAACTATATCATTGTTACAAAAATCACATGTACAAGTTTTCCTTATAACTATATTTTCTAAGCATTATTCATTATTTTACAAAGTAGGAACTAATTTAATTTTTTTAAACTATTTACTTTCCAACTTGGAAAAGGATGAATAATGATTCTAACCTTTCTATCTTGATGATGACCATGACTTTAATTGGTTAGTTCTGCTCTTATTGGTAATTATTTTCTTGTTTGATGTCTGTTTAAAAAAAATCCACATGTGAAAAATTAGCACATTTTTGAATTCATTAGGGGGACTCTAATTTGTAACCATAATGGTAATTGAACATTTCCGTCATGTACTTGTTTTCACGAAAAAATACTCCTGTTAAAGAAAAATGTGAAAATAAATGCACACAAAGTGAAATGTAAAAAAGTAGTTTTTGCCACTAGTTTACAGTATGATATGATTACATAGAGCCATAATTTACTTGTTTTCAGTATGGAACTTGTCACAAATTTATGTCCGTTATAAATAGTTATGCTATGATCATTTGTATATTATATAATCATACAGCAATAAAATCGTACTCTAAATTAATATTCTGTCTTTAAATCTACGCCAAAAGATCCCAAAGCGTTTGATTGAATGATAAATTTTTTGGTGTTGAACACCCCTTTTAGCACTAGAGGTTATTTTGTTGCTTGCAATGTATAATGGCAAAGGGTTAAGAACCAAAAACATCCAGAAGGCAATTATATTGAACTAAGGTAGAAGTCAAGAGCCGCCGTCCACCTGTACTGCAGGGTTCGAACTCACAACATCAGTGTTGCATCATCTAGCAATATAGTTGATGGAAAACTCTGACCACTTGGTGAACAAGGCCACCTACACTTTTCTATTACATATGTGAACATATACCATTATTTGTTTGCAATCATCAATCTCATCTCCTGGTATCATTCTTAACCTAATGTGTTGAAAGTTGTTGGTTTAATCATCGACCTGGTCGAATTATAGACTTATACAAATAGTTTATTAGCTGCTATTCCTTGAGCAAAACAGCATTTAGAAGTATGGGCAATGCATGGTTAATTAGGAGTCTAGGGAAATTTGTCGGAGAAGAATTATACTGTGATTTTATGGCATATTTATAAATCCATGACTGTCAAGTAATAATCAGGGTGTATCAATACATGTTAATTTGTGATTATCCCTTATAAGAATCGTATACTTGCCAATAAACATGAACCGATCATCAGATGATCATTTGAACCAATATTTGACATTCTTGAAAGGCTCCAGGAAGTAACAGTAAGATTTATGATTCTTTATTGTCTTTCCTGCATGCGATGAATGCCAAATTTATTGTGACCCCAGAATCTTTTTTCTATAAGCTTATGATTTGAAAAGGTGGAAAATTCGTGTCTTGTTTTATTGTATCAGCCTTGTGGTCCGACTTTTCAGTGTCGCAAATGTCCATACTCTTTGACTCTTAGACTCAATGACTGGTTAACAATAATTTAGTTGTTTTGGTTCTAAGACAACTATATTTCTTTAAAGTCATTGCCGAGTTTTATTCGTCACCCAAAGGGTTAATCTCAACTTGATTGATTATCATTAGGTCTGCTTTTCAGTGATAGGTCAATAATTAATATTTAGTGTAAAAATGATTATAAGGTGTACATGTCCGTCTGACTGGGTTCATCTCCAATTTCATTTACTTAGTTGGGCATAGTTGGCACATTATTAAGTACATGTAGTTGATGATCTAATTAATAAGTTTGTATTATATCCTAAGACTTCCAACCAAAACCCTAGAAAAATCTTAACTGTATTCAAGAGGAAAATAGGACAGCATACAAGAAGATATGCCTTTGCTAAAATTGAGAATGGAAATGGGGAATGTGCCAAAGAGACAACAACCCGACCATAGAGCAGACAACAGCTTTTTACTTAAATTAAAGAAGAAAAACGGACAAAAAAAAACATCGATACTCTCTGGAATAGGAAGGCATTGCAAGCAGTACAAAACAACTTACTAGTACACCTATGATACTTCTATAAATAATGGCAACAGTAGTATACAGCTGTTCAAAACTCGTAAATCGATGGACAAAAAACAAACACGGGGTCACAAACTAAAACTGAGGGAAACGCATTAAATATAAGAGGAGAACAACGATACAACATTAAATGTAAATATAACGGAATTTGACGAGACTGTCATCAAAGTGAGAGGGTTAGCGCTATAAAACCAGGTTTAATCCACCATTTTCTACATTTGAAAATGCCTGTACCAAGTCAGGAATATGACAGTTCTTGTCCATTCGTTTTTGATGCGTTTTGTTATTTGATTTTGCCATGTGATTATGGACTTTCCGAATTGATTTTCCTCTAAGTTCAGTATTTTTGTGATCTTAGTACTTTATACAACATTAAAATATAACACACACAGAAAAAGACTAAGCATTATAGACAAAATCCGATGAGAATAACAAATATAACATCAAAACCAAATACATGAATTTGGATAGAAAAGTACCGTGACACGTCTTATAGTAATGTGAATTCAAACTCAAATATAAGAGAAAAAAACCCCGACCCAACGGAAACACAACGTTAAAATGTAACACACACAGAAACGAACTATAATATAACAATGGCCATATTCCTGACTTGGTACAGGACATTTTTTAAAGAAAAAATGGGGGGTTGAACCTGGTTTTGTGGCATGCCAAACCTCCCTCTTTAATGGCAATGTTAAATATAACATTAAAATGACAACATGACATTACAGGACTACAATACAAATAAATAGAACATGTTAGACAAAGAAACACATGAATAATAGTTAATAAAAGGCACCAGGTTTAAAATTCAATACGCCAGAAGCGCGCCTCGTCCACACAAGACTTACCAGTGACGACCAGATATAAAATTTCTATAACCCATAGTGTCACAAGTCAGAAATATGACAGTTGTTATCCATTCGTTTGATGTGTTTGAGCTGTTGATTTTGCCATTTGCCTAAGGATTTTCCGTTTTGAATTTTCCTCAGCGTTCAGTATTTTTGTGATTTTACTTTTCAGTATACTCAGATACCTTCTAAAACAGTACCGACTAAAACTCATCATGGATAAACAATTAAATTTAAAAAAAACTTATGAGTCAGGTAGACCGAGTAAGAATCTTGACATACATCAAATTTTAGAAAATCGACAAATACGAAGTTTGCACAACTAAGAAGAAATGATAACATATAAATATATCCCCAAAATACTAAATGATCAATTCAAATCTGTCTTTTTTGCTGCATGTCGATCGGATTAGTAAAATATAATTCGATAGAAACATACCGAGGACAGATCGAACAGAATAATATTCAAAAACTGAAATATTATTGTCACATATATTGATTAAAAAAAAAAACTGAAACTCTTTAATCTACATAAGGATGCTCGAACAGACAACACCAATCCAGATTGATACTGAAAAGACCTGATATTGCAATTGCCTTCATCTATCCATCATTTGTCATTTATCACTGGACAACGGGAAGTCAACCGTCATACCTGCATTCCACAAAGGTTAGAAATGTAATACAATCAAACTATATATCAATATCCCTAACTTGAATTTGATGAAAAAATAATATATCATATTGACAGAAACATCACGCAGTATTCAGAACACAATAACATCCTTATTAACCATACTAAACACCCTCTATAACATAACTTCAAAAGTAAATAAAGGCAACAGTAGTATACCGCTGTTCGAAAGTAATAAATCGATTGAGAGAAAACAAATCCGGGTTACAAACTAAAACCGAGGGAAACAAATATCAACTATAAGAGGAAAACAAAAGGAACAACAGGAATACTGAAGTTGAAGTTCAAAAAAAAAATCAAAAAAAAAAATCAACATACATAGAAACGAACAATTTAAAAACAACTGCCATATTCTAATTTTCACGACAATGATGGTTTTGGAAGGCAATTGTATATTTTATTTGAACTACAAACGATTAGACATAACACATTATCCAATCGAAACTATAACGGTGACATAAAAACTAAATACATGAATGTTTGATGTACAAAATAACGAGATGTGTCTTATAGCAATGCAAATGAACACTCAGTGTAACAGGCATATTCTGGAATATGACAATGATGGTATCGTAAGGCAATTTTATAATTATTTGGACAACAAACGATAAGACATAACACTCATATTTAAACAAAATTATTACAGAAACATGAAAAATAAATACATGAATGTTGGATGTATAAATTATGCAAACATGTCGTATAACAACGCAAAAAGTAAATAACCAAAGATACAGATTTCCGAGGAAAATTCAAAACGGAAAGTCCGCATCAAAAGGCTAAATCAAAAGCCCAAACACATCAAACGAATGGATAACACCTGTCATATTCCTTTACTTGGGACTCAAATTTTCTTATGTAGAAAATGGTGGAATAAACCTGGTTTTATAGCTAGCTAAACCCCTCCTTGTATGACAGTCCCATAAAATTCCATTTTATTGACAACGATGTGGGAACAAAACAAACAGACGTAATGTGTAAAAATGTCAAACAAGGGGTACAGCAGACAACATTGTGTTATAAACTTAATCATAATAATCACATAATAAAACAAATAATTATGTAACAAAGAAACACAAAAGGGCATACATACATAGCAATTAGCAAAAATAAAAGAGAAGGATACAAAAATTCCCCATAGTACAATGACACAATGACGGGATGTGTACGACAACAGCCACGCCCATATGTAAAAAAAGAAACACAAGGCATATAGACAAAGCATATTAGCAATAATGAAAAAAATATATTTTTTTACCAAGAACAAAAATTTTCATTAGATGTATGTTTCATTATAATACTATTTTCTGATTGGCTAACTGCACATCACGTGTTATCCCGTAAGCAATTGCATTACACAATAAAAAACATTATCATTTCATGCAAATGACATCAGTGTACCAATTATAAAGTGACACAGTAAACTTACAAAAAAAGCATATAAATGTAAATCGTTATGTTTTCTTATCCTAGCTAAAAAACTGTAATTCTGTGTATTGAATGCTTCTTTTTGTAACTTCATAGGGTTGTTAAAAGCGTTGACCGTGCGCACATTTTTAGAATGAAGCTTCTTCATCAGTAATGCCCAAAGCCGAATACTTGAAAGCCAAGATTAAAGAACCGAAACATCTGATTACCAAATAGAACCCCCCCCCCCCCCCCAAAAAAAAATAAATTAATAAAAAAAAAAAAACAAAAACAAAAACAAATAAAGTAAGGCCAAAGACAAAGTAATAAAATTAGCAAAAACAAACAAGAAACCTCGGTCGAACAGGAAATTATATTTTATTATCATTACTGCTAGCTACATTAAAATTGTAAGAATTGGTCTCTTGCAACGTAAACACCACAAGAACTGGAAAATCTGCAATAGGATATCGCCATAGCAAATTAACTTGAAAAACAAACACCACTAAATGACTGCAAATGTTTGCACCTGTCCTAAGTCAGGAATCTGATTTAAAGTAGTTGCCGTTTGTTTGTGTAATTTATGCGTGTTTCTCGTTTCTCGTTTTTATATATATTAGACCGTTGGGATGTCTCGTTTGAATGGTTTTGCACTAGAAATTTTGGAACCCTTTATATCTTGTTGATCAGTGTGAGCCAAGGCTCCGTGTTTGAAGGCCGTACATTGACCTATAATGGTTTACTTTTATAAATTGTGATTTGGATGGAGAGTTGTCTCAGTGGCAACTTTTGCTGCATGTGGAAATCTTAAATATACAAAAGAGGAATAAAAACCCAAACAGTTACTCAGGCATTCGTGTTATTTTACGAGTTCATTTTTTTTAAATGCGCTTTGTTTCGCCTTAGACTATTTAAACTATACCAATCCAGGACAACGGATGTACCTTGCGATGTTGAAAGGTATTCTTTTCCTCTAATGTAAATTCGAAATTGTTTTAACATTGACAGATTATTTATATTTTATTACAACTCATCTAGAGTTGCGGGTTGTTTATGTACAAAGAATAAAATATGACCTATACACATGCATTTTGTATGAAAGCATTGAATTAAGAATTCAAACAAGATTTTTGTAAAATTACCTTAACGAAAATTTGCCCATTGCGGAAGACCGAATCGTGACCTGAAGTTGTACGATTCTATGACAATTGGTCCCTGCTTATAACTGTCACAATTGCATAATAGTTTTTACCATGACTTTAAGTAATACTAATAATACGTTTTACGATTAAACGAAACGAATAGAAACACCTATCAGTTTACGGACTTTTATAGAATTTTCCAAAGAACATAAATGTAGTAGGCTAAGTCTGGTTTTATAGCAAGCTAAACCTCCCACTCGAATGACACATGTTTAAGTTCCGGTATTTTGACCAAAATTAGGAAGAGTAAACCAAACAGACAAAAAAGTAATGTGAATACAATTGGAACTAGTAGCTAAACTACAATTGAAATTGCGTTAAAATGAAATTAAAATAACGCTTTATAGATTTCGTGCGTCCACAGTGCTTGTAAATCTGAATTAACCTTCATTTGGAACGTTCAAATCAAATAATTGAAACAGGAATGTAAAAATACATAGAAAGCGATAAGAGCCATTACATATACAACTGTCTAAACACAACCCATGTTAAATGATCTTAAATCTGTAAATTTGCTTTCGCAAATTGTTTTTGTTTTTCCCTCGCCGGGAATCGAACCCATGCTACAGAGATATCGTGATACCAAATCGCCTGCACTGTAGCCGTCACGCTAGACCACACGACCACCTTGGCTTCATAAAAATGAAGCTTTCGGTGGCCGGGTGTTTCCTTTTCACGTCAGTTTTAATCTAGCGTCGTACTACAGTACATGATATATAAGGCATGAAGATGTTATTCTTACAGATCAGCTAAATTACCTATAGTAAAGGATCCTACAAATTAATGTAAGATACAGTCACAGAAATAATTATATTTATAAGTACTTCTGAGCCAGTGACAACTCTCCATCGGATAATTAGCAGTGATGGTGATACATGGCTGTGTACATTATGTATATACAACTCGTCTAAACATCACCCAACAATGATAGATCTTTAAATTTATATATTACCAATAAGGAACAGAAAAATAGCTAATTTCAGCTTAGGTCGACTTTGCCCGAGGATGTTTGGTACCTGGAATGAATAAGATACCGGAATAACATCCAAAATAAGTTATTAACCATAACGATAAACCTTTAAGAAAACGTTTCCCATTATTGATGTATAATTGATTTGTCACAAGAGACATGCAGACTGTTTGTTATCCACAGTCGTTTCCAAATAAGAAAAAAAATATTGTTGTAATTTTTACTAGCAGTATTATCAATAAAATGGTTCTTGTTTCAAGCCGATGCAGAGAGGTCGTGTTAGTGTATCCTCATAGTTTGTATTTGACCTTTATCCCACTTTAAGGGGGGAAGGATGATAAGTTAGTGTCAACCAATTCAATACTAAATTCGAAGAAAAACAACACTATACAGCATAAATTTTATTTTTTTCTAATAAATTAAATATATTGAATAAATCTGTTTTGTTATTAGCTATTAATGCAGACACACAACAAATCACTTAAAACACAATTAAAATATCTAGTTTAGAGTCAGAGGGGTTGTGGGTAATTTTATTGTTTGCTATCCAAAACAAATGTAGAGTCATTGGTTGGTTGCAATGACATGTTGTTCAAATATTACCCAGAATGCCTTAGCTTTTGAAACTGGGTTATTTATTCCTTTTCATCGTAAGCGGCATTAACCTCTGCTTTCTTACGTGAACAACACGCATGGAATAAGATGACAACCAGTTCTAAAAGTTCTGCTAGACTAAGAACAGAGAAACCTGCCCATAAACCTAGTTGTCCTCCGATATCACTCACAAAATTCTCATCCTAAAAAAAATGTGAATTTCCATGAACATTTATTGTTGTGAACAGTACTCCAGGCAAAAGTGGGCTGTTTTTTTAAGTTTTTTATGTTGTATTGTAATGATGACAGTTATTGGCACTGACATGATAAGGACTGTTTGCTATTAAGTATGAGCGTTTGTGTGCTTTTTAAAACTGTTTATAAGAAATGATATGTTCTACTTACATTTTACGTCAAGACAAATTCGCAAAAAAAAATAATCAAACGTTAATAGGTGTGCAACACATTCGCAATAAAAAAGGGGGAAGTTACTATCAGATAAGTCACCGTTTAATAAGTTTGATAAAAAAAAACGATATTTGTAAATTCAGATTCCGACTAATAACACTTAAGTATTTAATAGTTTCGTTCATAAGACTTTATTTTCAGTGACAAATATTACTTATATATTCCGTAAACATATATGTTAATGGAATATAATGATCGATGCCTGAAATCTTCTAATTATACACAAGTGGACTAATTGTGCTTTTGCGTTTCATTCCACGCCATTCTCCCGAAAGACCAAGAATTATAAATCAAAAATGTATTTTGGTTTGCATGCATGCATGTATCCTGTGTCTTAAAGACATTACGTTCAATGGAGGGCAGGCTGATCGTGGACAGAGTTCAAATATGAATTTATAACAGGTTAACAAAATTATTCTGACAATATATAGTTACATTGACACGTGACAGTTGTGAATTTTTATCAATAAAAATATATAAATTTGATTCAACTCACATATTTAAAAAAAAAACCAACACTATCACATATGGCTTTGAAACGGTTGGCGTTTATTGGATAGCTTACAAAAATCTAATCAGTTTTCCTTTTGAAAAAATGTTAACAAAAGTTGTTTGACAAAACAGAATATCATTTAGCGGAAAGATGAACATGTGTATTCTTAAATTTATTAACTCAGAATCTGAGTTCGTTCAGTGGGTAGAAATTTTACATGGAAATTTTGATACGGGTAAAGATATCTTACTTGGGTGTGTTTATATACCTCAAGAATTCTCCAGATATTCATCTGATGAATCTTTTTCAGAGATTGAAGATGAACTTATTCGATTTTCAAATACTTCAAAAGAAGAAGCACTGATTGGTGATTTTAATTCTAGAACCTCTATTGATAGTGATCATGTTATACCTGATGAAAATTTACTAGAAATTTTACAGGTAGAAGACGATGTTATAAATAAAGATATTTTTTCTTATCTGTTGTTAGAAAGTAAAAATATTCCTCTACAAAGATACAGTTATGATCAAGGTAGAGTGAATAAATATGGTACTCTTCTTTTAGAACTATGTAAAAGATGTGGAATTTTTATATGTAATGGTCGTATTTTCTCAGACAAATTTATAGGTCATACTACATGTAAAGACTCCAGCGTAGTAGAATATTTAATTGTATCTCCTCACATGTTTGATTATATCTCTGAATTTAGAGTAGATGAGTTTAATCCCATGTTTTCAGATGTCCATAACAGTATATGTTTTACATTGTCTTTCAATACTGATAGTAATTACACTGATAAGGTAAACACAGAAACAGTCATTACAGAACAAGAGGTTGTGGATGCCGTTAAGAACTTGAAACATGGTAAAGCATCTGGTACTGACAAGATACTGAATGAGTTTTTGAAAAACTCTCCACCATTTTTTATTTGTATTTACACTAAACTATTTAATGTGATATTGGATACAGGTATAATTCCTGAAACTTGGACAGCAGGAATAATTATACCAGTTTTTAAAAATAAGGGTTTTCCAAAGGATCCAGATAACTATAGAGCTATAACATTAATTAGTTGTATAGGGAAATTATTCACTTCCATAATCAATACTCGATTGAATTTTTTTGCAAATGAAATTTCACTTATACATGAAAATCAGGCGGGTTTTAGAAAGGGGTATTCAACTGTAGACAATATTTTTGTGCTTCATGCACTCATAGAGCTGTATTTCTCATTTGGAAAAAAACTTTTTTGTACTTTTGTAGTCTTTCGGAAAGCATTCGATACTGTATCAAGATCTGGTTTATGGGAAAAACTTCAATTGAGTAATATTAAAGGGAAGTGCTTTAAAGTTATTTTTAATATGTACCAAGGAATCAAATCATGTGTAAAATATAATGGATGTCAGTCAGATTTTTTCCCCTGTTTAGCAGGTGTAAGACAGGGGGAGAATTTATCGCCATTTTTGTTTTCAATTTTTCTTAATGACTTAGAAGACTACTTTAAGAATCTAGATGGGATTCCACTAGAAACTGTTAAAGAGAAGTTTCAAAGTGAATTGCACATATTTTTTGAATTATTTGTTATATTATATGCAGATGATACTGTAATTTTATCTGAAACAGAAGAAGGTATGCAGAGATCATTAAATATTTTCCAATCATATTGTGAAAAGTGGAAATTAGAAGTCAATTTAAATAAAACAAAGGTGATGATTTTTAGAAAGAGAAAAAGTAAAAAGAAATTTAAATTTTTATTACAAGACAAAGAACTTGAGATTGTTGAAAAATTTTCTTATTTAGGTGTTATCTTTAAATATAACGGTACTTTTTTAGATACCAAAAAGAAACTTATTAATCAAGCACATACATCGATGCATTTTATACATAGAATTGTTAAAAACGAAAACATTTCTATAGATTTGCAACTGAAATTATTTGATTCCATGATAGAACCCATTCTTTTATATGGTTCTGAAGTTTGGGGTTTTGAGAATTTGAAAATTATTGAACAGATGCATTTGAAATTTTGCAAAAGAATATTAAAAGTTCGAAATACTACACCCAATTTCATGGTGTATGGAGAATTGGGAAGATTTCCTCTGCAAATTCGAGTTAAATGTAGAATGATTTCGTATTGGTGTAAAGTTGTAAACAATAGCAGTAAACTAAGTAGTTCTTTGTACAGGCTGATGTTATCATTGAAGAATCATGGCCATTATGTTTTCAAATGGATTGATTCTGTCGAATCAATATTTAACAACACTGGTCTATGATATATTTTCATAAACCAAATTGGCTTTTGTGATAAAAATTATCTTGATCGTATATTGAGTGATCAGTTTATTACCTCATGGTTTGGCGATATAGAAAATTCATCCCGGGGACAATTTTATGGGACATTCAAAAAGGACTTTGGACTAGAAAAATATCTGATCAGACTATCTGAACAGAATAGAGGGTGGATAACTAAATTAAGGACATCGAACCTACGTATTCCAATCGAGACAGGCCGTTGGCAAAATATACCTAGACCAGAGAGAATATGTACCTTATGTCATAAATTTATTGGTGATGAATTTCATGTTTTATTTGTATGTCAACATGATTCTATTGTTAATTATAGAAACAAATACTTACCTAAATATTATACTATTAATCCTCAATATATTAAATTGGAAGGATTATTGTCCATATGTAATATGGAAGTCTACAAACGATTGTCATTTTTTATTAAGAAAATTGCTTGTTTATTCTAAAATATCTACAATAATTATTGTATTTCTATATGTTTAGATAGTACTGCATGCTCATTTCGTCATTCAATTGTTTATGTATTATACTTTGACCTCATGTTACACATTAATGTGTCTGAGCGTTATCAATAAATCTTGATAATCTTGCATATGTGTATGGTCGGAAGAGACCGGTTTTATAGAGCCGCATCTACTCTGAAACCATACAAAGTCGGAAATATTTGTGATATGATATACAAATTTGACTGTACTTAAATTTGTCTTTGAAACAATCCCCCCCCCCCCACAGAAAACGACAGTTTTGAAAAAATAACCCAATTCGGGGACCGTCATCTATCCGTGTCTTATACGCTGTCGCTTATGCTCAGTCGACGAAATGCCCGCAAAATTTGAAAACTCTTTTTTGCGACACGTGTCCAATTATAGGTCGCGATTTCTACACTTTTCTAATAGTTTATTAAAACTTACTGTATATGCGAGATCCTCTTGTATAACATCTTCTACCAACGATGAGAAAAATATCTTAACATAAGACAAACTGTCACTGAAAATACAACGGTACTAGCTAGGGTACAGATCTACTCATTTCTTAAATATTAAAAGTTACACTCTCATTAACAGCAATTCTACTATCATTTTTAATCAACATTTTCCTGCTTTGAGGCAACTTATGGTGTATGACATCAGATAAGTGAAATTATCGACTTTATTTCACATGTTAAATCTTTTTTTTTTTTTTTTCACTTAGAAATCACGGTTATTCATTAGAACAAATGTAATAAACTTGTTCTTGCCTTTAGTAAAACTTATAAGTCCTGAAGGAACTTGAAAAGGGTGTACCTATCGACATAGATAGGACAGATCACAAGTTATCGTACATCTTATACATTCGTACTATGCATGCTTTTTCAATGGAAATTGAGACGTCACAGCATTTGCATTATTCACGCATTAGGATACGTGCACGGATCAACGTTTATGTATCAGTAAGATTTGGGTAAAATAATGATTTAGCTAGATCTGAATAAAAACTATATTTGCATCGGGATCAACTTGACGTAACTTATCCTTTCCTTGTATACGTGCTATACGATACGTCGATACGGATACACAAGCAAATACGTGAATAATGCAAATGGCGCTCTAACTAAATATTTCTTATGTATTTTCTGAATCATGTTCTTTTTCACCCATACCTTATACTTTCCCTTGAGTCATTTGTTTCCATAACAGAGTTTAACACCACTGCATAGTTCTCAGCTGGGTATTGAGTCATAAAAATATTCTTTTTGAATGATGTTTGCCTGAAATGATACATATAGAACTACTATAGATAATACACGTAACATGTTACTATATCATCTTCATCTTTGATAAAAATTAGTTGTGTATTCTTGTTTTTTGTCTTGTTTTTTGTTTTGAGAAAATCTCGACATAACCTTAAGCAACCCTTGCTCGACCTGAATTGAGCATCCGTTTTGCCGTTTTCGATTTAAATATGCAAGCAAGTCCAGATTTGGGACATTCGGTGCCTCGAATAGAGAGATAGTCACGTTTCAGCACGTTTAAGATAAATTTGAGCTATTATTTCTAGGGTCCGTATAGATGGTCTGTTGCAAATTAAAAAAATTCTGGCTCATATACCCAATGTAATGTTAAGATGCAGTAAATATAATAGAGAGGCCCCTCATGGGGGGTCCTAGTAATCACATAATCACCATTTTTTTGCCAATATAATCACATAATCATTAAATATTTGCTTATCTTTAGTAATCAAATAATCATAAACTAAAAATACAGTCCTAGGTAATCAAATAATCATGAAATATTTGGCTTAATAATCAAATAATCATTAAAAAAACGGCCAAGTAATCACATAATCAAAAACCCCATGAGGGCCCTCAATAGAGAGTGTGTCATGCTCTCTGCACGTTTTAGAATCATTAGAAATATTGTTTGTTGGTCCGTAGGTGGTCTGTTGAACGCTTAAACTTCAAGTACTATATATACCATGGTTTTTACGAGTTAACATAATTAAACAAACGAATCCGAAGGATGAGTTTGTTTAAATATGTTAATGAGTAAGACACATGGTATATAAAATTTGTAATATAAATAAAATAAAGGGATGCGCTTTAGCGCATGATACGCCCGTTGCTCTTTTAACTTGTCTTTTATGCTTTAAATGAATTTATATGATCAACTAGAAATATATATACAAATCAAAAGGGATGTTACATTAATATATTCACCAAAGTTTCATAAAATCCCCTTTTTTAAGTATAAAAATTCATTACTTAAGAAAACATAAAATCTAAAATTTATAAAAATGGAAAGGAAGCTTATGTCAATAGATATAAACAATTTATCAAAGTTGCATAAAATTTTGTGAAAGTGTTAGTTATTGTCCCAAAATTGGAAAATCCCCTCTTTCATAACACGGAAATGTAAAATCTGAAATTATAAAAAAATGAAAGGGAGCTTACATCAATAGATATAAACAATTCACTAAAGTTCCATGGACATTGGTGAAAGCCTTTTTGAGTTATTGTCCGAAGTGTTGAAAGTCCCCCTTTTTTTTATGAATAAAGCCCTATAAATCCAAAACTTAAGATCTGACAATTATAAAAATTGAAAGGGAGCTTACGTCAATAGATATAAACAATTCACTTAAGTTTCATGGACATTGGTGAAAGCCTTTTTGAGTTATTGTCCGAAGTGTTGAAAATCCCACTTTTTTTATGAATAAAGCCCCATAAATCCAAAACTTAAAATCTGAAATTTATAAAAATTGAAAGGGAGCTTACATCAATAGATATAAACAATTCACCAAAGTTTCATGGACATTGGTGAAAGCCTTTTTGAGTTATTGTCCGAAGTGTTGAAAATCCCCTTTTTTTTATGAATAAAGCCCCATAAATCCAAAACTTAAAATCTGAAATTTATAAAATTGAAAGGGAGCTTACATCAATAGATATAAACAATTCACCAAAGTTTCATGGACATTGGTGAAAGCCTTTTTGAGTTATTGTCCGAAGTGTTGAAAATCCCCCCTTTTTTATGAATAAAGCCCCATAAATCTAAAACTTAAAATCTGAAATTAAAAAAAAACGAAAGGGAGCTTACGTCAATAGATATAAACAATTCACTTTAGTTTCATGGAAATTGGTGAAAGTGTTTTTGAGTTATTGTCCGAAGTGTGGACGACGGACGGACAGACGGACGGACGGACAGACGGACGGACAACGGTATACCATAATACGTCCCGTCTAAAAGACGACGGGCGTATAATGATTGACAGCTTCAAGACCTTCAACTAATATTGGAAATTGATCACGTTACAGTTTTATCCAATGAAATGGAAGCTCGCGCAAGTCACTTTTGCGCTTCGTGTATGATCGTCTGTGTACTTCATGTAATAGAACCCCTGAATTTGCAGAAAGTAAAGAAAATGTCGGATTTTCCCTGATTTGTTTTTAGTTTTGCGCCCCGCGTATGATTGTAGGCGCAGGTAATTTCATAATGTCATCAAACTGAGGTAAACAAAAATGTCGGATTCCAGCGACAAGAATTAAGTAATTATTCTAATGACGGTAAGAATTGTTTTTTTGTTTGTTTTCAATGTATCATACAAATTAATCATATTTTACAGAATTTTCATCTAATTGAAAAATGCTTCTCTTCCGTTATTTAATAGATTATTTATTAAAACACAATTTTAATGATAAAATAATATTTTAACAGTGGCGGATCCAGGGGCGTAGATAGTGTACGTCCCCTAATCATGTTTTTTCACAGATATTTGTAGCCGATATTTATTCCTTTTTGTATAGGTACCCCCCTTTTTAAATCGAATTTAAATTGAATTTTCGCAAAGGAAATGATAGTGTTACATTTTATTTTTTTCAAAACTGAAAAAAGAAACATTTAGTAATTGTTTCCAAAATTAAGGGAATTCGTAACAATTCTATGTAGTTTGAAAGGGGTCTCTTGAAATGTGGTACACATAATTTATTGCTTTTTCTTATAAAATGAAAACAAATGAAGATCTTGACCTTTTGGTACGTTTTACAGTTTCCTAAATATTTTAGAGGCGGATACATTTAAAAAAAAAAGGTGGAGCTTCAGCCATGGAATAACATGAAAATGAATATGTTATACCATGGCTGAAGCTCCGCCTTTTTCCTTTGGATTCTAGTCGAGTTGCATATTTAATTAGCAAAGTATGGTACAACATAAATTTGAATATAATATACCATGGTTTTCCCTCACCACACTTTTTAAGCAAATTATTTCATAAAAACATCAAAGGAAAAAATCCAATTTATGTTACATAATTATCTCTAGAGGCAGAGGAAGTTTTCATCATTCATTCCGGTCCGTACCATTTTTCAGAACCTTCCAATTTCGTTTATTTTAAAATGTGTGTTTCCTTGTTCGAAAAATGTATGCAATATTCGCCACTGAAAGTTAAGCAAACAACAACAATCGTAATAATGATGTTGACATTTTAAAAAGGAGGCACATGGTCACTCTATATCATTTATGGCGACACTATAGAGAATGGCAAACTATTCGCCATTGGTTCATCAGTTTTACACCAGTTATCGCCAGTTGCGTTCGTTTAACATGTGTTTGGTTTATCGTGACATTTACTTTATTTCCTAGCTCCTATTCACATGATACACATGTTTAAACACGTTTCAGCTGTAAGTCAAATAATTTGAAAGCAACTGTAATTTGAATAAGCTGTTCCAAAAACTTACTTTTAATAGGCATAACTGATTTCATGACCTCATATTACATGTGTAATGTGCTTGTCTCGTATTAAGTGGGTATTGGTTCGAACCCAACCGGGTCAAATCAAAGGCTGAGAGATTAATATTTGCTGCTTCTCTGCGAAGCACGTAGCGTCTAGGAATAAGAGTAAACACTAGTAGACTCTGACTCTGAGTGACGGATGTGTCCTACGGACTGATATCTTGTGAAATAGCATTTTTTTTTTAAATTATCCGACAAATTGTGTAGGTTCTCCATATATATCTAATTACAAAAATAAAATGTGCTTTTTCTTCTCGGAAATTCGGTATCTATAGCGCTTATTTTCCAGGACATTCGGGATAAAACCCCTCATATGTTTTTTCAATGGTTGACATTGTTTCATGTCCATTATAAATAAGGTTGTAAGTTTCTCCATTGAATTATTTCATAATTTTCATGTTGGGGCATATATGGTATTTTTTTCTCATTGTTGAAGGATTTACGCTTGTCTTGAATTATTTACGTCTGCTTCATTTTAAATCTGTCTTTAATTATTTACTTCTGCTTCATTTTAAATCTGTCTTTAATTATTTACTTCTGCTTCATTTGTAATTTACCGACCGTGCAAAGGTTGTTTAGCCAGTCAAGGTCGTCAAAAACTTCCATTTGTTGTTTGAAATCTGGTGGATAGTTGTCTCATTGGCAACCATACCACATCTCCTTATTTTTAAACTGAAAATATCTGTTTTCCTTGATTTTTTTGCCCCAAAAATCTTTAATATTTCAACTTTTTTTTCTTCTTCAAATATTGAAAATAAAATAATTTAATTTCTGAGTCCTGAGTATGATAATCATACCTAAAATTGGTATGAATTTAAGGGCTCAATCGGCAATCTTCGGGTGACTCCGATCCTTCTTCCTTAGATGAGGTACGGAAGCGGCCGAGTTGTGACGAATGTGTAAGATGAGTTTTTACATAGGAAAAACTATAGTGGGAATAATTTGTCATTGACCATAGTAACCAATCGATCACATGTTCTAAAATAACGAAACTGTTCTAGCAGACAGAACTGTGAACAACGTTATAAAATAAATATTAAAATATAAGAGTGTGTACAAGAGTTTTTAAAGAATAAAAAATAAAGAACCAATAATACTGAAAAATTGGCAAAAGTAGAACAGAGAACACTTGGGTGTGAAAATACAAAGAATAGGGAAAATTGCTCAAAAATTAAAGAATGGAGAAAATGGCAGAAAAAATTAAAGAATGGAGAAAATAGCTTAAAAATTAAAGAATGGAGAAAATGGCATAAAAAAAAGAATGGAGAAAACAGCATAAAAGAAAGACAACAGAAAATGGCTAAAAGAATCAAAGAATATAGAAAATGGTTAAAAAAATAAAGAATGGAGAAAGTGGCATAAAAAATTAGAGAATGGAGGAAATAACTTGAAAAATTAAAGAATAGAGAAAAATGGCATAAAAAAATTAAAGAATGGAGAAAATAAGGACCCCTTCCCCCACCTAGACCCTCATATAATAACACCGACGTACCTGCATGGCATTTTGCATTTACAATTCAATTCGCTTCCTGATAATGCCTCTGTAGCGGCCATACACTCTATCTCTACAAATTAAAACAATAATGCGCAGAAATCTTACACAGAGTTTGAAAATACCATTGATAATAATTCGTTACTGTGTTTTTACTTTCATGCAGTTCAAATTTCGGTATTTCAACTGTTTGCAAGGTTCTAAAGTCGAGTTCTTTTTCTTGTCCCCGACTATCTTCCATAAAAAGTTCAGAAAGATATATTTTAGAAATGTTATCATACTAAAAAGATATCTCCTTTAGAACATTAATACATTAAAACACATATTTTATTTCCAAATGGGAGCCTCGATGGGGCATACAGATACATTACATGGTATAAGAACATATTGATCCAAATAGAGATAGCAATATTAAAAACCGTGTTCTGGAACATATCAATGATTAAGTATTCAAACTAAGTACATAATAACATTCCTACTTTAAATTAATGCGTTTTGTTTTTTTAAAGACTGATTAAAAATCGAAGAGTAAAAAAAAGTAAATAATGCTTTAATTCAGAGCTTCTATAGCTTCCTTAATGAATAAAATTGCTAGTTAATCTTGATTGATGTTGTTTTACACATGTTCGTAACTGCTAAAGATAATCTGACCTGATGTTGCTTTACATATGTTCGTAACGGCTAAAGATAATCTTACTTGATGTTGTTTTACACATGTTAGTAACTGCTAAAGATATTAATCTAACCTGATGTTGTTTTGCAAATGTTCGTAACGGCTAAAGATAATCTAATCTAATGTTGTTTTGCACATGTTCGTAACAGCAATAGATAATCTTACCTAATGTTGCTTTACATATGTTCGTAACGGCTAAAGATAATCTTACTTGATGTTGTTTTACACATGTTAGTAACTGCTAAAGATATTAATCTAACCTGATGTTGTTTTGCAAATGTTCGTAACGGCTAAAGATAATCTAATCTAATGTTGTTTTGCACATGTTAGTAACGGCTAAAGATAATCTTATTTGATATTGTTTTACACATGTTCGTAACGGCTAAAGATAATCTTACCTGAAGTTGTTTTACACATGTTCGTAACGGTTAAAGACAATCTTACCAATGTTGTTTTGCACATGCATCATGCATGTTCGTAACGACTTAAGAAAACCTTACCTGATGTTGTTTTGCACATGGTCGAAACGGCTAAAGATAAGAAGTCATAACTACTCAGACATTTGCAATCCTCTCTGACTGCTATACCAGTACATCGTTCCATGCAGGGCTGTAATCAAGTACCAAAAAAACGCTAGTTACCTTTGATTAACGAATGAACTTATAAAAAAATCAATTTTCATATTCAAAATGTAGCCATGGTGAATTGATTATTTTTTTTATTGTTTTTCTGTCAATGTGGTTTTTTTTGCATTGACACATGTTTTTGAAAAAAAATTACCAACACACTTTATATAGCGTTTTTTTCAACGACAAGTGACTATGGTGTTTAACATTGAGATTATATGTGAAATGAAATAATTCTTAGCTCTTTGTAATTTGTTGACAATCTAATTAAAAACCGATCTCTCATCGCTCCTGTTTCTGATATGTCACGCGACATATCAGAAAACGGGAGCGATGAGAGATCGGTTTTTTTAATTAGATTGATTTGTTGATATTTCCTTGCTTATTTAATCTGCTGGTGGACCTAAGGTACCCGAGATACCTACCAAATTACACTTATTATCGGGTTTGTACTAACACGTGTAACACGACGACTGCAACACGTGAAGCAGGATCAGCTAACGCTTCCAGGGCATCTGAGATCACCCCCAGATTTTGACGGGGTTCAAGTTGCGCTGTCATTACTTTTCTGCATTGTTTTTTGTGTACTACTGTTTGTCTGTTGGTCTTCTTTTCATTTTTAGCCATGGCGTTCTCAGTTAATTTTCGACTAATGAGTTTGACTGTCCGTCTGGTATCGTTCGCCTCTCTTTTACCAATCCAGAAGTCAGCAATTTTATGAGTTATCATTAAAGTGTTTATCTTCTGTAATTAAGCTGTATACAAAAATGTTGAATTTTCAAAATACTAAGGTATAGGTTGTCTAAGCCGTATTAGTACAACTTTTTGGAATTTTCGGTTATCAATGCTCTTCAAGTTTGTATCTGAAACTGATTTGATTAGAACGCCGCTGTTGAGTCACATACAGACGACACTCACGTCTGGCATAGCGAATTATAATCCTGGTATCTTTGATAATTTTGAAACAACCACTGGGTCGAACCCACTGCCGGTGGATGCATCCCAGAGGGTGGTCCGTGTAACACTTATCAATTCAAAATTTAAAAAAGTTTTAAAATTTAGTTTTAAAATATCAAAATTCCAAATTCTTAACTCATGCATACACTACATATTTTGAAGGCATTAAAATTTTCCGTTTGCTTTGTTAATACTGATTGTTGTATTTTGCCAATTGGTGACATTTTGACTGAGCGTTGATTTGCAATGGCTGTCAATGCATGATACATAGCAAGTGATGTTTGCTCTGTGTCATTGACACACCCAGTATCGGCCCATTTAAAATTCATTCGGTTTCCTTGTTTTTTTTTCTACTTTGATTTGCACACAGTTTGAAAAAAGGAATTAATTCAATGCCCCGGCTTTTAAAACATTATTGCCATGCATCATTTTAACTTACCAGAACACTTGAATACGTGTTATTTGAGTCGCATAGTTCTTCCGAGCCTGCGTATCGAATAAACCTTTCTTGCCTCATAGCTATATTGGTCTCAAACTTCGTTGACACAGATATTCCCTCGCTTTTCAGTTGTGCTTTGTATTGTGAACTGTGAATAGCTAACCTGACTCCTGCAGTTGCTGTGACGAATGGTATATAATCATTTTGGTGAACATCAAGCAATAATTCCAGTCCTGAAATAAAATATATATAAAATAGACATTCAAATGAATTAATTATTTTTTGATTTTCAGGGTAACTATTATAAATTTGTATATTACAGTTTAATGTAGAAAAAATAACCACTTAACATAACTTGTGTGATTATTTTAGTGTAAAAGAGAGGCAAAAGTTACCAAAGTGACATTCAAACTCATTAGTCGAAAAGACAACAACAGTTCACAAAACACAACATAGGTAACTAAAGATTGAGCAACACGAATTCCATCAAACTTAGGGTGATATCAGGTGCACCGGAGGTGTAAACAGATCCTATTCCAAAGGTAGGGTGATATCAGGTGCACCGGAGGGGTAAACAGATCCTGTTCCAAATGTAGGGTGATATCAGGTGCACCGGAGGGGTAAACAGGTCATCAAACGTAGGGTGACATCAGGGGCACCGGAGGGGTAAACAGATCCTGTTCCAAATGTAGGGTGATATCAGGTGCACCGGAGGTGTAAACAGATCATCAAACGTAGGGTGACATCAGGTGCACCGGAGGGGTAAACAGATACTGTTCCAAATGTAGGGTGATATCAAGTGCACCGGAGGGGTAAACAGATCATCAAACGTAGGGTGACATCAGGTGCATCGGAGGGGTAAACAGATCCTGTTCCAAATGTAGGGTGATATCAGGTGCACCGGAGGGGTAAACAGATCCTGTTCCAAATGTAGGGTGATATCAGGTGCACCGGAGGGGTAAACAGATCATCAAACGTAGGGTGATATCAGGTGCACCGGAGGGATAAACAGATCCTGTTCCAAATGTAGGGTGATATCAGGTGCACCTGAGGAGTAAACAGATCCTGCATCAAACGTAGGGTGATATCAGGTGCACCGGAGGGGTAAACAGATCCTGTTCCGAATGTAGGGTGATATCAGGTGCACCGGAGGGGTAAACAGATCCTGTTCCAAATGTAGCTTTTGGTTGACATGGACATCACATTTGCAACAAATAGTCATTCGCGGTCATAAAACTTTAATCAGTACTCGAAGTCACAAATTTGTGATTGAAATGCTAAATCCTGCATTTTGATTGGTTCATTTCTGAGTCGTACTCTAAAGAATTATGACTGTAAGCCTTGATATCGTTAAGTAGAGGTCAGTTTACAATCAAGAAAAAGTATTCATCATTCAGTTATTTACAACATACAAGCAACGTATACACAATGCTTTGATATCACCACAAAACACATATTGATTCGGATTTCAGAGGCGCCACTTTACCATTCTACATGTAGAGATACCCCTTTATAAATGGAAAAGAAAACTTCTGATCTTTTTGTTTCCATTCTTCTTCTTTAGTTTGTCTGAACCAAATTGTATGAAACTTATACACGGTTTATTGCATACAAAGTATAATAACAATATAATAATGATATATATGTATCTGAATATAAATTTCAAATAATCAGGCATATTTCATTACCATGACATATTTGAAATGCATTTTTATAACCAAAGGACTTCACCCGATCAGGTAAAATTCATTAAAATATAAACCTACCATACGCTGGTCCTGCTAGATTTGTCGGGTTTGAAGCAGGGGTAAATTTGTAGCATGTTCCATAATACTCGTCTCGTACCTTTTGTATTTCTCTAAAAGTATAATTAATTAAAAAAAAATATATATGTTTTGCGAATATAAATTAAACGATAGTGCATTAAGTGCACAAACACGTCTTTCTGTTTAAACAAATCCGTAATCAGTTACGCCAGCCACTTTTATCCAACCTTTTACAAAGTATAACAACACAACATCAGATCAAACTGTTAAATATAAGTGGAAAAGTGCTTAGCTTAGCACACAACTTGCCCACAGGCACTTGTCTCAGAAAAAATAAGGCATATATAGGATTTTGTTTTCTGAGACAAGTGCCTGTGAACTTGCCAACTAACAAACAGGACGTTAAGCACGTTATTGCGTCAATGCCGTGAATGCGACAGAGCAATTTGATAAATAGCTCTTCTATGAAAACTAAATAGTTCAGCTTTATGAAATTTATATCCATAGATTAGGCAGGTATTACTGTCTCCAAAAATATAAAAAAATATTCTTTAACTTTTCATAATAGTTTCAAATAATGATACAAATATTACCAAAACGTCAAAAGTATGCGTGTCAGACGTAACAAATTATTCGCAAAATAACTTTTGTTGGAATTTTTGTGGTCTAATAAAAAGTTTAAAATCCGCGAAAATTCGCATGAATGATAAACGTCTAATATAATTTATGATGCCATTGCTGTTTTTTTTTGTTTTGATCGAACGGTAAAAGCTGGGGTTTTTTCAAAAATGAATAATCCTCGCCATGGTCAGGTTTCTGAAAATGGTAAGTTATCAAAATTTATCGCTTTTTAAAATATCAGATGATATAAAATTTTGTTTTCATTAATTATTCCTACAAATGTGCTTAGAGAGACCATTTCAAATCCGCAATTTTACAGCACTCGCACCACAAATAAAAACGCATTGGCTTCGGGAAAATGTCTTGCAAGATTGTCCAATGTCGAATTTCGCCGCTTTTAACAAAAACACTATCAGTTTCAACGTCATCATCTTTTTTAAATATTCAACTTGTAGCATATAAAACAGTGCTTTTTCGTAATTGTGCTTTCACCCCACAATACGATAACATACTTTTTGATAAGCTGTTAAGTCGAAATGACTTCGTTTTTTAACAAATCAAATGTCTTGCAAGTTTGTCCACTGAGCAATTTTCTTACGTTTTGAACGTTTTTGATTCGGGACGCACATATGTGTTTTCAAATTATTTCTAAAAGTTTGTTCTTTGTTTTGGTGTTAAACACCACTACATGTATAAGCGACATTTGTTGTATTTTATTGACCTGTCATCAAAAGTAGGAGAAGCCGAACATCAGGCGACCTTCAGTTAAAATAGTTGCAAAAACTGTCGATTAGGATCGGAGTCGAACAAATCTCGCCACGAGCGTATCTTAAAATTACCATGCTTTTTATCACTTTATATGAACTCGTTAGGCCAATCATCCTCCTAGGCCATCGAATTTGAAAGCAGTTCGTATTATCATGTGATACATGAACGATATTTCATTGTTTTTAAATAACAAGTACGGTTTTAAGATCAGAGGACAAAACAAAATAACCAAATTACAAATTTCGAAAATAAATAGAATCATAGTAACCACGATAAGAACTGCAATATATAAATAGTTATAATTAAATAGAAAATGAATAATTATCTAAAATAAAAATAAAAGCACAGTAAAATAAAGACTAAGTGCCTCCGTAAAAACGCTGTCGGTGGACGCAGTGAAATAAAGACTAACTGCCAACGTCAAAACTCATTCGGTGGACACAGTAAAACAAAGACTTACTGCCAACGTCAAAACTCATTCAGTGGACACAGTTAAATAAAGACTAACTGGCAACGTCAAAACTCATTCGGTGGACACAGTGAAATAAAGACTAACTGTTAACGTCAAAAACTCATTCGGTGGTCACAGTGAAATAAAGACTAACTGTCAACGTCAAAAACCCATTCGGTAGGCACAGTGAAATAAAGACTAACTGCCAACGTTAAAACGCAGTCGGTGGACACAGTGAAATAAAGACTAACTGCCAACGTCAAAACTCATTCCGTGGACACAGTGAAATAAAGACTAACTGTCAACGTTAAAACTCATTCGGTGGACACAGTGAAATAAAGACTAACTGTCAACGTTAAAACTCATTCGGTGGACACAGTGAAATAAAGACTAACTGCTAACGTCAAAACTCATTCGGTGGACACAGTGAAATAAAGACTAACTACTAACGTCAAAACCCATTCGGTGGACACAGTGAAATAAAGACTAACTGCCAACGTCAAAACTCATTCGGTGGACACAGTGAAATAAAGACTAACTGCCTACGTCAAAACTCATTCAGTGGACACAGTGAAATAAAGACTAACTGTCAACGTCAAAACCCAATCGGTGGCCATGACACAGTGAAATAAAGACTAACTGTCAACGTCAAAACTCATCCGGTGGACACAGTGAAATAAAGACTAACTGCCAACGTCAAAACCCATTCGGTGGACACAGTAAAATAAAGACTAACTGTCAATGTCAAAACTCATTCGGTGGACACAGTGAAATAAAGACTAACTGCCAACGTCAAAACTCATTCGGTGGACACAGTAAAAAAGACTAACTGCCGACGTCAAAACCCATTCGGTGGACACAGTGAAATAAAGACTAACTGTCAACGTTAAAACTCATTCGGTGGACACAGTGAAATAAAGACTAAATGCCAACGTCAAAACCCATTCGGTGGACACAGTGAAATAAAGACTAACTGCCAACGTCAAAACTCATTCGGTGGACACAGTGAAATAAAGACTTACTGCCAACGTCAAAACCCATTCAGTGGACACAGTGAAATAAAGACTAACTGTCAACGTCAAAACTCATTCGGTGGACACAGTGAAATAAAGACTAACTGTCAATGTCAAAACTCATTCAGTAGACACAGTGAAATAAAGACTAACTGTCAACGTCCAAACCCATTCGGTAGACACAGTTAAATAAAGACTAACTGCCAACGTCAAAACCCATTCGGTGGACAAAGTGAAATAAAGACTAACTGCCAACGTTAAAACTTCGGTGGACACAGTGAAATAAAGAATTACTGTCAACGTCAAAACCCATTCAGTGGCAGTTAGTCTTTATTTAACTGTGTCTACCAAATGGGTTTTGACGTTGACAGTTAGTCTTTATTTAACTGTGTCCACCGAATGAGTTCCAATATTAACCGACAACAAAATTGTACTACATGCTCCTGGCTTCGAAATGGCACATAAAGAAGGTGGCGGTATTAAACATTCACCCCCACCAAATAATCTAGCCTTAAGGTGGTATGGGTGTCTTCCTCCATCTTGGATTGTAAAAAACAGAGAATCAAAGGTCCAGATTTTCCATCAAGTTAGCAAAATTTGATGCAGGAATGCAGATGTTTAATGTACATTTTCATTTAAAAGTACCAATTTATAAGAATATAACTTCTAAATATTTATATTTTTGCAAATGTTAATTATTTTTGGTTGTTTTAATTTTTTTTTTTAAATTGGCATTTTAAGGGGAGGTAACTCTAAAAAAGTGCATTTTCTTGATGGATTCTGTATGGAATTTTCCTATTTTGTATTTTATCCGGAAAAAACGTACGGTGACCCTATCTTTTCTTTTGATATTCTCAAAGCAGTGTCTGAAAGCTATCTTTTCCTGAAGTATTTAACAATTCTATCATTTTGTTTAGTTTCTAATCACAAAATGGTGTTTTTTCCTGTATAATCCATACAAAATGTGTCATTTTGTCCCGTCCTGTAGCTTGAGAAAATGCGCGGTGACCTATCATTTTTATTATATTTTTCAACATGTATCAATAGATACAACGTTTTGGCAAAGTATGAACAAATTCTATCATTTTTATTTTAGACTCCCATACCACCTTAAGCTTGGACACCATAAGAAAAACATGTTATATATATCAGTTGCAATTGGCTTCACTAAAAATGTTGGTATGGGGCACAATAATCACTTGGCAACGGAATAAGAGTACTCTCAGTTAATAACGAAATGACTACGAACGATTTTTTTTTGTATGAGACATTGCTACATTTCATATAAAAAAAGCATGCAGTGACAGACATTAACTGCGAAACCATGTATATTTAGTATGGTTTTTCAACCCGAGATAGATAAGACTAATTTATTTTTAAGCGTTACTTGTCATACTAGCCTGTTGTCAGAAAAACTAAACCTGCGAAGTAACTTGTTGTGGCAATGCATATTAAAAATGTTTCTTGGCTTATGATAAATCCCAACGAAAACTTTTTGGCATTTCAAAGCATAAGGGTGTTAGTGAGGAGTATACACCTATAGTAAGTTTTCAGGTCAAAAGAATGCATGTAAATGTCAGCATAATGAAGATTTGGAATATCAGACAAAATAACAACAAAATGCAATTACAAACGGACTGATGAACATGTAGACAGATGATTGACACATTGACACAGTATAATATGGTAGACATAAAGACCGACTGGTAGACATGTATAGAAAGACTGGTGGGCACACACACAGACTGGTATAGTAGTCAAAACTCATTCGGTGGACACAGTGAAATAAAGACTAACTGTCAACGTCAAAACCCATTCGGTGGACAAAGTGAAATAAATACTAACTGCCAACGTCAAAACGTCGGTGGACACAGTGAAATAAAGACTAACTGTCAAGGTTAAAACTCAATCGTTGGACACAGTGAAATAAAGAGTAACTGCCAACGTCAAAACTCATTCGGTGGACACAGTGAAATAAAGACTAACTGTCAACGTTAAAACTCATCCGATGGTCACAGTGAAATAAAAACTAACTGTCAACGTCAAAACCCATTCGGTAGACACAGTTAAATGAAGACTAACTGCCAACGTTAAAACGCAGTCGGTGGACACAGTGAAATAAAGACTAACTGTCAACGTCAAAACTCATTCGGTGGACACAGTGAAATAAAGACTAACTGCCTACGTTAAAACTCATTCGGTGGACACAGTGAAATAAAGTCTAACTGCCTCCGTCAAAACTCATTCGGTGGACACAGTGAAATAAAGACTAACTGCCTCCATCAAAACCCATTCGGTGGAAACAGTGAAATAAAGACTAACTGTCAACGTTAAAACTCATCCGGTGGACACAGTGAAATAAAGACTAACTGCCTCCATCAAAACCCATTCGGTGGAAACAGTGAAATAAAGACTAACTGGCAACGTCAAAACTCATTCGGTGGACACAGTGAAATAAAGACCAACTGCCAACGTCAAAACCCATTCGGTGGACACAGTGAAATAAAGACTAACTGTCAACATCAAAACCCATTCGGTGGACACAGTGAAATAAAGACTAACTGCCAACGTCAAAACTCATTCGGTGGACACAGTGAAATAAAGACTAACTGCCTCCATCAAAACCCATTCGGTGGAAACAGTGAAATAAAGACTAACTGGCAACGTCAAAACTCATTCGGTGGACACAGTGAAATAAAGACCAACTGCCAACGTCAAAACCCATTCGGTGGACACAGTGAAATAAAGACTAACTGTCAACATCAAAACCCATTCGGTGGACACAGTGAAATAAAGACTAACTGCCAACGTCAAAACTCATTCGGTGGACACAGTGAAATAAAGACTAACTGTCAATGTTAAAACGCAGTCGGTGGACACAGTGAAATAAAGACTAACTGTCAACGTCAAAACTCATTCGGGGACACAGTGAAATAAAGACTAACTGCCAACGTTAAAACTCATTCGGTGGACACAGTGAAATAAAGTCTAACTGCCTCCGTCAAAACTCATTCGGTGGACACAGTGAAATAAAGACTAACTGCCAACGTCAAAACCCATTCGGTGGACACAGTGAAATAAAGACCAACTGCCAACGTCAAAACCCATTCGGTGGACACAGTGAAATAAAGACTAACTGTCAACGTCAAAACTTATTCGGTGGACAAAGTGAAATAAAGACTAAATGCCAACGTCAAAACTCATTCGGTGGACACAGTGAAATAAAGACTAACTTTCAACGTCAAAAACCCATTCGGTGGACAAAGTGAAATAAAGACTAACTGCCAACGTCAAAACTCATCCGGTGGACACAGTGAAATAAAGAATTACTGTCAACGTCAAAACCCATTCGGTGGACCCAGTGAAACAAAGACTAAGACTAACTGTCAACGTCAAAACTCATTCGGTTGACACAGTGAAATAAAGACTAACTGGCAACGTCAAAACCCATTCAGTGGACACAATGAGATAAAGACTAACTGTCAACGTCAAAACCCATTCGGTAGACACAGTTAAATAAAGACTAACTGCCTACGTCAAAACCCATTCGGTGGACAAAGTGAAATAAAGACTAACTGTCAACGTCAAAACTCATTCGGTGGACACAGTGAAATAAAGACTAACTGCCAACGTCAAAACTCATTCGGTGGACACAGTTGAATAAAGACTTATTGTCAACGTCAAAACCCATTCGGTAGACACACTTAAATAAAGACTAACTGCCAACGTCAAAACCCATTCGGTGGACAAAGTGAAATAAATACTAACTGCCAACGTCAAAACTCATTCGGTGGACACAGTGAAATAAAGACTTATTGTCAACGTCAAAACCCATTCGGTAGACACACTTAAATAAAGACTAACTGCCAACGTCAAAACCCATTCGGTGGACAAAGTGAAATAAATACTAACTGCCAACGTCAAAACTCATTCGGTGGATACAGTGAAATAAAGACTAACTGCCAACGTCAAAACCCATTCGGTGGACACAGTTAAATAAAGTCTAACTGCCTCCGTCAAAACTCATTCGGTGGACACAGTGAAATAAAGACTAACTGCCTCCGTCAAAACCCATTCGGTGGACACAGTGAAATAAAGACTAACTGTCAACGTCAAAACTCATCCGGTGGACACAGTGAAATAAAGACTTACTGTCAACGTCAAAAACCCATTCGGTAAACACAGTGAAATAAAGACTCTACTGCCAACGTCAAAACTCATCCGGTGGACACAGTTAAATAAAGACTAACTGCCTCCGTCAAAACCCATTCGGTGGACACAGTGAAATAAAGACTAACTGTCAACGTCAAAAACCCATTCGGTAAACACAGTGAAATAAAGACTCTACTGCTAACGTCAAAACTCATCCGGTGGACACAGTGAAATAAAGACTTACTGTCAACGTCAAAACCCATTCGGTGGACACAGTGAAACAAAGACTTAAGACTAACTGTCAACGTCAAAACTCATTCGGTGGACACAGTGAAATAAAAACTAACTGCCAACGTCAAAACCCATTCGGTGGACACAGCTAAATAAAGACTAACTGCCAACGTCAAAACTCATTTGATTGACACAGTTTAATAAAGTGATTACTTACGATGAAGAACAGTTCCTTGACTGGTAAGAACACTTCATGATGAATTCATTCTGCGGTATATTATATCCATGTATTTCTGGATCACCATAATCTCCCATTCTAAGATGTAAAACTTGATTTGCAGTCGTCAATGGATCAGTTCCTAGTAAATAAACTAAACTCTTACATGTATTTAAGGAAGTTCGCTACTCAGTTTCAAAATAACAAGTTTTTCATAACATTATTATATGTAGATGGGGGATTAATAAAGAAACCAAAAGAGCGAAAAAAATATGTGTGCTAGTTTTCGAGATATAAGACATTGAAAATTTGGCGGAAAAATGTTCTCTCTTGATTTTTAATAGCTTTATCATTGACAAATTTAAGTTCTCAAAAACTATTGAAAATAACAAAGATTTTATTAGACTTTTACAGATGGCATATAATTGTATATGTTAAAGATCGATAAAAAGAAAAATGGGGGTTAAACGGCATATTTTTTTAAGGCATTCAAATAGATAAAACCAGAGGATTCCAAAAATCTGACAGAAACTCCAAAACATGAAAAGCGAACATCCTTAAGGTTCTTGATGTGGGGTTTCTATATTCATTTCTTATAATCTTATTCCAATTTTCCCTCATCTTTTTATTATTTGCCAATTATATTAGTTGTATCTTAGCATCCCGTTATTCTCTTTTCTCTATTTTGTTTGTCCGTGTTTTCTCTATTCTTTATATTTATCGCTCATGATTATTCTCTATTCTGTAAACTCCATCCAGATCATCGTATTTACGAATTCGCCCGTTTCAGAATCTAATGCATCCTGGGAAATATTTTCAAAAGTGTACACCAAAACGTCCTGATTGGTTAAAAATGTCATAAACAATGGAAATTTAACCAATGACGTGACGTTAATTTCATTTTGGTGTACGTACAATGAGATTACCCACATTCCTTTAAATTCTGAAAAGGCGAATTATTAAAATTATTTATGTAGTGGTCATCCAGATTTCCAGAAGGGATCTGCACTGTGCTGGTTTTTAATTATCTGTTTATTTAAACAACGTACATAGTTTAAGCCTCGGACACACCTTACCGGATAGCACGAACGGACACCTAACGGATGAAAATAAAAGTTGTCCGTTGAAAAAATTGTTATCCGTTGGGAGTCCGTTGATGTACTGACCAAATAGAGCTTTCTTACAAATTGACGAAAGGTACGAACGAACGTAAAGGGAGCACGTATTTCATTTCTACAATAACAGTTAAAAGAGTCTTTGTTTTATCCAGTAAAACAGCATTCATTTCTAAATCAAGTTTATTTAAAAAAAAAAATAATATCTCAAATAATACACGATTTTAATATAATCAAACAGAGAAAAATAGTGTCAAATACACTTGCGTCCGATACGTTACTTACGTAAACCACGAGTACACACATTTCCGCGGGAATTTTTAAGCACGAGTTTTACGAGTTACATTTCAATGACATTATTGAAGTACTTTAGTCTAAATTTAACGACAAGATTCACTTTTATTTTTATTTGTTACAATACACTTTCAGCAAATTGTCAAAGTGGAATATCGAGATTTGCTAAATGATGCTACAATGTTTTTAAAAGTAATGTTGAATAATTCTAGAAAAAAAAGACTTTGTATATCAAGAAAATAAATCTACAATTTTGCACGATATATATATATTGTGGATTTTATAATGACGATTTAACAGTACACATGTTTGGAAGATAGACGCGAAGTTGTCACTTATCGTCCAGTGGCTAATATTTCATGAATGTTCAGGACTATAGGCAAAACGCAGTTATACGCTAAAATAACCGTTCCATTGCTCCGGGCGGTATTACATATATCACATTAAGGGGAGTGGGGGCAATGAATATTACCAGGGGAGAGGCGATGATTCAAAAGTTATGAAATGAGCACCAGCATATGGCATAGTATGAAGATCATCTTTTTTTCTTCATTTTCATTTTATTATTTTGAGCGTTGCAAATTTTGAATCCAGGAAGTATTTGTATTTCTGTTAGGGAAGAAGACAATGTATTTGCTTTGACATTTTCTTAGGTAAAACAGTGCAACATTGTAATATTGAAGAGTTGGGGAGGAGTCGGTTTTTAGTTTTCTAAGGGGCATTTTTTTTGTCTGACTACTCTATATTTAGAATATTTTGTAGTGTTATCTCCTCCGACATGCTGGTATCAATAATCATATTCTAACCTATCGTACGTCCCGAAATCCTAAATATATCTCAAGAAAAATCCAATTTAATAGTGTCGTTGCATGCACGATAATTGTTCGAAGTTCCACGACTATTATTCAAATATGTCAAAATAAAGGATCCCTAAAACGAGTCTTACGTTTGATTCGTCAAGGATTGGTACCTTTCGTCAATTTGTAAGAAAGCTCTAATAGAGCTTTCTTACAAATTGACGAAAGGTACGTATGCTTGACGAATCATACGTAAGACTCGTTTAAGGGATCCTTTATTTTGACATATTTAAATAATAGTCGTGGAACTTCGGACAATTATCCTACATGCAACGACAGTTATTAAATTGGACTTTTCCGATATATTTATAGGATGTCGGGACGTACGATATGTTAAAATATGATACCACCAGGTCGGATGAGATAACACTACAAAATATCTAGTAGTCAGACAAAAAAAATGCCCCTAAAAAACTAAAAACCGACCCCTCCCCTACGTATACTCTTCAATATTACAATGTTTTGAATCATCGCCCCCCCCCCCCCCCTTAATGTGTATATATGATATACCGGGGCAATGGAACGAATATTTTAACGTATAATTGCGTTTTGCCTATAGTCCTCAACATTCATCAAATATTAGCCACTGGACGATAAGTAATAACTTCGCGTCTATCTTCCAAACATGTGTATTATTAAATCGTCATTATAAAATCCACAATGTATATGGTGTAAAATCGTAGATTTATTTTCTTGATATACAAAGTCTGTTTTTCTAGATTTATTCAACATTACTTTTTAAAAACATGTATCATCATTTTTGTTTAGCAAATCTCGATATTCCACTTTGACAATTTGCTGAAAGTGTACTATAAAAAATAAAATAAATGTGAATCTTGTCGTTAAATTTAGACTAACGTACTTCAATAATGCCATTGAAAAGTTAATCGTGAAACTCGTGCTTAAAAATTTCCCGCGGAAATGTGTGTTCTCGTGGTTTACGTAAGTAACGTATCGGACGTAAGTGTATTTGACACTATTTTTCTCTGTTTGATTATATTAAAATCGTGTATTATTTGCGATATTATTCTTTTTTGAAAAATAAACTTGATTTAGAAAAGAATGCTGTTTTACTGGATAAAACACAGACTCTTTTAACAGTTATTGTGGAAATGAAATACGTGCTCCCTTTACGTTCGTTCGTACCTTTCGTCAATTTGTAAGAAAGCTCTATAATAAAACGGACGCGTAACGAATGCATAACGGACACACACCGGATATGCAACGTACGAGAAACGGAAACGTACCGGACAGAACGGATGTCGAACGTACATCCAACGGACGAGTACCGCATAAAACGGACACCTAACGGAAGCGTACCGGATAAAACGGATGAACAAGATATACGGAAAAATTAAAGGCGACAGTAATAATACATGTAAATCGCATAAATATTCAAAATGTTTCGGTGTAACTGGTTTTGGTTTGTTCTTCAAATTGCCGCCAAAGGGCAGTGTCTGGCCTGAATAAGAGCAGCTTGATTGTGAAGACGTGCCCTTACTCTAAGATCGATTATGAATAATAAGAATTCATGAACCTTTAAGTTAAGAATTTCAAATCTAATTGGCATTTCTGACGCGAAATTTTCAATTGTCATTTATCAGTTTCAGATCCGTTCATCATCCGTTTTATCCGTTATACGTCCGGTAGAAGTCCGTTTCTCATCCGTTCAACATCCGTTTTATCCGTTAAACGTCCGGTAGAAGTCCGTTGGTGAATTTATCTTCCAGACCTCCAACGGATGTATAACGGACACGTAACGGACACAAAACGGAAACGAAACGGACGAGTACCGTACAAAACGGACGCCTAACGGACGTTCAACGGACATTTTATCCATTGGACGTCCGTTCAAAGTTTTGAACATGCTCAAAATTTTCCACCGGACAGAACGGACGTTGACGGATAAAACGTACGCTTAACGGACATGCAACGGATATGGACGAACGTCTAACGGATAAGAACGGACGTCTAATGGACATGAACGGATTGAAAAAAAGTTATCTGTTAGACGTCCGTTCGAGCTATCCGGTAAGGTGTGACCGAGGCTTAGATAAGAAAAAGAGGGATATTTAACATTCTGAATACTAAGTATTCTATTTTTAATGTTATACTTATGATAGCTGTTTAATAATTGTATCATCCCGAAATTGAGACGACTATGAATACAAAAGAATAATTTATTGGAAAATCTCGTGCAATTTAAAAAAAATAATATTGCAATTGATTCAATATACCACTCAACATATGTATATGTCGTGTAATATTTGCGATTTTGTACATGTTATAACATATACAAAAAAAACCCATCATACATGTTATCACATGTACCAAACCTTGATTAAAAATGGTTTTAACTTGTCCGAAATTAAAAAAATAAAATAAGTGTCTCCATTATTACAACACATGTTATTAACCTCAATACTATTTTCATCATTTTTCTTTTTTGTTCATTCATGTTGGTGTGTATTGTCTTTTTTGATACAGTTAACGACCAGATGTATAGTTTTTATCTTTACTTTGAGCTAATTTCCTAATGCATGTAGAGGAAAGACTTTGGTTGGCTTGCTTGCTTTGTTTGTATAAAGGATTGCTGAATCATTGTTATTAAAATTTACATTTGCAAACAGTATAGATAGGCATAGTTAAACCTGTATATGCCATATTTATATTTGATTGGACATCATCCCAAATACATTTGAACAATATACAAACAAAGAAAGCAAGCTAACCAAAGTCTTACTCTACATGCATTAGGAAATCAGCTGTCATACCTTTTAAAACACACATGTAGTCAACAAACATTATTCAGTATTCTAATGCAATTATTTTGTAACAATTGTTCTGATTGGATGACAGCAAGCGTAAAATTCTCTATCTCCTTGTCTGTAACTGAGGAAGCCGACATTTTGAATTTTTGAATGTATTGACATGTTATTTCTACAATAATAAACAAAAAACTCACTTGTTCGCCTAAAAATCTTCTTTTTATGAAATTTTATTACATTCTGAAGCGGCACAGAAGCCAGAAAACGCCCGGTGTTTATGTTTGACGCCGGAAGCATACCTATGACGTCACCTAGTGTAGGGACCAAAGAAGATAACATCTTTCGCGGAATTTTCTTTAATGAAGATTTTACACTGAAATAATGATTGAAATTTAATTATGAACTTGTTTTGCATTAGAATAGAGATAACTGTATTGTATTTGAAGCTTTGCGGACGTCCATCGGTAGTTTTACTGTCGCAAATACCCGTTTACCTGTCTCCGCTCCGCGTCGCCAGGTAAACTAAATTTGCGACAGTAAAACTACCGATGGACGTCCTTAAAGCTTCAAATACAATACAGTTATCTCTTAATTCTCACCTGATGAATTATTATTGTAACTTTCCACCAGGGACTTTCTATACTAAGTTAGTAATAGACTGTCCCTGTTTCCTGACAATAGTAAAATACTTTCATACTACTTGAGACTTAAGATACAAGTGTATAGCCAGGATAGATATTACAACAAAATCCTTGATATGTCGAGAAAAATAAATCCTCTACAAACAAAACCCTGTCTTCAAAGGAGAGGATAGAAACTTAAAATATCAAAATGACATTCGACTCATGTAATGATCTTATTAGTTATCATAAATTAATAAGTTGATGCATAAGATTTACATCAGTTGTGCTCAAGGCCAAAAATGTTGAAAGAGCAGATTCAGTAATTCCAAAGTTATTTAAAATTTAGCGTGGTCCAATGAAAACCATATTCAGTCTCTCTGGCGTTTATAGGGTATGCATATGAGACCTTGCTTTAATTTTTGCGTGTTTAGAAAAAATAGGGGGGTATTATTCAAAATGTTAAAGCATTTTCTTCTAAAATTTCAGATGAACCTGAGTCATCTACTTTGTTGCCATTGGGGAAAAAAGTAAAATCACAAAAATACTGAACTCCGAGGAAAATTCAATCGGAAAGCTAATCACATGGCAAAATCAAATGACAAAACACATCAAAAACGAATGGACAACAACTGCCATATTCCTGACTTGGTACAGGCATTTTCAAATGTAGAAAATGGTGAATTGAACCTGGTTTTATAGCGCTAAACCTCTCACTTTTATGACAGTCGCATCAAATTCCGTTATTTTTACAAAAAAAATAGTTATGCTTTTATTAAACAGGGTCACTCTGTTGTAGGCCATGTTATGCTTTTATTTAACAGGGTCACTCTGTTGTAGGCCATGTTATGCTTTTATTAAACAGGGTCACTGTGCTGTAGGCCATGTTGGACTGCATAAAACATGCAATGACCTAATGGCAACATAAGCTGTGAAGCAATAAAAACATGTCTGTTACTTTGTGACCACTGTGCTCTAAAGAAAAAGAAAAAAAAAACGTTCTGAGCTTTTGATTATTGTTCTTTATTGTTCAATCAATTTCAAATGTATATCCTGCTATATTAATTTGTTTTCAAATTTTGTACAAGTTAAAACCCTTTGTAAGCAATATTTTGTACATGTACGAGGTACTTTTGTACATGTAATCACTTGTATCTTTGCATTGTACAATTTATTACATGTACAATATTTCTGTACATATTATAACATGTACAAAATTGCAATTTGTACACGACATATATACTAAAAAATCTATTGTATTCTTAGTTTAATTTATCAATCATTTTGTTTGAGAATCAGGACCCAGCATTTCAAACTCCTGAAGTTTGCTCTTATTCACAATGATAACTTTATATGTTAAGGGTCATACGGGGACCTATAGTTGTTAACTTCTATGTCATTTGGTCTCTGGTGGAGAGTTGTCTCGTTAGCAATTATGCCACATCTAATTATTTTATATGTTGGCCATAATTATAGATTATCGTTTACCATCTCAACGAGATTTATTTGCTCGCTTGAGCCGGTGTTATATAGTCATTCTTCCCCCCATGCCAGTTTTTCCCCCGGGGGAAAAACTGGTATGAGCCAATCTTTCCCCTGGGCAAATTTTGGATCATTGCCATTCTCCCCCCGCGGAAATTTGGCAATACGTATACATAATTACATTAGCTGTATGTTTCATTATAATACGTTATTCTGATTGGCTAACTAGCAATCTCGTGATATTCCTTAATCAATTGCATTACACAATGCAACTTTTCATTCATGATGACACGATGTCCAACAAAAAAGCGCACAGGTAAATGAAATAAAAACTTGATAAAAGGCGTGTTTTCATGATCCTAAAGGTAAAAATGTTATATTATAAGTATTGAATGCTTTTTTTTGTAACTTTATAGGGTTGTAAAAGCGTTGACCGTGCGCACATTTTTAGTATGAAGCGCTTCCGCGCTTCATACAAAATGTACTTCGGTCAACGCTTTTACACCCCAATAAATTTACAAAAAAGAGCATTCAATTCTTAAATATAGTCACTTTTCCCCCCATAGTAAAGATTTCACTATACGTGTATTTATACAAGTCTGAAAATTAAACCAAACAGAGTTAATAGAATTATATTTTTACGCTTACAACTATTTTTTGTCAATTTACATTAATACAAGTCTGTCTATACATGTTTACCAGTCAGTTTACGTATCCATTATTCTGCCTACTATACCAGTCTGTGTGTGTGCCCACCAGTCTTTCTATACATGTCTACCAGTCGGTCTTTATGTCTACCATATTATACTGTGTCAATGTGTCAATCGTCTGTCTACATGTTCATCAGTCCGTTTGTAATTGCATTTTGTTGTTATTTTGTCTGATATTCCAAATCTTCATTATGCTGACATTTACATGCATTCTTTTGACCTGAAAACTTACTATAGGTGTTTACTCCTTACTTATACCCTTATGCCAAAAAGTTTTCGTTGGGATTTATCATAAGCCAAGAAACATTTTTAATATGCATTGCCACAACAAGTTACTTCGCAGGTTTAGTTTTTCTGACAACAGGCTAGTATGACAAGTAACGCTTAAAAATAAATTAGTCTTATCTATCTCGGGTTGAAAAACCATACTAAATATACATGGTTTCGCAGTTAATGTCTGTCACTGCATGCTTTTTTTATATGAAATGTAGCAATGTCTCATACAAAAAAAAAATCGTTCGTAGTCATTTCGTTATTAACTGAGAGTACTCTTATTCCGTTGCCAAGTGATTATTGTGTCCCATACCAACATTTTTAGTGAAGACAATTGCAACTGATATATATAACATGTTTTTCTTATGGTGTCCAAGCTTAAGGCTAGATTATTTGGTGGGGGTGAATGTTTAATACCGCCACCTTCTTTATGTGCCATTCCGAAGCCAGGAGCATGTAGTACAATTTTGTTGTCGGTTAATATTGGTTAATTATTAATTTAATACCAAACAGACATCAATAAAATATAAACATGTATATATAACACGTGTATATTAATACAATGAAGGTTTCGTACTGCTAAAATAATTAAAAAAAATGTTGCTATTTTCTTTTTAGATGAAAATTTGGAACTCACGTCGGCGACTTTATAATTCAAGGGGGAAACATTAGCTTCTCGTGCTATTAGGGGGGAAATTGACTTGATCCTAGTTCCCCCCCCCCGGAAAAATTTGCATGGGGGAAGAATGGCTATAGAACACCGGGACGGCGAATGCGAGAAAAGCAATCGAGTTGAGATGACTAAATTAAATGATAATCTGTTTATCGCTTTTTTACCTATGACGACGTTGTTAATTTCATGTCAATTTCATTAGCAACGCCACGTGCCTCCTTAGTTTCTAGTGATAATTTTCCATCTCAAGCGAGAAGCATGATATGAAAAATTATCACAAAAAAAGATCAAAGGAAAAATGCACAAAATAGCGATAAATATAGATTATTACATTGATACAAGTGGATTATCGGATTTATCTAATCGAGATAGTTAAATTATCAATTTTAAAGTCCGAGCCTCGGCGAGGACTTTAAAATTTATAATTTAACTATCGAGATTGGATAAATCCGATAATCCACGCGTTACTGTGTAATGATCTGTGTCTCTAATGATTAAAAGAAAAATTTCCTTTTTTCTAAACCAAAATCCCCTTCGAGTACCTTCCATTTTCCACGAAGTTGTCAATTTCATGAACACCTGTTTGAATATTTTGATCATAGCTAAGAAAGGTTATGACCCTTTGACTCAGCCAATCATCTTCTGAGATCAGCGGCAACCACACGGTTGATTAATTTTTTTTATACAATGGGTTTGGAAAGGGATATATTTCCATAGAATTAGAGAAATACGGATATATCATAAAATGAAACTATGTTTATGAAAAGGTAAACTTATTTCAGGACGTAATGTAACAATTTGAGAAAAACCTTACCGGGTGTGTATGTCTCAGTGTGTTGATTTGTGGTTGGCTGGAACAAAATATAAAGATATCAATTATATAATAACAACATAGTATGACATTTTGGTTTTCCATATGCAAAAATTATTGTTTGTAGGTGTATTTATACTTTGAAGCAAGGAATACATGTACATGGTGATTGATATCAATATGAACAATTTTTTTCTTCTAAATTCAAGTTTATTGCACTATTTTTATTTATGAGCTTATGTAATTTGAGGCGTACCAAATTTTGAGTTACATACATTTTCTATACAGAAATGATTAAATATTTGTTCAAGCGGATTACCACTGAAATTTGAAAACAGCGGTTATTTCACTTCTTAAGAAAGGAAAACAACAATATTGTGAACCAGAAGTTATTGCATTCGCCACAAATTCCAGTTTGAAATTTACCGTCTTCGCCAATTTTCTTAGAACCAAAAAATACAAATGCATTTTTCATGGAATGAATCTAGATATGGAGCAAAAAGTTAAATATCAATTATATGGAATCTCTGAAAAAGTCATTTAAATGCACGATGAAATTTAAAACAATGTTATTCTAAAAAAAAACCAACATGTTTAACCCCGTCGCATGTTTGCGCCTGTCCTAAGTCAGGAGCCTCTGGCTTTTGTTAGTATTGTATCACTGACCTAGTATACATTTTTGTTTAGGGGCCAGCTGAAGCACGCCTCCGGGTGCGGGATTTTCTCGCTGTATTGAAGACCAATTGGTGGCCTTCGGCTGTTTTCTGCTCATTGGTCGGGTTGTCTCTTTGACACATTCCCATTTCCATTCTCAATTTTATTTCCGTCAAAACACTTTAAATAATGAAATCAGTATGAACATTTATCGAGAAAAAAGTGTATTTCATTTAGTTATTTGTTTCACTTATTTGAAATATCAAAACAATTCGTTATTTTATAACACTTGGGGATGTTCATGATCCGGTTGAAAAACAAATAATGCAATCAATTCCCGAATTTTTCTCTAATGAGTACCTTTAGAACATTTATGGAATCATACATGTATGTCATTATACCACATTACATGTATGTCATTATACCACAGTACATGTATAGAAGACTACACTTGTATTTCATTAAAACACATTTTTAGAATCAAACCTGTATTTCATTGAAAAACATGTTTCAGAGTTAAAATCTGTACATCATTACAGCTAATTCCCTAATGCATGTAAAATGAAACTTTGGTTGGCTTGCTTGCTTGTTTGTATAAAATGTTTATTCAAGCTTTGTAATTAAGATTGACATCTTCAAACAATATATTGGCATAGTGAAACCTGTTTATATTATATTTAAATTTAATTAGAGGTTATCCCAATGTAATTGTACAATATACAAACATTACATGCAAGCTAACCAAAGTCTTACTCTACATGCATTAGGAAATTAGCTGTAAGCACCCGTTAAGAATCATCCCTCTATCAGTGAGTCTATGTCATTCAAACACCTAAATCTAACACGAGTGGAATTAAACACCCGTATAAAATCATGCATGTGTGTCATTAAATCACCTGTTTAGAATAATTTCTGTATGTCATTACAACAATTTCTGTCTGTCATTAAACACCTGTTTAGAATTATTCGCGTATGTCATTTTATTTTTAACACCTCTTTAAAACCATAAATGTATGTCACTAAAACACCTGTTTAGAATCATACCTTTTCATTGAAAAATCTCTTACAACTTTTTTCCTACTGCGTGTAAAGCAAAACTTTGGTTGGCTTGCTTGCTTTGTTTGTATA
Source organism: Mytilus edulis (assembly GCA_019925275.1). Classification (NCBI taxonomy): domain Eukaryota; kingdom Metazoa; phylum Mollusca; class Bivalvia; order Mytilida; family Mytilidae; genus Mytilus; species Mytilus edulis. The sequence continues at coordinate 114,119,189 of CM034360.1, forward strand.
ATTGTTTATACAAGCTTTGTAAATAAGATTGACATCTTTAAACAATATATATAGGTATAGTTTAACCTGTATACTAGTATATAATATTTGAATTTAATTGGGTGTTATCCTAATGATTGTACAATATAAAAAAAAGCAAGCAAGCTAACTGAGTCTTGCTCTACATGCTGTAGGAAATTAGCTGTAATTAAGATACAAAATACCCGTATGTAATTAAATCGACCAGTATGCCATAAAGACAAATATAAGCTCGAATCCCCATATGGAATTTACTGACCCAATACATATCGTATTAGGTCACTAGCACACTATGTAACGAATCATTATCTTACCGACTATCTTATCATGTGGTACTTAGACTAGTGTGCTATCAAAGTGATGAAGTCTTCAATATCGTATACAATAGCATTAAGAACCTACTTCCTTTGGTCTATACAAAAACAATTGCCAACAATAATAACTTGTTAGCTTTAAATGTGTTTTATGATGATTTTTTTTCAATCGTTCATCAGCAATTCCTTCGTCTGTTGAAACCTTTCAGAGTTTTCCTAAACACCATGTTGTTTTTATTAAGGGACGTAACACCAAGTGCTACTAACCGTGTATTAAAATAAGCCCCGCCTATTAACCCAATACATAATATACACGGTCTCCACGCGTATGCCTAGAGGGTAAGAATGTATAGGAGGTTAGATAAAGAATAATACCTTAACTTGTATATATATATAGAGTCATACCTGTGTATCATCATCGAAGAACGTGGGATCTACTTTTAATACCTTGGCTGTTTCGTTGACGATTTGATAAAACGCAGGTACTTTCTTGACTTTGTTATAACTCAATGGATTTAAATTACAAAAAGTTATACTTGGAAAATCCAACTTTGAGTAAGTAGTCGATATTTGTGTGTTTACACTTTCGCTGAAAATTAATAAATAGAATAAATTGAAATACGTGTATACCTTTTTACTATAGCAACAACTCTGTTGTATTCGAACTAAAACTGTTGAAGCATCAATCTCAACCATTCGTCACAACGAGTCGGCCGATTCCGTAAGAATGAGAGTAGCGGATTCATTCGAGGATTGACGATTGCAATCTCAATATCACCTCCACCGTTACGAGCGCACTGAACTACTTTTCCCAATACAAGGAGGGTCTGGATTTGGAGTCTTTCATTTTTGTATTCTTTAATTATTTAGGTCATCTTTAGATATAAGAAGATGTGGTATGAGTGCCAATGAGACAACTCTCCATCCAAGTCACAATTTATAAAAGTAAATTATTAAAGGCCATGGTACGGTTTTCAACACGGAGCCTTGTATTTGAGCACGCAAATAATCTCTATTCATTATTTTACGGGCTATTTATTTATTTTTGCATTAAATATATAACGGGCTATTTATTTATTCTTTGCATTAAAACCATATAAATATAATTAATGTTGTTAAAAAGTGGTGTGGTGTCAAAACCAGAGGATTGTGATAGGGATATTTTGTGTAAATTATGCATCTTCATTTAGAACTATTTGAAAAGGATATTCTTCATAAATATGATACTTTTGAACTTTCATTGACAAACTGTTCGGTCATAAAATGTCATTATATTGTTAAACTTTTCATTATTTTATCCATAACTGTAACCGGGAGACTGGCTACTGATTTGAAGTTGAGAACGAGCTGCAACCCACGATTGATTGCAGACGTTGGCGATGTCAACGGTAGACAATGACTAGGATCTAGTCACTTGACTGAGAATACTCGCTTTAACTTCACTTGTAGAATTAGACACAAGTCCTATGCAGTAATTAACAATTTAATGATTCAGGATGGAATACATGTAGTTTTACAAAATTATGTACATGACTGTACTTTAACACATTGAACAGATTGATACAAATTGAGCGGATGTTGTCAGTCCGAATGCCCGACTCTCACTGAAGTTACAAACTTCAGAAAACATATATAAATCAAGAATTTACATGGTGACAATTTCATTATAGAAAGGAGATAACTGAATGACAATGAAATAATACGATAAGAATTTGTAAGACATAATAGTGTCCTATGAAAAAGTGTCCACGTGGACAGTTTTTCATAGAATTTTGGAAATTTAATAATGTCCATTGCCATGGAATAGTGTCCCTCAAATGGACAGCTTTTTACTGCAAAAGATTGGAAAAAGTGTCCACCAATAGGACAAATTTTCATAATAATTGCTATTAAATTGTGTCCTCTAAGGGAAGTAATACAGAGGTCATTAAAAAGTTTTATTATACTTGAATTTTTATTAAAATATGAAGGATTGATGAGAAATTTACAAATGTAAACAAACAAATAATGGATGGAAGTGAATATAGAGAAATTTAAGTTCTAAGAATTCCCCAGCAAATGGTAATGTCAATGAAAGAATAACAATAAGAAGGAATGTAAAATCAAATCTGAAGATCTTTACTAACTATGTCAGAGAACATGGAGAAGAAGGCAATAGAAAATAAAAAATGTCCATTGACATGAAATATTGTCTCCTAAGTGGACAGCATTTTACAGCAACAGTTATGAAATAGTGTCCATCTACAGTACCATTTTTTTTGTAATGAATGTTATTAAATTGTGTCCTCCAATGATTAATACTGAACAGCCCCTGTTACTTAAAATGATTTAGGTTTTTAATAAAGTTTATAAAATTACGCTGTAAAGAGTATAATACCTTTTTGAATTTTATTTAATTTAGTAACCAGCAACAAACATTAAAGAATAAATCACTGTTCATCCTGTTTTTCAACACATAACTTTTTTTCAACTTAATATCTTGCATATTTGGTGCAAGTACAAATTATTTTTTTTCAAACTAAACTGTCATTAAAAGAGTAAGAGAGTACGTCAAGTTGGCAGCAACAAATACACTTTTTTCAGTTGGTTAATAAATGTATTATTTTTTCATGGGAGACATTATTAAATCCTACAAGATTATAACAAAAATCTGTCGTTTGAGCGGCTATTGGTACTTTACGGAACGGAACGGAACGGAACGGAATTTCATTTAAGGTATCCAAAGGGGGCATTTATCAAAATTTCGAAAAATCTTTAAAACAAAACTAACTTTAAAATTTCTGTGTTTTACGGTTTTCCATATACAAATAACACAAATGTATACTTAATCTCATCTTCACAGGTGAAATGTGTAATAATGTATAACATCGGAAAATATTCTGTAGATGAATATGTCGGATTGTCCTGATAAATTATCGTGAAATTAACGCATTTGCAAGTCATGCATTATGATATCTAGACTGACCTCACGTCGTCCTTGATTAGAGACAGTGATCAAAATGAATCTGATTTAAACTTTTTAATTTATTTTTCCGTTCCGTTCCGTTCCGTTCCGTTCCGCAAAGTACCAATTGCTCTGAGGAATTGGTATTTAACGGAAAAAACGGAAACAGACATCTTTAATGTAATTAAAGCAGTATGATAAAAAAAAATTGTCTGACACCTCTTTTTGCATGAGTGGTATGTGTTTTAGATAGCATTTTCGACTTGATCAATAATGTTTGATATGTTAATTTTTCTATTGTGTATATTGTATTGTATTGTTTGTATATGCCTTCAACCCCCAGGGGTATAAATGTGCATTTCATTAATAAATAAATAATAAAAAAATTTAACACAAAGGCAGGTTACACAAAAAGTCTTTCTCCTTCCATCGGTAATTATATTTTAAAAAAGAGGCCTTCAACAGCCCGTTCCGACGATGATTAGAGACAGTGATCAAGTTGAATCTGATGTAAACTTTTTAATTTATTTTTCCGTTCCGTTCCGTTCCGCAAAGTACCAATTGCTCTGAGGAATTGGTATTTAACGGAAAAAACGGAAACAGACATCTTTAATGTAATTAAAGCAGTATGATAAAAAAAAATTGTCTGACACCTCTTTTTGCATGAGTGGTATGTGTTTTAGATAGCATTTTCGACTTGATCAATAATAAAAAAAAATTAACACAAAGGCAGGTTACACAAAAAGTCTTTCTCCTTCCATCGGTAATTATATTTTAAAAAAGAGGCCCTCAACAGCCCGTTCCGACGATGATTAGAGACAGTGATCAAGTTGAATCTGATGTAAACTTTTTAATTTATTTTTCCGTTCCGTTCCGCAAAGTACCAATTGCTCTGAGGAATTGGTATTTAACGGAAAAAACGGAAACAGACATCTTTAATGTAATTAAAGCAGTATGATAAAAAAAATTGTCTGACACCTCTTTTTGCATGAGTGGTATGTGTTTTAGATAGCATTTTCGACTTGATCAATAATAAAAAATTTAACACAAAGGCAGGTTACACAAAAAGTCTTTCTCCTTCCATCGGTAATTATATTTTAAAAAAGAGGCCTTCAACAGCCCGTTCCGACGATGATTAGAGACAGTGATCAAGTTGAATCTGATGTAAACTTTTTAATTTGTTTTTCCGTTCCGTTCCGTTCCGCAAAGTACCAATTGCTCTGAGGAATTGGTATTTAACGGAATCGAACGGAAACAGGCATCTGTAATGTAATAAAAGCAGTCTTGATAATATCAGTGCAAAGTTTTTAAAAATTACTTCTCATCTTATTTCAGTTCCCTTATGTCAAATTTTTAATTCAAGCATTAAAAAATCAGTTTATCCATCATTATTCAAACTAGCTATAAAGTCATACCAGTTTTTGAAAATAAATGTTAAAAAATGATGTATTTAATTACAGACCAATTGCATTTTTACAATTAGTATCTAAAATACTTGAGAGACACGTAAAAACTTATTTAATGAACTATACGGACACATATAATCTGTTGTATGTCCTGCAATCAGGTTTTCGTTCGAACCATTCCTGTCAAACTGCCATGACAACTTTGTTAGATAAATGGTTAAAAGCAATTGATGAAGGCGAATTAGTAAGAGCAGTATTTCTGGATCTTTGTAAAGCTTCTGATGTTCTTCATCATAAACTGCTCCTCCAGAAATTACAAAAATACAGATTTTCTTATTCTTCACTGCACTGGCTTACTTCATATCTAACTGATAGACAGCAGGTTGTATACATTTCAAATACTTTTTCAGGTGTATTAAAAGTAAAAACAGGTGTACCTCAAGGGTTCGTTTAAGGTCCCATATTATTCTTATTATTCATTAATTTTTTGCCTTTGTGTAATCCAAATCATAACAGTAATCTTTTGGCTGATGATAGTACTATTTCTGTTACTGGTAAAAACAAAAGTTGTATAGCCAGACACTAAATACTGTGTTAGAAAATATTTCTCATTGGTGTGATGAAAACAAAATGTTAATCAATGTATCCAAAACAAAGAAAATGTGTTTATGTTCAAAACACAAACTTTCTGTCATGTGTAATGAACCTTTTAATATCTTCATTAATAATCAATATATTAATGAAAGTCAGCGTGAACAAGTCCTTGGTATTTTTGTGGACGCAACTCTGTCTTGGTCTGATCATATCAAATATGCTATTAAAAACTTTAAGGTAAATTCTTCCTTTAGCTCTACTAAAAAGGATCAAGAAATATTTAAATCATGATGCAAGAATTTTATTTTATAATGCATACATTCTTCCAAATTTTGACTACTGTTGTTCAATATGGGGCAACTGTAACACATTTTTAATCGACAGTTTGCTTAAATTACAAAAAAGGGAAGCTAGAATTATTTTAAATGAACACGATTTTCAAAAACCATCTGTTGAACTTTTTAAAGAATCTGGAATAATTCCAGTAAATACATGTAATAGAATATTATACCACAAGTCCTTATTAATGTATGAATAAAACAATGGATTGGTACCCCAATACTTGTCAATACAAATAGCAAATAGTCATACAGTACTCGACTCTCATTTTCAGATAATTGTATTGTTCCAAAATCAAATACAGAATTATACAAACCAAGCTTTTCTTTTAGTGGTCAAAAGGTGTGGAATTCACTATCCAAAGAAATCAAAAAATCAAAAAAATGTATCGTCATTTAAGTATACTTACAAATCATTATATATTTTAACAATAAAACTCAAAACACTATCATGTAATCCGTTTTGTTCATGTATTTGTTTATGTAATTTAATATTTATACTATTATTCATCATTGTGTATTGCTAGATTGATTTGGTTTATATCAACCGTGCAAGGGCTTTTGTCAAGGTCGTTAAAAAAAACCCGTAGTAGTAGATTATGTTTATTCATGTTGTTAATATTGTGTCTATAGAGAGCCTTATTGAAAATTGATTTAATGTTTTTTTTCGTAAATAAATATGTTGATTCTGAATAGAGAAAATAAATAATTTGGCCAGCAAAGGGAGAAAAAAAATTTTGACAGAGGATATTTACCATAAAAAATAATGTTAAATTTGAAAAAAATAATTTGTCGCGCCACTTCCCAAAAATAAAAATAAAATGCGCGCATGCCTCCCCTCTGCAAGTTAAATGGTCCGTCCCTAAAGATCATATAAAATGTGTCGATACGTTGCTTATAAGGATCTGAAAACGCTCAATTTTACTTTCTGTTTAAAGATCTTTTGAGGTTCTCTTAATTTGTCGGATTAATACACACTTTTAAAATTTGAAAGCTTAAATTTTTATTAGCTGATGTAAAAACTACCAGGACAGAAAGTAAAACGGAGTGTTGTCAGATCCTTGTACGCAAACTTTTTAAGAGTAGACACGGGATTTGAATTTTGATTTAATTTGGTTTGAATATAAATAAAAATGTATGTGTTAATCTTCTTTGTTTATCCTACTATAAATTTCATGATTCTTCTTTTGGAAATAAATTCAATCAACGATGACAGAAGGAATGTTCATGTAATATTATACTTGCCTGACGACGACAGAAGGAAACTGGAATCGCAGAGCCAATGCAGTGTAGTCTATATAAACATAGCAGACATAATGGGTATGATTACAAATGAGACAACTTTTATCAAAAGACGAACTAATAAAGATGTATACCCCAATAAAACATCGTATGCCTAATGGCATTCAACAATGAACAAAGCACATCCAATATAGTAAGTTATAAGAGACCCCTTTACTTGCACTCACTACTAAATGTAAACCAATAAAAAGCGAGAAAAACAGTGTTTCCGGTTTCTAGAAAAAAAAAGCAATAAACAAATATAACACGCATAATTAAAAGCTGCCGATTTCGGATCTTGATCTATATAATGAGGCGCTGTTCAAGTCGCCGTGAGCGCTCTATCCCCTCAAGAGCAATGGTGTAATAGTACAACTTGTTTAGTTAAATTAAAATTCTGTTTAATATTAGATCGCCCATGTTAAGAGTTGTGTACATATATTTGAGGTGTTCAGAAACAGCAAAGATAATTGTTATCATTATAGAGAAGACTTTTTCACTATACAAATTTCTATTTAGTTGAGCACTCTTAAATAATTGTTAAAAGTTTGGCAAAAACAGATCCTCTCCTAAGAAACATTTTAACAAGAGAAACGTTTTAAATAGCTCTGATTTCTTATGTTAGCATGCTACAATAAATATAGATTACATGGATGTTTGCTGGGCGATATTCATGCATTGGTTTTATACATTTTAGTCATTTTGTTGGAAGATTTGTTATTTTCATCTAAAAAACTTAAAAAGTTTACATCAGATTCAACTTGATCACTGTCTCTAATCATCGTCGGGACGGGCTGTTGAAGGCCTCTTTTTTAAAATATAATTACCGATGGAAGGAGAAAGACTTTTTGTGTAACCTGCCTTTGTGTTAAATTTTTTATTATTGATCAAGTCGAAAATGCTATCTAAAACACATACCACTCATGCAAAAAGAGGTGTCAGACAATTTTTTTTTATCATACTGCTTTAATTACATTAAAGATGTCTGTTTCCGTTTTTTCCGTTAAATACCAATTCCTCAGAGCAATTGGTACTTTGCGGAACGGAACGGAACGGAAAAATAAATTAAAAAGTTTACATCAGATTCAACTGGATCACTGTCTCTAATCATCGTCGGAACGGGCTGTTGAAGGCCCCTTTTTTAAAATATAATTACCGATGGGAGGAGAAAGACTTTTTGTGTAACCTGCCTTTGTGTTAAATTTTTTATTATTGATCAAGTCGAAAATGCTATCTAAAACACATACCACTCATGCAAAAAGAGGTGTCAGACAATTTTTTTTATCATACTGCTTTAATTACATTAAAGATGTCTGTTTCCGTTTTTTCCGTTAAATACCAATTCCTCAGAGCAATTGGTACTTTGCGGAACGGAACGGAACGGAAAAATAAATTGAAAAGTTTAAATCAGATTCAACTGGATCACTGTCTCTAATCATCGTCGGAACGGGCTGTTGAAGGCCCCTTTTTTAAAATATAATTACCGATGGAAGGAGAAAGACTTTTTGTGTAACCTGCCTTTGTGTTAAATTTTTTATTATTGATCAAGTCGAAAATGTTATCTAAAACACATACCACTCATGCAAAAAGAGGTGTCAGACAATTTTTTTTATCATACTGCTTTAATTACATTAAAGATGTCTGTTTCCGTTTTTTCCGTTAAATACCAATTCCTCAGAGCAATTGGTACTTTGCGGAACGGAACGGAACGGAAAAATAAATTAAAAAGTTTACATCAGATTCAACTTGATCACTGTCTCTAATCATCGTCGGAACGGGCTGTTGAAGGCCTCTTTTTTAAAATATAATTACCGATGGAAGGAGAAAGACTTTTTGTGTAACCTGCTTTTGTGTTAAATTTTTTATTATTGATCAAGTCGAAAATGCTATCTAAAACACATACCACTCATGCAAAAAGAGGTGTCAGACAATTTTTTTTTATCATACTGCTTTAATTACATTAAAGATGTCTGTTTCCGTTTTTTCCGTTAAATACCAATTCTTCAGAGCAATTGGTACTTTGCGGAACGGAACGGAACGGAAAAATAAATTAAAAAGTTTACATCAGATTCAACTTGATCACTGTCTCTAATCATCGTCGGAACGGGCTGTTGAAGGCCTCTTTTTTAAAATATAATTACCGATGGAAGGAGAAAGACTTTTTGTGTAACCTGCCTTTGTGTTAAATTTTTTATTATTGATCAAGTCGAAAATGCTATCTAAAACACATACCACTCATGCAAAAAGAGGTGTCAGACAATTTTTTTTTATCATACTGCTTTTATTACATTAAAGATGTCTGTTTCCGTTTTTTCCGTTAAATACCAATTCCTCAGAGCAATTGGTACTTTGCGGAACGGAACGGAACGGAAAAATAAATTAAAAAGTTTAAATCAGATTCATTTTGATCACTGTCTCTAATCAAGGACGACGTGAGGTCAGTCTAGATATCATAATGCAGGACTTGCAAATGCGTTAATTTCATGATAATTTATCAGGACAATCCGACATATTCATCTACAGAATATTTCCCGATGTTATACATTATTACACATTTCACCTGTGAAGATGAGATTAAGTATACATTTGTGTTATTTGTATATGGAAAACCGTAAAACACAGAAATTTTAAAGTTTGTTTTGTTTTAAAGATTTTTCGAAATTTTGATAAATGCCCCCTTTGGATACCTTAAATGAAATTCCGTTCCGTTCCGTTCCGTTCCGTAAAGTACCAATAGCCGTTTGAGCTTTAGGCTAAATAGCGCCGTAATTGAAATAACTAAACTAGGATTAATTATTCTTTACGTAAGAAAACTTAAGAACTATGTAAAGCTGTGACTTTATCTTTTATTAACATCTTGAAACAAATTTCTGACTTTGTGAAAATATACTTGACACTTAATTATTACTTATAATACAAAAAGCTTTACAAAGAAAAATCGTTACATCATATTGAAACTACTTTGACGGACAAATATTGCAAATAAAATGATTTCGATAAAATAATGAATAGTTTAACAATATAATGACATTTTATGACCGAACAGTCAAATGAAAGTTCAAAAGTATCATATTTAAGAAGAATACCCTTTTTAAATAGTTCAAAATGAAGATGCATATATAATTTACACAAATTAAATTATCCCTATCACAGGATACCGAAAGGTAATTAAATTCTAAAGCCTGAAGTACAATGGAGAGTCTAGGACAACAATGATCTGTCAGATTGAACAGAAGCACTAGATTGACAAAATATAACTTATTAATTACCTTGTGTACTGACCAATAAGGCGGTATATCTGAAAAACACACATTGAAAACGATCCTAAACAAATACAAGTCCAGAAAATCTTCTGCAAGATATAGGTAGCATCTCCGAATCGTCCAATTCCGTGGATAGACGTATAACCAGAAAACTCTTTCAGCTTCGAGACCAACATCTTGCTAAGTTGAGGTCGTCCGAAAAAAGGAACCAATGCAGTTGCAACTGAATTTATATTAAGCATACGGTGTTACATACGGGAATTTTAATTCTAAATTCAATTTAAAATGCACAATAATTCGCTATAGAAAATAGTGTCTTACAAGAATTCAGTCTGTCAATAGATTTCTGTTAACTATCTCGGGGATGTTAACTGAAACTTTTTTTTCCATAAATTTTTTAATGGTATTAAAAATATAATTTAAATCCCCCTAAATTTTTTTATTTTTTTAACTTTTTGTTACAAATTTTGTTCAAATTCAAATATTTTTTTCGAAAATTTAGCCAACAAATAATTGAAATTTTGAATTTTAAAAAAATTTTTCGAAGCTTTCAATTGTTTAAATTTGGTTTAAAATTGCTGAAATTATAAATTATAAGAAAAAATTTGATTGTGGGAAGTCCTTTAAATTAGTAGGATTTTTCATTTTTTTTTAAAGGATAGCAAAAATAAAATTTTAAAAAAATTTAAGTATTTTGGAATTTGTTAAATTTGGGTTAAGTAACAGAACCCTTCCAAAAAAAAGCAACATAAACAACCATCTGTTTCAAAATTTGTTTTCCCGGTTTTGACGTCTTGGCTGGCTTTAAATTTTAATGATATTAGGAAGTATAATTAAGGCCTCAAAACTGAAATAATTTATTATCTCAACATTTAAATTCTAGGGAAAAAAGGACTAGAAGGTTGTTTGGAAAAAAACAATATGGTAAGTTCCATCTAATTTAAAGATAAAATTTCTTTTTACCAACAAATATTTTAAAAATAAAGGCTAAAAGGATTTAATCTGATGTTTAAAAAAACATTTGTTTTTGTTTGATTTGGGGTCTTATAGTATTTTAATTTTTAAACCCAAAACCTTTAGTTTTTAAAGTTTTTATTTTTTTAATTTTTTTTATTTTAAAAGTGAAACATTTTAATTTTTTGCTGTTTGTTTTTTTTTTTTTTTTTTTTGGTTGGGGTTTTCCCATTTATTTAAAAAAATTTTAAAAATTATTTTATTAAAAAAAAAGATATTACCCCTTTCAAAGTTTTAAAAGGAAAATTATAAAAGTAAAATCATTTGTTGGTTAATTAGGGGTTTTAACCTTTACATCACCCTTAAAATTTGAAGGGTACTTTCATCGATATAGTTATGAAAATTTGAAAATTCAAAATTATTTATTTAAAAAAGGGAAAGAAAATTAAAGGCGTTTTAAAACCAAAAAATTCTTTTAATTGTTATATTTTAAACCTGATTTTCTATTGGATTTTAAATTAAAACTTACATTTGTTGGAACAAAACCTCTGGCAAATTTTACAAGAAATATGTTTTAAATTTTGCTTAAAAATAAAAAAAAAATTTGATTTTGTAAAAATTTTTCGTATACGGGTTATTACAATGCGTGAAATCTTAATCATGGTAATTTAAATTAAATTTTAGTTATTGGGGGTTATCAATTTTTTTGAAACTCTTATTTTTATATTAAAAAATTTTTATTTCGGCCTATTTACCCAATGTAAAAATTACAAATTTACTTTTTTAAAGTATTTTTTAAAAAAAAATTAAATGGTTTTTCCGTTGGAAGGCTCTTTTCCTTCTTAAAGAGGGGTTTATTAATTTCAATAATTATTAAATTTTGTTTAGATTTTAAAATTTACTTTAAATTTTTTTTTGGGAAACAGGTAAATTTATTTTAAAAATATATTTAGTTTTTATTATAATACGAATAGAAATTTGATTTTTAAAACAATTAATAAGTTATACAATTAAAAAATTTGGCTTGGGTATACTTTCCACGAAAACCCGGGAGTAAACTTATTTAATAAAATTGTGGATTATAAAAATAAATTTTTTAAAAATTAATTAGGTAAGAATTAGATAATTTTTACGTCTATGAATTAGTTTAAAAAAAGAGGGAAGTATAAACATGGTTCGGAAGTTCTGTACTTATACTTTTTTTAAAAATTTGGGGGGGGGGGGGGGTGCAATAAATTTTTCGTGTTTGTGTGGTTTCCCAAATTAACTCCATTACTTTATAAAAATATTTTTAAATTATACAAAAAGGCCTATGGGGTTTTAAAATAAAATTTTAACAAAACAATAATATATAGAAATTTTTATATCCCCAAAGTAAACCTTTTTGAAAAATTTTTTTAATTTTTTTATATCGAGTATTTATTAACATTATTTTGAGCCTTTCTTTCAATTCCGTTACCTTGGCAAAGAAACCAGTGCCCAAACAAATTACAAAAGAAAAATAAGAAAATATAACGGAGTTCCTTCAAAAACCAACGAACAAAAATGGCGTTACGGTATGCTTTGATAGTTAAACTGTTTTTAAAATTAAAATTTCACTGCTTGGGAGCCCAAAAAATTATTTAAAATAAATTTTTTCCCTACTAACCGGGCAAGAAATAAACGTAATACCTTCTTTTTACTAAAAAACCTTTATACAGAAAATAAAGGAAATTGGAACTTTATACTGGGTGATTTAAAATTAAAACGAATGGTTTTTTAACAAATAACAAACGTCGGGTAAACCCGTCTAAAATCTAAAAAAACTTTTTTCTTTGTAAATTCATTCCATCTAGCAAAAAACCCGGCTAAAACATAATTTTTTAAACCTCCGGGTATGAAAACCTGGGGAAAAGAAGCGGTTGTCGTTGGAATACAGCGTTAAAGTTTTTTACACCGTGGTATATATGATTAAATTTTTAAATGAACAAAATATTACTGGTATGTGGAAGGGAGCGTAAGATTTTATAAAAACCCTTCGGAGATGCCGGTTGAATATGTGACCGGGGTTTTTTAGCGTAAAGTTTTTGGGAATAATTGAAAATTTTTAGTCAAGAATTCAAATTTTGGTGAAAACCCAGAAATTTATAAAGTTAGTTTCGTTTTTTTGATTTTTTTTTTTAACGGTGCCTTTTTTGTGAGGAGGTTTAATTTTTTATTTTTATAAACATTATAAAATTTTTTTTAAAGGTTTTTTAAAAAAATTCGAAAATAAAAAAATTTCCCCAACCCGGATTAGTTCTTTTTGTTGTTGATTAATCTTTTTGGAATTGGCGAGGGTTGAATTGTTATTATTAATATTGGTTTGGAAAAAGACATAGTCCCTTTTCTATTGATATTTAGGATTTTTGGAATTTCCTTTGGTATCGAAAGAGACATACAGTGTTTTAAAATTTACTAAGGGCCTTTTCATCCCCCGAGGGTATGAGTTTTGGTTAATTTAGGGGTTGACTATAGGTAACTTTTGATAGGGGATTTTTAATTTAAAAAATAATTATTTTACCTTCATATTAATATTCAGCGTAGATAGCCTTATGGAAATTATATCATAATTTTTAATTGGTTTTAATGCTGTAAAACTTTATAATTACCCTTTTTTTGGGATCGAAACGGGAGCCCAATGTGCAAACGTTCTGGATTTTTAAACAAATAAAGCATTTGATTGGTGATTTTTTTTCTTTTGTTTAAATTATTTTTTATATTAAAGGGGAAAATCTGTGTTGGACCATCCCCATTTTCTTCATTATTTGTTCCCTTTTACCCAATTCAATTAATTTTTAAACTTTAAAACAATTTTGATGAATGTTGAATTATTTTATGGACCCAGTTATTTTTTTAGGAAAAAAGTTACATTTAACAAATATAATTGAAATTTGCCAAAAAATTAATATCAGGTTTGGGTTTTCAAAAACCCTCTAATTTAAAAACATACAAAATGAATAATAATTTTTTGATTTTGGTCTATTATACATTGTTGGAAATTTTCCGATTATTGGAATTTTTGGAATTTTCCTTTTTTAAATTCCCCAAGAGCAAATAGTTAAATTAAATATTGGAGATTAAAGTATAAAATTTTAAAAAATGATTAAAGAAAAATTGTTGAAAAACCAATAGCTTGCCAATTTTTAATTTTAAAAAAGGACTATTTTTTCCTTTATTTGTGTTTTTGTGGTTATTTTAATTTGGGGGCTTAAAAATTTCTTGAAAAGGGAAAATAGGTAATAAATTAAGAACGTAAATTTAAAAGGGAAACCCTTTGTATTATAAATCAAATGATTATTTTAATTTTAAAAGGGAAATTGGATTGGAATTAAATTTTTCCGTCTGTCGTTAAAAATTTATCAAGATTTTTATCTAATTTTCCGTTGGGGGTTTCTCAACAGTTAAACATCGAAAAGAAAAAGCTTTATGTAAGCGGAACTATTTTTCAATTTCACACGTTTGTACATTTGACTTTTATAAACTTGTTTTAAATGATACCAAAGTTTTGTAAATTTGAGTTTAAGTCAACTTAAAAGAAAAGCAACGTAAAGACACGACAATGAACTTCGTGTTTTTGTTTTCGTTTTTTTTGCTTATATTATTAAAGAAATATAATTAAATATTAAAAGGGCCCAAAAAAATTAAAAAAATTTATTACAGAAACGTAATGTTTTTTAAAATTAAAAATTTTTTATACTTCATTAAAGCTTTTTAAATTTGGTTTTACGAGGTTTTTAAATTTACACATATTTCTGGTCTTTTTTTGTTGAAGGGGCTTTAAAAATTATAAAGGGACTTTAAATTGTTTTTGTTAAAAACAATTTTACCTTTAAAACCGGAGAGGTGTTGGAGTTTGTTCCTCGAAAAATTTATTTAAAACCTTTTATATTTGGTTTAGTCTTTTATGTTTTGGGCAATTTTTTAAAAGTAGAATTTTGGAAAAATTCCCTTTTGTAATTTATTTTAGTTATAACTTAAAAAATATAATCATTTGTATTTATAAAATACCAACCCTTTTCATTTTGATTTCTAAAAATAAATTTTGAAAATATAATTTTTTTAAAATTTAAAAATTTTCTTTAAAATAACGGACTTCTGAATGTTAACCACTATTGCGCTCAAATTACTTTCCAAAAAGGGGATTTTGAAAAATACGCATAAATTAAAATAATGTTTTTTAAAACTTGACAAGGGTTTAATTTAAAACACTAAAAAACGAAATTTTCTTTTACCATGTTTTAAAATCCAAAGAATAATGAATTTCTTTAAAACATCTGTAATTATTTGCATTAAAAACCCAAAAGGATCCACATATTAAAAAAATTTTTTAGTTCAATCTTATGAACATTTGTTTTTTTTGGAAAATTTTAAAAAAAATTTGTTACTTTGTCGTTACATGGTTTAATTTTTCCATGGGTCTTTTCAGAGAAATTTTTTTACAAAACAAATTATTAAAAGTAATTTAAGGAAATTCTAAATCGGAAATTATTAAAAAAATAAAAAATTTTTCAATTACAAAAAAAGTAAGCTTTTCCATTAGAAAAGGGTTTTCCCGCCCATAGCTAAAAACCTCTTTTCATGGGAGCGTTTTCTTTTCTTCGGAGGTAAATGACCCCTTTTTTGTCATACGAAACCCAAAAAGAAAATAAAAACAATAAATTTAGTTTTGTAGCTGAAAATTTTGTGATAAAGTCACATTAGGGAGGACCGGCCCCCCGGGAAAAACACCTATTATTTAGAAGGGAAATGACTGGAATGTTCATAATATTGATTAAAATAATTTAATGACAATAACCAATGACAACCCTCCCCACGGAAATTTTGCTTGTCTCATTTATTGGTTATGACTTTTGAAGAAGAAAAAATTTTAATTTTTTTTTAAGGGTAATTTTCACGAAGTTTTGATAAATTATTTATATGTGTTACCGCCCGGGAATATGCCGCGTCAAAGTTTGAGGGGAAAAATAATTTTCAGATATAACGGGATTTTTTTGGGTTCAAAGTCCTATTCTATACTAAAACAAATTAGTCAAATATTTGGTTTTGGGAAAATTTTAAATTGGAAAGTCCAAGGAGGAAAATTACGACCAAAACAGGTCCAGGGGATTGTAATTTTTGGTTTTGTTTTTTTTATTTAAAAAGAACGAGGAAAAGTTTTTTGTAACAAAAGGAAGGGTTTTTAAGCTTAGGGGCCCGAAATTCATTGAGGATCATTTCGGGTTTCAGTGGTTAAAAAAGGGTTTCCCTTTTTCTCAATTTATCAAAAAGGTTAATTTGTTTTGGTTTGAGTAAGTACCATTAGGGGAATACAAAAAAGTTACAAAGAATTTTTCATTAAAGTAAAGTTTAAGTTTGGTTTCAAAACTTATTCCGTTGTAAGGTTAAATATTTGTGAGGGAAAATAAAAGATCAATTGTAACGGAAAAGGTTTTTTTAAAACGCTGACGGTTTTCCCGAGTTTTTGTTTAAGTTTTAAAGGGGTTTTTGGCATTTTAAGAACATAATTTCAATTTTTTGGAAAGGAACTTGACTAAAAAAAGTTTCCCTTTGGAAGGCAAGCGACTCAATTCATTTAAGTTAGGGCATTTAAAAAATTTTTTTTAAAGTACAATTTAAAACATGAGTAAATAAAGAGGGAAATTTTAGAGTTAAAGGCACTCGTTATTTTAAAAATCTTTTTTTTTTTCAAAAGGAAAATAAAATGGAAAATTCAAAACTTTAGTTCTTTTACAATTAACGGGAAAGGAATTTTTAAAAGTATTCAATGGTAGGTTTTAACCAATATAATAAAAAACAAAATTTTTTGGTTTCTAAAATTATTTAACTTTAAAAAAAACAGAAAATATTTTGTCTTTTATTAAAATATGTTAATTAAAATTTTCGTAAAGGGGAAATTGATTCTAAATTGAACCAAAAATTTAAAAATGTCAAAGAGAATTGGAGAAAAAAGAGGTTAAAAATCCAGATACTGGGGGCTGATATATTGAATTAGGCCAATAAATTTATTTTGGAAAACTTGAGGGGAAGACCGATAAACCCTAATTTTTTTTGATAATGCGAAGGGGAAATTAAAAGTGGTTCTCCAGGCTAAAATATAACCAAGTCTGTTATTGAAATTACAAAATTCCTAATTAAAGGGAGAAAACAAGACGCCAAATGAAATGGTTTCGTATAAAGACAAGGCGACTGTTTAAAAGCTTTTGGTTGAACAAAGAGTCTTTAATTGAATATATTCCCATTATTTTTTTAAAATATTTTTTAAACATAGATATCGTTAGATCAAATAAGGTAACCCTTAATAAACGGAATTTTCCCTTTTGTTGGAGATTGAAACATGTGGGAAAGGGAATTATTTTTTAAAGGATTTTGTCAGCCCTAAAAAATTTTTCCCTCTTTCAAGAATAAGAATTTTGGGCCCTTTTTTGTTATCGTTTTTCCCTTCGAGAAAATAAAAGGGCCATTTCTTTGGGTCTAAAAATTGTTTAAAATAAAAGCAAATCTCTCTTTTACAGGGCATTTTTATTAAACCAAAGGATTATAAGTTTGGGAAATATAACAAAAAAATTAAGTAAATCGATATAGGAAATTTTATAACAACGGGTAATATTTTTTGAAAGTTTTTATTAATAGTAATTTTTAATTTTTATTCAATTTTGGGAATGATGTCATTTTTTAAATTTTTTGGGATTTATATTTTTTTCTTTTATCCAATATTTTAAGGGGATTATTGGTCCCAATGGATTTCCCTTTTAATTGTATTGTGTGGGTTTTCATCATTTTGGTAACTTTTTGGATTTAAATTGGATCACCCTGGAGTTAAATGTTAAAAAGTTGCCTGTTTTTTGGAGAGGTAAAGTTTAGCAGTTGGTAAAATTACCCCCAGATTGTCTAAACCAACTTTTGGGTTTCAGGTTTGGATCACCAAAATTTGTTAAAAACCCTCATTCAGAATCAAATTTTTGATCCATAGGGTTTTGGCTTTCAAAATCAAAATTGTAACTAGTTCTTCCGGAACTTTGGCAATATTGGAATCCTCCTTAATAATCTTAGAAATTAGTCTTTTTCCATTGGGATTTTAAAAAAAAAGTATAAAATGTTTAAAGGAAATTAAAAAAATTTTAAAAGGGCCCCTTTTATAAACGTTATTTCATACAAAAATTTTGGAATAAATCCCTTTTGTTTTTTAATTTTTAATTTTAATTTTCACATTTTTTGGTCCAAATATAAGAAGGGGTTAACCGTTTCTTACATTTTTAAAACCCCATTTTTTAAGTGTTGGGAAAATTAATTTATTTAAAAAGCAATTTATAAAAAACTTTTAAATTTTGGGAAAGGGGAAAATTTGATCGGTTTTCCAGCATTTTAAAAATTTAAAAAAAACTGGGTTAATGGAACCCTTTCCCTTTTGGGTTTTGGTTTTTCAAATTAAACATAAACCCCTATGGGGAACCAGACTTAGTCGAAAACTTCCTAAGCATACCAAATTACAATACTTGTTTTGTTAATTTAATTTAAACAATTTATTATAGATTTTATTTGAAGGGCGTTGTTAAATTTCTGGCTGGAATAATGAAAAGCAACTTTAAATTTAATTGAAGCGTAGCTAACATTTTTAAACATTAAACATTGGGGGATAATTTATCGTATTTTTCCTCAAACTTGATTTTTCGAAAAATAGAACTTTAACAAACTTTGGTAATTAAGAAATAATTACAAAAAACCTAAAAACCCCATAATTAAATATCTGAATTTGTTTTTTATAAAAAAATCTTTTATTTTTTCGCTAACGGGTAAATAAATGAAATGGAATTCAGTTATCGACAAAAAAGGGGTTTTGCAAAATTGGGGTTTCCGTTTGTTTTATTGATGGCGGTTAATTTTATTCAGTTGATTGTTAACATTTCAAATTAATTATAAAAGCTTGGAAAAAAATTTGTTTCATTTGCCGTTCCTTAAACCCCAATTTTGAAGTACAGTTAGTAGTTTTGGGATTTTACCCCAGGTTTTTTAACAAATTATTTGTAAAAATAAATTTGCAATTCCGAACACACAAAAATACCATAGACGTCAAACAACCAAAAATTTCAATAATTAATATTGGTAAAATTTTACAAATTGAAAATTTTAAATTAGGTTACATTCCAGGATTGTTAATTAAATAAGCAATATTATTTTAATACTTTTTTTTTCCTTCAATAGGTCCAGTTTTATGATCTTTCTTTTAAAAATATTGATTTACCAAATTCCTTTATTTGAAATTTGTATCAGATTTAATTTGTTTTAACATAATTTATAGAAATAAAAAACTTTAATTTATTGCAATGGATAATAAAGGCTCTTTGATTATTTTTTTGTCGAAGCGTGATTTTGTAAAAAGGAAAAACTGGACATAATTAAATTTTGCGAACCGGTGCGGCCTCTTAACTTTTAAGCTTAAACAAAATTCCAAATTGTGCTATATTTGTTTATATTTCCATTTTAGGGAAGTTTCTGTTTTACGAAATTAGCAATAGGTTTATTTTTTTTTAAAAAGAAATTTTATTTTTTTCATCCAAATAATTTGACCTTATCATTTTAACGGTTCGTTTGAATGTGTTGTTTTTTTTTTTTGATTTTTCTAAAACTAAAGGACAGTAAACTATATTTTTTATAAAAAAGTAAGGGTCCTTTTGGGTAGTATGCTTTAATTATTAAAGTCATTTAAGGTTAATTGGCAATGTTATATTTTGGTTGTTTTTTTTCCTTAAATTTAAATATTTCATATTATTTTGATTTTAAAAGGGAAAATAAAAACGTTAAACTATAAATTAAAGCAAATGAAAGTATTTTTATTAAAAAAAACCCAAAAACCACACGAAAAATGTAAAATTTAAAGATAACAAAATACCAACAAAAAACTAGGGTATTAGTTCCTGAAATTAAGCAGATTTTGTCAATGAGGGTTTGTTTTAAAAAAACTCCGGGTGAATACACTTCGTGGTAAGTTAAGAAAAATTGTAGTTTAATTTTTAAAAGAAAATAATTTTTTTAAGTTTTATGGCAAAGGTAAACCAACCTGTTTAAAATAAAATTTACAAAAAATTTTCAAAACCAAAAATTGGAACTTTGGTTAATATAAAGATAATGTAAAGTTTTAGTATAATATTGATTTTTTCGGATCATTTTAATTATGTAACCGCAAAAATTCATATATACTAAAAATGTTTAATATAAATACCAAAAATGTTTAGATTTAAGAACAGACTTTCAGTTGCATATTTTAAATTTTTTTAGGGGGTTTCCCTCCCCTTTTTTTAAAATATCAAACTTAAAATAATTTAAAATTTACCAATATAAAATATTAAGATAAAAAAAAAAGGTAAGTTTTAAATGGATATTAGAATTTTTGAATACGGAAAATTGGAAAAAAAAAAATTTTTTTTACAAAGTTGGAATTAATTTTCTTTTTACAAAAGTATAAATTTTGTATACATTAATAACCAAAAGTTAATTTTGTTTGGAATTTTTCTTTTAAAGGGGCCGCTGTTTAACCGACGGGTTGGGGAGAGAGAGGTTTTTTTTAAAACCGAAATTTAAGCCCCAAATTTTGCGTGGCGTCAGTTTAAAAGGGGGGAAAAAAAGAAAGGGGCGCCTTTAAAAAAATTTTTTCGATGGGGAAACTCCAATCCATTCATATTTAAATTGATTTTCCGAAGTTTTAAAATTGCTATGAAAAAAAAATTAATAATGATAAGTGATTCTTTTTAGGGGCCTTTAAATGAAATTGTGATAGTTTGTGCATACTTTATACTTTATAGATGTCGGGAAAAGGAGTTTACGAGGCCAAGTTTTGACTTTTAATGAAAGCGATTGCTTTTAAAAAATATCGACATTATTGAAGTTTTTAAAGAAGTGTGGTAGTTTTGTTTAAAGGTTAAAGGATTATACATTTTTAAAACCCCAGACCGCTTTCCCTAAAGTAAGATATCTACGGTTTAAAAGAAAGTTTTTAAAAAGCAAAAAAGCGGTTTGTCATTAAGGATTCAAAATCATAAAATTTCATAAAGGTAAGGAATCAAGCTTGGGTTTAAGTTAAAACCTTAGTTTTTAAAAATTCAAAGTTTGCTAAGCAGGAATTTAGTTAAAAAAATCCAATTTATTGAAATTTAATGGAAAAGAAAAAATAAATACCTTTGAATTCTTCGACGAAATTTCACGGCGGGGTTTGATTCCAATGGGAAAACCCGAAACTTCCAAAAAAGGGAAAAATTAAATAAGAAACTAACAGGGGAAAATTTAAAACTATTGCTTAAAAAAGGGCAAAAATGATTAAGGGAATAAAATGTTATGATCCAAATGAACACAACTTTAATAATTAAGGATGAGGGGTTTATATCCCAAAAATTAAAAGGGATAAAATGGTAATTTTTTTAATGTTTTTGAAATTAATTGTTTTTAATTTTTTGATCATTTACTCTTGTAACCAATTTTGACACTTATTAAAAAGGGGTTACATTTAATTTTTTAAGAGGGGCGGGAACAATCTGTTAAATTTTTTAGTTCATTAATTTTCCATTGCAATTTTTTTAATTCTTTATTCCTTGACTTCCAATAAAAATCAAATAAGCCTTTGCTCTATTTGACTTAATTTGTTGGTTTTTTTTTCTTTTTTTTAATTGTACAGGATTATTAAATTTTATTTCAAAAATATCTCCCTATTGCAATAATAACGCCTTACATACCAAGGGAAAACACCAAAATTTTTTAGTTTTTCCTTTTTCCCGTTTTGTTTTTTTTTTTTATCATTAGTCAAAAAATAATTTTTGGGAACAATAAAATAATCAAAAGCAATTAAATTCCCAAATTTCAAAGATAATATAATTTTAAATCTCTTTCGAACTAGTTTTATTTTTATTTTTGTATTTAAAAAATTTTAAAAAAAAAAAAAAAAAAAAAAAAATTAAAATAATTTTAAATTTTGATATTTTAAACTTCGATTCAAAAACAGTTTTGGGAAAATTTAAAAAAAATTTTTTATTTTTAACTACAAAAAAAAATGAAAATTTATGTTTTAAACTTTTAAAATTTTTTGAGAATTGTGAAATTATTTCCCCCCTTATTTTTATTTTTAATCTACAGGTTTAAAGCATAAGGCACTGTACAGTTAAAATTTCTTTGGTTCGCGAATGAGGGTTTTTTGGCATTTTTTCCCATTTTTAAATCTATCTAATGGTTAACCATAACCTATTAGAAAATTTTTTAAAATGTTGTTAGATTATCAAAATTATTGATATTCGTTTTATAACACGTTGAAATATCTAAATAAAACAAATTATGAGATTGGTTATCAAAATCTATTTTGCAATTCTTTATTGTAGAAACCCAGTAAGGGCATCTTAAAGTTATGTTTTTTGGTTGTAAAGTAATGGGCCCCTCTTTTTATTGTCGAAAGGGTTTATATTTAAAGGAAACTAATTGGGCCAGATAAAACTATTCTTTTGGAAAGGAGTTTTAAAGAAGAAACTTTAAGCAAAGGGTTAATTGGTTTTGAATTTATAAAGAATAAGAAAATTTTAAGATGGAACTCGATTTTTATATTATAAATAGATAAAAATTTTTTTTTTTGTTGTTTTCAACTTGTGGGAATAAAAATTTAAAGGTTTTTGGTTTGGTTTTTTTTCCCAAACCATTGTTAGGATAAGGAGTTTGGAATGTGTTACTGTTACCCCTGAAATTTTTGTTTTTTCCGTCCATTTTAAAACCCGAATTTGTATTTGGGGGTTGTCGGTTAGTGTTCCCGTTTTTTTTTTAATTTTAGGCGTTGTTTTTTCTTTTAAATTTTTTTTCTTTTTATTTGTTTCCCTTTGTAATTGGGACTTTTTAATGGGTTGTTTTCCCTTGTTGAAGGTGGTTAGGGTGACCTATAGTAAGTATTTTTTGTCATTTTGGTTTCTTGTGGCATTTGTTCATTGGCAATCATACCCATCTTCTTTTTTGTTTATTATATTTGGTATCGATGTATAATTACAGATTTTTCCCATGTTTAAGATAAATATTTAAATGAGGTCCACCAAAAAAATTAAAAAAAATTACATTTTAAGCTGTATTATTTGGAAGAGCATAGTAAAAAAAAAGGAAATATATTTAATGAAGTAATTCTGGCTTTGTTGTTGGTATTGCATGATAGTTAAATCTAACTTTTGAACGCTGGGATTGAGAGAAGGAATTAACTTGTTTCTTCTCGTCTTTCTCATGAAGGCAAATCTACAAATTAAACTAATTTTTTCGTTTGGATTTTTTTTTTACATTGTCATTTCGGGGCCTTGTATAGCTGACCATGAGGTTATGGGTCATTGTTGAAGGGCCGTACTGTGAATATAGAAGTTCAAATTTTTATGTCTTTTGGTCTCTTGTGGAGAATTGTTCATTGGCAATTTATACACATCTTTTTTTTTAAATTCTAAAGATTAATAAAAAAAAAAAATAAGAAAGAGACGATTAAAAAAGAAACCACAAAAGCTATGTACAATCTTCATGTAAATACTCGCTAGTATAAAGAATGGCTTTTGGTTCCCTTTTTCAGGTTTCCGTCTTTCTGCATTCAGGAACTTAAGTTTACATGGTAATGTTATTTCATGGTTTTTTCCTTTTGCTATATATACGTCAGATGTTTTATTGTTGACTTGGTTTATATATTTTTTTTCTCGTTAACAAACACGTTTTTATGCCTGTTTAAAGTATCCCCTTTTTTTTTTTTATTAGAAATCTGTGCAATAGTGCATCACTGGACAAGTCTGAAATGTACATGTCCAGAACCACAGTATGATGTGACATTTCACGATATGGTAGTGGACCAAGACTACCAGGGGCGAAGAATGTTTTCTCAGGGAAGTATTATTATTTTAACTTATATCATGGAAGACCACATTTCATTAACCACAGTCAGGCATGTTTTGTTGCATTATGTTTTCTGGAGTATCGGAATTTAGTTCACTTTTATTACCCGGAGGATTGTCATTATAACTTTGATCCACGAATATAGAAGAAGTCAAACAAAACGGAGATAAACAGAATCTAGCAATACTAATATTGTTAGGGATGGGAAAATCAAATATTGTGATGTTTTAAATTTTTTTAATTAAGGATATTTATAAAATTTAAAAAAAAAATCAAGTCCAAAAAAACTAAAGGGAAAAATTTTTTTTTTATAATATAAATAAAAGACAGAATCTCTGAGCTCTATTGGTTTGCACTTTTAGACCATCGTTTTTACATTTTATCATTTCTTTTTTTTGTATTGTCATCTCAAGATCACTTGTACAAATGTATCCACCACAAAACTGACCGCCACAAAATCGCCAAAAGTGGTGTGGCCAATCAATTTAATTAGTCAATCAATGTACCTGTGATTTGTGGTGCATTTTTATTTTGCCGTATTACTTTTTTTTAAACATCGGGTTAGAAGAAGAATGACTAGAGTTCGGTGCTCTCCCCACTATTTATAATTTTCCAGGGGACTTTCTTACGGAAGCCGTAAGGGCCATTCAAAAAAAAAAATTGTATGTGTCTTTTGTAATTTACGACATAGCATGTCGTTTTGAATAACGGACATCGCATTGTATTGTCTTAATATTATTGTAAACGACATCGCCATATTTATAAAGAATATGTATTATGATTGCCAAGAGACTAAATGACACAGAAATTAACAACTATTAGGTCATCATAATGCCCTCAATAATTAGAAAAAGCCCCGCTATAGTCAGCTTTAAAGAGGTTTCGAAAAAATACCAAGGGAGAGTCCCGAAAAGCTGTTGTGGCAGACAGTGTTATTTATAAATTTTAGCTCCCTTGTAAAAACTCCAAATTTCATATTGAATGTTTTTCATTGTTAAATAAAATTTTCATGAAGTTAAAAAAGTATTTATTTGTTAATTTTCATAGCTTTTGCTATTTGAATCCATTGGTTAAGATATTTATTTTATTTTGTAAATTTTTAAATATTTGCATCGTCGCAAAATCTTTGGTTACCTTCTTTGGTTTCCTTCTGTGAGAAACTTATATATTTTATAGAACCCATTATCGTTCATTCAATTACCGACGTATCGTGAAAGGCTACATATTTAAGGACGTTAAAACTTCAATTTTTGGAAAAAATAATAAGTGGAACCCATACGTGGTGACATTCAGTCCTACCAAGGCAATTAAGCTTTCCCCATCCCAATCAATAAACGCAAACTACATGGCTTCTTTAATAAGGGTGAATTGAAGTATGATTGCTCTATTTCTACTTTCAAACTTGGGCACGATGTTCCTCAACACCCCGTTACCTTAAAATGCGGCGTTTGAAGAAAGGGGTTTTTTACTTCGATTAATTTTTCAAGTTTTATTCGGTTTTTTTATGTTGGTTGAATCTGGTTTGTTCGTTTTGTGATGTCATTTTATCATAGTTACTCAAGTTGTGGAAATGATTCGATTTAATAAAAGTTTATCCTTTAAGTTATTTCAACAAAAAATTGCAGAACTGTCGCAAGTAATGTAGGAAGGAAAGATGGGAGGAAGTACATGTATACGGTTTTCAATAAACAATTTTTTTTTAGATGTACAAAACTTTTATCATAGGATGTTTAACTTTTAAAGGTGCATTTTCATCGTCATTGTAAAATTTTATTATCTTAATTCACTCCAATTCAAATATATCTGACACTGCAATGTAAATCGGACAATTTTTACCCTTGGTTAAATTTGAATAGAATTGTATTTTTTCCCCGGACACAAGTTGTCGAAATACACCCTTCAATTACTTGAACCTTGCTGAGAAATTTATTCCCAAGTCATCTATAGTGTTCAACTTCTGATATTAATTTTAAAATATAGTTAATTACTTCCCGTATCGTCCGCGGGGAAAAAGGCTAATATAATCCCGGGCTTTTATTAATTCGATTTAAACAGTTTTCGTCGCTGCTTGGGATTTTGTCTTTCAATTACCTCCATTTCATGACAAGGTTTATATTGACGAAAAGTTTCGGCTTGATAGTACGGAATTAAATTTTATCACGACAGTTATAACATGAATAGCAGGACAAATCGCGAATTAAAACATTTCCGTGAACTGGTATTAAGTCTTTTATTATTGGTGATTGCACCTTACTTAAGTGACGACTTTAAATTGTGTATTTCAGAGTACTTCCAACATAAATTTTTAATTCCCATTTTTACATTTAGAGGACTGTCTTGGTGTCTCCAAATTTGTCTTTTCAAACGTTTGACGAAGATCATGTGATTTTTTCCCCATTTCCCATTCTATTAAATAAATCGTTAAAAGCTATAAACGATTATAAAAATTGCAAAATTTAACTGTGTCGAAACTTTTGTCTCCAGGCGGAGGGCTATAGCAACATCCCTATTCTTTTTTTCGGCAGCAATCATCAACCTCTTTTTTCCAAATTTCATTAAAACGATTTGTTTGTTTAAATTTTTCATGAACATTTTTAAATTTAAACTTTAGCAATGTAACGTCGGGAAAATTTGCGTCTTCGGATTTTAGACGTTTTTAGTGTTTGGACAAATTGGGTACCGTTTTTAATGCGTGGAATCATTTTATTCCCCGAAGACCAAATATGTAGTTAATAAGAAAAGAATCTTTGGCATTTTTTACTCTTCGTGTATCTAACTTTTGTTTTGATTTAATTACAATAAATACGCGTTAACTGCTTTGAAAATGAAATATCAACTTGGAAAAATGGCTACCGTTAGAAAAACGACTGTGAAGAGAAGATTTTATTGAATCAGCAATATTTGAAAATCACGAACAATGAGGCAAATAATTTTTACTTTTGTAAGTATTATTAGTGCCTTACTCTTTTTATTATTTTCTGCTATATCTACTTATAAAATTCACTTTCAGTCGTTGATTTAACGAAATACGTCGTTGGACATTTTTCTTATTCCAGCTTAATTTTGCAGCCACCGAGTCAAAAGAAATTTGGCAAAATAACGGCTTTAACGCCACAAAGAACCGACACATGTCGTTGTTCCTGCCAAGAATAAAAAAGATTAGAGAAAGGAAAATAGGATAACTTTACATAAGAGTTAAAACGTTTTTCATAAATGTAACGTTGGGACATCCGTTTTTTTTACAAGCTTTGTTATTTTAATCCTCAAATAAACTAGGTATTACTTACTAAATGATGAAGAGCTGTTAAAAACATAATTTAAAACATATATTGATTTTGTTTTAATATTGGTTCGTGTTTTCTAACATTTTTTTTTTTGTTTTGGGTGAAATTTTTGAAGATCCTGTTTTAAATCCTAGGGGTTGTTAGGAACATCGTGCCCACCGTTTGAAAGTGATATAGAGCAATCAAAACTTCAGTTCACCCTTATTCAAAAAGCCATGTAGTTTGCCTTATTTACAGGGAGGTGGACAGTTGGCTTGCCTTGGTAGGACTGAAACAAATAGAAGTTTGGATTGACCTTGAAGGCCATAAGCATTTCCACGATCGGAAATTTGTTTTAAAATTCAATGGGATCTATAAAATATTAATGTTTTTACAGAAAAGGGAACCAAAGAAGGAACCGAGGATTTTGCGACATGCAAAAATTACCTTTACAATATAAATAAATATCTTTTACCAATGAATTGAAATAGCAAAGATATGCAATTAAAAAAATATATACTTATTACGCTTCATGTAATTATTTTAACAATGAATACATTAAATATGAAATTTGGATGTTTACCAAGGGGAGTAATAATTAATTAATAACACTGTCTGCCACACAGCATTTCGGGGACTCTCCCTCTGGTATCTTTCGACGACCTCCTTTTATAGTTGACTATGCGGGGGCTTTTTAATTATTTGGGGGCATTATGATGACCTATAGTTGTTAAATTTTTGTGTCATTTAGTCTCTTTTGGGAAACATTTTTACATATTCTTTTAAATATATAGCGATGTCGTTATGACATAGTTATGTCGGTTAAAACGACATAGTGTTCGTTATTAAAGACATGTTATGTCGAAATTACGACATAGGATGTCGTAATTTTAAAGGGCATTTTTATGTCGAAATTACGACATAGCGAGTGTCGTTATAACGACATGTTATGTCGAAATTACGACTTGCTATGTCGTTATTACGACATAATTTTTTTTTGAATTGGCCCTTATCGGCTTCCGTTTTTACTTGAATTTAATGATAAAAATAGAAAAAAAATGGGTTATTAATAAAAAAACCATTGGGGAAAATATTTTAATTTACTCAAAAAGGTGAAAAAGAAGTAATGTTTTTTTTACTAAATTGATGAAAAATTTATTAATTTTTTAAAAAAACAGGGAATATTGGGAATTTAATTTTAATTTTTCATATTATATTTACCCCTAATTTGAAGAAAAAAATTTATTTTTTGGAACCCGGGAAAATTTTTCTTAATTGCATTGTAGTTTTTTTCAAGGAAAAATACCCCCAAACGATTTTTCTAAAAGGTTAAAAACTCAATTTATACAGTTTTTATTATGTAAAAATTTGACATAAAAATGTTTATGGTTGTGATGCAATGGAAAACCCGTTCAAGTTTTAAAAGTTTAAAAAAATATTATATTAATTCAAACCCATTTCAGGAAAAAAATATTTTAATACATTTAAAATACACATTATTTTTTTTCAAAACATGAGAAATAATTCCCGATCCATGTACTAATTTTTATACAAATTTTTTTAAATAGTCCAATTTTGGGCACTTTGTAGGTTAAAATTTTGCCGGGCATAAAAAAAAAAATGTTGAATTTTACCATAAATAAAATTCCCCGGGAACAATTAAAATTTGAAAAAAAATTTTATTTAATAAAAAACTTGATTGGGTTTATAGAGAATTTTAGATGTTCTTAAAATTCCCGAATACTAACCCAATAAAAATTGACAAAAAAAATTTAAGTTTTATTTCATTATGAAAATTTATCTATAGATATTTGGGGAAACAATCAGAATTTTTATAGATATGTTCTAAAAGGGGCATAAAATATGTCCCCCAAAATTTCTAAAAAATTATTTTATATTATCGGAGGTCAATTTGTTTATTTGCCTTTGATTTGTCTTCTAAGGATAGATTCTGAATTCATTTAAAATATTAAATTTTAAACATAATTTTATATTGTTATTTTTTCTTATTAAAAAAAAATGTTTTAAAAACATGGAAGAAAATTTTGTCAAATAAATTGATTAAAATAAAAAGTAAAGGTTAAATACGTAAATTAACAGGCAAAGAAATTTCAGTTAATATATTTAATAAATTTCAAAAAGGGGTTTCAAAAATAATGTCTGTAAATAATCCACCTGACAGTTTTAAAATTTTAATAAAAAATGGTTTTACAAAGGTATTTTTGTATTGGGATGTAAATTGTGGGGAAAAAATTTAAAAAGAAAATTTCTGGATTTTTTACCCCAAAACCCAAAATTGATAAACATTAAATTAAACCTTAAAAAAAAATGAATTTTTTTAAAAACTTCATTTTTCCTTAGAAATTTTTCTGGGAAAATATATTGTACTTTAACCTTAAAAACCAAACTAATAAATTCCCGGTTAAAAAATAAAAGTTTTATTGGTTGTTCAAATTAATGAATTTGAATATCATATTGACTAATTGTGTTTAATATTTTTTTTCTTTGGATAGAACTTTTCCAAATAGTCAAAGCTTTAAAATTAATCATTAATACGGAAGGGCAAAACTCTTAAAATTTTTTATGTTTGAAAAAAAAAAACCCGCTTCAAGGTTAAACGGAATTAAACAATATCAAACAAAATTACAATTGATATGTTCAATATTTGTGGCTAAGTTTTTTTTTTTTTTTAAAAATTTGTTTAAAAGGAAAACAACGGACGGGAATATAATTGCCAATTTCAATTGTAACTATCCCCGAAGTTATATGACGAATTACGGCTGCAATATTTTTAAAAAAGGGAATAAAAGTTGTTTCCAATGGTAATTACAATTTAAATTAAATTTAAATTTGTACATTATATTCCCCTTTTACGCTATTAAAAAAAGTAAAAATAATCCTGGTTGTAATTTGGGAATTTAAGGGGAGTTTCTATTAAATATTTCTGTCATTAAAATTTATAAACAGGTTAAAAAGAAAAATATTAATGGGTTTTTTACAAACCAATATTGATAAAATTAAAAGCTTAATTAAGTGTCGATCTCTTTAACTAACAATGAATCCTACCTAAGATGAAAACTTTAATCCAAAAGAATTGAAATTTTAACCCAAACCATAGATTTGAAATTCTTTTTTCATTTGAAATAGTTAAAATTTTTTGAGTTTTTTTCTTGTTTTAAGAAATTCGTGCCTTAAAATTGTGTGTGGTTTAATTTTTCGATTGTTGTTGTGATTGCAAAATTTAGGAAATAAAAAAAGGGGATTAAAAAAAAAGGAATAGGGAAAATATATTTTATGTAAAATCAATCAAAAAATTTAATTTAGTTTTGCAAAAAAAAATTTTTAAATTTTAATAGAGGGAAAAAAAAGAAAAAAATAAAGGCAAAAAATCAAAACTAAACAATGTCAACACTGGAATGCTGATAAGGCAATATTTTTACTTTATAAAAAATTTTAGATTAAATGGGTTTAAAGACCAAACCTCTCACTGTTCAAATTTATCGGTTTGGAAATTTTTTTTTTATTGTTTTATTTCACCTGAAATTAATTGAAAAATCAAAGGTTTGTTTAAAGTTTCGGTTAACATAGAAATTTAAATTCAAATTTGAAATTTCGGGTTTTAATTTTATTAAGAAAAAAAAAAAAAAAAAAAAAAAACAAAATAGATGAAACAAGGGGCCCCATTGGAAAATTTTTAAGGCCCGGTTTTTTGTAACCAAATTGATATAAATTTTTAAATACAGGGAAAATATTTTCAGCGGCCCGTTTGTTAAGGAACCGTAGAAGAAAAGTTTTAAGAAGGAAATTTTAATTTTTTGACATATTTTACCAAAAAAATGCGAAACTGAAATCCTTCCCCAAAAAAGGGAAAAACCGGTTTACTCTAAACCAGAAAAGAAGGGGAATTTTAAAACGGGGTTACTGTGAGGGAAAAAGTAGTTAATAATTGTTTTTTATTGTTTACAAGAATCTTCCAAACCAATTATCTTGGAAAAAAAGGAAAAAAATTATTTT
The DNA here is from genome assembly GCA_019925275.1 of Mytilus edulis. NCBI lineage: Eukaryota > Metazoa > Mollusca > Bivalvia > Mytilida > Mytilidae > Mytilus > Mytilus edulis. The sequence goes on from CM034360.1 coordinate 114,150,475, forward strand.
TGCCTAACAAAAGATGTTAAGATAAAATAAAGGGGTTTAAAAAGGGGGAAAAAGAAGAATATAGGAAAAATTTTTGTTGACTAAGAAAAAAGACTAAAGTCCCTTTTCGGAGTAAAACTAAAATTTTCAAATTGAAATTTTGATGAAAAAGAGAAAATGAAATTTAAAAGAAAAAACGAAAAATTGAAACAAAGCCAAAATAGAATGTTGTTGAAAATATGATGGTACCCATGAAAAAAAAAAGAGGAATGAGGAAAAAGAAGTTTTGAACCCGAAAACCAAGGAAACAAATAAACGCAAAGATGACCTCTTAAAGAAAAGAAAACGAATAAATTAAAATTGGTGTCTAAAAATTCCAAAAAAAAATAATCAAAAGAGAATTTGATAAATTTTTAAAATAAAAGAAAAAAAAATAGGTAAATCAAAAGGAAAAAGTTCATGGAATAAACCGGGGGAAAAGTTTTTAAATGTTTAAAAAGAAAAAAACAAGGGAAAAATGTTTCCCCGAACCAAAAATTTTTTATAATACAGGGCGACAAAAAAGTTTGGTTAGAAAGGAAAAATACGTTTTAACAATAAATTGAAAAACCAAAGAAAAAGAAGTTTCCCAAATTATTCTAAAAAAAAACAACATTCATTCCTATCGTAAGTCCCATAGAAAATTTTTAAGAGGAATGAAAAAACAAAAGAAATGTAAAAACGTGGAAAGGGAAAGATAAAAAAAATGGTTTGACAATATTTTTTGAAACCCAACGAAAATATTTAAAACCCAAAACTTTCGGAAATCAAAAGAAAAAAAATTAATGATGCCCAAAGCACACCATTTAAGGCAGGAAAAATTTAAATTAAAAGGGAAAAAATGTTAATGACTGTTTTGTAATTGATGTGGAAAAATCCCCCAAATATTAATATTCAAAAAGAAAGCAACTATTCTGGGGGAAGAAAGGAAATTTTTTCTTTTAATACATAATATCGAGAAAAGAAGAAACGTATGGATAACCGAACAAAACGTAGATCTACAAATGCTGGAACAATTTTGTTAAAATTAAATTAATGCCTACATGAAATAAAAGGGAAAAGCGAAATGAAAAAAATGTAGTTTTTTCTTTTGAAGAACCCAAAGGAAACTAACCTAAAAAAAGCCCCGCACCTCTACAAAATTTAAAAAAGACAAAAAAAAAAAATATAAAATGATGTAACCGAGGATCCGAAAAAGAGAACAGGAATCGCCTTAGGACTGTTAAACTACAGGTCCTTTCAAGATGGGGGAAAAACTTTTGGGAAAATGTTACCAATGGAAAATCTGGGTTATCAATATACGTTTTGGGGGTCAAAAGAAAGTAAAAAGGAAAATAGTTTAGGGCTATTTCCACAAAACCCGTTTTATTCCGGGAATTTTGTTTTGGTTTTTGGGGTTTTAAAGGGAAAAAAAGTTTTTCTTTAACAAGGCATATGAAGGAAAGTAAACAGTCAACGAAGGAAAATTAAAAACTAAAAATTAAAACAAAACAATGGGTTTTTTGTGGTAGACAAGGTTGAAAATTTTTAGGTTTAAGGCGAGGGGAATGGTTTTCAAATTATCAATGCAACAAGAATGCCCCAATATAGTAATTTCGATAAATGGGGTTTTTGAAAGAGAAAAGAGGGGAAGGTAAAATTCCAAAGGGTTACTGGGCAAAAAATCTTAAATATAAAAAGGGCCGTTTGGGAATACTTACAAATATGCCAAGGTTTTAAAAAATAGAAATGGTCGCTTAATTTAATTTTAGCAGAATCTTTAAAAATAAATAACCCCTTTTGTTTTAAAAGTGACCTGTATTTTATAATAGGTCGGGTTTCCGAATAAAACAACCCAAAATGATTTCAAGTTATTCCATCGGGAAAAGCTTAAAATTTAAAAAAGAATCTTGCCCATCCAGACCAAGTTGAAAACGAGAACTTTTTCCAGGGTCATCAGAAATTTCTTCTGCCACCGGGGCTAAGATTAACAGAATTGCCATGGGGGTTTTAAATAACAAAATTTTCCTTTATCCAATTCTTAGGGTTAACTCGCCACCGGAGATTTAATGGAAAAAAAGGAATTTAGGGTTTTGAGAAAATTGTATGTTTATTTATCGGGAACGTTACCAAAAATAGTTCAAGAAATTACACTCAATTTTTTAATACAGACCCTGTCACCTTGGAACCCGAAATTATTCCATTTTAAAACAAAAAAACAATTGGAATTTTGTATTGTTCGTTGGGTTTTCGCCGATGTCGCATTCAAAATACAAGAAGCCCTTACCCGGCACTATAAAAGCTTTCCAAATGACATGGAAAACAATTCAAACGGCCAACGGCCTTTATTTTATAATAATAACCCCAAAGGGTTTTAAAAGCCGGGCTCCTTGGCGATGTAATATTTAAAACAAAGGAACAGTGGAAAGTTAAACCCAAAAGGTTTATGTTTTGTTTTGATTTTATTTATTTTGAAAATTTGCTGTTTTATTAAATAAAAATTACCCCTATTTCATTGGGAAAAGGAATAAAATTAAAATTTAGAAAAAAATTAAAAATACTTAAAGGACATATTTTATGGGAAATTTAATTTGGGTTTTTTTACTTATTTTTTCTTCTGTTCATTATTGTGTTTTAATTTAAATTTTAGATCTAAATAAGGAAAATATACAAAAAAAAAGGGATTCCTAAAACTTACAATATAGGGGCCCGCGAATAAAAATTGACCTTAAATATTCAAATTAGTTAACTAAATTTTTTTAAACATAAATTTGCTTAAAATTTTGTCTTTTTGAATTATTTTTGAAAAAAATGGAAACCCTTTATTGTTTAATACCGTATTTTTTCTAGATGTATTTTTTGGGTTAAATTTTGGGGTCGGGTTTTTTTTAATAAATTACATTACGCAAAAGGAAAAATTGAAAAGGAATACCTTGGGGCCCAACGGGAATTCTTCAGGAATTTTTTTTAAACTACCTTGCCATTTGCGGAAGTTCTTTTCATATTGGAAAAACAAACGCCACCTTCGGGGTTCTTCAAAATTGAAAACAGAAAAATTACAATTGCCCCCTGCGGAAAGAGGTTTTTTAGATTGAAACAGATTTAACCCCTTTCCATCGGCGGAGTTCTTCAATTTTTAAACAGATACCTTGACAATTGCGGAGGAGTAGTTTCAAGAGGGGAAGATTTTTGACTTGCGGAGAGCCAAAAATTGAAAAAATACCTTGCCCTGAGCCGGGAGCTAAAAAATTGGAAACATATTAACCCCAACGGGGAAGTTCTTCAAGTTTTTTGAAAACAATACCTTCCTTTTGGTGAAAGTTCTTCAAGTTTTTTAAACCAAACCTTCCCTGCTATGAGTTCTTCCCGATTAAACAATTACATTGCCCCCCTCGCGGGAAGTTCTTCAAAATTTTTTGAAAAAAAAAAACCTTCCAAAAAACAGGGAGTTTTTCAAGATTTTTTTTAACAAAAACCTTGCAAATTCGCGGAAAGTTCTTTAGATTGAAACCAAGATACCTTAAACCAAGGGTTTTAAAAATTACGATCCTTCCATGGGAGGTTTTCAAATTGGAAACGTACATTCCCTTTCCGCCGGCAGGAATTCTTCAAGATTAGACGAACTTTGGTGTTTATAAACATTAAAGATAATGATTGGGAATTCTTCAAATTTGAAAGATAATTGACCAGATTCTTAGATTGAGAAGATTACCTTTCCCTGCCTGATTTTCAATATGAAACAATTTGCATACGCGGAGATTTTTCAGATTTTAAAAATTAAAAAGTTCATTTTAAAAAGGTGGGTTAAAGCTTGTCAAAAAAATTGTTGACTTTTAAATCATCAATTAGTTTTCTGTCACAATAATCAGTGAAGGAAAATTCTTTATCTTCCTTTTTTATGGAATCCGAGGGGTGCACAGTAAACGGAAATTTTATTTTCCCTTTTCGAAGGCATTTGAGAATTAACACTTGGGAATTGTTGTGTTTTGTACTCTGAGTCACTTTTTACAATGAGCAATGCATACGATGCAACCAATTAAACCCGGGAAATGTTTAATTATAAATTTTTAACGAGCCAATTTATTTTAAAAAACCTAAATTCTTAGGAGTCCTGGGACGCTTTTTGGGTTGTGTATAAACAATGGGGTTTTCATGGACCAAAATTTGTTTTTGTAATATTTGTGATTGTAATTCTTTACTATAATAAGGGAACCCCAAAATGTTTGTACCAAGTTTGGATTTTTTCCAGTTGTTTCAGAAGAAGATTTTTGTAAAAAATACAGGGATTTCGAAAAATTGTAATAATTTGGCTATAAGGTTAAAAACTAAAGGGGCAAAATAAAATTTGTTTCATTTATTAATTTAAATTATTTAAAATTCCGAATAAAATTTATTATTCTGTTTTACAGTTTATCTTTCTCTTTTATTAATGTTAATAACCAAAAACAGGCAAAATTTCCTTAAAAATACCATTAAGGGGCGTACCAAAATTGCAATTCATCTAAAATTTAAAAATAGTTCTACCTTAAAACCTTTACCCCTAAAATATTCTTATTTTTTTGTTGGGACGGATTTTTTTTTAACCCAATAGGGACAAGTCCCTTTCTATAAAAAAAAATGGAATGCCTTGGCTAAAAAAAAAAAGACAAAGAAAAACCAATATGTTCAACATGCCTTCAACCCAAAAGAAAACTAAAGAATATCAACCAACCACAAAAATATAACTCATGCACCGGAAGGGGTAAAAAATCCGCTTTAAAATTTGGCACCGTCGGGCTTTGTATTTTAATTAAAGCAACGGGAGGCAATTTTAAAGAAGGGGGTTGTATTCGATTAAAATTATTCTTTTGTCTTTTTTCCCTTACGGTCCTTGATGGGATAGTTGAAGAAATTTCCGAGGGATGAAAATTTTTCCATTTTGGGCTTTGGTTTAAATTTTTTTTGGGAAACTGCCAAAACCTTTAAGAGAAAATCATAATAATGCGCAAAACGGGAAAACCTTAATGTTTGTTTTTTTGTTCAAAAACTACAATTTTAACCCCTGTGTTCTCTATTTTAAGCCAAAAGGGGGGTCTCTTTTGTTTTCCTCTTAATTGGACCATTTTTTAAAACTAGAAAACCCAAGATGTTTTCTGGTTTAAAATTTTTTTTATTTGGGCCCAGTTTTTTTCCAGAGGAGAAGGTTTTGTTAAAATTTTTAACACAATGGAGGCCCATGTTTTTTTAAAAATACATTGGCCTTGAGAGGTGAGCTTTAAAATTTTTTGTTATTTTTAGAAAACAAATAGTACACCCAAACGACTCCCTGTTAAACCTTCAAATCTATTAGGTTAGCCTATTTTTTTAAAAACATACATATTCCTTTTTTTGTTTAAATTCTTTCAAAATCTTTTTTGTTGTCCGTTTTAACCCAATAAAATTAAAAACCCCCACCTTCATGGCCAACAACCTGCTTTCCTAAAACCTTCCAAAATCCTTTTTGTGGCCCCTTTTGTTAATACAATTCCTTTTAGCCGAAAAGTTTTAAAAAAAAAAACTTCAACATCTTATTTTCTTGTCTTTTTGTTTAAATTTTTTAAAACAAATTTGTTTAAAAATTTTCCAAATACTCTTTTTGGTTTTGTCGTTTTAAAACTCAGTTTTAAAATTTCCAACCCTGGTCAAACCTTTAACCCTTTTTAAAATTTTTTAAAACTCCAAATTCAAAAAGGGGTTTTTTGTTAAACCTTAAATTTTTGGTTGGTAGCTTTTTTTTTACACCATAAGGAAAAAAGGTTTTTAATATGCAAATCTTTTTTATGTGAACCTTTTGGTTTGTTATAAAACATAAAAGAACGTGTTGTTTGGCAAAACTGCTTATAACTTTTATTATGGATTATGCCAAAAATTTTTTAAAAATTAAAATGTGCAATGGGGTTTTGGTTTAAATCTTTCAACAATTTATTAGGTAGGGTTTGTTTTAAACATATTTTTCCCCAAAAAGTTCATTTTAAAATGTTCCAAAATTCCATTTGGGAAGCTTGTTTGTTTAAAATTTCCGTTATTGAGGCGACGTTGGTTCGGTGTTCGAAATCCTTTCCAATCCAATTATTTTTGTATCTCCTTCTTTTTAAAACCCGTTTGTGACGAACTGCTCGTCAAAATCGCAATCATGGGTTCTCCGTTTAAACCCACCGTTTTCCCAAACGACCCGGTTGTGCAAAAACTTCAACCAATGGAATCTCCGGTTGTTTAAACCCTACCACCTCCCAAAAACGGCCCGGGTTTTGGTCAAAAACTCTTTAACAAAATTTTTAATTGATATTCTTTTTTGTTTAAAACCTCCTAATTTCCCAAAAAGGCTTCTTTTGTGTAATATTTCCCAACTTTTTTAAACTTTTTGTGTTATTTCCCTTGTTGGGGTTTGCTTATTTTCAAGGAACCGTAAAGTCCTTCTTCAAAAAATTTTAAAACCCCTTTTTTATTTAATGGTGCTTTCTGGTTTAAAATAAGGCCAAATAAACCGTTTTGAAATGTTAAGGAACTTTTGGCTTTATCTTATTTGTTGAAACTTCTATTGAGGTACCAAATTTTTAAAAAAACAGGGAACCTTTTTGTTTGTATTTTATTTGGGGATACAATCAAAAAACAAATGGGACACTTTGAGTAAGAATAGTGTTTTCATTTAAGAAACGAATATAAAGAAGTAATTTATAGTCAGAAAACTTGCAATCGTTAGCCCCAGTCACACTTTTACGTTCCAAGAGCTACGTTTTACAACTTTTTGAAAGCGTAGAAAAACGGGAGTATCCCATAACGAAGCGTAGGGAACGTAGTGATCCTTTGTTAAAAAACTGAAAACCTTTCACCGTATGTTTTGAAAATTCAAAAAACAAACGAAAAGCAAAAATTGAAACGAAGTAAAAACATAGTAAATACGTATCAAAGCTTAGCTTACAAACTAGGTTTCTATTTTATTTCAATTTTCGCTACGTTTGTATTTTTTAAAACATACGGGGCAGGCCCCGTTTTGAACAAAGAATCATTCTTTTTGGGATACGTTTCATTACGTAAAATCCCCGTTTCGCTACGCTTTAAAAAGTAGTAAAACGTAGCACTTAAAACTTGTGACAGCGTGACTGGGGCTGTTGACTTAATGCGATTGACAGAATTATCTGTTACGTTGGAGGTCGTTTCGGAAGTGACGAAAGTATGGAACTTAGTTTTGAGTACATCAAGATCTAGACTCACTCGGCAATCCTCGGGTGAATCCGCTATTCTCCTTCTAAGGTACGGAATCGGCCGAGTTGTGACGAATGCATCAAGACGGAGATAACAGCAACAGCCATTGCTGATGACACCATGCTGGATATAACAACAACGGTAAATTTTATTCAGGATAAAAACTTTTGATTAACTTTATACAATTATTGAAAAAATAATGTGAAAATGTCTCTATTGATGAATAGGAGAGATTTAACATTAAAGCAGTCTCCAAAAAATAAACTAAAGCATTTAGAATTACAATAGCAATGAGTATAGACTATTAAGCAGCTAATTCAATTTACGTGAACTTTAAAAAAAAAATGCTATTTAAGAAACGAATATCAAGAAGTAATTTATAGTCAGAAAACTTGCAATCGTTAGCCCCAGTCACACTGTCACGTTCCAAGAGCTACGTTTTACAACGTTTTGAAAGCGTAGCAAAACGGGAGTATACATAACGAAGCGTATTGGAACGTAGTGATCCTTTGTTCAAAACTGTACCTGCACCGTATGTTTTGAAAATTCAACAACAAACGTAGCGAAAATTGAAACGAAGTAGAAACATAGTAAATACGTATCAAAGCTTAGCTTACTACTAGGTTTCTACTTTATTTCAATTTTCGCTACGTTTGTAGTTTTTAAAACATACAGGGCAGGCCCCGTTTTGAACAAAGAATCATTACGTTTCGATACGCTTCATTACGTATATCCCCGTTTCGCTACGCTTTCAAAACGTAGTAAAACGTAGCACTTGAAACTTGTGACAGCGTGACTGGGGCTGTTGACTTCATGCGCATTTTTTAGTCAGATACATACTTAATATGACAAAAAAATCGCCTGTGTTGTTTTGTGTGACGAATTTGCTTAGTTCCGACTGTGTCTTCTGTGTGTTATTTTTGTCATAGTCCTTGACATAAACCTCTATTTGTTCATATTTACCTTCAGCGTACTGCACATCGTATCAACATTATCGTTTCATGTAACCATGAACTAAGGCAATACATATACTGCTACCCTTGTGCCTATGCATTGTTCCATACACACCTTAAATATCGTCGTTATCAATTTAAAATGTGAAGGAAGTAATAAACTTGATGATTCCAAAATTCATTTTTTTTTGTTCAATATAGCCATTACCTCTTTAGTTGTCTTTGTTGTATCAATCTTACTGCAAACGGGTTATCACATTATAATTGTAATGGTGGGGTTGTTTATAAATCTCGTAAATTAATATTGGATTCATGTTAACCTAATGGTAATTTAAATGGACCTATTGCTAGAGGTTATCAATAAAAAATGATGCAGTCATTTCATTGAATCCTGTCTTAGCCGTTACTTTCCTTGGTTTTCTTTCAATAGGTTTTAGAGATAAGACATCTTTTAATTTTATTAAGAATCACGAACCCTTGTCAGACTTCATAAACACCATACATGATAACAAGCTTTCAGGAGCTGCGAGTACCCTTTGGTCGAATATTTGTGTATTTTTTCTTGTTGTTTGCCTTATTTAAAAGAAAAAAAAATCCCTGATTCAGGATTCTATCACTTCCATATGAAATTACCTCAGCCAATTTAGAGCTTGACATAATGTATTGACAATTTTCCTCTGTTGAAGACTGTCTGCTGCTTTCTATATGTCTCTTGTGGTTGTTTTGTTGTTTGGTTGCGGTCTCATTGAAAAATATCCGCCCACATTTACTGTTGTAACGTCAAAATTTTACTGTTTTTTTTAATTTTACAAAATTTTGATAGTTACAGATATCCTATATTGACGGACAAAAAACGATGTAATGTGTTTCTTATTGACCGACACTTACTATGTAATAGAGGGTTTTTTTCCAGAAAAAAAATATAAAGTTGTTATCATTAATTGAAAACAGTTATGTTTGACGTAAGTGTAACATACCAGTATTGTTATCCAATTATCCTCTATGTCACATCGAGACCCATCAGAACCCGGATGTCGAACGAATGACCTCTGTTAATAAAATTTAAAACATAAAAACTTGTACATACATGAAATGATTATTGGAGATAAGTTATGTCGTAACTACAATACTCTTTCCCTTTTCACGAATGTGACCTACCGAATTAGACTATTTACCGGATTTATAATGACATAAGCAACACGACGGGTGCCCCATGTGGAGCAGGATCTGCTTACCCTTCCCGAGCACCTGAGATCACCCCAAGTTTTTGATGGGGTTCGTATTGCTTAGTCTTTAGTTTTCTATGTTGTGTCTTCTTTACTACTATTAATTGTCTGTTTGTCTTTTTATTTTTAGCCATGGCGTTGTCAGTTTATTTTCTATCAATGAGGTTGACTCTCCCTCTGGTATCTTCCATCCCTCTTTTATTTGAGATACATGAATATAACTACTAGTATACTAAAATTTAAATAAAAACAAAAATTCCAAGTTTAATATTAAAAATCATGGATGAAAGACACGATTCACTCAGAGCAGAGGGTCAATGCAAAATTCATGATTAATGATTTGAGGACCCCATTCAAAAAACATAAAAAAACAAATGAATAAAAAGTTGATACTTTTTTGTCCAATCCAATAATTATATGGCTTAAATTTTTATAAACTGAATTCTGGACATATACATCATGCAGTTTGGTGCAATTCTTTTTTTAACTGGGTTAGTGCAATGTTTGTCTCAACTGATGTTGCTAAGGATATTCCACTTCCTCTAATATCTGGGAAATACTCCCGGTTATGGATTGCGACTCTGATACCAGATGAATCTGTGATGATAGGTATATATTCCTCTTGGTGTACGTTTAGGATAAATTCTAGTCCTTTAATAAAATAAAGTCAATATGATGAAATTTTCTGTAGGCGCCATATCTTATTCTTATATCAATTTGAAGCAACATTTTGATTTTGAATTGCACATTCTCATAAATCTTTTACTGCGCCTCTTGTTTTTTTTATAAAAAAAAACGCGTTAATGATATTAAAAAAATCCCCCCCCCCAAAAAAAAAAGAATAAAAAAGAAAAAGAAAACGAGAATTCTTTTTGCAGATACACGTCTTTAGTATAGACGTTAGTGTCGGATTAGAGAGTCCAAAACCTTACATTTCTATAACCCAGTTAAGATTAGCAATTATCTTTCGCTAACCGTATAAAAAGTTATACGGTTAGCAAAAAAATACAATCTGAGGGTAAAGAATAAAAGAACATGTATGACATTAACATTGGTTGATAAGTAAAGAAATTTCAAGGTTAAGGAATCAAAGAAAATAATGGTTAAAAATAAAAATAAATTGTAAGGTTTATAAAAGAAAAATTGAAGGCTCACAAGGTAATGGCATACAAGTAACGGGAATAAAAGAAAATAAAATCACAGAAATTGTGAGATTGAGAAATAAAAAAGTAATGTAAGGTTAACGTTATAGAATAAAATAAATCGTTAGGTTAAGGAATACAAGAAATTGTAAGGTTAAGGAAAAAATAAATTGTAAGGCATAAGAAATAATTGATGCAAGCTATACTTTATTGTAGTTTTAACATGGGTAGGCATTAAATTCGTGATTATTTTTGCCTGACCGATATTGAGGGCTAAAATAACACGAATATATAATTCCTACCCATGTTAAAACTACAATAAAGTATAATAGCTTGCATCAATTTTTTTCTATTCTGATTAGGACAATTAAGGTAATTTCTATGTCCGATGTGTATAAGTGTAGAGTGTTTATGTAGGCTATTCCATGAACCTCTTTTTTGTTTGTTTGTAAACAAGCAAACGACTGGCAATGGAATTTTTCAAGGGGGGAGTTTTGAACAGCCAGCACGAACGGTGGTCGTATCTATGTCAAATATGTCAATTTCGAACTGCAACAAATAACAGTCATAAGAAATTAATTAGTAACAACATGTGCATCATTTTAGAGTTTGTAAGTTAATGAAATATATTAAATGCATTTTAATTTGATAAAATTCAATATTCTGCAGTAGTCAATATACGCATGTGCAATCAAATTTTATTGGATTTAGAGCATGGGTTTATTCAGAAAGCGAAAGAAGCACATCATCATATTAGAAAAAGGAATACAAGAAATTGTAAGGTTAAGGAATAAAACAAATCGTAAGGTTAAGGAATAAAATAAATCGTAAGGTTAGGAATAAAATAAATTGTAAGGTTAAGGAATAAAATAAATTGTAAGGTTAAGGAATAAAAATAAATTGTAAGGTTAAGGAATAAAATAAATTGTAAGGTTAAGGAATACCAGTTTAAAAGTATTGAACTAAGTTGAAGTGAAACAAATAAATTTTAGTTACTATCAATTACAAATCAAACAAGAACAAGTAAGTACATACCCATTGAAGGTCACACAGAACAAGTAAGTACATACCCATTGAAGGTCACACAGAACAAGTAAGTACATACACTTGAAGGTCACACAGAACAAGTAAGTACATACCAATTGAAGGTCACACAGAACAAGTAAGTACATACACTTGAAGGTCACACAGAACAAGTAAGTACATACCCATTGAAGGTCACACAGAACAAGTAAGTACATACCCATTGAAGGTCACACAGAACAAGTAAGTACATACCCATTGAAGGTCACACAGAACAAGTAAGTACATACCCATTGAAGGTCCTGCCAATTTTGCAATAGGTACCTTAGGCTTAAACATATAGCACATTCCATAATCCTCATCTCTTATTTGTGTAATTTCTCTATAAAAAAAAATCGTTAAGATTGATAGATTTGAGAAAATCATTATAATTTTTGTGTTGAATTAAAGAATTACTGTAAGTTTTATTCAGTCTATAAAGAAATAAAATAAAAAAATGTGGTGCACCACATCTGTTTTAGGTTATTTCGAATAGACAGAAAAAGTACTACAGTCATTTCTTATAATTTGATTCTAAGATCCGTTTTTTATTTAGCTCACCTGACCTGAAGGGTCAAGTGAGCTTTTATCATCACTTGGCGTCCGTCGTCCGTCGTTGTCCGTCTTCTGTCGTCCGTCGTCCGTCGTTAACAAAATCTTTTTCTCTGAAACTTCTGGGCCAATTTTAACCAAACTTAGCCACACTCATCATTGGGGTATGTAGATTAAAACATTTGTCCGATGACCCGGCCTGCCAACCAAGATGGCCGTCATGGCTTAAAATAGAACATAGGGGTAAAATGTAAATATATCTCTGAAACCAAAGCATTTAGAGCAAATCTGACGGCATAAAATTGTTAATCAGGTCAAGATCTATCTTCCCTGAAATTTTCAGACAAATTGGACAACCCGTTGTTGGGTTGCTGTCCCTGAATTGGTAATTTTAAGAACTTTTTGCATTTTATGGTTATTATCTTGAATATTATTATGGATAGAAATAAACTGTAGACAGCAATAATATTCAGCAAAGTAAGATCTACAAATAAGTCAACATGACCTAAATGGTCAATTGACCCTTAAGGAGTAATTGTCCTTTATAGTAAATTTTCAGCAAGATTTTTTCTTACAAAAATCTTCTCCTCTGAAACAAATGAGACACATTTAACCAAACTTGGTCACAATCATCATTAGGGTATCAAGTTTAAAAATTGTCTGATGTTCCGACATGCCAACCAACATTGCCGCCATGGCTAAAAATAGAAAATAGGGGGAAAATGCATTTTTTTGCTTATATCTCTGAAACTACAGCATTTAGAGCAAATTTGACATTATAAAAATGTTCAACAGGTTAAGATATATCTGTCCTAAAATGTTCAGACGAATTAGGCAAGCTGTTGTTGGTTTGCTGCCCCTGAATTAGTAATTTTAAGGCAATTTTGCAGTTTTTGGTTATTATCTTGAATATTAAATCTTGTTATAGATAGATACAAAAACTGTAAACAGAAATAATGTTCAGCAAAGTAAGATCTACAAATAAGTCTCATGACCAAAAAAGTCAATTGACCCATAAGGAGTTCGTAAAATTTTGTTATGTTTTACAAAAGTCTTCTCCAGAAACAACTGAGACAAATTTAAGCAAACTTGGCCACAATCAGCATAAGGGTATCTACATTTAACAAATGATGTCCAATGACCCTGCCTGCCAACCAACATTGCAGACCATGGCTAAAAATAGAACAAAGGGGGAAAATTCAGTTTTTAGGTAAAGATTGCATTGATCTTAAAACATTCTTTACATCCTATCCATGAACATTTTCAGAAGTTAATCGATGAAATGTATGATAAGATATTCATGTAACAAAATGATGGTATACTTTTCACGAATATAAAATACAGCATGCAAATCTATTTCGTTAATACATATCATAGAATCAAAGAAATAATAAAAAATAACTTTTATTTGTTTTTCCTGTTGACCTTTGTGTATTTTGTAAATATACAATAAAATTTCCATTATGATGGGAATTTCAGATCGTAACTACTCGGCCGTTCTCGCTAAATGGACTAAGATAGCGAGAATGGCCGAGTAGATTTTGGAAATTCTAATTGAGGTTTTGTATCGACGATACTCACGTTGGTTCACACGCAGCTCCTTGGTATCTACACGATAAAATGAAATCTTGCATTGGAATACTCATGTTGAATATTTCATCATTTGAGTAGCTCCCCATTCTAAGCCTGAACACCTCTTTTGCTGTATGCAATGGTGAAGCACCTTTAAAAAAACGATACATCATTCATCCCAATGTTACGTAAAATTCGAATTGTCTCAGAACCCGAAACAGTTATAATTAAAAAGGATTGAAAAGGAAACAATAAAATAATTACATTACATGTTTGTTTACTAAAAATCCGTACTTTTAATAGGCTTAAAGCCGTTACGAGGCACTACAACATCAAATTTTATTTCTCCATAAAATTCAGCATTCATGACAGCACATGGTTTTCTTGACAACTTTACAACAATGCATTGGAGAACAAAAACAAAATCGCAATAACTCATTATAACATGAGTGAATGTTACTTTAAATACAAGTGTATTTATAAGAATGAAATGCTACTTTTTCAAATTTTATAGGGTTGTAAAAAGGTTAACCATGCTATCATTTTTATTGAGCTTTAACGACGACGATAATTTACTAGATAGGGATGCGCGTCGGTATCCATTCAGTATTCAAGTTTATCAAATGTCTTTGGGATCGTCATTATGCAGGATAATCAAGATACACTTTAAGTTGCGTTGGTACGTAATCCACAACAACTGCTTTGCTGATTACGAATAATAAAAAAAAATATGCTGGATAGATCTGCATGAAATATTTGCCATCTTCATCGGCATCGTCGTCGTCATCATCATCATAATCATCATCGCCGTCATCATCATTATCGTTGTCGTTATCTTCATCATCATTATCGTTGTCATCGTTTTCGTTTTCATCATTATCGTTGTCGTTGTCTTCATCATCATTATCGTTGTCCTCGTTATCGTCATCATCATTATCGTTGTTATCGTTATCGTCATCATCATTATCATTGTCGTTACCTTCATCATCATTATCGTTGTCGTTATCTTCATCATCATTTACGTTGTCGTTATCTTCATCATCATTATCGTTGTCATCGTTATCGTCATCATCATTATCGTTGTCGTTACCTTCATCATCATTATCGTTGTCGTTATCTTCATCATCATTATCGTTGTCGTTATCTTCATCATCATTATCGTTGTCCTCGTTATCGTCATCATCATTATCGTTGTCATCGTTATCGTCATCATCATTATCGTTGTCGTTATCTTCATCATCATTATCGTTGTCATCGTTATCGTCATCATCATTATCGTTGTCATTGTCGTGGTCATCATCGTGGTGGTCATCGTCATCAATGTTTTTTTTCATCATCATCATCATCTATTTTTGAAAATAGTCAAAAATCTATATAGCCTCATGTAGATCTATGTAACTGCTACGATATTGAACGCAGCCCTAGTTGTCATCGTCAGCCTCGTCATCATTGACATCATTATTGTAGTTTTCATCGTATGACTGTGAAATTTTGACTTTTAAAACCCTCTTCCAATCTATTGGTAAGTACATATGCTACATTTACTTCACTTACCTGTGTCATATGGAATAGCATACGGGAGTGAAGTCTACAAAATAATAAATTTTAATGATAAAAAAAAACAAATGATTTTTAAGTGTTTGACAAGTTAGTCTAATTTAGCGTTCATTTTGTCTGTCGATTCACAGTAAAAACCCATGAGGTAACCCACTTTAAATAAAGATGATCAATGCAAACGCTGTACTTTTTTTCAATTATTTCGTACAGTTCAAGTTTAGGCTAGGTAGAGAGTATAAATGTTTAAAATAATTTAAACTTTTAAAGTTCAGATAGCTGAAAAGGATGGGTAGTATGTCTTTGCGCGTCCAAGGTAAGGGCGTGCTAGAATCGTACTATGGTCTTGAACAGCGTGGTATAGTCGTAGTGGAAGCGTAGTTGGGTCGCGGTGAGAACGTGATGGTTGTAGTGAGGTCCTAATAACGTCGCTGTGAGATCGTAGCGCAGTCTCTCCGATTAGAATCACGCTTTCGCTACCGTCTCGCTACGATGGCACAGCGACCTTTGCAATCTTACTACGATCTGATTTCGCTACAACCGCACCACGATTGTTTGAACATGTTCAAAGTTGGCCACGCTCATCACGATTTTGAAGACCTCACCGCGACCGTGATACAACCTTAATGTGATCTACACTATCGTACTACGATCATCAAAATTTGCATTTTTGTCACAGATCGTAGTGCGATCGTGGCGTAGTGGGACTGCGGTATTATGTACAAACATAGTATCGTAGAAAAAAATAACCATTCTCCCCTGTTTAATCTCACATAATATTTTACGTTTTGGTCATTTCGAAAATGTTTTTTGCGGTGTGTTTAGACCCCTCTACCAAGAAATTTGTTTTGCATGCATTTGTATAAAAATTGCAGGTTTATCCAACGCTATCATAGGTTTGAACATTATTTTCAATTTATACTTGTTAATATATTTTTTTGGGCTTTTATTTTATTTGCCTTCGGATTGATATAATCTGTTCAATCTTAAATTGCGGTAAATTATCTGGCCTTCTAAATACCCTTTTGAAGAGAAATTCATTGTCGAAATCCGGATATGGTGTACTAATTTTTGCACCTCATGTTTGCGGTATATAATCTTTTTTGCAAATTTATTGTTTTCTATGTGGTATTAAATTAATAATTGAGATCGGTTTTGTTACATCTAGTGATCCGTTTATTTGGCAGTCAGCAGTGTTTAAGAACATCCATTGTTCGACTTGCTAGTCAAATGCGTTTTGCTGAATTACACTTTTTAACGTTTTTGGCTTTTGGAAAATGTTGTTTGTGCTGTATTTAGATTCCTCTACCAAGAAATTTTATTTTGCATGAACACGTATGAAAATTTCGCTAGTTATTCAACGCAATAATGAGTTTGAACGTAGGGTTCAATTCAGCCTTGTTTATATGCTCTTCAACTTTGTACTTGTTTGACTTTATAACTATTTTGATCTGAGCGTCACTGATGAGTCTTGCGCGTCTGGCGTATTAAATCATAATCCTCGTATCTTTGCTAACTTTTTACACCACTTGGTCGATGTCACTGCTGGGGGCGTTTCGTCCCCTAGGGTATCACATGCCCAGTAGTCAGCACTTCGGCGCTGACATGAATATCAATTATATGAGAAAAATACGCATGTAACGGATACAGAATAATGGGTAAAATAAATAAAGAATACAACAAATTATCTTATATAAGAGAATAAAGAAATGTTGGGACCCGTTTCAGACCCTCATTTCGTGTTTATGCTAATCGAAATAAATCACACATACTTACCTTAGGATATGGATAATTTATGCCTATATCAAAAGCATTATCGGTTTCATTTAATATTTGGACGAGCTCTGGTTTTTGTAATACATCGCTTAACTTTAAAGGATTTAGATTACAAAATGTAACTGCAGGAAACTCAAGTTCTTTGAAGGTGACAGATACTTTTGTATTTACACCTTCACTGAAAAAGAAATATAACATATTTACAGCTATATGTATAAAAATATGAAATGGTGGTATGCTTGTATATGAGACGAATCTCCATCAGATACCATATGATATAGAAGTGAATAACTATAGGTCACCACACAGCTTTCAACAAAACATTTCGTCAAGCACTTTTGTTCAAAATGAACATGTTTTAGGTGATTAGACATGCCCTAAGGGTGGATACTTTTAAGAATGTCACATTATGATATGTTCGGGTTAAAACAGAAATTCTGAACAATAGTAGAATTTGTTACCTTTTATTGAATAAAAGGTACCAGGAGTTATGATCCCCTGTGAACCAAACACGATCATGTGAAAATAAGTATAATTATATATCAAAATGTGAGAGCACAACATTTTTTGACAGTTTAAAAATAGCAATCAGAATGATGATTAGATATTCTTATGGAAATATTGTTTAGAATAATATTCCGAATTCAACTTATTATTGATATTATAGTACAAAGTAAAATCACAAAAATACTGAACTTAGAGGAAAATCAATTCGGAAAGTCCATAATCACATGGCAAAATCAAATAACAAAACGCATCAAAAACGAATGGACAAGAACTGTCATATTTCCCGACTAAGTACAGGCATTTTCAAGTGTACATTGTATTTATAGGAAATATTCTTGACATTGTTTCATTCAACAATGAGCATTTGGTTTGTTAAAGACTGTGAAGTTACATGTAACGTAACGGTACCCAAATTGCACCTATATAGCAAAAATAGCAGCGGACATCTTACAAGATTTCCTAGAGACTAAACAATTTGTAATTTTTATGATTTGATACTATGTTCATCTTTCAACATAGGTGAAAATATTTAGATATGCACAAAACGTTCACAGTATTTATCAATAGATGAAGTATTTACTGAAAAAGCAAAATGTACTGAAACGTTGCAATGCGACGTCATCAAACCGTCATCTTTTTAAAATGATCAAATACAATATATGTTACAAGTATCCATTTAAAAAAAGAGTTAGCATGGACTAATATCCAATTGCTCCAAATATTTGAAGAAATCAAACAAAAGCTCTGTAATTAGACTTTTGACGATGCGAATTTAAGCATGGATGCAATTTGGGTACCCCTCATTTAAGAATCATTGATGGTTTAGAGGTCAGTTTAGACCAATTTTTCTATGATTCCATATGGAATAAAAATCAAATTGGCGTACCTACATAATAAAGAAGGATAAGACTACAAAATAAACACAGAATGGACATTTTTGTCTTTATCATAAAAAAACGTAGGCGAAAAAACTGTCAAAATAGGTGCAATTTGGGTACCGTCACGTTACATCTACAGGGGCGGATCCAACCATTAAAAAAGGGGGGGTCCCAACCCAGGACAAAAGGGGGGAGGTGTTCCAACTATATGTCCCCATTCAAATGCATTGATCGTAAAAAAAGGGGGGTTCCAACCCCCAGACCCCTCCCCCTGGATCCGCCACTGATCTATCGGTTGTTTTTGTTAACAATGTACAATGTATTTTTCTATGTATGTTTATCAAAATACCTTAATTCTATTCCCTTTGGGTTATTTCTCTTGTTAATAGAAATATTAGAAATTAGACATTAACCTGGAAAATATCCATGAAAATGCAAGTTTTCCTTAATTAATCCACGAAAATTAGTACCCACGAAAATCAATGAATTCATAGTAATAAAATTTTAGAAGAAATATATCCATGTATGCAACATTTAACATTACCTGATAAATTGTAGTGACAAACGGTAGACTTGAAAAACACACATTCCAAATGACGCTGAGAGTGCACATATCCAAAACACCTTTCTCAAGATAAAAACAGAGTCTGCTATTCTTCCAAAACCATGGATACTTGTGTAACCAGCAAAATCTCTAAGTTTGGCTCCAAATGTTTCTGACATAGCGAAGTGAAATCTGTCTTCTAAGAATTTTAGCTAATAAATCCTTTTATAATGAAATGATAATGATCAAACACATCTTGTTTTACTTTGATGCGATTGCTCTGAACAGCCCCTGGGAATTCCAACCATATAAGTCTAAATCTTATCATATTTTTTCTAATGGATTCATGCATATTTTGATATGTTTTTCTCATATATTATTCAAGACTTTCTGTGATTATCCCATTTAATGTGTCATAAATTGTATGAATTGCCCTTATGGATATAATAATATTAATAAAAAACTACTTTACATTTTATATATTTATATCTATTTAACAAGTGTGTTAAATCAAACACAGTACATTTGCGCTTTTTGACCTGTTACACGAGATGACATGTGGGTGCCTCCAAAAACTATGGACACTTGCGCTGTAAACATAAATACGCTTTAATTAAATTGACAGGACATTTTCGCTTTTAATATATAAAGGTTTTCAAACGTACCTGTAAACAGAATTATGTTTTACCTTTACGGCAAATTAATGAGTGCTTGTGGTTTGTTTTAGAATTAGAATTTTATGGATATAGCATTCAAATATTCCTATAGATTTTACAACAGAATTATACGATTCCTTTTGATTTTGTCTTGCATCAGCATCAGCAGAAGTAAAATAACAAAACAAAACAAAATGAACTCCGACATAAATTCTAAACGGAAAGTCACTTAGCAAATGGCAAAATCAAAAGCTGAAACACATCAAACAAATGAATAACAACTGTCATATTCCTGACTTGGTACATGCATTTTCTAATTAAAAAATGCTAGATTAAACTTGGTTTTATAGCTAGCTAAGCCTCTTACTTGTATGACAGTCGCATAAAATTCCATTATATTGACAACAATGTGTGAACTAAACAAATATAAATTATAGGTAAAAATGTGAAAAAGTAAGGGTGCAGAAGTCAACATTATGTTATAATTCTTATTTCTACAAAAACAAGCAAGTATGTCAACAAAGACAAACAAAAAGACATATAGATATATAAGCACATTAGCAAAAACGAAAGACAAGAATACAAAAAAATTGTTGAAAACTGACAAAGAAATGATCAGTTGTCTATATAATTGTTTATTATCTAGGATAAAGTTGCACTGATTTGTGTTCATCGATAACGAAACTCTTTCATCCATATTCGAAACATGAGTCAATAATCGGGAAACTTTATTTGAATTAATGGCTCTGTTCATCCTCCGGAATTCCATCCGTATCAGTCTATCTCTTATTATGGATGCATGCATATTTTAATATGTTTCTCTTATACTTATTCAAGCCTATTTTCAATAATCCATTAATGTATGTCATAAATTGCATGAATTTCGCTTATAAAAATAACCATGTAACTACAGGCTTCTGACTTGGGACAGCCATATACAACCCTTCTCCTTAACCTTTGACAGTGGTGTAAAAGTATAACATAAGATCAAACTAGAAAAACCTTTGAATAGACTTATTAAGAAGGGATATAATTACGATACTGTTGTCAAGTCATTAAAGATTGCATATTTTGGCGTTAATATTGAGTCACTGATAAGGTCTTTGCATCGGAACTAAACACATTTATTCTAAAAACAGTTGTTGGCATGACACGGATTATGTTCTTCTCATATATGTTATGATGGTATGATACTAAACCCCTAACGGGAAGGATTGTGCCTGATGTTCATATGATGAAATCATAATCTTTCAGTCAGTTTAGTTGAAGTCTGGAGCTGGCATGTCAGTTAACTGCTAGTAGTCTGTTGTTATTTATGTATTATTGTCATTTTGTTTATTTTCTTTGGTTACATCTTCTGACATCAGACTCGGATTTCTCTTGAACTGAATTTTAATGTGCGTATTGTTATGCGTTTACTTTACTACATTGGTTAGAGGTATAGGGGGAGGGTTGAGATCTCACAAACATGTTTAAACCCGCCGCATTTTTGCGCCTGTCCCAAGTCAGGAGCCTCTGGCCTTTGTTAGTCTTGTATTATTTTAATTTTAGTTTCTTGTGTACAATTTGGAAATTAGTATGGCGTTCATTATCACTGGACTAGTATATATTTTTTTAGGGGCCAGCTGAAGGACGCCTCCAGGTGCGGGAATTTCTCGCTACATTGAAGACCTGTTGGTGACCCTCTGCTGTTGTTTTTTATTTGGGCGGGTTGTTGTCTCTTTGACACATTCCCCATTTCCATTCTCAATTTTAAACTCATCAGATGAATACAAATAGAAATATATCTATCATAATACAAAGTGGACGTGGCTTGGAACTTGTACATCCCAACAACATAAAGACACTGAGGATATATAAGTTGTTTTAACTAGTGTATTGAATCGGGCACATAATGTTTGCACTTTCTTACCTGTAACACGACAGGATATTAATTTTGCCCTCCAAAACTATGGACATTATTTTTTATATATATAAAGGTTTACAGTTGTACCTGTAAACAGAATTATGTTTTGCCTTTCAGCCAAATTGAGAAGTGTTTGTGGTTAGTTTTAAAATTAGAATTCTATGGATGGAACATTGACATGGTTCTATAAATTCTACTACAGATTTATACGATTCCTTCTGATTTTGTCCTCCATCAATCAATGGTAATTACTTGAAAGATCACATTGTTAGAAACTGATATTGCATATTATTGACTTGTTTACATATAATTGACTTGTTTACATATAATTGACTTGTTTACATATAATTGACATGTCTCCATAATTGTTTATTATCAGAGAAAATGTCCAGTAGCACTGATTCGTATTCATAAAACACACTACAATATATGATCCCGGTTAGTAACTTGATGTCAATAATCAGGATAATTATTCTCTTTATAACCAAATTTCAATTTTGCTGTAAAAAACAAATCTCTCAAATAAAATCAACCATGACATAAACGAAGTTTAACTTTGTGTTTACTTTTCGTTTAAAGCTGTCTGTATCGTTGTATGAAGAACTTCTATAACTTTTTTTTTATAGAAGATCAAAGAAACACGTGTTATATGATAATATGTAGTTTATTATGATGGGAATGCTGTCTCCACTTTCTTTACAAATTCGTATGTTTTCCATACATGTGTACATGAAACCAAATCTAAAACAAAACCGTTGTGAAATTTTGCGATACAATACAATACAATTCACTTTTATCTGCGAAGTATCTTATATGGGACTTGGCCTTTTGTCAAGGGAACGATATTGTGCCACTTCGCTCCCACATGTTCATACAGTTTAAGTTTTACATTTGTTAATTAGGAATTTTCTGATAACAGAAGCATTATGGTTGGAAACAAGACTAATTTGAAGCATCCAGCGCTTTGGTAATATGAAAATACAGAAATAGTTTGGTTGACATTTTTACTTTTTTTTTTGTAAAACATTTTAAATTGAGGAATATATCTCACTCATGAAAGCTTGTTCGGGGTCGGCTATGCGTATAATGTCCTTTTTATTTTTATCAGTTAAGCAAAGTTTTGTATTATTAATAAGTTTGCATTTTTACTGTATATCTCAACCTCGTGCATAATTTGAGAAACATAGCCAGTAATTCCCAAATATGCACATCTAGTGCAAGTATATGAAAACAAGTAAAATCACAAAAATACTGAACTCCGAGGAATATTCAATCGGATTGTCCCTAATTACATGGCAAAATCAAATGACAAAACACATCAAACGAATGGAATTCCTGACTTGGTACAGGCATTTTCAAATGTACAAAATGGTGGATTGAACCTGGTTTTATAGCGCTTAACCTCTCACTTTTACAACAGTGTCATCAATTTCCGTTACATTTACAACGATGTGTGAACAAAACAGACAAAATAAATAAAATAGTCAAAATATGGGTACAGAATAAATGTACCGTTAATGTTATACATGTAACTGAAATGTTTAAAAATATTGCTTTATTAAAAATCTATTTATTTTATTGTACAAGTTAGTATGAGAGTTGACATTCATATAGAAAATATGATAGTTCTTTTTGTACATGATACACTATGTATTGTTTTCATTAAGAATTAGCAATACTACTTCTTTTCTTGTCAAAGTTCTCCACGTCTGTTTTTGAGTCTTTCTTTCGTGACCCCACCAAATACACAGCAATATAATAAGTTCAACCACTTCAGTGATACTCAACACTGACATGCCTACCCACAATCCTAGCTGGCCACCTATGTCACTGACAAAATTTTCTTCCTGTAAAAAAAAAAAAAACGTTTTCTTGTCTTTCATATAGAGTAAAAACTCAAAACAAATAAGTAAAGGGCAAGTTTTGATATTTGTTTAATTAGCTGTAAAGCTCTTGAAGGCTTCGTCCTATGCAAACTCAAGGTCACATTCAATCTTGTATGTAATTTAACCGGCCACCAGAGAACAGAAAAGGGGTGTTTGGTTACTTGCTTACGTTTGGTTTGTATAAAAGAAAGAGAGCTACAATTTGATTTTCATGTTTATTTGTAGTAATGTTGTAATCTTGGAATTTTTATTGTTCACCCTATTCGGTCTTTCCTTTTTTTATTTGTTAATCCTGACTTTTATTTTACATAAATTGGCATCCTGACTTATTATTGCAAAGTGTCTCATCCTGCTTTTTTTTTTTTTTTAACTCAAAACGCCTCTCCTGCGGCGCCTATTTTATCCTAGCTCTCAATAAAAATCAAATGGTAGCCCCCTAAGAACATATAGTATGATTGGCAATGAGACAACTGACTGTCCACAAGAGACTGAATGAGACAGATTCATTTTATAAATAATAGATGAGACACATTCAGTGCCTGATTTATATCAGCCATGTATCAATTATTTATGCTACGTTGACAATGCATTCTTACCATAATTATTCGAAAAGTTCATTTCAAATAGGTGATCAGCTAATAATTGATATTTTGAAGAAAGTTCACATATTTCTTGCTGTCAAATGTGAAGTGTACGTGTTCTATGGGTGTTTTCAAGATAGCGCATTGGACAATTAATTAATAAAAGTATTTATATTCTAACACCTTTAATATTCATCTCTCAAAATTTTTCTATTAATCGACCTGTTTAATGAATTTAGATATTGGGTCTTTGTATTCTAGCTTACGGTATATACGTTGTGGGTCATTGTCACAAGCCGTAAAGTCATTTTTCATATAGTTGCTCTCTGTACTATAGTAGTTGTCTTAGTGGCAATCATACCACCAGATATACTTATTTAAATATAACTGTATGATAAGAAGTTTAGAATAGACAGCTGCCAACAGTTACCCGATAAAAAACAAAATTTACTGGTTAATAAGACACTATAAATAACTATAAAGGACAATTGCTTATACTTCTTTTGTAGCTCTTACTTGAAAGAGTACCCAATAACAAAGTACGTAACTAGTCGAAAAAAGGTATTCTTCGAGTCGAAAGCAGGTATTATGAAAATAGTCTATTGGTATTACCAATGTTATTTCAACTGATCGGGCGGAGTTTATGTTTTAATTTGCATAAGGACAGTCTATTTGAAGATGTGTGTGATAAGGATGATTGCCGTTATAATTATTACTGATTTCTAATCACCTATCAGTGTCATCAAATAAATTTACAAAACAATGATTGCACACTTTATTGATGAGTTTATCCTAAAACACCTATGTTAAGATGGACTGCTTTATTATGAGCGAACCGGCTAGACTCCGCCCAGTCAAGTGAAATAACTTGAGTAATATGCCAATCGAAAACAAAATGTACAATATGTGCAATGAACACTAGTATAGTAGTTTTATTATTTGATTTAATTAAGATTCTAATAAAAATAAAATATATATTTGCAATACGTTAATTATTACTCACTGTGTATGCTAATTCCTCTTCTGTCAGTTCATCGGTTAATGAAGCCAGATACACCTTGAGGTACACAATACTTTCACTGTAATTTACAATGACAATATGTAAGTTTTAACCATTAAATGTATGAATTATCATACATACCTAAAATAAAATTTTGCGACTGATATTTTTTTTTTTTTTTTATAAAAGATTAAAACATTTACTTTATAAATTCCATGCGTCCGTAGCTCTTTTCTTTTACCATAATGAATATTTGAAATACTAAGGCTTTTCTACCTCAGGAATTAATGACCTCAGATGTATTTGACAAAACTTAAGGAAATTTTGGGTGAAAGCGCCTGATTTTGACCTTCGTTTTTGTGTTTTGGCGGTAAGTTGCTCCATCAGTAATAATACCACATATCATTGGTTTTGTATTGAGCTATGCTCATAATACACAGTCGAAAAAATTACATTGATTTGAACTTTTAAATATCGTTTATTTCAAAAAGAGCATGCACAGTTTCTGTTTGTCTAAAACCTACCGTAGTGCGCCAAATGAAGCGCTGTTTGTGTTTAAAATAACTTCCAGAACCTACCGTAATGCGCCAAATGAAGCGCTGTCTATGTTATGAACTCTTTCCAGAACATCTTTATAAATGGTAAGCTTTTGTTTGTTTAAAACCTACCGTAATGTGCCAAACGAAGCACTGTCTGTGTTCAAAATTGCTTCAAGAACCCCTTGTTGGTTGACTGCTGGGTATGCAGTTGTAGAAACTTCTTTATTGTATGCAACCTCTCTAAAACATTAAAGAAAAATTAGTATTGAACATGATGAGGTTCAATAAACCTTTTGTTATTGTGTTTTAGGTATAACGCACACGTGTATAAATATATATCCTTGAGATACTGAGAAACAATTTTTAATGGATAAAAAGGTGCAGTATAAAGGGCAAAAAAAAAAAAAAAAACAACAGACAAAAAATATAAAGAATAGAGAATAATGGGCAAAACATAAATAATATCGCTCTCACCGTATATGGAATTTACTGACCCCATATATATCGTATTAGGTTGCTAACACGCCATGTAACAAATATTATCCTGATTTAGAGTAATTTCTCGCAATTTGATTGGCTGATATTGCCCTCATAAATTTTAGTACAATTTTGATTACGTCGATTGGAATTATCTCCCTTATTTATGACGTCAATTGGAATGATCTCCCTTTTACCATTGACCTAATAAAAAAAATTGAGTTTCTATATAGTCCTAATATTTAATTTTTACAGTTTTAGATTAAGTATCTCAAATATATTTGGTTGATATTGTTATACATGTAATATTTAGTTTGTATTATAAAAGTGTTGCACTCCTGACATAGAATAAATAGCCCTATTGGAAAAATAAAATCTTTTTCTGTCATCTTTTTTAAAGGAATCCCTTCGCCTCACCCGATATGATTCTCGTATTAGGGCAATTGCACACTGTGTAACTAATAATATAACCTATTTTGTAAACCCAATCAAGACTCTCAGATGAGAGAACGGTCCAAATTTTCCAAATAGAAACAAAAGCAATCTTACCTAAAGGGTGAATTCAAAATAAATGAGGCACAGCATATTTGGCCAATTGACTTAATTTACAGACAGTATGAATGATTTGAGGCACACCATATCATGTGTCATGATATTCTGCACTTGTATACCAAAAATCTAAGAGACACCTTTCAAAATAATGAATTGGTGCCCGAAAACGATGCTGAAAACGTCAGGAGTGCAACACCTTTTTGTGACATAAAGAAAATAAAAGACTTTTTTCAAAGTCTTGCCTTTTTAAATAAAAAGATTTATACCACAAGGCAGCTGTTGTTTCAAAAACTTCAATGCATTTACCTTTAATTTCCAATAATGATTAAAAGTTTGAGGCATAGGGTGTCACTTTTTTCTCAACTCGAAAAAGTGTAGTACCCTGTCAGGAGTGCAACACACAAAGTGACCAATTTGTATAGAATGGTGTATTTTTTAATTCAATATTGCAATGTATGTATAGAAGACATTTAAACTTTTAAAACAATATCTCATCTGTCCAATCAAACAAATATTTCACTGTCGGAACTCACATCTAATTTGTGAGAGCCAATTTAATGAGCATACCCTACATGGTCAGGAGTGCAAAGTTTGACTTTTGACAGTTACCATTAAAAAATATTCACTACAATATAAACTTTTGCTTTATTTTTCTGGAGAGGCAGTATATGAGACTTGATTCCTGTGAAAAAGATGACAGAAAAAGATTTTATTTTTCCATTAGGGCTATTTATTCTATGTGAGGAGCGCAACGCTTTTATAATACAATTATTTAGCTTTGATATTTATCATTAATAAGTAATTTTATATGTAAATTATTGTCAATGCATTAATTATATAGTATTTTGTTATGGATTTATTTATATGATACAGTTTTACAATTGAAAATTAGTAAAAATCATATTGATATTATATGATTTCTGCTATTGTTTATTATATTTGTTGTTTCTCATTTCTTAAAGATAAACATTACTTAGTGAATGAATCCTTGAAAAGAATTATGAATGCAAAAAACAATCTTTTAAAAGTTTTAGTCCATTTTATAATTGTTCTACATTAACAGTGTTAGGAGTGCAACAGAAATAGGTGAAATGATGGTATATTTCTATGTATGCATAAACGCAAATTTAAAAGATATTTATGCCTGAAATTATATATTGTTTGCTTTGAGAATATTTATCATTTAAAAAAAAAAAAATTAGAATCAGAACCAATTGGTGATCTACTTCAACTACGTTTTGAAAACAAAATTGTAGATAATTTGAAATAATTTGAGATATTTTGGCATTTTTTTTAACATTTTTTATTAGAAAATTAAAAAGTTTTAGCCAATAAATGAAGAAAAATTCCTTTACTATAAATTTTATTAATACAAATGTTAATTCATTGTTCTTAAGTTCATGTATTTTGTTCATTTAATTAATTGGTGTACATAAACAGTGTCAGGAGTGCAACAGAAACAGTTGAAATTGTTGTATATTTCTATGTATGTATAAAAGCAGAATTGATAGAACAGTATGACTAGAATTATATATGGTTGTTTTCAGTATGTCTGTCATTAAAAATAATGCATTTTAATTCATGGGAACTCTTTTTTTAGCAAGTTTGTTTTTACAAAATTAATATAAACTTCGGGTATTTTGTCCAAAAAATTACAATTTTGATAAAAAAAAAACCAAAACAATCAACACTGAAATGGAAGAAAATATCCTTTTATTTAATTTTTTTTTATAAAAACTTCAACTTATTCTTCTATATTTCATATAATTTCTTTAAACTGTTGTATATGGTAAGTGTCAGGAGTGCAACACAATCAGGAAAACAGGGTGTTCATATACCATTTTTTTTTTTGATATTTGAATATTTTTTTCAGGTGTTTGCCTTCTAAAAGGATTACTCTTACATGGAAAGTAATTTATCTTCATTTTTCGTATGATTTGTTATCAATATAACAACTTTTTGAACCAGCCTCATAAAAATGAGAGAGAAAATGACAAAAAAAAATAATAATTAAAAAAAAGAATGTAAAACAAACTGTATGTATGCCTGAAAATAATAACTATAGTCCCAGTGATTAATTGCACTGTAAAAATCTGTCAATTTCTGTTTTGAATTCTTTTGAAAAGATAGCATGCAATGTGTTCATGTTATAGTTTTTTGATTATTTCTTGATTTTATTGCCCTCTTGGATTTACGAACTTCAATGAACATACAATCTAAAATTACCGATGAAAAACTATTTCAACTTGGTTGAAAATTGACCATAAAATTCAGTTTGTGCCTCATTTATTTTGAATTCACGCAAAAACGAAAATATGATATACAAAATGCATGCATTTTTTTTTAGAATAATAGTATTCTGCAAAGTAAAAATATATTACCGACAAGGTACTTTGCAATCACAGTCTTCGGCACTAACACTCGATATAGCACTCTGAACTTCCTTCATACAGGATATTTCTGAAATACAGCACCAAAGTTGTATGAATTTATAATAAGAAGGTATACCACGTGTTTCACAAAAAAAATGGATAAAAATTGATAAATAGTATTACTAGATGCACATATTTAGTCTGTTACTGTGGAGGTTGCCGAGTTCCAGAAGTGACGTAAGTATGAACATATTTAAAAGATTATGGTGTTTTAATCCATGGATTTATGAGTTTGAACAGCGGTATACTACTGTTGCCTTTATTTAACGACATTTTTAGCGCCACTTTTTTGGCTATTTCGTGGCGGCCAGTTTTTGTTATTGGGGGAATCCGGAGTGTCCGGAGTGGACGTATTTAAACATATTTGTATATGTTTAATACAGTCGTTCCAACTAATTTAAAAATGTTAAACAAAGGAATACTAGCGGCAAAATAATGTTAATAAAAATAAAATTGTACGGAAATAACACCGACACCCATTGTTGATTTCACCGAGATGGAGAAAAGGACAACAATACATTTTGAGTACATCAATACTAAGATAACAGCAACTTTCATTGTTGAGTACATCGAGCTGGATAAAACAGCAAAAGACTTAAGAAATTATTGTGTTCATCAAATAGAAAATTTCAGCAAGATGTTTGAAACCTTCTCCTTGATAAGTGGTACATTTGTAAAATAAAATTCTTATTAATTGGAATGATAACATTTTGATTAAATATATAGAATTATTGAACAAATGATATGATATAACTTGATTTAAATCGAAATATCAAAGGAATACCGATGTTGATTCTTAAGGAGTTAATGCAAAGTACAATATTTTTTTTACATAATCCATTTAAGAAAGGAACAGAAAAATATAATTGAAAATAACATATTTTGCTATTGTTGACTAAATGCGAATTTGTCAGTCAGAGAACTAAATACTGAATATGCCAACTGTCCCGTGTTTTCCTTTAAAAGATGATGCAGTCACTGTCCCTGTTGTATTGTATGACGTATCATGTATGCTGATTTCCGACTGTATTTGCCTTCTCCTTGTTAGTTTTGTCATAGCGCGGCTGTGTCATTGGTGTAAACTAATTTTGTTTTCATATTTACCCGAAGGCGTACTGCACATTGTTTCAACATTATCGGCTCCATGTAACCATGAACTAAGGCAACCACAAGTTTTTGCAACACGTTTGCCAATGCATTTTTCCATGCACACCTTAAATAATATATCATTTAATTCAAAATGTTAAGGCAAGTAGTAATCTCAATGATGTTTTGTTTTGTACAATATAGTCGTCACTAAGTGTTTGGCCTTAGTTGTATGAATCTTACGTTTAACGGATTATCACATACTGTGGATTTATCATTGTTCGTTGGATATCAGTTTGAGTGAATTTCATTGGTAAAAGCGAATCATAACTGTTGGTGTTCAACGAACTGCAATTTTTTCTAGGACTAAATTCAAATAATGACCAAACCACGAAATCAAACATCCTCGAAAATACAGGTTTTCATCAATCCGTGAAAATTTGTACCCACGAAAATAAATGAAACCGTAGACCCTACATCCTGTCGATATGTATATTTTGGCATTGTATACGATCAAGTTATATTAAGATTACTGATTCAGAAGTTAATATACTAAATCCATTGGAAGTGCGTAAATAGATATTTTAGTCTAAATTATCATTAAACATCATGAGGGTTTATCTATTATTTGAAATGGGCTGATAACTGTAATTTTGAGATAACGAGCAGCATAAAAACGGTGTCCCTTTGTTTTTTGTGTGTTTTTGCTTTAGGTGTCTTGTCATTGATACATCTGCTGTGTTTCAATATATTTAAATAGGAACTTTTTTGTTGAAAACTGTATACTGCCCTCTAAAAAATGAAACATACCAGTATTGTGCAAATGAAAAGCACTATCAATACGTAATTATTAATCGAAAAAGAAAGAAATCCTATATGACTAATAGGTATTATTGACTAATATGAGGCAGGCATTACCTGTAAATGGGGACGAAGTCTGTATGAATTATTTTTTTTTAACTTAAATATTTGTTAAAAAAAAGAAACGGAAATACCGTAACGTTTCCGATTTTGATTCTGTTGTTAGGGATTTTAGTTGTGACGTTATTTAAATTATGACGTCATATGCAATGTAAACAAAGAAACGCTATCATCAGGTAACGTTTTTTCATATCAAGAAATTATTAAAAATGAAATTGGTATTGCGCGTTCCTTCCTATTTTATACTAGACTGATAAATATATATTTTACTCAAAGTTTCATACAAACGAGACCGGAAAAAGGAAGTACATTGTACATTTCTGCGCAGGTCCGGGATTTCAAAACACGACAAAAAAAAATTGAACGATTTTGAGTTCATTAGTATACAATAAAAAGTTAGGGAAATTTTCCCGAATTTTTTTTTTTATTGAATTTTCTACTGTTATTGGGGACTTCGTCCCCATATTACTTCATTGGTGTATTTCAGTATTTTTAAATCCTTAATTTTGAGGGTCTGAAAGATGCTGACAGAAATAAGAGTAAAATGCCAATACTGCAAAAAAAAAACCATAATACTTGAGGGAAATCAAAAGGAGTGCTTAAGTATAAAGACTTTAGACGTTTAAACCGCCACATTCTGTAATTGCCTGTCCAAGGTCAAGAGCCTGTAGTTCAGTGGTTGTCAATTGTTTCTGTTCCTGTTTCTGTTGTTTACTTTGTTTTACGTTTATTATTTTGTATGAGGACGTTAATTTTCGCGTTTGCATTTTTTTTAAATTTGTGATTTCGGGGCCTTTAATAGCTGACTGTACATTTTGGGGTTTGCACATTTTTGAAGGCCGTACGGTGACCAATAGTTGTTCATTCTATATTAATTGGTCTCTTGTGAAGAGTTGTTTTATTGACATTCATACCACATCTTTTTATATAGAATAATTTGCAAAATAAAAAAAAAGAATGGAGAAAGATGGCCCCAAAAATTAAAAAATAAAAGACTCTACAGCTAGATAATGAGCAATGTTTTACGTGATGTAACATACCAGTATTGCAGAGTATTTGTTATCTTTGTCACATAGGGATCCATCACGACCCGGATGTCGAATAAATGACCTCTGTGAAAATGAAAAATAACTAAATATATATATGCTGGTTATCCGATGGATTAAATTTGTTGCACTGGTTCATCACTGGTTCATCACTGGTTCAGACGTACTTCTAATATAACTATTTCTGTGACTGCATCTTGCCTTAATTTGTAGGACCCTTTACAATAGAAAATTCATCTGATTTAAAACGATTCCATCTTCATGCCTTATATATCATATACTATATTACGACGCTAGATTAAAAACTGACATCCAACTACTGAAAGCTTTATCATTGTAAAGCCTAGGCTGGTCGAGTGGTCTAGCGCGTCGGATACAGTGCAATGCTATTTGGTGCCATGATATCTCAGTAGCATAAGTTCGAATCCTGGCGAATAAAACAAAAATCTGGAACATGCAATAGACTATCTTGTGATACTGGCGGAATATGTGGTCAACACATGAACGTTGATATTTTTTTCGAATTCAAATATTCCTTATATGAAAGTAATGCAACAAACTGTTTAGCAAATTAAATTATCATGCATTTTGATGCGATATTATTTTTACCTGTGTAAGTGCAATGCTTGTTTCGACTGATGTTGCAAAGGATATTCCACTTCCTCTAATGTCTGGGGAATACCTCCGGTTATGAATAGCAACTCTAATACCTGACGAATCTGTGATGAAAGGGATATATTCCTTTTGGTGTACGTTAAGAATAAATTCTAGTCCTTTAATAAAATAAAGTAAATATGATGAGATTTTCTGTCACCGCTATATCTTATTATTTTATCAATACGAAGAAATACATTGTCGGCGCCATAATCTTATGAAATCGAACTTTAGTGAAATAATAATTCACCTTTAGATGCCAGTTTGGTTGAGCTAAGCTAAGAAACATAGTTGAAGAATTATTCACTTGCAAGAGAATAATTCGATTTGATTGAATCCGTATTCATGTGCCCTTACGATCTAACCTCTTAGGTTGAGATCGATTATGCATAAACTAGGCGTATTTCGCTATAAAAACGGTTAATGTTGACAGAAAAGCAAGGGTAAGCCATTCGATTTACAAAAACGTATTCTTAAAGAGGAAAAACGATTATTAACATATTTGTTTAGTCTATAATAATATGAAATCAAACAGACCTCGAAAAATCCTATTGCTTTATCATATCTGAATGTATGACCCTCGGTAGTCCTCGAATGACACCTAAATGGTTAATAAGATGGCATCTAGACTAAAATACACGAAATACTAATACATATTATCAAGATCAAAGAAAATTTGATATTATTCACTGTTTCATTGTACAAATGCAATTGTACATCCTGTAAGAATTGATCTTTTTAATTTTTTTATTTATTATTTGGATATACGTTTTATAACGTCATTGTAAGGTATGAATGCAATCGTACAATTGTAAGAATTTTTTTTTAATTTTTTTTTAATTTATTATTTGGATATACGTTTTCATAATGTTATAAATCAGATATATGAGAATTTGATTCAAATCGGTGAACATGAAGTTGACAGCTAACGTCCTTTTAATAAAATAAAAAAATACAAGGCACACAAAGTTCTGGAATAAAAGAAATATAGGGTGAAATATTGACAAAATTGTTAGGTAGAAGAATAAAAGACAATATAAGGCTAATGGATGAAAGAAATTGTAAGATTAAGGAATACGAGTTTTTATACTAAGTCGAAGTGAAACAAGTATATTCTAAATACTGTCGATTACAAATCAAATTAAAACGAGTAAGTACATACCCATTGAAGGTCCTGCCAATTTTGCAATAGGTATCTTTGGCGCAAACGTATAGCATATTCCATAATCTTCATCTCGTATTTGTGTAGTTTCACTGTCACAAAAAAAAATGCGTTTAGCTTGACAGAATCGATAATAATTTGTATGCTCAATTCAAGATTGACTGTAATATTGTGTTCTAAGAAATAGCATACAAAATGTGGTGCGTGCTATTTCGAATAGACAGCAAAAGTATTACAGGCATTTCTTATACTTTAATTCTATGTTCCGTTTTTCAGGAGTATGTAATGAAAAAATAACCTGCGATTACGTCACGGTCACATGACAAAATTATGTCTAACAGCTAATAGTAAAAAATTCTGCAAATGAGAAGACTTGTTTCATCTTAAATTAAATTGATTGATTAAAACAAGTTCAAAAACATGGAAGACTTTTACAACAACTAAGAAGAAAAATAATAATATATTACATTGTATTCCAGAATACATAAACCTGCGCAGGCTAGAGCGAGCAAAGCGATTTCGTTTTTATTTATAATAACATCACAGAAATTGAAATAAAAACAATTTTCTTTGTTTATCCTGTTGACCTTTCCATATTTTGTAAATAAACGGTAAAGTTTCTTTATGTCACGAGTTTTCAATGATAATTGCTCGGACAGTTCTACTAGTGTACCGGCTTCTTACAATGGCATGATTTACCGAGAATGGCCGAGTCGTTACGATTTAGGAAATTCAAAACGAGGTTTTGTATCAAAGATACTCACGTTGGTTCACACGAAGCTCCTTGGAATCTGCACAATAAAATGAATTCATGCATTGGAATACTCATGTTAACTATTTCGTCTTTTGTGTAATTTCCCATCCGAAGGCGGAACACTTCTTTTGCAGTATGCATTGGTAAATCACCTTTGAAAAACGACAAGTCGGACATCTTTATGCTTACTTATAATTTTAATTGTTTAAGAACCCGAAACAGTTATATATCAATTATGAGTGGAAAGAAAAGATTGACGGATTTTCAAAGAAAATTTCATGACTCACTGTTTCATTGTTTTGTAGTAGAAAAGTAGTGGTCAGATTTGATTTTATAGCTTTGATAAAGCGTTGATCATGCGTACATTTTTATTATTAAGAGCGTGAAAAAACTTACTTCGGTCAACGGGTTCTGACATCAATAACATTTTAAAAAGGAGCATTAAATTCTTACATAAAATCTAATTTACTATGTTTTTTTTCTGTGAAAAGATGATTCACAAATGATTGTTTGGATCTGTCTATCACTGGGAAAATTCGTCAACTGTGCGCGCCTTTAACACGACATCATTTACCAGATCGAGAGTTTCTGCAAAACAAACCAGGTCTGTATCCCTACATTATTAAAGTCCATCAAACGTCTTCGGGATCGTTATATGCATAACACTAAAGACACATGTTAATTAGGTTAAATTCCGTAAGGAGGTAATTACAGATCATTACAATTCCGTAACAACGGCTGTACTGATTAACAGTAGTAAGAGTTTGATTGCCTATAGATCTGCATGATATATATGCTAGTGGACGGCAACAGTAGTTAGAGTTTGATTGCCTATAGATCTGCATGTTTATATATGCTAGTGGACGGCAACAGTAGTTAGAGTTTGATTACCTATAGATCTGCATGAGATATATACTAGTGAACGGCAACAGTAGTTAGAGTTTAGTTGCCTATAGATCTGCATGATATATATGCTAGTGGACAGCAACAGTATGACTATCAGTTTCTAAACCTCACTGCCCTACATTCCTTTCCGTGAGTAATAAAATTGAGAATGGAAATGGGGAATGTGCCAAAGAGACAACAACCCGACCATAGAAAAAAAACAACAGCAGAAGATCACCAACAGGTCTTAAATGATGCGAGAAATTCCAGCACCCGGAGGCGTCCTTCAGCTGGCCCCTAAACAAATATATACTAGTTCAGTGATAATTAACGCCATACTAATTTCCAAATTGTACACAAGAAACTAAAATTAAAATAATACAAGACTAACAAAGGCCAGAGGCTCCTGACTTGGGACAGGCGCAAAAATGCGGCGGGGTTAAACATGTTTGTGAGATCTCAACCCTCCCCCTATACCTCTAGCCAATGTAGAAAAGTAAACGCATAACAATACGCACATTAAAATTCAGACCAAGAGAAGTCCGAGTCTGATGTCAGAAGATGTAACCAAAGAAAATAAACAAAATGACAATAATACATAAATAACAACAGACTACTAGCAGTTAACTGACATGCCAGCTCCAGACTTCAATTAAACTGACTCAAAGATTATGATTTCATCATATGAACATCAGGCACAATCCTTCCCGTTAGGGGTTTAGTATCATACCATCCTAACATATATAAGAAGAACATAACCCGTGTCATGCCAACAACTAGTTTTTGAATAAATGTGTTTAGTTCCGATGCAAAGACCCTATAAGTGAATCAATATTAACGCCAAAATATGCAGTCTTTAATGACCTGACAACAGTATCGTAACTATATCTCTTCTTAATAAGTCTATTCAAAGGTTTTGTTAGTTTTTGAGGTGAATACTGACACCTTTGTGCTTTATAACGAATATTTCCATAAAAAAATTGGATGTGAAATACCTGAACGTATAAGAAGTCTGCATGTTGAGCTATATTTACGAATGATGTCCTTATACCGATGATAAAATTTAGTAAATGTTTTGACTAGTTTGTGATATCGAAAACCCTGGTATAATAATTTTTCAGTAATACATAATTTTCTCTCGGTAAAATCTAAAACATTGTTACATACACGAGCGAATCGTACAAGTTGAGATATATAAACACCGTAAGATGGTGACAAGGGAACGTCACCATCTAAAAATGGATAATTAACGATAGGAAATGAAAAATCATCTCTTTTATCATAAATTTTAGTATTCAGCTTTCCGTTAGTGATATAGATGTCAAGATTTTATATATGTTTATTTACGTTACTTACCTGTGTCATATGGAACAGTATGTGGAAATGAAGTCTACAAAATTATAGGTATTAATTATGAAAAATAAAAAATCAAATAAAAAGTAAATATTGGACAATTAAGGCTAAATCAAAAGTGAAAAAAAACAAATGCACTTTCCATTTTTCATTTTTTTCATTTTCAAGTATCAAACGAAAAATTGTTTTTCGTTGGTTTTTGAGAAATCATAATAAAAAACTAAAACACTTTTATTTTTCGTTTTTCGTTTTTGACTTTTAAATACTTTTCTTATTTCATTTTATTTTATGATTCATTTTATATATAAGGAAGTGCCTGTACCTGAAGTCAGGAATAAAGGTGAATGTGCCGAGTTCATTTTGTAGATTTGTTTTAAAGATTTAACCTTCTTTGAACGATTGAATTCATTTCATAATTTGGCTCAAGTGTGTATAATAATTTTGTTTTTGTTTGGTAGTTCATCAAATGAAATCTTGTTTTGTTTATTGCTAAAAGAAGTTGAAACGTAACTGTAAACATGTATATACTGTTCTGCTTCGGGTCAACATAAATAAAGGCAACAGTAGTATACCGATGTTCAAAACTACTCATCAATCGATAGCAAAAAACCCAAATCCGGGTCACAAACCAAAACCGAGGGAAACGCATTAAATATAAGAGGAGAATGACGACACAACATTAAAATGTAACACACACACAGAAACGAACTAAGCGTTAGACAAAATCCAACAAGAATAACAAAAATACGTCAAAACTAAATACATGAATTTGGGATAAAAAAATACCGTGACACGTCTTATAATAATGTGAATTCACACTCAAATATGAGTCATTATAAAAAAAAAAAACATGCAAAACTATGTTATTTGGTATGTTTAAGTCAAAAGACA
Source organism: Mytilus edulis (assembly GCA_019925275.1). NCBI lineage: Eukaryota > Metazoa > Mollusca > Bivalvia > Mytilida > Mytilidae > Mytilus > Mytilus edulis. The sequence continues at coordinate 114,188,240 of CM034360.1, forward strand.
TGAAAATATATCAAAATGTATCAAAATAATACTTTCATATGTTAGATATGAATGTTGTGTGATAAACAATATACAGTTTACAGTATGAAATGTTATAAAAACATCCTTGATGTTTTCTTAAACCCTTAGTTTAAACAATATTTTATTTCAAAAAGTACACAAAATATAATTATACAATATGGAATACAGGGATTCGGATATAGCCAGAATCAACTGTTATTCTTTACTATAAATCCTTTCAGACCTGAAATAAGACTTTTATTTATACCATTTGTTATTAGGATTCATCACTTTTTATTTCATTTTGATACATACAAACATTTTTTTAATGATTTGGGAGGTGTATGTTGGTTTTATAATAAATATTTCACCAAAAGGAAAAGTCTCATTTTTAAAGTCAATGGTGTAACCAAAAGAGTTATCTTTCTCAAGATTTCAGCAGTTGCAATACTTTCTCCCTAAGCAATGTTACCTGTAAGCATGTTATGCTAAAGAAAACAAACATTTATGTTGAAAATTTAGTGGAAAATTTTAAAAAGTAAGTAAAAGCTATATCATAATTGAAAAAAGGGTCCATGGTGTACCCTTATAAAAATCATGTTTTGAAAACATTTCCTGAGCTTTGAATTATGAAATATATTGATTATAGAAACATGCACCAGTAACAACATATAGAATAGGGGAATGGATCACTTATTTCTTAACTAAATATTAAAATACACCTTAAATCATTGGTGCTACTGTCAATGGTGAGACCATTTTGATAAAATAACACCATTGACCAGTTTAGTAAAACCACTGAATATATAATGACAATCAGCATTGTTTTGTGTTTCTTTCATGCTAACAAGCGAAACATCATATTATTTATGAAAAACAATACTTATTTAACATTGTTTTAACAATATCATGTATTACATAATACAAAGTTTTCACAAAGTGATGTATGCTGGTAATACCAATGACACTATTTAGTAACACTATTGACATTTTTTGTTATTGATGATATGTTATATAATTTGAGATATTCTAGCCTTCGAATTATTTTTTCATTTTTTTCTTTTGCTCGGTGTTTTTGGTCTTGTGTTCAGTACTTAATAAAGGTAAAATTTGAAATGTGATGTCAATGGTGATACTTTTGTGTCATTGGAGTTACTGAAGGGTCAGTGGTGTTACTTTATAAAAATGCGACATTTTTTAAAATTTGTATTCATAAATGAAAGTGTTTTAGGTTGTGTACGAAGGATTAGGTATATTATTGTCATTTAATCTTATACAATTCACATATATTCAGTTAAGGTGCACCTTTTAGTATTTACAACGGCCATCATTAGGACAGCCAACTTTTTTACGACAATGCATTATGAAATTTAAGTTTTATAGAATGCACAGCTATATGAATAAGGTCAATAAGTCGTAATTGAAACTAAATAAAAAATTGGAACAGTTGTTTGATGTTAAACAATAATATTTAGTACCGAAAGTTGTGCTTTAAATTGGTAACACCATTGACACGATTCTATCAAAGGATGGTCTTACATTGTTAAAATTGAAGAAACTCTTCATTTTTCCCATTGCATATTTCTGAATATCGTTGCTACCATACTATATAATAGTGGGACACATCTAAATGTTTTAAACAACGACATCGCTTTTCAAAATATTACCTCGTCAAAATTTGCACTTTTTTTATAATGACCCATATAAGAGGAAACAAACGGCACAAAATAAACACAACGTTAAAATGTAACAGACTCAGAAACGAACTATAATATACAAAAAGAGAATAACGAACTGTATAATATAATGATAGAGAATAACGACAAAAAAGTGCAGAATATAGGGCATAACAAAAATCAAAATAAATATAAAAATAAATAAAAAATAAGCATAAAAATTGAAGAAAAGAAAAAAAGACCCATTGTTTGTTTTCGGCTGTTGTCTGCTCTTTGTTCGGGTTGTTGTCTTTTTGCCATATTACACATTCCATTCTCAATTTCTCACACAAAGAAAAGAGAACAACGGGTAACATGAATAAATATCAAAGAAAATAATCTATATATAAGAGAAGCAACAGAATTGAAGGATTCCAATTCAGACCCTCATTTATGGTCAGTTTGACATTACGTAACAGCTTAAATTCAAGTATATTTTGCTCTAATATTTTTTAAAAGTTTCTGTCCTTATTTGAATTGAAAATAGGCACGTTCTCTCAAACCTGACATTGCATGTGTATTTAGTTATGCTGAATGAACCAAATACAAGTACACATTATTTTAATAAACTCATCATAGATTCCAGGATTACAATTTTGAATTTGCAAAGTTGAAGGATATTGAAGACCTTAAATTCCTACAGTTTTGCCCAAAAAAAGAGCTAAGGTAATCTATTCCCATGGTAGAAAAGCCTTAGTAGTTTAGTTTATAAACAGTTAATTCATTATAGGACCATATCAATGATAGTTCATGTCAACACATAAGTGCTGACTACTGAGCTGGTAATAAACTCGGGGAAGAAAAACTCAACAAGCAATAGCATCGACGCAGTGGTTGTAAATGAAATAATCATAGATACCAGTATAAAGAAAATGTTTGTCGAAATAAATCACTCGTACTAACCTTCGGATAAGGGTAAGTTATGCTCATTCCAAAAGCATGCTCGGTTTCATTTAATATTTGGAAAAGATCTGGTTCTAGTAATACATCGCTTAGCTTTAAAGGATTTAGATTACAAATTGTAACTGCAGGAAACTCAAGTTCTTTGTAGGAGACGGATACTTTTGTATTAACACCCTCACTAAAAAGGAAAGATAAAAACATATGTTTGAGAGTGTTATATATAATTAAATATACTGTTATGTGCATATTAAAAAATAAAATAAAGACCCATTGTTAAATATATAAAATAATCTATTTAGTATTATTTCCTACAAAATGTTAAAGACTGATATTTTAAAAGTAAGAACACACCCCTATTTTTTCTATTTGTTAAGTTCCTTTAATCATATACTATTAATGTCCTTTAAAAGGTGGTTATGAGTACACGGAACATTAACATTGACAATCAATCAGTTATAATTATAACTAGACTATTTACCGAATTTGTAATAACATAAGCAATACGACGGGTGTCACATGTGAATCAGGATCTGCTTACCCTTTCGGAGCACCTGAGATCACCCCCATTTTTTGGTGGGGACCGTGTTGCTTAGTCTTTAAATTTTCTATGTTTTGTCTTGTGTACTGTTGTTTGTCTGTTTGTCTTTTTATTATTTACCCATGTTGTCTGATTGTTTTCGATCTGTGAGTTTAAGTGTCCCTCTGGTATCCTTCGCTCCTCTTTTAATTTATACTATTCATTCAATGTCTTAGTGGTTTTTTTCAATAATGTGCACTTTAATTCATAACTTTGAATATATTCATAATTTTATCTACCAATTACGCGAAACATGTGCATTCTATTACATTACCTGATATACTGTAATGACAAACGGTAAACCTGAAAAACACACATCCCAAATGACGCTGAGAGTACACATATCCAAAACACTTTTCTCAAGATAAACACAGAATCTGCTATTCTTCCAAAACCATGGATACTGGTGTTACCAGCAAAGTCTTTAAGTTTGTCTCCAATTGTTTCTGGCATAGCGAAGTGAGAGCTCTTTATGATATTATTTTTTACCTAAGAAATCCCTTTTTATAATGAATTGTTATTGATGAACAACAATCTTAGCTGACTTCATGTGATTGCCCTAACGCTCCTACGGGAATTTCAAAACATAAGTCTTTTGCTAATTATTGTATTTTTTATGAATTCATGCATATCTTAATATTTTTATGTTATACTTATTTAAGCATATCTGCAATAATCCATTCTATAATGTACCAAATTGTTTTCAATTCCCTTTCGAAAACAATAATAATAACACGTTATCAATTACTTCAATTTGTCTTACACCTAGCAATGCTAATTACTTAATAGATTTTTCATCAAATTGATAAAATCTAATAATGCGTGTAATTGAATTCATCATTATTGGGTTTTACCCAAGGTTATGTCGTACTAACATTCAAAACAGAACCCTTTGTGTCCGGTATTACCCATGATGCAATTAGTTATAGACTAGTCACTCAGGTTTCGCGGGGAGGTTTGAAGCAGAGTCTCTATACTCTTCTTTTTTGCCATGGCGAGTCCAACTGTGGAAATATGAAATTGTATTGCTATATATAACTTCAGTCCCATGACAAAATAGAGCATGGGCATGTTACCAATTTAAGATTATTAAAATTAAAGTTGTAGTTAAAAAAGTGATATATAATCTTAGTTGATACATCATTTTTATATCTTGATGAATCTTGAAAAAGTTTTTCAAATATTGCGTGTAATTGAATGTTCATCATAATTGGGTTTAACCAAAGGTTATGTCGTACATTCAAAACAGAAGTTTTTGTTTCCGGTATTACCCATGATGCAACTAGTCACTGAGTTTTTCGCGGAGGCGTTTGAAGCCGAATCCCGGATTTCGTCCTTCTTTCATGGCGAGTCCAAAAGTTAAAATATGAAATTCTATTACTATATATACTTTAAGTTACTTCAGTCCTATGTCAAATTAGAACAAGGACATCGCATCAGTGTAAGAATATTTTTAAAGTTTTGTTTAAAAACGTGATATTAGCTCAGTTGATATAACATTTTCAAATCTTGAAGAATCTTGAAAAGTTTTGAAAATGATAGATTTACATCCAGTACTCATTGACTAGCCTGTGATAATCCTGTTAGTCATTTTCTAATCATTTTATTTTTATTCAAGTAAAGATAAGAATTTTGGTATGACTTCCTTAGAGAGGCTAAAGATATCAAGGGGATATTCAAACTCATAAGTGGAAAATACACTGACAACGGCATGACTAAAAAAGAAAAAGGCAAACAACAGTAAACAAAACACTATATAGAAAATTAAAGATAGAACAACTAGAACATAAACTGGGAGCTGCCTTAGATGCTTTGTAAGGGTAAGCAGATCCTTCTCCCCATGTTACAACCATCGAGTCACTTATGCAAAAAAAAAACATTGAAGCAAAAACTCATTATAGTATAATAAATGGCTGTTTACACAACTACGAATCAAGCGTTTTAAAAGTTGTTATTTTTAACTCTCCTGTCCATCGTAGTGTTGCACCAATTCCTTTTCTTTTTGTACATATGTTCATGTATGTTATGATGATAAAAAAAAATATTTAAGAATTAAATGCTTTTGTGTATTTTACTTTATTATTGTATAAACGATTGATCGAAGTACATTTTGCGGACGCGCAAAATATAAGCACATAGTCAACGCTTTATAACCCGTTTCAAATCACTAATAATTGAAAAGAAGCATTCAATACTTACATGTAGACTTACATCATTTTTCTAGGATCATGAAATCATTTTTTCCCTTTTAGTAAACTAAGCACTTTTAAAATTGTGTACGCTTCAGTGGCGGATCGAGCCATTTTAAAAGGGGGGTTCCAACTAAATGCTCCCATTCAAATGCATTGATCTGCCAAAAAAAGGGGGTTCCAACCCCGGAACCCCCCCCCCCCCCCCCCCCGCCACTGCGCTTGTGTCAAGAAAGTTACGTTTTATTTTAAAAGGAAGGTTAATTTTAGAATTCCGCGAGATTGCTGTAAGCCGATTAAAATAACGTATTATAATGAAACATACATTTAATGTTATTATCAATCCCTGAATGTCATCAACGGTATCGTATTGTCAAAGGTCATCCTGTCTTTTTGTTTAGATAAACCGGTTGCTTATCAAATTTTGTGAGGATTCAATGTTAGCTGATATTTTTTGAAGATTCAGAGTTCTCAATTTAGAATTCTTAACTTTTCGATTTTAGGGTCACTGGTAGGTCTGGTAGATGAAACGCGCCTCTGAATATATTTTTTTGAGTCTGGTAATATAAATGAGTTATATCAAAAATGATGGAAACATGAAAAAAAAAATATCCACCATTGTAAATTGTTGCCCTTATGCCACTTATTGTTTACTCTTTTTTTACATTAACAAGTAGAAACACTCGAGTGGAATGATGATACGAGATTATAATTTAAAATTTATTGATCATTACCGAGGCAAAATGTAAACGTACACTAGTTTAACCTTTTCAAAAAGTACGATGTGTATCGCTTCTACGTGAACATGAAACGATGATAAAAAAATGTTCACAAATCGTTGTCAATATGATATGCTGCTGTCATACAAGTGAGGGGTATAAAACCAGGTTTAATCTACAATTTTCTATATAAGGTAAGAAAATACATGTACCAAGTCAGGAATATGACAGTTGTTGTCTATTCGTTTATGTGGTTGAGCCTGTGATTTTGCCATTTGATAAGGGACTTTCCGTTTTGAATTTTCCTCGGAGTTCAGTATTTTTGCGATTTTACTTTCTACGTAAACATGAAACAACAATTGTTGATTGAGTATTGTACATTCATACGGTAGTCTTTTGTCCTATCTTTATTGTTTAATTTCTTTTCCTGTCCGGGGTATGTTCGCGATTCTATATCTCAAACTAGCAATTAGAATATAAGCCACACGACAATAAAGGCAACCAATCAGAACCAATATTTTTTAAATCATAATTTCAAGAAGGCGTGAATGAAACTTTAATAGTTTCGAACCGTGAAGAGAAGCAATAGCGAAAGTTTACAGAAATGTTATAAGGGTTGAAGATACAAGATAACTTTCCCGATTGAAGATTCAATGTATAGATATTAAAACTCGATTGTTATTAAAAGAATGAATTCAGGACCTTGTAATCAAGTGTGTTTATTGATGTTTATCATATTTGATTTGCACATAAATCAGTTGGATTTTTCATTTGAAATGTTTTACATTTTTACATGACGTGGTTATTTATTATAGCTTACTATTAAGCATTCACTTACGACCTATGTTTTATCTCACTTTTGAATCACGTAAGGAGATATATAATTGCTCATATTCATTTCACTTGAACTCTGATGGATAGTTGTCTCATTGGCAATCATACCATATCCTACCTATCTTCTAACATCTACGTCATTTACTCTCTTGTGAATAGTTACCTAATTGAATTGACAATTAAACTTTATCTTTCTCCTGTGTTTCTTTTTATTATGCATCAACATTATTTAAAATAAAAAAACAACGCCACTTGTTATCGTGCTTGATCAATTGCTAATCTGTTTTATGGTAATTACAACCTGCTAATAACCTTGACGCAGATCAATGGCAATAATATATCTGAGGTACAATTGACCTCCGCAATAATATAAAGCATTTTAATTTTAAGTAATTTGGGACATATCTTTAGAGTTGTCTTCTGAGAATAAATATTATAACGAATTATGTATCAATATTTGATATGAAGCATGAAGTTCATTTAACTGAAACGTAAAGACTTAATGTTATTTTTTTACGTCTTAATTTGATTAGGTTGGTTGTACTTCGGAAGAATGTTTAATGTACACACTACTACTCAGAAGATGTCTAGGAAACACAATGAAGTTTGTTATATAAATTCCATTTTTTTCTTTAGGATTTAATAATGTCCCCCATGGACAATGGTGTGCATCCTTTCATGGTAAAAACTGTCCATGGGCAATATTTGCTTATTTATATGTGTCCCGGCCACAATTTCATACCTGCAAAAAAAGTGTCCATGATAATGGACATTATTTAATATCATAATTCTGTAAAACAAATGTCCAGGTGGGCATTTGTTTACAGGACATTATATTCACCATCCCGTTTTGTAATATGATTATATCTAGTATTAAATGAATTCTTTGCCTTGTTAATATTGGACGTATTTGAACCTATAATAGCTTTTTTTTAAATACATTTTACTTTAACAGAGAGTTGTCTCATTGTCACTCATAACATCATTATCTTCTTATTTACTAGTAGATTATATTGTTTAATAATTATAATGATTTACATTCAAAAAAGTAAAAACGCAGTTCAGTATTATTTTCCTTAGAAGACACAACTCACTGACAATTACTACGAAAAATTGTGGTGGATCATAGTTCATAACTTTTTTCTGTCAACTTAGCTTAGTGGACAATATTTTATGGCAATAGACATTATCTAATACCAAAATTCTGATGTGCCTTCTTCTCATAATATCTATAGTAAAGTTCTTCAAATTTGATATAAAACTCCAAACACCTTCTTCTTTTATTGTCATTAGCATTAGCGCGGTATTTCTAAGAACTTAAATATCTCTATATGTACTTCCAACCAAGTTTGTTTATATTAATCAGTTTCAAATCAATTGTTCTGATTTTTTATATTTAAATTCAAGTATTATAAAACTTTTTAATGACCTCTATATTATTACCCTTGAAGGACAAAATTTAATAGCAATTACTTTGAAAACTTGAGGGTGGACACTATTTCAAAACTTTTGCAGCAAAATTCTGTCCACTTGAGCAACAATATTTCATTTATGTCCCGTGCCTAAGGGAGATATGAAGATTTGTTCACCCAATAATATTCATATTTCACGATGGCACTACCCGAAGGAAATATGATTTTTCGAGGGTGAACAAATCCTCATATCTACCGAGGCCAAGGAAAATGAATGTTTTATCCGCTTGTTTTTATTACTAAACACGTCATATATTGATAAACAGTGCTAAAAAAGTTAATTATTAGTCTTTTTGTTTTAAACGTCTGAAATAAATTTATACAAGATAATGATATTTGCTATGTCTATTTAGAAAATAAGAAGTTAAAGACGTTATGTACATTAAGGACGCGTAACGTCGCATGATTTAGTCTCTACATTTCAGAGGGGAATATGATACTGAGAAGGGAATATGATACTGAGAGGGGAATATATAGATTTGTTCAATGACACGTTGGATATTCTCAACCAATCAAATACTGTTTAAACTATCAATATGTATAAACAGTGGAATAATATTTAATATCACAATTCTATGAAAAACTGTCAAGGTGGACACTTTTTTACAGGACACTACAATGTCTTACATGTTAATGGTAAATCGTCAGGGTCTACAATTCTATTTTAAGGTTCATCATTCGACAACAATTGGGTTTTTTCTTCTGAATTTTAGAATTCAATTCAGTCAAAAACAATGTATATCAAATGAAAACTCAATGATCGATTAATTAATTAAAAAAATCGTTAACAAGCGACGCAATCGGTAACGATGGACTAGTACCATTTTTGCCTCAATCAAGTCAACTGATTGTTGCATCAATCAAACGTATTTGTTTATGATGACAAATCTATCTTAACGATAGGACTATCGATTACGATTCAAAGTCACATATTTAATAAATCAACCGACTTTGTCTAAGATGAAGACTCGATTGTATTTATTGATAACGATTGAACATCAGTTGTCGAATCAACCTTCGATCATGACAATTGATATAATCGAAAACGATTAAACGCCGTTTGTCGAATAAATGAACTAAATTTGTGTATCATACAGACTCGAGCATAAAGATGGATACGATCGATAACGATTGGACGTCATATGCTGAATCAATCAACTCAAAAGTCCACTTAATTTCGAGTTTTTCCATCACCGGAAAACACTCGTCAATTATGCGCGCCTTTATGACGTCATTTACCAGATAGAGGGGATCTCCTGTATCTCTGCACTATAAACGTTCATCAAGCGTCTTCGTGATCGTCATTGTGCAGGATAAACTAGAAATAATAATTGTTCTGTAGGTACTTAATCACAATTCCCTAACGACAGCAGTACTGAAAGACAATTATGAGAATTCAATTTGCCGAATAATTCGTGCAATATAGATTTATAGTTTTCCAACCACTCGCTCAACATTGGAACGGAAGTGACGACGTCACTAAACGCACGAATGATGTTCACTAAAACCAAACATGCCAAAGTTTTTGACAGAAATCCATCGAACTCGAAAGTTGTCTATTTGTTTAAGACGAATAACCAATCGTATAACTATCTATACGATCGGTAACCAATGAATAACATTTGTTGAATCAAACAACTCAAATAAGATTCATCGTTTGTTTAATCCACCATTTTCTATATAGGAAAATGCCTGTTTATATACTCAGTCAGGAATATGTCAGTTGTTTTCCATGTGTTTGACGTGTTTAAGTTTTTGATTTTGTCATTTAATTACGGACTTACCGTTTTGATTTTCCCTCGGAGTTCGTTTTTGTTTTTGTTATTTTACTTTTTGTTGAATAAATCAACTCAATTTGTGTATGATGATGACTCGATCGTAAAGATAAAAAACAATTGGACGTTATATGTCAAATCAATAAACAAAATGTATGTATGGTAATTTTCAATACGATCGATAATATTTAGCCATGATAAGTAAACTATATATTATACACACGGGTGTCATTCGGTTTATCGAGAGAAATGATCGTGAAAGAATATCTAACGGCGGTCAAGTATTGAGAGACGATCGTGAAAGTTCTGGTAACGGATCGTGAAAGACATTTAATGTACATTCTAGTTCAGAATCTTTGAAAAAATCGCTTAATTTTCAAAACGCGGAACAAATCCGAACAAAAAAATATGTCTGTCAAAATGGTTTAACTTCCTCAACATAACTGTGAAATAAGATAGAGAAAATATGCAGTACTTTATGAAAAAACACAAAAGGCGCAATGAATGTCTATGAAATTAATTACAAATAACACGCTTTTTGTACCTATAATGGTCATATTTCAGTTTATCGTAATATATTTGAAATTTAATCTTTGGTGTATCTGATAGTACAGTAAAATTAAGTTATGTTCTTCTCTTAAAAGCATTAATTTGTATATGAAAACCTTGAATTTGTTGAATATCCATCAAACTTGGTCGTGAAAGATTAGGCAACGCATTATTTTGATCGTGAAAGATAATGCGTGACCAGACTTATTACTAGTTTACCATTTGATAAACCTGCAACTGGTTGAAGCCTGTAACTATTTTGATAAGGATGAACATTAAAGCTAATTTTTGTTATTCAACACTTTACCTCGAAAGTTAAAAAAAAAAACAACAACTAAAAACGTCTCTAAATAAGTTGAAATTCAGCTCTGAGAATTGGTCAAGTGCAATTCAGGCAGACCGACACTATTTAGCCAATAATATGGTTATGCAACGTTTAAACCAAAATGATATCTATCAAATAAAAAATTACAGCAAAACAGTATCTTTCATGAGTAATTTGAGATTGAACGATAAACAACATTTTGTGCAACAGTACTTTCTTAAGTTCTGTATATACAACGCAGATGTGGATTGATTTAACTATATACTACAGACTATAGAATACCAGAGCGCAAATGCTGTAATGTCTCGTCTGCTTTACTTATGATAGTTAATTTTTGGAACGTCTATAATATCAAGGGTTTTACTAGAAGTGTCAAATGCGCTTAATGTGCTTAATATATTTGTGTTCATCTGATGAGTTAAGCATTTTCAATTGATTTTTATGGTTCGTTCTTATGTTATACTATTATACCACGGTCTCATGTTAGGGGGAGGGTTGGGATCCCGCTAACATGTCTAACCCCGCCACATTATTTATGTATGTACCTGTCCAAAGTCAGGAGCCTGTAATTCAGTGGTTGTCGTTTGTTTATATGTTACATATTTGTTTTTCGTTCATCTTTTTTTATACAAATAAGGCCGTTAGTTTTCTCGTTTGAATTGTTTTACATTGTCATATCGGGGTCTTTATAGCTGACTATGCGGTACGGGCTTTGCTCATTGTTGAAGGCCGTACGGTGACCTATAGTTGTTAATGTCTGTGTCATTTTTGTCTCTTGTGGATAGTTGTCTCTTTGGCAATCATACCACATCTTCTTTTTTTTTAAATCATGATTGTCAATGGTTCATAAAAGGAGTGCAAGGTCAGATGAACCATGACGTACAGATCTCTACAAATATACTGTAGACCAAATACATGTGTTCCGATCCTTACAGTGCCTTAGAAACTGACAAATGTAAAAGTTATGCTTGGCCAATTAATTCGAAACATAAGGTCAAAAGTATATGAACCCTGACCGACAGCCGAGACATAGACATCTAACTATCCTTCAATATATTAAATACAATTGACGTCATCATGGTCATATATGAAACGTGCAGACAGACATGTACACCATACACGAATTAGCATACAGGTATATATCCAAAAGGCTAGACAACATAAAACGAGCATTGCCGAATGATGCATGATAATGAGTTCGATTTTATTTGAAACCTTGCAGAAGTCGAAAATGTACACCTCACAATCATAACAACAGACAGTTATCCTAAAGCTTAACGAATCCGCGATACGGACTTGACCACAAAAATGAATCTTCATCCATGAAATAAGGCAAATTTGGGGTCAAGTGAATCCTGTCTGACGGACATGTAATTTATAGGATCCAATATACAAAATGTGGGTATCCTATAACTCGTGATAAGTGAGTACTTCACATGACAATAAAAAGCTTCATCCGACAATCACTATTTTACATTTCATTTTCTGAAAATATTAATACTTTGAAAAGCTTAAACCTATTGAGGATGTTGACCTATATAGCTTTTCGAAATACCAATAACAAATATTAATTATGATATAATTGAAGAATAATTTGAACGTCTTCGTAGCATCAAATCTTTCACGATCCTTTTCACGATCTTCAAAAATGCGGTACGTGATCTTTCACGATCCGAAAAATCAATTTTTGTGTAAATAGTTCTTTATTTACCAAGTTTCAGATTATGTTTATACAAAATAACTATGAGAACCATTTGATTAATTCAAATTGAATGCCCTTATTCGTATTAAAGTAGTTTTTCTAGTCGAATTTGTGAAAAAAATCATGTTTGTTTACATTTTTTATGCCAGTGAAATGTCGAGAAGCAATCTGCCTTTTGTTGTTTTGTAATAACTATGTACTTTTAAAACTGGATATTCTCACATACTGATCATAATGTTGAACCATTTTGACAGACAGTTTTATTTTGTCGTAAATTTGTCTGTGTAATTAATTAAATTAGAATATGTATTGACCTTTCATATGTCTTCTCGATTAAATGTCTTTCACGATCCGTTACCAGAACTTTCACGATCGTCTCTCAATACTTGACCGCCGTTAGATATTCTTTCACGATCATTTCTCTCGATAAACCGAATGACACCCGTGATACACCTTAATCAAGGGAAGAGCTCTACAACCTCCACACGGCGAACGAGACCAAGTAATATAAATTTTGTATTTTTTTTAAAACTTGGAACAATAGTGCGTCTAGCAACTATTGAGTTATAGTGAATAAAAAAGTAAATAGAAATGGGGAATGACTCAAAACACTACATTACACTGTCAAAATAGCTAGTAAGAAAACAGAGAATGAATATAATGAATATAACATAGACACAAAATGGAAACATGTACATGACAAAAGCACAATAATTGCGTTTATATTCTTGTGTTGTTTTTTTTTTATTTTGAAAGATTTTCAACACAGTGAAAACATTCTCACCTCCATGAAAGTTCCAATGCGTTCCCGAACTTCGGTTGTAGCGGAATTCTTTTAATAAAGCCGACTCACATGTATCATTGAAGACGCACAGAAGCGTTGCATTATCAGCAGGTGCAGGAGTATTGCCATCTTCGCTAGCCAAGGGTTACGATCCACTCCCGCTCTCTTCACCCTTGGCGGATTGAGATACTATTTCGGAGACACAAGGTAAGGATTTTTATTGGTTGCAGTAGAAACTCGCTGCATCCAATCAAAAAGCGCCTATAACATGATCACGTGTACATGGTGTAAATGTAGAAAGTGTTTGTAAACAATTGCCACGTGTTTTTTGTGCAACAAGTCTTTACGTCACTAAAATACGACTATATTTAGTGACAACTTGAATGTTTTTAATCAACTAATAGAAGTTCCTGTGTATGTTTCATTCAAAAATGCATGAATGTTGACGTATATTTTCGTTTCCGGCTTTACCAAGTGGGTAGAATATAGACGCTACCGTGATTTTAACTCCAAATTGAAGAGTTCAAGTGCTACCATTGGTCAGAATAATGTATTCGGGATGGGCCTGACTTTAATCTTCCGATAGATGGCGCAACATTGATATCACAAATGTTGGCTCAATCTGCCAAGGGTGAAGAGAGCGGGAGTGGATCGTAACCCTTGGCTATCGAAGATGGGAGTATTGCGAAAAGTATGTTATTTTGTTGGGCAAACATGCACAACTGTCAGTTATCTGTGTGAAAGTTCAAATGATTTGGACTAGTACATCTCGTCATTGTGTTATTTATGCTTTGATAAGTGTTTGTATGCTTGTCTTTAATTTTTGTTTAATATATGTCATATATTCTTTGTCTATATGATTTTTTGTGTTTATTTGTTACATATTTGTTTGTTTTCATAGTGATTACGATTACAACACAATGTGTACTGCTGTACCACTATTTTGACAATTTTACCTTTTATAAAATAAATAGAGAATGGAAATGGGAATGTGTCAAAGAAAGGAAATGGGGAATGTGTCAAAGAAAGGAATTGGGGAATGTGTCAAAGAGACAACAATCCGACCATAGAACAGACAACAGCAGAAGGTCAACAATAGGTCTTCAATGGAAAGAGAAACTCCAGCACCCGGAGGCGTCCTTCTGCTGGTCCCTTTAATAACAAATATGTTTACTAGTTCAGTGACAATGGACGTCATACTAAACTCCGAATTATACGCAAGAAACTAAAATTAAAAATCATACAAGACTAACAAAGGCCAGAGACTCCTGACTTGGGACAGGCGCAAAAATGCGGCGGGGTTAAACATGTTTTTTGAGATTTCAACCCTACCCCCTATACATCTAGCCAATGTAGAAAGTAAACTTCAGTTCAAGAGAAGTCCGAGTCGGATGTCAGAAGAGGTAACAAAAAAAAAAAAAAAATAATAAATAAATAACAACAGACTACTAGCATGTATTTTTGTTTACCTCATATATCATTGTCAATATTATAATGGAATTTTAATGCGACTGTCATACAAGTGAAACTTAAAGATTTAGCTAGCTATAAAACCAGGTCAAATCCACAAATCTACATAAGACAAGAGTGCACTCGCTGAAATGTCTCGCCTTCTTTACTAATCATTGATCTTATGTTGATAGTCATAAATATAAAGCTATACTACAAGTCATATAAATCAATAAAGAAATACTTGTACACCCCACAACTCAATACACTAAAAGAATTTGACCTATTGCTTATAGTTTCTAAGAAACAGACTTAACCATAAAAACTAAACCTTGAACACTGAACCATGAAAATGAGGTCAAAGTCAGATGAACCATGCCAGGCAGACATGTACAGCTTACAATTCTTCCATACTACAAATATATTTGACATATTGCTTATAGTTTCTAAGAAACAGAATTAACCATAAAAACTAAACCTTGAACAATGAACCATGAAAATGAGGTCAAAATCAGATGAACCATGCTAGGCAGACATGTACAGCTTAAAATTCTTCCCACCATTTTTTCCTTTAAAAATGCCCTGTACCAAGTCAGGAATATGGCCATTGTTATATTATAGTTCGTTTCTGTGTGTATTACATTATAACATTGTGTCGTTTGTTTTCTCTTATTTTTGAGTGTAAATTCACATTGCGATAAGACATGTCACGGTACTTGTCTATCCCAAATTCATGTATTTGGTTTTAATGTTATATATATATGTTATATTTGTTATTCTCGTGGGATTTTGTCTATGTGTGTTACATTTTAGTGTTATGTCGTTGTTCTCCTCTTATATTTAATGCGTTTCCCTCGGTTTTAGTTTGTTACCCCGATTTTGTTTTTTGTCCATGGATTTATGAGTTTTGAACAGCGGTATACTACTGTTGCCTTTACTTCCATACAACAAATATAGTTAACATATTGCCAACAGACCAAAACACAAAAACTTAACACTGAGCAATGAACCGTGAAAATGAGGTCAAAATCAAATAAAATATTTTCATACACCAAATATAGTTGACCTATTGCATAGTGTTAGAAAAAAGACATCATCTCAAAAACTTTGACCACTGAATCATGAAAATGAGGTCAAGGTCAGATGACACCTGCCAGCTAGACATGTTCACCTTACAATCATCATGATCATTCCATACCTATTGCATACAGTTTAGAAAACAGACCAAAACACAAAAACTAAACTATTGCCATTAACCATGAAAATGAGGTCAAGGTCAGATGACACCTGCAAGTTGGACAAGTACACCTTAGTCATTCCATACACCGAATATACTAGACCTATTGCTTATAGTATCTGAAATATTGACTTGACCACCAAAACTTAACTTTGTTCACTGATCCATGAAATGAGGTCGAGGTCAATTGAAAACTGTCTGACGTGCATGAAGACCTTACAAGGTACCCACATACCAAATATAGTTATCCTATTACTCATTATAAGAGAGAAATTACAACTTTTTTTTTTCAAGTCGTCACTGAACCATGAAAATGAGGTCAAGGACAATGGACATATGACAGACGGAAACTTCAAAACATGAGGCATCCATATATACAAAGTATGAAGCATCCAGGTCTTCCACCTTCTAAAATATTAAGCTTTATAGAAGTAAGCTAATGGCGCCGCCTTAGTTGCTGCATCATTATCCCTATGTCCAGCTTTCTGTGACAAAAGTTGTAGGCTCCAAAAAAACGAAAACCAATTTATGGACGTATGGGTAGACAAGGGTAACATTTAACATGCACACTTCAGTGACGGCAGGGGCACAAAAAACAAGTTATTTAGAATATGGTAGGTTGTTGTTTGTCATATTTGTTTTGTATTTATTAATTATGTCATAATGTTTTACATTTTGTTATGCCTCTTATATATCGGACTGAGCGATATGATTTTGCTCATTGTTGAAGGCTGCAGTTTCTTATTTCTATATCATTAGATCTCAAGTGGAGTTGTTGCACTGGCAATCATGCCACATCTTCTAAATTCTATATTGACCAAGTTTTCAAGACTTATTAAATGTATGTGTTGAGTTTCTGGCCTTCTACAGTGTTTTTCTAAGATTTTTGTGTTTACATGTAAATCCTTTTTCAATAATAATTTAATGTAAATGACAAGTACTCAACGAACTAGTTGAAAAAATCAATCAATATCTCTTTTATAAATTATATTACCAAATAAAACAATGTGACTTCATAAATTATAATGATGATTCAGATTTTATGAAAGACTGTTATGCTAAACACCAAAATAAAATTTTGAATCGACTGTCAAAATTAGCACAGATCTTTCTGAGTTTATTTCTGATTGAATTTCTCATATTGGTACACCATTTATAAGTTGATGCTCAGCACAGCAGTCATTTTTGTGTTTCTATTTATAAATCATTCTTCTTTCTTTTGACTGTAATAAGCTTGAACATCGTCATACATTTTCTGAAAATAAAAAAAATTGTTCATTAAATCTTCAGGGAAAATTTGATGGACCTTTTCCTTGAACACAATAAAATGAGCATGCATGCTAAACATAAAATTGATAATGTAAATGGGGAATTGTCAAAGAGACAACAACCCGACATAAGAGCGAAAACAACCAAAGACCAACAATGGGTCCTCAACAGAGTGAGATAACCCCTGAATGATAAAACATGAATAATTTTTAGACTTTATGCCCGTCTCAATATCTAGCAACATCAGACTGGGTAATTTGGCTTTATCAGCAGGTTTGGTATTTTGAGCTTTCTTCGAACAATTTACATATGATTATTTGAAAAAAAAGAATGTATATGCTACTGTACACAATCTATAGTCATGATAGTAGGAGGCACAAATGGTAGAAAGGCCAGGGAAAATATGTCTACATTGTACATGTTGTATGTCACTTTATAGACGATGAAAGATATAGGTTTTGATTGAATAACACAATGTGAACCAGAGTTAATTCCCTTTTGTTGCTATGTTTGAAGTTAATGCGTGCAAATTATTTCATATATCAGTCAAATTAATGCTATAAAAATTTATCTTGTGTTCGTTGTCATAAAAACTGTAAAATTGAGAAAGGAAATGGGGAATGTGTCAAAGCGACAACAGCCGAAGGCCACCAATGGGTCTTCAATGTAGCGAGAATTCCCGCACCAATAGGTGTCCTTCAGCTGGCCCCTAAAATATGTATACTAGTACAGTGATAATGGACGTCATACTAAACTCCGAATTATACATAAGAAACTAAAATTAAAATTGTGCCTGTATTAAAAAGTATATCTATAATTTTTTTATATTTCAGAAGTATTTAAAAAATGATAAATGAAAAGCCATTCTGATTCTCTCATCAAATTTTAGTAATTTAAATTCAATCGATCAATGTCATGAATGTTTCTAATCAATAAGGAAAATTTAAGTTTCCCCATTATCAACAAAATATAAAATATCCCAAATGCCATTAATTTCAATGTATGACTACGGAAAAAACAAGGTCTGTGATTGCCAGTTTATATTATATATTGAAATTTGAAATTCTATGGACTGAAAAATCTATCGGCAAATTTTTAGACACCCCAGCTACTTCAACTGAATGGAGTGGATATAAGCAATTACAATGTATTACAGGCAACATACCAGTCAAGGGGCTAACTTAAATAAGTTATTAGAGAAAAAAAAAAAACATGTCGTTATTGTGGGCTAAAATATCAAAATACTGAGTCTGTGACAACATATGTATGTTACATGTTTCAAAAGGACAATATACAAACTTTATTTTGTTAAATTTTTCACAAGTTCTATTGATATTATAAATTTCTTTATGTATACTAAACATTGCAACTATATAGCAGTTCATAGTTTACCAATCATGCATAGTACAACTATGTTATTACAGAAAATATATTCCTGCAATAACAAAAGGGTTTATAACAGCTTCTCTACATCTCAATAAAGCCTTTGCTCAGACATGTACAAAATGTATCATGTGTATCACAATATTTCAATTCATTGTACATTTAAAAAAAAAAAAGATGATCAGAACTTGTAATGAGGCACTGCACAAAATTCCAAGTAATTCTTAAGTGTCTCATTTACTCTCATATAACATGTATAATATTTGAAGTTGCATGCCTGTAATAACTAAGCCTTAGCTTGTTACTATAGCTTAATTTTCCCTCAAACATTTGTTAAAGGCCTTGTCTCATTTATTTACAAAACAAAGGATTATGGTTGATCAAAATTGTATTAATGGAATTAGGAAATTAGTTATCAAAGTAATATATTAAACTACTGCACAAAGTTTCAAGAATTCCCAAGATAAAATACTTATGATATATTTAACTGATAACAAACATATGTTACTACAGATTAAGGAAAAAAGAGTAGACAACCCATGAAAGTGTCTGCAATATCACATGCATGTTATTTTTCTCTGATAACTTGTTTAAGTTACACCCTTGACTGCAAACAGCCTTCAACAATGAGAAAAATCAATACCATATATAGTTTACAAGTATTTTTAAAGGCCCCAACATTGTTACATTATTTTCTTCACCCCTGGCCCTTCTGAGTCTCCTATCTTATTATTTTTATACTCTATTCTATCATAAAGAATCTTCAATTAAGACTTGAGAAGAAAAATTGTACCCAAGTACTTTTTATGACGAATGATACTCAAAAGCACAACAAGAGAATACAAAAAAAAAACCTATCCCTTCCAAATAAAAATTTGATACACATGATAAAGGAAAACCATCATGTTTTATTTTAATCATATATGTGAAGTTTCAGTTCAACCAGGGATCAAAATTTAGATTTTCCTTTCACTAGAAATTGCTGACAGTACATGCAGAATAGAATAGAAGACATATAAAAATGTCATGAATTTCAAGAATATATATTTTCTTTAATATTGACTATTAAACCTTCATCAGTCAGGGGCATTACTTAAACAAGTAACTTTTTTTAGTTACTTATATAGGTAATTTTTATTTTTAAAAAATATAAACGTACTCAATAGTTATTTTATATTTCAATAAAAGCAGGGACCAAATGTAGTTTTCATGAATTTTTGCATCCTTTTATATCACAAATTTAAGAATTTGTAAGATTTGAGAGGAGAATAGACAAAGCGTTACTTTAAAAATAATGACAACAATGTTACTTGAATAAGTTATTTTGTACATCTTTAAAAGAATTAGTAATAACACTTATTTTAGGCACATATGTAATTGTTTTGGGTTACAAATTATAAATAACTTCAAGTCTTAATCAATTCATCAGTTTCTATCTATTTATATCTGTCTACCTTCAAGATTTTGAAGGAAAACGATATTTTAATAGTCACAAGAGACCAATCTTTGACCAAGAAGCTTCGATATCAAAGATAAGTGCCTGTCAGAAAAGCAATTAGTGTTTCAGAAGGATTAGATTTTATATTTCATGGGAAAAATAACCAGATGTCTGTAAAAATTTATTAAAACTAGTAAAATTTGTATAATTGGTCACCTATAAAAATAATATTTAGAAAAGTTACTTATATAAGTAATTTTTAAAATAGCCTCGTTTTCAACATTACTTAGGCCTAAATTAAAATATTGTTTGTTTGCCCTTTTCCGACCCTATGTTTTGAAACAGGGTAGGTAGGTAGGTAAAATATTTTATTTTTTTCACCAAAAAAATAACTTGGGTCGGTATATTTTTTTGTCATTGGTAAGCAGGTAGGTATAATATTTTATTTTATAGATACAAAATCTTCATAATGTCATTTTTGTCTGTTTTGCTTTTGCTAAAAAGTTTCTGGGACTATTTGTATAATAGTCCCAGGAAGTTTTGAAAAAAATATATCATGTAGAATGTGAAGTTAATTCATATGCACTACTGTTTTGTTTTCAAATATCAAAATATAATTTCAACGTTTATATGCCTGGAACTTTGAAGAGTTTTAACTTGCACTAATATTCTGTACTACGTACCTTGTTCGCTTACCTCTACGGTACCTAAAGGTTTTCTGTAAGAGTTAATATTGTCCTAGTAAAATATGCCCAGGCAGACATACATTACTAGTAGAAAAAGTCCCTAGAGTGTTTGAATTTTCGGTTGTGCCTATGTTGCCAATAAAAATGCAACAAGACTTGAAACTCAATTGTCACGTATTTTACATCGCATTTATAAATGATATGTATGGAAAACTTGGGCGATTTTACTGCCAAATATTCTCCACTTTAAAGGCGTTTGTCACCTTTGGTTCATGTCAGATATAATGAATATAGCACTACTGGTCGAAGGCATCGTTAACATAATCATCCTGATCTACGGATCACAAAAAGGCCAAGGACGTATGTTAGTTATACGTCCTTGCAAAAGGCCATCCCTACATAGAATACAACGTCCGTTTACAAAATAGTACACACGTTGATAGTTTTGTAAATGAACCCTGCTCTTCAAGTTTAAAGATACAGAGTAACGTACATCATATCACGATTTTAAAGCGTTCAACATCGATTTCAAACAAATGCTTTGAAACTCTATATGCAAGTGTTCATGTCAAACGCTCACGTGATACCAAACGGACTAGACGTTATACGATAAAGGTAAAACCCGAGGATTCCGGTAAAAAAAGTTTTGAGCGGGAAATACAAATATAAGATTTTTGGTAGGAACAAAAAAATAAAATAAAATAAAATCTTGCTGACAAATACAAATAAAAGATTTTCAGGCGGAACGAATTTATAGGGTCGGTCGGTAAAGGGCAAACAAACAATATTTTAATTTAAGCCTTATATAGGTAATTTTAAAAGTTACTTGTTTAAGTAATGCCCCTGACTGTTCATATCACTATCCTGACAATACTGATTAAAAAAAAAATGAAGTAGGGCGTCAGACCATGACCAAAGGCGCACAATTTTATCATTTCTTTTGGATATCTTTGAAAATATTTTGCACTAATAAGCAGAAAACAAGTAAGACTTTGTATCTCAAATGTATCTATACACTGGGGTCACTGCTACTTTTGCATACATCATTTTTGTACATGTAGGTACTGTTTCTGTACTAAATATCTGTAGTACTGGAAATTTACTTTTAATATTTAGTTCTATTTTGTCACTTTAAAAAAATTGTAATATGTATCTATAAATCCTACATGTATATGTGATTTGCATATCTATAAATACTTTTCTCTTGGTTTACACTTCCATAACTTACTACGTGTGCAAAATTACATTTGTAACTTTCACTTTGATTTACATGTATTTATGCGCTATACACATGCATGCAGGGATCCCAGGAGTTTCAGCAAATTGAGATTAAACAAGAATGTGTCCAAAGTACACTGATGCCCCACGCGCACTATCATTTCTCATGTTCAATGGACCGTGAAATTGGGTAAGAAATCTAATTTCGCATTCAAATTAAAAAGATCATACCATAGGGAACATGTGTACTAAGTTTCAAGTTGATCGGACTTCAACTTCATCATGTAGACGCTTCAATGCAAAAATAACTTGATTTAAAACGCTCGTTGACTACAGCATCGGACAGGTATCACCAAAACCCTACTCTCCTTGACTACAGCATCAGAAAGATATCACCAATTACCAACATAGCAAAAAAAAATAGTGGACAAGAATGGCAAATAAAATTTTTTGGGTCTGTTAGGTGAGAGGAAACAAACAATATTTTATTTTTGGCCTAAAATTGAAATTATCAAATCTATTACCTAAATAAAATTTTGTGAGATTTCATGAACAATTTAGCGGATTTACGTCATGGCAAAACACGACGTCATACGAATGAAAACTTTCAAGGGAAAGATTATCTTTATCTTCTAACTTGTTTGCTTCAAATTCGGATAATATCAGTTATCCCATTAAAATTAAGTTTTTGAGGTACATGTAGGTGCTATTTCTATATTTTGTAGCATTTATTGAACATTTTATATGGATTTTAGAAATTAAGACCTGTCAAATTGTGCATTGGATGATAATGGTAGTACTGTTACACAAAACAATGTTAATTCATAATCGTGAATACTTGGCTTAGGAATTATAAGGGGACTTTTTACGGTAGAAAAGTCAATACAAAAAATATTTGGGAAATCAAAATCTAATAAGACGGTCACCCTCAATGCCCCCCCCCCCCCCCCTAACTCATGGTCTGTACCACATGTCCCAAATCAGTGAAGAATATTGATTGTCAGTAGTTGTTATCCCAACAAGTATAAATCATGACCCCATCGTAACATCAGTGGGTACCATTTGGAAAAGTATTTGGGAACAGCAAACCTACCCCTTTATTCATGTTTCTAAACACGCTGTCAAGAGCCTTGTCCAAATACATTGCATAAACTAATCCACCAGTGCAAAACACTAAAGCAAAAGTTGATGTTCGGCGAAAAATGCCTCTATATACGCCTTGTAATGCTGACATTCTGTTCTGTTTGGAAGTCACCTTCGAAAAAGAATCAAGAGCCTTTTTTCTTCCAAAAAGTGCGGAAGGATATAGCAGAAGGCTTCCTCACTTTTTTTAATTTAAAGAAATTAGTGTTTTTATTCCCTGATTTTCATTAACACCTTTTAAAGCCTTATTTAATTCTATTTTAATTTTGACAAAACGTGTAGTTGTTTTTTAATTGTTTCATCTGGTTTATAAGACTATTTTTTGCAGGGAGAGAATTGCTTATTGACCTTTATGCAGAAGATCTCTATTCAAATATACCCAAGTACCACAATCAACTTTTGTTACTGCAACATATGAAACGGATCTTAAAAAAAATATTTATCCACACATCGTTTTTTTTGCATACCGAATGAATCTGTTATATTTTATAGAATTTATCCAAGATTCTCACTAGATAATAAGAGAGAAAAAAATGTGTCAGTTATTTTTAATAAGTTGACTTCCAAGTATCAATTTGTTTGTAGTTAAATGAATAATGAAAATAAGGATATTTGGTGATATTCGGTGATTTCATAACAAAATTCTGAAAAAATTCTCATATTTTATTCGATTGTCCGTAAGCAAACCGTGCGACGGCTCATGGGTATTCAAGGTCGTTATTAACACTCATTTAAGATTCTGAAGAAAAAAATTGTTTTATTTTGGTTTATTTTGTTTTTATTTATCAAATCATTGGGATAAGTTGTAAAGTGCTATACTTTTCACAGTGTAGATACTATTCTGTACGCTATCCGAAAGTCGCGATTTTCGAAGCGAGAACTTTTTGGATCACATTTTAAATTTGATGGGTATACTGAATTAAACGGTAAGCTGATCATCTGTACATTGCTTAATGATTAATTCAGCCGACCTCGATATTCTCAAATGGTTTAAAATTAAATTCCGCACATTCATTATTCGTATATTTGCCTTAATAAAGAGATTTCGAGTGCATCACTAAGAAAAATCAGTCGGCGAACCTAAAAACAACCTTTTTACCCTCTTAGTGTACAAATTAACGTAAAAACCAGACTTTATTAACTAAATGAAGTATATTTCAAGTGGTGGTAAAAGTTTCGACCAGATCTTTGAAGCCAGAAATAAGAAAATTACACTTGTTTGAATTTCTCACTGTACGATACGATCAGTCTCGCTTGTATATTTTAAAACTGTATGATCAGTCTTTATGTCACTGTATTCTAGTGGTGATTTCAAAGTTACTTACGATACATTAGAAGGTGGCAATTTTCTAAATAACACAAATATATTTCAATACATTCACATCCTGAAAACTTATGAAACATGTTTTAGCTTGATAGGGTGTACTCGACTTACTACATTAAGTATAAGGATTTTTAAATGTTGCTAAAATAAGAGGAAGGTTTGTTGTATATATAAGTTTCAGAAATGTCCTCCGTTACATTTAAAATTGTACAACACACATTTTAATTTTTATGTAAAAATGCATGTATTTAAACATATTTGAGGCTGTTCTGTAGCCTATAATTGATTACAGTTCCTTCACTTTGTTTAAGATGAAGAGCTGCCTCTTTGACACTCAATTGTAGTTATAGTGATAAAGAAGTCCGTCTTTCCGTTCGTCCGTTGGACCGGTATATGTTTCGCCGGTTTTGTAAGCGCATCTCCTCATAAACCACTTAATATACATTGGGGGTTCCGGCCATTTTTAAATGGAGAGGGAGTCCAATCCAGGAGAAAAGGAGATTCCAAATATATGTTCCCATACAAATGCATTGATAGTTATAAAAAGGGTTTCAAACTGCGGGATCCCCTTTTTTTTAATCCGTCACTGATATAACTATTCAGTCAGGATTCTATTTCGTCAAAATTATCTCCCCATTACGCCAGTTCATTTTCACAATCGTAGAAATGAAAGCCATTGTAGGGATGACGCGCTACCAATATTGCTCTTGGAAATCGATAAATTTATCCACATTGCACCATTACGATCCTTATATGT
The DNA here is from genome assembly GCA_019925275.1 of Mytilus edulis. NCBI lineage: Eukaryota > Metazoa > Mollusca > Bivalvia > Mytilida > Mytilidae > Mytilus > Mytilus edulis. Next base: position 114,213,688 of record CM034360.1, read on the forward strand.
TAGTTGTATTTTAAAAGACAAATGTATCAACTAGCTAATGAGCATCAGTTAATAACCTTGTTTGCATTGATTCAACTTAAAACTATTGACTGATCGGTTGTCAGGTGGAATTTTCGAAAATTCATAAACATTTAAAAAAATTCTAACTAAATATTTCGTGGAAGGGCAGACTAGATTTTTTTAGTGTATGAAGACTATAAACCCTAGTAATCACACACAAAAAATAGAATTTTTCGAAGATATGCATTTTCATCATCCAACTTGAAAGACTGTCGTCAAGTACTTTCAGTAAAAAAAGTACTATTCGAACACACCTTCTCTGTTTTTGTGACTCATTAGATAGGTATTTCACTTGACCCATATATTTCATCTTTTAGTACTGTGATTCTTTTGTGTTATAAAGTCAACCTGTAGCTTTAATATATAAAAATGATAGAGTCTGAAGCGAGACGATGTATGAAATATTCTTACTTTGTACGATATCAAGACAAAATACTCAACTCAAACACGCCCTAACATAAAAAGGTGCATTCGATTTTCTCTTTTTGTTACCCATTTTTTGGGATTTTTTCTTCAGTCACATAATGGAAGGGGAGACACGAAAATTACTGAACTAATAGATTGATATGTTTTCCGTCCGTGGTAATTTTTTCATAAAAATCGGAGGTTATGCATTTTCTTCATCCAACTTGAAAGATACCCATGTCGTCGACTTGCTATCTAATTGTTCTGCTTACTTATGTACTAGATAAATTGAAAACTTATGCAAATGGTGTTTTTAAAATAAAACACCTCGTAATTGAGAAGAAAACTGCAATTTTGATTGTTTCTATTAACTTTTAAAAATTTGGTCACTATAGTAAACAATACAGTAAACATTTATCGCCTTCTCTAACAAAGAGCTTCGATTCTTTTGTTCTATTTCAACCTGGTTTCCGACTGTATTAATTAATCTTATTCGGATTCCTTATCATAAATGATAATGACTGCCGTCTATTTCGAATTTTAGTAAAAAATCTTTTATGGGGTTACTTTATATAAGATACGGACTTGAACATTGCATTATATGGGGGCACCCATCAGGTATTTCCAACACCTCCTAAACCAATCATTAAAGTTTTCTGAAATTGCTCCATTTTTACTCGATTAATGCATTATGGACCTTCTATTTCTGTAAACTTACCAAAATTATATCACATGAATTATCCCCCTACGCAAAGCTGTCTTTATCCATTTTTTATTATTTTAAAAGAGACGAGCTTAATTTATGTTATCATCAATTGGTCAACGGCGGACGGTGTAAATAATCTTTAAAAATGTAATGGCTAAACAGATAACTGTAACGATACGCTATTACAAAGTCCACAAGCGAATCATGTATTACTTTTTAGGCATTTGATTTTAAATAAGACTGATGCAACAAAAATACAATTATTTTGCCGTCTAAAAAATTCATCAGAAATATATTTGTATTGTCTGATGAAAGTAATTACACGTTATAGTTCCCTGGATAGCTCATAATATCACATATACACGTATATACAATTTTTGTACCTTCAAATTACTGGGTTTTTTTTTTCAAAATCACGACTGGTCATATAGTAAAAAAATCTGAAATCGCTTCTAGAATACAGTCAGTTCTAGACTGATCGTACAGTAATTTATTTTGGGATCCTCAAGGAAAACATTTTTTTTTATGGGAAATACGAATATTCTACTTAAATACGAAAAAATATTGAAACAGTATATATTTAACTGTAAACTGATGTAAATATTTGCAATAAAAGATTATTTGCTTTGTACTACGAGAGCAAAATTGTCCATCGATTTCACTTTTTTCCTGCCAAGTTGATGTGATGCACACGTATATTTTATATTCTAATGCATGTTTTTGTTACAGTTACTCATACTTATGATGCTATATATACCTTGAAGATGTTCAAAGTACTTTGTAGATATAGGAGTAAACAAATGATGAGAAAAGTTACCGTAGGCAAGACCGTCCTGTTAGCCAGTTTGGAAATCATCGCTTCGAAAATCGCGACTTCCGGATAGCGTACAGAATAGTATCTACACTGTGCTTTTCATATCTATGTATATTTGCTTGATTGGGCGTTAAAGTCATATAATTTAATTTTGGATGTAATTAACGCGTCTTCTGGTTGGCTGACGTCGTTTTGTTTATCATATCATAGACATAATTTAGTCATGTGACCGTGACGTCATGAACGTTTTTTCATGGTTAACTCCGCTTTGAAATGGAATTTAGAATTAAATTATAAGAAATAACTGTAATATTTTTTTTATGTCTATTCGAAATAACATAAAAAAAAATGACGAGCACACTGTAAAATAACCCCCTACGCAAGTTATTCAGTGTGCACCACATTTTTTATGTTTTTTCTTCATAGACAGAACAAATATTACAGTAATACCTTAATTGAAACGAGGGACTGGTGAAAAATAATGTTTCTCCAATTCTTGAACCAATGCATGTATATGTCGTGTATAAGTTGCAACAGGTTATAACATGTATCATTATTTTGTACATGTTATAATTTGTACAATTGCAAAAATACAAGTTATAACATGGTTGGTTAGGAAGTATAATCTTGCCATCTACTGGTATACTTCCTCAAAATAGGGCGCTTTTTGGTGTCGATATTCCTGCTGTCAATACCAGTGAGGGTTTGTCTGAAATTTCAAATATTGACATCAAGCGTGCTCGCAAGAGGGCCCTTTCTGGCCAGCAAACACAAGCTGATTAAAAACTCAAAAACTAGATTGACTGTTCTCTCCCAAGGAGATAACGTTAGCATTCTTATTTCGTCCATTGATAGTGTCGATGAAAATAACATAACAGGCGTGGTGATGAATGTGAATGAACATGGCGGCTATAAAATTGTAACTAAAGACTTAGTTGGACAAATAAATGGATACTTCAGTAGAAACCAGGTTCAATTTCTTGCAAATGCAAATTTGAATGTGTCTGGAGTCCCAATGAGCGATACGGATGTAAGAGAGATGGTGCGTAAGATATCATTATTAGAGTGCAAAGTTTTGTGCATTGTCAGTGTAAGAAAGACAGTTGTAAGTCTGGTTGGTGTGAATGCAGAAGAATGGAAGTTTTGTGCAAATCAAAGGTGTACCATGTCTTAGTCTTGTAGCAACAAGTGAACAAAAATGTTTCTAAAAAGTATGAAAATTAAGTATTTTATGCATGCTGTAAATAATGGACCGTAATTCTTTTGTTCTTTACGATTTGATAAATTTCAATCGTGAATGTATATTCTGCTTTATTACCATTTCAACTTTGTACAGGTTAAAACCATTTTAAGCAATATTTTGTACATGTTAAACATGTACGAGGTATTTTTGTACATGTTACAACTTGTATTTTGGCATTGTACAAATTATAAAATGTACAATATTTTTGTACACGTTATAACCTGTACAAAATCGCAACTTATACACGACATATATATGAAGTAAACACATCTGTATATGCCACCGTAGATACGTATACATGTATATTAAATAAACACATGAAACCAAGTCATGATTTTGAATTGCATTTTTGCGATTTTATTTTGATATAGGTCTGTATTAAAGTTTCAAATTATTTCTAATGATATAAATGTTATATTACTTGACAAAACTGATAATGTTTTTAATTATCATATATAATAGCTAACTTTAATCATTTTAAAAGAACTTTACCTAATTATAAAATTATTTGTACCAATAATTTTATGTAAGGACATCCTAATAAATTAAATAAAGGACAGTATGGTATATTAAATGTGTGATTTTTTTTTAATTTAAAAGCCAGTCATCGCTATCTTTTTGAATATCATAAAAGTAAGTATATAGCTGTATATTTAACAGTGGCAGATCCAGAACTTTTCCTAAGGGGGGGGGGGGGGGGGGGGCGCTGACTGACCTAAAAGGGGGGGGGGCCGCTCCAGTCATGCTTCAATGATTCCCTATATAATCAACCAAATTTTTTCCCACGAAAAAATAATGTGGCTCTATAATTATTTATGATATGTCGATAACTCAATTATACCAAAAAGACATTTCAAAGTTGTTCCGTTCTTTCTTTATACTTTTTTTATATAATGACGGACAATTTTCAATGTAGAATAATTAAGATTTAGTGCACAACTCTGATCCTCAACAGTTTTTTTCTTTTAAAAATATCCGTGTCAATCTTCTTATTTTTGCAAGGTCTTGTAATCAGCATTATGATTTAAGGGTCAGGATGGGGTTTACAGAATATTGTATAGTGACAAAAGAATAATAAATAGTTAAGATCAGCAAAAAATATAAAGAAAGAGAATAAATGGGTGCAAAAGTATACAGAAAAACTGTGGAAAAAAAGAATTTATTTAGATAGTGATTACAGAATTGAATGATGGACAGAATAAAGAATTCAAAGAATAAAAAAAAATGGTAAAAATATTTTAGGAGAATTTTACAGAATACGCGTTATTCATAAAAGATAAATTTGAAAAACAAAGAAGTAATGACCCAGCAATTATAAGAAACTCAGTTTTATCTTTTCCCTGAAGGAAGTATCTAATATAGTATTATATCATAAATATTTATGTTGCGAACGAGTTGATATTTTCTTCATTGTATATTGGATGCTCGAATATTCTGTTGAATATACATTGTCACCATGGTTTTTATACATACATGTACATTTACCGCCTTATGATTCTTTATCTTGTTGATTGTTATTGTGATTTTTTGGTCGCTAGCTTGAGTCTTTGTGTTTTGTTAAAGTTTTTCATAAATATTTAAAATTGGCCAAAATTGAACATTTAACTAGTATTGCATAAAGGGTTTTGAGGTGCAACTTATGGCTGGAGGTTGAAATTAAACAAAAGACATGGAATTCTATAGTTAGAGAAAGTCAGACTGGTATAGTTGGTATATTTGAAATGTTACTATGGCCTTTAAAAGTCGAATGTATATAGATGCATAATTATTTAGAATGTTGTTTTGCATCTTATTTACTTCAGTGTTTTAATACTTAAATAAGAGTATGGAGCTTTGCGATATTGATATTTTCTAAACTGATGAAAAGACAACATTTCATTATTTTTAAACAGTCGATCAAGGTTGGGGCTAATAAATGTGTGTCTTGCCTGTACATAAGCATATATTTCAAAGAAAACAAAACCCCAGAAAGGCTAAAGATTGATCTTTTTTGTATTAAAAATTGCATCTATAATATGATATTGAATAAACCTAGCACAATCCAACAGCACGAGTGTGCTTAATCTATTTATATCTTTATTTATGTTTACACCGCTTATATGGTCATCGGTTGATTTTAGGGACAAACTCGATAATTAATTAGATGGCGTCTAGACTAAATTACACACGAAACGAAGCTTCGTCTTTTCATTACCGTGCCCTGTTAATTGTTTATTTTATACTTTTAATAGTTTGGATAAATGTTTTATATATTGTTATAAATAAAATATGAGAATTTGATTAAAATCGGTGAACATGAACTTGACAGCTAGTGCCCCTTTAATGTAATAGCATTACAAATTTACAGTACCTTAGAATGAAGTATATGGGTCAGTCTTACTAGACATGTATTAAAACAACAGAGTAGGTGTTTGATGCCTTTTGTTAAAGCTAGCAGAAATGATTGTTTTTCAAAAAACAACTGTTAAATTTGACGAAGTATCATACTGACTTAAAGTTTCATCATAACAAATGGACAAATATGGCTGTATTTTCACCTCAAAATCTATTCTGTGTACAGACTTGCATATACAGTTTTGAAATTGTTAAGGTCTGGCATCCACTAGATATTAAAGTTCAATGTTTTTTTTGCAGATAGGAAAACATAAAATATATTTTGAATTTTCATGGGCATGCTCCCTCTCAGGTTACAACTGGTTTGTATTGTATTGAATGACCTTGATTGGACAGACATACAAATGAACAAACGTACACACTGATTTATATATTGGAATACTCATATATTTTTTCTCTGTACGAATGTTTATGAATTAATAATGTATTTCGTGAACAGCTTGTACTCTGTGAACACTGTAATAGATTGGTCACCAGATAGCACATGTAATAACTTCAAATCAATGCAGACAGTTTATCGAGGAGTATGATCATGTTTACGATACAGTTACAGGGGAGGTTATAACCGTTACAGTGTTTACAAAATCTATAAGTATGTTTTTTTGACATATTTCAGTATTTGGTACTTTCAAACAGGTCCCTTTTTTCTGTAGTGTCAAGCAACTGTATTTTCATTTTGTTTTCGTCTTTGCAAAGTTCTTTTTTTTTCCAAATGGAGATATTAGATAAGAAAAAAATAACTGACTCGGACATTTGCCAATCTTAATAAGATCATTAATGGTATTATCCATGTTTATGGGCGACAACGTGGGAACTTTGATATGTTTTGTGAAAATTGCAGCGTTGGATCTAAAGTCGAAACCTATTATATTTCTTTTATTTATTGGATAAAATTCTTCTCCTTTTGTATATAAACTAAGGCCGGTTTTTTTAGGGTGTTTTTTGTTTGGGTTGTTTTACAGAAGTAATTTTTGGTCCCTTTGTAGCTTACTTTTCAGCATTTAACCTAGTATGAGTGCTTACTTATATGGATTATGGCTGGGATGGACAGATGTCTCAGTTGGAACCCATGCATACCTCATCGTCGTATTTCTATAGACAAGGCACGTTTTAGAAAAACTTAATAGGTGATATTGAACCCACTATGATCCAGAGGATTTTAATAAATGGATATATTGCACATACAATGTACATCAATGAGGGGGAATACCTTTTTATGTTTTGGCCCTTTTCAATGTGTTGTTATCTGTTATCTGAGACAAATTTATGCCTCGTTCGCACGAACATTTAATTCGAATTGAGTTCGAATCGATAGCGAATCGAATTCGCTTATCGCGTTCACACGGCGTACACCCTTCCTTTTTTAATTCTATGATTGATTCGAATTGGCTAATTCAAATTTACCCGCATTAGAAATACGTTTTTGTTAATACGAATTAAAAGTTAACGTCGTTTGGACAGTAATGCGAATTTGACTGTTATCAGCATTTTTTCATTTGTTGTTTACTGTTTTTGCCAAAATCGAGGTGTAGTTAACATGCAAAGTTAACCGACCCCCTACAGTCAGTGTTTCTTGATAATTATTTTCTTTATATTGTACATATCCATGTGCTCATTCAGATTTCTTGTAAAAGGTTCACTAGTTTCATTTACCAGACACAAGTTGTTTCCTTTTTCCTTTTTCCTTTTTGAAAAATATTACAAGTCCAAACTGATTTTTTTTCCCCCTCAAAATTTTTTTTCACAAATTTTTTTTTCCTCAAAATTTTTTTTTCCTCAAAAATATTTTCCTCAAATTTTTTTTCCTCATTTTTTTTCATTAGAAAGAATCAGTAATGAAGTACAAGTCTGTTAGATATGTTGCAATATAGAAATAAATGTGGTTCCGCGCTTCTTGCTGAAATGTGGTTGTTACATGCATTTATTACCATATACATTTAAAAAATAAAACCAGTATTCAATTCTTATATATATACAGAACTTGTACATCAAATGCATGTTAGCTCACCTTTCCTAAAAGGAAATGTGAGCTTTTGCCATTACTTGGCGTCTGTGGTCGTCTGTCATCGTCGTTAACAATTTGTCAAACATCTTCTCCTCTGAAACCACTGAATGGATTTGGATAAATCTTAGCAGGGTTATTCCTTAGGGTATCCTGCACAAACTGTATACTTCGAATTTTTATCGGTTACAAAAAAATAGAACATAGGGTCAAACAACAGTTTTTCTCAAAAGTATTAAAAATCATTAGTTTAGGCAAATTCTGGCAGGTTGGAAGTGTTCAGCATGAATAGGGATACCTGCAACGACGACAATATGATACCATTATACGACGCAAATTTCTTTTTGCAGTCATATAAAAATGAAATAAAAATGGAAAATTTAATTACCCACTAATTGATAAGGGAACTGAAAACAAAAATTGGAGAAGGAAATACCAGTTGAAAAAGGAAATGAAAGTCGAAAAAGGGAATCAAATAAGAAAAAAGAAACCGAAAAATAATTAGAAACAGAATAAGGAAAAAGAAACTGAATAAGGAAATGAAAATTGAATAAATAGAAACAGAATACAAAACTAGAAACAGAATAAGGAAACAGAAACTGAATAAGGAAATGAAAATCAAATAAGGAAAGAGACAACGAATAAGGAAATAAAAATTGAATAAGAAAATAGACACCGAATAAGGAAAAAGGAAGTGAAAATTGAATAAGGAAATGAAAATCAAATAAGGAAATAGAAACTGAAAAAGGTTTAAAGAAACCGAATAAAGAAATAAAAATTGAATAAGAAAATGGAAATCGAATAAGGCAATAGAAACCAAATAAGGAAATGAAAATCGAATAAGGAAATGAAAATTGAATAAGGAAATAGAAACCAAATAAGGAAATAGAAACCGAATAAGGAAGTAGAAACCGAATAAGGAAATAGAAACCGAATAAGTAAATGAAAATCGAATAAAGAAATAGAAACCAAATAATGAAATGAAAATTGAAAAAGGACAAAGAAACCGAATAAGAAATGAAAATCGAATAAGGGAATAGAAACTGAATAAGGAAAAAGAAACCGAATAAGGAAATGAAAATTAAGTAAGGAAATAGACACCGAATAAGGAAATGAAAATCGAATAAGGAAAAGAAACCGAATTAGGAAATGAAAATCGAATAAGGAAATAGAAACCGAATAAGGAAAAAGAAACCGAATAAGGAAATGAAAATCAAAAACGGAAATAGAAACCAAATAAGGAAATGAAAATCGAAAAAGGAAATAGAAAACGAAAAAAAATTTGAAAAAAAAAATTTTAAGGAAAAAAAAATTTGAGGAACAAAAATTTGTGAAAAAAATTTTTGAGGGAAAAAAAAAATTCTGTTTGGACTATTTTGAATATCGAAAAAGGAAAAAGGAAAAAGGAAACAACTTGTGTCTGGTGTTTCATTTTGAATGTTACTGATATTTGAAGTACAAGGTGAGTTGACGGAGGAATTGGTGTTAAACGTCCAGTGGCAAATATAACAGATGATGAATAAGTGTTATACGTCCAGTGGCAAGTTAACATGTATAACATGTGATGAAAATGTTATACGTCAAGTGGCAAGTATAACATGAGGATGAATAAGTGTTATACGTCCAGTGGCAAGTATAACATGATGATGAATAAGTGTTTAACGTCCAGTGGCAAGTATAACATGATGATGAATAAGAAGTATACGTCAAGTGGCAAGTATAACATGATGATGAATAAGTGTTATACGTCCAGTGGCAAGTATAACATGATGATGAATAAGTGTTATAGTCAAGTGGCAAGTATAACATGAGGATGAATAAGTGTTATACGTCCAGTGGCAATATAACATGATGATGAATAAGTGTTATACCCCAGTGGCAAATATATACATGATGATGAATAAGAAGTATACGTCAAGTGGCAAGTATAACATGATGATGAATAAGTGTTATACGTCCAGTGGCAAGTATAACATGATGATGAATAAGTGTATACGTCCAGTAGCAGTATAACATGATGATGAATAAGTTTATACGTCCAGTGGCAAGTATAACATGATGATGAATAAGTAGTTATACGTCAGTGGCAAGTATAACATGATGATGAATAATTATACGCAGGCAAAAAAGATAGATATACGTCGTGGAATTACGATATGAATAGTTTTGCAGTGATAACAATGAATATATCGTCAGAAGTTAAATTGAAAGTTTATAGCCAGGGAGTATAACGTGTGATGTTTATGGAGATGGATATAAGTATTATACGTCCAGTGGCAAGTATAACATGATGATGAATAAATATTATACGTCCAGTGGCAAGTATAACATGATGATGAATAAGTGTTTATACGTCCAGTGGCAAGTATAACATGATAATGAATGAGTGTTTTTCGTCCAGTGGCAAGTATAACATGATGATGTATAAGTATTATACGTCCAGGGGCAAGTATAATATGATGATGAATAGTATTATACGTCCAGTGGCAAGTATAACATGATAATGAATGAGTGTTTTTCGTCCAGTGGCAAGTATAACATGATGATGTATAAGTATTATACGTCCAGGGGCAAGTATAATATGATGATGAATAGTATTATACGTCCAGTGGCAAGTATAACATGATGATGAATAAGTATTATACGTCCAGTGGCAAGTATAACATGATGATGAATAAATATTATACGTCCAGTGGCAAGTATAACATGATGATGAATAAGTGTTATACGTCCAGTGGCAAGTATAACATGATAATGAATGAGTGTTTTTCGTCCAGTGGCAAGTATAACATGATGATGTATAAGTATTATACGTCCAGGGGCAAGTATAATATGATGATGAATAGTATTATACGTCCAGTGGCAAGTATAACATGATGATGAATAAGTATTATACGTCCAGTGGCAAGTATAACATGATGATGAATAAATATTATACGTCCAGGGGCAAGTATAACATGATGATGAATAAGTGTTATACGTCCAGTGGCAAGTATAACATGATGATGAATAAGTGTTATACTTCCAGTGGCAAGTATAACATGTAACCCATGACGATTAATTATTGTTAAACGTCCAGTGGCAAATATAACATGTCTATCATGCTGATGATTTGGTGTTTAATGTCCAAGAGCAAGTATAACATGTATAACATGAATTTGTGTTTAACAACCAGTGGCAAGTAGCACATGTGTATCATGCTGATGATTTGGTTTTTAATGTCCGGTGGCAGGTATCACATGTATATCATGATGAAGTGGTGTTTAACGTACAGTGGTAAGTAGTACATGTATATTATAATGATGGATTAGTGTTTATCTTTCATTGACAGAAAGTACAGATAGATCATCATGCATGGCGATGGATTAGTTTTACACGTTCAGATGCAAGTCTAACATGTATAATATAATGAGAAATAAGTGTTAAACGTCCATCGCAAGTATAATATGTATATTCTATTGATGAATTGGTGTTAAACATCCAGTGGCAAATATTACATACATATCATGATGATGAATTTGTACTTAACGTCCAATGGCGAGTCTTACATGTATATCGTAATGATGGATTAGTGTTAAACTTTCAGTGGCAGGTATAACATATATATGACATGACAAAGAATTAGTGTAACATATTCAGAGGCAACATCTTGAAACATAATTAGTGTTAAATGTTCAGTGGCTATTATTACATATATATCATGATACAGACTTGGTGTTATGCGTCTAGTGGCAAGTATTACATTTATATCATGACGATGAAAATGAATAAGTGTAACACGTGCAGAGGTATTTGTCACATGTATATTATGATGACGGACCAGAGTTAAGCGTCCAGTGGCATGTATATTATGTATATCATTACGATTAATTGGTGTTAAACGTCCAGTGGCAAGTATAACTTTTAAGAGTCCTTCGTAGATGAAACACGTGTATGGTTAGTTTATGTACATCAGGCAGACAGGATTACTGTTTTATAAATGTACAGAATACTTAGTCTGCATACACATCAGAATATGTGATATGAATATTAACCTTGTTCGTACTAGACCATACACTAATCCGGATTTTCAATATGCAATTACAAAGGATAAGTCTGTAGCATAATATTTATTCCTACTCAGAATCATATGTTGACTACAAGCTGACCAGAAGCCTATTTTATTTGTTTTGTTTGTAGTACCATCTGGGCATTGAACCAATAACAAGGATGTCAAAAAGATACCTAAATCCTTCCAGATAGTTTGGATGAATCGAGATTTACAACAGGAAAACAATACATTGCATTCTAATGCAGTTTTTTTTGTAGCAATGACTAATGATTAGCATCCTATATTTTGAGAAAATCCAAGCTCTTTTAACCTGTATGCAATGAGGTCCAATGTACATTTTAGAATCAAAAATATTATGAGCCTAAAAAACATTAAAAAAAAGAACATTAGTCACTGACTAAAATGGGAGTAATTTGTAATTTTTAAAGGATATAATTTCACCAGCCACTAATATGTTAGTATGTTTGTATTCACATACAATATTAACCCAGCTACATTTATATATTCTTTCTGTGCCTGTCCCAAGTAAGGAGCTTGTTATTCAATCATTTGCTTATGTCCGCCATATTTGTTTTTCATAAATTCCAATGTAATAAATAATGCTATTTGAACATTTTTAAATGCCGACCATGTATTAGTGTTAAGCTTCCAGTGGCCAGGGTGACTTGTATATCACGATAAGTAGCGTTAAGCGTCCAGTGGCCAGTATGACATGTATATCACGGTGAATTAGCGTTAAGCTTCCAGTGGCCAGTATGACATGTATATCACGGTGAATTAGCGTTAAGCTTCCAGTGGCCAGTATGACATGTATATCATGGTGAATTAGTGTTAAGCTTCCAGTGGCCAGTATGACTAGTATGACATGTATATCATGGTGAATTAGTGTTAAGCTTCCAGTGGCCAGTATGACATGTATATCACGGTGAATTAGCGTTAAGCATCCAGTGGCCAGTATGACATGTATATCACGGTGAATTAGTGTTAAGCTTCCAGTGGTCAGTATGACATGTATATCACGGTGAATTAGTGTTAAGCTTGCAGTGGTCAGTATGACATGTATATCACGGTGAATTAGTGTTAAGCTTCCAGTGGCCAGTATGACATGTATATCACGGTGAATTAGCGTTAAGCTTCCAGTGGCCAGTATGACATGTATATCACGGTGAATTAGCGTTAAGCTTCCAGTGGCCAGTATGACATGTATATCACGGTGAATTAGTGTTAAGCTTCCAGTGGCCAGTATGACATGTATATCACGGTGAATTAGCGTTAAGCTTCCAGTGGCCAGTATGACATGTATATCATGGTGAATTAGTGTTAAGCTTCCAGTGGCCAGTATGACTAGTATGACATGTATATCATGGTGAATTAGTGTTAAGCTTCCAGTGGCCAGTATGACATGTATATCACGGTGAATTAGCGTTAAGCTTCCAGTGGCCAGTATGACATGTATATCACGGTGAATTAGTGTTAAGCTTCCAGTGGTCAGTATGACATGTATATCACGGTGAATTAGTGTTAAGCTTGCAGTGGTCAGTATGACATGTATATCACGGTGAATTAGTGTTAAGCTTCCAGTGGCCAGTATGACATGTATATCACGGTGAATTAGCGTTAAGCTTCCAGTGGCCAGTATGACATGTATATCACGGTGAATTAGCGTTAAGCTTCCAGTGGCCAGTATGACATGTATATCACGGTGAATTAGTGTTAAGCTTCCAGTGGCCAGTATGACATGTATATCACGGTGAATTAGTGTTAAGCTTCCAGTGGTCAGTATGACATGTATATCACGGTGAATTAGTGTTAAGCTTCCAGTGGCCAGTATGACATGTATGACATTACGGATCAGTTTTAATTATCCAATGACAAATATTACATGTATATATGCATCACATAAATCAGTTTTAATTATCCAGTGACAAGAATTTCATGTATTTCTCGGCAAATTAGTGTTAATTGTCTAGTGACAAGTATTACTAGTATATCACGTAAATCAGTGTTAATTGTCCAGTGACAAGCCTGAAGCATTACATGTATATCCCGATGGATAAGTGTAAATTGTCTAGTGGCAAGTATTACATGTATATCACCGAGAAATAGTGTAAAATGTCCAGTCATATGTTTGAATGTATATCATGATGGATAAGTGTAAATCTCAGTAAAACGTATACAGGTTATCATGATCAGCCATTAGAACCAGTGCAAGTATTACATGTATATCACAATGAATGAGTGTTTGTTGTATAGCACACGTATTACATGTATATCAGGGGTTAGTGTAGAGCATCCAGTCCACATGTTTTACATGTTATATCACGATAAATCAGTGTTTATTGTAAGCGACAAGTATTAATGTATATCATGGCAAATTAGTGTTAGAAATCCAGTCACACATTTTCCATGTTTATCATGATAAAATCAGTGTAAATCGTCCAGTGAAAAGTATTACATGTTTATCATGATCAGTGTAGCTCCATGGCAAGTATTACATGAAACATCACGATGAATCAGTGTTAATCCTATAGTGAGAGGCATTACATGTATATCATGACAATCAGTGTAAACCATTCAGTCACAAGTATAACATGTTATTGCAGACATCTAGGTATTTTCATTTGAACTCTGGTGGATAGTTGTCTTATTGGCAATCATATCATATCTCCTGATTTCAATTTTAGAAAGTAAAGTGAAAACAAAAGTTTGGATTAAATAACATAAGCTCCTAATTTGTTCAAAAGAAATAAAATAAACTAACAAATATTCTATTTACTATTTATTCGATCAACATGCATTCAATATCTTTACATTTCAATATGGTCCACTTTTGTAATGTAATGAGAATTTAAATAAGGACAAAAATACATAGTTAGGTTGGTAAACCTGTCAAACAGCTTTCATGATATGATTGGGCGGAGCTTAAGAAAAATGGCATCTCCTGTTAAGCTCGCCCACTAGTCTGACTTTAACATATAATAAAAGTTGAGCATTCAATTTATGTACATGAATGTTATAATATGTACTGAGACAATATGAAAATGCAAAAGTCAAGATAAAAAAAGGGGGAAAAACTCATGATTTCACTCACACATTCATGGGTAAATGATTACAAAAAAAATAAATTTGTGTACAAAAGTTTTTGTTCACAAAAGTTTTAATTAATTCATGAACCAAAAAATAATAATTTTTCAATAATTCTTTACATGTTTTAATTTGAAATCATATATTGTATAAATCAATTTAAATACATGTACATGATACCAAACAACTGCCTTTTAAATCAAAAAACAACTCACTACACGTAGCAATCAGCACTATATTCTAACAGAATTGGGATACACTGACATTTCTGTTATTCCGTAAAACTATAAAATATTAGTTTCTTATCATTGTAAGCCTTCAAGGAATTGCAATTAGATTTTCTGAGGGAGGGCGTGTTACAGGGGCATTATTTAAATCTTGGTGAAAATTCACATTTTTGAAAACAAGTTACTTCTTGCAATGTCCTGCATTTTGTAGAACAGAATATTCATTTCAGGTCTTTACAGATAATTTTTCTTCCAGTCATTAACACTCAGAATAATCATTTTAAAAATCCTCATGGGATCCGTAAAATTTTTAAACAAGGATTGACCTGAATTTGTTAGGGTCACTCTACGAATAACTCAAACCTTTTCCTATAGTAAAAAATAAATTTATTAAGAACTATTCATCAATTTATTATCCAATCAGAAGGGAAATAATTTCCACTCTTACCTGTTCTATATTTATTATAAAATGGTTAGTCTCATATCATTTTAAATTTAAAGAATATGTAAAGTTCTGAATAAATATTTTTTTAAGAATGCCATGATGCTTTTCAATGATTTTCAAACACATCCTCATGTATACACATTTTTTAAATACAATTTTAGATAACTAAAATATTGAGTCAAATTCCATATAATTTAGATTTACTTAAGTAATAAGTACTGTTCTATATATTTATAATTACTTACATAATAAGTAAAAGTCTTGTACAATTTTAATTTACTTCAATAATAAGCAAAATTCATATCTACTGTGGATTTGTTTATTTTCATTGCTACCAATTTTTTGTGGATTGAAAAAAAAAATTTCTTGTCTCTCTGAATACCTTACACACTTTCATGATTTCACAATTTTGAAAAATTTCTCCATTCAGTTCTAATGTATTTCATTGAAAAGTGAATGTTCTAAAAATCACGCCATAAATAGAAACCTGACAATAAAACAGAATCCCACAGTATCTGAACACTTAATGGTCAAAAGAGATCATTTGTTATAAATAAAATGCATGAAGAACAGCCTACAAAGATATCACCTGTTTTTAAGTACTCCTTTACAGTAAATAATGGTCTATAAATTACATGCAATTATGAAAATGGGATCATACTTTCTGTAAAACATTCTTTCCGCATTTGTATCTGATACGTGTAGGAAAATGTGTAATTTGACAAGATTATGATGATAACTTTTGCGTTTTACAAAACATTTTGTTTCCAACAAACCATTCATACTCGTTAAATGAAAAAAAAATGTGCACATAAAAAACAGCAATACATTATAGACTTATATAACGAACAATTAAGGCCCAAATAAGGACATGTTTGTATCATCTGATATGAAATTTACAGAATGTTCTTAACACACAAAATTATATACAAAGCCTACATTGATACATTTTTTCTGTGAAACATTGATGCAAAAACACAATTATAAACTAAAAAAGAATATAACTGTTACAAATATTCATCCTTTTTATTTGGTAATGTCTTTTACATTTTTAAGTTTTAAATACATGGAAATGATTCTATCACTGAATATTAAGAATTTTTGTGAAACATTTCAAACAGCCGTAATTTGTTATACACACATATTAATTTGCAATGTTTGGTCTTAGTTTTCTTCAGTTTTAATGTAAAATGTATCTAATTTTCAAAACACTGTGTATATTTAAACTCTAGGAATTTAAGACCAAATATAAAACCATAATTAATCAACAAGACTCAAGAAAAACTTAATAAGATTTATAAATTAAGTATACCCAATTATGGTTTCACATCCGATTCAAGTCTCAAAGTCATTTCCTACTATACCTAGCTATTTGATCAAATTCACATAGAAATTTATCACAATAAACATTTGTGCAACCAATCCACCAAAACATGATACCTTTCAATTAAAAAGCTTAAAAAGATTATTGTAAAACTGGTATCCTAAATCTATAAAGTGTAGATGGTTTGAAGAGCAGACATATCAATCAGTAAACAGGGGAGAAATACATATCAATCAGTTAGAAGGGGAGATAATAACTATATCCTATTTAGGCCTAAACTAAAAACAGGATGCGAAGTATCACTGAAACAATTCATACCAAATTTATATTTGGGCAAAGGAACACTGTTCAAAGTTCACATAAATAAAAGATCAGGACAGCATTTATGCACAACTAAAAATCTCAAGTGAAAAAGTTCCAAAATTTGCATGAATGGGTTATTGTTGTACAAAAATATATCCAGTATGAATCAAAATTATATTTATAACTTTTAATTATCTAATTTTAAATTAATGGGATCAATTTAGCTATTTTGCTACAAATGTACACTACAATCATGACAATTTGTATATACAATGACACAAAAATTTGAACCAAAATACAAAACCAGCTACCAATTTTTGTGGTATAAAATCACACAAAAAAATAATCTATACAAAGATTTTTTTTATCTAATTACATAAACATTAAAGTGCATAAAATGTACAAATGTAAAAATACAGAGAAAAATGCATATATATCTCATTTTACACATTCATTCTTTCATTTAAGTATACAAGTTATAAAATGTAATACCAATTTCTTCACTTAAATATACACTTTATAAAATGTGATACATTTTACTGATTGGTGCTGGAAAATTACTATCCAAGAAAAAAGAGAAACAATGGTTGAACATATTCAAATTACATACAATACTCCAAAAGGTATTTCAGTTAGAAATCATGCAAGTCATAATTTTTCGAAGATTCATTCTAAAAAAATTGCTTTGCATAGAATTTATATTTTGATTATAACATTAACACCTACGACGGTTGCCAGTCTGAATTTAATCTGTCCAATCAAATCTAAAAAACATTTTCATTATTATTCATTTCAAAAATGTAGAAAAAAAATAAGTTGACGATAGCATTCCTTACGATCATTGCAAAGTCTGTGAACTATTGATATGAAAAAGAATAAGTGACTTTTGTTATTCTCAAGAAGGGAGTTAACCCAAGCAAGAATGATTTTCAACAATTTCAAATTGTAAGTTATGAACCAGTAAATAAACATTTGCTGTTATGTAATAAATAAAGATGACAAGCTAAGTACATGAAAAAAAATTTGACCATTCAAAAAAATTGTGAAATGAAGGAATTATAAAAAAAAAGTTATAATGTTTCTATAGCAATACACTGTTTGCACATTTAAATAAATAATGCCCATATTTCTATGTAACAAAGGTACATTAAATAAACAATAATAACGTTCATATGAAAATTAATAATTTGAAATTCAACTTTTAAGCGAAATCTTACAAAAAAATCACTGACAAACAACATTGAATATGATACATGCAAATGGAAAAATGTTAGAAAATTGGAATATATTCAAATCATTCAAAATTTAAGCTTTTAAGAGCATAATCATGATAATTTTAGATGAAGAAGCAAGACAATCGTCTATAACAGATAGATATAAAGATGATTTTTTTGAAATATCTAAAAGATGGGATTGAACAAATGAATCAAGACTTGAGAAGCTAAATTATGCATCTATTCTGACTGCAGCCTATTCTATTCAAATAGAACTTATCAAGTCATTTGCAAGTCTACCAAACTTGCAGGGATGATTTTCTTTGAAATTTTCTGAAACAATAACACTTCTTTCAAAAGTGTCATTTTCTATCGTCTTACAAAGTCTAGCATTTTTGAAAATGAGATTAAGAATAAATATTAAATAACTTAAAGGAGTTAAATAAACTAGAAAAAAATCTATTTTGACAAAGGAAATGGGTTTACAAATAAAATAAATATATCTAACTGTTTTGTCTAGATTTTAATAAAAACATGTATAAATTTTAATTTTGCAGAAAATAATGCATAGAGACTATCATGGGATGTGTTGCATGCTTATACATGTTATATGGAATAATCTTTTATAAAACTTTGAAAAATTCTTTGGAAAGTTTTCTAACTTTAGGAATGTGTCTGAATTATTTGTAACTTGAATGTATTTCATACAAAAAATAAAATTGACCTCTAATATCCCAAAAAATGTACATTGTCATTGTACTTAACAATAATTTTTTTCCAAAACTTCCCTTTTTCCCCATGATTTTATGTTAAAACATGATATTTAAAGCAAGGTTTATAAAATTTTAGAACAAGAACCTAAATGACATATCAAAACATTAATGTGCATGTATAAATCTAAAAATCCTATTTGTTGTCATGTTTGTAAATAAATACATTTGTTTAGTGCTTAAACTAACATGACTAATATGAAACATATACACCTATTCATTAGAAAAACAACACATGTTTGTATTTCACACATCAAACATTATTCATATTATCCAAAATTATATCACATTATTACAGGTATTACAAACAGATTAGAAAATACACAAAAAAAAATATTATGTTCCACATGTGTACACTAACATACATAAAAAAGTTATTCAATTTTACAAATTTGCATATTATAACAGTTTAGAAAAATTTAGTCCTTTTTCACGTACTGAATTTTCTGACCAGGGTGGTATTTTTGAATGTGAGGAGCCACTTCTCCCATTGATAATGGCACTAGACTTGGACAATACGGACACTTTAGAGGTTGGGCAGGCTTCTGACCAGACAATTGATTTGGACTCGGATGATGAGGTCTTTGATACGATTGAGGGTACGGAGGGGGAGCCCTGTACATCTGATTATACATTCCCGGTCTATTGTAGGCCGATGGATTGTACTGTCCTATCTGTTGAGGTCTTTGTTGCTGCATTCCATGCATTTGTGAATATGGCACTGGCCTAATGTTAGGTGTTGGCTGTCTTGCTGGTTGTAAATTAAATATTTGGAATGCGTCAGGCGACATATCGTCCATATCTTCAGAGTTATCGTGTTGACTATTGGGAGTTGAATTCCTAGACAAGTCTAACGGTGCTCCTCCACCTTCTGATGTTTTCCCATCACTTTGCTGATTTGGGGACGTCACAGACCGTCGAATGGGTACTGATGGCACCTTAAGTACTGGCCTACTTTGTGGTGGCGGAGAAACATTACTTGACATTGATTGTCCTTGAGACTGAGTATGCAGTCTCTGCACCTTATCTGTCATTGTAAAGTTTGTATGTCTAATAGAAGTAGACGATGGCACTACTTGTGACTGAGGCTGTGAATTATTTCCTGGAAAGCGAATCAGAGGAGGGGGTCCTCTCATTAAGGGTGGTGGACTTGTAATCTTCCTACCATCACTACATGGCAAAGTTTGAGCCTGAGTGGGCTCGTATTTTGCTGTTGAGGAATATGAACAGGTCGGTATGACTTTCGACTAGCAGCTTTATTTATAGGTGGTGTTGGATTTATAGGCTGATTGCTCGATTGAGAATGAACCGCTATAGAACCAGGAACTGGACCTGGCATTCTAACAGGCTGACTTTGTATCATGCCAGGGAAGACTGGCTGCATTGGTGGCCGTGATGGTTGAGGTGGTCTTTGATGATAGACTGGCAAAGGCTGATGCCTACTGCTGGGAATTGGCATAGGTTGTTGCCTGCTGCTAGGTACTACCATAGATTGTTGCCTGATGCTGGGAACTGGCATAGATTGTTGCCTGATGCTGGGAACTGGCATAGATTGTTGCCTGAAGCTGGGCACTGGCATAGACGGTTGCCTGTTGCTAGGAACTGCCATATTCTCATATCCTTGTCTTAGTTGATTACTCTGTGAGGTTAGAGGTGGTGGTATCTGTTTTTGTGATGTACTTTTATTTTGTGAGGTTTTATCTTTTATAAGGCACTGAACCCTTGTAAAGAGATTCTCTTCGATTGCAAGAGATAGAATAATATCGTCTGTATTTTTGTTGTGAGCTGTTTTAATATGATTAAATACAACCTCCTCTTCTTTAGCACGGAATCTTTTACAATCAGGACAAACATAGACAAATACTTCGTTATGTTCTTTTTCCAAATGTTCATAAATATAGTCTAGAGATGGCATGTGGCGCTTGCATTTTAAACATTTGTAAATGTCCTTCTCAATTAAATATTTCCCATCAACTTTTTGTGTGTCTCCCACAGGCACTTCAATTGTTCGTAAATGTTGTTTGGCATCACTCGACAAGGCCACAGGCGGGCTTTTTGTGTTAGGAGATGGATGAAACTGCTTAATATGTTTATGAATGTCAGGTTCGGTAGCACCTTCGTACTGTCTACAAAACGGGCATAAAAATAATCGTAGGAATCTCTTTATGGCCTGTACGTAAATGTTCAACCATTGAAGATAACACGGGTGCATGCACATTACATTTTTCACATTTGTACGTTGTTGTAGTCTCTTTTAATTTAGCAGAATCCATAATGCTAGGCTGACTGCACGGCATCCTTTGTGGCATGGAAAGAAGTGGCCTGTTATTAGCCTGTAACTGATGCCTTAAACTACTAGTGGGTACCAGTACCGGAGGTCGATTTACTGGCATTTGAATAGGAATAGGAGGGGGTTTACTTGATTCGGCTGTTTCACCCCAAACATCTTTGGCAAAGTCACTTCCTCCCTGTAAGCTGACAACATCTACGATTTTCAGTCCCATGTCATTTCCAGAATTATCGTCCAATAGCTGATTAGGATTCTCAGCTACACTGGAATTTCTGAAACAAAACAAACATTTAAATTATACTGAAGATATCAACTTAAACACTGTTTTTCAGGTCCAAAGCCTACGAAATTCAATCTAAACTTATAACTTTTTTTTTGGGCAATTTTTTAATTGTCATATGACTTAAGAGTAATCAGCTTCACTAATAACATGCTTATACTGTAAAACAGACTTATTTTCACAATGATTTATATTTGGACTTTCACTTGTAAAAATAATTCAAAAATTAAATGTCCTGTAAATTTATGTAAAAATTATATTGTCCTTACCATGCTTACTGAACTACTTTAACATGTTCAAGTAAATTTGAAAATCACAAAATTATATCGCTCCGAAAAAAGATACATGAAAGACAGGGCTTAACACGAAGTTGTGTCTTTCAATTGGCAAAAAAACATACGTACTGAATTTATATATAATAAAACATGATATATGCATGATAAGTGAAGGTGCCCAGTAGATTTCTTTGTTTATATTTCTTGAGAGTATAATAATTAAAAATATATTAGCAAATTAAACCATAAAATAAATTGTATCGGCATGTTTTGACCTACTAACATGACTTAAAGCGTCAGATTTTAAGGTCTTGTGAAAAAAAATTGGATATTACAGAAAATCAACATGATTAAGGGGAGATAATTCAAATCTTGAAGTAAAAAAATGAAAATTAATAATCTACAACATTGTACAAGTAAATGTTTCTTTATCTTCAAGAAAATAGACATAACTTGGATAAGTATCAACATGTTCCCAATCCGACAGAGTTATTTTGTGACATTGGATATATGCAAGGAGCCTGATGTTCAGTTGTTGTTTGTTGATGTCGTTCATAAACATGATAAATATATATAGTGTTTCTTGTTTGAGTTATGTAGATTTTACATGTCATTTTTGGGGCGCTTTATAGCTGTGTGAGCTAAGGCTTTGTGTTGAAGACTATACTTTGACCTAAAATGGTTTACTTTTACAAATTGTTACTTGGATGGAGAGTTGTCTCATTGGTACTCATACACATCTTCTTATATTTATGGTAAAAAATCCCAAAATCTATAGTAGCGATTGTGAATATAATACGTGTTCATGGTGTATGTTCATTGTTGCCAAAACTTTAAATCTTTAGATTTTTTTTCTCTATAATTATAAGAAGGTGCATATTTGTTTGTGTTTATTTGTTATAATTCCTGATGTAACAAGGGGAAACCTACCTGGTATCTTCTGATACAGTTTTATCCCCTTCAGTAGAAGTGGGGTTACCATACATTTGAGCCAACTGTTCAATTCCATCTGGTTCATGATGGACTGGTTCCACTGTTTTCTTACTAGTATCTGAGTGATCGGTAGTAGTTGGTTCATCCGCTGATGGTTGGGAATCGTTGAAGTAATGTCTTCATCGTTTTCAGCTGTCGTACTATCAGCCTCGGCACTTGTTTTCTCAGTAAAAGTTTTTGAACCTTTTTTCCCAGAGAATAAATCACTCATTCTATCGAAAATATTTCCTTTATCACCACTTGAAGGCTTTTCTATTGTTTTTCTGACATCGTAATAATCTGGTAAACTTTTGTATGCACCGGTTGATCAGGATGTTCATTAGAAAAGTGTCTAGCGATTCCTTCGCCATATCGGCTAACAGATTTGTTGCATACTGAGCAAAGATATTGAATGTTCTCCGATGTTCTTGTTCTACATGAGTGTTGATGTCTTTCACTTTACTAGCGGAGAAGTCACAATGGCAACAACAATAACATCCAGTAGCACTGTCATTAACATTCCGAGGGAGTCGGACACTTATTATTAACGATTCGGACGAATGCTGAACGTCTTGTATATCCGCTTGAATGACGTTGGAATTTTCAGATGTTTGTGGAGTATTAATTTCTTCGTAATAACTACTTTCGTCAACAGTGTCAACTGTTATAATTTTTAGTTCTTTTTCACAATGTGCTTTTTTGGAGTGATTGAATGCTGCATTTCTGGAAGGGAATATTTCATCACAATGCGAACATTTAAATGGAGAGTTCAAATGAATATAAATGTGTGATTCCATAAGATTTCTCTTTTGTGACTTAAACTCACAGTTTTTGTAATTGCATTTAAACCTAAACATATTCTCTGAAGAATTCTTATTCATGGCCTGAAGAGAAATATTTGCTGAATTATTTTCTGTATATTCTGAAGCTAATCCTTGATTAGCAACTACAGTAGTTGCAGGATTTGGTACTTGTGACAATGTGCTAGCTGTTGGCATCACTTTCCCTGAAGAATCCTCAAAATTGAATGCTGTGTCTTTTGACCCGAGAGTTTCAAATTCGAATGTTTGTTTTGGTAAGATTCGTCTAAATGGCGTCATCTGCTTTCTAGCTCTGTTTCGAGGCGCTGTCCATTTGTGACCTTTAAACTTCTTTTTAACCTTTTCTTTCTGCTTAATTTTCAATATTAATGGTGGAACTGTAAAAGTTTTTGTTTCGATATCAGTTGGCTCAGGACTTGATACTATTTCAGCTGTCAACTTTGACAACTTTGATGAATAATTATATGATTTAGCTTGCTTCCTAGCTTTTGCCGGTCTTTTAACAGGAGGATTGGACCCTTCTATTGCTGACTTTTGTGTTGCATCTTTAGAATCATTTCCTAATTGGGTAGAATTATTCTGGACATTGTTCTCAACTTCAGCATGGGCATGCTTTGGTTTGACATTAACAGTCCCTTCAGTATCAGTTGTGGCTTCATCTTCAGTTGTAGACATATCATCATGATCACGATCAGGCTTAGGTTTTTCAGAATGATCACTCATTTTCAAATACTTCACAAAGTCAATTAAAACGATGGAGCAAGGTTTACATAAATGTGTTGGTGCTTCTGCAAGTTCATCTACTTTTTCTGGCGAGCAATCTTGTACATATTGTAACTGTTCTGTTTGTTTTGGGGGAGACAACTGATCTATAGAATGTTTGGGCGGGGAAAGCTGCTCTATTTTTTCTCTCAATAATTTGTTTTGGAACATTTTCTTTTGTTTCTCCTCCCTTCTGATTGCACGTTGAGTTTCTTCCAACATGTATTTTCTCTCTTCCAGACTATGTTTCATTGCAATTATTTCTAACGGAGAACGAGATGCCTTCTTTCTCAACTGGAAAACACGTTTGACTTCTGTTTTTCCTGAAGTTTCAGGAGTTGTAACTATAACTGATTCCTGCATTGATTCACTTTCTGACTTGGAATCTGTCTCATTTTCTATCTTTCTTTTTCTTTTATTTTGTAATTCAGCTGATTCACTGACAGATGCTGATTCTTCGCTTTTATCCAATACTTCTGTCATGTCCGTAGGAATTGGAACAGACTTTCCTTCTTTGTCATCAATATTTTCATTGGCATTAGATTCCTTAATTTCAGTCTGATTATCGTCTCCAGTGCTAGTTTCCAAAAAGCCATCACTGGTTTTATCAAACTTGCTATTTTTTTCAATTGACCCAATTAATTCATCAGTTTTTTTGCCTTCATTTATGCTCTTTCTTCTTCCTGTGATACTTTGGTTTTGTCTTCCATTATAGCGATTGGTGTATTGTTTGTCTCATTCAAAACACTATCAACAGGTATTGTTTCTGTTAATTGTTTATATTTGTTTTTTCTGCATTGTTTGGAATTGTTGGAAGCATGGCACTTTCAGTTTCAATAGACATCGTCACATTACTATTTACAGAGTCAACATTATCTTTTGCGTTCTCATCTTCAATTTTATTCATTTCCTTCTTTTCTATAATATTTTCATCCTTTTCCGTGTTTTTCATATTCAGATTTGGTTTTCCCGCAAATCTCTTCCACCATTTTTTCTAGAATATCAGAAACTACACGTTGTGCTTGGTTATTTGATGACACTTCTTCAACCTCACCAATTTCTGGATCATCTGACAATAGTTCTAGATGCAAATGTTCTTCATCAGTTAAATCATCTACTTTATCTACTATTTCATTTCATCTTCTTGACATATTTTGTTCTTATCCTCATTATCAGTCATTTTTCCTAGGAAACTTGAGACTTCTGTATTTTGAGTACTATCGATAGCAGTACTTGTGATAGCTGCTGATTCCAATTTATTGAAATTGTCATAAGCCGTTGTTGCGACACACGCTGCTTCAATACTAATGACGCGTTCCTCTTGTTTAGGAATGCTTTTGTCAAGTTCAGAAATATTCTGCGATACTGTTTCTGTTTTTTCAGCAACTTCTATTGTTTTTGAGGCATTGTAATTATTTTCACTTTTCATTGATTCTACTTCCTGAGTTTGTGAATGCTGTATTGATGAGCCTGCAGCCCCTAGCTGTGGGACCAATTCTGTCAAACTTGGCATTTCAGACTCATATTTTTGACCTCCAAGTTTGTCCAATGCATCTGACCCTATTGGTGTTTCTTCTTTTATTTTTGATGATTCCGTTTTGTCCTGCTTCACTTGTTTTAAGGACAAAAGTATGGTTTCTGGAGATATTTCAGCTTCGGTGGTAAGGATTTCTTTCGGATGAAATTCACCATTATCTTTAGTTTGTTTCACACTTTCAATGGATTTAACATCAACTTCTTTCTGTAAAATATCATCATGATAGCCAGACAATTTTTCTTTGATCTTTTTCTCTTGAAAGGCAATATTTTCTTTTAAGCTTTCATCATGGACAATTTGGACAGTAATGATTTCTTCCTTCGCATTTGACTCATATGTGTCATTATATTTTTCTATCAAATCGCAATTTTCAGCTTCCGTATCAACTGCCATCTTATAAACAACCTCATCCTTCCCATGTTGACCTCTAACTTTTACAAACTGAATACCACCAGGACCAATAATGGTCAATCTTCCCGTTTTATTTTGACGAATGTATGAACTTTTAACACTTGTAAAGTCTTTTGCATTCTTTTTCATTTTCATTGGTATTTCATAGTCATTTGAAAGTATTTTTGGTGGTCTACCCTTCCTTCGACCAAGCTTAATTCCTTGCAGATGTGAATACTTTTTACTCGTTTCTGACAAATTTGTTTCATTGAAGATAAGCCCTTTATCTGATTTTACTTGTGAATCCTGAATATCACTGTCACTCTCGCCATAAATATTATCAATCTGCGATTCATTATATTCTGAATCGGTTACGTCTGCCCAGCTACCATCAAATGATTGTGCTACAGAATTATCATCGTCATCCTTCCCACGCATTTGTTTCCTCAATGTTTTTTCGTCTAATAGATCAAATTCACCACTTAATGTTCTTTTCCTCTTTTTAAGCACTGGTAGGCCACTCAAATTCTTTACAATTCTTGTTTTCATACTGTCCTGACTTCGTAACATTTTTGAAGGTCCTAATTTTATTCCCATATGATGATGCAATTTTCTTTTACGAGCCTTAGAGGAGGCGCTACTTAGATTAGAGTCTATACTTTCATTTTCAGAATCCACAGGAGTCTCGTTGAGCTGTTCACCAAAATTTAAGTTCCCACTGGAAATAACTGCTCTTGTATGTTCATTCAACACAGACTTATTTAACGCCTGTCTATTTAAAGAGGTCCATCGTGGACCCCTTCCCCTTCGACCAAAAGGCCTACCTATTGGTTTTGAAGATTGCTCAGATGTTGATGAAATTTGTTGCATGTCGGTATCTGTTCTGACTTCTGCATTCAAATGTTTCCAGGGACGTCGACCTTTTTTAACTCTTCCACGGCCTCGACCACGACCTCGACTTCTTAATGGTTTCAATTCTGAATCACCACCTGGATGATCGGTTTGAGTAGTTAAATGATGTGCATTGATGATGCTTGAATGAATACCAGGTAGGTTTATGCGTGGTCTTCCACGGAGACCACGACCACGTCCTCTGCCCCGTTTCCTCTCACTGTCAATTTGTTCTTTCAGTAATTTAAGTTTATCTTGGTTAATGTTATTTCTATTTTGACCATCCATATCGTCTGTATCTGAATCTTCTTTTTCAGGTACCGGAATTGAATGTAGTTCACGAATACGTTTTATTCTTCCACGTCCTCTACCTCTTCCTCTCTCAATATGACGCTTTAAAATTTCAAGTCTCTTAATTCGAATATCTTTCGATAAAATTTTCTTTTTTCTCCCACGACCAGATTTCTGTGTATTTTCTACTTGCCCCTCTGTGTGGAAATTACTAGCCTCTTCTTGAGTTACTGTACCAGATATATCTTGGTTAGACTCAGACTGTTGATTTTCGTTTCTGATTATTTTTGGTCTTCCTGGCTTTCTCTTTTGAATGACTTGATCACTGTTTATATTATTTTTCTCAGATTTAAGTTTGTTTGTATCAATGTCAGTTTTCCTACTCTCTGATGATGCTGATGGGTCCTTTTGGAGCTCCTTATCTTGAGCTGTTTGTAGTCTCTTAGCAACCTTATTGGCTTGTTTGATACCTGATTTGTTGAATTTCCACGATACTGGTGCACCTGATTTGTCCTTACTGAGGTTGTTTAGCATAGCAACAATCTTCTTGTGGCTTTTGGATGTTTTTGTTTTGCTCCGTGTTATCAACTTGCTTGCTATCTTTGATTTGATCTGGAATGAGAAATAATTCTATGTACACTTAATACTAAATTACAAAGGTAAAATATATCATGTATATATATATATGTATATTGTTTTAATCATATTCATCACATGTATTTAATATAAATCCAACTTTTGTTATGCTGTATTTTGATAGAACGAGGAATGGTATTTTTCGCCAATTTTGTATATATATTAATATAAGATTTTCTTTTCTCTGCCGGCGGTGAAATCGTATGGAAATTCAATATGCAGATATGCTTGGGTATTTATTAGCCTAACGGCTATGAAAATTGTTTACCTTTAAAACAATATTTTTTTGCAATAATCCTTTGTAAAAGTGATATATAGTTTATTATAACCACTCATGAATGTTTATATAATATTGCAGTAATCATTAATCTATTTCAGAAATGTTAATATGGCTTTTACATGTTTTCAATGACTCCGTAACATTGTGAAAATATCAGTTGCTTTTATCTATACCGTCATATAAATAAATTTGGTGTACATGTATAAAATTACTATCTTCTGATTGGTTAAAAGAATTAGCTTTATTTTCAATGTTATCAATTTTTATGGCGACACGCCCACTCTAACGTTGCGTATTCATACACAAACATCTGTGTACGTTGTTATTTGTATTAATATATATCTTTGAGCCTTATTTTTGATAGAAATATATTTATAATGAATGGCAATAATTTATTTTGAATTTATTGAACCATAAAATTAATTTTTGACTCTTCACATTTAACATAATCCGCTTCGCGGATTATTCAATGTGAAGAGTCAAAAATTAATTTATGGTTCCATAAATTGAAAATAAATAACAGCCATTCATTAAATACTATTAAAATTTGGTTATCATGGTAATCTGGTGTTGCCTGTAATTTTTGCTGATGGGAATTCAAAACATTGAACAACTATAATTATCTTTTTTATTAAACAGTGGCTTTTAAAAATCATTTTAAATTATTAACAGAATAGATTATAAATACCAATGGAAATAAGAAACTTTGCATACAATTTTCTCAATGTAATTATATAAATGTTTCAAAGATTTAAGGTGGTACCCAACACTTTAGCTAAAATTAATTTGGGTCGTTTAATTTTCTTAAAATTTTGACAAAGTATTTAAATGATTTACTTTGACCCTTTTACAAAAATATAAAAATTAAAAAAAATTTGAACCAAGCGTTTTATCAGAAAAATTACACTGGTCATATAGCAGTTTGACAAACACTTATTTTGATCATTGAGAAGCTTAATATTCCCTTAACAACACAACTTAATTAAAACGTTTAGATGATTTTACAGAGTTATCTCCCTGTAGTGTTAGGTACAGTACCACCTTAAGGCATTAAACACCAATCAATCAATTGATCATTTACATGATTTATATAAACTTTGTAATTTGTTTGTAATTTAGAATTTGAATTATTTTCATGAGCCATGACTTGTAAGAATTTAGAGGGGAAGGGTTGAGATCTCATAAACATGGTTAACCCCGCCACAATTTTGCGCCTGTCCCAGCCTCTGGCCTTTGTTAGTCTTGTATTATTTTAATTTTAGTTTCCTGTGTACTATTTGTAGTTTAGTATGGCGTTCATTATCACTGAACTAGTATTTATTTGTTTAGGGGCCAGCTGAAGGACGCCTTCCTGGTGCGGGAATTTCTCGCTACATTGAAGACCTATTGGTGACCTTCTGCTGTTGTTTTTTCTATGGTCAGGTTGTTGTCTCTTTGACACATTCCCCATTTCCATTCTCAATTTTATTGTCATGATTGTCATGATTATACACGATCATGACTGTGGCTCTAAATGTATTGACATAATTTTTCAATTCCAGGTTTCAAAAGGTTTAAGCTTTGAGTGTTCTACACAGGCACTTGTCTCAGAATTTTTTTTCCTATAGACCTTTATATAACACAAGGTACTTAACTTGCATTTTCGAAAAATGTCAGGCAGTGCGAAAATTCCGTTATATGCCGCTTTCTAGGCTGTCAACCCCTCTAAAACTTGTAATATCGTAAATCTTAATTGATTTATCTTTACAATGGTGTATAACACACCTAGAATTGTTATCGAAATCTTCCGTAGCAATCCTACCAAAGATGCCAAGTATGTCAATCGTAATAATTTTTCCAACCGCTGAAACTTTGGCAATAAACGGCTCGCAGTAAATGATTAATTATAAAAACTGTTCAGAAAAACTGTTATTCTTTGTCTGAATAGAACTTATCACCCAGTTAGTAAAATTGTATAAGATACCGTGAAAAAAAACCTAACACGTCTTATTTGTGGTATGTCTAATAAGTTACCAGTTTCCTTTTTTAGATTCAAATTTTCCTATGACGTCAATCAATGTCATTCAGACTCTATCTTGACTTTACGTATGACAATGAAACAAGATCAGATAACTCCGAGAATCATTTAGACTTTCAATCAAATTGACCAATCGGCAACCGAGATATATAGTAGACGTGACACGGTTATTGCCAAATCATCAGCGTTTGGCAAAATTATTATGATTGACATACTTAGGTAGGATTGCTATGGATGATTCCGACAACAAATGTAGGCATGTTATACACCATTGTAAAGACAAATCAATTTAGATTTAGGCTATAATAAATTTTAGCGGGGTTGACAGCCTAGAAAGCAGCATACAACAGATTTTCGTCACTGCCTGATATTTTTAGAAAATGAAAGTTAAGTACCTTGTGTTATATTAAGGTATATGGGATTTTTTTTCTGAGACAAGTGCCTGTGGTGTTCTAGAAGAAATAAAAATGCTTCCGAGACACTTGTAATGTTTATCATTATAAAATAAGGAGATGTGGTATGAATGCCAATGAGACAACTCTCTGAAAGAGACCAAAATGACACAGAAGTTTACAACTATAGGTCACCGTACAGCCTTCAACAATAAGCAAAGCCCATACCACATAGTCAGATATGAAAGGCCCCGAAATGACAATTTAGATTCAGCTCTAAATTTGGATTGTGATTAAATAGTTGACACAGCATAGGTTTCTGACACAGAATGAATGTGTTCTAATGAACTTAAAATTTTTGTTTTCTCTTAGAGCAATTCACTATGCTGTTGAATATTAATCCTCTCAAAAAAATGTTTGAAGAAATTTTCTTTTTTATTTATGAAATTTTTTTAATCACATCCCCCTTTCCCTTATTCCAAAACTAATCTCAATTAAAATTTCTAATGGAGTTTGCAACAATAACTACTCATTTAAATACATCATAAAATATTAAGATGTAAAAAAACTGCTTGTTATCACTGAATGGTAAAGATTATTTTAATTTATCAGTTGGTAGTAAAAAGTGAATATACATTGTATATTGTATATAACAAAGATTTAAGTTGATTCTGGACAAAGAAAGATAACTCCAATTAAAAAAAAATCTTGCTATTGCACAATATTTTGCAATTAGATATTTCTTGCTTACTATTCTGGACAAAGAAAAATAACTCTAATTCAAAAAAAAATTTGCTATTTCACAATATTGTGCAATTAGATATTTCTTGCCATTGCGCAATACTGTGCAATTGAAAAGACTTGCTATTGCACAATACTTAATATAATAATTTTACATCCTGATTTGGACCAACTTGAAAACTGGGCCCATAATAAAATATCTAAGTACATTTTTGGATTCAGCATAGATTTCAATTTTTGTTAAAATCAGACTAAGTTTAATTTAAACTTTAGTGTAGACCAATTTGAAAACAGGACCAAAAATAAAGAATCTACATACACAGTTAGATTTGGTATATCAAAGAACCCCATTTAATCAATTTTTGATGAAATAAAACAAAGTTTAATTTTGGACCCCGATTTGGACCAACTTGAAAACTGGGCCAATAATCAAGAATCTAAGTACATTTTTAGATTCAGCATATCAAAGAACCTAACTGATTCATTTTTTGTCAAAATCAAACTAAGTTTAATTTTGGACCCTTTGGACCTTAATGTAGACCAATTTGAAAACGGGACCAAAAGTTAAGAATCTACATACACAGTCATGACAGTTAGATTCGGCATATCAAAGAACCCCAATTATTCAATTTTGATGAAATCAAACAAAGTTTAATTTTGGACCCTTTGGGCCCCTTATTCTGTTGGGACCAAAACTCCCAAAATCAATACCAACCTTCCTTTTATAGTCATAAACCTTGTGTTTAAATTTCATAGATTTCTATTTACTTATACTAACGTGATGGTGCGAAAACCAAGAAAAATGCTTATTTGGGTCCCTTTTTGGCCCCTAATTCCTAAACTGTTGGGACCTAAACTCCCAAAATCAATACCAACCTTCCTTTTGTAGTCATTAACATTGTGTTTAAATTTCATTGATTTCTATTAACTTAAACTAAAGTTATTGTGCGAAAACCAAGAATAATGCTTATTTGGGCCCTTTTTGGCCCCTAATTTCTAAACTGTTGAAACCAAAACTCCCAAAATCAATCCCCACTGTTCTTTTGTGGTCATAAACCTTGTGTCAAAATTTCATAGATTTCTATTAACTTAAACTAAAGTTATAGTGCGAAAACCAAGAAAATGCTTATTTGGGCCCTTTTTGGCCCCTAATTCCTAAAATGTTGGGACCAAAACTCCCAAAATCATTACCAACCTTCCTTTTGTGGTCATAAACCTTGTGTTAAAATTTCATAGATTTCCATTCACTTTTACTAAAGTTAGAGTGCGAAAACTAAAAGTATTCGGACGACGACGACGACGCCAACGTGATAGCAATATACGACGAAAATTTTTTCAAATTTTGCGGTCGTATAACAAGAAAAACAACAGCCTACATGTAATTTATGTACAAAAAATGAACGAAAAACTAGTTATTTTCATTTGTAAGTTCTTGCAAGTTTTTACAATCAAATAACAATGGAGGATGCATGTATGGTTACAAAACAATAGTTATTCAGCCAGCTGCTGTGATTAACACTGCATGTCTACAAGATATGATCTACACATTTTATGATTGTATTTATAATTGACAAGATGTGACATGAAAAACCAAAAATAAATGCACAAAATTCTCAATTCTCTTATTCAGGACTAAGGGAAAAAAGTGAGGTCAAAATAAAAATAGCCAGAAATATAAATTCAATTAAGAGAACAGAGTTCTATAAAGTCCCCTGCCTTGCACATACTTTATCTATCTAAGGCCAATAACCAAGCAATAGCCATAAAAAAACCTTTTTTTTCTGATTTTAAAACTTTTCATAAAATAAATCTTAAAATAATTAGAGGCTTGGTTTACTCAGCAAATCATACAATGGAAAATTCTGAAAACTTCAAAGCTCAAACTTATAGCAAATAAAAGAAGAGAGTTCGAGTGTTCCCTGCCTTGCATTCCCAGACTCTATACATGCACCAAATATCAAACCAATATCCTCAACAGTCAGGGGACTTACTTAAATGAGTGATTGATTCAAGTAACATTATTTCCATAAAGGTTGGAAGTAAGAGATGACTTTCTTTAATAACCACCTACATTGTATTTAAGTAGTACAAATTAATCACAAGAAGAAGTGATTTAGTTTTATTGTAGTTTTAAATATAGAATACTAATGATCTAGGGGCTAATTATGTTTCTAAAAATTATCAGAACCAACATCTGTGTTGATAGGATGACCAGGTCATTTCAGGTGATGACCTTTTTACTGAATCTAGGATAATGACATAAAATCACTTGTTTAAATATCATACCTCAAATTTCCTTCCAAAAAATCACTTCTTTAACATGTTTAAGCATCATTATTTTAATAACCCCACTAATTTCAACACCCCCCCCCCCCCCCCAAACAGTGATTTTTTTTTATCACAAACAGTAGAATTTTATTAACCCTTTCCTCAATTGAAATTTTTCTTTTGCATACTTGATTCGCATAGGATTTTTCAAATAAACATTGAAAATATGCTTTGAAGCATTAATGCATTGCAAAAAACAAATATTCCATCAAATAAATTTTAGTCGGATATTCTTATGAATATCCTTTTATATTCCATACAAATTTTATTAAGTCTGATGCAGACACTTTGTAGTCAAAGCATTTCAATTTAGGTACTACACAGGCATCAAAAGGCATCATTATTGAGTAGAGGGGGTGGCGTCAAAAGGTGTCATGGAGGAAAGGATTAAATAATCTGAAAGATGAAACCTTGAACTTTACAGGAAAAATACTCCCACTGCTGGGGAAAATCTGTTAAGAAAGTATCAGTTCTTTAAGTAAGCCATTATTATAGCATTTTTTCACCTAAAATAGAATTTGCAGCTATATGATAACATCAAAGGCACAAACCTTACTACTTGAAGAAGCCAAAATTTCATTTTTTTCAATTTTACTAATTAAAAGATATTATTTAAACCTACTGTATGTGTATAAAATTTTGGTAAAACTACAAAATCACAATTTGTGACAAAACTACAAATTTGCTACTCAAATAAATGATTTAAAAATCACTAAAAATCACTTATTTCGATAAGTCCCCTGACTCAAAGAGCAACAATTTTTTTTTGGTGAAAAACAGATTATTTGCATGAAATTTACTTGGTCAAAGCTAAAGACAACCAGATGCTCCGCAGGGCACAGATTTATACGACCGCAGAGTTCGAACCCTGAACATTGGGGCAAGTATGGACACAACATTCAAGCTTGATACATTTCTGAATTTGGATTGTGATTTAGTTGACACAACACAGGTTTCTGACACATCATGAATGTGGTCTTAAGAACTTAATTAAACTTAAAAACTTTAAATTTCAAATTAGACATTACCTATTATGGTCCAATATCCAAAATCTAAATACATGGTTAGATTCAGCATATCAAAGAACCCCAAGAATTCAATTTTTGATGAAATCAATTAAAGTTCAATTTTGGACCCTTTAGACCTCAATGTGGACCAATCTGATAGCTGGGCCAAAACATCAAAAATATAAATACATGGTTAGATTAAGCATATATATATCAAAGAACCCCATATTTTACAATTTTTGTTGAAATCAAACAAAGTTTTATTTTGGACCACAATTTGGACTAACTTGAAAACTGGGCCTATAATCATAAATCTAAAAACAGGTTTAGATTCACCATATCAAACAACCCCGAGGATTCAATTTTTGCTGATATCAAACAAAGTTAAATTTTAGACCACCTTGAAAACTGGGCCCATAATAAAAAAAATTATAAACTCTTACATTTTTGTACATGTTTAGATTCAGCATATCCATGATATCAAAGAACCTCAAGGATTCAATTTTTGTTAAAATCAAACTTAGTTTAATTTTGGACCCTTTGGACCTTAATTAATGTAGACCAACTTAAAAATGGGACCAAAAATTAAGAATCTACATACACTGTGAGATTCGGCATATCAAAGAACCCCAATTATTCAATTTTTGATGAATTCAAACAAAGTTTAATTTTGGACCCTTTGGGCCCCTTATTCCTAAACTGTTGGGACCAAAACTCCCAAAATCAAACCCAACCTTCCTTTTATAGTCATAAACCTTGTGTTTAAATTTCATAGATTTCTATATTTACTTATACTAAAGTTATGGTGCGAAAACCAAGAATAATGCTTATTTGGGCCCCTTTTTGGCCCCCAATTCCTAAACTGTTGGGACCTCAACTCCCAAAATCAATCCAAACCTTCCTTTTCTGGTCATAAACCTTGTGTCAAAATTTCATAGATTTCTATTTGCTTAAACTAAAGTTATAGTGTGAAAACCAAGAAAATGCTTATTTGGGCCCTTTTTGGCCCCTAATTCCTAAAATGTTGGAACCAAAACTCCCAAAATCAATCCCAACCTTCCTTTTGTGTTCATAAACCTTGTGTTAAAATTTCATAGATTTCTATTCACTTTTACTAAAGTTAGAGTGCGAAAACTAAAAGTATTCAGGCGACGACGACGCCAACGTGATACCAATATACGACCAAAAAATTTTCAATTTTTGCGGTCGTATAAAAATTAATAAATACTTAACACAAGTGATTTCAGGATCACCTAATCACCTAAAAAATTTGTAAGGGTTCAACGGAACACAGTGTCTCGCCTACTTTTGCTGTTAATCGCAGACTCAACAAAAATGAGGAAAAACATCAATAAAAATTTCCCTCTCGATACTGTCTTTTGATTGAAAGAAGCTTCCAAGTTTGGTAAAACAAGAATGTGTCCTCAGTACACGAATGCCCCACTCGCACTATCATTTTCCATGTTCAGTGGACCGTGAAATTCGGGTAAAATCTCTAATTTGGCATTAAAATTAGAAAGATCATATCATAGGGAACATGTGTACCAAGTTTGAAGTCAATTGGACTTCAACTTCATCAAAAACTACCTTGACCAAAAACTTTAACCTGAAGCGGGACAGACGGACGAACAGACGGACGGACAGACGAACGGACGGACGGACGCACAGACCAGAAAACATAATGCCCCTCTACTATCGTAGGTGGGGCATAAAAATCCAGGATAGTTTATGAATCAAATAAATGTTTTATAAACTTTAACTGCAGACTGTATGTAATGTTAACTGGAAGAAAAACTAAGTCCATTTATAAGTAAAATACGGAAAAAGTGACTTTATTTTTTTACAAAATTTACTTCTGAATAATATCTTATGATCAGAAACAAGCTTTTGTCTCAGTTTGGTAGAAATCCAGGATAGTTTAAGAACATTATAAAAATTTTAAAAACTTAAACCACAGAGTGAATGTTTTGTTTCTGGCAAAAAAACTAAGTCCATTTATAAGTAAAATACGGAAAAGTGGAAATTTATTTTTACAAAATTTTCTTCTTGATACTATCTTATGATCATAAACAAGCTTCTGTCCAAGTTTGGTACAAATCAAGGATAGTTTATGAAAGTTATTAAAATTTTAAAAACTTTAACCACAGAGTGAATATTTGTGGACGCCGCCAACGACGACGACGACGGAATTTAGGATCGCTTAGTCTCGCTTTTTCGACTTAATTCGAAGGCTCGACAAAAATTAAAATGTTAACAAAATTGGACACTGAATTTTTAAAATCACTTATATCATTATATCAGTAATTTAATAAGTAAGAATTTAAACACTTAAGAAAATGATGATATCATTTTCATTAATCATCATTTTAATTACATTTTTTTCTCACATATATCTTTTAATGGGTTTAAAAAAGATGTAAAGTATGACTCCTATCAGAATTCACCTAACAATATATATCCACCATTAAGATTTATTTCACATGTTGCTATCAATCCTTTTGGTTATTACAATGAATAAAAAAAGAAGATTTGGTATCCCTATATAATGATGAATATCATGTATATATATAGCTATCATGTCTATGATAATATATATAGCTTTTAAGATGATAGCTTACAAACTTATTTTTTTATAGTATCTATAAGGGCAATAAGCTTAATTTAGGCATTTATAATTTATACTTAATAGTGGTCCTCTGATTTTTTTATTGCAATAGACAGAATTGTCAGAGAATATATATATAGACATGATAGATCTAAAACATTCTGAAATGTTTTAACCTTGCTTCCTTTTCTTCATTTAACATGTTTCTATGGTTTTCAAGAAACAAGACAATACTTTATTTAACCACTGTGATCATTGCATGCAGCTAATATAAAATTAAGAAGATGGGGATATAGGAAGATGTGGTGTGAGTGCCAATGAGACAAACTCTCCATCCAAATAACAATTTTAAAAAAGTAAACCATTAAAGGTCAATGTACAGCCTTCAACACGGAACCTTGGCTCACACCGAACAACAAGCTATAAAAGGCCCCAAAATAACTAGTGTAAAACCATTCAAACGGGAAAACCAACGGTCTAATGTATGATTGCCAATAAACAATTCTCCACAAGAGAAGACAAGAGATCAATTGACACAGAAATTTACAACTACATGTATAGGTCACTGTACAGCCTTCAACAATGAGCAAAGCCCATACCACATACTAATAGTCAGCTATAAAAGGCCCCAAGATTCATGAGATTAGAAATGTAAAACAAATCCAATTTAAACAAGAAAACTAAACCACTGACTGAATTAAAGGCTCATGACATGCACATACATGACATACAAAATGTGGCAGGGTTAAAATTAAATTAATATTTCTTATTATTTATCCGATTAACAATACAAGTATAAAGTTCTAGGTAGTATTGTCAGATTTAAATTTTCTAATAATCTCCCTGTACATGCCTTATGCTTCTCCAAGACAACCACAACAACCCCTACTCCTTAATTTCCAAGGATAGTGCAAGATAATTATAGTTGGCAAACATACCTCAAACATGTTTTGCTGGTTTTTTTAAAACTTTTTTTCATTTATCATGTTCAACTGTTTAGCTCAAGAATAAAAATGTATATTGTTCACTATTG
Source organism: Mytilus edulis (assembly GCA_019925275.1). Classification (NCBI taxonomy): domain Eukaryota; kingdom Metazoa; phylum Mollusca; class Bivalvia; order Mytilida; family Mytilidae; genus Mytilus; species Mytilus edulis. Next base: position 114,252,278 of record CM034360.1, read on the forward strand.
GAAGTAACTGCAAAAGGCAAAAACTATGGTACCCCCTTAGTAGAGGCATATAAATCAGGTACATGATTTGAAAATTTGCATGTACATGTAATATTGACATCAACTTTGTTAATGTTACATGTTTTCAATCATAACTACCTGTACATGTATTACGTTCAAGATGAAATTGAATTTGTGTTCATGTCCACGGTCAAATGGAAAACATCACATGTATAACTGTATGAATTCATTTGTTTATCAGCAGGACACTGGAAAGCATGTTTAAGGCTCCGTGTTGAAGGCCGTACTTTAACCTATAATGGTTTACTTTTTAAATTGTTATTTGTATGGAGAATTGTCTCATTGGCACTCACACCACATCTTCCTATATCTATTAAGGCAATTAGCAACTGTATGTCTTAGGAGATTTTTATAAAGGAGAAAAATACTTTGCACGTACTGCAATAATGTCCTTTTCACATTCTGATATTGGATGCTAATTTTTTTAAGTCTGATGCAGACATTTTGTAGTCAAAGCGTTTCAAATGAGGTACTACACAGGCGTCAAAAGGCATCATTATTGAGTAAAGGGGTGGCATCAAAAAGCATCATTATGGAGGAAAGGGTTAAAAAAAAATCTAAATAAAACTGGTTAAATATTACATAAGCAAGTATTCAATTGCTTAACACACAGATTTAGGTCACTGACCACTTTTGCAGTTACTATTCAAAATTTATATCAATTGGTGTTTACAACTTAATCAACAATAACAGTAATAATGTAATATTGTATAATCATGATAATTAGAAGCATAAAAAGGTCGTTTGACAATCCCCCTTTACATGTTTACTTCATGATTTAGCATTTGATAGAAACTGTTTTACTACATATATTTTTTATTGCATATATGGACCATAATTTGGTATTCGGCCTTTGGTTTCTTTTTGTATCCTTTTTTATAAGTTCTAAAACTTTAACTTTTATTCTGTGGGTTGTGTTGGTGTTAGAATAGTATTAATGGAACAATTGAGTTTTTCAAGAAAAAAATAATACATTTTGATTCACCGTTTACATGACAGGAAACCAAACAGGAAACCAATCTTTATTTTCTTTATTTTGTACAATATATTTCAAAAGACATAAATGAACACCATTACTAGTGTTACCTGCTTCATGTTAATATTTAAAATTTATTTTCAATGTTTAATTAAAGTTTTTTTTAAACGCGACAGGAAACCATAAGAAACCGAAAGCATTTTTTTAATTTTATTTTATTGCAAAATCTGCTTAAAATAGTCTGAACAGTATACTTTTTCTTAAATACTCCTAAATATGTGCTTGTTTTGAAAACAATTAGTACAATTTATTCAGAAATTTCCATATGTTCTTCATTGATACAGGATACCATAATCGTTGTATCTTGATGCTTTAGCCAAAAAAATGTATTTATATTTGGTTTTGAAATTCCAGTTATATACAATTTATTCCAAATCATTGGCAATGTAAAATTCTTTAAATCCAGTAAAGAAAAAAACTTTTAACCTGGAATTAAAATCTTTAAAATAGGCACCATGTGATATTTGTGACCTGTACACCATCTATATGGTTTCCATATTTTAACCTACTTTAGGGGCCTAAAATCAATAAAGTACTTCCTTTCAAGTCATGCATGGTAAAAGTTTACTTCTCCTTTGACAAGTTTATTGCGTTTCTGAAAAGTGTTTGCAGAACATGAATAAAAAAAAATAATTAAAAATTGTGACAAAGATACCAACTTTGTACATTCCAAGTGTAACGGTATATTGACATGTATTTTTTATTAAGTTATATTTATTCACCTAAAATATCCAGTAATATTTACTGCTGAAGCAAAATCAATCCAACGAGCATCGGCACAATGATAAGAGACGTAATGTCGATTGAATTTTCCAAGGACCCTTTACCAGTCAGGGGACTTACTTAAGTAAGTGATTTTCTAAATCACTGATTCAAGTAACATTATTTCCATAAAGGTTAGAAGTTAGAGTTGCCTTTCTTTAATAATCACCTATTTAAGTAGTACAAATTAATCACTAGAAGAAGTGATTTAATTTTATTGTAGCTTTAAATATAGAATACTAATGATCCAGGGGCTATTTATGTTTCTAAACTTATCAGAACCAACATCTGTGTTGTCTAGGAGGACCAGGTCATTTCAGATGATGACCTTGTACTGAATCTAGGATAATGACGTAAAAATCACTTGTTTAAGTATCAGACCTCAATTTCCTTCCCAAAGATCACTTCTTTAAGTATCATTCTTTTAATAACCCCCACTAATTTCAACACCCCCGAACAGTGCAATTTTTATTGCGAACAGTAGAATTTTATTACATAATCTAAATGATGAAACCTTGAACTTCACAGGAAAAATACTCCCTCTGCTGGGAAAAATCTTTTAAGAAAGTATCAGTTCATTATGTAAAGCCATTATTATAGCATTTTTTCAACAAAAATAGAATTTTCACCTAAATGATAGCATCAAAGACATAAACCTTGCTACTTAAAAGAAGCAAAAAGTTCATTTTTTTAAATTTTACTAATTAAAAAATGTTATTCAAACCTATGTGTTTAAAATTTTGAAAAAAACTACAAATCCCAATATGTGAAAAAACCTCGAATTTGCTACTCAAATAAGTGATTTAAAAATCACTTATTTCAGTAAGTCCCCGGACTGTTTACATCGTTATCAGGAAACAAAGTGAGTCATAACGTCTGTCAAATCTGAAATCGATTTTGTCAAGTCATTGGGCATTTATTTTCACACAAGATCGTATGTAACATTATGCACATAGGAAAAACAATAGACCCCCGGTGCAATCTCTTTGAAAATTGTATTTTCCTTTTTTAAACAAGACGAAACAAGTCTACAGATTATGTTTGCTAACATCCCGTTGGAAACAAAAACAATGTTTAGACCTAGTATTTCATGCATCCGGCCGTAAGGGCGTGATCACATGTTAGTCACATGTTTCACATATGACCGGAAATGATTAGAACTTAACGACAAAAACAATTTTAATAAAAAAAAGGAAATAACTGGACTTCTGTTTCGTTTGAAATGTAACGCATAACGATAACGTCATTTTCTAACTTAATTATTACGAAGAACAAAACTAGAATATAAATCATCTCTGATTTACCTGTTTGAACATCTCGCGAGAGTTCATATTTGCATATTGTTATAAAGAATTCTATTACAACAAAGTAGATTACATCATCTAAAATGTGCGTTACGAAATTGGAAACCAAAGTAACGCTAGTGTTCTTACACCTGCTACAGAAATACTTATAGTTCTCTGCATTTTCTTCTGACTATTCTTATTGGTCGATGTTCTTATTTTTTTGAAAGCAAAAGTTACGAATTTGCCGGTGACGATCATCTATAAATCAGTCAGCGTTATGCACTTCGGAAGCGAAAAGTAACGCGAGAAACGACACAAAAATACTGTCGTATAATCTTTGAAATTTGTTAATTTCAATTTTTTTCTAGGGAAGAGTAGCATACACTTGTATGTTGATAAAAAAAAGGCATCTTTAGATGTAGTTACAACTTTTCTTACAGTAATACACATTTTTATCACTTTTCTATCGTTATAGGAAACGAGCCCAATAGAAAATTATGGTCCATATACATTATACATGTTATACATGCATGACATAAGTCAGTATAAATATATAAGAAAGATGATGGATTGTTGCAAATGTCCAGTGGCAACAATTACAAATAAACACACAAACATTTTATTTGCTTATCCCAATGCCCAAAATGGAAAAATAATGATAAAATTGTACAATATAATATTCATGATATTACACGACATCATAATCTGGGCTAGCTGCAGACCCGCAGATGGTTGTCCACAAATAGTAAAAAAAATATCCGACGTACAATGTACCTGATAGTACAAATAGTAAAAAAATATCCCACAAACCTCAGAGTTACAATGTACGGTTCAGGGCAAGATTATGTTCAATCATATTTTGTAATAACCATTATAATGTGATAAGATCTGAAATTATGAATATGAATCCTGTTTTGCACTTGACGGTCATGCAGAGCCTGATTTTTAAAAAGTAAGCCAGGTAGCAGTGAGCATTAAGACAGGACAATTCCGAATCCGTGTCAAACATGCTTGATTCGATACCAGGATGCTGTGTCTTTGAGGGGAAAAAGCACCATTCAAATATAATTTTTTTAATTTTCAGTTATTTTCATGATATTATTTGGAAAGGAGTAAGTTCGGTAAGGGCCATATTTGGCCCCAATTATAAAGTTGATAGTTAGAAGACAATAATTGTTTTAAGTTGCCTTAAAGACATGTGAGAAAGTTTATCCAAACTGTTTTTGTCAAAGTTTAATTTTAACACGTTGATTTTTACATCCCAAAAAGGTCAAGATAAGGGATTTTGGTGAAATTTGACAAAATCAGCTGGATTTCAACCAAATAAAGGACCAGGAAACACAGAGCACAGGCGTAACAAGCTTAACATTCAAATAAGACATGTGAAATGTCTTCACAAACATTATTTTAAAAGATCTTTGTTGTCGACGTATGCGCTCTATGTTTCCTGTCCAATAATCTATGGAAATTTACCGATTTCCAATGATTTTTTCGTGTAAAATCAATATGAGTACAACTTGTGACGTCATAATGAAACACAGAAACGTAAAATTTTCAACAAAATGGCTTATATCCTATCTAGTCAATGTATTAGCTATAACTTATCGTGATATTGGTAAACAAATCCGAATTTGAAATTTACGCTAAAAAAGGGGGCCATTTTAGGACCTTATCGAACATACTCCTTTGGTCATGAATTGTCAAAACTGTCATGGCAATCTGATTTAGGTAAACAAATAGCACATAAATAAGCAGAATTCCAGAATTAAGGACAAATAAAGGTGTATCTATAGATAAGAAATAAAGGGTACGAAAAGATACTAGAATATATAGAAAATGGGGTATTATAATATATATATATATAAGGTCATTGTTGGGTTGATGTTTAGACGAGTTGTATATATATAAGGTCATATATAAATAAAAAAAAGAACGCAGAAATAAGGACTACATACATGACATACATTATATGAAGTTTTTCTTTACCATATTTAAATCGGTTCAGTCAAATAAGCAGAAACATTCACATTATAAATGATTATTTATTGTTTGATGAAACTTTTATCAATGTTATGATTATAAACATCATCAGCTGATCATGAGTGTCAAGTGCCCCCCTCCTTTTTACCTTCCCATAAATACACAATAATCTGTAATTTTAATTTAAAAATACTTTTTTGTCAGTCATGACATTGTAATAGCAATATTTCTTGTAAATTTTTAAACTCAAACAAAAATTTAACAAAGAAAAATATTTGATTGTATTATTTTTTTTTAATCAATTTCCCATCACCTCAACTTATTTTATTTGTCAACAGATCACCATTTATTTATCGTGTTTATTATTATATATATATTACATTTACTTTCATTCATTCTTTGTAATTACACACAATGTAATCGCACATTTAACATGTTTACACGCCTTGTTTATTATAAGCGTGTATCTTTTTTTAGCTTGTCACGTTATCGTGGCAACACACAAATCGATAAACGAGGGTGCAATATAATCACACCCGCTTCGCAATAAAAATAGTTATTAAAATAGTGTTTCATCAATAAAAGTTCACGATTGATACCGGCGTATGTTTACCTTTTCGTCCATCGTGTTTTGCACTAATAAATCTTCATTTAAAGTTATATTTTGTCCTAATTTTGACAGAAATCAAGTGTATGATCTTTCCAGGGATATGATAATGGCGGTTGTGCTGCCAATCTAGTGGAGCGGATGTGACGTCAGTCAGCTGTACAAAGGACTTCATGAGCAAGAAGCAAAGTACATTGATCACAGATAGTACATTAGAAACTTGTAGAATAACTACTCAACCATGAGTTTAAATAAACATAAGACAATGCAAAACATTTATTTAAGAACTAATTTATGTGTTAAACAATTAAAGTATATCAAAACTTGCTTATTTATTTTTATATGGATTGAACCAAATGACAGTTCAGGGTTCTCGTTTGGATAATAAACAAAGTTGGGCGCAGAATATTTGATTCGCAAATTTCATTGTTTAATAATTTTTATTAATTAGATAATAAATATTGATGGAAAATGGCCGCAAGAAATGTTAGACCACGAATAAGGGTTTTGTTTATAAGGCTGGGCCCGGTCTCTTGTCGATTGACATTTGTGATGTCTGTTTGTCTACTGTACTGCATTGGTAAAGTGGGAGTTAGTCCCATTGACAATCTGGCCTATAAATACTCAAATGGAATGTAGGAAATGACTTTAAGTCATGTATCTGAATTTATCTCTCAATTACATTGGTATTCGCCGGTCACGGTTAAGATGATAAATTGAAGAAAAAAGTGGAAGCCCAATTAGATATTTGAGCCCAAATTTACCTCTCCCAGATTATAAATCATCACAATAAGGTTCTGGATGGGGATTCCAGAATAGAAATTAATTGTAAAAAAAAAAAAAAAAAAAAAAAAAAACACGGATCACAAATCCTAGAGAAAAAAGGGGGCCAAAATATAAAGAATAGACATGAACATGATGAAAGAGAATAACATGAACTTGAACTTTCACGTAACAAGTACAGTGTCAACTATGAATTAGCATGAGTGTTTTAGACCAATCTTAATTTTGAAGTCAGACGATTCCGCAATTTCAATATCCTAAGACATCATCATTCTTTTCGAGTGGTGTTGTCATTACTCCATAAATTTAGTATTGTTTTCTGTCAACGAGCATGTTTCTTCTTGAATAGATACATGAGTTCTTTTGATCATGTTGATGAAAATTTTCAAGCTTTTCAGTTCGAAACATCAGCTTCATTTCATTGCTCCAACGACATATATATAGTGTAAGTATACATGAAATAGTACACGATCAAAGGTACCAGGATTATAACATATATACGTACATGAAAGCTTAATAAACGGAAACTTGTCAAAAGAACTAATATAAGTGTTTTATAACCCGAGCATGAAATAAAATCCTGTCTTCCTGGTTTTAAAGATTTTTATTGAAAAAAAACGAGGAAGAAGTGAACAAGGAAGTAGCGACAAAAATATAACGTGTTAGATAAGTAAAGCAATGTACAGTAACATTTATCATGTTTATAGCCAATTTATTTGTTCAGTGATAAACAATTTAGATATATAATATTCGAGAAAACGCTTCAGATAACAGATTCATAGGATTTTGTACAGCTTGTTGTCTGGGTTAAAAAAAAGTACAGAGTCCTTTTGAGCAGCACTTTAATTTGATAAAGGTCTATTTTTTTCTTCTTCCTTATGTTCTCTTTCTAGTGTTCTGTCTCACGAATTGAGTCCAGAGTCTAGGAAAAATGAATAGTTCCTCAAATCTGGATATAAATACTTTTGCAGTTCCATCTATCTGGACAAACAAGATGGAAAAAAGAAGCAGTACTTTCAACTTTTAAAATTACATATGTGTATAATACAGATTAGAAAAAAACACCCCAAAAACACAACGAACATCTTGGAATAAAGAACATAGTTTAGATATATACATGTAGAATGACAAAACTTTCTTTGTCTCAAAAACATATCCAACATGATAGGTTTTGTCGAGCATTTCTATACTGTTTCTAGTATCACTTATGTACTTAGACAACGTATGGTTGTACAAATATCACTTATGTACTTAGACAACGTATGGTTGTACAAATATCACTTATGTACTTAGACAACGTATGGTTGTACAAATATCACTTATGTACTTAGACAACGTATGGTTGTACAAATATCACTTATGTACTTAGACAACGTATGGTTGTACAAATATCACTTATGTACTTAGACAACGTATGGTTGTACAAATATCACTTATGTACTTAGACAACGTATGGTTGTACAAATATCACTTATGTACTTAGACAACGTATGGTTGTACAAATATCACTTATGTACTTAGACAACGTATGGTTGTACAAATATCACTTATGTACTTAGACAACGTATGGTTGTACAAATATCACTTATGTACTTAGACAACGTATGGTTGTACTTTTCATACTGCAACTTTTAAAACTATCTGCAAATACTTAAACGATTTATATCAACATCACTATCATCATTACAATTTCAACACTAAAAAGTAAAAATAGAACTAATTATGCTAGTAGATAAAATAGTGTCAGTGCCTATAGCAATAGCTAACAGGGATTTGAGTTTTAGTTGTTATTGGCGGATCCAAATGGGGGGGGGGGGGGGGTCCGGGGGTTGGAACCCCCATTTTTTGGCCGATCAATGCATTTGAATGGGGACATATAGTTGGAACCCCCCCCCCCCCCCCTTTGTCCTGGGTTAGGACCCCCTTTTAAAATCTGGTAGTAGTTGTCGAAGAAGTAAACGTTGCTGTTGTGGTAGAAGTAGATGATGTAGTAGCATTTGCAATATTAGTAGAATTAATTTTAATCATAATAATACTATTGATAATACTAATATTGATAAGTATATCAATAATTGTAAAAATAACAGTAGTCGTATTAGTTAGTAGCATTAGTAGAAGTAGTAATATTAATAGTACTAGTAGTAGAAGAAGAAGAAACTGAAGTAGTAAAATTGATATTTATAGAACTCGTAGCTTTAGTAGAGGTAGTATTAATAGTGGAAGTAGTAAAAGCAATAGTAGTTTTAGTAGAAGTATTATCATTATTAGAAGTAGTAATATAACTATTGATATATAATTAATAGTAATAGTAACTTTAGTAGAAGTAGTATGAATAGTAGTAGTAGTAGTAGTAATAGTAACAGAAGCTTAAGCTTAAGCATAGTTAATATTAGTAGTTGTAGTAGTAAAGATAATAGTAGCTTTAGTTAAAATAGTATTTATAGTAGGTACAGCAATAGTAATATTAATATTAATAATAGATTAAGTTAATGCAGTTTTTATAGTCGTAGTAGACAAAGTAATAGTAGCTTTAGTAGAAGTAGTATAAGTAGCAGTAGACAAATACTTGTACTATTTTTGTTAGTAGCTTTAGAAGATACAGAATACATAGATGTATGGTTAAAGTAATTGTAGCTTTATTAGAAATAGAAGTAGAATTATTAGTAGTAAAAGTAATTGTAGCTGTAAAAGAGGAAGTATTTGTAGTGTTAGGAGTACTAGTAATAATAGCTTTAGTAGAAGTAGTAATAGTAGTAGTAATAGTTGTAGAAGTAGTGATAGTAGTAGTAATAGTTGTAGAAGTAGTAATAGTAATAGTTATAGTAATAGTTATTAAAGTACTAGTAGTGGTAGAAGTAATTTTGATAGTAGCTTTAGTACAAATAGTATTAGTAGTTAGTAGAGGAGGTATACGTTTAAGTAGTAATAGTAGTTGAAGCTATATAGAGGAAGCTTTAGTAGTAGTAATAGTTTTAGTGATAGTAATAGTAATTGAAGCTCATGTAGCTACAGTATTATTTGTTTTGAATTCAGAAATAGTAGCTTCAGTGGAATTAGTAGTATTAGTAGTAGTAGTAATAATAAATAGTTATTGTAGCTGTGGTGCAAGAAGTATTATAAGTAGTTGCAGTAATAGCAATAATAGCTTAAGAAGAAAAGGTAGTAGAAGTAGTAAAATAATTACAGCTTTATTAGAAAAAATAGTAGTAGTAATAGTAGTAGTATTAGTAGTAGTAATAGTAGTAGTATTAGTAGTAGTAATAGTAGTAGTATTAGTAGTAGTAATAGTAGGAGTTATTGTAGCTTCAGTAGAAGTAGTATTTTAAGTGGTAGTAGTAGTAATATTAATAGTAATTGAAGCTTTAGTTGAAGTAGAATTAGTAGAAGATGTAGTAAAAGTATTAGTAGCTTTTGTAGACGTAATATTAATAGTGAAAGCAATATTAGAAATAGAAGCTGTAAATGTAATAGTTATATTTTCACACGTATCAATGGAACCGTTGTCGTAGCACAGTTAAAGTAGCAGTAGTAGTTTAAGTAGCAGTAGAAGTGGACGCTGTTATAATAAAAAACGTAATAGAGTAGAAGTGGCATAATAGCAGAAGTAGTAATACTAATAGTTATTGTTTCTGAATAGTAATATAAGTATACGTGATTGTGGTTTTGCTGGTAGGAGTTATTGCAGATTTACTAGAAGTAGTAGTAATTATAACTCGAGTAGTAGTAGTAATTGAAGCCTAGTTAAGTAGTGTACAAGTTATTGTTGTAGTTTTTATAGACGAAGGGATAGAAATAGAAGGAGTTACTGTAGTAGTTTTAGTGGTTAAAGTTTGAATAGTTGTTATTGTAGATTAAGTAAAAACTGTATAGAAGTAAAAGTAGAAGTGGAAATTGTTGTAGCAGCTTTGATAGAACAGGCATAGTAGTAGTTGTTGTAGTATTGTTTTTGCTTTATAAGGAGAACTAATTGTATCTTAAGAGGACGTAGTAATTGTAGTGTAAAAGGAGAAGTAGAAGAAGTAGTAGTAGTAGACGATAAGAGGCAAAAGAAACCATAGGAACATTCAAACTTGTCAGTCGAAATCAGACTGACAAAGCCATGGTTAAAATGAAAAGACCAACAAACAAACAATAGTACACAAAACACAACTTAGAAATCCTGTAGTAGTTGTAATAATAGTAGTTGTAGTAGTAGAAATTGTGCTTTAGAAGGAGTTATAGTAGTAGAAGTAGTATTATCTACAGTAATTATGTTTGTTTTAGGAGAAGTAGTATAGTTGTTGCAATATAATGCTAGCTTGGGAGGTAAGTAAGTAATAAACGTAGCTTTCGTAGTAGCAGTATGGTAGTATCAGTAGTTATTATTGGTAACTATAGTAGTTACAGTAGAAGTAGTAGTAGTAGTTACTGTACTATAGTAGTATAACAGTATTTGTGGAAGTAGTAGTAGTAATTATGACTCAAATAAAAGCAATATAATGATTGATTCAATGATAGAAATATTGTTGTAGTAGTAGTTGTAGCTTTTTGTAGAATTTCATTGACATCAATGATTGTACTTATTGTAGCTTCCGTAGTCGTAGTCGTTATATACTAGTAAAAGTAGCAGTTGAAGTAATGATTTAGGACATTTTTAATAGATGTAGTGCATATGTTATAAGGGTGTTGCCAGTACATAAGTAATCGATATCATGCATATACGAAAAAAAAAAATGGAGAAAGGTTCGACTGAAAGGTGAACAAACATAACTCTTTCAAATCTACGATCTGTTTCCTCTCGTAAAATCATAATGATAACACTGAGTATTAAAATGTTTAAATAATGCTCATGCAAAATACACATACGCAGCTTATTTCTGTACTTGATATATCATGGGATATTTTATGTTCCGACAAGAAATCACAAGTTAAATCATGTTACTTTTACATTAAAAAAAATTACCCTTAAGGTATTAGTAAGCTTTTTAGATGAAGTACACGTAGTAGTTGTACTTGTATTAAAGTTGTAGTAGAAATGATAATATGCTTAGTATGAATGATATTAATAATTTTTTTTTATAATAACAACGAAAAACCCCAGAACAAAAGCCCACAAAAACAACAATATTAACAATAATGATAATAATGACATCAACAACACCACTAACACCAACACCAACAACAACAACAACAACAATGTTGATTAAATAATGATAATAATAAAATAATAATAATAATAATAATAATAATAATAATAATAATAATAATAATAATAATAATAATAATAATAATAATAATAATAATATATAGGACTATTTATTGCATGAATATTGGGGAACATTGTCCGAGTAGAATTTCATATTGCACGAGCTTGGGAGTGCAATATATGTTCTACGAGTGACAATATTCCCCAATATTCATGCAATAACCCTTTCATTGAATAGCAATATAATATTTAAAAGTAAAAATTAGTTTAAACTAAGATTTTATCGTTGATGATGTCATGAATTTTGAAGATTCATTGCACTAGTGCAATATTGGAATTTATTGCATGCTAACTTTTGGTTACTTTCTGTGGGAAATATTATATTGCTATGCAATAATAGTGATTATAATGATAAAAAATAGTTTTATTAAATACGTATACATTTTAGAAGTAACGCAAATGTAAAATAATAATAATAATAATAATAATAATAATAATAATAATAATAATAATAATAATAAAATTAATATAGGGCTATTGCATGAATATTGGGGAATATTGTCCCCACTAGAATTTCATATTGCACGAGCTTGGGAGTGCAATATATGTTCTATGAGTAACAATATTCCCCAATATTCGTGCAATAACCCTTTTATTGAATAGCAATATAATATTTAAAAGTAAAAATTAGTTTAATCTAAGATTATATCGTTGATGATGTCATGAATTTTGAAGATGTATTGCACTAGTGCAATATTGGAATTTATTGGACGCTAACTTTTGGTTACTTTCTGTGAGAAATATTATATTGCTATGCAATAATAGTGATTATAATGATAAAAAAATAGTTTTATTAAATACGTATACATTTTAGAAGTAACGTAAATGTAAAATAGTAGTAATAATAATAATAATAATAATAATAATAATAATAATAATAATAATAATAATAATAATAATAATAATAATAATAATAATAATAATAATAATAATAATAATAATAATAATAATAATTATAATAATAATTATAATAATTATAAAAATAATATCAATAATAATAATAATACTAAAAATATCAAAAATTATAATGATAATAATATCAAAAATAATAAAACTAGTATTAATAACGATATAACAATCAATTTATAATACAATATAATTATGGTGTTTACAGTATTAATAATCCAAACATCAAAGTACTTCATAGTATATGGTGTATGATTATGTCCATACATAAACAAAAGTACTTAAGGTAGATAGGGTGTCTTCCTCCATCTTGGATTTTGAAATACCAGAAAACAAGGTCTAGATCTTTGATGAAATGTTCAAATTTTGATAGTAGTAGGTAATTCATGTGTAAGAATTTTCATAATAATATAGAAAATGCCATGTTTGATCATATTTATAATTGTATTTTACCAAAATAAGAATTCTTTTGTTTGATTCATTTTTTTCCAACTTTGTCAAATAAGGGGAGGCAACTCAAATACAAGGGCATATAATCCAGATAGTGTTACTTTTACAATAGAATGTGTTAGGAATTTACCCATTTTTACATGTAGCAGAGAAAACGAGTCCGGTGACCCCATTTTTTCTTTTTCTTATCTGAAAGCATAATATTGAAGCTATCTTCTCATATTTTATCTCAAAATTCTATGGTGTGGTTTGCGTTTTATGGCGGAAAAATGGGTTTTCCATGCATAATCTATACACAATCTGGACAATTTTGAACAACCTGTAGCGTGAAAATAAGTCCGGTGACCCATTCTTTTTATTAATGTTTTTAAACAAGCAGGATATGAACTACATTTTGGCAAATTATTAACAGATTCTATGGATTATAATTTAGACACCCCATCTACCTTAAGGGACATCATGTTGTTAAAAAAGGTATATGATGAATTATGTAGAGCTCGATATAGACAAGGAAAGAGAATGCACTTGCATATAATTACTTTCGACTCGACTTATATCTCTCCGTATTATGTGAGTTCACCAGTGAAGGTAATTCGTTGAGTTCAAGTTCTTTATCTTGTTTTTCATACTAAATTTTACCTTTTATAAAAAAGTAAAGCACCGCCCGGTGATCAACTTAAAGCATGTGGCGCAAGAAACTTGTATTTTCAATATAATAGTTTTAAGACTTGCAGACGTCCACAAAAACTGTTTTTTTTTTCGTTGGAGAAATCTAACAATCTGACAAACACACGACAAACAGTACACATTACCACAACATAGAAAACTAAAGACTTAACATGGTTATGAACAGATTAATAACAGATTGTGGGTCAAGAACTTTTGAATTATTACCAGAAACCTTTCTTTATGTTTGTTTTTGATAAAAAAAAAAACCAACAACACCAGTTTGTCCACCATTTTAAAGGTCTTCCACGCTGCTACCGAAAGGTTAACTTAAATGACAGAAAACAATGATACAGAACTTCCAACTTATTTGTAAGCTTATTAACGTAGCACATTAAGCCAGGCTAAATTAATTAGATGTTTCAGCTACCGTAACACGACATGAACATTAAATTTTTTCAATTATATTCATGTAATAAATCATCAACGATACAGTTCTAATTTTATTCAATCTCAACAATAGATGATCCGTTTTGGAAAATATTAATTTTGAAAATTGAAAATGAAATAAGTCATCTAAAGAATTGAAGAAAATATATCTACTATTGACCACAATGTCAAAAACCACTCTTTGGGACATACCTCGAAATGTTATCGTTTGATATGTTCCAAATTGGCCAGGTAGATTCAGAATATCAAATTGCTTTGTCAAATATATTTGTGAATAGAATACAATACACGAATACCTTAGTTACGGCATCGATTCCAAATAACTGGAGCTTAGCTTATTGAAATGTACTGAAGTTAAACGATTTTTGTAAAACATATATACACATTTTTTTCACTGATCGAGTGGATTAACTATTGAACACTTCTCTGACATACTAGACGTCATGTTTGCTACAGTGTACGTCAAACAACGGTATACTGCTGTTGCCTTATTTACAACAAACCGTTTGCCAATGATAGTCGAAGTAACACAACGAGTACCAACACCAATGCTGACGTTATCAATTCGATAAAGTGTGGAAGGAAATCTTTGTTTACAAATAGCAACTCAAAGATATTTAATTGAAGAGCTACAATAAAGAATAGACCAATATCATACCGAACAATAAGTCTTTTTATTACTATACTGACAATGTTTTCTAATGTAAAACCACAACGAAAAAGAAGGACATGAATCATGATGGACAAAATTAACATATTTTCATTTTATTCTAAAAGAGGGACGAAAGATACCAAAGGGACAGTCAAACTCATAAATCGAAAATAAACTGACAACGCCATGGCTAAAAATGAAAAAGACAAACAGACAAACAATAGTACACATGACACAACATAGAGAACCAAAGATAATATTTTATGATCGTTCCTTTTTATGATCAACTGTTTTTCACAAGGTCGGCTTTGCATTTATTTCCTTTGTTTGTAGAGTTGGACATATTGGTCCTTACACCTTTTATTTTTCTTCTGCCATGGAAGATGCGTGCTTGATATCTTGATGTTCACAGGAACAGATTAACATGAGTTTATGGAAAAGACCCTCAATCTATTTACATCCGACTATCAATCTGGTATATCTTGTTGCTCTGGTTTTATCCTGCTTTGTTGTTTCGGTCCATTCAATGATAATGATGATATGACATGTTTAATAATCCTTATGTATCTTTGTACATTTTATATTAAAAACAATCTTTCTTTAATTGTCACTGGCATTGTCAATCATTGTATTGTGGAAATGTAAAAAAAAATAGGATGTAGGTGAATTGAATGAGGGACAAAAAATGTTTACATCAGTGTGTTTATGTGTTAAATACCAATATAGAAGACAACAGTCAGTCTTCTACTAAAAACAATACGAATATTTACATTGTTTCAGGATCTAGTACAAACAGAGTCTTATTTTTAATATAAGAATTGAAAGGTTACAACATACACAATAATGTTATGCCTTTTGTCATAATTTGTTTTATTTCTTAATATTCATATCTGCATTCTATTAACATGTGTATAAACTGTAAAATATAATGAATGACGATTCAAACATTTCCTTGAAATTCAACAATATTTTCAAATAAAACAATTAGGTCTTAAATGGCAAAAACTCGAATAGAAATTCATCACGGTACATAAACATACATGACCACTCGACACAAACCTTTAACGAATCCTCCATTTTAAAAATCTGTTCAGGTAACATACAAATGGAGATCTTGATATATATATGTATTTTATAATAGTATCCATTTCCGTTTGATTATGGAAACAGGAAGTATGATTTCTTTTCATACTCGTGAAACTGAAAACCTCATCAAGGAAAATTGTAAAATTACAGCGAATACGGAAGTTTCAATTTAAGATTTACCACGGAAGTTACATGGCTTACTTTTATATAACAACACTTAGATATACACATAATACAGTAGTATACAACAATTTCCCTCTTACATCATATGGCCAGTAGAGCACGGTTTGAAAAAAGGTTCCGATTATGTTAAACAGAAGCTTTGGTCTCACACTAATTGTGACAGGAGGTTGATGAGATGTTTAGATTTCAAAACAATTTACCAATATTTAAGATATCAATAAACTAAAAAGGTTCCAATACATATTCCCAAACATATCCTAAATTATAAACCAGAGTCACGAGTCAAGAAAGCTCCGAAATTTATGGATTCACTTTTTGGTTAAATAATACTTTTCAATTGACACATTTAGGTATATTCAGAGTAAATGTTTTTTTTTTGTTATCATTTTGTTAGCAAGACATCCCATTTATGTCGTAACGTGGTGATTTTGGGTAAAAAAAGCCAAAATAAAAATCTCTCAGCAGCACGCAATATTGAAAAAAAAAAATAATCATTTGTCATAAAAGGCAAACATTTTCTTTGTTTTAATTGTACAAACTAAGTATAAACTCAGACTCATCCAAAATATATAAGTTAAATACAAAGCAATACTAAATTAAATTTGGGAACGTTTGATAACTGAAACGAAGATCAATGGAAACTATGTACAACTTTTGTATTTCCATAAGATATCAAACACTGCTCATTGTAAATGTAACTTTTAAAAGCTTCTAACAGAAACCAACAGGTCAACAAGACTAACACATTGATTTACGATTCTTATAACTGAATCAATTAAATGAAGACATGATAAAAGAAAAAACCTATTTTAGGCCAAATAACGGCACTACAATTCGTACAATTTCGATCGAACACAAACCCATTGATTGTTTTTTCTGCCTTTTGATAAGATTTTTGTCTCATTGACTCATTCACCGTTTCTATTCCAAATTTATGACATGTTTGATTATTGTGATCCCATAATTTTATTACAAACACAAAATGTTCATTTTCATTTTTATGTACAGTAATGTTTCGTAAATTATGGGAAAAGAAAGAACAATGATGCAAATACTTTCCCTGTACAAGTATTCACATTTAAGGGCATCCGATACAGTTTCTCGATAAAATGTCATTTTTATAATTTTGTAATATGTTGTAGGCCTTGGCGAGTTATAAAATAAAACACAAAATAAAACATAGGTCACCGTGCTTGTTTTCGAGAAAATTGAGGCTGAAAATTGGGGATTTGTGCAATTTTGTAAAACAATTAGGCAATGTTATAAAATTTTTGGAGCAGATATTTTTCGTCGTAAATTATTAAGATCGGGTTCAATCTGAAGCTGTGATAAGTGACAAAAAGGAAAAAAATAAATCACTACACGAATAACTATACAATTATTCAAGTCTTGCTTGAAAATGCGGACTAGATGCTCAAGGTGGTATTTTTTTAAACCAAAAAAACTGGAAA
Source organism: Mytilus edulis (assembly GCA_019925275.1). NCBI lineage: Eukaryota > Metazoa > Mollusca > Bivalvia > Mytilida > Mytilidae > Mytilus > Mytilus edulis. The sequence continues at coordinate 114,269,881 of CM034360.1, forward strand.
TAAACTGTTTCTGAAAATGTAATTTTTATCATTTTTCTGCATAAACTGCATTTTGTCATGCTTTCTCCAAATCTCAAATAAAAAATATAGGTCACCGTGCTTGATTCCATGATAAACGCGATTTATCCTAAAAATTGCGTCCCCCTTTTGTTACCCCAACGGTAGCGCTAAAGTGCACGACGTCGCTGGCAGAAAATTTCGACGTTATCTCTGCAAATTACCGGCGTCATTTTTCAGATGTATAAAATTTATATTGCTTGTAAAGTACTATCTATAAATTGATTATATTGTTTCCGGAAATAAAATCATGTGAATAACAAATACCCCTCTCTGTTTGTGGTGTAAGTGAGAAACATCTCAAGAAAAGTTATATCGGACTGTTGATAATTTTTACGACTTTTAAAATTAAAAGACTCGGCAATTTAGAACTTGACTTATAGGTACACTTACTGTACACACTCGTATATTATTTCATACCGTATGTTGACCTCTAGATTTGTTTTGTTTTGTTTGGTGGGCTGCTGTTTCAATACAAATATTCCTTAAAATCCTTTTATTCACGTTTCAATCACTGAGAAATCCGTTATGGTTGATACGAATTAAAAGTTCACATCGTTTGGACAGTAAATCAAATTTAACGCGCATTGCAATTCGAATTAGAATTTACGTTAGAACGTGAAACATTTCGAATGCGAATTAAACTACATTTAGTTCGAATTAGTTAATGCGAATCGAATTCAAAATACGTGCGAACTCAGCATTATCCTGCAAACGGAGCTTCCTTTTTTGTACATAAATTGTAGCACATACGTTAGGCCGTTACTTTTTTCGTTTGAATTGTTTTACATTGTCGTTTCGTGACCTTTTATAGCTGACTATGCAGTATGGGCTTTGCTCATTGTTGAATACCGTTCGGTAGTTGTTAATTTCTGTGTCATGTTTGTCTCTTGTTTAGAGTTGTCTCATTGGCAATTATACTTCATCTTCTGTTTTATGTGGTCAGAAAACAAAAGCAAACTCTTATAAAGGAGAATCTTCAATTTCCCAAAGAATGCTCTTGTCCATGCAAACAATGAAACTATAACTTTGAAATTTTTGATTTGGCAAAAAAAGATTGGATTAGTTGCGATTAAAATCCTTCTCTCATAGCGTAATTTTATTGGTAAATAACTTTATATTTTTTGTAACCATAGCGCGTAAAAAAACATCGCACGTCCATTCCTCTGTCTGTCCTTCCGGTCCTTCTGGTTAAATACATTTTTTAAGTGAACAATTCTTGCCAACTTTTTAAAAACTGATATCGTATGGACACGTTCGAAAATCAGTGCATATCAAATATTCTTTTAAAGAGTTATGTCATTTGGAAACATTGATTATATTGGAAATTGCATTGTATTTGCTGTCATCCCATCATTTCTCTAATATATTTACAAAAAATATAAAGAACAAAATAAACAGCTGCGCTACGAGCGCATGATACGCCTCAATAGTAAGTTTGTATATCACAACATGTTTTATATGATCCCCAAATTGAAGCTCAATAAAAAATCAAGAACTCAAAAATGAATTAAAGAATCATCACGAAAAAGTATACAGATCTTAAAAATAATTTAACTAAAAAGTATGTGAAGTTTTTATGCAATAATTATAAATAGTTTCTGAGATACGGCGCGACATGTGAAAACCCACTCTTTTTGTCATAAACTCAATAACTCTAAAATCGAATTTTGAATCATCCTCAAAAAGTATATACAGATCTTCAGATTAATATAACTAAGAAGTGTGTACATTTTTAAGCAATAGTCATAAATCGTTTTTGAGTTACAGCGCGAACTGTGAAAAAAACCTGTTTTAGTCCAAAAATTAAACAGATCGTTTGACCATCATGACTGAAAAAACAACCATGTTCAGTTTAAAATGAAATTTGGATAATATGCTGTTCCATGTTTACGACGGACATTTGTATACCATAATACGTCCCGTAAAAAAAATTACGGGTGTATAAACATATTGTTGGCTATTGCCTTTTGTTAGATAAAATACGTGCAACGTTGAGGAAATAAGAACTTTGTTCTTTTATATTAGCGGCGTGTACCTACGTTTTCGGTATTAGTTTTAAAATATCATTGGTTTCCTGTGCTGCAATACAATGTCATGGATGATGAATGATAATAAAAATGATAATTGACACGCATGATTTTAGTAACTCCAGAAGGGTTAGTCGTCTTGAGATTGCTCACTTTACATTATTTTGTTGAAGATCTCAAAGAAACAGTAATTTGTTTGATTTCTTATAATGCTATTAGACTGTTATCCTGTTAGAATTAAATGCACTAATATTAATGGCGTAGAAGTTAGCATGGGGGAGAAACAGAAATTGGAGCATCAAAATTCCACATTACGTTTCTTATTACGGAAAATTACACGCATTACGTCCCGCAAAAAGTGACGTTTTGCGGGAATTCAAACGCGTAACGTCGCGCCAAGAGTTAACTCCCTTGAAACTGTATCGGATGCCCTTAAGTTCAATAGCTACTTGTTCAATCAATTGTTTATACGAGCGACCCCCAGGTCATAGGACCCTTTTTGCTACGAGAACGATAAAAGATAGAAACAGTGCAAACGAAACCATATAATATAAGACAAGAACCACAACGGTTACATAAAAGCAAGCATCATTGTAGAAAGAAAGGAAAACACCATGAACAAACTGGTCCATCGGAATAACAAAAAAATCCCGAACAACGGAAAATATTGGGTAGGACAAAGCCCATTAAAGTGGACCATGTGTTACATTAAAATTACACATACATGTTTTCCATATGTTTTTTTTTGTTATATGACTCGATAGTTTGAAGATTAACAAAACTTGCTTTTCACATATATCAAAAAGAACAAAAGTCAACAAATATAAAATAGACAAAGTAAGAAGTTTTCTTTATTCTAAAACACATACACATACTATTGCTTTGTATCGTTTGTATAAAAACAAACAGGAAATATATACATCCTTATCCTATTGAAACCTGGTGCAATATATTGACGAATTTCCGGCTTGTAAATGACGTCGCAAATAATAATTGTTTAAGTCATTTATATCTGTTACATATTTCCAATAATATAAAAGGAAAATATTGTTTTTGGATGTGAACATCGATTTTAAACATATATTTAGCTGACATGAGAAGGCGGTCAGAAGGAAAACTCGATAACCAATACTCCTCCCCATACATTGTTCTGATTAAGCATATACCTTATTTTGAAACATGTAGTTTTTATTGTTTGTTTACAGTCGTTTTTGCTTCCTTTTTTTTGACAGTATTATATATTGACTCTTGTTTATTGGGTTTTACTTGTATTTTATTATTAATGAAATGATTTTAAAATATTCATATGTTACAAAAACAGCTTTACACAATTTATTATACCCTTACATTTATAGATGTACTGTAATTGTGTTTAACATAGCAACATCCAATAAAATAAACAAAGTTGTTTCTAATTCTAAATTGGTATACATCTTTTGTACATCTTATTCATTTAGTCATGTTAGTTTCACAAATCAAATCTACAGTTTTGAAAAATGTGTGCTCTAATATTGTATTCGCTTTGAAAGTGGATCGGGGTTTTAATTAATTTTAATAAAAGGTAGTAAGTACTAAGCTCGATATTAAAAAAAAAATGAAATTTATTTACCAAATTAAATTCAGAAATAGAATTTAGTTCAATGAAAAAAATATCTTAATCTTATTCACATTGAAAGAAATGTTTTCATCAATTCCAAATTCTACGTTTGTTAATTCAGGGAAGATAACTCGTAAATGTATTTTCATAAGGGAATGTACAGCGCATTTAACGATTTTATTATGTAGCAAGAAAATGGTCCTTCTATTTTTGTTTAAATCTTAGAAAGAACAGTAATTATATTGTATACGAACTTACTTCTCAAGTCTCGTTTTAAAAGTCTTTCGATTAGGTTTTTTTTCCAGAAGCAGTCCTTATAGAGAATCTGACTCCTTAGCAAAACCGGTAGTACGAACACAAAGCTTCGACATCCTTATCTTTTATAGAATGTTCATAATGGCATGACATATTGACAAAGTATGAACAATGCTGTCTTATTTTTTCTTTGATGTAAAATAATTTAAAGTAAATTCATTGATATTTCGATCGAATGTTAAAATCATCTGATCGATCTTAATACTCAACAGTATTACACAAAGCGAACTATTTGTTTAGAAGTTTTGAGGAATATCGAAAAGAAGTGACTTATTCTGTATATCAATTTTTAACTTTTATTTTTATAAAATACTGTTGATTCATTTTTTTTCATGGGTACCAATTTTCATGGATAAAGGAAAACTTGCATGTTCGTGGTTATTTTATTTCGTGGTTTTGACAAATCTGTAAATAAGTCTAAACAAATTTGTCTTTCGTTGAACATTTAATTTCGTGGTTCACATTTACCAATTAAATCCACGTAAATTGGTACCCCACGAATAATTATGAATCCACAGTAACTGTTATCACCAAACACTTACCCATGTTATCTGTTATCTTCGAGTATATTTCTAAAAATAATATAAGAAAAACAAAATAGACAAAGAATATTATATGGATTTTCAATATCATAATCGTAAAGCACCAAACACCAGTCTAATTTCTACAGCTGAGTTCGAGGAGTTATATTTGTTCAGATTTGATACGGTGTGCGATATTGAAAAAGCCATATGATACACGCTTTTATTATATGAATAAAACATATTATTTCTGTTGGAATGTAACACAGTCTTTGCAATCTGGCTGGATGTTTATATCTCTTTATGACAGTATACAATGATTGTCTTGGGTTGTATTACACATACACACACTATTTGATATGAAACTAATTTCCATATGTGGTCTTAAAAGAGAATTACGCCAACAATTTTTCCCCTTTAAGAATAATGAAAAAAAGCCAATGAAATGAATGATTCTGATCCACTAATAGAAGTTAAAACTAAAGTTATTTCATCTTGAAAGCGGCAAAGTGAAATGGTTCGTTAAAATAATGTAGTCACTAGTCTACTTTCATTTTACCATTTGAAACCCTTGGCTGAAAACATTTCTTGTAAGCAGCAAACCAATATGGTGAAAATATATTCATGCACCGGAATATCATATCATCCGGTTCAGCTTTACTCTATATGCAGTCGCTATAGGAAAGCAAATTAAGACGGAGAGATGGAAAGTTTATTAGGGAAAAATTGAGAACTCATCTTTCTAGTGTCTGAAAGTTCACTTCTCCACCTACCTTTATTGTTAATTCTAGATATGAAGCAGACATTGACAGTATGTGTGGTATCATTCATTTCTGTATTTAGGTTCATATTTTAATTTCTGACGAAATATACAGTTGATGATTTCAGATTTTCTGTTTATATTTCTCTTTGAATTTGAATGACGTATCATTATTTGACTTCAATTCCAAATCAATATGATACATCATCGTTAATGATTATAAATAATTTCAAATTTAAAGCCTGACAGATTAATCTTTTAATAAAATATATGTGTTCTATACTTTCACCAAATATATCTTTTCAGACTACCCTTCGAGGTTGTTGTGTGTGGCTACTGTTGCTCCGTCTTTAATTTTCTTTGAAGTGTTTTATTATCTGTTATATACATTTTGTTTAATTTATGGCCAATATTTGTCTTAGTTATTCTTTAATTTGTATTGAATATCCTTTTTGTATCGTCGATATTGGTTGTCTGTTTATTTGAAATATTAGATGTTTTGCGCATCACATAAAGCGTTGACAGTAACAGTTAGGAGAAACCAAAATAAAAACTACGACAAGTCCATAATTATGTCATTTCAACTTCAGTTTATACTGCATTCTCCCTTCCAATTTGACAAATTAGTGATTTTGTTTTGTATAGTTATCAATTTTCATTAGTAATAGTTCATTCGTTCGTTGTTAACATTTTGTTTCATTTTGTTACATTCTAATTGAAATAACCAAATCGATTGCTCCTGCAACAGAATAAAATAAATCATTATCTTTTATTTTACCTTGATTAAAGACTATATCCACCTAATTAGCAATGTCTGAGTATGTATTAAATAGAATAGGAGTAAATTTCAGTAAGACTGTATACAAGTTCACCGTTAAAAAAGCCAAAATAAGGACATCAATATGAAGATTACGACGTTTTTGAGCGAAATGACATTGGAACACATATATGGTTATATGTGTTGTCTAGTTTTTAGAAAGCATTGCTATTTCATCTGATGGCAAGTTTATTTGTTAAATGTCTTTTTCAAAGACCCTTTTATAAAAAAATATTGTTGTATTTACCAAATTAAAAAGTTTGTTCAAGGATTTTTTTTCTATCTGGAGTATTTTTATATTCTAATGACATTTTAAAATTGACAATAAGCAGAACATTCTTTTGGATATTTGTATCAATATTATCTAAATAAAAATGAAGATTGCGAATTTTTGATATATTATATGTTATAATCAGGTATTTCCTATGTCACCAACAATTGTATATCTATATCTACACCGACACTTCTTAAAGTCTTATTAATGACCGGATGACAAGCAATTGATCACAAAATAAATAAGCCTATTATCATTATACAGTACCGCCTATCATTTAAACGTTGCACATTTTATTTTTGTAACATATAGATACCTGTATTTTCAATGTATGACCATTCTCTTGTCTTCTCCCTGGCGATTTGAAACATAAGTAAACTATAATATAAAATCTAAAATATGTATTGTTTCGTCAAAATATCAATAGTTGTTTTTATTTATTTATTCACAGGATAAATTCTTCTCAAACACATTACTAAGCAGGCAACAGTTCAATAATGTTACCTTTCTTAATGTCAGTAATACATCTGTTAAAACATACAAATAAATAATAGCAATTGTAATATAATTGAATAACAGAAAGAGTGATCAAGTAGATTGTCAACCTGGGCTTACGTCGTTTGATCAGAATTTCCCGAGTTATTTGTGGTTTCTATGTTTACCCTTTTAACAAATTTGTGATGAATAATTGAGTCTCAGTCAAAGAACATTTGAACACCACTCGGAACAAGCAAGGTTTTATTCTTGTACCAAACGGGTTTCAGACATATCGATTACTCTGACTCACCAGATGTATAGTAGAAAATATATGCATGTACTAATCTGACTGATACGTTTGTCGATAATTTATTTCACCGATGTTACAATCGTGTAAGTATTATTCAAATTTGAACATTATACTGTTATGAAAGACAGTAATAGTAAAATATTAGTAGTGATAATAAGAGATAAGAATTAAACAACTTTAAATAATGAATTCGCTAGAAATTTACCATTCAAAACATTATGTTTCTCATTCGAAGGTTTCACAGCATTTGGTTTCATGAAGGTTCTTCCACCTGTTTCAAATTGTTAAATCCTTAGATTTTCAAACACATGTTTTAACCGATTAACAAATAATCTGTCTTTTTCATTTTACAGACTATAGTGGTGACTATCTTTCTTTCACTTATGCATTTGTCATCTTACTTGACATATGATATCATGTGACATATAGTTTTTCATAGGTTTTTTATAAGGCAATAATGTTGTTCATTAGCAAGTGGTATGATGCCAGCGGTTCAAACAGGCGGTTTGAATACTATCAGATTGCATTACACAAAGTTGCATTGACTGAGAAGATATTGTTTAAGCACTTGTTACTTTTTTTTTATGTATTTTAAGTTTTGTTTTGTTTTTATTTTTACATTTTAGTATCGCCTGTTAAGAAGACTGGCCATCGGATTGTCCTGTCTCATACGAAAATACGCTAAATTTGTATTTTTCTAGCTCTGAAGGAAACGCATTTTTTTCCATTAACCGTATGACTCATTGGTTGTCTGTCTGAACAGTAGTTTTAGGCATTAACCTGTTTGGAATACATTACTGGAGTTTTTTTTTTTTTTAAATCAGATTCTTTTGAAGTAATGTCTCATGATGTCCTAATTATTCACATTTGATGAAATTATCATTGTAAAGTGACAAAGTTGAAAATATGGTCTTTATTTGAGTGCCCAGGTGGTCGTGTGGTCTAGCGGGACGGCTGCAGTGCAGGCGATTTGGTGACACGATATCGAATCCCGGCGAGGGAAGAACCAAAAATTTGCGAAAGCAAATTTACAGATCTAACATTGTTGGGGTGATGTTTAGACGAGTTGTATATATATACATATATATTTATTACCTGGAGCACCAATCTGTCTGTATTTCGTCTCCCTAAAAAGAAAACCTAGTATAAAAGCGATAACTTTTTTTTATATGCTGCCATAAAATATATTTCTCTTACATTTCAACGATTCTGGAATTTTTTTTTACATTTTCATAAACACGTTGAAGTTGAGGCTAGATTTAAAAAAAAGCGCACAAAATTACCTGTGTTTTGAAGTATCTGGTCATTTTTCTTATGTTTGTATTTCTTCAAATGAATGTAAGTCCATTAGTTCCTCGTTTTATATTCTTCTGTTTTTTTTTCTCACTTTAATATTGTTTTACTCTTCGACTTCAGAAGACATTGTGTAGATTTGATATCTATGATCTTTGCTCAAATGATCATTGCTTATGAGTTTATTTTCATTTAGTCTGTACATTTAAAATCCCTAGCAACGACTATATTACACAAATGCAAAGTTTTCTATATAAGTGTGTATAGTTGATGATACAGTGTTTTGTTGTTCAAGTCTCAGCTATATATGTTAAATCATATTACGGTGGTTTTATTCTTTATGTTTCAAATGAATGTTATTCGTTTTATAGACGTTTCACAAGAACTGCAAAAAATCATACCCAGGAAAAAAGTTAAAAAGAGAGGTTTGTATATATCTACAATTCGAATTTGAAAAAAAAGTTTTCTTATATTGATTTTACCATCTTTGATTTCAAAATATCAATTTCAACAAACGTGCAAGAAAGTTCTTAAAAAAAAAAAAAATTGTGATAATTGTTATCTTTTTGAATGAAAAAAATAGTTCTTTGTTTTACAAAATCATTTATTACCTTTAAAGTTGTCGATTTGTCCGTTTTAAGTCATACATTTAACGTATCTGAAAACAAAAGAACGATATATTAACTGTGCATGGTACAGCTGTCGACAAAGAAAATAACACACGTGTTATAGTAGGACTTCCTTAGCGTTTATATCAATATATCAACATAAAGATGTAATTCATTAATACATTCTATGTTGCTTTTTGTGAGTTTGTATTTCTAATTTTTCTTATTACTAGTGACGCGTTTGTAATAATCACAACCTTGAGAGAAACTGTTGAAAAGTTGATTGATAATTACAGGACAATATGAGTACCTTGGCTAATCTACGTCTTATAATCGCATGTGACATCAAAACTGACGTTTCTGTCAACCTATTAACAGTACGTTTGTAAAATTGCAAATTTCAGACGGAAAATAGTGGCAATTAACGTACCTTCTGCTGTAAAACATTGTTCAGAGAACGAAATTATTCATCACATAATGCTGTGTTGTATCTAAATGTACAATGACAAGTACACAGCTAAACAACACAATTTATCGTATATATATACCCAAAGCTATTAATAATGATATCATTTGAAAATGTTTAACATGTGTGAAAATACCATAAATACATGCTCGTATAAAAACTACAGATAACCCCCAATAGAGATAATACTACTATAAATAAACGAATTCAAACCTTCAAGAACAAAACAAGTACATAAACAGTGTATGCAATTAAATAAGAAACTTACTGGCCGGTTGCACGTGGTGTTATACATGTTATATATATTAACAGAATAATCTGCTTGTCAACGCAGACAACTCTATAGGTAACGTGATTGATAAAAATGTTTCTATTTTAAGATTTAATTTCTTCTGCTATACCTCCTAATAACAAATACGCGACTTACAATAGTTTACAGTTCAATAATCACCAGAGAAAATATTATACATAAAAACTTACCACTTAAAACTTTGTCTGAACTGTGACGCACTGCTATTGTTTATCTTCAGGACTCTAGTACTTTATATAAATACACCATTAATGAGCCTTACACTGGTATCTAACGGAAAAAGACTGATATGAAATAGGTCATTTACAAACGCGGTTATAGTTTAATAAAGAAGCAATCAGCTGCATTTATATATACTTGTGTTCTACGAACAGCTTTTTTTTTTATTAACGTTTAAAATATATAACATACCAAGTATAATAAATATATATTATAGGATAATATGTCATGCGTTGAATAAAGCGACCAGACATGTTGATTTAAAACATTTCTGTCGTATAGTTTAAACCCATATTGATGTTTGGATATCTTTAAGGTTATTGTTTATTAATTGTATGTGATTAAATAGTCTGCACGGCCAAATTGAAATGAATAGGTGTACATATGCTATAAATGCAAGGTTTACTGCAACGATCATCGGCAAACCGCCATTTATTGTCGTCGTCTGCTTCAAAGTTTAATCTGTTATCTTCAATGTAGATAAGTTTCTCACGAGTGATAAATAAGTTTAGAATATAACTGGCATTCAGCCATGTAAAAAGATAAAATTGCCATTTTCAATTATATGTAGTTATAGTTTATAAGTTGTTTCCGAATGTTAAACAGAACCAAAAGAAATTTTGAGATTTTGTAAAAAATCAATATTACTAAGGAAAGACGACCTTTATTTACCTAATTTTACATATAATTGGCACACATTTTTGGAATTTTGGATCCTCAATGCTCTTCAACTCTGTACTTGTTTGGCTTTATAAATATTTGGATATGAGCGTCACTGATGAGTCTTGTGTAGACGAAACTCGCGTCTGGCGTACTAAATTATAATCCTGATACCTTTGATAACTATTTACATATAATCACAGTATTGTTTAGAATTAAACGATTACATTCAATGCTTTTGACATTAGTATTTTAAGATTTAATATTTTTAAGATGGTCACGTGTTCTGTCTGTCGCGACTGAAGTTAAAAGGGTTATCATTTTTATTAAATGTGATTTATGAGAATCATGATTTTACAGGTAATGTAGTGTTAATCCTATCTAAAGGTAAAACTTGGAATAGTTCAAAATGTTGTTAATACATACGAGAAAGCTTGCTTGGGGACAATTATATTTCAAATATAACTTATATATTTTCTGATAAATTAAGTCCATTTGTTTAAACTTTATGTGGAGTATTTTCTTTCGATTGGTTGCTTTCCTGGTCATATTACATATAACATTATTACCACGTCTTGTGCAATGTAATAATGTTTTTTTTTCTATGACGAACAAACAAATGTCCATTGTTGTTTTTTTGTGTTTATATAGTTGCTTTACCGGATGTCGGCAGTGTTTATATTATATTTTATTATACTTCACGTTAAAATGTCATATTTTAATTGGCTAATACGAGGGTATTTATTTACTCGATCACATGGCTGAGAGGGTGACCATTTATTTGAAATCAGAAATAGATAAATTAAAGGACAATGAATTGAATGTACATCAAGTAATTAAATACAATACCTAAGTTCTACGTTTTGACTCAGATTTTATCATTTGACTGTTTAAATTTAAAAAAAAAATTTGTTGATTTTTCTAATACCCGTAACGTTGTTATGTACGTGACGTCATAGAAAATACTTTTAAAACGAGAGTAATCTGTAAAACACAATAATGATTGGACATTCAGTATAACAAGTTAGATAACACATAGCTGAGAGGGTGATAGAGGTGATTTACAATGTTTTCTCATAGTACCAATCTGCTCTATCAACCTCTCAGCTAAGTGTTATTAATATAATGTTATACAGTATACGTTCTAGTATTTTTAGCCATTCCCGCTATCACATGTTTGTAGTTTTGTTAAACAAAGTACTTAACAAGTAAGAAAAAGGGAACTATTCACAATGTTATATAGATCTTTGGCCTTTATTTCCGTACCTTTTTAATAATAGCTAGTTTTAAAAAATAACGTTATTCAGGACTTGTGTGTTCTATATTTTCATAATTCGATGCATCTGTTATCTCTGAAAGAGTGCATTAAATATTTTCAAACAAAAAAGACTAATTATCATTATTCTCTCTAACAACATATTTCAAAGGTTCATAAGACTATTGTTCGTCGGACTTCAATTTTTATACCTTTTCTTACATATTGGCGTCAAAAACATTTGTAGTGTAAAAACGCGTTTTGAGATCTTGTTGTAAATAGTTAGATACTAACAACAATTTTACAAAAGCTGTTGCTCATATATATTGTACATTAAAACTGTAAGAGAAATGTTCTTATTAGATCCAATACGCAATTCTCAACATGTTTATGACGACATAGTGATATAATCACATGTGACGTGTCAATGAAGTGCCCATATTATATTTATCTTTTCTGTTATTATCAAAATTAACATAATTTTGAAAGGTGATATAAAAAATAAGATGTGGTATGATTGCTATGCAATAAGACAACTCTCCACAAGAGACCAAAATGACTCAGACATTAACAACTAAAGGTCACCGTACGGCCTTCAACAATGAACAAAGTCCATACCGTGCCTTTTTGTGTTTCTTTGTTTTTATGGTGATTAAGGTTTTAAAATAATGTTGACTGATGTACGCCATTGTTTGAAATTTTTACCTATTATGTCTGTCTGTTTTGTCCACACATCGTTGTAAAATATGATTGAATTTCATACGACTGTCAAACAAAAGAGAGGTGTAGTTAGCTATGAAACCATGTTTAATCCTACATAAGAAAATGCGTGTAACAAGTCAAGAATATGACAATTGTTATCTATTCGTCTGATGTGTTTGATCTTTTTATTTTAACATTTGAATAAACTCATCATAGATACCAGGATAAAAAAAAAAATATTTACGCCAGACAATTTAATACGTCAGACGCGCGTTTCGTCTACAAAAGACTCTCATCAGTGACGCTCGAATAAAAAATGTTTAAAAGGCAAAATGAAGTGCGAAGTTGAAGAGCATTGAGGACCAAAAATTCATAAAAGTTTTGCCAAATACAGCTAAGGTAATCTATTCCTGAGGTAGAAATTAGTAGGGATTTTCCGTTTTGAATTGTCCTTGGCGTTCGGTATTTGTGTGATTTGACTTTTTTGAAAACTTTAAGATTTAATAATTTTTACGACGCAAATAATGAAATAAAAAAATACTGACTACGTGAATTACTTGTGAAAATCCTCAAGGCTCTTTGCTGAACACGAGTTCAGGACAATTTTTAAATGTCATGTTTATACAACTACGCCGTTTGATTAGTGTTATCGAGAAATAACATTTAAATGAATGGTTAATAAGGTTAAACAATTGATCAATTTGTTAGACCAATCTCGTCATCAAAATGTTAAAATGCCGTTCGTTGCCTTTTAGTCTTTGCATTTACCCGTCATTATATATATATACAGCCATTTTTTGTCTTTAAAATTAAAACCGACCGTGCAAAGCTGTTTAGCCAGTCAAGGTCGTTAAAAACTTCCATTTGTTGTTAAAATTAATGGTTACATGTTAACGATAGCGATACTAACATGTTCTTTGTAGCACAATTATGTTCTATAAATACATAACATCCGATTAGTCATACAACGCCCATTATTTAATTCCTGTCGTGACCTGCACAATACGCGTAAAACTGGAGGTTAACAAATTAAACATTACACCATTATTCTTTAAACAAACACGATAGAAACAAAGTACAAATAACAATTAGCTGGTGAATTAAAACTTTCAGTGTATAATTGACATGTTTGACGATTGGCAAAGTCTATCAAAATGTAATAGTTTGACACCTCCGTGGTATAAATGATATTCTAGTTAATAGAACAAAACTCATATGAAATCTAAGTGGAAATAAATCAATTTATGCAACCAACCTTTTTGGCTAACTTTGTGTATTCCATCGTTTTTAGTATTGATTGACTAGGAAAGCCTGAAGGGACTATGTCACAAAAACGCAAAATATGTTAACAATTCAAAATAACACAACTTGTATATTGTGTAAATTAATTTGGGTTATTCGCATGTAAAATGTACAGTGACCGATATGAAGATATCCAACAGTTTTGTTTAACATTACTTTTGTTTTATGACATGTTGTATCAAAGGCATTTGATTTAAGGATTTGGCTTCGTTTGATTTAAGGATTTGGCTTCGTTTGATTAAGGATTTGGCTTCGTTTGATTTAAGGATTTGGCTTCGTTTGATTTAAGGATTTGGCTTCGTTTGATTTAAGGATTTTGCATTCCACTTTTAATAAACAAAAAAGAGTCTCGACAATCGACTGAAATCGACATATCTAAATAAAGAAGCATATACTACAACAATGATATCATGAAAACAACACAGACTGGACGTTTCTAGATCAAAACATTTAGTACCCTTTGCTACAACAACACATCAGATTCCTATTGAAAGCAATTGTTTTCAGTTGTTACGCAATTAAAAGGTTCAGAAGTGTTCAAAAATGTTAAAGGTTTTAAAGGTTCAAATTATATATGTGGTTAAGTTCCAAGAGTAAGGAAACTTCGTTTACTTTGTCAGAGTCACTGCACAAATAAGAAGACAAAAACAAACTCGTACATGACGTCAGAAAATGCACCCTTAACAAAGAGTAGAAAACACCCTGGGGAAGCTTTTTCCTGCTGACAACGACCGTTTAAGAGTTGTATATGTGTATGACAATAAAACAAAAACAATTGAAGATCATAGAAGAAGTTCAAAACATTTTCCTTATAAAAAAAAGAACATAAAATAACATAAAAATGTTCAGACATCATAAATAAAGAAAAACGACAGCTATATTGCTAAATCCGAAAATGATTGGAAAGGAGGGGCAATAGATACCAGAGGGACAGTCAAACTCGTGAATTGAAAATAAAATGAAAACACCATAGCTTACAAAGAAAAAGACAAACAGAAAAATAATAGTACAAAGGACACTATACACTGATAGACAACATTGTTCAAAATACTGCATACAGAAACTAAAGACCGAACACAGAACTCCCGCCAAAACTCGTTGCTGATATCCGGTCCGCCAGAAGGGCAAATAGGTCATAAATCCACATGAAGCACATATGAGATTGCCCATTGTTGGTATACATGTTGTTACATAGCCGCATTGGGTGATTTTCACTTTATAAGTTTAATATATATATGATATGGTTAGACAGTACATATTTACAAAAAATGAAAACAGCACATTATATAAAGATTTGAAAGCCAAGGATTTCAATTCATACACCAAAAGTATGGGAAAACCTTCCCTATGTGTACCCCTTGATTATCAAGAAATGAATAATTTAAGTATCAAAGAATTTATCAAGAATAATGCCAATGTCAAAAGTCTATCTAATATGTTGGCTGAAACGTATTGTTATGCGTTTACTTTTCTACATTGGTTAGAGGTATAGGGGGAGGGTTGAGATCTCACAAACATGTTTAATCCCGCCGCAATTTTGCGCCTGTTCCAAGTCAGGAGCCTCTGGCCTTTGTTAGTCTTATTATTTTAATTTTAGTTTCTTGTGTACAATTTGGAAATTAGTATGGTGTTCATTATCACTGGTCTAGTATATATTTGTTTAGGGGCCAGCTGAAGGACGCCTCCGGGTGCGGGAATTTCTCGCTACATTGAAGACCTGTTGGTGACCCTCTGTTGTTGTTTTTTATTTGGTCGGGTTGTTGTCTCTTTGACACATTCCCCATTTCCATTCTCAATTTTATGATAACATACTGTTAATCAACATATATGGGACTGACGATAGCAATAGACAGGGCTATTTAGAAATATAAAGATAATTTCGGAAGGCGGTGAGTGAAATTCCTCAAACACTAGATAAATAAATTATTTCAAATGATACATTGCAACTAGAAAAAAATAAAAGAAATGGACAAACCTTTTTGTATATTATATCTATTAATCTCATACCGGAACAGTTCGAGTAGTATAACACTACAAGTTTAACTGATCCCAAAGGGCATTTTAGAAGATATCATGGAAAAGTACATGACTTTAAGGCAATGTTGCAAATTGTGAGTTTGTTTATAATTACGGAGAAGCAAAACATGATTGCGGAAAGGTAAAAAAAAAAACGCCCTAAGAGAAAATGTCAATTACCGAAATGGATCACCTAGCAACGTGAACTTGCATCGTGACATACTGCATAAAGTATAGCTGAACTAATAGAATACCTTATGATAAATTGATAGGTTTTCACCCCGATGTCTAAAATTTATACAACTAGAACTTTTTTGTCATGTTTCTTACAATTTGTTATACTTTGAAAGGTTGCTAATATAACAATTAGCTAAGCAATCAACAGATATGCAAAGAAAAAAAGCCAGTTCCAGAATTTATTTAACAACATGTTTAGAAAATAAATGTACTTTTACGTAAATTAAACGCAATAAATTAGTAGGGAGTTAAAAGGACAAAAAGTTGGTAATTCTTGTCCCCCTTTTTGCCTTATACACTTGATAGGACAGTAGGTTTTCTTTTCTCATTTGACATTATGATTTGTTGTTCAGTACACGTTTATGTCAATAAATCTTTAAGAATACAGACTGTTTAAACGGTATGCAATCTGTTCACATCAAAACAGTGTAATATAATACCAATAACGCTAATTGAATATTTGATGATTTTGTCAGATATTCCGTTTTTCACCCTAACTGACCAAATATATATGTTAGAAGTTTAATTTAGTTTAATTTGGTTTAACGTTTGATAATTAACATGTGTTATTTGATCTTACGTATTCATTATACGTGCATCTAGATTAATACGGTTAAGCTAAAACTGAAAACTGAAAGCTTTGAAAATCAAATAAAGACTATTTATTTGATATTATAAAATTTGTAAAGACACGAACATAATAATCAAAACAGAGTTAGAAAAAAGGTAGAAAACACAAAAAGGAATAGCAGTATGTATAACACTAAACAGAAAAGTAAAGTTTATAAAAAACAACTAAGCCAGTTAAAAACACAGGTGCCTGGGAAAACACGACAGTGTCTGCCCGATTCGTGGACCAATAACGTTATTGTTGGCCAGTAGAAATCCAATGGTTTGTTGGCTAGAGAATCTAAAATAAATGTCACGGAACATTGTAAAAAAGACATCAATAACTATTAATGGTACCATAGTCATGATAGTCATTTAAAAAATTGAAAGTGGTCAAAAAAAGATATATATATCATAAAAAAAATGAAAAAAAGTAGCAATTACCTTACGAGCCATATCTATAAAGTGAGAGATTTTCATTTTGTTTGTCAGTGCAGAGAATGAATATATAAAACGAAATAATTTCAATACAACGCTCATGTTCCTTTTCGACATATTATATACAGAATGTAATCTTAATACTGCTGTGGTCAACGAAATACAAACAAATACCTGAACTTGATCAGCACGCAATGTAAACAGTGTTATGGTCATGAATATAAATTAACTGAATATAAAGCATTGAATTTTTCGAAATACAGAGGACTATAAATCCCAGTTATAGAAGACCTAAGCTTATTTGAGAAAACTGTTTCGAAGTTTGGTATCCTTTATGCTCTTTAACTCTGTATCTTATTTCGTTTTTTTTTTTACTTTATGATGCGAGCTGAAATTAATGATAAGTTTTTCGCAACTCTAACGCGTGTCTGGCGTACACAATTTCAAAATGAATTTATTGATGTGCAAGAAATGAATTAGCGTAATCTTCAATTGATTATCATGCATGCAAACCATAGTTGTATTTGTAACTTGATTAAAATAATAACCACCAATATAACTATACCCTTCCCCCTTTTTAAAGTTTGTGCTTTTAACTCAATAAGTCTGCATTGGAATGTAAACAAACAAATAATTTTCATAACTGATGAAGATTCCATCCATATAATAATGGATGGGATATAGATCAGAGATGTAACTATAATTTGTTTGTAGATAACTTCAATCAGGCAACATTATGTACATGTATGGCTTTCTTGAGAACAAATTGTAATTAACTAAAATCAATGCTCTTACTGTAAACTAAGTATTAACTTTCAAATACTTTTGTTGAATTGGAAAGATATTCATCGAAATAACCTTCACGAAATTGACGATAATTTGCCTCAAGTTATATCTCCATAGCAACCATCCTATGTAAGAAAGCAATCAGATTGAAGGGATTTGAAGTATTTATTGCAGTTAAACATAACGTATTTTGGTGTAGCATGACGCCTTATTAATATTGTTCCACGCATTTATAAACAAATCGATTACTGCATTTTATACAAGTAATAAACTTTCAATGATTACAGAATGATATCTGAAGGCATGTTATCTTTTAGTTGTGTTTTATTTTCTGCAGGAAATGTTGATAGCTTGTTTTGAATAGTTACATCTAAATGTAAACAAAGCATTAGTAGAAATATATCGTTATATATATTTTTTATACGCAATTAACATATTTGTAATTTTTACCATCATGATTGTAAGGTATGTACGCAGTTAATAGTATAACTATTCTATTAAATAGGACAACGGTATAGTTTCTACTATCGTATGTTAAACTATGTATGAGTCATGCTGATATGAAACACGATATAAATAGATTAGCTATTATCAATGACGTTATACTTAGTATTTAAATTAACGAACACTGATATAATCATGACATTTAAAAGTAATATGATAAGAATAGAAGTTTTAAATCAGCCATTTTTGTCCGTTCTTGCAAACTTACTAAAATACGTTATGTTTGTAACCTCAATAAGTACTACAAATCCCGTCAATCAGATTTCTTTCATAAATAGGATAGTTGCTATGGAGATTTTACAAATTAACGACAATTTCGTGAAGGTTGCTTCGATGAATATCTTTCCAATTCAACAAAACATGCAAAGGTATTTGAAAGATAATACAAACTCAATTTTCTTCTGTGGGTTTTTATTACTGTTATGTGTTTTTTGTAGTTGCGATCTTTTATTAACTAGCTTGATGAACACTAGTAAAGTAGTATGTTCGTTGTATTGTAAGTACAACCGAATTTCAAATATGGTGAAATTATTTCTGGCAGTTAAGATTAAACTTTCTGTTGTTGATGGACCCAACACCACAAATGCAATTTGCATATTATTGATGTCTGTTTTGGTATTTCCGTGAACGAAACAATACATATGAAACCAGTACTTTTTTTATGATTTTCCCCAGTTTTACTCGGACGTTTTGTTGGATCTCAAATCGTGCGTTCCAACAATAAAAAAACCAACATATGATATTCAAGAGTTAAAATGTTCATGGAATATTTACATTTGATCTTCCTTTTACCAACTTATCTTCAACTTCATGGAAGAAAGTACATTAATATGTCAGAAAACACCTTTGGCAGTTTGAAATAATAAGTTGATGAGCACAGATATCGTCATAGACGATACGAACGAGATAAAAAGACAAGTAGTACTCTAAACTACTAGGACTTAAGTGTGACCGTAATTAGACACATTTGATTTTCTATAGTGATATACTTACCAACAACACTCGGCCAATTCAGACAATTGTCTATCAAATTAAAGCTTATCCAGACAGTACTTCAAAATATCTATTTTTACAATTACACAGATTTGCACCATACAATGTTATACAATTTGAAAAAAATTGCAAGGAGGAAAAGGGGGGGGGGGGGGGTGGGGTGGAGTGGGGTGGGGTGTTATTTGATCATAACCTATTGTAATAATAATAACAATGATGATAATAATAATAGTCATGTTATCATTATCAGTTTTAATATTTTATTTTCTATTTTCTATTTTGATCTTTGATCTTTTATTATGTCATTACTATTAAACTGTAATGCATAAATATAACGGATCATTTTTTTTAAGATAACTTCCTGAAATGACTTGTATTCTATTAATTTATACTTTCCTACACTAAATACAAAAATGGAATGTGCACAATACACATCTATCAATTATACTTTCTATAATAGGATTTTGTTTTTATCAATTCCTTTAATTACTTACAGATCTTTAATGATAGACATACTGTAAGCCAGGAAAGGCCACAACAAGACCAGGAATAGTAATACGTATTAAACTGTATTCTATCCTTAGCGACTTATAAAATTGGAATCGTTAATGCAACCATATTATAAGAATAATACGAATCAAAAATGGTTATCGAGCTTAAACGGGGTTAAATCCGAATGTACAATTTCGTCCTACAGTTTTTGATTCAACAAGCACATCGACATGAATAAAACAAGATTGCCATTTGACATGAAAAATGTTTGTTGTATGGTTTGGTGACCTTCATGATGAACTTCCTAAGTAAAAGGTAAGTTGCTGGACGACGGGTGCCACGTGTGGATCAGGATCTGCTTACCATTCCGAAGCACCGAAGATAACCCACAGTTTTTGGTGGGGATCGTGTTGATTAGTTTATTTTTCTATGTTGTGTTTTTTTGTACTATTGTTTATCTATTGTTTTTAAGTTATAGCCATAGCTTTGTCAGTTTATTTTCGATTTATGAAACTGAATGTTCCTCTGGTATTGTTCGTCCCACTCTTTCATTTCATTCTTTGTTCTTACTACCTCATCAATTTTTGAACAATAATAAAACATAATGATCGGTCGAAACATAAAAATACGTATATTCCGTTGATTTGTTTTTAGTGTAAATAGAAAGGACTGTGTAAAAAAAAAGTTCCAAGCGAAACAATTTGATATACATTGGATACAACGGAATATATATATATATATATATATATATATATATATATATATATATATATATCAAATTGACGTTGTAGTTTACCAATGTTTTATTCTCACAAGCAGTCAACAAGAACACGATACACTATGAGTAAAACATGCATGTTCAAATGTTGTTTTGAAACTGAATCGACTGGAAGACAGTTTAGACAATTCGCCTCAAAAAGCAAACCCATTAGTTAAAAAGATTGAAAAATTTCTAGATGTCAACTGCAAACGTTCTTCGAAACGAGATTATAAAATATCAAAGGCAACTAAATGAGAAGATTTGTTTAAAAATTGCAAATGAAACAAATATATACAATAAGACCACAAAAGAATTCAGATGCGAAAAACATATGTCATCATACATTCTTCGCACGTCAAATAAGCTCATATCATATATTGAAAACAACACATTATTTCTTGCGTCCGAAGCGCTATTCTGGATTTACCTTCACCAGTAACAGTCAAAGCCAAAAATTTGAAATCCGAAGATGTATAAGTACCGAAACCGTTGAAGAGTATATAACGCTTTAAAAGACCAGTTTCTTTCTTTTCCTTTTTTGTGGTTTTTGTTGTGCTGTGATTTGGTATCATTGATTGGTACCCTATACCCTTTATTTTCTATAATGTAAGTAAATAGGTAAAAAATGTAAAAGAGCAAACCAATAGCCTGAATTATGCTACAACAAAAAATGAAAAACAAACATCACAGACAGCAACACATTATAATTTGTGGATAACAGATTCTTTTATTTGGATGTGACATGAATTCACATTGATGTGAATTATTCCCCTACATGGGACCGTTGTGTAACAACACAACTTAACACATTGTATAGATTGGCAAGAAAAAGTTTGACACGTCAGAACGGGACTAAGCACAAATTACGTGACAAATGACACAACGAAACAACTTAAAGGTTCCCACTGTTACCCCAAACAGGTCAACAGTCCAATGTTAACCAATTGAATACTCATATTCTACCAAACTAAAATGTCAGTATTTGTATACGAAAAAAGTTAAATACGATTGTGTTCATTATATTCTTGAGTTGCAATCGAAAGTGAACAAAATTAAGTTAGTAATCTTCATAGATATAATTTATTACACCAGTGTCTACATCAGATTTATAAGTTCCTTTGCACATTTTTCATACACCATGAATTGCTGGAAAAACTAGACATTAACAGTTTGAATTGGCAATTATGTCATTGTTTTTATCAATTTCTTATCAAAGAGTTATTCAAAAAAACACGAAACATTTAGTGTCTATGTACAGCCTCAATGTGTACGAATGTCAATATTTAAACAAACCAATGAGCTTAAACAGAATTAAAATTGAAAATCTCTAGTCAACTATGAATGCTTCTACTTTACAAGAAAATCCGACTGTCAACATTGTTTTCAGACAATATATACTTAAAGATTGCGTTCAGAATTAAAAAGGATTACTGGATGTCATATTTATTGATATTTTTCTTAGGTTAAACTTATTAGTTACATAGTGTGCTATTGACATAATACGGTATATATGGGGTCAGTAAATTCCATATGGGTTGAGTGTGAAGCGTGTATGAAATAAGCCCGCCTCCCTTCTAACCTAATATGAAATATACACGGTCTCCACGCTGACGCCTTCAACCAATCATATTCCTAGAAATGTATGGGAGGTAAGATAATTTGTTATACCATCAATTTAAAAGAGGGGCAAAATATTACAGAGGGTCATTCAAATTCATAAGTTGTTGAAATTATTATGCTTGCTTCTTTTTGTGTACCTTTTTTTTGTACACAAATAGAAATGAAAAAAGTACTGGGTTTGAAAAAACAAAGAATAGATTCGTCACACTGCTACATCGTAATTGGCTGTGTAATTCATATCTTATTTTGATGTCGTTTGGAGAATTTGGTCTGGAGTATTTCTATTAGTTCCAGGCATTTTCTTTTTTCATATTCTACATATGAATCAAGGAGCGTACTAGACATACCTTTTCCTGTATTTCTGTTTGAATGTGTCGTTTAGTTGCTATGTCTATTGTAGAAGTACGAAAAAGAATCTATCGAAAGCAATAGATTACCTTTGCTGCAGTGTACAAAAATCTCTGTTTTTTGGTGGTCTAGTCTTTTACATACTTATATGTCTGGTTTCAACGAGGAATTCATCTGGAACATTTAAAACTACTTTGTTGTGAATAATATTAGTTTCATAGTGTGCTTCGCTCTCACCCCATATGGAATTTACTAACCCCATATACACCGTTACATAGTGTGCTTCGCTCTCACCCCATATGGAATTTACTAACCCTATATATACCGTATTACGTCACTATCACACTATGTAACGAATTTATCTTACCGACTATCTTAACGTGTGAAATTAAAAATGAGCAAGTCTTCAATACTGTTAGCACTAAGAAAATACTTCCATTGATCCTACAAAACAGATGCCAACAATAACGACTTGTAAGGTTTAAATGCGTTTTATGAATTTATTTCAATCTTAATCATTAATTTCTTCGTTTATTGGAACTTTTAAGATTTTTTCTCAGTACCGTTTTGTTTTTTATAAAGGGACATAACACCATTACTAACCGTGTATGAGATAAGCCCCGCCTCCCTACTAACCTAATATAAAAATACACGGTTTGCACGCGGACGCTTTTAACCAATTATATTCATGGAAATGTATAGGAGGTAAGATAAGATACTATATCAACCTGTAAACAATGATAGCCTAATCAGAAAATTAATTATATAGCATTTCTAAATACTTAGTATTAAGGTTCAAGAATGTTGATACCTCGGATAAGAAACGTCCACTGACAGTAGCTGTAAACAACCGACAATTACACAAGACTTTTAATTTTGTACAATGTACGTGCATTTCATATACATATGACTCATTAGTTGCGCTTTAAGCAAAACAGTTGAAAGACTGAACCAATCAGGATGTCTTAGAGCAGTAGAAACAAAAAGGTCAACTGTTGTTAATTAACAGAATAGAAACAATAAAAGTACTACCCCATAAAACAATTGATAAGTGTTTCTGTTATAAAATTAACGGTATCAATTTTCTTGCACCAGATGCGCATTTCGACAACACATGTCTCTTCAGTGATGCTCGTGGCCAAAATATTTGAAATCCAAAGATTATAAAAGATGAAGAGCTATAATCCAAAAGGTCCAAAAAGTATAGCCAAATCCGTGAAAGGAATCAGAGCTTTGCATGAGGGAGATACATTCCTTAATTTATAATAATTTCTATCATTTTGTAACAGCAAATTTTGATAACACAAAAAAAATCCGTATTTTCATGCCAGTACCGAAGTACTGGCTACTGGGCTGGTGATACCCTCGGGGACTTATAGTCCACCAGCAGAGGCATCGACCCAGTGATAGTAATAAAATTAACGGTATCAATTTTCTTGCACCAGATGCGCATTTCGACAACACATGTCTCTTCAGTGATGCTCGTGGCCAAAATATTTGAAATCCAAAGCTTATATAAAAGATGAAGAGCTATAATCCAAAAGGTCCAAAAAGTATAGCCAAATCCGTGAAAGGAATCAGAGCTTTGCATGAGGGAGATACATTCCTTAATTTATAATAATTTCTATCATTTTGTAACAGCAAATTTTAATAACACAAAAAAAATCCGTATTTTCATGCCAGTACCGAAGTACTGGCTACTGGGCTGGTGATACCCTCGGGAACTAATAGTCCACCAGCAGAGGCATCGACCCAGTGATAGTAATAAAATTAACGGTATCAATTTTCTTGCACCAGATGCGCATTTCGACAACACATGTCTCTTCAGTGATGCTCGTGGCCAAAATATTTGAAATCCAAAGCTTATATAAAAGATGAAGAGCTATAATCCAAAAGGTCCAAAAAGTATAGCCAAATCCGTGAAAGGAATCAGAGCTTTGCATGAGGGAGATACATTCCTTAATTTATAATAATTTCTATCATTTTGTAACAGCAAATTTTAATAACACAAAAAAAATCCGTATTTTCATGCCAGTACCGAAGTACTGGCTACTGGGCTGGTGATACCCTCGGGGACTAATAGTCCACCAGCAGAGGCATCGACCCAGTGATAGTAATAAAATTAACGGTATCAATTTTCTTGCACCAGATGCGCATTTCGACAACACATGTCTCTTCAGTGATGCTCGTGGCCAAAATATTTGAAATCCAAAGCTTATATAAAAGATAAAGAGCTATAATCCAAAAGGTCCAAAAAGTATAGCCAAATCCGTGAAAGGAATCAGAGCTTTGCATGAGGGAGATACATTCCTTAATTTATAATAATTTCTATCATTTTGTAACAGCAAATTTTAATAACACAAAAAAAATCCGTATTTTCATGCCAGTACCGAAGTACTGGCTACTGGGCTGGTGATACCCTCGGGGACTAATAGTCCACCAGCAGAGGCATCGACCCAGTGATAGTAATACAATTAACGGTATCAATTTTCTTGCACCAGATGCGCATTTCGACAACACATGTCTCTTCAGTGATGCTCGTGGCCAAAATATTTGAAATCCAAAGCTTATATATAAAAGATGAAGAGCTATAATCCAAAAGGTCCAAAAAGTATAGCCAAATCCGTGAAAGGAATCAGAGCTTTGCATGAGGGAGATACATTCCTTAATTTATAATAATTTCTATCATTTTGTAACAGCAAATTTTAATAACACAAAAAAAATCCGTATTTTCATGCCAGTACCGAAGTACTGGCTACTGGGCTGGTGATACCCTCGGGGACTAATAGTCCACCAGCAGAGGCATCGACCCAGTGATAGTAATAAAATTAACGGTATCAATTTTCTTGCACCAGATGCGCATTTCGACAACACATGTCTCTTCAGTGATGCTCGTGGCCAAAATATTTGAAATCCAAAGCTTATATAAAAGATGAAGAGCTATAATCCAAAAGGTCCAAAAAGTATAGCCAAATCCGTGAAAGGAATCAGAGCTTTGCATGAGGGAGATACATTCCTTAATTTATAATAATTTCTATCATTTTGTAACAGCAAATTTTAATAACACAAAAAAAATCCGTATTTTCATGCCAGTACCGAAGTACTGGCTACTGGGCTGGTGATACCCTCGGGGACTAATAGTCCACCAGCAGAGGCATCGACCCAGTGATAGTAATAAAATTAACGGTATCAATTTTCTTGCACCAGATGCGCATTTCGACAACACATGTCTCTTCAGTGATGCTCGTGGCCAAAATATTTGAAATCCAAAGCTTATATAAAAGATAAAGAGCTATAATCCAAAAGGTTTTTGTTACCTCAATTTGATAATTCAGCAATAAGTTTGTTAATATTGGACAATTTTTAGCTTGTAATAATAGGTAGACAATTGTTTATGATTGCAGATCGAATCTTGATATTAAAATATGAAGATGTGGTATGATGGTAAATGAAACAACTCTCGACAACAATGAAAACCCTCATACCAAATAAGAAGCTATAAATGATGTCTATATATTTTTGAATTTTTGTCACATAGGGTTGCTGTCTCATTGACACATGTCACAGCTATCAATCTATTCACGAAACCGTTAAAAGGAAATAAAACTATCGTTTACTTACATCAAAGAAATCTGTCAATAGCAGAGAATAACTTTAACATATTCTAAATATCTATTTGTCTACGCAGCTGTTGCCCCAACAAAATCGATTACTTTATACCGCTTTTGTTATGCAACAGGTTGCTTGTAAATTTAAGCAGACGTAAAACACTTAATAATTTGGACAATTAATTATGGTTTTATAGTAAAAGTTTGATGTACACAGGAAAATAAGAAATGATAATTATATGAAGGTTGTAAAAGAATTTTTATGATACATTACATTAACACTATAACAAATGTTCATGTTATTAGAACTGGCTTAATATTAAAATAGTATGTCCGTCGTAGTCACAATCTTATTCTCTTTTACATGAAATTTGAAGTCGATGAATACAATAAATCACGGACTCTCGCCACCAGACGGACGACGGGTATTATCGTGGAACAGGATCTGCTGATTCTTATTTAAACCATTAGTGATACTTCTGATTCAGGTGCGGTTTAAGTTGTTTATGCTGTGAGTTGATATACTGTTGTTTATCTTTTCTTCGTTTTTTCTCTCTCAAGATACTTTACAATTCAAAAATGGAGAGGGGTGTCTTAAATGCTATTTCAACTAAAATTATACCAATCAAATATTCTTTATCTGTATGAAATTGCGTTTATTTACCCTCTCCCTACTATGATACGATAACATCAATCACTTTGCTTAGAGTAATGATTATTTAATTGAAATTCAAATAGTGATTTCCTCCTATAAATAAAAAACGCCCAATATTTATTGGAATGAAGTAGTCAATTTAATTTGCGGGCGAAAATTCATTTACAAATTTGTTTTAAGCGAACAAACCATTAACTATTCTGATAAGTACACTACACAATCCGTATCTTTTTAATAGTATTAATGTATAGTGTATAGAACAGCTTAGAATATGTCTCTATCTCATACATTTAAATAAAAACGAAGATGTTGTATGATTGCCAATTAGACAACTCTCCATATTTATTATGTTTTAACTAATTGTGTAATATCGCACGTTTTTATATTTGCATATTACCGCTATATATGATCGTATTGTCTTTAATAAAGCGTGTCAAACGTCTAGAAATATGCTTGAGTTATTCCCATGTTAAGAATACATGTATAGATTTTTATTTTAGTGTACACAAATATTTGTATAATATGACAGTGTGTATTAAACATGATTCAGAAGGATAACGCCATCTTTTTTTCTTTACACTGTAGTTACCATTTTAAAAGCACTTGTTTAATTCGTTCTATACGGTAATAAAACACACTTTCATATCGTAAATATTCAGGAAACAATGTATTGTTATACAATAAATCAATATCTACTTCACACACACATGTATTTGCATTCGTCACACATGTCAATGAAATACAGGTATTTAATGGTGGAATAATAAATGTTGATTCACGCCAGAAAGCATTTCATGTTAATTCGATGTTTCTCACTGGTTCTTTCTATCTATGTGACGTTCTTTCTTCGACCTTACACATGTCTATTGTTTTAATGTACTATTTTTTAATGTCAATATGGTCTCTTGTGGAGAGTTGTCCTATTGGAATTCATACCACATCTTCTTTTTGATATTTACTTGTGTACGATAAAGTTTATTATACTGTTGACACAGACTGACTAAGCTGGTTTTCCTTAATTTTTACAATCATATGGAAAATTTCAATGTGCCTAAATATTAAATATATATAAAAACCAAATTGCAATGAGCATAATCAATGTAATGTGTCTTATATATGTTACATGAATAATAAGTTAGTAAGAAGTTATGCTCCAAATTTGAGCTACACGACAGTCCCCACAAAAACGTAAAAACACAAAATCGTACAACGATTGTAAAGACTTAATTAAGAAATAGTTCAGACTGAGTATGGTAGTTTTGTATGAATTGTTAACATTTTCTTAATTAGACAATTCAACACGAATTGTATAATGCTTTATAATTTACAATCATTGAAAGGTCAAGGAGATTGACCTTTATTTTGACTATTTGCTTTGGAGATCGTTGGTACATGAAGCAAATGAAGTATAAATATGTTTATGAAGTTCACGGATTTTTAACATTGAGGAATTTCGGACCTTAATGCTCTTCAACCTCGTACTTTATGTGGCTTTTTAAATTTTTTTTTGGTTTCTAGTATATATGATGAGTTTATTTATATATAGACAATTGCTGGTTTTTATAGGCATTCTTTACAATTATTATATATTTCGTGTACTGTATTATTCATATGCATATTGTTCTTTCGTTGGACATATCTTACAAGTGTTTCATGATATACCACTACCTAGAAAGTCTGAGATATGGACATTTTAAACAATATTCCGTTGCTGTGTGTGTTACATTTTAATGTTGTGTCGTTGTTCCCCTCTAATATTTAATGCGTTTCCCTCAGTTTTAGTTTGTTACCCCGACTTTGTTTTTTGTCCATAGATTTATGACTTTTGAACAGCTGTATAATACTGTTGCCTTTATTTAACCAAAAAGGTCACAGAGAAGTAACCCTATATTACTAACTAAAACAAAAACAAAACTAAACTGCCAAAAACAGCTATCTTCTTTATGGTTTGGTTAATTCCTTTACAAAGATATTTTAGGGTTTACTTATATCATGTTTATCGTACTTTAGTCTGCTCTTACTATAAAGTGGAAGAGTGTATGAAGATGAAATAAGAAACCATAGGTCAACGATAATATAAAAAAGGTAGACACATGCAGGTGTTAAAAACTTAAATCACGTGTTGAATTATCATGAAAAATAGGTATGTATCTATTTGTTTTATTTTAAAAAGAACAGCCCGATAGAACTTGATTTGACAACATAAATGGGACAAACTTTTACACATAATTCCAAAATATGTTAACGAATCTATAGATAAGTACACATTTTCGAAGTATGTAAATATAATTCAACTTAATATGTTCAAGTGAACATGGCGAATATGCAATATCCGCTGTAAAATCAAATATCACATTTTGTATTCGTCAGGATCGTTTAAATCTTCTAAAAAATGAAAGGAAGAACTACATGACATCTTATATTTGAGGAATAGCATGACCAAAAGGGACTAACAACGAACAATATTTAATTTGTACATTCCAACAGGTCTCAGAGGTTTCATCTTTACACTCCCCTTTTCAATTCTATAGACACATTAGATATTTTAGGATGATGAATATTGACATAAGATATGGAGATACTGTAGCAAATGGGTACTAAGAATCCATTAAATCTTACAGAAGAATACGACTGTGTTTTTTGTCTTCAAATCCCGGAATACCAGTCGTGTCATCCTATTATCATGATGGCAACACTTACATTGTTGACGTTGCCCTTAACGGTGAACAAAAGTATATACAAAGTACATAAAAACTATTTCATGGTACATAATACAAAAATTATGCTGCAGTGCTTTTATTCAAGCTAAGTTTTGTGCAACCTTATAATGTGTAAGGATGATACATGAAGTATCACCGACATCTCACAAGAAAACTGACTGATATAATGTTGAAATAAAAAATAAACATGTAGCTTTAAAAAACAGGTTTAATGCTTTTGTTTCAAACTACAAAACTCACCTTTCACTTAGATGAGTTTAATCTCCTAACAAAGCACTTTGTGTGTAAATCATAATAAATAGATATTAGGCATGTCGCCGCTAACTCTATCACCCTCTTAAGCAAAATATTGTATTAATACATTATATGTTTGCTTTCCAGTTTAATTTTGAACTGCAAGGTCCAAACTGACTAGTCAAAGTTCAGAAGATAGCTATCTTGTTCGTTTTTTGTTTACAAAAAATGTATATTTCATTTTTTTTCAAAATATTATTATGTGTCATTTGGACAATTGCTTAATTTTCCCCTACCTGTAGCTTAGATACATGTGGAAAAAGTACAATGAGTTAAATAATAAAATCAAAGGAAATTTAAAACAGAAAAGCTCAAACACATCAAATGAATGGAAAACAACTGTTTATAATATTAAACCGTTCAAATCGAAGCATCTGATAAAGGTTACCCCCTGATTGATTTAGAGAAATAGAAGATGTTGTATGATTGTCAACAAGACGATTATCCATGAGTAAATTTAAATTCAGCAACTACATGCCAACACACGGCCTACAACGCTGCAATTTATGATATTAACAATTTTTTATTAAAATATTTAAGCAATTTCATACATCAACACCGTTTGACAATTGGTAGTAAAATTCTACATATGCACTGAATAACATAGACACGGATAACAGATTTTTACACAAAACAACATTTATAACTTCAAAACCAAATTGGTAGCATACCCTAAAATTAGAAATGACATACATTTTATAACCTTTTAACTAGTGTACGTTTATAGCATACAACGATATATGTTGACAATATTTAAACGAACTTTTCACTTTGATCTTTGAAAAGTAAAAACATGTAAAAAATGATTGTCCACAATAAATACATAGCTAATGACCAAAAACATATATAAAACTCAGATAAAAATGACGTTCTGAGAATGTCATACATAATGAGGCTTTTTCGATTGAAATAAATGTGTGATTGTAAACAGTAAGACAATGAACAAATAATTGTAAATGAATAGTATCAATTTAACACCACACAAGCTAACACATATACACTTATATAGGAAAGGAAAACGATAAAAAACTAGCCTGGAGCAGGAAGCCGAGAATAGTACATAAAGAATAGGGAATACAAAACTGGAAATAATTGATAAACATTATAGATGATGCGCACCTTTTTTTCAAAAGAGGAGCGAAAGATACCAGACGAAAATTCCAACTCATAAATCGAAAATAAATTGACAACACTTTGGCCATAAAGAAAAAGACAAACAGACAAACAATAATACACAAAACACAACATAGAAAACTAAATAATAAGCAACACGAACCCCACCTAAAACTGGGGTGATCTCAGATGCTCCGGAAAATACTGCTTCACATGTGGCACCCGTCGTGTTGCGAACTTATTCAATCGTATATTCATATGTTCTTGATAAGATAACCATCAAAGACACTAGCCTATACTTCGGTACGACATATTCCTATTTCTTCTACATTAAACTCATCTGTGGCAATGGAGACAAAGTTTTTGAAATTAAATAAGGTTTGAAATTGGAAAAATATTTATAAACAAAGACTTCTGTCAAGTTGTTTATTCTTAAGTTTTCTATGTTGTGTCACGTGTACTATTGTTTTTCTGTTTGTCTTTTTCATTTTTAGCCATGGCGTTGTCAGTTTGTTTTAGATTTATGAGTTTGACTGTCCCTTTGGTATCTTTCGTCCCTCTTTTAAGCTAAATGTTGCTAATGTATCTATGTCTGATGGTAGCATTAACTTAGTGTTTTTAGAATTGTAGCATTTTTGTGATTTTCGTTAACAAATTTCTATTTTTATAGTGAATGCACGTCTTTGACGGCAATACATTTATAAAAATACAGATTTTCAAGGTCCCCTCTTTTAATTATCAATGTTTCTTAGCTCAAGTTATTCTCTATAACAAATAATACGGAATTTTTATATTGATTACTCAATCGATTGCAGTTTCTAAACTAAGTCTTAAAATTAAACTCCACTGCCATTTTTACTTCTAAATAAGGACAAATTATTTGACATATATTCAACAACCTTTGCCTGATTTAGAAAGAAAATTGTAAACATGACTATAAATCTTTTTTAAATACATTTTTATGAAACCGAATATTTCAAAATACAATTATGGTTAAAGATAGAAGTCGATAACTTTAACACATAGTTGTGTTGTAGTTGTTTGTGTAAAAACACTGTAATGTTTCAAGGTCACCATGTGTGTTTAAAAACAATTCTCATCATTCTAGACTGCTAGTCAAAGATTTAAAGTCTTCCTATAGAACATTGAAAGCTGAACAAATCTTATTACTCTGTGGATCGAAAGAAATAGGCTTTAATAAGACAGCAACCAAAATAACCATAATGCCTTGTAAATTGATCATATGATATTTAGCAATAAACAAACACCGTGGATTACTTGTGTTAATGAATAGACAGCGACAAAAAGCTATTACAATAAGTTTAAGTTTCAATTCCTACATCAAACAAAATGCACACAATACGAAGTAGAAAACTAAAGAGCGAAGAGTGTGTATACTGAGAAATTACAGGACAAAAAAGTACCATGAATATTTAAACGATATATATAAGTACCATATCACCAAAATACCTCTTTTATACACGACAGCCGACAGAACATTTAACCCTACAAATCAAGTTTGAAAACCTATTACTTTTACCCATGGTGCATGATCATAAACTAAGAATTTATTCATTTATCATTGAGAAAAGGTGGAAATTTTATTACTGATTACAAAAATTTGATAAAAAATGACATTTCGAGAGTTGAGTATTTTTTTGAGATACGGTTTTTAGCGGCTAGTTGTGCTTAATATTTATGTCTATCTCAGCTAGTATTGATTGATTTCCTGGACAAGAAATTGATTAAATCAATCAGGTTGCGGAATGAAATCTACATATATTTGCATAAAATATGTATATTGTAAAATAGTAATACGACATTCATTTATAATTTAATAGTCAAAATGATATTTAATATTTAAAACCGAATCTACAATGGTAGAAGGGTTTAACAATGATGAAAAGCCAACATTTAAAATATGCTCATTTTAACTCGTCTGAATATTTTGTGAGATACATGTGGTGAATTCATAGTTAAAAATCTTTCGTGTTTAAAAGCTCACAGAATATCTTTTGGATTGAAACAGAATAGTTATAGTTATTAACACTATGACTATTGTGTATAAGTTTAATTTACGACGTATCAGTGCACACATCTATTTAGGTAAATAATCCCTGTATTTTAATTACTCGTGGCGTTTCGTTCTACATGGTAATCATTTTGTAAAATACTTTAAAGGTCATGTATCGTAATTGAAATATAACTCTACGTTTCAATCTTGTTACAAAGCAATTGTGTAGCGAACCATTCCACACACACACGTTTAAAAATCCTTTTCGTGCTTCTTTGTGCTTTGTGCTTTGACCATAGTGTGCCATTTTGTTTTTCGTTGTTTACATAATTGTTTGTTTTATCAATAATTAAGATTTTAAAACAGTGTTGACTGCTTAACCTTAATTCTTAACCTTAAGCACCTATTATGTATATTTGTTTTAGTAACACATTGTTGTCAATATAATGAAATGTTTTGCAACTAGCATACCTATAAAAAAATATTCGTTCGAGGTGTTTGAGCTTTTGGTTTTGATATTTGATTTGGGACTTTCCGTTTTGAATTTTACTCGAAGTTCAGTATTTTTACGAAATGGCAAACTGAAATGACAAAACACACCAAACGAATGGACAACAACTGTCCTATACCTGACTTGGTACAGGCATTTTCAAATGTAGAAAATGTTGGATTGAATACTATTAAGTAACAACACAAACATTGTAATCGACAAATTTGCAATGCAGTTTCTACAAATATACGTAGACTTTATTATTTTAAGATGTACCATACTAAATGTTGATAATTTGAAAATATTAAAAGAATCATATTATTTTTATAAATAACTATAACTATAATAGACTCTTCTGCAGTATGAATGAATCTAAAGGTATATTAATAATAAAGAACATATAACACTCTCATTGATGATTTTAAAATAATGCACCTATCACGAGTACAATATGTAAAATAATATGGAAGGCGGAATTGTGTGAAATATTAGTTAGTACTTGACACATGATATTCAGTTGACAATGAAGTTCTTGGAAATGAATTTGATTATACAAAATTTTAAATGTGTGTCTTTCTAGTTATATCAATAGGATTAAAAAGATAAACTTTCTGAACTGTTTTCCTCCGCTACACAGGACGTACAAATACATTTAAAAATAATAATTCTTGGAAATCATTCTAAACTACGTCATTTTATTACATATATGTCCTTCCGCATACCATACATCTTAAACCTTATATCTTTTAAAACTGTTATGGTTCATTATTGGCTTTGAACGATTCGGCTTCGAGTGCTTTAATGAGGTTAAATCTAGAAATTCGCTTCGGGCGTATTAATGTTAAGATTCGGTATTGAGTGTTACTAGTGAGGCTAAATCTAGAAACGCATTAATGTTAAACTTTGATCTTCTTTATTCGGTGGCCCTGACTTTAACGATTTTGTATAAATTAATGTAATGGTTACCTATAATCAAACCTATGGATGTTTATATATATATAATTACATCTCCTAAATAAGATTTATATATCATAACTTATTGTAACTCTTTCAAAATAATATTAGTTAGAACAGAGGTTACTACGCTCGTAGTTTTTCGATTTTGATTTGAATACACAAAATTAACAAGTACTTATATTGACAATCAATCATGTTAAGGACAAAGAAGTTCATTCACGCGTAACTACACGATAATAACATGAGGAAGATTAATGTTTTTTATACCTGTGACTTGGTAAATGGAATGTTATTTGCCCTAGGCAAACCTAAACCTTTAAGATAACATTTTATATTTACATAGAACCAAATTATCATATATTGAGGTAAATGATCATGAAATTTACCAAAGGAAAATAGTTCACCCTTCTCTTGCTTGGCCTTACATTATCTGATAGCGTTATCAAATTCAATAGCAACTTGAACAAAAATATGTTTAGAACAATCACTGGTTTTAAAACATTGTATGACTTTATAATGTGGGTACATTATCATAAAATTGGTTATAATTTATCTATAGTGTATTAGGTGCAGGTGAACCACGAAGTTAAATGATGAACAAAGATTGAAAACGTCTAAACCTAGTTATCATTTTCCCTGAAGAGGCAATTTTCACTAGTCATTGAACATGGGTACTTATGAAATAAGTAAATCCTACCGGAAATATCAAATACATTTTGTAGTTCGTCCAGCTACAAAGCCAAGTTTATAGTCATGACAATTTCAGTTTACTTTTATTTATCCTGGGGTTAAATTTTTTAAAGAGTTATAAGAATAATTAGAATAACACAATTGATTCTTGAGGTAAATGAAAAACAAGTGTTAGTCCATGAACCAACATAAGAATTGTTTTGTAATATAATAATATATGTATAATATTTGTGTTTACTTAACCTTCTAGATTCGGTTTATAGTAGCAGTTCATTGAAATTGTATTTTCCGTTTGCCTTATTTGAAACTCAACTGTCTCCATGCATTGAAAGACAAACGTCTGAATATTGTTTTCATTAAACTTTAATTAGTCAATAAAGAAAAAATTTAAACACATAAGCTAAATGGCATTATTCAAAAATCTGCATAATATTTAACAGACAAGTTCTCAAATGTAAGAATATTTGGAAAATCAATGGTTCATCCACTAATATCAATTACTTTTCACAGTCAGAGACGGATTCAATTTGTTTTAAAAAAATGCTACCCCCCAACGGCAGTTTTGTGTAGATCTAAATTTTCTTTAAATCAAGTATTGTCATAGGCAAACCATATCAAATTTTAATTTTTATCGAAAAAAATACAATTGTTTCAAAAGAATGTTATAACCATTCTTATGTTGGTTTAGATTTTGCCATGTGATTATGGACTTTC
Source organism: Mytilus edulis (assembly GCA_019925275.1). Taxonomy (NCBI): domain Eukaryota; kingdom Metazoa; phylum Mollusca; class Bivalvia; order Mytilida; family Mytilidae; genus Mytilus; species Mytilus edulis. The sequence goes on from CM034360.1 coordinate 114,305,912, forward strand.
CGATTAGATTTTCCTCTAAGTTCAGTAATTTTTGTTATTTTACTTTTTATGGACTTACACTTGTTTTTCATTTACTTCAGACTCAATTGTGTTATTCAAACTATTCTTATTATAAAAGTATTGAAAACCAGGGATAAATAAAAGTAAACATAGACAATTTAAAAGTATTCTGATCAAAAGAAGGCTTAATAACAAAGACAAATTTATATCAGTTCAAATGTTTAAAGGGGCACTAGCTACGAGATAAATAAAAAATCTAAAGTAAGATGTGTTTGGTTCAATCAATAATGAAAGTGAAATACTAAGTAGTGGAATAATAATTCGCTTTTATCAGCCAAAATGGTTCAATTTTGTCAATTTAAGCTAAGAAACATTGATAATTACTTATTCACTTATAAGTGAATTATTCGACCTCATTAAATCCGTATTCATGTGAATTTCAATTTAACCCCTAGCTAGAGATTGACAACGCATGCATTGTACGAGAACTGTTTATTTAAAGGAAAAGAATGTCAACAATGAAAGTGAAACAAAGGTTAATCATTTGATAACTGGTTTTATCCACATAAATTCATTCTTATACGGGTAAAAACAATGAGAAACATATATTTTTAATCTATAAAATAAAATCCAACAGACCTATAAAAATGCAATTGCACGTGTTGGCTTAATCCATTCATATCTTTGTTTATGTTTACATCTCTTCTATGGTCATCTGAGGTCAAATCGATAGTTAATTGAATGGCGTTTGGACTAAAATACACACGAACGGACCTACATATTATCGACCCCATGCTCTGAAAACTGTTTATTTTAGACTTTTGATGGCTTGCATCAATGTTTTACATTGTTATATATCAAATATGAGAATTTTGAGTTGAATCGGTGACCATGAATTTGACAGCTAGTGCCCCTTTAAGGGAATGTAAAGGAACATATTTTCTTTAAATTACTCAACGTGGAATATAAAAATATGTTGTTTATCCTGACAGCATCACAGTACTTACTGTTGAGTTAAGAAACTATATATAATATGACAGCAAAAGACATACCAATCAAGTGCTAGTAAACACAAATGACACTTTATCAATGTTGTGCGTTTGTAATTCAATAACGTTTATATAGGGGTCTATGAAAAAAAACAGGCATAAAACATGTAAGAAGAATAATAGCATAATAGAAATTATTTTTTAGTTTTCCGTTTGTTTTTACTATAGTCTTTTTTTTATTGCGTTCATCGCAAAAAATTCTTTAGGTTAAAAAAAAACCAACGTATTCGTAGATCTTGACTTTATATTCTTCAAAAGACATTTGTTTTATCCAAACATTTTTAAACTCAACGTATTCTTGACTTTATATTCTTCAAAAGACATTTGTTTTATCCAAACATTTGTTTTTATTCTTCAAGGGATTTTACCAAACACAAAAGTAACTTTTCTTTTCTTGATATCTCCAGGAGGTTTAATACGTTAGTATTTTCCATTTGATTTAAAGTGTTCTTTTTTCTAATCTATTATGTCGTTTGGACAAAATTCTCAGCATGTGAACACAACATCGGTTATTGTTTTGTTAATCAGATGGACAATTTGGCGTGTGAACAGAACGCTGTAAAATTAACCTTGACGACAGTATCAATTAGAGTTCAAAATTGATAGAAAAGCATACCCTGTAAACTCACCTTTACACTAACATATGTATATCAGTACACATACTTGTTTTATTTCCAATACAGCTATTGGTTTTATTTACTCTATCTAATCGTATGTACACTCGAAATTTGAAGTTTTAAATGACTTCATTGCGGCCTGATAACAGACAACTTTAATGCACGAAAGTGGACATATAATTTTTTTATGGACAATCACAATGTAAACAATTTTGAATGGAAATACTGATTTTATCAACTTTATTTTCTTAGACCAATTTATGGCTCATATTACACTGTCTCCTTTTCGAGCCATAAAATGTTCATTAGGAAGGTTCGTTCTTATCTTTTCATTTCCAAAGAATGGATGTTTTAACCATAAATATTGACAATCAAATACTAGTAGTTTTATGTGAAATCAAAATGACTATAACCTCCAGCGTTGACAGAAATACATCTCAAGAAACCCTAACTGTTAAAAAAAAGACAATTGAGGGAATAAGATACAAAATTTTGAAGGTGTTGTTATGCAAAACAGTATAGATTCAAAACCAACGATGTGCGGTCGCAATGACGAATAGGTGTAAACGGTGTAAATGGCAATGGAAAACAAGTACCAACAGATGTAGCTCCTATAATGATAGCTGTATAATGATTGACATTGAACTCTATTAAATTTACTCATTACTGTTTTTAAACTGTGGCAATAAAACAATAACCATTGTTATTCAAGCGAAAACAAAATGACAAGAAGACAAACATACAACTTATCAATATTAAAAACTATTAGAAGTTACTATAAACTTCTAAGTCATAAATATTTCTAGAAAAGCATGATCTGGAGCAAGTACATACTAAAAGTATAGGAAGTAAATGTTTATTAACATTAAACTTTTAAAATAATATACACCAAATAATAAAAATGCACAAACTATTCGAAATTCAAATTCTAAAAGGGAATGTGCCTGTGCCAATTCAGGAATATGACAGTTGTTGTCCATTCGTTTGATGAGTTTGAGCTTTTGACTTTGACTTTTGATTACGGACTTTAATTTGGAATTTTCTACAGAGTTCCGTATTATTGGTATTTATAAAGAAAATACACATTTATATGGATCGTATCTTAATTGAAGAGCTCTATAAACGACAAATGCCATGATCCATGAATCGTTTTTTTTTATATTTACGAAGGAAAGTCATTTAAACATTATTACTTTTATATGTAAAGCTTAGTTGACTATCTTTATGCATTTTCTTTAACGTGTTTTGGTTTTTTCTACTGTTGTGTCCTCTTGAGAATATATGGTATGCTTAAATATTGTCATCAGTTGCAAAATTTATACTGATTTTTTTTTGTTCTATTCTTTTCCCTCCTTATGTACATATTTCGTCTTCATTTGTGTAATTTTGATTGCTCTGTAATTTACTTTACATTCAGTCTTCATCGATGATTTTTGTTCTATATAACAATTAGATAATTTACACTCATCAAGTTTATTTGAATGGTAATGAATTCGAATAGGCAATAACTTTATTTTAACTTTAGAATAGCTCATGTTGTCTAATGTGACCGTAAAACTGCAGCAATGGTTTGAAATAAAATATTTTTCATAAATATTTTAAAAGTAGATTTGTTTTAGGACAGTACATTATTTTACCTTGGCTACTATTGTTAATCTTCGCACCTTCATATTTAACATTGCCATAAAAGTGGAAGCTTTGGCTAGCCACAAAACCAGGTTCAACCCACCATTGTTTTGTTAAAATGTCCTGTACCTAGTCAGGAAAATAACCATTGTTATAATATAGTTTGTTTCTGGGTGTTACATTTTAATGTTGTGTTTCTGTAGTGTTAAAGTTCTCCTCTTATGTCTGATGTATTTCCAGTTTTAATTGTTACCCAGATTTGTTTTTCCTCAATCGATTTATGAATTTCAAACAGCGGTATACTACTGTTGCCTTTATCTACATAACTTGCTTGAATTTGTCGTAACTATTGAACACAATGTGTTGTATAATAGTAGAGAATGTAACAACGCGAAATAAATGCTAATTACATACTACACAGACAATATATTGACAAAAAAAGGAAGCGACTAAAATTGAATGTTTTCTCTACAAAACATTAGAAAATGACTAAATATTGAGCAGTTCTAAAAAAAAACCACCAACAAGGTGAACTCGAAAGAGCGAGAAATTCGTTTCAATGTTGTAATGTCATTCTCTGCTTTCCATTTATTTGCTATTTTCGTTATAAATTGCAGTCAACTGAGGTAAGTCTTTTTTTCATGGATAAACTGTTTTGGGTGTAAATACGTGAAATCATGCATGTTGGCAAACAGTAGTTTTCAGAAAAGAAACATAAAAACAATTATCGCTCCACGGGTAAATTATCACGTTGTGCTTGGTTTAACACCGTCAGGTGGTGACTCCCAACGGATACATAGGTGGTAAGTAAATTTAATAAGGTTCAATGATGTTACTTCTAATGGTAACGTCATCTATAAGCGGTATACAACCGTTGCCTTTATATATTGTTTATTGTTCAACAAAACGCAGCAGAAAAAAACTAATGTCACCATACGTACATAAACGTAATAAGATATAATAAATAAAACTAAGAAACATAAAATTCGTAAAACGATACCCATTATCATTTAATAAAAAATGAAAACAAAAGAAGAATACACTTTTGAAATATTCAAATTAAAAAAAAGAGAGACGAAAGATACCAAAAATTAAATGACCAGGAAATTACAAAAGAAATAAAAGGAGACAAACAGCCAAACAACAGTACACAAAATATTACACAGAAAACTAATATCAAGAAACACTTCAGGTTAGCTCATGTGTTCTGGAAGAGTGAACCAATCATGTTCCACATAGGACAACCGTTGTCTAGCCCATAGTAGTACACACTCGTTTATAAGTACTGAAGTTCACATTCGTGTAAAAGGGGAAGGGATTGTAATCTGAACATATCCGTAATCATATGTCATATAGATATTCCATAACGGTCTACTAACTCGTGAAGGCGTTCGTAAAATCTATAACATCTTTAAATTCCCTTATAACTTGCTAAAAATAATGCTCTATATTTGCTCTTTCCGTATAAAAACGTATATAAGTTATAATAAATTTGAACAAGTAACCTTCATTTGTCATTGAGCAATCGTTTAAGTATTGAACTATAATACCTTATATTTAAAGTTGTGTATTGATTTACGATAAAAACGTTTACATTTGATCTTATTGTGCAGAGATAATTTGGCTCATTAAACTTATTATCTTTTAAACTAAATCGTTTTGCAAACATTAAAATATCGGTACAACCTATTGAAGGAAAATATGAGAAGATATTAAATAAACAAAATAAGACTGCAAATTTCGAGACATATAATTCTTTCCGTTTTCAACGCCGTTTTTATAACTTTAAAAAGCCTTATTTCAAATGAGTTTAACGAGTCAAAAAGATTAATAAAATGTTAATATATTTCTACACGAAAGCAGCTTGAAGTGCTCATTTATTATAAATTTTAAGACCTATGCATTTGTTTCTACAAGTTTAAACATACATTTTTTGGAATTTAATAAAATATGTAATAATAATAATATTTTAACGAATTATAGCGTACGTTGAGACAAGAATAATTATTACACTTTATTTGTCTAAACTGAAATCACACTACATCTCTTTATTTTTGTCGGCAGTACAATTGAACAGGGATTATTATTTAAAACAATATATGCTATTGCTAACCAGACAGGTACACAATATTAATACATAGACCCATTGAATTGCTGTGACTCTGCATGTTACCTGCGGAATATATTACCTTATCTGTATTAGGCAAAACGTTTGATATTCTTGGTTTTATGCTCTTCAACTTCGTACTTTGTTTGGCCTTATCACATTTTTGTTTTATATTCAATCGTCACTGATGAGTCTTCAGTAGACGAAAGACGCGTCTGATGCAAATTCAAAATTTCAATCCTGACACAGCTTTTTAATGCATCAAAATTTCTTACCAGTTTGAATGTAACATGTGTAAGTCATATGCGAATAGGAATCGGTGTTATTACATCAAAAGCTCGTGATAGAAGACAAAATCATACGAATAAACAAGAGAAAAAAAGACTTATGAAGTATTTCAATGTTAGACAGTAGATGTAATGGTTTCATACAATAAACAAACATATTTTAACAAAATAAGGCAGTTCAAAATGATGTGGCTCTTCTTTGCTGCTTCTATTAGACAGCATTCATTTATTATCTTAACAAACAAATAAATATATATTTTTTGCCTTATTTGTGGTTCTTTCACGAAAGTAATTCAAAGTTTTATAAATTTGTGGATCACACCTAGCTTATTGATGGTTTAAACAAAATATCGATACAAATACTTTGACTTAATATCGTGACTGATGCAAGTAATTGAACACTAAAAATTAATTTCAATAATGCATTCAAGCAGTGTCTTACTTTGATGTACATATTTGCATATAGTACTGTATGTCAGTACTTTCATTGGAAGAGAGTTGATTCTATATATAACATGATCAACGTTTCTAAGTTGTAAAACCTTAAGACTTCTTCGATATTATGCTCACGTATCAAGACTAAGTAAAACATTAAAGATTATAGTAGGTCATATATAACTAGAAATATTTTTCATTATTAGGAGCCATACACTTGTACTGTTTTTTGTGTTTGATATCACGCAGTTTTTATCAACAATTTTACCACTACCGGAAGAACAACCATTATCTAAAAATTCGAAATGTGATGGGTATCAGTTTACCAAATTTGAAACCTTCTATTTGTGTTTGTCGTATTATTCTCTTGTCATATAGTATGTGTTTGCTTCAGTAATTGTTGCTCTTTGCTTTAAAATCCTTCGATTTAGATTGTTTGCATAATTTATTCATACAACCCTATTTCAGAAAGATACTAAAACAACTTTTCAATACACCTGTTATCGCTTTCGATTGAAATTCTGAACAAGAAAATTAGAGTAAAATTAGAACAAATAAAAACTAAATATAACATTTTTATCAAGTTTTTGGCAAATGTATGAATAATATATGGCCCATAAATCGAAAAAAAAAAAAAACCCGGTCAATTTTGTCTGATGATTGGTCCGTTTCTGTGTGTGTTAGTTACATTGTAGTGTTGTTCGTGTTCTCCTCTTATATTTATGCGTTTCGTCAGTTTTAGTTTGTTACCCGATTTTGTTTTTGTCATGAATTATGAGTTTGAACAGCGTATACTACTGTTGCCTTTATTTATTAATGAATCAACAAGTGAACGTTAACATAACATTGTATGGAAAATATCGTCCTTGTTGGCACTGTAATGTAAAAAAATATGTAGAAAGCGAGAGATCAAATAAATATTTTACACTCGTTATAAGCGGACTAAAGAACATCTTGTAGCAAACTGTGTTTTCAGTAAATGTGTTGTTTATATCTAATTATTTATTACGATGTTTTCAATTGAAGTTGTTTTGGCAGTTTATGCAGTTGTGCAATATAGATTATGACGTCTGAAAGACTTATGTCTTTTGAGAATATGTAATATATTATTTGGTAGATTTATGATACTTTTTTTTATTTTCGAATTCAAGACAGTAAACAAGTTGCTTTTTATACCTTGTTCTTTGACCGTATATGATTAACATGTTAATACCAAATCATGTCCAACTTTTGACACTGTGACTGCTATTTATTTTAACATGTGTCTGCATGTTTAGTAACTCTGTAAGTTTAATAACACACTAGGAATTTATAAAATGTGACCGACCAAAAACTCAATATGTGATTACTAACAATACACTTTTGACAAAACGTAACACATTTTTGTTTGAACATTTCAGATGGTATACTAAGTATATTTGATGTACTAGTGGATGAACAAATTATTTTTGTGTTGTTAGATATACACATACTTATTACACTCATATACAAAAAAATAAGCATATTTTTTTCATTCATTTTCATTGCGTGTTTCATGTATTCTAAGGTGTTGCTATTTCTTTCCTATAATAAATTGTCTGCCTTTAGAATCTTCAAATCAATCTTTAAAATATTCAATTGAAAGTAAAACCTATGACGCAAATGGCAGCCATTTATAGCCCAAAGATATAAGTTCAATATTTGATATTTACACAAACACATTTAATATACAACAGCCGTCATGTTTTATTAATGATCAATACTAAAATGTGTAGGTTTTCATTTAAATGTAAATTAGTTCTATATATTATTCATATATTACTGTTACCAACAAGATAAATATTCCCCAGATTAGATCAGTCGTGGGAATAATATCAATTTTATTTATAGGTTATGCAGTTGCAGTTTTTGATATCTATTAGTGTTTTGTAGAACGTTTATATTCAGTTCATATCACGTAGCACGCTAGCACATGTTTCAAAATGATCAAAGTTCACTGATACGTTAAATTACCGACGAACATAATATAATGGGCAATATCCTTGAGGTTGTTAATCAGCTAATTTGTTTTTAATGAAAGTCTCAATGCTCTTCAACCTCGTACTTTATTTGGCCTTTTTTTATTCGTGCGTCACTGATGAGTCTTTTTTTAGACGAAACAAGCGTCTGGCGCATATAGAAAAAGAGGGACGAAAGATATCAAAGGGACAGTCAAACTCATAAATCTAAAACAAACTGACAACGCCATGATTAAAAATGAAAAAGACAAACATAAAAACAATAGTACACATGACACAACATAGAAAACTAAAGAATAAAATAAATGGCAGTCACAGTGTCAAAACTTCGGGCATTCTTCCAAAGTAAATATGTTTGTTCCCTATATTACAAAGTGCAATCCTGGTATCTATGATTATTTGTTTAGTGTCGTTTAAATACGTTAAAATGGTAATGTTTGAAAATTAATAGCAACATTATGAAGTAAGTTTTAATAAGATAAACAGTAAGTTATTGTATATAAACATTAAATCATCCAACTATTTGATGAACGGACGTTTTCTTTCTACATTAAGCAATTTGATTTATGACACATTCAATTATTCTAGTTTGTTTTAATGTCATTGCAGACAAAATACCGTCGTAACAACAACGAACAATGACTTAAGACTTCGGGCATTCTTCCAAAGTAAATATGTTTGTTCCCTATATTATCAATATATACATGTTACATCAGCATCATGATAACTAATAACTTGAATGAGTATCTCATGCCATTTGCAAAGCAAAACGTATACATATTGCAGGTTATTTTTAATACTCAATATGTTTGTTAAAGGATAACGCAACACAGCGATGGTTAACCTATTAATCAGTTTATGTTTTGTGTATATTGTGCTATGAACCACAACATGCACAATTGCAAGTGATAATGCTTTGGTTTTTACCTCACAAAATAAAGGTGTATCACAATCAATTTATATTATTAAAATTATTAATGTGTTTAACAGGAATTGAAATTATGTTAGTAAGTGCTGGTCCCCCTTATTTGTTTGTGTGTTTGTTAGTACTGATATGAAACCACACTCAATAAAGTGTCATTCATTAGCTTAAGGTAGATACATGGTATACCGCCATCTTGGATTGTACAATCATAGTAAAAAAATGGTCTAGTTATTTGCCTAAATCTGCAAATTTGGAGACAGATTTGCAATTTAAAAGTTAGACTGTTTAATAATATAAAGAAAACTTGGTATTTTTTTGTATAATTCAAAATATTTAAACAAATATAATTTTGTTTTGTTTTTAGAATCATTTTTTTCAAATGGGCTTTTAAGGAAAGATAACTCTTTTAGTAAAAAAAATATATTTGACTTTTAGGGAGATTTTTTCTTTTTACTTGTAGCAAGAAAACAAGTTCGGTGACACCATTTTTTCTTTTTATTTTCTTAAAATATATTACAAAAACTATCTTTTCACAATTTATTTCAAAATTCTATATCATAGATTTTTTTTTATGCACACAAATGTGTTTTTCTATGAACAATCTAACCAAATTTAGGCAATTTTCAACGACATATAGCTTGAAAAATAGCACGGTGACCCATACTTTTTATTATAATTTTGAAAAGAGCATAGTGAAATCTTCATTTTGGCTAAGTATAAGAAAATTCTGTCTCAAAAAATATTTACTTATAATCTACCTTAATTAGCTTCAAAAGGAAATATTGATGCTAAACTTGTACATCGCAAGATTGATCATACTAAAGAAATTACAATTACAAACCACACGTTTCAAAAGGGACTGAAAAATATATAAGAAGGTTCTATTTCAGAAGTCATCTTTAAACTCCAATTGCTGTTTGGTTCAAAAAGGATAAGTTTAATTTGCTCTAATGATTTCATTTAAAATGATTATATTACAGTCAAAGTTTCTGAGATCCAACAATTATTGTTATTAGAAATAATGTAAAGGATGCATTCTATAAAAATTTAGTTCAAAGATAAGAAGATACGGTATGAATGATACATAGTTTTGTTTCCATTAAATATGCACGCAGAGAGCGTATATCTCTCCAACGAGGACCACATGTTGTAGACGATACTACCTATTAGTCTATATATAGCCTTGAACAATGGACAAGTTTTATTGGTCCTCAATGCACTTCAACTTCGTACTTTATTTGCACTTTTTTTAAATATTTTTATTAGAGCCTCATCAGTGAGTCTTTTGAAGACAGATCGCGCGTCTATGTGACTCAATTTCAACATAGTATCTGCGATGAATTTACATCGGGCAACATATAACTTATTTTATATGATATTTGTTTCAATCTTTATCCTGTTTATTGATAATAATCCGTCTACCTCAAATTTCAGCGAGACCATGCACTTCGTATACCCTTGTTAATCGATATAAAAAATTACAACCGAAACTACCAGTCGTGACGAGTTGTACATGTTGTATTGTTCAATTTTTAGCAGTAACATACCGTCTTAACTCATTTTATAGCGTTTATATTGTTTGTTACATTATCAGCTCGATACATTTTAGATACATGGCCAATTTAGAGAAAATGTTTAGACAAAATAGTTATAAGCAACTACCTTATCCCACAAATTATTTTACCTTTTACTACACGAATTAAGAAGCAGTTATGTGCTTTTTAAACACAAACTCTTCCAACAGAGGTATGAATAAGATATCAGAGGGTTCTATTTGTTCAAACACTCAATTTCTACGAATTTCCCAAAGTCAATGTTGTTTGTTACATGACTCCATGTTTCACTGAATGTATAGGAAAATCAGTATACTGCAAATCATGGACTACATACTTATTGTTTCATTTGTAGCAAATTGTGTGCTTTATCAATTACATAAGACTTCTTCTGATTATGACATTGACATCTTTAGTAATTTGGGGAAATAAACATGTCCGCTTTTTTCAGGTATAAAAACTTTTTCGGATAGTGATTATTCAGTATACTTGTATAATAATATCCCTTGTAGTAAATCTAATGGAAGTTGCTTTGAAGATTTATCATCAGTCTTCCAAAAGTAAATTATAGCAACTTGACAAACTGCAAAGAATTTATACCTCTTAATTGACCAATTGAGATGTGTCTGGAATAATTTACTGAGTTTACTGCTTTGAGAATCATCAAGAAAATGAGATGGCGAATAAGTATAATTTTGGTTGTAAGTTTATATGATGACGTTTTATTCAAAATTAAGGTTTCGACTCTTTAATTCTTTTTTGGTTTGGATTTCAACTGTTTAAATTCGAGTACAATCGATAACGTGTATGTTATTGAAACGTGCGTGCAGCATAAGAAACATACACCTGGTATAGTCATTGAAGAGTTCTACTTTTTGCCACTGTGTCAGTGGCGCTATTTTGATAAAAACAACTGATTGGTAAGAGGTGGACCTATTTCTACTGCTTTATCTAGCTATGACTAGAATGACATATATCAGTTGAGAAATTTTATGTTGTAATACTCTATGACATAGGTGGTATACGGCTGTTCTTTTTTACAATCGGTTCCTCAAACATTGCTTCTCGAGAATTCGATAAAAGGGGGGACGCCTGTTTGAACTCAAAAACAGGTTTAATGTGGGTGCGATTGATTTGAATTAAAACAAACTAAAAAAGCATACACATTCAAATAACCAACTGTTTTCACACGTATGGCCGATTACTACCGACATAAGATGCTTTCAAAAATAAAAAGTGCTTAAAATAGAATATAACAACATTTGTATTAGAATCAAACCTATCGTTTTTTTTTCTAAAGTAAATATATATTGAATTTCGTTTTAGAACATCAACGAGTGTGGCAGTCGTGACTGAATCTACAAAACATAGATAGTGTACATTTTAATTCATCTGGAGAGTCAGTATGTTCTTCAAATAACCTCAAGTTTAACTCTGTTAAAACGTCTTCAGTAGTCAGCACTTAAGTGTTGACATGATTATTAGTTATATGGTCATTTTTATAAATTTCCTCTTTACCCATTTTTTCCAAATACTTAGGATTTCTTATGCAAGGCATATATTACCATGGGACAACTTTTTGGCATATGAATGTCCATTCTCTTCAACTTTGTACTTGTTAGGCTTTGTAACTTTTTTTATCTGAGCGTTACTGATGAGTCTATGTTGAAGAAACGCGCGTCTGGCGAATTAAATTATGGATGGGTACAAGCAAACATCAACAATTTGATATGCATGGATAATGTTAGAAATAAGATGATATTTGCAATTTTTGAATATTCTTTTTTTTTAAATTTTACAATGCCTTTTTTCAATTTACTTTTTTAATACACATCAAGTCATTCGCTAGTCCATCACTGTTTCATTTTTGTCACGCTTCCTTAATTTCATTATTGAATAGAAAAAGATATGTTAATAAGTTCTGCATGAGGGTTCGAACGAACGAACAACGAATATAATTTCTTTTCATCTCAATTAATAATGTTTATATCATTTAAAAAAAAGATCAGCTTTTGCATGATTTGAAATCAATATCAAACTTATTAATAAAATGTCAGTTTAATAGTAAATATATTTTTTAATAAAAAAAAGTCAACTACATCAAAACTACATCATCATTAATATTAATGAACAAGCACTTTGTACACAGAATAAATTATATGTCATGTTCTTTTCATTCCAAAAATAATATAACATCCGTTTGAAATTTGAACAAGACTTTTGTTAAAACATTTTGAAATAACACTCTCTGATGAACAAATATCTACATGTATTGATGTCTAAATTAACTTTCGAATTCCAAAGATATCAATTTAGTATGCACAAGAATCAAATGATGCATTTAGATAAAAGTTGTAATGTGAGTTTTAGAATAAAAAAAGGTCCTAATATTGTTCTATTTGAAATGTGACAAAGAAGTCACTGTGATAATTTTCTTAAAACATATGTGCGTTTTGTTGATTTTTATTTGAGTATTGGACTTTGTTCTTAAAATGAATTTTCCATATCTTCTGTGTAACGGTAACGTCAAACTTCAGACTTTTTTGTATGACATAACTTTCTCTGTGGTGGTATTTAGTTTTGGCAATTGCAAATTATCAAAGTCAAATATCATAAAAACCAGACCTTTCAGAAGTAATAAAACTTTCAGTGGGTGACTTAGGTTTTTTATGTGTTTTTGTGTTCAGAATTTTTATGATGATATAAGGCATCACGCTAATAATACTTTCGAATACGATTATCGTACTCACAGGCAGAAATCAACCAATCAAAATACTGTATTGCACGATTTGCACATATATTAGGTACTCAAAGGAATGAGTACAGTTTGATGACCCAGAGTCCAAATATTTCGATGTTCAGTTTGATTTTTGTTCTATTTTTGTTTATCAAGTTGTTGCATGATATTTGTTTAACATTCTCACTCAAACTTAGTCTAGTTTTATACTAGTATTCCTATATGTAAAATCAAATGTTCCAGATGGGATATAAATAATGCGTGCGGTTTCACTTGTATGGTCTAGAAAAGGTTAAGATTTTTTAACACTTTGGCGCTTAAATGCGAATTCTTTCAAAGATTTTTTTTCTTTTTTTGCTGTTTGAGAATAAACCACACAAATTATCCCTGTGGTATTGAAAACAATTCAGCTATTGAAGAAGAATACAGATCAAGTGTTTGTTGTTGAAACTTTTATTGAATAGACAATGAATGTGTTTTCGATTTTACCTAGATTGACACAAAAGGTGATGGAATTATTTGCATCTAAAAAATAAAAGCACAAATTAAAATACTAAACTCCGAGGAAAATTCAAGATGGAAATCCCTATTCAAAAGGCAAAATCAAAACTCAAAATACCAAACGAATGAATAACAACTTTCATATTCTTAACCTTGTGCATGAATCTTATGTAGAAAATTGAGGAGCCAACACTCTCACTTGTAGACAATCGCATAAAATTCCATTATATTGAATACAATTGTGTGATCAAAACAAACAGACAAAATAGGTAAAAATATCAACAACAGAAGTACAGCAGTCAACATTTCTTTTATTTATTTTCATCACTATACAAAAAACATATAAGAAAAAATGAAAGACAAGAATGAAATATTTATCAAAGAAAAATAATACAATGACGGGATGTGTAAGTACAGAGCCACGTCATATGTATCAAAGAAACACGAAAATGCATATAGACAAAGCGTAAAAAAAGTATAGACAATAATGCAAAAAATATCAAAGAAAAATAACACAATGTCGGGATGTACAGAGCTCAGAGTCATATAAATCAAAAAGGTATATCGACAAAGCATATTCGCAAAAATGAATGACAAGAATACAAAACATATGATAGAACAATAACAGATGATGGCATATAAAGACACAGAGCAACGTTAAATGAATACCACTTAAACAGACTAAACAGTAAATTTAATGTAGTCAAGAGTGAATTCTTTTGAAATATGTCTTCTTTTTATCTGTTTATTTTTGTATCTCAAATCATAAATTATCTTTCATATTAATATACTTTTCTACAGGAAGTTGATAAAACAGACAACTGTCTGATATCATATTTATATACACTCTCAAAATTATGTACAGACACTAGAATTAATAATTAAATTAAAAAAATACTCATATACACATTTGAAAAATGCATTAAACTCATACGTATTAAAAAACGAAACAAAACACTGAAAGATTAATAGACAAATGTTTGAACAAAACAGATCATTGATGTTGATGAGAGTGAACTAATTGTTTTTTATTGAGGTTCAGCACTTATTTGAGCACCCTTGTCTTCACTCAGGTGGTGCAATTTATTGACGGACGTCAGTACACACACAAATCATCAAACCTTCCTCAGAAGAAGAAAAAATGTCATTCTTGTCAATTTCTCTTTGACATGAAAACACACACAGGAGTAAGAGTTAGTAATAAACATATTTTTGGGGATTGCCTGTGGTAAATTAATAATTCAACATGAAAGAAATGAAAGTATTTTGAAATTATCGGTTCATTTTGGTTCTACTGTATTTTTTATATAGAATCTTGTTTGTGCATGTTATGATTAGATGGATGTTTGATTTCAAGTAATAATGATTGTTATGTCAATAAATGCTGTTGGTCGAATGTCAATAAATATTAATATAAGGATAGTTCGGTTCGAATAATCAAAAATAAGTTAAAGGTACTAATTGAAATGATGATCCCAATGACATGTACTTTACCTGTTCTTTATTGTATACATGAGGTATAAATGTTTTATTTAATTAATATGACTACCGATGGTAAAATTATCAGTGTACCATTAGCAAATAGTTGTGACTAAATGCACGTACATACTAAAACTTAAATCTCGTGTTTTAAAACTCAATGTTTTATCGAGATAAACGCACCTAAATGTTAATGATTGGCTACAACGTTTGGTTAACCACTGTAATGGTTTCCGGTTTTCGAGGTTAAAATTTGGTCATAATTTCCTGTTGAAATAATAATGATCATACTAAAGATACTATTCTTCATCTTAAGACAAGCTCATCAAATGATAAAATGATAACAGCTATCAATTGTACAATGATTACGTCAAAGTTTAATGCCAAATAAAATCGACAACAAACTTTCAATTTAGACCATATACTCATCAAACCTGGTGTGATCTTTATCGCTTCTTTATTCTCTGTAGGATTTTAACAGGATTATTTTTGTTTTTCTTTGGTGTCAATTGCGCCAATAGCGAGACCAATTAATCGCAGAAACGTTTGATGTCCATCTCACAAAGAGTCCTTTGGAAAAATGGAAAAAAAACAAACAGGCAGACATTGATTGTTAAAAATAAAGAAAGACTAAGGTTATCAACAGTAATTGAAAAAAGGGGGGACTGACCCAAGTATGATATTTTTTATTTGTGTATTATCGTAGGCTCATTAATGAGTCAAATAGAGTTATATCCCAGGAATATGCAACATTTTGTTTTATGAGTAATTTTAAACGAAAATATCGGCTGACATGCAAGCTAGTGAACTATTGACTTCATATATACTTGCATAAACTGTTAATAAATGGGAGCAAAATGTGAAGCAAGATCTGCCTACCCTTCAGGAGCATCCGAGATCACACCGAGTTTTTGGTGGGGTTTGTGTTGCTTAGTCTTTAGTTTTCTTTGATGTGTCGTGTGTACTATTATTTGTCTGTTCGTCTTTGTCTTTTTTAGCCATGGCGTTGGCAGTTTATTTTCGATCTATGAGTTTGAATGTCCTCTAGTATATTTCTCCCCTCTTTTGTAATTTATTGTTTTCCTAACAGTTTGTTGTTGTCAATACGTCTGAATGAAGCTATACCACAATTTCAGTTTTTAGTTAATTAAAAAAATAAGTTGAACACGGATGCTGAGAAAATAAAAGTAGAAGTTGGTGAAGTTGTTATCACTTTTGGTAGTATAAGTAAAATTGACTTAGTCTAAATGAATCAGTGCTAAGACTAAGTTACTTAACACTAAAATTATATTCCTTGTAATCACGACACAAGATAGACTCTTATATATTTCATCTTGTTTTTGTTAAATTAATGGAGTTTTTATACAATTTTTACCAAATGTCAGCACGAAATTAAATAACATGACAATTATGATTAATAATGCTTGTTATCCCCATGTACACACCAGTTAATTTATCAGACGCGAGTAAAGGTGAAGGCAAAAACTGACCCTACGTGTAATTGCAAAGGAAATTCGTGATTCAATCTACTTAACATCTTTTAACATTTTGTTTTCATTTATTTGATCTAAATATATCCAAAGGGTTTGCACGTTCGTTAACTGATTTGTCTTGTATATTTTAATTTATTATGTATTACCCTGTTGCCTTTGTGTCTATATTCTAATTTGTGTCTCTTTTAAATAAACGTTTACAAACTGGCAAACACGTATGTCTTCAACTTGATCGAAATAAATAAACCATTTTACAAAATGTTACTCTAAAAGATTGCCGTCTGGCTATTAAATTATAATCCTTATACCATTAGTTAACTATTAGCCTTATTGTGATTTTTTGTGTTGATATATTTTTATTAGTGTAGGAAGTCGGAGTGCACCGAGAGACCCACCGAGCTTCTGTAGAAAAACTGACACACCTAGTCAATTAAGATTAGAGTCGAAAACACGTGCGAACTTGTGGGTTTCAAACTCACAACCTCGGTGGTTCCAAAGTTTCAAATCAATATCAAATAAAATTTGGACTGACATTATATAGAATGCATAGATACAAAGAACGCTATTCAACACAATGTGTCGACAAAAAATTTAAATTACCAAAACGAAAACGAAAACACCAGAAGGACAATCAGTAGTTCACAAAAAAATTGACAGATGAGATGTTCCAATTGACAGTGGAATAATTTTATCCTCAATCATACTTAATTTTATCACGACATATTCAAAATTAATTTGTTTCACTATCGGTCAGAGAAGTGTCCAAATTGAACCGTTCACATCCGTTTGCTTACTAGTTTATTTCCCTACTTTGAGTTATTAGTGGTTTTCATCCATACGCACCGGAAGCAATATAATTTGTACCCATTATATTGTTGTACTGTCCTTTTTACCTTAAATGTGACATACTGAGTTAGATTTATCACCGAGTTTGTACTTACATGACTGGTACCACATGATGAGCAGGATCTGTTTCCACTTTTCGAAGCACTTGATATCTCTCCTAGTTTGAGTGGGGTTATTATTATTAAGATTATAACACAATGTTGACTGCTATGCTCCATATGTTTGACAATTTTTCCTTTTATGTCTGTTTGTTTTGTCTATACAATGGAATTATATGCGACTATCACACAGGTGTGAGGTTTGCTAGCTATGGAATCAGGTAAAATCAGTCATTTTCTACAAAATGTAAGAAATTGCCTGTATCAAGTCAGGAATATGGTATTTGTTATCAGTTTGTTTAATGTGTTTCAGCTTTTGATTTTGTCATTTGATTTGTGACTTTCAGTTTTGAATTTTTCACGGAGTTCGGTATTTTTGTGGTTTTACTTTTTCTTGTTACTCAGTCTTTAGTTTTCGTTATTCTGTTTTGTAAACATTTGTTTGAGATTTGTTGATTTATGTTTTTTTGCAATGGCATTGTCAGTTTGTTTTCGACAAAAGCTTTGAAATGCCTTTGGTATCCTTCGTCTCTGTTGGTTCGGAATTTATGTGTTTGTCCACATCCACATCCATTTGGTGTTTGTTAGAAATTTATTTAAATGGCGTATATACATAATTTACTCCTGGTATCTATGATGAGTTTATTTACAACCACTGGGTCGATGCCACTGCTGGTGGAGATTATTTCCCCGAGGGTATCACCAGCCCAGTAGTCAGCACTTTTGTGCTGACATGAATTATCATTGATATGGTTACATTTATAAATTAACTGTTTACAAAATATTGAATATTTAAAATACTAAGGCTTTTCTACCTCAGGCATATATTACCTTAGCTGAATTTGGCAAAACTTTTAGGAATTTTGGTCCTCAATGCTCTCCAACTTCGTACTTTATTTGGCCTTTTTAACTGTTTTGGATTCCAGCGTCACTGATGAGTCTTTGGTAGACGAAACGCGCGTCTGGCGTATCTACAAAATTTAGTCCTTGTATCTATGATGAGTTTATTTACCTATTCAAATGCCTGAACATTTTGTGAATGAGAAAAAATTTGATTATTAAATGCGTTTATAGTAGAAAAGATATTATTTTCTTAAAGGACTAACCACACATTTGTATGGTACAATGCAAATCAACACTTGCTAAAGTAGACATATGTTTCCATGTTATAACCATTTCACAAATGATATCGGATATGTTCCTCACGTCGTAACTACAATCCCCTTCCCTTTCATGAATTTGACCTACCGAATTAGACTATTTACCGGATTTGTAATCACATAAGCAACACGACGGGTGCCGCATGTGGAGCAGGATCTGCTTACCCTTCCGGAGCACCTGAGATCACCCCTAGTTTTTGGTGGGGTTCGTGTTGTTTATTCTTTAGTTTTCTATGTTGTGTCATGTGTACTATTGTTTTTCTGTTTGTCTTTTTCATTTTTAGCCATGGCGTTGTCAGTTTGTTTTAGATTTATGAGTTTGACTGTCCCTTTGGTATCTTTCGTCCCTCTTTTATATACATACGAAGAATAATATATTATTTATATTCATTAATAAGTAAATTAACATCACTTAGGAAGTGTGAATTAATTATAATAATGTACACTCAATTATACGTCAAGCACTTATTTTTTTTAAGGATGTGCTTTCGTCTTGCGTGTAAATCTTCGTAATATTCCCACTGAAGTTACCTTAACTTAGGCACTCCTTACTAGGAGCATTTTATAACGGCACAGGGCGTAGATCTAAACATTATAAAATGAAGACAGTTTATTTTCAACTAATACTTTTGAATTGCTCTTTGGTATCTCTCGTCTCCGCTTTTTTCTGATTTTTCATATATTTAATATTTTTTGGAAATTTATATAAATTAAAAATTCTAATGCTTGAACATATTGCGAATAATAAAAGTTTTGAATTATTTTTTAATTTTTTAGAAGAAAATATATTATTTTGTGAAATTTATTAACCACATACACATGCATTTGTAAAGTACAATGCTAAACGACACTTGTGAAGAAAACATCTGTTACCATGTTATATACATACGTATACATGGTATAATAATGTATTAATTTCATTTGCTATAAAGTACATATTACATCACTAGGAAAGTGTGAATTATTTAAAATAATGTACACTCAATTATACCTCAAGCACTTAATTTTTTTCATGTACGTCTTTTCGTCTTGCATGTAAATATACTTAATATTTACAAGGAGATGTCCTGAATTTTAGCATTCATTACAAAGAGCAATATAGAGAGACAAAGCGGGTAGATCTTTATATTCTATAATGAAGACATACACTGCTACCTTGTCGATAAGGATAATGAAGTTTGAAAGTCACACTTGAATGACTGAACCCATGATAAAGAAGAACTCGGACAAAGAATCTGAGCTATAAATGAAGCACATACACTCCTTAATTTTATGCCTGTTATAAAGTTTAAGCTGCTAGGTTGAGATTCACATTGCAAAAGCAGAGGTATTGACCTAATGGTAATAATAACATTGATGGTACGTATTTGTAAGTAGAAGATGCGCATGTCAACAATAAAGTCCCGTCAGGGATCCTTGACGACAAACTATTTGAAATTTGAAAGCCAATAACACGTTGCAAGGCTAAAAAAAACCAATAACAAAAGACCAAACGTAACACCCAAGATAAGGGAGTACGATTTACGCATTATAGATAGTTTTATGTCGTTTCCCTAGTACTGGCTACTGAACTGTTAGTAACCTTAGTCGAACAAGTGGTAGCAATAATAATAATGCTTATAATCATAAATGAGTAAAGCCAGTGACCCCCCCCCCTTTTTACAGGCCTGTAAAATATCAAATTCAGTGCGTAAACGATTGGCGAATGTAAAAGTTGTGATTGTTTTTTAGTATAAGGGATATTTACGTTTTAAAAAGTACCAACCACAAATTGTTTAGTACAATGCAAATGAGCAATTGCATAAGTTAACATCTGGCTCAATATTATATACATAGCTATGTAAAATAATGGATTATTTTTATTTGTCATTAAATACCTTTTTACATCACTGATAATGTAAAGGAAATAGTCAATTAATTATGAGGATCTATATGGGTATCCAAAATGGCGAAAAGCACACAATATATGCAGAAAAAAGGAGAAAAGGGGAAAGATAGAAATATATGTAAAAAAACACAAAGAAGTAAAAAAAAATGGGATACTTATAAATTGTAAAGAATAATGATTATTTCGGGAAAATAAAGAATTGAGAAAAATCATTTAAAAGATTAAAGAATAAACAAATGAATGCTTATCTTTCAGACCATACATTATAATGAATTATGCGCCATTATAAGTTTAGAAGTAAATTTATTCAAGGTTGTGTTTTAGTTTTCCATGTAAATCTACTTAATATTCCCACTGAAGTGTCCTAAACTTTGACACTCCTTACGTGGATCAATCAACGGCACATCGTGTAGAACTTAATGTTTTATTATGAAGTTATACACTATTACCCTGTTGATAAGATTAATGACGTTTGAAGGTCACTCTATTATCAATAGAAACTGGAACAAATACAAAGCAATGAATGAACGATAGTATAAACAAATGAAACACTATATAATGTTTCGATGTTCCTGCATAAATAAAGTCATTCATGCTATATTTCATAGTTGTATATATATATATATATATACAACTATGAAATTTAGTTTTCAATTTAGACTCGTATATATATATATATATATATGTGTGTACTTCAATCAATGTAAGTCATTTGCATCTACATAAAGAAAAGCAGACGATATTTTGTATGGATGACATTGATTTATCATGCGATCAAACATAATACACATATTTGTTGGCGTCACGCCATTGAATGTGCGTGTGTATTTATAACATAGAAATAAAAATGCGATGCTTAAATAATTTTTTCAAACAGATCTAGTTACAAGAAAAGTTGAATGTATTGCTTTGTTTTGAAATTATAATACAGACTTAAATGTTTACAAACTAGCAGCTGTTTTAGATCTAAGACGACATATAACCGAATGGAGATATGCGATTATCCCATTATCTGTAGAGATAAAAACAACGAGATGTTTAATCGATTTGACAAGTTTATCTGCCTTTTCGTAACATGCACAGTGCATACCAGTAAAGTCACATTTGTGTACACGTGATCGATAAGGCAAACCGATAAAAGCCAAATTTATATAATGTAACATTATATCGGATCATTAGACCGTCGTATATTATAGCTGAATTACTTGTGTTCAAGCTTTTGAATTTTTTAAATGGAAGCCTGATTACACAAAAAGCTTTTGAAATCAAATCTAAACTGACAAAACAAATTCTGAACGTGTTATTATTAACATTTAAAGGTATTCGGTCGTTACTTATTTTACGCAGTAGAAATATATAATATAGATATTGATTCTGAATTCTATAATACTTAAATAATTATCAACTTATAAAAACACATACATATTTGTTTTCCCTCTTTTTTTCGTTCTCAGTTTTAACAAAATATGTGAAATTTATAACATATGTTATAGTATAGTTGTACCATACATAAAATATGTTTTGAGGTAGAAATTATTAAACATCAATGTGACAAGTATGTTTATGTCATTGGTGATGAAAAAATAATGTGAATTTGTGTTTGTTTGTTTCCCAAACATTATTTATTTCACATGTTAACAAACATATCCGATGTTTTAAACAGATTTAAACCGGCCAAATAGCACATAATCAGGGTGCAGAGTAAATCTAATCCTATTTTCTAGCACTTGATATTCCCCTATTTTCTTGTTTAATAGATGATAGCATAACAACACGCTCTCTAATGTTTTGTCAATTTCTAAATTTGTTATAAGCTTAACTGACATGAAATATCGATACAATTAATATTAATTCATATAAAAATAAAAACTTTTAACTATTAAGTTGTTATTTGAAATAATTTTATAAGTATTGATGTCCATACCATACATGATTATGTGAGCAAGTCGTCATGGTTATGGTAAATTTTTTAAACATGCAGCCTTGTCATCTTATATACCATGAAAAACAATTGACGGACAAATCTATATGATAGTTTTCACTTTTTCTAAGCATATTATTACAAGACGGTTTGCTTAATTTTACGTGTCTTCTAACTTCTATTAAACAAATTTATTATATTCGGGCTAGCAATTTTTTCAAGGAATAAAAAGTGATAAAAGAAATACATGATTGTAGCACTGCATAAACAACCATGTAAAAAGTAATTTAATTTACAGACAAGGTACATGAAAAACATACAACATTCATTTGCTTTACACATGCCACCTTTGTTCCTCAGTTAAAATAATTATTCACGATAAATGTGATTTGAATATAAAAAATACAGTCCGTTACTAATTACTGTTATGTGGTATGATTCAGTAAATATCTGTTTAAAAGGGTATTTGCTGCCAAATCTTAGCCGACTGAAACTATTCAATCTCTCAAATTAAAATGAAATTTAGAAGTACAAAAGCTTTATTATTATTATTATTATTACATAGCTTTTATATAGCGCCTATCTAATAAACATAATACTCTAAGCGCTTAACATATAAAATTGAAGGAAAATATATATCACAATGCATACAATAATAGCAATTATATATATATGAACATAAGAATAAAACAGAAATTGAATAGAATAATGATGGAAATTAAGAGCATTGACAGGGGAAATATATATCACAATGAATACCATAAAACATATTAAATATAACAGTCAATAAAAGAATAATGATGAAAATTATAAGTATTTACATTCCAGTAAAACACAATGAAAAGATAAATAAAACTGTCTATTCAATAAAATCGTCAAAACTAAAAATTTAAATAAGTTAAAAATAAAAAGATCCTATCACTTAAACTTTTTAGAATAATAATAAATTATCACATTTCTTATGGCAGGATATAACTACAGTATTTTATTAGATGTTTGTTTTTTTTAATATATAGCTCTTTTTTTCTGTTTCGGTTCTTATACATCCTTGGCTTTCAAAAATTAGGCGTTTCAGGTAAATCCAGAAAAGCGCTTTGGGCCGATATAATGTATAAAGTGTTGTTTTCATTTATTACAGAAAACAATACACAACGTTTGCTTCCCTAACTAGACGCAATCTAAGTTACTACAAACATGACGTTCAAACTCTGTTAATTAGAGTACAGATAAACATTAGCTCAAATGTCTCATGAGGTTTATGTTCCCTTGTACTGTTTGATCTTATTAAATAACTTAAAATGAGTAGATCAGATGTTAATAATTTTCTCATAACCAGAATAAAAGTGTTTTTATTGGGGTGTTTTGCGGGTCGAATATTTGGCGAAATTGGTCTTCATGCTGCTGCTTTCCATTGATCAACTTCTTTTTTTAGCTGATATTCAGTTTAATAAGTATGCTGATTAGGCTCATGCGCAAGTTAATGTATAGGTCAAATGATTACAGATTCAATATAGATAAAATTATTGACTTGCCGGCCAGTTATAAATCTGATTCAGCGGTGTTTTTGCGTAAATTGCGATATTCTGTTTCAAGATATTGCTTTTATGAATGTATGAAACAAACAAACAAAATCAAGACCTTTTTGTCTAACTCGGAACTTATGACAGATAAAGCCGCATTTACAATTATAAGGCTTTCGACATCATATCGATACGAAGCTGGATAGAAAGTCAAATCAGCTTATATGCGATTTCAATGACTACATATGCATTTTGAATTGCATATGTAATAATAATAATAATACATTTCTTATGGCAGGATATAACTACAGTATTTTATTAGATGTTTGTTTTTTTTAATATATAGCTCTTTTTTTCTGTTTCGGTTCTTATACATCCTTGGCTTTCAAAAATTAGGCGTTTCAGGTTAATCCAGAAAAGCGCTTCGGGCCGATATAATGTATAAAGTGTAGTTTTCATTTATTACAGAAAACAATACACAACGTTTGCTTCCCTAACTAGACGCAATCTAAGTTACTATAAACATGACGTTCAAACTCTGTTAATTAGAGTACAGATAAACATTAGCTCAAATGTATCATGAGGTTTATGTTCCCTTGTACTGTTTGATCTTATTAAATAACTTAAAATGAGAAGATCAGATGTTAATAATTTTCTCATAACCAGTATAAAAGTGTTTTTATTGGGGTGTTTTGCGGGTCGAATATTTGGCGAAATTGGTCTTCATGCTGCTGCTTTCCATTGATCAACTTTTTTTTTAGCTGATATTTTGTTTAATAAGTATGCTGATTAGGCTCATGCGCAAGTTAATGTATAGGTCAAATGATTACAGATTCAATATAGATCAAGTTATTGACTTGCCGTCCAGTTATAAATCTGATTCAGCGGTGTTTTTGAGTAAATTGCGATATTCTGTTTCAAGATATTGCTTTTATGAATGTATGAAACAAACAAACAAAATCAAGACCTTTTTGTCTAACTCGGGACTTATGACAGATAAAGCCGCATTTACAATTATAAGGCTTTCGACATCATATCGATACGAAGCTGGATAGAAAGTCAAATCAGCTTATATGCGATTTCAATGACTACTTATGCATTTTGAATTGCATAAAGTACGTTTTCACCATTTACATATGTTTGTGCAAATAATAATCAGACAGGTGAATACAAGATGACGCGAACTACGTATAAAACATTCTACTTAACGTGGTTTAGATTAATGGCAGATGGGATAAGAACAACACACAGATTTCTATCATTCTCAGAAACGATAAAAATCTAACATTAACTATGTTATTAGTCTTTGGTAAATTGAAAACTTAAATGTTTTGCTCACATCTTGTCGTTAATATAATAGAATTATACGTGACATTCTTACAAGTGAGAGGTTAAGCTAGCTATGAAACCTGGTTAAATCTACTATTATATACAAAAGGAAATAGCTGTACCAACTCAGGAATATGACAGTTGTTTCCAATTCGTTTGATGTGTTTGACCTTTTGATTTTATTATTTGTTAAAGGACTTGCCGTTTTGTGTTTCAAGGGAGTTTAGAGCTTACACGTAAGCTATGGTATTTCACTTTTTACCTTGTGTAAACAATTGCAAAACTAAACAAAAACGTTGTTCGGCATGAAGGTCATCAATTTGGCAAACTAATCAATTCGACAATATTTTTTATTATATCGTACTGGATAAAATGAAATATTAGAAATAAATCTACGAGGAGGCAGCCAAGTTGACAAATTATTCAAAACATGTAAATGTCAATACATGCCATTTAACGATTTCAATATTATACCAGTGTTTGAACCATATGTCGCGCTGTAGTTCGCACCACGTGTGTCTAGTCGTGTTATAGAATTAAACTTACAAACAATAACGGACAGCAAAGAAATATCACTTTACTTATAATATTGATTGATTGATAGTTGGTATTTTAACACCTATTTTAAGCGCCGTTCTTGGGATACCATCGACTTATTTTAGAATGGAGTCGAGAGCAACTAAACTATCGGGGTTCGAACTCACAACCGCGGTGTTGACTTGCTAGTGATTCCAGAAGTAGAACTACTTAGACCATCGATGACCTGCTTTGCTTATAATAGGGATTTGATATAAAATAATATGAAGAAGACCATCACATAAGCATGAGTACAATAATAAACGATATAGTATCAACATATACGTGCTGTTTATGAACGCAATTAAAAAAAACGCAAAAACAACACCTAATAAATGTTAAGCGTTCGAAGTCTTTTTCTGGATGTACCTTCACAAGGAACACTCAACGCCGAACGTGTCAAATATATATTTGTTGTTTAAACCGGATTATATATATTATTTAACATCATATTTGACTTAGATCTATATTAAATAAGACAAACGGTATTTTATAAACACACGCGCAACCCTAATACACCAGCAGCTAGTTTTACACTTTAACAAACATCACTGGTATTAAGAGAAATGTGTGCTAATCTCAAATGCATCCAAATATCTTCTAATTATATCATTATTATTATTGTATTATTGTCATCATTTTTATCATTGATTTTTAATATTCTCTTCTTCTTCTTCTTCTTCTTCTTCTTCTTCTTCTTCTTCTTCTTCTTCTTCTTCTTCTTCTTCTTCTTCTTCTTCTTCTTCTTCTTCTTCTTCTTCTTCTTCTTCTTCTTCTTCTTCTTCTTCTTCTTCTTTTATTATTATTATTATTATTATTATTATTATTATTATTATTATTATTATTATGATTATTCTTATTTTCATTATTATTACTATTAATATTTTTATTAGTATTATAATTATTATTATTATTATTATTATTATTATTATTATTATTATTATTATTATTATTATTATTATTATTATTATTATTATTATTATTATTATTATTATTACTATTATTATTATTATTATTATTATTATTGTTATAAATATTATTATTATTTTAATTACTATTATTATTATTCTACCACCATTACTCAAAAACTTGATTATTATAATTTTCTTGCAGATGAATCAAAACATAATCATGAAATAAAAAAATATACTTTCATAAAAAGCGCTTATAGCATCATGATTGTATTATTTCAAAAGTCAAAACTGATAGAAACGTTTATAAAAATTAAATATCATTATCTTTTGAATCTATTGTTTTTAGTCTTTGTAATTGGCTTTGTTTTCAGTCAAGTAGAAATACAATTACATTTTCTATCTTGTCTGTGCTATGGTAAAGTAACACCATCATTTTCGTTCGATGCTATTATAATCTTGAACAACACTAAATACTTTAAGACATATACATGTACAGCGGTTGGTTCTATGTATTGGTTTTTTTTATTTTAAATTTGAATTACTATTACAAAACAGTTTTTAAATAGAACATGCAATATAGTTAACGCGAACATGTTAAAAAAGTCATCTAAATGAGAATAACTTTAATTTTCAGAAAGAAAAAGTCTTTTAGTCTTTATCATAATTATCTAGTGTTTGCCTGATAGTGATTCAGTTATTATTTGCAGGTTCTTTTTGGTCATTTAACTGTTAGCTTTCTATTCATCCTGAAGTTTAAACTGTTTGGCTCGGCGCATTCATGTTGATAGTTTATTCATTAAAGCGATTCGGAAGCATGAAAAATATTAAGCGTGTTTCGTTTTTACAGTACTTGGTCGATACTGCCGCATGTGGACTATAGTCCAGGAAGGTCACATCAACTCTGTATTGAGTACTTTGGTACTGATAAGATTTATCACAATCATTTCGTAGATTCTTTGCGAAATTTATAGTTCTTTGGTTATATAGATCATCGACTGTTTGGGTTCAAATGCATCTTTCGTTTTGAGATACTTTGAGCAGTCATGGTGAATGTCAATATATAGTTGTAGTTTTCATATTTTTCAGTGCAGGGTCGATACCGCCTATGATGGACCTTTAGTCTATGAAGGTCTCACCAATTCAGTAGTTAGTACTTCCGTGCTGATATGTTTTTATCACACACATTTCTTAGATTATTTGCTAAGTTTATATTTCTTTGGTCATAAAGAGCACCAACAGTTTGGGTTCAAATACATCTTTGGTTCTCAAATACTATGAGCAGGCATTGTGAATGTCAATATATAGTGTGCTGTTTTCATATTTCACAGTTCTTGGTCGGTACTGTCTATAGTAGACTATCAGTCCATGAGGGTCTCGTCAACTGAGTAGTCAGTACTAAGTGCTGATATGATTTATAACATACCGTTCTGAAAGTATTTGTTTGTATATTTATGAATGATTACGAAACTAAGGTTTTAACTTCGTCAGGCAAAGTTGACCTTACGCGGAAGAGGGAATTGATTTAGGTCCTTTCAGAATAAATAGATCGTTAACTTTAAATGCAAAATGTGGTTTGATTGTCAATGACACACCTCTCAACAAGGAACAAATAAACACAGAAATTATCAGCTATAGATCACCGTACATGGTCTTGGTTCAAATACAAGTCTGTTTTTTACTTGGCTTTCAGCATTCCTGATCAAGATAAATCCAGGAAAGTGCATGACAATTATAAATATTGTTTCCGTTCTTTTCATTAAGAATTATGAAAAAGTTTCAACTAAATGTGGAGTTGACAAAACAATTGATATGAACTGACCATAAAAAACAACTTTGGAATATGGAATTCTAGGATTAAAAAAGATTGTTGTTATTCAAAGAAATTTAGGGGCTCTTGTTGTAGTTTCAATCGGACTCTTTGTTGTTGCTTTAATACTTCATATGTCGTCATACCAGGGATTTTTATAGCTTATAATACTTAGAATATAATTGCTCTTTGTCGAAGCCTTGCGTTGACATGTTATTATTTATATATTATTTTCATTATCTTATTGACATTTTGTCTCAAAAGTAATAGTGACACATTTTCTTACTTTTTAGTTGCCCCAAAACGTGCTACCCGGCCTGTCGTATGACTGTTTTGTTGTTCCGATTAATAAGTTAAAAGTGAAATGAAACTGTTGCTGCCACGAGAAGGGTGACCTTTGTCGTATTCATTTGTCTATGTTGATTGTGTTTGATTTCGCGTTGATAAATTGACAAAACTGAGAAGAAGAAGAAATAAAATTGAGAATGGAAATGGGAATGTGCCAAAGAGACAACAACTCGACCATAGAGCAGAAAACAGCAGAAGGTCACCAACAGGTCTTCAATGCAGCGGAAATTCCCGCAACCGGGGCCGTCCTTCAGCTGGCCCCTAAACAAATATATATACTAGTTCAGTGATAATGAACGCCATACTAAACTCCAAATTGTACACAAGAAACTAAAATTAAAAATATTACAAGACCAACAAAGGCCAGAGGCTCCTGACTTGGAACAGGCGCAAAAATGTGGTGGGGTTAAACATGTTTATGAGATCTCAACCTCTCCCTTATACCTCTAGTCAATGCAGAAAAATAAACGCATAACAATACGCACATTACAATTCAGTTCAAGAGAAGTCCGAATCTGATGTCAGAAGGTGTAACCAAAGAAAATAAACAAAATGACAATAATACAAAAATAACAACAGACTACTAGTAGTTAACTGACATGCCAGCTTCAGACTTCAATTAAACTGATTGAAAGATTATGTCTTCACATATGAAATATCAGGCACAATCCTTCCCGTTAGGGGTTTAGTATCATACCATCATAACATGATAAAATTTAGTAAATGTTTTGACTAGTTTGTGATATCGAAAACTCTGGTGAAATAACTTTTCAGTAATACATAAATGTCTCTCGTTAAAATCTAAACATGGTTACATACACGTGCGAATCGTACATGTTGAGATATATAAACACCGTAAGATGGTGACAAAGGATGAAAAATGGATAATTAACGATAGGAAATGTGAAATCATCTCTTTTATCGTAAATCTTAGTATAAAGCTTTCCGTTAATGATATAGATATCAAGATCGAGGAAAGGGCAGTGGTCATTGTTAGTATTAGCTTTATTTAAAGTAAGTTCAACAGGATAAATTTCTTTAGTATACATACTGAAGTCGTCATTATTGAGAGCCAAATGCCTTTCTGAAATGTACTACTAACAAAGGTCTTGATGTCATTTATTCAGGTAAAGTACATTGTTCCAAATCAAGAGGCATTCACCATCGTGGACTATCTATATCAGGGGTTACTATAGATAAAGATTAACTGACCTATTCTTTGCCATGTGCACAATTTGGTTAACATTTCCAATTAATCGATAGATTAGAGTTCACATGTACCACATGTTCCGTTGATTTCTAAATCATATTATTTCCCTAAAGTAGAATATTCTGTTTATGGTAGTTTGCTACTCAGTTAATGAATACAAGCTTTTCATAACACAACTATATATTGATAGAAGATTAATTAAGGAGCCAAAAGAGCAAAAATGAAATATAGGTCAAAGTGCTTGTTTTCCAGATATAAGTCAGTGAAATCTTTGCGGGAAATGTTCTCTCTTTATTTTTCATGGCTTTATAATTGACAAGTTTAACTACTCCAAAACTATTAAAAACAACAGAGATTTTATAAGACTATAAAAGATTTACAAAAAGAAAAAATAGGGGTCAAAGGGCAAATTATTTTAACGCATTCAAATGGATAAAAAATTCCAAAACATGACAAGCGAACTTCCTTAAGTATCGATTAAAACAGAAGAACACATTTGAAGTGAAGGGAACAGCTAAATAAGCGAGCCTGCGGGTGCGGAATTTTTTATCACTGTGTTGATAACCCAATAAATTTGTGTAATATGTTTTTGATACGAAAGATTTTGTTGTTCAGTACCCTCATACGGTGTATATTTCTCCCAATTGATACGATATTCCCGTGCTTGCATTTCCTATCATGATTTTCTTGATAGAGGGTTGTTGCTCACAAGGAAGCTATTAAATCAAGAGTTCCAAATGGTGAAGTTGAAATCATCTCTTCGAAAATTTTAAGGACACCATCACGAGTTGGTTGACCGTTATATAATAACCGTTTCACAAACGATATCGAATAACTACCATCCCCTTCCCTTTCATAAATGTGACCTACTAAATTTGACTATTAACCGGATTTGTTATCTCAGAAGCAATGCGACACCCGTCGTGTGTGGAGCAGGATCTGCTTACCCTTCCGAAGCACCTGGGATCAACCCTAGGTTTTGGTGGGGTTCGTGTTGTTTATTCTTTAGTTTTCTATGTTGTGTCTTTTGTACTATTGTTTGTCTGTTTGTCCTTTTCATTGTTAGCCATGGCGTTGTCAGTTTATTTTCGAGTGATAGTTTGACTGTCCCTCTGGTATCTTTTGTTTCATTTTTTATACTAACGTTAAAGTTGACACTAGAATTTTGCTTTCTATTTTGATAATTCGTCACGATTTAAAAAAAAATTGCGTGCTCATGGCTATCATTATCGTAAAGGAAATGAAAAATATCAAAAAGGATTCATTCTAATAACTACTCTTAAAACTTTATCATTTGTCGTTGAAGTAAAACAGTTTGAAAGCATGGACAGGTATATCTGGGATAGAGACGAATTAACATCAACAAAAAGAATACATAACGAAAGGGTAAGCAGATCTTGCTCCATGATCAACACAAAGTAGATATAATTTCAGTGAGTAATACCATTTGGTGATCAAGTCGTGTACATGAGTATGGGAACTTTATAATAACAATTGCATTATATAATTGGTCATCTAGGTAAAGGTATATGTTTATGCGTTGGTAAACAAGTACACAAAAAGGAAAGAAATAGAAAGAAATGGAAATAGCTTTCTTTTATAAAGTCCTGTTTTAATTATTACTAAGAAATTGTACTTTATCACCCCTTTTCATATTCATTCTAAAAATATATAAAATTGAGAAAGGAAATGGTGAATATGTCAAAGCGACAACCACCCGACCATAGAGCAAACAACAGCCGAAGGCAACCAATGGGTCTTCAATGTAGCGAGAATTCCCGCACCCGTAGGTGTCCTTCAGCTGGCCCCTAAAATATGCATAATAGTACAGTGATAATGGACGTCATACTAAACTCCGAATTATACACAAGAAACTAAAATTTAAAATCATACAAGACTAACAAAGGCCAGAGGCTCCTGACTTGGGACAGGCGCAAAATTGCGGCGGGGTTAAACATGTTTATGAGATCTCAACCCTCCCCCTATACCTCTAGCCAATGTAGAAAAGTAAAACAATAACAATACGCACATTAAAATTCAGTTCAAGAGAAGTCCGAGTCTGATGTCAAAAGATGTAACAAAAGAAAATAAATAAAATGACAATAATACATAAATAACAACAGACTACTAGCAGTTAACTGACATGCCAGCTCCAGACCTCAATTAAACTGATTGAAAGATTATGTCTTCATCATATGAATATCAGGTACAATCCCTCCCGTTAGGGGTTTAGTATCATACTATCATAAAATATATGAGAAGAACATAACCCGTGTCATGCCAACAACTGTTTTTTTAGAAATAAATGTGTTTAGTTCCGATGCAAAGACCCTATCAGTGAATCAATGTTAAAGCCAAAATATGCAATCTTTAATGACCTGACAACAGTATCGTAACTATATCCCCTTTTAATAAGTCTATTTAAAGGTTTTGTTAGTTTCTGAGGAGAATACTGACATTTTTGTGCTTTATAAAGAATATTTCCATAAAATTTTGGATGTGAAATACCTGAACGTATAAGATGTCTGCATGTTGAGTTATATTTACGAATTATTTCCTTATACCGGTGATAAAATTTAGTAAATGTTTTGACCAGTTTGTGATATCGAAAACCCTGGTGTAATAATTTTTCAGTAATACATAAATTTCTCTCGCTAAAATCTAATACATTGTTACATACACGAGCGAATCGTACAAGTTGAGATATATAAACACCATAAGATGGTGACAAGGGAACGTCACCATCTAAAAATGGATAATTAACAATAGGAAATGAAAAATCATCTCTTTTATCATAAATTTTTGTATTAAGCTTCCCGTTTATGATATAGATATCAAGATCGAGGAAAGGGCAGTGGTCATTGTTATCATTAGCTTTATTTAAAGTAAGTTCTACAGGATAAATTTCTTTAGTATACATACTGAAGTCGTCATTATTTAGAGCCAATATATCATCCAAATATCTAAAAGTATTGTTAAATTTTTGTATCAAATGTTGTTTTGATGGGTCTTTGCTAATTTTAGTCATAAATTGTAACTCATAACAATACAAAAACAGGTCCGCAATAAGTGGTGCACAGTTAGTCCCCATTGGAATTCCAATAACTTGACGATATACGGAATCTCCAAAGCGAACAAAAATGTTATCAAGTAAAAATTCAAGTGCATAAATAGTATCAAAGCATGTCCAATTGACATAGTTCTTTTGTTTATTGCTACTAAAAAATGATCTAAATGAGTTTGAACATATGTACTCGCATTCCGACTTTTTAAATGCCCAGTTAATTAGGGATGTGAATTTTTTCTTAATAAGAATATGAGGCAAAGTGGTATATAGGGTAGAAAAATCAAAACTTTGAACAGATTCAAAATCACCAATATATGCATGCAATTTATCAAGTACTTCCAACGAGTTTTTGACACTCCAAAAGTAATTAATTCCAATATGTTTGTCTTATAAGCTGCTGTATATTTTCCCATAAATGAAAAAAAGTATCTTGAAATAATGTATGCTTTAATTTAGCATTCTCGTTTGAAGGAAGGTTTAATTTTGCATTCACGTAGGTAGGTAATGCAATTCATACAATGCTTTATTATGACAAATCTTACGGAACCATAAACACGTTTCATAACACAGAGATATGACTGAAAAAACAGTTAAAGAATACTGGAGCTGGCATGCCAGTTAACTGCTAGTAGTCTGTTGTTAGTTATGTATTATTTTCATTTTATTTTCTTTTGTTACATCTTCTGACATCGGACTCGGACTTCTCTTGAACTTAATTAAAACTTGTTAATGTGCGTATTGCAATTTTGCGCCTGTTTTAAGTCAGGAGCCGTTGGCCTTTTTAAGTCTAGTATAATTTTTAATTTTAGTTTCTTGTGTATAATTCGGAGTTTAATATGACGTCCATTATCACTGTACCAGTATACATATTTTTAAGGGGCCAGCTGAAGGACACATACGGTTGCGGGAATTTCTCGCTACATTGAAGACCCATTGGTGGCCTGCGGCTGTTGTCTGCTCTATGGTCGGGTTGTTGCCGCTTTGACACATTCCCCATTTGCTTCCTCAATTTTAAATATATTGTAATCCATTTGCTAAACCCGGTTTTATTGGTCACTCTTGGTACTCTTGCCCCCTTTACAAATAGCAGTTAAACCCCATGATTTGGCATTATATGCTCCGAGTATCGTTAAATGCCTTTTACAAATACACAAAACAAACATATTCGAATTTGCTGCATTATGGTATATTCATGTTCATTCAACTGCTGATTTGACCTGTTTCTTAATGACAGTGTCATTTGTGTTTTGCATTTGAAATAATTGATCCCATCCATTCTTGTTCCGATTGATCTGATATGCCACAAGGAAACAAAGCTTATAGATGTACTCTTGCAAAACAAAGTCTTCAAGAACAAAATTAATCGAAAAGCATGTGGAAAGCAGAATTGAAAATAAAATTCTTATAAAAAAGAGGCGAGGGATACCAAAGGGACATTAAAACTCAAGTTCACAAAAACACAACATATAAACAACACGAACCAAATTAACAAATGGAGTGATCTCAGGCAAACAATACATTAAATATAATAACAGTACAAAGCGATAATTACGCCATTGTCTCTTAAAAATGCGGTATTCATAAGTAATAGATGTTGTTGTGAATGAAAATTCATCAGGTTTCATTATCATATCGAACACTCTCATAAAACCAATACATTTGATAACAATTTGTTTGCCTTGTCATTATTCTGTTTTATGTTATGTTATGAAATTGAAATCCATTTTAGCTTTAATCCTGAGGTCATTTTAAAGTACAATCAAAATTTAGATTATAGTAGGAATTGTCTTGTTTAAATCTGAATGTTGAATGTCCCGTGTGTATTACTTGGTAATTGGCCGTTTCATAATCTAATGCATCCTGGGTAATATTTTCAAAAGCGTACACCAAAGCGTTTTGATTGGTTTAAAACGTTATAAACAATGGAAATTCAACCAATGACGTAACGTTATTTTCACTTTGGGGTACGAACAATGAAATTACCCATAATGCTTTAGATTCTGAAACGGCCAATTGAAAATATGCTTTTCAACAATGTGAATTTCTTTATTGGTAGACAGACACTTACAATTTCAAATTAAAAAACTAAATCTAAATTGATTATTGAAAGTCATTCGTCTACATGTCAATGAGTTACATTTGCCTTATCCGAAGCCGTTTAGTTTTGGCTTAAGCGTTATCTTTCAAAACACAATGTTTTAACAGTTGAAAATTCGTTACCCTAATTAGTTTAATATCATAAGCAGATAACAACATATTAGAATGGAATTGCTTAACACTGAAAATTCGCAAGGTTTTATATTTGTTAACATTTTGGTCTTTGTTATATATTAACCGACATGAACAATGCAGTGAACCTGATTAATTTGCGAGGCGTTTTATATTTCCACTTTCTATCATTATTTTTCTTAATATTACATGACGTTCAACTGATACTTTTTCCTTGGGGGTTACTTCAATCAAATTTGAAATATAA
Source organism: Mytilus edulis (assembly GCA_019925275.1). NCBI lineage: Eukaryota > Metazoa > Mollusca > Bivalvia > Mytilida > Mytilidae > Mytilus > Mytilus edulis. The sequence goes on from CM034360.1 coordinate 114,341,878, forward strand.
GATCAAAAGTATGTTCTTTGGTTCAATAAGTTTTTCTTGATATAAAAAACAACAGTATAGGTAATGAAATAATATAAATACTCAATTATTAGTATACATCAATTCGAAATCAACACTTCGACACAAACGAATTCTAGTGGCCAATGTAAAAACATCTCCTGTAGCTAATATACAATTGCAGGAATATTATAACAGAAATAACAGTAGATATATTCCTTATCCATAATTTGATACACCGAGTACGCATTTCGTCTCCACAAGGCCCATCAGTAACTGTCGAATCAAATACTTCCACATCATGCGAAGTATATGCATCAATATCACTTTAGCTTCAAAATATTCGCATAAATCAACTTAAACATTGCAACTGTGAATTTGCAAAAATGTAAAGACTTAGTTCTGTTGAGACCAAGTCTTCTTTAAGGCTTAAAACAGCGGTGTACGCTTTATCCAATCGTATGACATTTCAATTTACCATTGATAAGTTATTATCTTGCATATTCACATATATTGGATTCCATTACACGGCGAGCTACCTACACGGAAACTACTCAGCGATGTTCTGCGGAACAATGACTTAAATCGACACTGCATTAGTCTCTCATATGTTTTAAATAAATTACAAGTTGGTAAAAATGAAATATAAGAAACACACAAGAGGAAGTAGAACTTAAAACGGTATTGCAATAAACCAAATACGACAAAATACAAACAAAAGCAAGACTGAACAAAACAAACAGAACAAAACTGGATATAGCATCAGGTGCTCCATATGTGTAGACATATTCTGTTCTGGATGCCTTCCTTATGCCGGTCATTGTAAATTAGTTTTGAAATATCTGAAAACGTTTGCACTTTTAACATACAAATTGAGCCCACTTGTGTTGCTTCGACATGAGTGTTAAAAACAAACACTTTAATATATTGTTCCTTCAATACATCCGAAAAAAGGCGATTGATAAATATATCAATATGAACGGTACAAATTTGATTGATCAAATACGCTTTTCGACAAATAATGTACGTTCCATACTGATTGAGAGGCCCAGTTATTTGAAAGTCCAACAAAACAGAGCATAAACTTTGAAGAGCCGATACAGGACCGAACGGAAAGCTAAACATGGACAAGCAATCCGAGCTATGCAATAAAATTGAAATCAGCAAAAAATACTACGGGCATAATAATACCCACCGAGAACTGACCATCCAACAAAAGTATCAACCCATTGATAGTTAAAGGCTATCAAAGACTACCACAGAATTTCAAAGCCAAAGAAAACATGCCTACAATTTTTATAATGTGTATATGAGTCTTTTGCTTCATCCCAAAAGACAGCTATCTTTCGATTTGTATTGTGAACCATTCATATACCACACCAACATTAAAGATAAAGCAAATCGAACCTAGTAAAAAAATGTTCGTCTAATATCATCATCCTAGCTTTGTTTTTAGGAAACGCAACACACAACCAGTTTAACCATATCAGATATAAGCTTACATTGAAAATGTAAATATAAGGCAAATTAAAAAGAATTAATCTTGGCAGGGAACGAAACTCAACGAAGATAAAACACAGTTTATAATTTCTTTGTAAGATTAGAAGTATCTGAAATTATCGGATGAAGCTCAAATTCAAAAAAATTAAAAGGTCGTAAAAATGAAGAAGTAAAAAAGTACTGAGACCCGAAATGTAATAAAGTGATATATTTCTGGGCTAGCAATCCTTCGTGTTACGAACATTCAATGTTTTGTTAATTTTTTATTATATCCATGATATTCTCTGTCCTGAATGTTCTTCCATTTATTTGTACTGTAGTCCTGTCATGTAATGTTGTCATTTTAAAGTGATATTTATTATTGCAATAAAAGCGCGAGGTTTGGCTAGCAATAGAACCAGGTTCAACCCACCATTTTTTCTTAAATGTCCTGCACCAAGTAAGGAAAATGGCAATTGTTATCATACAGTTTGTTTCTGGTGTGTGTTGCATTGTCGTTTGTTTTTTCTGTTATATTTATGTGTTTCCCTCAGTTTTAGTTTGTTACCCGGATTTGTTTTTTCTTTATCGATTTGTGACTTTCGAACAGCGGTGTACTACTGTTGCCTTTCCTATCCATATCAACGACGATAAAAATTATACTGTATGGCTCTTAACATATAAATATACAAATAACACACGCCCTTGTTGAGTTAATATATCCCATTAGGGATCTTCACCTTCCAGACCACTTGAGATCAGCCTTATTTTTGTTTTATTGGCTGGATGTTGCTCATGCTTTAGTTTTAAGTGTTGGTGTTTGTTCATTTCATTTGTTATTCATACCAATAACAGTCTTGTCTATCATTTGTCGCGAAGAGCGTGATTCAATTATAATATTTCAAATTAGGTCTAGCCACAGGGTTGAATATATACTGTACATATGTACATAACATATTTTTTTTACGAATTTCGTGATGTTACAGTCAATAACCATTTCGCTATTGCGCGATGTTTAATCATTTACAGTAACTTATCAAAGTCTTTTTATGAACCCTACCAACAACTAGTTGTGATTACATATGATCCGAACGGGTACACAGACAAATACTAAAAACATACAGCACATTGCATTGTTGTGATTGAATAATGATTTACAAAATGTAAGAAAAGAAAATACATAATAAGACATTGTCAAGTTAATATAGCATTATAATTTGAAGTTTTGCATTACATCACTATCAGTGTTTGCCAAAAATGACTTACATTTTCCTTAAAATTCTGAAACTGGCATAACTTGAAAATGGGGACAAGCTGAAGCACGACTTCGCTGCATTGCAGACTATTGGCGGTCTTCGACTGTTGTCTGCTCGTTGGTCGGGTTGTTGTCTGTTTGACACATTCCCCATTTCCATTCTTAATTTTATATGACGGGGGTTCGGGCTGATCTTTTTTGTTTTGAGTGGTGTTCATCGATCTTTTTTTTCTTTCCTATTTCTGTTCGACGTATGGACATTGAGTCACCCCTAGGCCTATTTCGTCTCTTAATTTAGTACATAAACGCAACTGAGGATATTCAAATTCTACTAAAAATATAAAATGACTTCAAAGACAAACGATTAATCAGACTTAAATTCTGACAATATGAACAAAAAGAATGCATCTATGACAAATGATGATAGTAAAAGATTTACAGATGTTAAGAACATAACGAAACATGATTAATGATGTTGTAGATTGTACTTTAAAATATTCGAATTTCAAACAATAACGGAAGCATTGAATAAGGTCTAATATTCTTTTGGATCTTTCACAATATAGCTAAACATTATATATGTTTTATATATAAATGCGTTAGAAAGGCTCTTATAATGTTACAATACAACTGCATATTTAATAATTTAACTACCACATTGCTGTGCCGATGTCTTTGTAATAAATCAGTCATATAAAACATAATGTTCTTTTGTTACGACATGAATAAAATCTGTCAAGCGAAATTATATCGAACATATTTGGTATTTCACTTTACATAAAAAAAACACGAAACTACTCCAGTCGAATTATTGACGTTCCTTTCTCTATGCTATAAATCAATAAGTTGCTATGGTTACAAACTAGTTTGTTATGGCAGGACGGACATCTGGTGTATCGTGAATCAATACCGTTGTAATTTTCGTTATGAAATATAAAATTGGCTACAATATATTAAAGCCATCAACTAAATAATTAAATATGATTTAAATTCACATATTTATTGTAAAGTGTAAATGGCTAGATGACTACAAAAATATAATTTTAATTCTTATATTTATTGTAATGTGTAAACGGCTAGATGATTATAATTTTATTTGGTTAAGAAGAATGATAATTTGATAAGAACGTTAACATTTTTACCCGCACAAGTGTGCAATCGTGTTAAACTATTTTAGATTTAAACAAATACATAGTATATCCAAATAAAAACTTGAGATGTCAGTTTTATTGTTTACCCTACATTCTAAGTAAAGTTATGTCTTACTTAAAAAGGAAAGAATAATTTGATATGCGTCTATAAAATAAATGTAAACAAAGACTTCTTGATTTCGGCAAATTTTCTTTATAAACGCAAAACGCACATTAAGCTTGGTATTTAATTACATACATGTGTGGAACGGTGACTCATTTAATACAACATTCTTGATATAGTACATGTGTGTAATAAGCTAAGTAAACATATTTAATGATCTTATCGGTGTATGAGGTTCCACTGGGGATATATGTATACTACACAATTCTTCACATAGAAGGTACCATTTGGGATATATGTATCATAACACGAGTTTTCTCTTTATTTTGATAATTCTAACATTTGATTACTAAATGTTTTAAGGAAAGTAATTTAGCAATTATGCCATATAAAGTAAATTTCAAAATTAATAATTAAAACCGTCGTCTTGAATTAAATTGAAATTATGTTAATACAATTATAATCTTCTAAATAATAATTTACTGAACTCATATCTTCTTATACATGTTATACGCTAGTTAACTAATACAACTCCTACTAGTAAATTGTGTCTGTATCATAAATAAATTACTAATGACCTTGTTTATGTATATCATATAATAGTATCTACAGAAAATACTGATTGTTATAGCATTATGCATTATAAATATATTGAACTACATTTGAAACGATTCTAATTATGATATTAACATAATCTTGAAAATAATGCACAGAAGAAATAAACCAAATGTATTTCATATCTACGTTTCCGTTCATTTTTGATAATACTCTCTAACATTAAAATATGCCTCTATTACTTTATGTAGTACATATTTTTTTCTGTCGATTAATCCATTCTCTGTCTCTTTTGTGTTCTTATGATTTAATTATATGTTTTACATTATAGTTGATTTACGCGTTTTGACCATTGGTATATTTGAATAATAATGTCGCAATGAAGTGTGTCTGCATTCTACACGAGAAATACTTCACTTTATAAATATACTCAAATAACGATTATAAAAGATAAATTTCGTTATGTAGAGGTCATTGTCGTAAAGTTTGAAGATTATTTAAATGCATTGCCAAATCTTTAAGTTAACATATTGTTGACCTGCACCCACCCTTTCATTCAAATATAAAGACTTATGCTTTGAATTAACCTTGAACCTGCATGAAATGTAATGTTATTTACATCAATTTGTTTATTAACGGATAACCTTTCGTTGACTTTGGTTTTAACAAAACAAATCGTCCTTCGTAAACCATCAAAACATATAAAATAAATCAATCATGTCAAAATTTCCTTTTTCTAATTTTTTTTTTGTGTAAACAAAAGAGGCTCTGCTTGTGTCCGTTGTATCAGTATACAGAGTTGTTTTAAAATCACATGTATTTTAACAGTCACATTTATTTGAAACAGGATTTACACATGCAACTACTTATATTGTTTTCACCTTTAAATCAGAGGACAAAAAATCACCATCATCATAATATTTAATAAATTGTCCTTGAACATATTTTTTTTTTTTTTAAATACTACTATTAACAAATCCGGTGGAATATCTATTCGAATATATGTAGCACGCATTATTTACTATTTCAGATAAACATATATGCTGTCATTTCAAATAACTTTATTTTCACTACAAATTAACATCATCGTACATTTATATAGATCAAACAAGATAAGGAAGTTTCACAATATTAAGTGCTTCGGCTTTCGCTGATAAATTACAGTAGCATGAAATCAAGTTAGATAGTTTTGTTATTAAACAACATTATCGTTTTATCTTTTATTTGATTATATTTAAATTGCTTAATATATAAAATTATCAAGAAAACTTAAAACTTGTTCTCTCAATCATTTGAAGTATGATAGTTGTGTCCTATTTCACAAGTTTTGTTAAGTACCTTTTCTCATTGACTATTTGAACAATTTCTATTTCATTTTATGAAATTGCTTTACGTTTATTTTTATCAAATTGGCTGTATTATAAAGCAGCTGTATATAAATGATCCTACCCATGTGTTTGGCAAGAAGACGAATTTTCCAATAGAAAATAGAAATGATAATAGAAAATATATACCAATTGAAAATCATATTGACAGATTCAGGTGCTGATGTTGTGTATTAATACCTAAATAAAACACTTGTAATGTGTAGGGTTTACTTGACAAAAGATTCGAACCAAATTTCCTGTATGGTTGCGTTTCTTTAAAGCTATACTATAAAGATAAGCTGGATATCATTTATCTGATGCGACTACAACTATTGAGCTTGCTTCAGAATAAGTCATGTTAAACGTATTGTAATAAACCAAGAAGTATGCTTACATCATAGCAAAATAGATACCAATTCCACTAATGACAGGATATTTTTCAATAATTATCTTCAGTGATGACTGAGTTCAAAATATTGAAAAATCACGAACAAGACAAGGACACTAAAGGACATTCACAGATCACTACTGGTATAAACGTGTGTACTTATAGTATGTACCTTTATGCAAACTGGATAAATTGAATTAAAACTTTACATACTCTACTAAATATTAAATCACAAAGCATACATTTAGGCAATAGAAGCATACCAATGTTCAAATTAAGATAATTGAATAAGATGATAGCAAGCAAGGGACAAAATAAGCTAACTGAGTGCTAGAATGGGCATGCCCTAAGATCAGAGAAAAAGGTTTGGGATAAGCGTCTTCTTCTATACCTGTATCACACGCAATGCGAATCAGCCCTTACTTGTCATGTCACCGGAACAGAAATCAATCAGTAAATTTACTGATCAGACAACAATTCTTTAATTGCTCAGTAGCATACAGGAATCTGAAAACATGAGTTACAATATCACTCAACATTGATGACCCTTATATAAATATATAAAAAGAAACGTCCTCGATTGTGAAAGAGAATAGATTGACATAATCTGTATATCGCTATTTTCTAAAGCTTCTACGAGATTGCACTTTTTCTCGTCATCACAGTCTCATAATACCAAACTGTGAAAAAACTATCTCTGTCTAAAAAACTTGTGATTGAAAATAATCACAAAGAACATCATTTAATTTAGCATTTGTTATCTAATAAATGCGATCAAACAAAATATATTTGATGAAGTCAATAACATATGTGACTAGGCCAAACTGTATTATTTTCCAATCTAAAACCTTCCCCTTTATAATAAAATGATGAGTGTTACAAGTGACATTAAAACATTGTTTTTATATTATAGCCAAACGGGAAACTCAATTCCTGTCTACAATATTGATTGCAGATATTACAAAAAAAAAAAAAAACCACGACAAACAAAACATAAACTTACAATATCATGTCTGAATAATATTCGAAACCATTTTAAATACTGAAACTGCTGATTCAAAGCATACCATAATGATTCAGAAAAAGTACTTCAGAGTGCATCATCTGCTGCTCCAATCTACTAACTGGTACATAATTGTCCTGGACAAAAGACGACCCTTTGTTTGCCTAAAAAGACAATTTTGCATATGGATCGCAATCGGTTAACCTTTCGGACTACTCGAGATCATCACAAGTTTTGTTTCATGGGTTGCATGTTGGTCATGCATTAAATTACAGTCATTTTCTTTACCCATTTTAAATTTACCAGAAACAGTCTTAATTTTAACATGAAGAGTGTGATAAATTTAATATTTCAAGTTTGGTCTACATGGTTAAAAAAATATACATGTACAGTGGTTTACGAATGCCGTTAACCAATCTGCAATTGTTTGCATCTGATTACTTGTAGTAACTTATCAATGTTCTTCAACTTTGTACTTGTTTAACTTTATAAATATTTTGATATGAGCGTAACTGATGAGTCTTGTGTAGACGAAACGCTCGTCTGGCGTACTAAATTATAATCCTGGTACCTTTGATAACTATTATGAACGTTTACAGTAATTAAACGACTGGTTCCACATTTGAAGCAGAATCTGTTAGCCCTACATGACTACCTGATATCATCTTGATTTTTAATGTTGTCTTTGAACTTAACGATATTGTGTTTCATTGATTGTTGTTTGTCTCTTGGTCATCGTTCGCTACTTTGCCATGTTGTGGACACTTTGTTTTCGAATTTATGCGGCATAATGTCATTTTTTGTATTCTGCAACTCTTTCATAGAATTTCAAATATAAAATCTGTTATGAAATGAATTTAACACTTTGACGTATACGTATTGTGTTTATCTTTGATGTCAAAACTCCGTGATATTGTAAATATTTAAGTCTTTAAAAACTAACTCATACATGCAAACACACCCTTCCGAAGAGGCCCCACATGTAAAAAAAAACAATACAAAAAAAAAAAAAAAAAAAAACAAAACCCAAAGACCCTCTTTTTGTTAACCGATACCGATGTCTAAATAAAACTCGACAGTAGTTTACAATATTCAAATCTCGTACATTGATTAGTAAGAGACAAATTGAGGTACCAAACAAAACATATGATATCGTATAAAAATCCTGAACACGCGATACCGAGTGCATCGGATTGTCTTGCAAGTGTCATAACAAGTAAAATGATTCAATTTTAAAAAAGTTGACTATCTTTTTTGACTTCAGTTACAGCAATTTATGGTTTCTTAATTACATATTTATATCTTAACAATCTGAAAATTCAAATCGGAAAGTCACTTAGAAAATGGCAAATTTTAAATGCTCAAACATATCATACGAATGAAAATAACTGTCATATTTTTTACTCAGTACAGACATTTCCTTATGTAGAAAATAGTAACTTAAGAATGGTTTAATAAATTGGTAAACCTCACACTTGTATGACAATTGAATAAAATTCCATTATATTGTCAACAATATGTAAACAAAACAAACAGACCTAAATAGGTAAAATGTAAAAAAAAAAAAAAAAAAAAAAAACAGTCAACATCGTGTAACCTCTTTAAAATTATCAGTAAACAGCGTTTTGAACATCCAAAAAGAGAAATTATATAGGTAACAATATAAGTCATATGACAAAACTTATTCTCCTTAAATTCAACTTAATTAATTTTTTTTCAATGAATTCACTGATCTTTAATTGTCTATGACTTATGAGTTTGAACGTCTCTTTGATATCTTTTGTGTCTCTTGACTGTCCCTTTGGTATCTTTCGTCCCTCTTTTGTAAATACAGAATTATACCTTTGTACTTTTGTAAACATTCAAACTATAAAAAGGCAACAACATCCTGGTTTTCGCGGGATATTTCGGTATCCTTCCTGATTTCTTTATTAACTTGTACACCTAGAGGGTATTTGTTCACTTAACTTATGTATTTGTAAACATTATCTAATGTCTTCTTTTGAAATCAAAAGAATAAATGACTAAAAAAATAAATTCATGAGTTTGATATGATAAAGAATTAATATTACGTGTGCCAAATATGGAGTAGGACCTGCTTATATTTTATCTCTGCACATAAAATCAACCCCGGTTTTGTGACGGGGTACGTGGTCTTTAGTTATGTTGTGTTTGTTAAATTGATGTGTATCTTTTGAAATTTTTCGTTTGTTCTTTTACACGTTAGTTGATTTCATGGTATCGACTAAAGAGTTTGAAATCCATATTGATCTATGCTGCCTCTCTTTTCATGGATTACTCATGATAACTTAAGGGTATCATGAGGAGTGACTCAATGAATTACAATTCTTCTTTATGGTTTGGTGACAAATATGACAATGAATAAAAGGATTTTTAATATTCCACATCACAATTGGAAGAGCAGTTGAGCTCTTACCAAGTATCAGAAGGGGGTGTTTATGGTCAGTGTTGAGTTTGTTGTTTGTTTGTCTTATTCTTTTTCATCTATTACCGTGTTGTCAATTCATTTTCACTTATGAAAGTCCCTTTGTAATCTTTTGTCTTTCTTTAACAGAAAAACTTATAAGTATTCATTTTAGTAATTTTCTGGTTTTAGTTTTTGCAATTTTTCAGTCAATTTAAAGTTGCGATTTTCCAAATATCTACGCTATACGTTTTGTTATTAAATTTTTGAAGGTGATTTTATTTTACCTGATTTTGTCTCTTCAGTTAATGTTTACTAGGTGTTTTGTTTTCTTTTTTCCGATTTGATAAGTGAATAAACTCATCAAAGATACCAGGACTAAATTTTGTATATACGCCAGACGCGCGTTTTGTCTACAAAAGACTCATCAGTGTCGCTCGAATCCAAAAAAGTAAAAAATGAAACCATTTTAAACTTGTTTATGGAGTTTGTTCTTTGATCTTTGATCAAATGTCCTATATAAAAGTGGTTTAAAGTTCTTTCTTTTTGTACCAATCCAGGAGTCTATAGTCAAGTGATTGACGATGGTTCCTGTGTAACAAATTTGTTTTGTTTCGATTAACGTTTTTAACTGAAATAAGGACTTTTCGTTTTCTTGTTTGCATTGATACTTTTTTTAAAATCTAGTGTTCTGTTTGTGACATGTTGTTTCCACACTGTCCTTTTGATGTTTAGCGGCATCCACACTACTTCTAATACAACAAAATGTGAAAACCAACGGTAAGACCTTACCGTAAAATTTTTGCTTGATACATGTACATGTACATCTCATTGAATACAAGTTTAATTTGTGTTGTTACATTTATTACTTCACATTCGAAAACTAATGTCACCTTTAGCCCAAATATTCATTTAAACATTCACTGGTCAGTAAATAAACTCATCATAGATACCAGGACTAAATTGAATATATACGCCAGATGCGCATTTCGTCTACAAAAAACTCATCAGTGACACTTGAATCCAAAAAAGTTAAAAAGGCAAAATAAAGTACGAAGTTGAAGAGCATTGAGGACCACAATTCCTAAAAGTGTTGCCAAATACAGTTAGGTAATTTATGCCTGAGGTAAAAAGCCTTAGTTTTTCAAAAATTTCAAAAATTTGTAAACAGTAAATTTATAATTATAACCATTTCAATGACAATTTCATGTCAGCACAAAAAAACCTGACTACTGGGCTTGTGATACCCTCGATTTAATATCTATTTATTGATAATAATAAAGTATTCTAACATTAAACTTTCAGTAGCTTTGTCTACATTATAAGTGTGTATCACTGATTCGTTCTTCTATGTTAATATGGATCTTTGTCTGCTCCAGGAGTTGAATATGCTCAATTATAAGGATCGTAATAATTGCCCTAATATTCATTATGAAAATAAGGAGATGAGATTTGATTGCCAATGAAACCACCATGCACCAAGGTTCTTGGAGTTCGTGTTTCTTAGACTTACCCTTCCGGAGCACCAGAGATCACATCTAGTTTTTTGGCGGGATTCGTGTTGTTTATTCTTTAGTTTTCCATGTTGTGTCATGTGTGCTGTTGTTTGTTTGTCTTTTTCATTTTTAGCCATGGCGTTGTCAGTTTGTTTTAGATTTATGAGTTTGACTGTCCCTTTGGTATCTTTCGTCCCTCTTTTAGACTAAAGTATTCTATGTTGTATCTTGTGTACTATGATTTGTTCGTTTGTCTTTGTATTTTTTAAGTCATGGTGTTGTCAGTTTATTTGCAAAACTTAAGTTTGACCGTCCTTCTGGTATCTTTTAAAATGAAGTGATTGCAAGCAATTATAGGCAACAGTAACAATGGGTAATAACGGTTGTTTTTTTATAATCTTGTTGAGTAAGGACTGTATATACAAGATCTATTGAGTTGATATGATAATCATAACTAATAGACAATATCGATCCAGCTCTTTGAAAGTAAAGTCTTGTATTCGAAACAAGATAATAATCGAACCAGACAAATTATTTTTCTGGTAGGGTAAGCGTATATATACATATAAGAACCAGTCTTTGCCAAAAAGCCGAACTCATACATATAATCAAACGGGGAAATAAAACGAATGACTGTATCCACCAATGGAGAGAATTAAAAAACACTGTCATATTCCTGAATTGGTACATTCATTGTCTAACCTTTTTCGTCTACGAAGTAATTTTGTTTTAATCAGTGTGATTAACTATTATGTATTGACAAGACGTGCATACGCATACGAAGACAGAATTAAGATATGTTTTATACGTTGGCACAGCACTTAGGTTTATAGTTTCAATTAAGACGTTTGACATGATTGAGACCGATTGAGATACAGAATAATCATGATGGATAATACACATTGGCATGTAGAAAACAAATTACTTTTTATTAAATCATACATACAACTGAACTTAAAAAAAACTTTATTTAACATTGATTGAAACTATGGTGAATCTATATCTTAGCATTATTGTAATTAATCATCTGTAAAACATTATCAGATATACACCGAAAACAAAACTAATTCCTGGACACGACTCAAAGTTGTGCCTTAGATAAAATATATTTAAATCTTATCACGATACAGGGTTTATGTAATAACAAAATTGAATTGAATGCCCTGAGGTTGGACACAAAAAAAGACCGAGTTGAGAATACATTTAGTTGGCGCTGAAACTGGCAACTTAATATAGGATATTGAACAGAAAGGTTGTTATAGATTCTGAATGGCGAAAAAAGTAAAACAACAACCTACAAATCTCCAAAGAAAACTTAAAACGAAAGATTATTATCCAATGGCAATTTCAAAACATCATTATATTCCTGACTTGATACAAATATTTTATTATGCAGGAAACGGTAGAGTGAACATGTTTGATAGATTGCTTAACCTCGCACTTATATGACTTATTCTTACACTTCTTACATCAATAATGTGTTAGCAAATCAAACACATATATCAGGAAGATGAACCACACGGAATCTATTTCGATCTGGAACCATTTCGTGTGTGTTCGATAATAAATTTAATAAATATTTCCTTTCTTTCTGATCCTCGGAACAGTCTCTTTATTTTATCTTCAGGAGACATAACTTATAAATAAAGTACTTTTGATCGGACACGAATCTGTTCTTTATTACAAAGTGTTAATAATCTGTAATATCTTATACACGTTGATGGCGTGTCATAAGTTTTACAGCCTTGTTTTTCTCAGAGTAGGGTTCCGGTATATCGTTAAAGACTGAAAGCAAATGACTAAGGAATAACAAACATAATTCAAAGAATATAAACTATTTTGCGTTTTGTTAACATTGTATATCATGTATAATTAAAGTTATCTATTCACAATGAAACGAAGACATTGACCTTAAAACTTAATATTTAATACGTGTCGTCGTCGTGCATTTCAATTATTGCTAACGACTTTATGTATACGGTAAAACAATAAACATTAAGTGGTAGCGGTAAAGAATAATTATTTCCAGACTGCAGCGGAGCTCCCCAAAATGTCTAACATTCATCTTTTCGAAAGTTTTAATTTAATCAAGTATTTCATTGTAATTCATGTCTTAAAACAACAAATTAAAGGTAAATATAAGATTTCACACGACTTGTTTAATCTGTTATTCTTGTATCGTAATGTAAACAAGGTTAAAGTTCTATCAGCTTAATGTTACATTTCTTGTTGAGATTCAAGCACATGCATTTACGATAATGTCGACAGACTACATTCAGTTATTACAATTTGCACATGTTACGATAGAACTGTCTAAAATAACTAGTACTTGCTACAATAAAATACGCTAAAAACCTAGTACAGGCATACAATAAGAAAAATGCAAGCTAAGAAAAAACATTATCATTTATGATTGAATTTGAATTTTTGTGTTTCTTTGTTGTTTTCCTAAATATTGTCAATACGTGAAATTAAATAAAATTACCAAAAGTAACTGGAAGTCTATTGCCATCTAAACGCAACGGTATCATTTAGTAATTGTAGTAAAGAGGTTGATCATGTTGATAGAGAAAGTCAGATTTGAATTTTGTGTAAACACATATCTAAATTATTTTCATGTTAAATAATATATAATACAATTAGTCACGAACATATTAATACATTTGAATAACTAATTTGATCTGGAAACAGCTTGTTAACTTTATTAATCATTTCCCTAATTCAAATTGAGACTCTTCAACTGTTTAATATGTGTGACGTAGAATGTTATATAACATAATGCTGAAAACGTAATAATGTTATAATACATAATGTAAATTACGTCTTAATGTTATATAAAATAATGCTGAATACGTCACAATGTTATAAAACATAATGCTGAATACGTCATAATGGTATATTAAACAATGTTGAATACGTCATAATGTTATATCACATGATGCTGAATACATTTTAGACTTAAATGCAATTTTGAGAAAAATTCTGTTGACTCATATAAAATATTTTAAAATGCGAGTTTAAATTATTGCGTGTACAACTCTGTCGCATTTTTCGCAATAATAAAAATCTCGCAATAATTTCTACGTGTTTTTGCTATTGATAAGCACACTGAAGCAGTGATGATTTACAAACTAGGGAGGATATGTTGAGAAATCAATCCCTAAATATTAAATCCTCTCCTTTTATCGGAAATACAATTGTTTGTTTTAGCTACTATCTAACATTAATATTGTTTGATCTTATACTTGACTTCGTTTTACAAAGGTCATACACATCAGCCAGTCGTATTAGGAATAAACAAAAGGTCTTGTTACTTCGTTATATAATCATGATAATGAAAGCCATAGGTTAATGATCAGTTTGTAACACTGACATGCCAGATTTTTATCAACATTTGTTATGTTTGTTGCCTTAATGTCTCTAAGTTCAGATTCAGTCCTTTCGTGTCTACTCGTAGTCGTATTCACCGAAGACATCTAAACTGAGCATTATTGCAAAAAGTGCTAAAAATTAATAAAGTCCCGAGTTTTGATAAATCTTTAACATGCCCTTAATATTATTCATTCTCGAATCAACATCAAGGTAAGTGTCTAATCCCCTTGCCACAGTTCAATATCATCAGGTTTGATACTTATCTTCTTATCTCCTATCATCTATCCTGCAATATACATTTAGTGTTTAGTACTTTCAGTATAGAAACGTCATCTTAAACACCGAATTGACATTTTGAATATCGAACCCATAAGCTTATTTGTTAACATTCGTATAACATTGCCTTGAAATATTTACGTCTATCGTTCCCTTAAGTTTGAATATTCATTTACAATTGGTGCAATCCCAGTTCCAAATGGGTATTTATTAGATATTGAAGAAATTTTAACATCAAAGGACTGCTGCAGAAAATGATCCACTAATACTTTTGACCAGAAATTGTTGCCTAAATAGTTGCTTTGATCTTATCAGGTTGTGTTTATTATGATTGGCTCTTCCGTTGTCATTATTACGTAGTTGTAGGGACAATTTCAAATTTGTTGACCACTACCATATTCTATGCTGGTAAAAGTCAAGAATTTATAAATCAGTATTTGCTGTATCAGGCTATATTTGATTTTTGTTTAATTTGTTTGACATCTTGTGTACGTTATGAATCGAAAAATAAATGACGGCCGTACGTGTGAGTGATTTTCAATGTAGTAATTGTCCGTTATAAAATTTAAAAAAAGATAATATGACCCCAAAATGTATACTAAATGTATGTAAATGAATTTTCTCACATATTACAGAATACTTGTATGTTGACATGAATGTATAAATCCCAATTTAACATGATTCCCTTGTTGCTTAGTCTTTAGTGTTTTGTGTACTTGTATGTCATGTAAATTGTTTGGCCATTGCATTATTCATTTCTCCTCGACTTGCAAGTTTTGAATATCCTTTTAGTATCTTCAGCTCCTTTTTTTTAAGTTAATCAATGTTTTGAAATGTTGCGGCTGTAATGAAGAATATATAAAAAAAGAAGATGTGGTATGATTGCCAATGAGACAACTATCAACAAAAGACCAAAATGACACAGAAATTAACAACTATAGGTCACCGTACGGCCTTCAACAATGAGCAAAGCATATACCGCATAGTCAGCTATAAAAGGCCCCGATAAGACAATGTAAAACAATTCAAACTATGTCAACTTTTACATTAACATATACAAATCAAACATTACAATAACTGATGACTGCCTTAACAGCTCGTTCACAAACAATACACTCTGTTTTGTTTTCATTTTAGAATAGAGGTTTTGTATCAAATTATTTTTACAAAATTTGGAATAATACACAGCTGTGTTCCTTTTATTTCCTTGTGTCATTTTTTTCCATTTTGTCAAAGGTTATAACAATCTAAAACATGTTATTTAAATATTTCACGAAAGAATAATGAATACAAAAAATTGACAGAATATATTTTATGAATTTGTTCCTTTCAAAACGCCTTTGTTTGTTTACCCGCATAATAAAAATAATTACACTTAACAAGATCAACACAGAGCTTTTAAAGATTCGTGTCCATAATAATGAATACGATTGAAACAAATTAACGAAGTGTCATGAAAATTAGATACTCAACAAAACACATAGTCTGGAACAGCAATTTGTAAAATAGGCTCTTTCATTTGTAAATTGTTTAGTGTTAGCCCAAATTGAATTATACATTAATAGTAGTATACTCGTAAACGAATATGTTCCTTATGAAAATTTCATTACAAAAAATTCTTAATATTTTGTCTATTGATTTAATTTCGAAATGATTTCTTGATTCAGCAGTCAATACTAAATAATTTTAAGCAAGAGACTACAGTATTTTCAATCTTATAAATCAGAGATTAAGAACTGGAACGCATGTTATACTGTTAAACATCATAAGTTGTCAAATAAGACTTATTAAAAAATGGTATGTTGTCAAGAAGAAAGCCATCTGGTACATCTAGTCAGATGAAACACCTTGAAAACATATATCTAGTGACGAATTTCTTTCTGAAAAATGCATGGTACCTAGTAAAGCAAATCTACACATTAAAATAAGACAACAAGCAATTCAAGGCTGAGTATTTTAGACGCCATTCACAAGACTCACTAGTAGCTCTCGAATCTAAATAATTTAAAGGCAAAGTAAAATTACAAAGTTTTAAGAGAATTCTAACAACTTGTCATGTGTAAATATCAATTGAAAAGTTATTTCCTTATTATATTTAGTTTTTAATGCTTGTCACCAACAATCATATGTTTATATTGCAATAAAGCATTATTATTAAAATTTAGAAGACCAAAACAGTTTGGGAAAATACATACTTATGCAAGAAAAAAATTGTCTACAGAATATTTTTACAGAAAAGACTAAAGTTGAATGAAACTGAAATCGAAAATGAACATTTTGGAGAAAACAACACACAGTAGTTAATATTATATTGTTTCAAATTTTGAATTTATCCTATGATATTTAATGAAATAAAAGTAGTAGGATAGTAATTATTTATTTGTTTTATCTATATAATTATGTAAAACAAATTATTCAGGTACATGTATGTTGCAATGAAACAACAATCATAGGACTTAAATACATCTTGCGGGTAACATACAGTATTCTATAATAGACAGGTGTCTAGATAAATTGTCACGATTCTAAAGTCTAACATCAAGTCAAACATCGGTCATCAATAATGAATAATAGTTGACGTTTGAATAGAAATACAACTTCTTATAGCCTACAATTTTTTTCATTGGACAGTATATTGGTAATTGGAATACAGATATGTCATATGAGCTTTCTGCTGTCCTATCGATGTTTGGTCATTTAATAATATCATGATTATTAGTATATTATTGATACCTCTGCTGGTGGACTGTAAGTTCCAAGGGTGTAACAACAGCCTAGTTGCCAGTACATCGACACTGGTATACACATACGGGTACTGTGTTATCAAATTTGTGGTAACAAAACTTTGAAAATTAGTTTTAATTCAGTAATAAATAAACTCATCATAGATACCAGGACTAAATTTTGTATATACGCCGGACGCGCGTTTCGTCTACAAAAGACTCATCAGTGACGATCGAATCCAAAAAAGTTTAAAAGGCCAAATAGAGTACGAAGTTGAAGAGCATTGAGGAGCAAAATTCCTATAAGTTTTGCCAAATCCAGATAAGGTAATCGATGCCTGAGGTAGAAAAGAGTATTTCAAAAAAAATAATTTTGTAAACAGTTAATTTATAAATATAACCATATCAATGATAATTCATGTCAGCACAAAAAGTGCTGACTACTGGGCTGGTGATACCCTCGGGTAAATAAATCTCCACCACAGTGGCATCGACCCAGTGGTTGTAAATAAACTCATCATAGATACCAGGAAACACCAAGTGGTTGTAAATAAACTCATCATAGATACCAGGAATCACCAAGTAGTTGTAAATAAACTCATCATAGATACCAGGAATCACCAAGTGGTTGTAAATAAACTCATCATAGATACCAGGAATCACCCCAAGCAGAACTGTGATTTCTTGTAATTCTTTATGTGGTCTTTTTGGTTTAGAGCTTATGTTTCATAATAGGGATTTTCAAATATGTCGGCCTCGATCATTACTGATGAGAAATTGTTTGTCATGATGCACATCCTGTGCAGAAAAATTGGCATCATCAACGTTTTAACCACCAATTGTCGAAACCCCTATTGCTGGGCTTTTGGTCCCATTTTTTTTACTTACGGACTGGCATTATCATTCTAACATTGTGTTAAAGAGATATGCAGTAACAAAACTTTGAAAATCAAGTTTCATTAAGAGATATAACTCCCGAATGCAAAGTTCTTATTCCATGTCCGGCTTTGGCTATACAATTTGTTTTTGTTTATAAACTGTTCACCTTTTTCAATAAGTTTTTGATTTTAAATATTTTGCCTCGAGCATCACTGAAGAGACATTATTGTCGAAATGGTCATCTGGTACAGAACAAATTAGAATGCTAATGTTATATATCTAGGGCATATGTCATACAAAAGTATTATTTTCAACACTATAACAATCGAGAATGAATTGTAGCATGGCATATTTATTTACACTACTGGGTCGATGCCACTGCTGGTGAACGTTTTGTCCCCGAGGGTATCATCAGCCCAGTAGTCAGCACTTCGGTGTTGACATATACATCAATTATATGGTCATTTTTTTTTAATTTCCTGTTACAAAAACTTGATTTATTCGAAAAACTAAGGCTTATCTTATCCAAGGAATAGATTACCTTAGCCGTATTTGGCAGAACTTTTTGGAATTTGGGGTCTACAATGCTCTTTAACTTTGAACTTGTTTGACTTTCTAACGTTTTTTGATCTGAGCGTCACTGATGAGTCTTATGTATAAGAAACGCTCGTCTGGCGTACTGAATTATAATCCTGATACCTTTGATAACTAGTTGGACTGTATTTTGACCTTTATAAATCTTCTAGGCTTTTGTTTCGTGTTGTTGCTGCATCCATGGAGTGAGCTCCACATCTTATTGATGTAATGAAAATCTAAAATCACACTTTGATTCAAGCATCAGAAAGGAAATATAGTTCATTTGTTAACTATATTCAAACAAAAAACAAAACAACAATAAAACTCTCCCATAATTGTTAATGCTGTCAAAGTTTAAAATGTTTGTGTAAATGATGAGACGTTAACATAAATAAATGGTCGGTTATTTCATATAATTATATTCTCTTGTTTGTTAGATTGTATTAAGTACAATTTGTTTTTCTTTAAAATATATGCTTACTTTCTGTTGTGATTTTTGTTGATTAATATGAGTTTTCTAATAATATAGGATCCTTTTGGAATATTCAGAAAACATCATATTCAACTTTTTTCACTTTAATTATAGATAATTTGATTGGTATATGCATTTTCATCTGAAATTGTTATTTATTGTGCTACTGTAACATCAAAGCAATTTCCAGCCTACTATAACTTGATGTCAATCTAAAACGAAAGGAAGATTTTAAACCTTCGTAGTTTTAAACTGTTGTCCTGTTAATCTATGCACTATCTACAGGAAATATATCATATTTCAAACTTATTGTTTGAAATTTATGGTTTCGTATACAAGGAAATATTTGAATATCTTTTATCAAGACCTATCTAAAAATAATGGAATGTGTTATAATTGACAATGAGGCAAATATACGTAAAGCCAAAGTGGTCATGATGCAATAAATAACTTCTCTCTAGTGTTTTGTTGACTTTTGAGTCTTTTTTTAATTGTTTTTGCAATGATGCTGTGCGAATTCATAACTATGTAACCTAAACCAAATGTTAAGATCTCATAAATTGTGATTGTGCCTGATGTTCATATGATGAAATCATAATCTTTCAGTCAGTTTAATTGAAGTCTGGAGCTGGCATGTCAGTTAACTGCTAGTAGTCTGTTGTTATTTATGTATTATTGTCATTTTGTTTATTTTCTTTGGTTACATCTTTGACATCAGACTCGGACTTCTCTTGAACTGAATTTTAATGTGCGTATTGTTATGCGTTTACTTTTCTACATTGGTTAGAGGTATAGGGGGAGGGTTGAGATCTCACAAACATGTTTAACTCCGCGCATTTTTGCGCCTGTCCCAAGTCAGGAGCCTCTGGCCTTTGTTGGTCTTGTATTATTTTAATTTTAGTTTCTTGTGTACAATTTGGAAATTAGTATGGCGTTCATTATCACTGGACTAGTATATATTTGTTTAAGAGCCAGCTGAAGGACGCCCCGGGTGCGGGAATTTCTCGCTACATTGAAGACCTGTTGGTGACCTCTGCTGTTGTTTTTTATTTGGTCGAGTTGTTGTCTCTTTGACACATTCCCCACTTCCATTCTCAATTTTATTATCATTATCAAATTTGTATAAAACAATTTTGATCGTTTTAAATTGTATTCAATCAACACAGAAACTATTTGATATGTTTTGGATCACAATACAATTTAAAAGCAGTTAAACATACCGAACAAATAAGCATAAAACTTAAATTAATAGTTTAACTGTACTAAAATGGATTTTGAATTCCTGACAATAAAAAAGGATGTTCCCTTTTAAAAAGTTTCTTTTTAATACAAGCACACATGTTTTTCAAATGTAAAACAATAATTCAAACCATAAATAAAGAAACTGCAAGTTTCATTCATTTTATTTGGTACGAGACATATTCTCAAATACAGTTACAAACATAAATGTAGATTAATGTTTAAAAAAAAGAACATGAATAATAATATATGTGATATTGGGTTGGGTTATTTTATTTTCAAAATTCCTCTGATATACCGGTTGTATTCTTATTTATTCAACAGTTAATAAACAAGACTTTAATGTTTACCGAAGAGAGGTAATCATATAATCAAATCTATACACACTTGAAGGACATATCATATACATTTAATTTTATACACATTTTTGCTAATATACCATATAATAAGGATAATATTGTTTCAGAGTATTTACTCCTCTGCTAAATCCTGGCCATTGAGACAATGGTTTCTCCATACTATAAACATATGGACATTAAATAACATATTCACAATATACACTAGTTTAAAATTTAAACTAATTGTAAATAAAATTATGAACATTTTGCTTTTTCTTGTGCTCATTCTTTTTAGTAACGATAGGGTTTGTTAGGCACCAATTCGTTTAATAAACAATGAAGTAGAGCTTAGTTTATAAAGTGAATAAAACACAGAAATTATACATTGAATATCTTTTATCTGGAACAAAATAAAAGGCATGTCTACTTAATAATGTGTGTAATCTAAGAGTGTCAAAAGGTATTTCGTTTTTTTAAATGTAAAGATATCATATTTTTTTCATCATGTAGTGTAAATGCTTTTAGCCATTCGTTAAGAATTATTCTATAATAACAAGACTGAAACGGATATGTGTTATTTGAAGCGTGATATCATCGACATAACGGCGGCTTTAAATGTTAACTATGTATTGATTGTAGCTATTTAGGTCAGCCCACAGCAAGTTGTCCGCCATTGCGTATTAAACATATATTTATAAATATCTTATCGATAAGAAGTTTTAACATAAAGTTATTTATATAATCAATTAACTTATGAATTAATGATTGTTTTGGTACATTGTTTATATTGATAAACTTTCGATTAATACTATAAAAAGCGACTGTTTTCATTACAACATTACAAATTCTCCCAACTAAGATATACGTTTGGCAGTGTCTAGATAAATCCAATCTGTTGTTATAATTTATTTCATACACACGCTGTTTAAATAGAGCACTATTGTTACGACAACAAAGTACTTGAGACAGTTTAATTGTTTTTACATCTTGATAGTGTACAAATTGTGTTGTGAAAATGTTTTCATAAAGGACAAGTTAAAGCAAAATATACTATAATTGCATTTTGAGTGGTAAAAAAAGTGTTAAATAATGCTAAATCCAAGCATGATAGAAGAAGCTTAATTGACCGATTTGATTTTCCTTTAAATTAGATATTAATTCATGATAACTATTTTGTAAATATCTTCAGATGTGAAATGAATTAGGCGGTTACGAATCTATTATTGTGTTACGAATAAATGCATCATAAATCGTACACAAGACAATTGTGACTTGCTAGGAACATTGTTTACATACAAATATTACTTTGTTTACAGACAAAACAAAACGTTGGTATCCATGCACGTAACAAAATGCTATCTTTATATAAAAAGTTCAGATTGCTTAGGAAAATTATAAACATAAACAGGATACGAAAACGAAAAAATAAAATGAAAAGAGATGTATACGTTATATAAAGACAACCTAAACAAAATACAATAAAACCATTCAAATATATGCATACATCTATAAAACATGTCGTTCAAAGAAAATTTTGTCACAGCGACTGTGACATTTGTCAACCGTTTGAGAGGTTTGTTTTTGTGAATAAAAGTTGTTTTGTGAAAATTTGTTTCCCGTTTTGAATTTTTCAGTTCCCCGTGATTTTATCTTCTTTTACATCAACTTATTGTTTTAATTGCTCTCGAACATCTTTGTAATAATTATTATATATAGTCATATATGAAGGAATCCACGTGAATTATCATATAATTCTCGATGGTACCGCTCATGAACTTTTTGTTCGGCTTTGGTGGTATTAATTATGGTTATTAAGAGTATTGTGAAGCGCATATTATTGTTTTGATAAACATGAAAAATAGCAATTAATATTACCAATAACCAAATAGAATTCAATAAGTTCTGAAAACTATCAAATAACCAAACTAATTAATAACTTTGGCTAGAAAAAGCAATATATATTATTGATATAGAATTGATTATACTCCATGAGTTGTATTTGATATTGTTGTAGAGCACTATAAAATATAAATTATCGAAGACATATATGATACACAAAGAAAGACAACAAGGATAGAGTTATAACTGTGTACACATTAATACACAGCAACCATGCATGGATAGAGTAATATACGTGTTCCATATTAGTACACATCACGGACAAAGAAAAAGTTGTGTTCACTAAATACAAAACACCATTGAGTAACTAATGTGTACACACTAATAAAAAAAATTAAAAAAATGACAGACGTGTACGCAATAATGCACAACAATAATTAAGTAATATGTTTTACACATTAAATACACAACAGCAACAGGTAACAAAAATGTACAATTTTTTTAACAACAGCCATATAATAACAGATGTGTATACAATCATACATAAATTCCATAGATTAAATGATGAAATTGAGAATGAAAATTGAGAAAATGTTAAAGAGACAACAACCAATTAAAGAGCAGACAACAATAATACAAAAATACACAACAACCATAGAGTAAAATATGTGTACAAATTAACACAACAAACACAGCGGAACAGATTTGTACATATTCAGTCACAACAACGAAGAGTTGCAACTGTGCACACATTAACAAACAGGAAAAAAGATGTGCATCCATTAATACACAACAACCAAAGAATAACAACCGTGTACACACCAAAACACAGCAACGATAGAATACAAAAATGTGTACACATTAAAATAAATCCATAGAGGAACAGATGGTACACAATAATTTTTTTTTATAGAGTAACAGATGCGTACACATTCATACACAACAACCATAGAGTACAACTGTATATGTATACACAGAACTCATGTAAATACACAGCAACGATCGAGTAACAGATGCGTACACATAGATATACAACCAGTAACAGTATTGAACACATGAATTTACGACGGAATATTGTAATTTTGATTTCAAAATGATTTGGGATAACTTGATATTGGGCATTGTTTGATCCAATGCTTCATTCTTTTAACATAACTGCAAAAAAAGTTAAATATCCATGATAAGTAAGGCTTCGTGAAAGGTATTTCAGACATTACATCATATTACATAAGTATAAATAAAGGCAACAGTAGTATACCGCTGTTCAAAACTCATAAATCCATAGACAAAAAACAAAATCGGGGTAACAAACTAAAACCGAGGGAAACGCATTAAATATAAGAGGAGAACAACGACACAACACTAAAATGTAACACACAGAGAAATAGACCAAGCATCAGACAAAATCCCATGAGAATACACAAATATA
The DNA here is from genome assembly GCA_019925275.1 of Mytilus edulis. NCBI lineage: Eukaryota > Metazoa > Mollusca > Bivalvia > Mytilida > Mytilidae > Mytilus > Mytilus edulis. The sequence continues at coordinate 114,366,240 of CM034360.1, forward strand.
ACATCAAAACCAAATACATGAATTTGGGATAGACAAGTGCCGTGACACGTCTTATCGCAATATGTGAAATTACGCTAAAAAATAAGAGAAAACAAACGACGCAACGTTAAAATGTAACACACACAGAAACGAACAATACTATAACAATGGCCATATTCCTGACTTGGTACAGGACATTTTTAAAGGAAAAAATGGTGGGTTGAACCTGGTTTTGTGGTATGCCAAACCTCGCACTTTAATGGCAATGTTAAATATAACACTGAAATGACAACATAATATTACAGGACTACAAAACAAATAAATAGGAGAACGTATTAGACAAAGAAACACATGATTCATTTTTATTAACCATTGTTAAATAAGAGCATGAAGAGTGCACTTAAAAACTTTATTGAGATGGATGTCATAGCTAAAATGTTCTATTACAGGGTTTAATGAAAACTTTTGTGTTATGAATTGTTGTATGAAACTGGTAAAAAGTGACTGGCGATCAAGACTTGTGGAAGACAACTTGTCGGACCTTATGCTCATATCCATGGAGGTATATACTATCGCCACTTATAACCCTATGCCAGCTATAGAAAATGGCCATATTCCTGACTTGGTACAGGACATTTTTAAAGGAAAAAATGGTGGGTTGAACCTGTTGTTTCAAAAAATAGTCTATGTAGCTATATGTATATCAACTTTTGAATCAAAATAAAATCAAGCATCTAGCAAAGCGTTAAGTGTTCGTACTGGCCAACAAAGCAACCAACTATGTTTTAGGGGTATGACGTAAATATTACACAGAAGTCCTTCATGGTGAAGTAATACGTACAACTACATTCAAGGCGGTACTCTCCACAAAGATCCAAATAGTAAATGATCATATCACTACCGCAGCTTATCTTCAAGGTCTCCTTTGAACAAATGAAGGTCATCAATTTATTATCCAAACAAAAAATCCGTGAAATATAGTTTCATCTTTCCTCTATTTGGTGTTTTAATACTAATCATTCAGTGCTTGAAACGAGTTCTTTTACTACTATCAAAAATTGTATCATCATCTTTCGTAATTAAACATATGAAAATATTTTCATTAACAATTTTTGAAACGTGGAAAATGTTGTAGGTAAAAAACGTGTTTTTGGTGGTCTTTTGGATTCGGTTAACAGTTATGACTTTCCCACTCTTCATACTATAATACTTCCTTACAATCAAATTAAACAAAAGTTTTGCTATTCATCTTAATGGTCGTTTGATAAATATGACTAATATAAAAACCAGGGATGGACACTAACCTTTAAAGGCACTAGGCTAGTAAAAAAAGTAACCACCTAGCCCTGTTCTGAATCGACTTGTCCGCTGAGCGGGCCAATAGCATCATATTGAACTCCATGCTGCTCTACATCTGAAACGTCATTCACTCCTCCTTCATTAAATACAATCTGTTCAGCTGGTACTCAAGCATTTTTCAGCCAAAAAACTTAATGTAATCCATAATGACAATAATACGAATTCTGATCTGAATGTTAAAAACCTTAAGGTAACTGTTGGATGATGCATTTGGTAAGGTTGGGGATTTTGTCTGGGACATTTCCAATATATCTTTCAGTTGTGTTACCCAATTGCCAAGTAACCACAGTTCAGTTCGACCTACTATCTCAAGGTAATTGAAAAGCATAATGAATGAATGAATGAATGAATAAATGAATGAATGAATGAATGAATGAAAGAAAGAATGAATGAATGAATGAATGAATAAATGAAAGAATGAATGAATGAATGAATGAATGAATGAATGAATATATGAATGAATGAATGAACGAATGAATAAATGAATGAATGAATGAATGAATGAATGAATGAATGAATGAATGAATGAATGAATGAACGAATGAATAAATGAATGAATGAATTAATGAATGAATGAATGAATTAATTAATTAATGAAATTAGAATGATTACATAAAAGGCTTTCTCAAGGTTAACAAATCATAAGGTAAAAGTTCTTTGTTATTTTAATCTGCAACAAATTGACATCCATTTCAATAAAGTTTTTAAGTGCACTCTTATTAAACAATGGTTAATAACATGAACGCAGTATGATACGAAAGTTAATAGGTGTAAATCACATACCATGAAAAAACACTTTCAGGATCCACAGATGACCAAGACAAAGTCAGCATTTGTTTAACCAATAAAACAATAGATTTGGACAGCTTGGTCCATCAGTTTGGTACAAAGATGTTCATGTCATGCTTGATTTGAGCTGTTTCCTATAACTTAAAATATGATATTACCATTAATGTTGATCAAATCAAAAGACTGTTAATAAAAAAAGTTTATTTCATAAAAGAAAGATACAATATATATAAAGTCTTAAATGTTTTAAATCCTTCATTGGGCCAAAACAAATGCATATCTTGTTTCCTGCTACCATCCACCTGGTTTTAAAATATCAGGGTCGGTATGTATATTTTATATAGACTATATGGAGATCAAAGACTATACTCTAACATCGTAAAAAACACCCATAACAGGTTTAGGAGAGGCAATAATTGGTACACAAAATTAGGGGCTAATTATTTAGGGACATTATTTATTTTGGCTTTATCACATCACAATTCAAATAAAACTTTTGAATATATAAATATTTTATAATCAATAGACAGATACCTGTTACTGATTATGATCTTCAATCTGGTCAATTCAGATTTTATTTTTCTGTTAGGACATTATCGACATTATTGTTTGCTGTCAGGGCTTGTGCAATAATCCTTATAAGATCTTCAATCTTGTTATCACTAAAGTCTATGGGAAAATCTAAATTTCAAGTCTTTTAATAATAACGTTGAGTATGAATCTGGCATATGTTTATGATTTCTTTTCAAAGAGAGTATTTTGCTCTTAGATTTTTAAGTGATAGCTTGACTGTAGTAGCTGATCATTATCTACAAACAAACTAACATACATTTAAAAGAAAACCAAGATAAACAAGCAGAATAAGCCGAATAGAGTAAGCACATTATGTGCATGTATTCTCCATAAGAACTTTTATTATCCTGGCATGTATACTTTATTTTTTATATAATGTGTTGAACTATTGCAAAACACCAATACTGTGTTCTAGAAATTTCAAAATTTTAATTTCCAACTGGTAATTGTCACCAGGGAGATCACTGTACTTTGTTAAACAAACACAAGTTTGTAACACATGCAAAAACTGAGAACACAAATTTATTAGAACAGTAGACAATCACCCTTTCAATGTGTCAATGGAGAGGGAGAGTTGATATCTTTAGAGAATTTGGTATTATCAAATCATAAATGAATCTAATAACGCCCTTGCTATGCTAAAATGAATGAATTGCTAAACACACATGGATTGATAGCTTTTTCCGACGTAGTCGGTATAGTTTCGGTTTGTGCCCTTTGAACTTAAGGACGCTTAACTATGGCAACAGAATACGCATGCTCGAAAACCCTTTCTGTGATTGGACAAAATGCTGTCATAGTGGGTGATTTGGTTGTGTTTGAAAAAACGTCTCGTTAATTATATCGTGATGGAAAGCAAGTGAAAAAGTATAAATATTTGAACTAGATCTTACAAAGATTTATATTTTTATGAAAATAATTGTTTCTCCAATATCTCTTTGCATCCGTGACAGCTGTTTATTCGGGGCAATTATATAATTTTTAATGTAAACTTTGTTGTACGAACGTACATGACTTTTAGAACGCACCTACGCATGTGAGATTTCCGCGGGGTTTTGATGAATGTAAACAGAAAGATACGAGGACCGAGAATACTGAGCACAAACAGAGAAAACGTTATTTAAATGGTATCTTTGTGCTTCTGAAGGTTATCGAAATGATAGTTTTAAACATATACTCAAATTTAAATACGTCGGATATCTTTTTTAAAGATAGTTCTTGTTTTACACTAGGCTAACCAATAATGTTAATCAAAATTTGATTGATTGTTGATTGTTGATTGTTGGTTGCTTAACGTCCATTTGATAATACCTATTTCTTTTTTAAAGTCATCGGGCCATATATTTATGAACAACACTCTGTACAAGATTGGAGCAGTTCCCGATCACCCTCAAAACGATCAGCTTAGCTCTTAATAAGGTAACATATTTAATTTTTATGAAGTCGGTTCATTGAATCATCCTCATCTGATGAGAAAGGCAAATATGTGAGATAAATGTCTGCAATACATATTATCGACAGGCATCTAATATGTAGAAAATGATGGATTAAACCTGGTTTTATTACGCTAACTGTGGACCTTTGTTGTCGGTCTTGTTCTTGTTCTGTTATGAATCACAGCCCATGGTTAAACTTTATTTAATTGATTAATTCAACAACATTAACCATTATTTCTATGGCATTTGTCGTTTAAAAATCATGAATTCTGTAAATAGGATGCCGATATATTACTAAATGAACTTCTTTTTTTTTTAAATAAATCAAATATTAACAGCACTACTTGTCCTTTTCTTCTGTTTTGTTCACGCATCGATGTCAATATAATGGAATTTTATGTGAATGTCATACAAGTAAGGGGTTTAGCTTGCTGTAAAGCCAGGTCCAATCCGCCATTTTCTACATAAGAAAATGTCTGTACCAAGTCAGGAATATGCCAGTTGTTATCCATTCGTTTGATGTGTTTGAGCTTTTGATTTTGCCATTTGATTAGGGACTTTCAGTTTTGAAGTTTCCTCGGAGTTCAGTATTTGTGTGATTTTACTTATTTTTCTAGATATTTCAGTTTTCCAGGAGAAATTTTACGCAAAAATGTGCGACAAAAGGGACGTTTTTTCTTTCCTTTTCATTTATCATATTCCTTTTTTTGGATGGCGATGTACCGTTGTATCCTTGTCTTTCAAGTTTGCTAATGTGCTTTGAATAGATGCCTTTTGTGTTTCTTTGTTAAAAAATTGTTTGTTTTAGCGTTATTAGAATCATAACACAACGTTGAGTGTTGGATCCCTATTTTTGACATTTTTACATATTGCGTCTGTTTGTTTTGTACACATATCGTTGTCAATATAATGAAATTGAATGCGACTGTCATATACCAAGCCAGTAATATGACATTTGTTATACATTCGTTTGATGTGGTTGAGCTTTTGATTTTGCCCATTGATAAAGGACTCTCCGTTTTGAATTTTCCTTAGAGTTCGATATTTCTGTTTACCTTTTTTTTAACTTTCTTACGGTGTGAATATATCCTAAAAGAAATTTTGTTATACACATATGCACTTTCATGCTACTGCATTCTTCCAATTCCTATTTTTGGCATTGCATAATCATTGCATATCCTGCTACGTCTGTTATGTGTATGTTTTCGGTCGTTCACATTGTATCAATTTGACGAGTAGGCAATTTTTAACTGATTCTAATATAAAAATTAAAAAGAAAGGGTTGTACGGTAAGCAAATGGTTGTTGTCGGTTCGTGTCATTCATATTTGTTTTACTCTCTAACTGCTTTATTTCTTTCACACTCTTCTTAAAATCTCTTTCTATCAATAACGCTCCTCTAGATCTTCCACTCTCTCTCGTGCGCAATCCTCTTCCTCTCTCACTCCCATTCCTATTCTCTCACAAATACTACTCATTCTCACACTCTTTTTTTCTCTCTCACACACACTACTCACCCTCTCTCTCTCTCTCTCTCTCTCTCTCTCTCTCTCTCTCTCTCTCTCTCTCTCTCTCTCTCTCTCTCTCTCTCTCTCTCTCTCTCTCTCTCTCTCTCTCTCTCTCTCTCTCTCTCTAACACATATTACTCATTATCACTGTCACACGCACACACTACTCACTCTCACTTTTACTCTCACACACACACCAGTCACTATCACACACTCACTACTCACTCTCTTACACGCCCTACTCACACTCACTCTATAAGTCAAATGCACACACTCTTCACGCTCACTCTGTCACACACTACTCTCTCTTTCTCTCTCTCACACACACACAAACTAGTCGCTCTCACTCTCTCTCTCTCACACACTCACACACAACTTGTCACTCTCACTCTATCTTCCCCCCTCACACACACAACTAGTCGCTCTCACTCTCTTTCTCACACACTCTTTCTCACACACAACTAGTCGCTCTCACTCTCTTTCTCACACACACTCACACACAACTAGTCGCTCTCACTCTCTTTCTCACACACACTATTCACTCTTTTTTTTTTTTCTCACACACACACACAACTAGTCACTCTCACTCTATCTCCCCCTCCCCCTCACACACACAACTAGTCGCTCTCACTCTCTTTCTCACACACACTCACACACAACTAGTCGCTCTCACTCTCTTTCTCACACACACTCACACACAACTAGTCGCTCTCACTCTCTCTTTCTCACACACACTCACACACAACTAGTCGCTCTCACTCTCTTTCTCACACACACTCACACACAACTAGTCGCTCTCACTCTCTTTCTCACACACACTATTCACTCTTTTTTTCTTTCTTACACACACACACAACTAGTCACTCTCACTCTATCTTTCCCCCACACACACACAACTTGTCACTCTCACTCTTTCTTTCGCACACTCTATTGCTCCTCTTTCTCACTTCTCGCTCGCTGAATATTATAGTTGGTCTCTCTTCTACTTGCTGTCTCTCGCTCTGCTTCTGCTCTCTACAACACGTAAGACAACAAAGAAAAGAAAAAAAAGAAAGAGAGGTAGAAAAAGAAACATAGAGAGATAAAGAGCAAGCAACAGTAAGAAAGATAGAATGTTCACAAAAGAGAGAGTGAGGGATATAGTATGAGAGTAAACATAGAATGAAAAGAAAAGAGAGAGCGTTTACCTTTCCAAAATAAATTTTTCTGGGCTACTTCAAGCCCATAAGAATTAGCACTTTTGGTTCTACTCCGTCAGGGCTGTCAATCAACACAGTCCATCAGGAAGGACACTAGTGCCTACCAGTATCTTGAAAGGTCGGTACCCTGACCTTCAGTTACCTTCATTAGGCCATGGTACAATCTACATGTATGCAATATTTACAAGAAACCTTTGATCTCGATGGAAATAATGTACGTAGTGGTATTTGAAAACAATATTTCTTGCATTTAAACTTTTTTTTAAAGGAATCTTAAACATAAAAAGACAGCAAGACAGAGATTACAACTAAAATTAAATGGTAGCTCCATAAAATGATTCACAATGTTATTTATGAAAGCATTTCATAAACAAACATGGAAGCTGATCTTTGTAAAGTTGGAAAATTTTCAGAATAGTTTTTGTAGATTTAAAAAAAATGATGATTAATATTAATTTAGGTATATAACACAGGCAAATATAACCAACTGATAACAAAAACATAATGGTCATTCTATATGTTATTCTGCGATCCTTTTTTTATATTTCTTTGTGGATCCATTTTGATTAGAAATAATAGGTGTTTGACAAGTTGTGTTGCTTTTTTCATACACGATGTTTGGTCTCATACTAACAAGTGTTTCATCGTACCATTCCGAAAGTGTCATTTTTTTCATAATGAAAATCTAATTACCATTAAACACAGATCAAGTTCGAATTTGGATGGCGTCAATTTTATAGTTCTGCAGTTATGTCTTTTTATAACGTTATATGCAAGCTAGGACTTTATCTGCGCCCCCTTTTATAAGGACATATTTATATTTATGTGCATAAAAACGTTCAAACTTTCCCCGTAACGCTCTACTCGACGCTATATACATCGTTTTCTATAATTACGCCCCTTTTAGAAAACCCGAGATTCGCCCAGTATGCATTAATGCAACGATGTTAACATATCTATAATACTAAAATAACGAGGTCCAGTTTATCAGCCGCATGGAGTAAAAAGTAAAATCACAAAAATACTGAACTTAGAGGAAAATCAAATCGGAAAGTCCATAATCACATGGCAAAATCAAATAACAAAACGCATCAAAAACGAATGGACAAGAACTGTCATATTCCTGACTTGGTACAGGCATTTTCAAATGTAGAAAATTGTGGATTAAACCTTGTTTTATAGCGCTAACCCTCTCACTTGGTGACAGTCTCATCAAATTCCGTTATATTTACATTGATGTGTTAACTAAACAGACAATAAATAAAACAGTCAAAATATGGGTACATCAGTCATCATCGTATAAACAATTTTAAAAAGAACAATTCAACAGAACACAAAAACATCTATCTACAAACACATTCATTGATTTGTGTGTCTGACGTCAGAAAATTGTATACGTCACATAGTTTTGTCGTTCAATGTGCATACAAACAATTTCAAAATTTACATAGGCAATGTTAGCATATAGGGTTAAAAAATCAAAAGTATGTAAGAATAAATTTCAGAAATAGACCGAGATTGAAAATAGTCCAAAAGTTATATATAGAATTTATAAGAATCCACAAATAGTTAATTCCACTATGCGATTGAATGATTTAGACGTTTATGGTTCAACGTATTTTGTAATTCATAATAGAAATATATCATAATGACATAAAATAGAACAATATCATACTGACGGGATCTTTTAGAGTACAGAGTCACGTTATAAGAACCAAAGAAATACAAAAAGTCGCATATACAAAACACGCCACCAGAAAATGAAAGACAATACAAACACATTGACGAGATGTATAAGTACCGCGACACGTCAAACAGATATCACATAAAACCATTCAACAGTAAAAGTAATATTAATAATAGAACAAAGACAAATGAAAGAACTATAAAACACGTTGTTAAGATGATAAACAACATCAGTACGCAGAATCTATACATCAAGACCATCGTGTATTATTTGTGAAGTTGATACGGAATATTTATCAACAAGGTCTTGGTACCTTCCGATGAACTTTTTTAGAAAAAGGACGAGACGTTCTTTGACATACCACTGGTTCATCAACTTTCTACTCAGACACTGATGACGTTTTACAAAGTCTGAGTAGGAGCTGCAAGCTCTTGAATATCGAATAAGTTGGGAAATATATATCCCATATGCAGGTGAAGTTGGTATATTGCTACTAAGGTGGGGGAAATTTACAATTTCAAAATTAAAATTGTCTCGTTTGTCATAGATTCTGGTACTGAGATGACTGTGTAAGTCAAATTCGAGATATAAGTCTAAAACTGAGGCGGAGGAAGCCGTGTCTGTTGTTTCTTTAATCTCTAATTCTGGGGGATATATTAATGGAACCTAATCAGAAAAGTTCGGATTGTTTATGGAAAGAACATCATCAATATATCTGAAAGTGAATTTAATTAATCTGGCTTCTTTGATCCTCTTGTTTTTGACAAGTTTATGGAGGAACCCCGGTTCATAAGAAAATAAGAAGAGGTCAGCAACAACAGACGCACAGTTTGTTCCCATAGAAATACCGACAATTTGTTGGAAAAGTCTACCTCCAAACTCAACAAATATGTTGTCGATAAGAAACTCCAGCATACTGACCACTTGTTCTTCTGTGTAGCATGTTTTACCTTTTTGTTTGTCACTATTAACGAAATATGCCTTATGAAATCCCAAAGTAATAAATTTATAGCGTATGCTACCATTTTTATGTTGTACGGCATTGTGGATTATTTCTTTAAGGCGATTTTTCAATTTCACATGGGGAATGGTGGTATACAGGGTTGAAAATCAAAAGTTTTGATAGAACTAATTTCAAAAAAAGACCGAGATTTAAAATTGTCTAGAAGTTCTTTAGTAAGAATTCACATATGGTTAATACCACTACGCGAGTTAACAGTTTCACAGTATTTCTGAAGACCCTCTTTCACTGCTGACAGAATTTTAGTCAATCTAAGGGACAATTCTTTAGTTGAACATGAAGATGAGCCAGCAATATACCGTTGTTTGTACGGAATTTTATGAAGCTTTGGTATCCAATACAAATAAGGTAAGTCCACCGATATGGTGTTCAATGTAATGTTTATTGAAGCCATGAAGGACTTATAATTTGCTAAAATCTCATCCTTGTCAAATGATATGTCTTTGTATGTGGGATTGCCTGATTGCTCCTTTATACCCAATTCTTTTACAATACGATTTGCATACAAAGACAATATTATTTGAAGCTTTGTCCGCAGGAACAACAACATACTTATCATGAAGAGATTTTTTTTTTTATAATTTATTTTTTTTCTTCATGAATTTACAAGTATCAACATATATTTATCTTGTGGCACAATAAACAAGCAAGTGAAATAAATAAGCATAATAAGCATTCTCTAAAATAACACTTAGAAATCTATGGATTAAGTATAGTAATAACATTTTCATTCATATAGTAATAGTAGTGCAAGAAATATATGAGCAAACATATGGTATGGTATAACAGTATACAACTAATTTCAAATGCTCATATACATACATGTTTATATTTCATTAATGACCTTAGCCCAGGGGTTCCAGTACAAGTTGTGTTTGTCCAGATGAAGAGATGATAGACATTTCATGGCCTCTTTGTCTCTGAAAACAGACTTTGGTCGATCGTTCACACAGTTTTCCAACTTGTGAATGCGACGTTTTATCAGAGACCTGATAGTTTTAACCCATTCTGACAAAGTGTCCAGTTCAACTTCTTCTCGCTTAGCCCATGCTCTTGCGTAGTCCTCAATGGAATCCTTAAATATTTGAAGTTATGGTTCCAATTGATGTGTTGGGGTTCTCTAAACTTAGGACCATGAGAAATCACCTTTCAGAGATTTTCATGTTTTAAAAATGACAAATCAAAGATTTCAACTTTATATATAGCTAATATAGGACAATGGTGTAGATTAAAAATTACACCACTCCAGACCCTTTTGTTTTCCACATAATTAATATTGCCAATATTTCTCAGGTCATAAACCAAACATAAAAACTCTACTTCATGTTTTGACCATACAGTTAAATCAGTCTAAATGTATGGCAGTGAAATATGGGTTGACATTAACTTTCACAAACTAAACACTCAAGGGGATAACTATTTCAAAAAACTATGTGGAGACCTGGATGAACTGGGCAGATATCCTCTAATTTTGGAGGTTTTATTAAATATGTTTAAATACTATATAATTACGTTTAAAAAATCTGATGAATTATTATTAAAAGAGGCTTTCAACCTCTCAAAGTCTCTACATGATGAACAGAAAAAGAACTGGTACATGTATACAAGTATTCAAACTTTATTTAAATACTTTAGCATCAATGAAAATTATGCACTTAATTTAAAGACAAAGTTAAATAAAACTATTTATGCAAAAAGATGCAATCAAAAATATGATTTAATATGGCAAACTGAGCTTAATAATGATTTCAGAGGCAATAAACTATATGGGAACAAACTTAGAACTTATAGACTTTTTAAAAGCAGATTTTGCTTAGAAAATTATCTTAGCAGGAAAATTTTAGATATAGAAATTACTAAAAACAAATTCCGTATCAGTGCTAACGATCTAGAGAATCGAGAGGGGAAGGTACACAAATCTGACAGTGTCAAACGTACTGTACTATTGTGTGGTACTGAGGTTGAGAATGAAAATTCGTTTTATGTTTTTTGTTTTTTTCCCCCCCCCTTCTTCAGTGCCACAAACTTTCAAATATCCGTTTCAACTTTTTAACAATTGAATTATTTAGATATTAAATCACAATTTATTGGCTAATTTCTTTCTGAAGATATTTTCATACTCCAGAAACTCGGAGAATTATTGGGAAAATTTATCCTCATATAGGAAAGTTTCCATAAATAATATATCAGATACTAGTAAATACCAGTGACCCTCCCCCCTTTTTTTTTATTAAACACTGTGCTTGTTTGTAATTCTTCTACTTGTCTTAATAAATATTTTTTTTATAACATTGTTTCTTAATCATATTGAATCACTTGTAATCATTTGTATGTAATTAATGTTGTATGATTTGCTCCTTGTGCGCTTTGATTAGCAATAAATATATTTGATTTTGATTTATTACAGAATTTATGCTAGAAAAGTAAACCATACTAACAAGTATTAGAAAAAGGGGTCCTTTCCTCAACAATATTACCATAATTGGTAAGTTCCAGGTCGACGGGTCAAACAGAAAGATTTGAAAGCAGAGAAAACTGTGTATCATATAATCGGCATGACTTAGAGGGTCAGATGACAATACCAATACTAAACATAAGGCTGCGCATAGTTATAAACATAATTAAGTCACAGACCCGCGATATCACGGTGTGTTCTAGTATACACCAAATAATTCTTAACCAAACTTGTGCTTAGTGTCGTTCTCAACTTTGTAGTGTAGCTCTTTTTGTCAATGTTTTTTATTATGTGGCCTTTACTGTGACTAAGAGAAGACAAACACATAATATATAAGCGGTAGCTGTTCCTTGCTTAATTTATTAGAACGGCTACATAGAAGGAATTTTGTGCCATAACTTACTATGACCTTCATTTTCATAATTTTTTAACTAAATCGTGTTTGTATCTTGACTTCGCCCCACTTTTTTCTGATTATTTTTTCTTATGTGTTTTGATTTTTTTTATCCAAAAATTTCTGTAATATTTAACTTATGCAACGTATTTTGTAATTCATAATAGAAATATATCATAATGACATAAAATAGAACAATATCATACTGACGGGATCTTTTAGAGTACAGAGTCACGTTATAAGAACCAAAGAAATACAAAAAGTCGCATATACAAAACACGCCACCAGAAAATGAAAGACAATACAAACACATTGACGAGATGTATAAGTACCGCGACACGTCAAACAGATATCACATAAAACCATTCAACAGTAAAAGTAATATTAATAATAGAACAAAGACAAATGAAAGAACTATAAAACACGTTGTTAAGATGATAAACAACATCAGTACGCAGAATCTATACATCAAGACCATCGTGTATTATTTGTGAAGTTGATACGGAATATTTATCAACAAGGTCTTGGTACCTTCCGATGAACTTTTTTAGAAAAAGGACGAGACGTTCTTTGACATACCACTGGTTCATCAACTTTCTACTCAGACACTGATGACGTTTTACAAAGTCTGAGTAGGAGCTGCAAGCTCTTGAATATCGAATAAGTTGGGAAATATATATCCCATATGCAGGTGAAGTTGGTATATTGCTACTAAGGTGGGGGAAATTTACAATTTCAAAATTAAAATTGTCTCGTTTGTCATAGATTCTGGTACTGAGATGACTGTGTAAGTCAAATTCGAGATATAAGTCTAAAACTGAGGCGGAGGAAGCCGTGTCTGTTGTTTCTTTAATCTCTAATTCTGGGGGATATATTAATGGAACCTAATCAGAAAAGTTCGGATTGTTTATGGAAAGAACATCATCAATATATCTGAAAGTGAATTTAATTAATCTGGCTTCTTTGATCCTCTTGTTTTTGACAAGTTTATGGAGGAACCCCGGTTCATAAGAAAATAAGAAGAGGTCAGCAACAACAGACGCACAGTTTGTTCCCATAGAAATACCGACAATTTGTTGGAAAAGTCTACCTCCAAACTCAACAAATATGTTGTCGATAAGAAACTCCAGCATACTGACCACTTGTTCTTCTGTGTAGCATGTTTTACCTTTTTGTTTGTCACTATTAACGAAATATGCCTTATGAAATCCCAAAGTAATAAATTTATAGCGTATGCTACCATTTTTATGTTGTACGGCATTGTGGATTATTTCTTTAAGGCGATTTTTCAATTTCACATGGGGAATGGTGGTATACAGGGTTGAAAATCAAAAGTTTTGATAGAACTAATTTCAAAAAAAGACCGAGATTTAAAATTGTCTAGAAGTTCTTTAGTAAGAATTCACATATGGTTAATACCACTACGCGAGTTAACAGTTTCACAGTATTTCTGAAGACCCTCTTTCACTGCTGACAGAATTTTAGTCAATCTAAGGGACAATTCTTTAGTTGAACATGAAGATGAGCCAGCAATATACCGTTGTTTGTACGGAATTTTATGAAGCTTTGGTATCCAATACAAATAAGGTAAGTCCACCGATATGGTGTTCAATGTAATGTTTATTGAAGCCATGAAGGACTTATAATTTGCTAAAATCTCATCCTTGTCAAATGATATGTCTTTGTATGTGGGATTGCCTGATTGCTCCTTTATACCCAATTCTTTTACAATACGATTTGCATACAAAGACAATATTATTTGAAGCTTTGTCCGCAGGAACAACAACATACTTATCATGAAGAGATTTTTTTTTTTATAATTTATTTTTTTCTTCATGAATTTACAAGTATCAACATATATTTATCTTGTGGCACAATAAACAAGCAAGTGAAATAAATAAGCATAATAAGCATTCTCTAAAATAACACTTAGAAATCTATGGATTAAGTATAGTAATAACATTTTCATTCATATAGTAATAGTAGTGCAAGAAATATATGAGCAAACATATGGTATGGTATAACAGTATACAACTAATTTCAAATGCTCATATACATACATGTTTATATTTCATTAATGACCTTAGCCCAGGGGTTCCAGTACAAGTTGTGTTTGTCCAGATGAAGAGATGATAGACATTTCATGGCCTCTTTGTCTCTGAAAACAGACTTTGGTCGATCGTTCACACAGTTTTCCAACTTGTGAATGCGACGTTTTATCAGAGACCTGATAGTTTTAACCCATTCTGACAAAGTGTCCAGTTCAACTTCTTCTCGCTTAGCCCATGCTCTTGCGTAGTCCTCAATGGAATCCTTAAATATTTGAAGTTATGGTTCCAATTGATGTGTTGGGGTTCTCTAAACTTAGGACCATGAGAAATCACCTTTCAGAGATTTTCATGTTTAAAAATGACAAATCAAAGATTTCAACTTTATATATAGCTAATATAGGACAATGGTGTAGATTAAAAATTACACCACTCCAGACCCTTTTGTTTTCCACATAATTAATATTGCCAATATTTCTCAGGTCATAAACCAAACATAAAAACTCTACTTCATGTTTTGACCATACAGTTAAATCAGTCTAAATGTATGGCAGTGAAATATGGGTTGACATTAACTTTCACAAACTAAACACTCAAGGGGATAACTATTTCAAAAAACTATGTGGAGACCTGGATGAACTGGGCAGATATCCTCTAATTTTGGAGGTTTTATTAAATATGTTTAAATACTATATAATTACGTTTAAAAAAATCTGATGAATTATTATTAAAAGAGGCTTTCAACCTCTCAAAGTCTCTACATGATGAACAGAAAAAGAACTGGTACATGTATACAAGTATTCAAACTTTATTTAAATACTTTAGCATCAATGAAAATTATGCACTTAATTTAAAGACAAAGTTAAATAAAACTATTTATGCAAAAAGATGCAATCAAAAATATGATTTAATATGGCAAACTGAGCTTAATAATGATTTCAGAGGCAATAAACTATATGGGAACAAACTTAGAACTTATAGACTTTTTAAAAGCAGATTTTGCTTAGAAAATTATCTTTTGCAGGAACATGTTAGATATAGAAATGACTAAACGAAATTCCGTATCAGTGCTCACGATTTAGAGATCGAGAGGGGAAGGTACAAAAATCTGACAGTGTCAGAACGTATCTGTAAATTGTGTGGTACTGAGGTTGAGAATGAAATTCGTTTTCATCTTCAGTGCCACAAACTTTCAAATAATCGTTTCAACATTTTAAATGAAATAAAACAACGGTTTAAAAGATTTAGTGGTTTAGATATTAAATCACAATTTATTAGGCTAATGTCTTCTGAAGATATTTTCATACTCCAGAAACTCGGAGAATTATTGGAAAATTTATCCTCATATAGGAAAGTTTCCTTAAATAATATATAGATATAGTAATACCCAGTGACCCCCCCCCCTTTTTTTTTTTCTTAACCTAGTTATATTATTAAACACTGTGCTTGTTGTATTCTTCTACTTGTCTTAATTAAAAAAAAATTATAACATTGTGTCTTAATCATATTGAATCACTTGTAATCATTTGTAACTAATTAATGTTGATTATTCTGCTCCTTGTGGGCGCTTTGATTCGCAATAAAACATATTTGATTTGATTTATCACAGAATTTATACTAGAAAAGTTAAACCATACAAACAAGTATTAGAAAAAGGGGGTCCTTTCCTCAAGCAATATTACCAATAATTGGTAAGTTCCAGGTCGACGGGTTCAAACAGAAAGATTTGAAAGCAGAGAAAACTTATATCTTATAATCGGCATGACTTAATCAGATGACAATACCAATACTAAAATAAGGCTTACGCATATTTATATACTTTAATTAAGTCACAGACCCGCGATATCACGGGTGTGTTTTAGTATAACAGATAATTCTAACCAAACTTGTGATTAGTGTCGTTCTAAACTTTGGAGTGTAGCTTTTTTGTCAATGTTTATAGTATGGCCTTACTGTGACTAAGAGGAAGACAAACACATAATATATAAGCGGTAGCTGTTCCTTTGCTTAATTTTAGAACGTGCTGCATAGAAGGAATTATGTGCCATAAATTACTATGACCTTCCTTTTCATAATTTTTAACTAATCGTGTTTGTATCTTGACTTCGCCCCACTTTTTCTAATTACTTTTTTTATGTGTTTTGATTTTTTTTATCCAAAATTTTCTGTAATATTTTAACTTATACAATGTGTTCTTTTTATGCCCAACCTACGATAGTAGAGGGGCATTATGTTTTCTGGTCTGTGCCTCCGTTCGTTCGTTCGTTCGTTCGTTCGTCTGTCTGTGCGTCCGTTCGCTTCAGGTTAAAGTTTTTGGTCGAGATAGTTTTTGATGAAGCTGAAGTCCAATCAACTTGAAACTTAATACACATGTTCCCCATGATATGATCTTTCTAATTTTAATGCCAAATTATAGTTTTGATCCCAATTTCATGGTCCACTGAACATAGAAAATGATAGTGCAAAAAGTAAAATCACAAAAATACTGAACTTAGAGGAAGATCAATTTGGAAAGTCCATAATCACATGGCAAAGTTCAGGTTAAAGTTTTTGGTCAAGGTAGTTTTTGATGAAGTTAAAGTTACATCAACTTGAAACTTAGTACACATGTTCCCTATGATATGATCTTTCTAATTTTAATTCCAAATTAAAGTTTTGACCCCAATTTCACGGTCCACTGAACATAGGAAATGATTGTGCGAGTGGGGCATCCGTGTACTATGGACACATTCTTGTTCTTATTTATACGATATAATTGAAGTAATAGTGCTGTATACATTTTGACCCTCTATTATTATTTTCCACAAGACAGGATCGAAAGACAACCATTAAGGGGCAACATTTGTAATCCTAAAGTGTTGTTAATGTCAGATACTATATAATGGTATCGATAAGTAAAAGACCACATATGATAAGTGTCAATAAGCTATAAATATTACAGAATTTATACTAGAAAAGTTAAAATATACCAACAAGTATTAGAAAAGGGGGTCCTTTCCTCAAGCAATATTACCAACAATTGGTAAGTTCCAGGTCGACGGGTTCAAACAGAAAGATTTGAAAGCAGAGAAAACTGTGTATCTTATAATTGGCACGACTTAATCAGATGACAATACCAATACTAAAATAAGGCTTACGCATAGTTATATACTTTAGTTCAGTCATGGACCCGCGATATCACGGGTGTTTTCTAGTATAACAAATAATTCTACTCAAACTTGTGCTTAGTGTCGTTCTCAACTTTCGAGTGTAGCTTTTTGACAATGTTTATAGTATGGCTTCACTCTGACTAAGAGAAAGACAAACATAATATATAATCGGTAGCTGTTCCTTGCTTAATTTTAGAACGTGCTGCATAGAAGGAATTATGTGCCATGAATTACTATGACCTTCATTTTCATAATTTTTTACTAATTGTCTTTGTATCTGACTTCGCCCCACTTTTTCTAATTATTTTTATATGTGTTTCGATTTTTTTATTCAAAATTTTCTGTAATATTTTAACTTATGCAATGTGTTCATTTTCTTATTTATACGATATAATTGAAGTAATAGTGCTGTATACATTTTGACCCTCTATTATTTTCCACAAGACAACCATTAAGGGGCAATATTTGTAATCTAAAGTGTTGTTAATGTCAGATACTATATAATGGTATGGATAAGTAAAAGACCACATATGATAAATGTCAATAAGCTATAAATATTACAGAATTTATACTAGAAAAGTTAAAACATACAAACAAGTATTAGCAAAAGGGGGTCCTTTCCTCAAACACCTGTGATCAAATCTAGAAAGAAGTTTTAAAGACCCGTCAAAGCAAACTAGGCCGAGGATATGGCCTATAACGAACTTTAACATTATATATATTAGTATAATAAGTACGTTACAAGTTTAAGATCGAAACACCTAATTGATTAAACTCAATTACGTAAACGATGTGTATTCGTCAAGGTCGTTATATATTAATTATAGCGTAGAAAATGACTATACACAATCCTATTGTAATGTATAAGGACAATATTTATACCAATCTGTTGTGTAAAATTTCACGAACAAATACGAGTGTAAAAAAATGGGACAAAAATCGTACCTGTACTTTTGTGAAATGAAATTGAGAACAAGTTATTTTGTTTTTCGATCGCGAGATTGCACTGTAAAGCTAGGTTCACACTGCCGGTCAGATCAACTCGATGAACCCGATTGTCCAAATTTCCACGACCAAGCTCAACCAACTTCTTGATCGGGCCTGTTTACGACTTCTACCCGACCGCCATCCGAATGTACACGACCTTAACTCGACAATTCACGACCCCATCAGGACTCCATCCCGACAACAAAATTAATACTTATTCGATAATTCTGATCAATTCACGATCTTTTAACTTATGCAATGTGTTCATTTTCTTATTTATACGATATAATTGAAGTAATAGTGCTGTATACATTTTGACCCTCTATTATTTTCCACAAGACAACCATTAAGGGGCAATATTTGTAATCTAAAGTGTTGTTAATGTCAGATACTATATAATGGTATGGATAAGTAAAAAGACCACATATGATAAATGTCAATAAGCTATAAATATTACAGAATTTATACTAGAAAAGTTAAAACATACAAACAAGTATTAGAAAAAGGGGGTCCTTTCCTCAAACACCTGTGATCAAATCTAGAAAGAAGTTTTAAAGACCCGTCAAAGCAAACTAGGCCGAGGATATGGCCTATAACGAACTTTAACATTATATATATTAGTATAATAAGTACGTTACAAGTTTAAGATCGAAACACCTAATTGATTAAACTCAATTACGTAAACGATGTGTATTCGTCAAGGTCGTTATATATTAATTATAGCGTAGAAAATGACTATACACAATCCTATTGTAATGTATAAGGACAATATTTATACCAATCTGTTGTGTAAAATTTCACGAACAAATACGAGTGTAAAAAAATGGGACAAAAATCGTACCTGTACTTTTGTGAAATGAAATTGAGAACAAGTTATTTTGTTTTTCGATCGCGAGATTGCACTGTAAAGCTAGGTTCACACTGCCGGTCAGATCAACTCGATGAACCCGATTGTCTAAATTTCCACGACCAAGCTCAACCAACTTCTTGATCGGGCCTGTTTACGACTTCTACCCGACCGCCATCCGAATGTACACGACCTTAACTCGACAATTCACGACCTCATCAGGACTCCATCCCGACAACAAAATTAATACTTATTCGATAATTCTGATCAATTCACGATCTTTTAACTTATGCAATGTGTTCATTTTCTTATTTATACGATATAATTGAAGTAATAGTGCTGTATACATTTTGACCCTCTATTATTTTCCACAAGACAACCATTAAGGGGCAATATTTGTAATCTAAAGTGTTGTTAATGTCAGATACTATATAATGGTATGGATAAGTAAAAGACCACATATGATAAATGTCAATAAGCTATAAATATTACAGAATTTATACTAGAAAAGTTAAAACATACAAACAAGTATTAGCAAAAGGGGGTCCTTTCCTCAAACACCTGTGATCAAATCTAGAAAGAAGTTTTAAAGACCCGTCAAAGCAAACTAGGCCGAGGATATGGCCTATAACGAACTTTAACATTATATATATTAGTATAATAAGTACGTTACAAGTTTAAGATCGAAACACCTAATTGATTAAACTCAATTACGTAAACGATGTGTATTCGTCAAGGTCGTTATATATTAATTATAGCGTAGAAAATGACTATACACAATCCTATTGTAATGTATAAGGACAATATTTATACCAATCTGTTGTGTAAAATTTCACGAACAAATACGAGTGTAAAAAAATGGGACAAAAATCGTACCTGTACTTTTGTGAAATGAAATTGAGAACAAGTTATTTTGTTTTTCGATCGCGAGATTGCACTGTAAAACTAGGTTCACACTGCCGGTCAGATCAACTCGATGAACCCGATTGTCTAAATTTCCACGACCAAGCTCAACCAACTTCTTGATCGGGCCTGTTTACGACTTCTACCCGACCGCCATCCGAATGTACACGACCTTAACTCGACAATTCACGACCCCATCAGGACTCCATCCCGACAACAAAATTAATACTTATTCGATAATTCTGATCAATTCACGATCTTTACACGATCTTTACTTGACTAGCTAGACCAAATCAATTTTTTCACGATCTCAGTCTGATCTCGACCAGACCAGATAGACCTGATCGTATATGGGTCGTAGGGATAATTGGGAATTGGTCGAGTATGCACAATTTTAGTATAAAAACGTCAAAAACTTTTATTCCCCGCCGCTTCGGAGTGGGCATTACGTGTTACCCTTGTCCGTCCGTACGTATGTGAGTACGTCCCAACAATATTAGTTTCCGTGCTCTAATTTTATTTTGCCTCAACCAAATTTTATGAAACGCCGTATACACAATGCTTTTTTCCATAAAACACAGTTCAAATGCAAATTTGGGTGGCCGTTCTTGAGTAATGACCCTTTATAATGTTATATATGCTAGCTTGGTTATTATCAGTGTCCCATGGACACATTTTCCGTATATTCGGTTATATTCAGTAGAAGGTCCGAATAAAATCATACATTTGAAATATCTATATAGAAATGAAGCAATTGGATTTGTGGGCAAGGTGGTAAGAGCTCAGAGAGACAGGTAAATAGCCGTAACGGAGCTTGGATAGCGAAAAGAAGACGAACAAGCAGGTGTAGACAGCAACGGGCGCCGAGAAATCTAAGTGAGGCAGTGGCTGACACGCCGACCACATGTGGGCAGTATGAGAGACTTGTACTAACTTAACAAAGAGGAACCCAATGCTTACAAGAACTTCCTCATAGTGGACACTGATATGTAGTGGTAGTTGTATTGGTCTTTTTTGAGTAATTTTAGACAATATTTTGAGTTATGACAAGCAAGAACATGTTTAGATAATTGATTTAATGTTAAAGTTAGAAAGAAATGCATCGTTTGAACTTACAAAACGACAACCGACAAAGAGAAGACGCATTAGCAGCGATGTCAAAGTTTATGCAAACTTTGCAAAAGTATGTTAGAAACTAATGATCAAAACGTGTGCACGCTGAACTGTTTGCATCGTTAGTGTATACGTAAGAACGAAATTCGCTCCAAATAAAAAAAAATATTTGTCTCCTTTTTGTGTGAAATTACGTAAAAAAGGTTCGAATGGAAAAAAAATTGACAGTAATTTGACCTATAGTTGTTATTAATCATTTCTATGTCATTTGGTGTTCTGTGAATAGTCGCTCGTTGGCAATCGTACCACATCTTCTTTGTATATACTAGTACAAACATTTCTGGACAAACGAAAAATACGGACAGACAAAACAGAAAAAAGCCCATAAAACAGGTAAATATAATCTTGATCGATGTTCTTATACACCAACTTCGAAAGATAACTTAGTCGTCAGCAGTCTAATAATGAATATTAGTGCACAATTACTTTCATATTTGAAAAATCAGCCAGTGTCAACATTGTAGGATATTCTTCCCTTCCGGAACACCTGAGTTCATCCCAGGTTTTTGTAGGGTTATGTGTTGCTAAGTTTTTAGTTTTCTATGTTATGTGGACTGCTGTTTGTCTTCTCGTCGGTTTTCGTTTTTTTGCTATGGCTGTGTTACTTTGTTTTCGACCTTTGAGTTTGATTGTTCCTTTGGTGTCTTTTGCCTCTCTTTTAAAATGTTACCTCTCCTTGCATAGAGGAATTTTTGTACAGTTAAATATGATGTTGCCAATATATTTTTGCGGGTACAGAGTTATGAGAGTTAATCAAATCTGCACAAACGTTTAGAGAATTGTGTAGCAGTCATGTGTTCTCGTGTATGGGCGAGTAGAGATCGAAGAGTGGTCGAATGTTGTCGCGAAGGGATCGGGTATTGGTCGAGTTGGTCTTGGGTAAAATAAATATAGAAGGCGCAGTGATCTGGGAGCGATCGGACATTGGTCGAGTTAATCTGGAAATGATCGGACATTAGTCGATCAAAGATCGAAATGATCGAGTACTGATCGGAAATTTTGTTGTATTCTGACCAAACTCGATCTCTACATGATCCTTTCCCGATCAATTCGACCGCTACTCGACGAATTCTCGATTTATTCTCGAGTGACTTGCTTCTCGGTCCTTACTCGTTTTTTTTGACATGTCAAAAACTCTCGGGTAGATAGTCAGATCGATGACGAATAGGGTAGACTAACATCCTTGTCGATTGAGTCAGACCAGTCTCCCGATCACGTAATTTGTCTTGATCGGGCTTGATCAAGTTGATCTGATCGGCAGTGTGAACCTAGCTTTAATGCAATTAGCAACTTATCTCGTACCGACTTACATGTAGTGCACTTTTCATCTACACTCAATCGACCAATGTCTACTCTCTTCTTGACTTTTCATGGCGGATATTTCATTAATTAAAAGACCCGTTACTTTTCCTTTTTGAAACAGCTAGGGCAGACTTCCGATTATATTTGACAGAAATCTTATTTTCCTTTTTTTTTATCAAGAATTTCCGTATTGTCTAGAAATCGATGTTCAGAGGGTGTAAACGTTCAAAGAGAACTTGCGGTTTTGTAAAGAAAAGTATTTCTTTGTTTTGATTAGGAGGTGAATAATTAACGATAAACATAAACATTTTGTATATTTTATATTTAATGTTAATATCCAGTGGCAAATATTTCATACATGGTCTGGAAGTTGTTGATATCGGATGGCAATTATTTCATTCATATCAAGTGGCAAATATTTCATACATCATTCGTACGTATTCCGGACGTTGTTGGTGTTTGATGTCTTGTGGCAAATGTTTCCAACATATTTGTTGAGACGTTACGCACGACTTAAATAAGGCGATTTCGAGGAAAGTTTCAGGCGTTCAAGCATATTATTGATGAGGTCAATTTACTGTTGTGAATTTGGTAACCGATTTCGATTTGTCTGAAAAAATGCATAGTTTTACAAATGAAATTCAATTTGGTCGTATAGAGATTTTTTATTGATTATCATTTACAGCAGTTGTCAGTCTTTCCAGGCCATAATTGATAATTTTCCTTTCGGCAGCATTTCGCATTAATGAATCCGATACATTAATTTCAAAATTTACACAGATATATTTAAAATATAAGTTAGATTTAGAATGCATATTCCTCTCCTTTTTTTGCATATTTATACATTTGTAAATTCTCCTTTTGTTTCATTTCTTCCCGTTTCCGTTTCCGTTTCCTTTCTATATTTTATCATTTTCCCCGATTCTTTCTTTGTCGCAAAATATCTAGGAAGTTAAACATTCAGGATTCATGTTTTAAATGTTCTCAAATCGGTATTTTTGTGGCATATATACATTAATATATTGCTATGGTGTTTTAGAAATACGGTAACCCTCACCACAAAAACTTCATTGAACTACTAAAGCGTTAGTATTGCCTAAAACAAAGCAGATAGCATTTGGTCGTAAAGCAGACATAAAACCTGATGTCTCGTGTAATGAAAGTGCAACGTAGAGACCAATTCGAGTGTCCAATACATAGTTGGTCTGTTGCAATGGAAATTGTTTGCTTCTGTCAAACATACCATTTTTTAAATGGCAGTCAAATGTCCCGGCTTTCATTCGACTCTAGTTTCATCAACGTACAAACCAATTTAATTTCATTATTTTCTTTTCTTGAAAATTTCTATTAATCCATGAATCTTAACCAAATAAATCAACATCAACAATCAATAAAAATTATAAATTGCGTGCATCTTACGTCTTTTACGTACATCTTTCCAGATTTGAATTTACATATATAAGAAAAAGGAGATATGGTAAAATTTCCAATGAGACAACTAATCACTACACTTCACATTAACTGTACGGCCTTCAACAATGTGTTCAACTCATACCTTATAGTCGTCTTTTAAAGACCTCGACATATAAAATGTGAAACAATTCAAAAGAGAAAAACAACTGTCTAATTTCTAACAAAACAGTTTACGAAAATCATATATGACAGACACGAACCAACGACAGCTACTGATTTATAAGCGCCTGACTTGGGACAGGCCCATACAGAATGTAGTAGGGTTCAAGTATATATAAAGCTACTGTTTGCTAGTCTGGCTAAATATTGACTTGATGAAAGGCGATTAAACTGCAAAACCAGTAACAATAAAAAAAATACGAAATGAAGAAAGCTACATTGTACAAAGTATGAGTTACAAATTTTAATGACAAGATTTAGACATGTTAAAATGTTGAAGGATAATCACGGCAAAACAGGAGTAGCGCAAACATCTTTGCCTCTTTTTTTTTCGTTACAACTATACTTTATTTTTTTTCTTCCGTTATTTAAATATTCTTTAACATTTTGCATACATTTTATACAGTACCGAAACCCTCTAGATCATTAGAATCAAATTAAGTATGAGACATGAAATATCGGCAACTGGATATAATTTAACAACATCAACCAATGTTTAATTACCTTGTCGTTGTTGTTGCTCCTGTTGTTCTTCATCTTTCTTCTGTTGTTGACGTTTGTTGTTTTTATGTGTTGATATAAAAAAGAAGATGTGGTATTATTTCCAATGAGACATCTCTCCAAAAGAGATCAAATGACACAGAAATAAACAACTATAGGTCACCGTACGGCCTTCAACAATGATCAAAGCCCATACCGCATAGTCTTCGAAATGACAATGCAAAACAATTCAAATGAGAAAACTAACGGCCTAATTTATGTATAAAAAAATGAACGGAAAACAAATATGTAACAAATCAACAAACGATAACCATTGAATTACAGGCTCCTGACTTGGGACAGGCACATACCTAACGTTGGACAGTGGAGTGACAGTACAACATAAGAACGATCTATACAAATCAGTTGATATTATTTTATTTGTTGGTTTACCTCAGTAACTTAATGTCCGAACCCCATATTTGAACTTTATGTAACATTGTAATATTCATCTTGTAAATTTTCATTAATAAATACTGTTTAAACTAACTTAATGTCTACATTAGAAATAGTAGAACTTTCATTTTTGTGATTTTCTTTTCTCTGGAAGACCGAATTATTATGGTTAGTGAAACGTTAGTGAAACGTGCAAACTAATTATATACTACGCGATCTATAGCAATCATTTATTATAATTGATAATAACAAAAAAGATGTGGTAAACTGGTTAACCTTTTGTTCGTCTGCATTTCCTTTTTAATTACACCTTATGTAAGAATCCGGGGTTTTGATTGGTTGATAGCCTGTGTATTTTTCACAAATTTACGGTTATCAGACAAATATCGTTCATTCTTTAACGACGCCGGGTATATGCAAAAAGGATATGCCTTTTTTGCCCTCTCTGTCGTGGTATTTGCCAACAAATACTCTTTCCGACTGGACGCTTGTAACGTCACGATCATCAATGCGTTTTTGAAAGTTAACATTCGGTGTAATTACACCTTATGTAAGAATCCTGGGTTTTGATTGGTTGATAGCCAGTGTATTTTTCACCAATTCACTGTTATCAAACGAATGTCGTTCATTTTTGTAACTCCGCCGGGGTATTTGCCAAAAAGGATTTGCCTTTTTTACCCTCTCTGTCGTGGTATTTGCCAAAAAATACCAATCTCCGGCGCAGAGTTCACATCCGTTCCATACATGCTTTGCAATACTGCACTAATATGAGTGTAGTGTTACAAAGTATTGAACGGAACGGATATGTGATCTCTGCGCCGGAGATTGAAAAAATACTCTATCCGACTGGACGCGTGTAACGTCACGATCATCAATGCGTTTTAGAACATTAACATTCGGTGTAATTAAACAGATATATCATGTTCTTGAGGGGTATTTGCGAAAAATACCAGTCTTGAGAATGAATTTTCCTTGCCTTACGGCTCGTGAAATTTAACATTCTCTCGACTGGTATTTTTCGCAAATACCCCTCCTTAACATGATATATCTGTTTATAATTAAACAGATATAGCATGTTCATGAGGGGTATTTGCGAAAAAAATACTAGTCTTGAGAATAAATTTTCCTCGCCTTACGGCTCGCGAAATTTAACAGTCTGTCGACTGGTATTTTTCGCAAATGCCCCTCCTTAACATGATATATCTATTCAAAATTAAACTCTGTCGTATTAAACTCAGTAACAAGCTGTAGATTAAAGAATCCTAATTTTGATTGGTTGATACCCAGTGTATTATTCGCATGTTCTAATATTTTTTCCTCATTTAAACGAATTTGCCTGTTTTTCACCATTGCCGGTGAATTTGTCTCAAATACGATGGTATTTGCCATGTTGGATATTCCTTTTTACCCTCGCGAGCGTCTTCCCGCCAAAATTATTCGGAACCTTTTTAACTTTATCATGTTCAAAAAAGACAACCTGGTTAAGCACTATATTGATTGAGTTAAACCGAAAACTTTTACAACAAAAATGTCAGATACATGTATAAAGTGTAAAAAAAGAAGTATATATAAATGAACGATTTAATGATGAAATAACAATAATTTTACACATAGATACCATGACGTTACAAAAAGACTGCACTAACACGTATATAAATACATGTATAATTCCCGCGGTACTACGATTTACCTTCTCTGTACAGACAGTTTCAATCAAAATCTGTTTGGTGTAATTAAACAGATATATTATATCATGTTATGGAGGGGTATTCGAGAAAAATTCAAGTCTTGGGAAATTTTACAGCCCCTCGACAAATATATTTTCCCTCGATAATATGATATATCTGTTCAAAATAGCCGAACTGAAACACACGTCCGACAATACTTGGCCATTGTTATGCCTACATTGTAAAAGGTATAAACGAAATGGCTTTGAGGCCGTTATGCCGTTACTTTTCTCGTTTGAAATGTTTTACACTTGTTATTTCGGGGCTTTTTATAGCTGACCATGCGATATGAGCTTTGCTCATTGTTGAGGGACGTACGGTAACCAATAGTAATCAGTAATTTCTGTGTCAATTGGTCTCTTGTTGAGAATTGTCTCATTAGCATGTATCACATATTCTTTTTTATATTTGAATCGATTTAAAAAAAATATAAAATCAGTATCACATTTCGAAATGATATGTCTTTTTTTCCAGCAAATACCTTACTGCAGATAAACTAGGACTATTATACTAGTACTAGTATAATAGTCCCAGAGATAAACAACACCAATACAATTATTCTAAACTATTTCAGAAACAAACGTTTACATTATTTCAAAAATAATTGAAAGCTTAGCTTAAATCAAATTGGTGGTACATGTATTTCACCTTTCCAAACACGAATGCTTGGATACGTTGTACAACATTTTTTCCGTAAGTCTGTGTTGTCTCTTTCACCATTTCAGTATCGATACTTCTGCAAATAGAACATTGACAAATTCTTTTTCATAAAACTTATGATGATTGTCAAATAAGTGTCTTTGAGCGTTCCTGATAAAGTTAATTAAATCCAGAAATCGCTTTGGGCGCTTGAACTTTAAAACGCGTTTTTTTTCCATTTTTTACAGCACTTGCATGGTCGATAACTCTGCTAGTAGACTACCAGTCCTTGTGGATATCACAGGGGCGGATCAAGCAATTTTTAAAGGGGGTTCCCAAACCATGATAAAGTATGGAGGGTTCTTACAATATGCCCCCATTTACATGCATTGATCGTAAAAAAGGGGGGAGGTTCCAAACCCCGGACCCCCTCTGAATCCGCCACTGTATCATCAAGCCATAAGTCAGTACGTCGGTACTGAAATTATTTATAACAATTCTTTCTAAAATTGTCCGTTTACAAATTTTGAATTTATAAAGTAACTAAGGTTTATTAGCTCCTTCTGACCTTAGACCGAATTTCTTATTTTATTTGCCATTTTTGGTAATTAATAAAAACAAGATATCACACTAATTCATCATCATTATATACCTGTTATACTTGCCACTGAACGTATTACATTAATTCATCACAATGATAAACATGAGATATTTTCCACTTGACGTATAACATTAATTCATCATCATTATAGACATGTTTTACTTGCCACTGGACGTTTAACACCCATTCATTACCATGATAGACATGTGATATTTGCCACTGGATGTATAACACTAATTCATTATTATTATATTCATGTTAAACTTGCCACTGGACATATGACACTTATTCATCATCATGATAGACATGTTATACTTGCCACTGGGCATATAACACTTATTCATCATCATGATAGACATGTGATACTTGCCACTGGACACATAACACTTATTCATCATCATGATAGACATGTGATACTTGCCACTGGACAAATAACACTTATTCATCATCATGATAGACATGTGATACTTGCCACTGGACACATAACACTTATTCATCATCATGATAGACATGTGATACTTGCCACTGGACACATAACACTTATTCATCATCATGATAGACATGTGATACTTGCCACTGGACACATAACACTTATTCATCATCATGAAATACATGTGACACTTGCCACTGGACACAAAACACTTATTCATCATCATGATATTTATGTGATACTTGCCACTGGACACATAACACTTATTCATCATCATGATAGATATGTGATACTTGCCACTGGACACACAACACGTATTCATCATCATGATATACATGTGATACTTGCCACTGGACACATTACACTTATTCATCATCATGATAGACATGTGATACTTGCCACTGGACACATAACACTTATTCATCATCATGGTAGACATGTGAAACTTGCCACTGGACACATAACACGTATTCATCATCATGATAGACATGTGATACTTGCCACTGGACACACAACACGTATTCATCATCATGATAGACATGTGATACTTGCCACTGGACACATAACACTTATTCGTCATCATGGTAGACATGTGAAACTTGCCACTTGACATATTACACTTATTCATCATCATGATAAACATGTGATACTTGCCACTGGAGGTATAATATTAATTACTCCGTCCATTCACCCAATTATCCTAATATCAGTAAACATTTATTAATGATACAAGAGAACCTTTTACCAGAATTCTGAATGAGTAAAAGTACATGTACCTGGATATGTACAATATAAAGAAAATCAATATTAAGAAACAATGACTGTTATAATAAAAAGCAAAGTGAATATAAACATTGCTTTCATATCCACTGGGGTAAAGCTGATGACCGTAACTGCATTCACGGTCATCCCAAGATGTCGGATGAAAAATTAGGTCAGTTTCTGTATTGTCTGTTAAAGTGTTTCTATATCATTTTCTTTACAAATCCTACATTGAAACGATGTAAATTTATAAAAGAATCACTCGAAAATCACTAATTACTTCCGAGAAATGTGCATGAAATGGGAAATTCGATTTGAAAAAATCGCTAAGATGACCGTAAATCATAATCAAAATATTTTCAAGATGACCGTAACATAAAACAAGGATGACCGTGATTGGTAAAAAGATGACCGTAACTTGTAAAGGATGACCGTAATTTGTAAAGACTGACTGTAATTTATATAGGACGACCGTAACTTTTATAGGATGACCATCAATTCTAAGAAATATCCGTATTGTATTAAGGTTTTTTGTTGAGTTTGTCGATCTCAATAGGACTCGGTTAGCGGATATAAATATGTTTCATAAATTTCTTTTTTTAAACTATGATATAATTGGCCATATTTAGGATTTATAACAATGATAGTAAATTGCATATTTCTCGTAAACAATGAAATATTTATTGATATCGACGTTAATATTTTAACACAAATTGACAGCGATACGACGAAAATTTGAAGAAACATGAATGTGTCCCTAGAACACGGATGCCTCATCTACACTATGATTTTCTATGTTTAGTGGACTATGAAAATGGGATAAAACAGTAATTTGGCATTAGAATTAAAAAGATCATGTATACCATAGGGAAAATGTGTACTAAGTTTCAATTTTATTTAACTTGAAGCTGGACAAACGGACAAACAAACAGACGAACGGACGAACGTACGCACAGACCAGAAAAACATAATGCCAATAAATGGAGCATTAAAAACATTAATAATACATACGAATATTTGGTAATCGAGCCCATGTGTATGGTTCCAGAGGAAGCAGATTAAAATCTTAATTTGTCTTGATATATGCACACGGAAACACTTTTGAAATAAAACAAATCGAAGCTCTGTGTTTATCGAGAAAGCGATAAATGTTAACTGTAATGTTTGATATAGTTACAAAATTTAAAAAGTTAATAGAAACTAATAAAACGACAATTTTCTTATTTTAAAAACACCATTTGCATAAGTTTTCAATGTATCTATTACATAGTAATGCAAAACAATAAGATATCAAGTCGACAACATGGTTCTTATCGGGGCCTTTTATAGCTGACTATGCGGTATGGGCTTTGCTCATTGTTGAAGGCCTTACGGTTACCTATAGTTGTTAATGTTTGTGTCATTTTGGTCTTTTCTGGATAGTTGTCTCATTGGCAATAATACCACATCTTCTTTTTTATATATAGTATCTATAAGTTGGATGTAGAAAATGCATAACCTCCGTTTTTTTTTCACGGACGGAGAACATATCAATCTTTTAGTTCAGAAATTTTCGTGTCTGCCCTTCCATTATGTGAATCAAGAAAAAATTCCCCAAAACAGGTAACGATTGTATCGAAAAGAGAAAAATCGAGTGCACCTTTTTATGTTAGGGCATGTTTGGGTGTATATTTTGTCTTTAAAACGTACAAAGCAAGAGTATTTTATATAGCATCTCGCTTCAGATTCTATCATTATTATATATCAAAGCTACAGGTTGACTTTATAACGTAAAAAAATGACAGTACGAAAAGATGAAATATATGGGTCAAGTGAGACACCTATCTAATGAATCACAAAAACAGAGTAGGTGTGTTCGAATAGCTGTTTTTTCTAAAAGTACTTGACGACAGTCTTTTAATTTGGATGATGATATCTTCGAAAACATATGATTTTCTTGTGTGTGATAAGTTAACTAGGGTTTATAATCTTCAACCACTGAAAATGTTTAGTCTGCCCTTTCACGAAATATTTAATAAGAATTTTTTTAAATGCTTAAGAATTTTCAAAAATTCCATCTGACATCCGAACAGACAATATTTTTAAGTTGAATCAATGCAGACAAGATCATTAACTAATGCTCATGAGCTAGTAGATACATTTGTCTTTTAAAATATAACTGACATATAACGATCGATCATAATGGTGCTATGTGGATAAATTTATCAGTTTTCAAGGGCAAAATTGGCAGAGCGTCATCCCTACAATGGCTTCCATTTCTACGTTTGTGAGCATGAACTGGCGTAATGGGGAGATAATTTTGAAGAAGTAGAATCCTGACTGCATGAATAACATTTCTGTATATATACAAATTGACAACGTTCCGCCTTGTGATACGCTTTTCGTACAATACTATTTTAAGGATCTACTTTGCTGGAGCTCACCTTCACTAGTTTATTCGAATGATATTTTCAAAATATTTCTGTTATTTTATTTGCACGACAAAATGAAAGACGATATAATATCAATGGGTGTGCATGCAATTTTTTGGCATTTTTAAAAATGTGTATTTATTATATGTCATTAAAAGGAATCCCAGAAACAAAAAAAAATCTTCAGTTGTCGAGCAGTTGAAGGCTGTGCACCGCATTTTTTTCATTATGCTTGTAAGGTGTCATTTTATCGCGCTTTTGTAGCATGTTTTCCCTTCCTGTTCATTTGCATGTCTTTTGGCAAATTCATTTTAAAAATTAAACCCTCTACTGTAAAAAAGATACCTATGGTAATCTTTGCATTTGAAGCACGTCTTATTTTCTTCTACCTATAGGATAAAACTCTCATATTAATATGTGTATACCAACACGATTAATCATTTGATACAAAAAGATAGTTATATAAATACGGATATTTCTTAGAATTGAGGGTCATCCTTTAAAAGTTACGGTCATCATTTACAAATTACGGTCATCTTAAAAGCAATTACGGTCAGCCTTGTTATGAATCGCTGATTCTGTTACGGTCATCTCGATTGTGATTTACGGTCATCTTGGCGATTTTTTCAAATCGAATTTCCCGTTTCATGCACATTTCTCAGAAGTAATTAGTGATTTCCGAGTGATTCTTTTATAAATTTACATCGTTTCAATGTATGATTTGTAAAGAAAATGATATAGAAACACTCTAACAGACAATACAGAAACTGACCTAATTTTTCATCCGACATCTTGGGATGACCGTGAATGCAGTTACGGTCATCAGCTTTACCCCAGTGATATCGGAGAAGAGAAACTGAAATTAAAGTGTGATTATGGTATTAAAATGGGAAAATTTACTTTTGTAATGTCACTCGAACGTGTGAATATGTTTTAAATTGGTCAAACAATTCTTGATCATGTTTTATGAACAAACAAAAAAACACCCTCGGCTTCGCCTAGGGCTTCAAATATTTCTTAAAAAAGATGAAGTATTATCGAACCTGCACATAACAATGGTACAAACAAAATTTACCTTTGGCATTTGTTGGTATTTAGGTCCTCCATAACCCCTCGTAAGGGCAAAAGGCAAAGGTAAATAAGTTATAAACAATATGTGCCGCAATGACCATTAGAGGGGTTACGGAGGATCTTGATGCCAGAATACTCGTGAAAATTAAGAAAAAAGTCAATTTCGAATTATTGACTGGATATTCTGAATAAAGGAATGGATTGCTGACCCTTCACCCCCTAATTACAGATATACCTTATGCCTCATTCGAAACTTTATGTTATAGATAATGCATATTTTAAGGTTTTTCCTGTCGTAGAACACACCGAGGGGTGTCAGTAGTTACGAAGGACATAAATATCTAAATACGCGTGAAAATTTAGAAATAGTTTATTTTGAATAATGGAATGGACTGCTGCGACCCGTCAGCCCTTATGAAGGAAAATTTGAAACACCATATGAAAGCTTATATAGACAGCAATGAAATGGTCTATTCATAAGCTGCGAATGAGGTATAAGGTATATCTGTTGGTGGTGAAGGGTGTATGCAGTTTTCCTTACGTAAGGGATAGAAGTCCTTTTTTAATTCATGTATCATTGTCATTTAGATTAGTTTCTTTAGTTACCAGTTCTGACCTCGGACACGGACTTCTTATAAACTTAGTTTTATTGTGCGTATTGCTGTGTGTTTGTTTATTCTACATCTTAACCTCTAGGTGAGTTTTGGATTTTGTGTTGTTGTTTTGCTGTCTCATGATCACTCGGGGTTTTTTTTGTCGATTGTCAGCTATACCAAGGCAAAACAGGAGGAAGGGTCCTTTTGGCTTACAAGATGTAAAAATACGACTCCGGGACGCATTTGATCAGTTCATGGGGGTACTACATGTGATGCCTCGTACATGTATACATGTATACTGAGAGTGTAACACAATTTTCTCTCCAATGAACCACAAAATCCCGATTTGAAGGAACAATGTGTGAACTATTTTAAAGTAAAATATTTCCTGTTATCTAACAGACCATTCTGTTTGTGCCTATATTAAACATAATGACGCATTCCTTCGCATGTATAATAACAGCTCTTTTTACAAATTCATCCGAATTGGGTGTAGAATGAACAACTATTTAAATAAGAAGTTATTGTATGTGTACAATAGAGACACATCTCCACCCAAGTCACAATGTATAAAAAGTTAACACTTATAGGTCAAAGTACGGTCTTCAACGCCAGCCCTTGGTTCACCATCAACAGCAAGCTATTAAGGGCCCTAAACTGACTAGTTTTAAACAATTTAAACAGGAAAACCAACGGTCTAATCTTTAAACAAAATATCCCAAGAAACGAAAAACTCCTATGAACCACACAAACAAACGGCAACCACTGAACAATAGGCAACAGACTGAGGAGGTGCATACAAATGCAGCGGGTTTGAACGTTTTCACGGGCGCCAACCTGCACCCTAACCTGAGACAGTATAATGTTACATTACAACAAATACAGACACACTATAAAATATAAACTAATATATTTGTGATAAGTTTGTGACATATTTTATTCAATTCAAAGAAGGAAAAAAAGAAATTATTCTCTCTCACACACATACAAACACACAAATACACACAGACAGTCATCTTTCTCTCTCTCGCTTTCTCCCTCACATATGAATATACAAATAAGTTAATAAAATTCTTCATCATCAAAATCAGCGTAGAATTCATTGTAGTATTCCTCTTCTGCCATACGCGCCTTGGCAGCAGCGTCACCAAACAAGAAATGCCAAAAGTATGTGTAAGACTGCCTAAATAGCTGCTGGCGACTCTGTTTTGTAGACAAACTATTTTTGGCACATTTTACAAATAGTGAGAACGGAATTTTTCCTTCCTTTTTTCCTTCTTTCTCATTGCTTTCTGAAAAAATAGTTTATAACATTGAAACGTGGACAAAATCAATAATAATTATGTATATATGATATGTCTGTATGAATTGAAGAGACGGTGGAAAACTTTAAATTTGACTCTGAGATTTTTATCATCATAAAACAGTTATTATTTGCTTCCTATGATTCAAACGACTTGTGTCACTGACGTGTGTAGCAGATTCTGCTTACCCTTCCAGAGCACCATGTATCACCCCGATTGTTAGTGGGGTTAATTATACTCATTCTTTAGTTTTCTATGTCGTATTTTGTATACTGTTGTTTTCTTTTAGTCTTTTTTTTTTAAATTGTTTTTAATTTGTTCATGTCATTATTACTTCTTTTCGACTAATGAGTTTGTTTTTCCTTCTGGTATCTTTCGTTTTTCGTTTGCCTTAGTAATGCCAATTGATGGTTTTCTTTATGAAATATAAATTTCTTTATAAGTTTATTTGTGCTTTTTGTTTTTGTTTTGTTGAATTGATTTTGTAACAAGGATAAATAAAGTACAAGCGTTCCACGACAAAGATGTATGAAGCACAGTTTTATTAATTATTGTCATCAAGTATCGATTTTGTTATGAGTTGCTGTCATATATTTAAAAAAAAATGAATTTTCAAACTGTTTCTTCAAAAAATAAAATAACAAAAATACCGAGCAAAATTCCAGACGGAAATAGACAAAATCAAAAGCTCCAACACAATTTATACTGAACCAATTGTTGCCTAAAACATGACAATATTTTGTATTTGCATACATCGATACACATACATTTAAGTTCGTTTCCTAATCTCAAATATTCTAAGACATTTGTTCATACCTTTTTACAGTGCCACAAACGTTTACACCATAACTAATATTAGGTAAAAATATCGACCGCTACATGGACATTAGTCAAGAACAATTAATGCTAAATTACCTTGCTGTTGTTCTTCTTCTTCGTATTTCTTCTGTTGTTGACCTTCTTCTTGATTTGTAGACTTTATTTTAATGTTGGTTAATCTCAACAGTTTAATGTTTCCACAATAAATGAAAGGATTATTAGTACTGTGTTTTTCTTTTTTCTGAAAGAACAAATCATGATGCATGGTTAGCGAATAATGTAACGAGCAAATTAATTCAAATCCTTAAAATTTTTAACAGAGCTGAAGAAAATATTAAAGTTGCAAATGTGAACATGCGATGTATATTTGATAATTATATCATCGCTTTTAAGAGGTGATTTTCCACTTTATTTTTGTCTGTTCGTCCGTTTCAGTCGTAAATACAGGTCGCAGCTTTTGGATAAAAGGCACTAAGCGTTGTCTTAATTGTCTAATCGTACCATACCGTTTAGTTACGCCCATATTCTATGGTTTGTTGTAAATGGAAATAAATATATGATCGACAAACTCAATATTTGCCACTCTGATATCGTGTAATAAACTTCTTTACTGTTACATTTGTAACAACATAAATTCACTTAACTCGACTCTTAAAATTCATTGAAGAAAATGGACTCGCTTACTTGTAACGTATGGTTGTTTCAATCTGTCATTCAACATTTTTGACAAGTTTTTTTTTAATCTTTATCCCTATGTATTTAAAAAAAATAAGGGTGTCATCCCGAATTCCCGGAAAAATAAACGCTGCATGAATCCCGATCTCCCGGAAAAATAAACGCTGCATGAATCCCGATCTCCCGGAGAAAAAAAATATCCCTCATTCCGCAAAATAAAGGCCCCGTCCAGACTTCCCTAAAAAAAAGTCAGTCCACGACTTTTGAAAGCTGAATGTCGCAAAAATAATTTGAATACGCCGTGAATTGTCTATCTTACTCGAAGAAAAGTCGTGTTCTGGAAATGTGTTTATACAGTATTAACCTTAAACCTAATCATATACTTATGTAAAACTAGGAAATATATTTTTTTTCACGTTTGTATATATTGTTGATTATTTTACCTTTCCAAACACGAATAATCGGATACATCGTAAAACACCGTGTCCGAAATTCTGTCTTTTCATTCTGTCAATTGCGATATTAATTATGAAATACCAGAGGGGGACAAGATTAATCCAAGAGAAACGTAGTGTACAGGTGGGTATATATTAAAAGCCCATATTGTGTATATTGTACCTTTCCAAACAGGAATAACCGGATACGCCGTACAACTTCGTGTCCGAAAGTCTGTCTTTTCTCTCCGTCCATTTCTATATCTATATTTCTGCAAAAAAAGAAAAATGAATCCTCAAGTATACTATATAAAATTTATTATTTAAATAGTATTTGACTATCATTGCGTAGATTGTCAACTATTCTGCTAGAATGAAGAAGAAACAAACCGCTCCTTTATACTCATGGTACAAGTAGTATTATATTTCTCAATGCAATTTCACTCCTATTAGTTTAACGGCCTTGACTAATCTATAACAACCAATTTCATTGAGTGTGAAGGTAAAGGTAGAATCCCTAGTTAGCTGAACCGTGAAGTCATTATTAGGTCAGGTATACTACCCTCCTTTTGAAATAGCCTAGTCCTACCGACAGATAGATTGGTTATCGGTCGGACCAGTCTATTTTTAAAGAAGAGTAGTTTACCTGACCTAATAATGACTTCACAGTTCAGCTAGCAAGCAAACTAACCATACAATGTAAATTTGCCTACACTCTCAATGGAATCGGCTGTAAAAGGGTTTCGCACGATCGGTATCTTGATTTATTCCAAAGTCAATGTTACTATTTTTTTTTATTTCGTCTATATTTTTACTTGTATCGTATACAATAGACGTAATGCGACATCTCATGAATAAAAGGAATAACTTTCAATAAATAGGGGAGGGGTATTTACACATATTTTTGTTTTACCAATTTAATACAAACAAAACAAATAACGAGATGTAAGCACGAAAACGCGCAAATCAAAAATTGCAAACACAGTGCACGATAATAAACCTTTACCGCCTGTTTAAGAAACAGGGCCATTTAAAAAAAACTGTAAACGTTCAAAACTCTTCTTGTACTAATAGAAAATATATGAAAATGTTAATTTACAAAGAATGGTCATATTTATTAACTTTATACTTACATTAAATTTACCATTAAGCTCGAAGGAGCACAAAACCAGGACAGATTTAATCTTCACTATAAAACCGCGACTGTACGTTGTGTAAATGCTTGTCCTTCACTCAAATAACTATGGCGTTACTATAGTAAACACAGTGACGTCATGTGATAATGGACGTCTAGATACGTTGCGCCATTCTAACTCTTTTGAATAACGTTCAGTGACAAATATTTCATGTATTTTTAGGACAATAACAACTATAACCAATCGTCGTATAAATATTTTTTGCAGAATGGATCGATAATGACTATTTTACTGCAATTTGAAAAGGACAACATATGAGACAGAGTCAGATTTTTTAGAATAGGAACAAACCAGATTTTACAGCTTGTCAGATTTTCAAAATACCCTGGTTTTATCCATTTGAATGCCTTTAAAAAAAATTGCCCATGGACCCCCATTTTTCTTTTTATAAATCTTTTACATGTATAATTTTAAGCCATTTGTAAAAGTCTTATAAAATCTTATTTATATTTTAATACTAAGTATTTGAGAGCTTTAACTGGTCAATGATAAAGCTATGAAAAATCAAGAGAGAACATTTTCCCGCCAAAATTCCAATGGCTTATATCTCGAAAACAAGCACATTGACCCTTATATTTTGTTTGGCTTTTTTGATTCCTCAATCACAATGTAATCGAGGCAAAAATATGTATTGCAAACAGGTTTCCACTTTAAAATAACCGTTTGAACAATATATCGAATTCAATAATTTTAAGTCCGTTTTTGCTACTGGGGGGAACTTACATTTATATTTTATAGAACACATCATTAGACTTAACCATTGAGTAGATTAACATCAAATAAATCATCATTACAAGATTTTTATGAAAATGTTAATACGATCATCTTTGAAACTTATTTTAAATAGTGATAAAAAATCAACGTCTATTCCAAATTGGAAGAATACAAGAACAATGCTGATTTTTTAAAATAATTTTTAATGGAAACAACCTATTTGTTTTAACTTGACAACTTTTTTTTCTAAAGAAATTTGGACTCAATCAATTTATTCACCGACCATACCCCAACAAAAGAGGAACGAACGGTGTTTATAGGAAATATTGTCGGTTAACGATTTTTGAACAGGTTTAGCATTTTGACTATCATCTTTTAAACTAAATTGAATATAGACAGAACCAAAATGAATGATCACCAAGGTATAATATCTACACACATGTAAAAATAACTGACGCAAGCCACTGATACCATATATGATTTAATGCTCATTTTAATTATTTCAAGATTTGATGCCTATTCATAGAAAAAAATGATATATATATATATACACTAGAACACACCCGTGATATCGCGGGTCCGTGACTAAATTAAAGTATATGTAGTGCAGTGGTTGTCGATCGCCACGGTTGGGCCATGTCTGTCATATTTGTTTTTCGTGAATTGTTTTGTTTAGCCGTTTGTTTTCTCAATTAAATTGTTTCATATTTTTCAATTCGCAGCTTTTTCTTTTGTAGTCGGTCGACATAAGGTATGGGGTTATCTCATTGTTGAAGGCTGTATAGTTCCCTATAATTGCTTACATCCACTATATTTGAACTTTGGTGGATGAATGTCTCAAAGGCAATCATACCAGATCTCCTTATTTTTAGTATTCGTATTGTTATCTTAGAAAGTCTTACTGATTAAAATACTACAATAGGTAACAATTTGACAATTTAGTAGTGTCAACCCTGTGATTATGACCCGTGTTACTGTATATACTGTAGCATATTAATCCTGAATACACCGTTTGTTGGTGCGCCTGTCAGATGCGGAACGTACAGATAAGGTAATAGGTAACAGGTGAATATACTATTGGTATCGGTATCGGACTCGACCCGGAACTTCTTAATTATTGGCAATATTAATTACGTGGAAAACAAAAGGGCCTGGAGTGGTGTAATTTTTAATCTACACCTTTGTACTATATTAGTTATATATAAAGTTGAATTCTTTGATTCGTCGTTTTTACGTGATGAAGGCCGACAAATTGGACCTCGTAATTTTAGTATTATAGATGTATATATAACTATCTGTATTTTTAAGTGTAATATGTTTATTTATATGCGAGGGAAGTCAAACGACTTAACAGATTAGCGGTACAAAAATAAAGTTAGCAGTACAAAAGTCAATGGACTGCGTTTTAGAGTTGTCGTCCTTTGTATGTTAGTTCTAGGTGTATGATTGGAACTATGTCAGGTTTGAAAGATCTTCATCTTTTTGAACAACCATAACTTACGAACTGTATCACGACACCCTTCCATAGATGTCAATTCATATCGATATATTTCAACTTGATTTTGTCTTTTGTAGTATTGAAGAATAAGTTATATATATCAAGGTCAGCAGCCAATAACGCGTAAGCAGGAAAATGTTCGTAAACTGACATGTATACTCGTCGAAAACTTCCTAAACTGATTTAAATTTATTGTTTTCGGATTCCTATGCAGTTATATTGTTAGCTCTTTGATACTTGTAAAAAATAAAAAAAACGTCCATGCATCTTTATAATACTTATCATAGTTAACTATAAGAATTTATATAGGATCATGTAGCAGTATGGACATACATGTACATGTATTTGCCGTTGCAATATCGTTTTTTTCTTCAAAATTATATACCATATTTAGTAAAAAAAATGAAAAATGGTCTTTATTCCGATTATTTTGAAATGAAACCGGAACAGTCTTTTAAGTTAAAGCGCAACCTGCCGTCAGTTAAATGTATTCGGACCATGACGTCAGCTTAAAAACCGCATGCCAACGTCAGTTTTAATTAGTGTAAAAGACGCCGCTCTTTACAGTTAGTAAGTGAAAAATATTTCGTATTCTGCAATCATGCTTGATGAGATAAACCGTCAGCGTCAGTAAGTGATACTGATACCGCACTTTGGAATCAGCATTAATAAGTGAAGCTAATTCCGCATTCAGACTTCAGCTTTGATAAGTTTATCTGATACTACACTCTGCCGATATTGTTAACTAAAGAAGCTGATACTGTACCTTGAAGCCAGCTTTAATATTTGAAAGGAAACCAGACGCTGCCCTCATTTTAAATTAGTGAAACTGATACAGCACTCTGACGCCAGCTCTCCATTGACACCATTTGCGAGTATGGTCTTGAGGAAACGATGATAGTCCGTCGGAAGGGGACGATAAATGGCTGTCCCGTGTTGAGAGAGAGTAATTATATCTCTTGCACGTAAAAGACACCTTTGTAGATTTCGAAAAAGAGTAGACTAATGCCGCTACAAGGCAGCACTCGCACCCTCAAAGTGGAAAGGGATTAATAATAAGTTGCTATAACTTGCTTCCCAATCCACTATAAATAAATATGTTTAAACCTAACTAAAACTAAACTAAAAAAATTCGCTAGTCATTAACAACGTTCGGTAAATTGTAATCACACGATTTTCTTTGTGGAAAAAAACCACATGGTCATATCCATATGCCTATTTTCTAAACCGAGGTCAAACTTTTGCTAGGGCACATATATCTAAAGAAGTTATTACACGTTAGCACACAAAGGTTGCGACTAGTAAAACAGGTGCCATCAGAGGACCCGAGCTCACCTGATAATTGTGTTACACAATAACACTTATCATTCATGATAACACGTGGTCCCACAATAAAGTGCACCGGTAAATTAAATAAAAAAATGATAAAATTTGTGTTTTCATGATCCTAGCTGAAAAATGTAATTATTATGTATTGAATTCTTCTTTTTGTAACTTCATAGGGTTGTAAAAGCGTTGACCGTGCGCACATTTTTAGAATAAAGCGCGGAAGTGCACTTCGGTCAAGGCTTTTACACCCTAATAGACGAGTGACATTCAGACCTAAAAAATATTTTTAATGCACCTATCTAACACACAGCTATCTTATATATCATTCGAAAGGAAAAAATGTGTAGGTTCCATTTTTCCCGGTCGTAAAAGTGAAATATGGTGCAATTTGTTTTAAATTGGGGTCAAGGTCGTTCATAAAAAATTGAAAGAATAACACTTTTATAGTATTATTGTCTTATTTGAAGCAACTAGTAATATAGCTAATTCAAATTTTACTTTACACGATACTATGATAACGTCTCTCTCATTCTTAGTTGCCTATCGTTTGTGGTTTGGCGATAATTGACGTTATTTTGACGTTTTCACTCTGCTATAGGTAAAACGGTACTTTCTACAAAAACGACGTAAAATAACAAATATTAGACCTTGAATGTGTAACGAAAATCGGCCATAGTTCATTTATTTTGATGTGAAATACCAGTTGTCTTTCCCTGTTAATTGTGTTTCTATATGTACATAAGTTTCTCCATA
This sequence comes from Mytilus edulis, assembly GCA_019925275.1. Lineage (NCBI taxonomy): Eukaryota > Metazoa > Mollusca > Bivalvia > Mytilida > Mytilidae > Mytilus > Mytilus edulis. The sequence goes on from CM034360.1 coordinate 114,408,575, forward strand.
GTTGGAGCACCAGCTGTTACTTAAAACACCCCTAAATTTGGTATAGTCTTGATTTTCACCCCTTTTAGTATAATGGACCGTTCCATATGGTAGTATATAAACCAGCTCAAGACAGAGAAACTTTGTCAGTTTAATGTGGACCGTTGAAGTGATAACATCAGGGATTATTTTCCAACTGGTAAGTAGAGTGAATTAAGTGATTCCAAAGGATATATAAATAGTGTTCGGATTTATATGTGGATGTTGCAATAGTGATTGTGATACAATGTATAAAGTGAATCTGATATATATATATAAGTGGTTGTTGTATTAATGAGAATACAAGGTGTATACTTGCTGGTGTTGCAAGTTGTACTATGTGGAAGTGTGAATACTTCATAGATTTGTATTAGTGAGAATACAAGGTGTTTACTTGCTGGTGTTGCAAGTTGTTATATTGTGGAAGTGTATTAGTGAAAGTGCACTGTGTTAAACCTTACCAGTTGGATAATATTCATTGTGTGGGAACTCAAAGGGATAGTTAGTGCTTGAGTTCAGCTGTGTTATATATATATATTCCTTGTGAATTGAAACATTGTGCAAGTGTAATTGTGTCATTGTGTTATTGTGGTTAGTTGCAGACTAACAAGGTGATACTACATATTGGTGGACGTTGTAAATAGAAGTCGTATATATGTGATTTTGTGTTCATACGTTTTGTGTGATATTTGCTTGATGCATGTTGCATAGTAGTCTGTTGGTGACATGGTGTAATAAAGGGCCGTATGCATGTTGCATAATAATCTGTTAGTGACATTGTGAATAAAACGGTCTGATACATGTTGCATAGTGATTGCATAGTGACATTGTGTAAATATATTTTGTTATGATACAGTGTGTTTATATATATTGTGAATGAGAAACTTCGCCTTGAATTTTAGATTTATGTGCATTGTGCTGTGTATATATTTTTCGTTGTAAATCCTTTTATGGATGTGTTGATTGTTTGAATAGGACAACTGGTTGTGGTGAAAAATTGAGTTGAACACTTGAAATCCTGATTTATTCAGATACGGATCCATTGATCGCCCGGTTACACGTTACATATTTGGTGGCAGCGGTGGGATTTCATGTGTTGGTCTCTGTAAATTCGTATGTGATTGAACTAGTTGTTTTATTTCAAAGTTATTTTTGTGTTTTGTTTGTAGTCAAAGTATAGTAAAAAAAAAAATAATAAGTAAGAAGGAACATTAAGTCAGTTGAAATTGAAATGGCAGATAATATGTTTGATTTGGAAAGTGGTCTTTTTAAAAGTGAAATTGGAAAATTCGAATATTGCCTCAGACACAGTTTTATGCATTCCGCCTCTAATTCTTTGCAAAAGGAAAATGATTCAGGAATTACAGATGGTTTTGAACTAATTAGAGATACTGTAGTGTTTGGAAGAAACTAGTCATGAGCCTGAAAAGAGGCAGCGTTTTTGGGTAATGGATCCCTGTATATTATGTGTATATAGATAGTTTTTAAGTTTTGTAGTGTATATAGTGTACATAGAGTTAATCATGAGTCCGTCGGATGGGGACGTTAAATCCGAGGCCCCATGTACAGGAACATGTCACATCCTGTGCATGTAAAAGACCCCTCTTGCAGATTTCGTTAAGAGTAGGCTCCTTGGGGCCGCTGCAGAGGCAAAATTTGTTAGGGAGCTTTAAAATTTATTCTTTGGCAGTGACGTTCAAAAGTACAGACGTTATTAATAGGAAAGAGGTTAATGTTAGAAACAGAGATAATTTGAAGTAGGAAGTTTTAAATAGTTTTATTCGGAAAAAAAAAGAGAAATACTGTGAATAGTGGTTGTGCATAAGAAGAAAGTTCAATATGTTTGATATGGCTGACTGGAATTTGGACATATAGGTAGACTTTGTATCTACGGGTTGTGCCTTGTGATGTCATCAGTTAAGACCTGATGGACAAAAGGGTAGCCTGACATTATTGTCGGATGTAATGGTGCCTGACGTTGTGGTCAGAAGATATGTCCAATGGAAATAGTGCCTGCACTATGGTAGAGTTTGGGTATGAAAAATGACCACATTGATAGATGATTTATCAGCATGTCAGATGTATTCAAGGAGTCATGCGAGGACGCATGATTTTTGAGGCGTGGGTAGTGTAACGAAAATCGGCCATAGTTCATTTATTTTGATGTGAAATACCAGTTGTCTTTCCCTGTTAATTGTGTTTCTATATGTACATAAGTTTCTCCATAGTTGGAGCACCATCTGTTACTTAAAACACCCCTAAATTTGGTATAGTCTTGATTTTCACCCCTTTTAGTATAATGGACCGTTCCATATGGTAGTATATAAACCAGCTCAAGACAGAGAAACTTTGTCAGTTTAATGTGGACCGTTGAAGTGATAACATCAGGGATTATTTTCCAACTGGTAAGTAGAGTGAATTAAGTGATTCCAAAGGATATATAAATAGTGTTCGGATTTATATGTGGATGTTGCAATAGTGATTGTGATACAATGTATAAAGTGAATCTGATATATATATATAAGTGGTTGTTGTATTAATGAGAATACAAGGTGTATACTTGCTGGTGTTGCAAGTTGTACTATGTGGAAGTGTGAATACTTCATAGATTTGTATTAGTGAGAATACAAGGTGTTTACTTGCTGGTGTTGCAAGTTGTTATATTGTGGAAGTGTATTAGTGAAAGTGCACTGTGTTAAACCTTACCAGTAGGATAATATTCATTGTGTGGGAACTCAAAGGGATAGTTAGTGCTTGAGTTCAGCTGTGTTATATATATATATTCCTTGTGAATTGAAACATTGTGCAAGTGTAATTGTGTCATTGTGTTATTGTGGTTAGTTGCAGACTAACAAGGTGATACTACATATTGGTGGACGTTGTAAATAGAAGTCGTATATATGTGATTTTGTGTTCATACGTTTTGTGTGATATTTGCTTGATGCATGTTGCATAGTAGTCTGTTGGTGACATGGTGTAATAAAGGGCCGTATGCATGTTGCATAATAATCTGTTAGTGACATTGTGAATAAAACGGTCTGATACATGTTGCATAGTGATTGCATAGTGACATTGTGTAAATATATTTTGTTATGATACAGTGTGTTTATATATATTGTGAATGAGAAACTTCGCCTTGAATTTTAGATTTATGTGCATTGTGCTGTGTATATATTTTTCGTTGTAAATCCTTTTATGGATGTGTTGATTGTTTGAATAGGACAACTGGTTGTGGTGAAAAATTGAGTTGAACACTTGAAATCCTGATTTATTCAGATACGGATCCATTGATCGCCCGGTTACACGTTACAAATGTGTTAATATTTACTATATTTGATGGTGTGCCATGCGAAATAAAAAAAAAATATGACGAAATATTTGTAAGTTGGACGAGTAAAAGGGAGAGAAAACAACCCAATAAAGAGAGTAAAAAGTACCAGACTCAAGCTGGCAGCCACTTTCATCGGCCAATCAAGATAGCAGCCACTTTTTTCCAGCAGCCAATTTTGACGATATGTCTAAAAACCAAAAAACTGCGTGAGGCTCAAACGTTCCAAAAATCGCTAAATCTTAGTTAAATGCATTCTAACAGCGGAAATCGACAATTTCACGGTTTCTGCTAACTTCTAAAGCATTTCATTCCGTTTTAAATATGTATGTAAGCGGTCTGTCCTTTATTTGACATTCGATAATTGATATTCAATATCCAACCGACTGCTAGCCGTCGGTTCAATATTTAAATTTAGTTGAAAATCACTATAAAGCCTGAGGGAAAAGATACCATTCTATGACTCCTTCAAGCTGTCATAAATTTTCGTTGTCCTCGAATATAAACCCTGATACAAGTTGTATATTTGTCTTTATGTTATATAGATTTTTATCAATAAAACATTACAGAGGATTCACCAAAGATGTAATTTAATATATAAAACATGAAACAAAATCCAATTACTTCAGAAACATGTAGAAATATACATAGAAATACTTATGGAAAGCCAAAAAAGAAAAGAAATTAATAGTGAACACCTACCAGAGACTGCTTAAATGACGATGACCACCCTATTAAAGACGACTTTGGACCTCTGTGGTGGCCAGACGGGCCCGGATCCCAGAAAAATATTTAAGTGGGGAATAGCTTGGGTCAATACCTTTAAAAATGAGCTAGGTCCGGTTCGGAACTTTGCCGTAGGGATATGTCGAGGAGTACCGAATGTGTGGTTGATATGGAAAATACGTAAATGGGCAACTTTGAACCTCTGTGGTGGCCAGACGGGCCCGGATCCCAGAAAAATATTTAACTGGCTAATAGCTTGGATCAATACCTTTGAAATGAGCTAGGTCCGGTTCGGAACTTTGCCGTAGGGATATGTCGAGGAGTACCGAATGTGTGGTTGATATGGAAAATACGTAAATGGGCAACTTTGGACCTCTGTGGTGGCCAGACGGGCCCGGATCCCAGAAAAATATTTAAGTGGGGAATAGCTTGGGTCAATACCTTTAAAATGAGCTAGGTCCGGTTCGGAACTTTGCCGTAGGGATATGTCGAGGAGTACCGAATGTGTGGTTGATATGGAAAATACGTAAATGGGCAACTTTGAACCTCTGTGGTGGCCAGACGGGCCCGGATCCCAGAAAAATATTTAACTGGCTAATAGCTTGGATCAATACCTTTGAAATGAGCTAAGTCCGGTTCTGAACTTTGCCGTAGGGATATGTCGAGGAGTACCGAATGTGTGGTTGATATGGAAAATACGTAAATGGGCAACTTTGGACCTCTGTGGTGGCCAGACGGGCCCGGATCCCAGAAAAATATTTAAGTGGGGAATAGCTTGGGTCAATACCTTTAAAATGAGCTAGGTCCGGTTCGGAACTTTGCCGTTGGTATATGCCGAAAAGTACCGAATGTATGCTTATGGTTAATACGGAAAATTACGTTAAGGGGCACCTTTGAACCTCTGTGTAGGCCAGACGGGCCCGGATCCCAGAAAAATATTTAAGTGGGAAATAGCTTGGGTCAATACCTTTAAAATGAGCTAGGTCCGGTTCGGAACTTTGCCGTAGGGATATGTCGAGGAGTACCGAATGTGTGGTTGATATGGAAAATACGTAAATGGGCAACTTTGAACCTCTGTGGTGGCCAGACGGGCCCGGATCCCAGAAAAATATTTAAGTGGGGAATAGCTTGGGTCAATACCTTTAAAATGAGCTAGGTCCGGTTCGGAACTTTGCTGTAGGGATATGTCGAGGAGTACCGAATGTGTGGTTGATATGGAAAATACGTAAATGGGCAACTTTGAACCTCTGTGGTGGCCAGACGGACCCGGATCCCAGAAAAATATTTAACTGGCTAATAGCTTGGATCAATACCTTTGAAATGAGCTAGGTCCGGTTCGGAACTTTGCCGTAGGGATATGTCGAGGAGTACCGAATGTGTGGTTGATATGGAAAATACGTAAATGGGCAACTTTGGACCTCTGTGGTGGCCAGACGGGCCCGGATTCCAGAAACATATTTAAGTGGGGAATAGCTTGGGTCAATACCTTTAAAATGAGCTAGGTCCGGTTCGGAACTTTGCCGTTGGTATATGCCGAAAAGTACCGAATGTATGCTTATGGTTAATACGGAAAATTACGTTAAGGGGCACCTTTGAACCTCTGTGTAGGCCAGACGGGCCCGGATCCCAGAAAAATATTTAAGTGGGAAATAGCTTGGGTCAATACCTTTAAAATGAGCTAGGTCCGGTTCGGAACTTTGCCGTAGGGATATGTCGAGGAGTACCGAATGTGTGGTTGATATGGAAAATACGTAAATGGGCAACTTTGAACCTCTGTGGTGGCCAGACGGGCCCGGATCCCAGAAAAATATTTAACTGGCTAATAGCTTGGATCAATACCTTTGAAATGAGCTAGGTCCGGTTCGGAACTTTCCCGTAGGGATATGTCGAGGAGTACCGAATGTGTGGTTGATATGGAAAATACGTAAATGGGCAACTTTGGACCTCTGTGGTGGCCAGACGGGCCCGGATCCCAGAAAAATATTTAAGTGGGGAATAGCTTGGGTCAATACCTTTAGGTAGCAATACACAGTTAGGAGTTTAGTTTCGCATTTTGGCCCCTGTGGATTTTTAAAATAGGAAAGTTATTGTGTAATAAAAATCATTTTTAGACAGATGAGTGCTAATTTAGTCTTCAAAGATGGTTTATAAGTTCATCAAGATTATTTTTTACATGTTTTATGGGCTGTTTTCTGTTTGACCATCCGTATTTTCATAGCTAGACCGGCCATCGGTCCAGAAATTAATGTACTGTTTACAAACACTCTTTTTCTACGCGAAGTTTTTGACGCAATTTTACAAAAAAATGAGATGAAAGACATATGATTTTCATTGGATTTGCTGAATGATATATGTACACAGTTTCAGAAAAGGTATTACCTCAAATGATTGAAATTCTACTTTTAACCAAATTTTGGGGAAATATATGACATCTTTCCCCCCCTTTTTGCAATATTTTATAACAAATAAATGCAGATTGTTGCCATGGATACACCAAAAAGAAATTATATTTTACCATTTTATATACTGGATATAAAATCTATGGAAGATTCTGATTACATACATATGCCCATATATGACACAAACAGTAAGCTTGATATTGCAAGAAAGCAATGAAAAGGGGATGGTAAAATTCATAAGGGCATATTTTTAGTATTTTTTTCCTAACTGTTTATTGCTACCTTATGGCATACTTACCAAGCTCAGAATTGTATAATTTAAGACTTTTCATGCCACAAATCTATTGATATTTAGATTCTAAATCAACTTCTGAGTAAATTAAGTGTTTAAGAATGACAATATATGTCAATTTTATTGTTTACAGTCCTTAGCAACCAAAATTAGACATTTTGACACAAGGCTTATATTTGTACTCTATCGGCTTAACTCTTGCTTCTGATGGATTGGGCTGCATGTAGTAGCCTAAGTATTGAACGCGTTGTTTTTTTTTCTTCGCGAATATATCAAATTATTGTTTTTATCAAGATTTCATGTTACATTTTGGCATATATTAAATGTATAGTTAAATCAGATGTAAGAAATTGATTCCCTATCACCAAGTTTTTTAATCAAGTCTTTGGTATGCAATAAGCATAAAGATTAACATTTTTATGCTTGAAATTGCTAAATGTTATGCAATGTTGCATCATCAGAGATCTTATTAAGATATTCAACATTAAAAAACTGACAAAAGAGGTACAGTTTTTAAGATTTGGCTAAAAATTGAGGTAGAGACAAGATTTTACACTTTGACTTGGCACCTTTCTTTAAAATCAGTTTTTGTCGCGTTTCAGTGTCAACTGCTTACCTTCATAAAATATTCATTACTCAACCAATTTTCAAAAATAAAAGGCCATTTTACTCGTATTAGCTAGCAGAACTCAGAAAATAAGTTAAAAGGGAGAATTTGAAAAAAATATTTACTATTAAGGTAGCAATACACAGTTAGGAGTTTAGTTTCGCATTTTGGCCCCTGTGGATTTTTAAAATAGGAAAGTTATTGTGTAATAAAAATCATTTTTAGACAGATGAGTGCTAATTTAGTCTTCAAAGATGGTTTATAAGTTCATCAAGATTATTTTTTACATGTTTTATGGGCTGTTTTCTGTTTGACCATCCGTATTTTCATAGCTAGACCGGCCATCGGTCCAGAAATTAATGTACTGTTTACAAACACTCTTTTTCTACGCGAAGTTTTTGACGCAATTTTACAAAAAAATGAGATGAAAGACATATGATTTTCATTGGATTTGCTGAATGATATATGTACACAGTTTCAGAAAAGGTATTACCTCAAATGATTGAAATTCTACTTTTAACCAAATTTTGGGGAAATATATGACATCTTTCCCCCCCTTTTTGCAATATTTTATAACAAATAAATGCAGATTGTTGCCATGGATACACCAAAAAGAAATTATATTTTACCATTTTATATACTGGATATAAAATCTATGGAAGATTCTGATTACATACATATGCCCATATATGACACAAACAGTAAGCTTGATATTGCAAGAAAGCAATGAAAAGGGGATGGTAAAATTCATAAGGGCAAATTTTAGTATTTTTTCCTAACTGTTTATTGCTACCTTAAAATGAGCTAGGTCCGGTTCGGAACTTTGCCGTAGGGATATGTCGAGGAGTACCGAATGTGTGGTTGATATGGAAAATACGTAAATGGGCAACTTTGAACCTCTGTGGTGGCCAGACGGGCCCGGATCCCAGAAAAATATTTAACTGGCTAATAGCTTGGATCAATACCTTTGAAATGAGCTAGGTCCGGTTCGGAACTTTGCCGTAGGGATATGTCGAGGAGTACCGAATGTGTGGTTGATATGGAAAATACGTAAATGGGCAACTTTGGACCTCTGTGGTGGCCAGACGGGCCCGGATTCCAGAAACATATTTAAGTGGGGAATAGCTTGGGTCAATACCTTTAAAATGAGCTAGGTCCGGTTCGGAACTTTGCCGTTGGTATATGCCGAAAAGTACCGAATGTATGCTTATGGTTAATACGGAAAATTACGTTAAGGGGCACCTTTGAACCTCTATGTAGGCCAGACGGGCCCGGATCCCAGAAAAATATTTAAGTGGGAAATAGCTTGGGTCAATACTTTTAAAATGAGCTAGGTCCGGTTCGGAACTTTGCCGTAGGGATATGTCGAGGAGTACCGAATGTGTGGTTGATATGGAAAATACGTAAATGGGCAACTTTGAACCTCTGTGGTGGCCAGAAGGGCCCGGATCCCAGAAAAATATTTAAGTGGGGAATAGCTTGGGTCAATACCTTTAAAATGAGCTAGGTCCGGTTCGGAACTTTGCCGTAGGGATATGTCGAGGAGTACCGAATGTGTGGTTGATATGGAAAATACGTAAATGGGCAACTTTGAACCTCTGTGGTGGCCAGACGGGCCCGGATCTCAGAAAAATATTTAGTGGGGAATAGCTTAGGTCAATACCTTTAAAATGAGCAAGGTTCGGTTCGGAACTTTGCCGTAGGGATATGTCGAGGAGTACCGAATGTGTGGTTGATATGGAAAATACGTAAATGGGCAACTTTGAACCTCTGTGGTGGCCAGACGGGCCCGGATCCCAGAAAAATATTTAACTGGCTAATAGCTTGGATCAATACCTTTGAAATGAGCTAGGTCCGGTTCGGAACTTTGCCGTTGGTATATGCCGAAAAGTACCGAGTGTATGCATATGGTTAATACGGAAAATTACGTTAAGGGGCACCTTTGAACCTATGTGGTGGCCAGACGGGCCCGGATCCCAGAAAAATATTTAAGTGGCAAATAGCTTGAATCAATACCTATGAAATGAGCTAGGTCCGGTTCGGAACTTTGCCATAGGGATATGTCGAGGAGTACCGAATGTGTGGTTGATATGGAAAATACGTAAATGGGCAACTATGAACCTCTGTGGTGGCCAGACGGGCCCGGATCCCAGAAAAATATTTAAGTGGCAAATAGATTGGATCAATACCTTTAAAATGAGCTAGGTCCGATTCGGAACTTTGCCGTTGGTATATGCAGAAAAGTACCGAATGTATGCATATGGTTAATACGGAAAATTACGTTAAGGGGCACCTTTGAACCTCTGTGGTGGCCAGACGGGCCCGGATCCCAGGAAATATTTACGTTGGTAATAGCCTTGGTCAGTACCTTTAAAATCAGCCAGGTCCGGCTCGGAACTTTGCCGTAGGGATATGTCGAGGAATACCGAATGTATTGTTGATATAGAAAATACATGTACGTAAATGGACAATTTTGAACCTCTGTGGTGGCCAGACAGTGCCGGTTCCCAGAAATATTTTGAAGTGGCGAATAGGTCGGGCCAATACCTTTAAAATGAGATAGGTCTGGTTTGGAATTTTGCCGTAGAGATAAGCTTAGGATTTCCGAAAGCATGTGTGGTTAATATGGAAAGTACGTTAAAGCACACCTTTGAATCCCTATAATGGCCAATATCTTTCATTAGTACAACACCTCCAAATATAGATAAATTAAGATGGCTTCTTATAATGCTAGTAAAAAAGAACACGAATATAAAGTGTATGGAACTTGTTAGGTAACCTTCTTTCATTGAAACAGGTTAAATTTAAAGTAGGGGACGGACACAGTTTTAAACTTTAAAGAAAAGAATGTGTAAAAAGGTGGACCGAGAAAAGTCTTAACTGGTATCCCAAGTGTTAAACACTTCAGCCCAAAGGTATCGCATCAAGGATTTTACTGACGAAAAAGTACAAAGTTCTTTTTATGAACCTTAACTTAAAAGACGGTTCAGGATTTGAACCGCATCGGAAAGGTCTTGCAAAAACAAAACAGGTGAAGGTGAAAGAGGTCTTTGTTCCATGAAAAGGGTAACCTAAGTCCTTAAACTCTTGATTCAAACCAACCTTTTAGCAAGTATAGGCTTTGACAATTTGCACAAGATTATAAAGGATACTTTCGTTATGCGAGAATTAATGTGGTGAAGGCTTAAACATCTGGACTACGTCTTTGCCAAATAATAAACCACTAACGGATTTTAATCTCCCACCAGCATGTTTCGATAGAATACACATCCTCAGACTATCTAGATTTTCCTTGTTTTGGTCTTAAGCTTCTATTGACAACTAAAGTTTCAAGAGTTCATCAATGTTTTATGTGTCGAGTTTTTAATCTGATTTACCTCGAGTTCTTGGTGCAGAGTGGTCTTAAACTCATCTACCTTTTTCTCGAGTTCTTTAGTGACTGTATCATATCCTTTCTCTAGTCGTTTTATATCTCTCTTTATCTGGTTACACGCGGATTGTAATTTTAATTCTAACGGTTTCGTATTGACGCATGACTCGTCGTTTTGTTGCAGCATCCGTATTATTAGTCTAAGATTTAATGTTAGTGATAGGATTGTTGTTCATGTTCAATTCTTCAAGCAATTGACTCCTATTTATTTCTCAATTTCCATAAAGTCCAAATTTGTCTGTCTTGGAAACGCAAATTCATGAAGGTTTTCCTTCAGACAACAATTGTGACAAATACAAACAAAAGTGTCCACAGACCACTGGTGCTCTTATCTGAAGTTCATCGGTGATGTAGTAGATCTTAAGTTTCAAGTAATTTACCATTACGTAAGGGGGAATTAAAGTCCGTAAATATCAAAATACGCTTTGCTTGTTGTCGTCTTAAACTAACACGTCCAATGGGTTCCAGGTCTCATAATGGAAGGTTTAAAAGGTCATCAAACACATCTTGCAATCATTAAATGTAATGTTCTGTCAATTGACTTGTTTCTTCGTTCCTTTAGCTTTTCTGGTGTGTTGACCATCACCCATTCGATATTAACACATCTTGTAAGAATCCATACAAAGTTAGCCATCATTTGATCACCACATGCATATTAATCATTTTTTTTTGTTGACGTTGGTCGGAATTCGAAAACGGGTTGTCCATACAATAGTTTGATGTGTCAATCTTGTTTTGAATGTGAGATATGTCTTTGTAAAAGTCGTCGGTTTAAATTTAATAGGCTTAACTATCAGTGTCGGTAAACAATTGTCGAACTTTGTTTCCGTTGGTTTACGTACAAAGTCCAAATGAAAGTCGTACATTTAAAATCTTTGAAATGTCTAAGATAATTGCTCCTTAGTTCACAGGCTTGTTAAACTTTAATTTGGGTTTCTTTATGTTTACTACTACCATGGACTCGTTATACACCACGAATTGGTCACAGTTGGGTGTAGCTATTAGCTTAAACGGTTGCTTATCAGTAGTCATTAATATTATATTCACCCGTTAACGTGTGTTTTCCATGGTATTTTCAAACAATGGGTTGTTCATCAGTTTAAAGGAATACTTTTCAGATACGATGCTGGCTATGATTCTAAGGTTAGTGTTCAGGTCAATGAAAATTTTAAGCCAAATTGATTGTTAAAGTTTTGACACACGATGCACTTTGGTTAATACCAACCATTGGAAACAACACTGTTTCAAATTTCTAAAAACAAAATAGTAAACACATGTAGTACATGAACATAGTCAGCCACGTGCACACTAATGTGTTTATTATTAAGTCGGTCAGCAGATAGTAGTAAATTCATTATTCTACCTAAATCACGACTTTCATACCTTAAATTGGTTCAACTTTAAATTCTAAGCTAAATATATAAGGTGTCGGACGAATTTAACATAAACTTACACGAATCAATGAAAAGCATTTCTTACCGGTAATTGATAGTCTAAGTTACATTTTTTTTATGTGCTGCACCACGATACTTACCTGTCGAACGCTCGTGATCACGCACTTTGTCTTCACCTAATTCATCATCGCACATGTGACAATCTTAACTCGCTGTAAAACATTGGGATCTTCTTCAGTCATCACCAGGTCTTTTATCAATGTAGATGTCTGCAATCGCCTTCAATATCTCTTCCATACACGCCACAAATCTCTGAACAATGTCTTCCAGTGAGTACACTTTTGTTTCTTTATATTCCCTATGAGCATACTGGACACGGTAGTAAAACCAGAAGGTGTATTTTGTTAGTTAACATCCGTGTAAGCTTTTAGTTTGTCAGGTTGGCAAGTGTCTATCTGTTCTGAGCTACATTGAATGTCAGCATAAATAACATAAGGAAATCGCATTTTACGTTGGTACTATGTTGTAAGATATTGTAATGGTATCTTCTTCTGGAATTTCGATTTTCACTCCATTCATCTTATCAAAATATATTAAATGTTCGTCTAAAAAGTCCTCACTTTAACAATGATTGAAACATCTTCGACAAAAACACTTTACCATTGTGGGATGACACTTGGGGACTTAACAAATGTGATAATAGTTATCAAAGTACCAGGATTATAATTTTGTAAAATTTATAAAAATGACCACAATATTGATATTCATGTCAACACCGAAGTGTTAACTACTGGGCTGGTAATACCCTCGGAGACGAAACGTTCACCAGCAGTGGCATCGACCCAGTGGTGTTAATAGTTATCAAAGTACCAGGATTATAATTTTGTACGCCAGACGCGCGTTTCGTCTACATAAGACTCATCAGTGACGCTCATATCAAAATATTTATAAAGCCAAACAAGTACAAAGTTGAAGAGCATTTAGGATCCAAAATTCCAAAAAGTTGTGCCAAATACGGCTAAGGTAATCTATTCCTGGGATAAGAAAATCCCTAGTTTGTCGAAAAATTCAGTTTTGTAAACGGCAAATTTATAAAAATGACCACAATATTGATATTCATGTCAACACCGAAGTGTTGACTACTGGGCTGGTAATACCCTCGGGGACGAAACGTCCACCAGCAGTGGCATCGACCCAGTGGTGTAAATAGTTATCAAAGTACCAGAATTATAATTTTGTACGCCAGACGCGCGTTTCGTCTACATAAGACTCATCAGTGACGCTCATATCAAAATATTTATAAAGCCAAACAAGTACAAACTTTGTATCCAACAGTAATGATGTTTAGTAGCATTGGTTAAATACAACGTGTTTGTGTGAGTTCTATTCTTTCTGATGTTTTTTGAATTTTTAACGGGTACTTTTTTGTATTTTTTGTATTGACTCACTCGTAAAATGTACTTTTCTGATCCACCTATTCATGATGTGATTGTGAGAATACAGCTCACGTTAATAATGGCCTTCTTCTGTGCTAGTTTTACTGAAAGGCGTAGGTAAGACTCAAACTTCAGGGATACAATTTATTCATATGGAGGTGTACTTCTACAATATGACTAACGTTCAGTAACGCAAGTTGCTATGCTTTCTTTTGCCTTTTCTATCATTACTGTTAGTTCAGTGTCTTAGTTGGTTGATTCAGTAATACTAACTTGCCATACTTGAGTTGACCTTAAAAGTGGAATCACTGTCACCTATTGCAAGGTTTTTTTTTACCAACTGTACTAGAAGCACCTTCGATGCCTACTTTAAGTTTTCTCTGAAATTTTACGAATCAAATGTATGTAAAGCACTTCGACTTGCCTTAAAAATGAATTAACAAATGGTTCAATAGACACTGTAGTTCTTTTCTACCATCTTTCATCTTAATAACAGGTTTCTTAGCTATGTCTTGTTGCAGTCCTTTTTCCTTTATCTTGATCTATATATAAGGTATACCACGTTTCTTTGCTTTTAGTATCAATTCATTTTTAGTGAACACTTCTGTATGGGGTAACACTTGATGCGTTTTGTCTTCAATAAGCTTTACCAACACGTCTTTTGGGTTTATACTATATCCTTTTAACCCCAAATCCTTTGCCATTCGATGTAATTAGTTAACCGTTATTTGTAAATGACCCGTTGGTATTGTCTTTATAAACCTAGCGCAACCTCTTTATTATGTATAGCATGTATATTAACTGACAATCTAGGCGTACCCGGTATGTTTTTTTTGTTAATGCCATTGTTTATTTAATACTTACACACATATGTCTTTTATGATTATTTTTTTTTCAATTTTACACCCCTAACCACCACTTGTAATTTTTTTAATCTAATGTTTACTAGATGTGAAAAGAAAAATAAGGACACGTACTACGCGGTTTTCTGTCTAATAAGGGTATAGGCAGTCGTACTTCTGATGAACGGTCCTTCCAACGTTCTTGTTTCGTAATACAACCACCCGTTTTATTGACTTCAAGATTAGTAGGTAAGTATCACAAATTATTTCATCCCCACTTGTAGTGTCAATAATTTGGTTCACCTCACTTGTTGGCAGGTCCTTCCATTTTTGTTTTTCTTTTGTCTCAAAGGTATTCAGATCAATGAAATAATATTGATTATAAGATGCCTTCATAATCCTAATACTTATAAAAATATTCTATATTCTGGTTTTTTTCTTCAATTTAACCCCCCCCCCCCCCCCCGTACTCCTATTCAAATTCTAACCCTAACCACCCTTACCCTAACACACCTTACGCTAAAACCTTAAACACCTTAATGAGCAGTTTTAAATCAGACTACTTTAACTTTTACACCATGATGCTTATTTACCTGTATAATGTTACGTCATAACTTTTACTTACTAATATGACGTCACTTTTTTCACTGTCACCTTCCTACTTTCACGTTCACTGTTAATTACGAAAATTGAAAGTGTTGCAGCATTCTCTATTCTCCAGCACTGGTATGAACCCAGGCTATTCACTACTTTTTTTTTTATATAATCCAGAGCCATCTGCATTACAGTGGTTCCGAAATTCATATAACGTATTTAACTTACAAACCACATAATCGGAACATCTTAGCATATCCTTACGGCAAAGTTCCGATTTAATATTTTTCTGGGATCATGCCAATCCTGACCACAATTGGGGTTAAAGGTTGTGCCTTAACATATTTTCATAATAATCATGTCAGAAAATACACAAATACAAACATTATGCTATGGTAACGTTGTTACCATAACGCTATAGTGAGTGACGTTATTGTATTATTCATTAGCTATCATGACGATTAAACGTATATAGAACACACAACGCATTTATTGCGATTTTTTTAACATTTATGGTGCCGTGACGGACGTTAAAGGCAATACGTGTCGGCAAAAGAGCAGCAGTGACGAAGCTATGGATCAAATTCGAGGAGCTGAAAGAGAATCCTGAAAACGTCAAAATGGAGGAATTCAAAGCTATAGACGTAACCCAGAAAAAGAAGATTATTCCTGATTTAAACGAGAAGATGAAAGAAATCCAACACGAGGATCACATTGAACAAGAAATTCGGTACTCCTCGACATATCCCTACGGCAAAGTTCCGAACCGGACCTAGCTCATTTCAAAGGTATTGATCCAAGCTATTAGCCAGTTAAATATTTTTCTGGGATCGGGGCCCGTCTGGCCACCACAGAGGTTCAAAGTTGCCCATTTACGTATTTTCCATATCAACCACACATTCGGTACTCCTCGACATATCCCTACAGCAAAGTTCCGAACCGGACCTAGCTCATTTTAAAGGTATTGACCCAAGCTATTCCCCACTTAAATATTTTTCTGGGATCCGGGCCCGTCTGGCCACCACAGAGGTTCAAAGTTGCCCATTTACGTATTTTCCATATCAACCACACATTCGGTACTCCTCGACATATCCCTACAGCAAAGTTCCGAACCGGACCTAGCTCATTTTAAAGGTATTGACCCAAGCTATTTCCCACTTAAATATTTTTCTGGGATCCGGGCCCGTCTGGCCTACACAGAGGTTCAAAGGTGCCCCTTAACGTAATTTTCCGTATTAACCATAAGCATACATTCGGTACTTTTCGGCATATACCAACGGCAAAGTTCCGAACCGGACCTAGCTCATTTTAAAGGTATTGACCCAAGCTATTCCCCACTTAAATATTTTTCTGGGATCCGGGCCCGTCTGGCCACCACAGAGGTCCAAAGTTGCCCATTTACGTATTTTCCATATCAACCACACATTCAGTACTCCTCGACATATCCCTACGGCAAAGTTCCGAACCGGACCTAGCTCATTTCAAAGGTATTGATCCAAGCTATTAGCCAGTTAAATATTTTTCTGGGATCCGGGCCCGTCTGGCCACCACAGAGGTTCAAGGTTGCCCATTTACGTATTTTCCATATCAACCACACATTCGGTACTCCTAGACATATCCCTACGGCAAAGTTCCGAACCGGACCTAGCTCATTTTAAAGGTATTGACCCAAGCTATTCCCCACTTAAATATTTTTCTGGGATCCGGGCCCGTCTGGCCACCACAGAGGTTCAAAGTTGCCCATTTACGTATTTTCCATATCAACCACACATTCGGTACTCCTCGACATATCCCTACGGCAAAGTTCCGAACCGGACCTAGCTCATTTTAAAGGTATTGACCCAAGCTATTTCCCACTTAAATATTTTTCTGGGATCCGGGCCCGTCTGGCCTACACAGAGGTTCAAAGGTGCCCCTTAACGTAATTTTCCGTATTAACCATAAGCACACATTCGGTACTTTTCGGCATATACCAACGGCAAAGTTCCGAACCGGACCTAGCTCATTTTAAAAGTATTGACCCAAGCTATTCCCCACTTAAATATTTTTCTGGGATCCGGGCCCGTCTGGCCACCACAGAGGTCCAAAGTTGCCCATTTACGTATTTTCCATATCAACCACACATTCGGTACTCCTCGACATATCCCTACGGCAAAGTTCCGAACCGGACCTAGCTCATTTCAAAGGTATTGATCCAAGCTATTAGCCAGTTAAATATTTTTCTGGGATCCGGGCCCGTCTGGCCACCACAGAGGTTCAAAGTTGCCAATTTACGTATTTTCCATATCAACCACACATTCGGTACTCCTCGACATATCCCTACGGCAAAGTTCCGAACCGGACCTAGCTCATTTTAAAGGTATTGACCCAAGCTATTTCCCACTTAAATATTTTTCTGGGATCCGGGCCCGTCTGGCCACCACAGAGGTCCAAAGTCGTCTTTAATAGGGTGGTCATCGTCATTTAAGCAGTCTCTGGTAGGTGTTCACTATTAATTTCTTTTCTTTTTTGGCTTTCCATAAGTATTTCTATGTATATTTCTACATGTTTCTGAAGTAATTGGATTTTGTTTCATGTTTTATATATTAAATTACATCTTTGGTGAATCCTCTGTAATGTTTTATTGATAAAAATCTATATAACATAAAGACAAATATACAACTTGTATCAGGGTTTATATTCGAGGACAACGACAATTTATGACAGCTTGAAGGGGTCATAGAATGGTATCTTTTCCCTCAGGCTTTATAGTGATTTTCAACTAAATTTAAATATTGAACCGACGGCTAGCAGTCAGTTGGATATTGAATATCAATTATCGAATGTCAAATAAAGGACAGACCGCTTACATACATATTTAAAACGGAATGAAATGCTTTAGAAGTTAGCAGAAACCGTGAAATTGTCGATTTCCGCTGTTAGAATGCATTTAACTAAGATTTAGCGATTTTTGGAACGTTTGAGCCTCACGCAGTTTTTTGGTTTTTAGACATATCGTCAAAATTGGCTGCTGGAAAAAAGTGGCTGCTATCTTGATTGGCCGATGAAAGTGGCTGCCAGCTTGAGTCTGGTGTAAAAAGTAGACGTCTTTGTCACATCATCAGTGACAATAGTCTCCCGTTTGTTAACAGCCTACAAACCATGTCAAGATCGGAAATCACTATCTTACATGTTTAATACAACCACAAGCAAAGTAAAAGAGGATATATGAATCACATTTTAAGTCTGTCCGTCCGTCAGTCCCCACTTGTTTGCGGCCCGTGTCGAATTAAATCCGGTAACTTATACATGTATACAGTTCATCCAAAAACCAATGATTTCAAATATAAAATGCATTGCCTTTAACTATAGAACTGATGTTAAACAGACTTAGTTCAGAGATGTATTGCGGGATGGCACGTGGTTCTTCATAAATTAAATCAGGTCATTTTGACATTGGCATTGACATTTGAGCCGTCAAGTTTTCAACAATGTTTGATTCGTCCTTGTTTGGTTTGTGTCCGGTCCATATCTTTTGAAACGTTGAACCTGGGTTTTCCAAACTAAGTATGGATACACATCATATAATAGGGGATGGTCATCAACTAAAATCAGGTCACTATGATATGGATCCAATCATAATGGAATCCTGTCCGCGACATATATAGCTGCAAAACTAAGGTTTACCAGACTTCAGATACAGAAGTCGGTTAAAAAAACCAACTTAAGACAAGATTAATCGTAAGTAAACTGAACTATTCATGACTTACGACCAGCTTTAGTCGAAAGATTTGTTGTGAAACTGACCCCAGATGCAAAATTAGAATGCGGCGATTTATTAACTAAAGTTAGGTCCCACGGTGACCTTTATTTTGACATTTGGGATTGTATACTTTACAAACACTTTAATTTCTTAACGTGTTTTTTTTATTAGGACTGCATTTATTTTCACTTACGTGTGTGCAGTCAAAAGGTTTGCAGTTAAAAATCCAAGCATAAATGTCTTACCAGTATTCAAAATTTTAGATATATATAGATATTATCAACTAATATGAATTTGCGGGATATAGTTCGGCTTAACCTATTTATAGTTTTTTTTTGTCATTCTTGAGGAAATTCTGTGAATAATCTATTTCTTTAAAAGAATAGAAATAAATCTAATTTATAACAAATAATGCAATTTTCTGTTTTGTGATTTTTAACAATATAAGACAGTCGAAATTTATATATTAAAACTGCGCCTGTGAAGCTTTTGCTTTACTTGAACGATTCCTGATACTTCGCTGTTACTGACATTATTCTGTGTAACAGATGCTTACAATGATTTTAGTACATGTACAATTTCCCTAATGCATATATGTTTCCTTCACAAGAACAAATTTTATCAAATCCTGAAGAATGTATGACGCATTAAGACCACCTTTGTCATCCGTATTCATACTTAGGTAAACCTACTGCCGTATTTGTTTGTTATGACGCCATGCCAGCTTTCAGAACATGTAGTTTGAATGATGATGCACTTGGTGGTAGGCGTGACACGATGGCAATCTTTTTGGTTGGAAGTCTGATATTATGTAGTTTACTCAAATCGTCTTGCTTAGACTTAAACATTCTTATTTTTGGTTTCGGACACTTCAGAGTTTTCTCGTGTCAATATGCATTTTGTTTAATTTGTGATAAACCCGCCATCTATTGATGATTTCGATAGCGTTAAAAGAGTTAAAAGAGAGTTTTCTTAGGAACAAAGATAGATGATGAGCTATAGAACCTGTAAAAGCATGAACTGCTGGTAAAGGTACATATATTTAATAAAAGAAACTATACATGCACAATAAACATGGTGCATCGACAAGCATAATTTCCACTGCACACCTTTGTTCCATGTCTAGAATACAACGAAGTGTCAGGTCATCGTTGATCCTCTGACATTACTCCTCTTAAATTGTTAATCCGTACTTAGAATAAGTAGCCTGATGATATCATATTATAAACCCGGTACCTTTGATAAGTATAATCAAAAGGACACTATGATCTCTGTATACCAGAGACTAAATGCTTTGAGGTAAACAACTAAAGCTTATCGTATGGCATAAAACAAGAAGCAATAGCCAACACTGTATAATAAGCTAAAAAGTTTATTAAACAATTTTAATTAGATACCCAAATGCTTGATTCATGCTCAAAACTACAAACAAAAGCAAAAATCATAAAAAGCAACTAACGACAACCATAATGAATAACAAATCAATTTGAAAGATATTAGGCATTTGATCGATTGTTTACGTTAGACACGAGTTTCGCCGACATAAGTCTCATTGGTGACGCTCGAACCAAGTAAAACTTCAAAGAATATTTAAAAACACGTAATCTTATTTAAAATACGGCTTAGGTAATATGTACCCCTTGAGGTAGAACATTTATTGTATTTCAAATATCTATAGGAAGAATTCAAAATTGTCAATTGAATGAATAGATATCTCCATATATTAAAGTATTATAGCATGTCAACATACAGGCTCTTGGCGTGGCTCTAGCACATACGCTATGCTTCCTCTAAAATATTGATCAAATTTGCACCATCAATAAGTCTACCGTATGCTATGGTTAAAACGGTAGGAAATTTAAAAGGTGCATGGACATATCTCACGTTCAAGTTCATGGGGAAAATATCAGATTTGACACATTTTTGCGTACTTTTAGTTGCAAAACTAAAATGTGCATTGGTCCAATTGAGAAAGAAGTATTTTTCAATAGTTATTCATAATCTCTGCTTTTTGTAAGTGCAAATTGACTAAGAACAATAAGATATTGGTTTTCTACCAAGAAGAACAATTGACATCTCAGCTTAAATGGTCCTTTTAAATTTTTTTTATATACTGTGCATAATATTGTACCAAAAAAAATGCCGTCATGGTTATTCATACTCTTTTTCGAAGCGTTTAGCTCCGTTAACTTGAAGCAATTAACAGAGAAAGCGATTTTGGAAATTTGATTGAAAAGGGGGAGTGCGTAAAAATGTATAAAATCCAGAATAATACAGTGATAACGATATGTATTAAACAAGTAATGAACTTTTGAATAATACGAACATCATATATTTGGGTTCCAAGCAAAAAATATTTAAGAAATGAAAACAAATATGAAAATTGGCACCATTTTTATAAAAAATTCCAAAATTGTTACAAAAAGCTTCTTTTTTTCGCAAAAATTACTTCTTTTATTTTTGAAAAGTATTTTTGTATACATTGACATGTTAAACGTACATAATTTTTGCATTGTGACAACAGAAAATAAATCTACATGTCATTTTTTCACTCTTCAATACTGTTGATCATTTTTCAATTTGGAATTATTTCTCGATTTTAATTCAATTTTTACAAAAATTGCACCGTACGAATTTTTTACGACCGACCAAAAAAGGAAGTTCAGATATTATACTATAACATATAAAAAAATCAGCTGTGTGTTAGGTGGGTGCATTAAAGTCACTAACTAAGCGTCTTTTCTGAAAATGTCACTCGCCTATATAATGAAGTTACAAAAAGAAGCATTCAATTCTTAATTACAAAACAGGTGCTGTTAATATAGCACGTATCTGTCTTCTTGACTACTTCTGCGCGGGGTGGACTGAAAAAAATAATATTTTGTTACATAGTATGTTTAATAATGACCTGAAAAATATATCAATCTCATATTTTACATGAAACTTTTAACATTTATGTTATGGTCGTGAATTCAACAATGCGCCGTAATGTCGATAACACATATAAGTATACATACCGAACTTCAGAAGCGTGAATTTTTGAAAAAGGCCTTGGTGATACCAAGTCAATGTAAAATGAACTAGATTGGGCTTGTATATAAAAGAAAGATGTGGTATGATTGCCATGCCGTTAGAAAACAAGAGACCAAATAACACAGAAGTTAATAACTTTAGGTCACCGTACTACCTACAGCAATGAGCAAAGCCCATATTGCAAAGTAAGCTTTAAAATGCTCCAAAATGACAAATGTAAAAGAATTAAAACCAGAAAATTACGGTCTTATTTATATACGAAATAATGAACGAAAACAATTATGTAACACCGCAACAAATTACGATAAGCACTGAATTGCAGGCTCCTGACTTGGGACTAGTACACAAAAAATGTGATGGGGTTACACATGGTTTTTTTATATGCATTTATACTGTAGGGGTTTTCTCATTGTTGAAGGTCGTACGATTGCTTACAATTGCTTCAAATAATACTCAAGTCTTGAGGTCTATGACAAAATATTATTATGTGGACCTTTCTATGAAAGACTGTTAATATAAACTAGATGCTCTAAAGAGCCTGTGTCGCTCACCATGGTATATGTGAATATTAAACAAAAGAAACAGATGGATTCATGACAAAATTGTGTTTTGGTGATGGTGATGTGTTTGTACATCTTACTTTACTAAACATTCTTGCTGCTTACAATTATCTCTATCTATAATGAACTTGGCCCAATGAAAATTGTTAAAAATTGACTATAAAGGACATTAACTCCTTAGGGGGTCAATTGACCATTTCAGTTATGTTGACTTATTTGTAAATCTTACTTTGCTGAACATTATTGCTTTTTACAGGTTATCTCTATCTATAATAGTATTCAAGATAATAACCAAAAACAGCAAAATTTCCTGAAAATTACCAATTTAGGGGCAGCAACCCAACAACGGGTTGTCCGATTCATCTGAAAATTTCAGGGCAGATAGAGCTTGACCTTAAAACAATTTTTCCTTATCAGATTTGCTCTAAATGGTTTGGTTTTTGAGTTGTAAGCCAAAAACTGCATTTTACCCCTATGTTCTATTTTTAGCTGTGGCGGCCATCTTGGTAAATGGCCGGGTAATCGGACATATTTTTCAAACTAGATACCCCAATGATGATTGTGGACAAGTTTGGATTAATTTGGCCCAGTAGATTCAGAGGAGAAGATTTTTGTAAAAGATTACTAAGATTTAAAAGAAAAATGGTTAAAATTGACTATAAAGGGCAATAACTCCTAAAGGGGTCAATTGACCATTTCGGTCATGTTGACTTATTTGTAAATCTTACTTTGATGAACATTATTGCTGTTTACAGTTTATCTTTATCTATAATAATATTCAAGATAATAACCAAAAACAGTAAAATTTCCATAAAATTACCAATTCAGGGGCAGCAACCCAACAATGGGTTGTCCGATTCATCTGAAAATTTCAGGGCAGATAGATCTTGACCTGATGAACGATTTAACCGTGTCAGATTTGCTCTTAATGCTTTGGTTTTTGAGTTTTAAAAGCCAAAACCCGCATTTTACCCCTATGTTCTATTTAAGCCCTGGTGGCCATCTTGGTTAATTGACCGGCTCACCGGACACATTTTTAAAACTAGATACTCCAATAATGATTGTGGCCAAGTTTGGTAAAATTTGGCCCAGTAGTTTCAGAGGAGAAGATTTTTGTAAAAGCTAACGACGGATGACGACGACGACGGACGACGGACGACGGACGCCAATTGATGAGAAAAGGTCACTTGGCCCTTAAGACCAGGTGAGCTAAAAAGTAGGTGTGGTTTATTGCCAATGAGACAACTATCCACAAGAGACCAAAATGACACAGACATTAACAACTATAGGTCACTGTACGGCCTTTAACACTTTTTTTAAAGTAAGCTTCGAGTCATGACACAATCATGTGCATAATGTAAGTTTTCAGATTTCTCAGACACATCGACCTTAGATGATTTTACTTGATTTGTTTAGTTCATTGTTCATATGACTCTGCCAAGTTTTTAAATATCCCAAGCTGTCCGATACGAGGCTTGCAGTCTGACTCCCGAGACTGTTTTAGCAGCCATTAGAAATAATTTAAATAAAAGTAAATGCTCAATTACTGTAACAATATAAGGAGCAATGACACTTACCAAACACATAAACATTTTTGGATTTTAAACTTTACAATTGATACTTTTCCATAATTGAATTGATTAAGTTGTGTTTAACGCTACGTTCGGCAATATTGGCTTTTTCATGAGTTGGTGGATTCCTCCTGACTGTTATAACTGCGTAACACTTTTTATATAGCTATGGTTTTATTCTTAAGCTTTTCGTGCTATCGTGTGATTCATTGCATGACTTCATACTCGACAATGTTGACAATCAAATGCAACAAGCCCAGTACCAGGTCTAGACCTGCGTCACTGCATGTAATTGATTAAGGTTACATGTACACTGAAGCATTACTGATCTTTCATATGTAAACCTATTGTACCGCTACACCTTAACATTATGATAATGCTGCAACCAAATATACAATCAATTCCTTTCTCAGAATCCACGAAACAGTAAAGGAAAATAGTCTTCGTGCAGAGAGTCTAACAGGAAGTGGAGTCATTGCAGATATTGATAATATTTTCAGGCTTCAACTCATTATTATCCAAATTAAAACCGAATATGAAATACATCCCTGTCAATTTTTCCCCCCTGGTATAATGAGAGTTGTCAAATTAAAACTATCGACAAACAGGAGGGTGCTGCATGGAACTTGCACAATCTGCTTAAATTCAACATTTAGGCTGAAGACCAAAGATGAAACCAATGCTTCTCATGGAAGCCAACAAGTAAATATTAAGACGCTGCAGACCAAACATAATATTATCATAAACTTTCATAAAAGCAATGACAAGTTTGACAAAAGTTTTCTACTAAAGGTCTATCGGTCGAACGAAAGGAAGGACAAAGACAAGCGTTTACTAACAATGCTATCGTCGCAGTAAAAATATATTGTCATGGAAGAGGAACTTATTGTCTATGATCTATTTCAATAATCATTTGATCTTGTGTTTTTTGTGGTCATATCATCGATTTTATCGCCTTCAAATGCAAACTAGTTGATAGAAATGATAATAAAGTATGCTGTTCATAATTGATTTAATTCAATTTCATACAAAATTTAATCATATACATATACAATTTATAAATCGTGTTTTAATTTTAAAGAATAGTTCTGATAAATAGAAAATTTGAACCACCTATTGGACCCAAAAATGGCTGCGTATATTTGATATAGATGATGTGCTATATCAAAACAATTTATATAAATTTTATTCAGATATTTAAAAGAAAATAAACATATTTTATTTTTAGATGGAAGTTACTACAACATATTCTACCTACAAAGAAACATTTATGCAGGTGGAAAATTGTAAACAATAGTTTTTTGTAATTTTTGTACACAAGAAGAAGATTATGTTCACTTCTTTATACTGTGTCCATATTTAAAAAAAAATGGTATAAAATGAATGAAGTTATACAGAACAGTAAAATAACTTTAAGATAAAACTAAGACACTTGGTATTTGGATATAAAACTTCGGAAGAAGAATATTTTGACTTGAACTATTTTTTAACAATTGTTGGTTTTTCAATTTACAAAGCCTACTACATACATGTATCTGATCAAAAGACAAAAAACGTCAATGTTTTCTCAATTTTTCTTAATGAGTTCAATAGAAGAGTATGTTTGACAATTGAAAGTAATGTTTTATCAACTATCAGAAATCATATGAATAGTCATATTAAGTGATATTGTTTAATAAATATTTTATTTATAAATGTACGTGTAATATGAATCTTACAACTAATTACTTCCCTGGGTGATTAGTGGAATATAGATTCAGATTCAATATTTGATTAAAGTCTCACCACATACAATTACATATATTTACAAAATAAAATATTCATACAGGTTCATAAAACATACATGTATAACAACAAATTTTAAATTCACATTGTATGTGCCAATCTTAAAAGATTTATGAGAGACTGTACAAGCAATACTATTAAAAACAATTAGATATTGTACATATTATATATAATATATATTTGTTTATGAATATCATTAAAATACAGCATATTCAATTATATAAAAATCCATTTCTTTTGATTAAAATGCTATAGCAGGTTCTGGCAACACTTTCAAAAACGTTATCATTATTGAATAAAAAAATTAACTTTTCATTATCTGATAAAATGTTAAAATCCACATTAAAATTTGCAACTTCATAAAACAGTATATGTTTAAGATCTTCATATACATGTAGTTGACATTTCAATAAAACATGTAGTTCATCCTCAATACTATTATCACAATAAAAACATGTTCTTTCGTGTATTTATTTTCTTTCATATCTGCCTGTTTCTATTCTAAGGGGCGCAACTCCACGTCTAAATTTAGCAAAAGAACTTCTAAATGTAAGTGGCATTTTACATTTTAAGTAAGGTTCAGTACAATAATCATATTTAAATAACTTATAAGTTCTTAATTTATAACCTTGAGCACACGCAGATACTCTATTACTACACTCTATTTTATATTTATCAAACATTATTCTTTCAAATATTGAACAATAATACTCTAATCTAATACATTAGTTTCATAGTTACAATAGCTATCAAACTTATAATTTTTAAACATTTCCATAACTCTATAGCTCCAATTCTTAATTCTACCTCTAGCTTTTTTAATTGTCCATTTGAAAACCCTAACATTTATTCTATCATAAGCCATATTTGAACATTTTTTCGAGTGTCTAAATACACTTGTCCAATGTTTTGCAGATGGTGGTATCCAACCCATATCTCCATGTATGGCATCATTTGGGGTATATTTACCGACACCCATACAAAATCTTATGGCTCTATTTTGGACAGCATTGATACACGAGTAATCGCGTGTACCCCAAATACACGACCCATAATCAATAACTGACCAGACCATAGTGTTGTATAATTTAGAAAATATATCGTGTTGGAATCCACCATATGTTTTACTTTTTACAATTACTAAATCCAGAGCTCTACTTGCTGATTTGGCTACTGCCTTAGCCATTACTTGATAATCTAAAAATTCTGTTAATAACAAACCCAGATATTGATAGTTACTTATACATTCCATTGCATTGGTACCTATTGTAAAATTACATTCAGTTCTAGGTACAGATGGATTTCTACAGTGCATTATTTTGGACTTATTGATATTAACATTAAGTCAATTAGTTATACACCAATTGTTAAGAATATCTAACATTTTCTGTAAATCATTTTCATTTTCTGCCATTAATACCATATCATCAGCATACAATACAATTGCTATTTTTTCATCATCAATATTTATACCAATATCTAGAGCATTTATATCATCAATTAGAGTGTTTATATAAATATTTAACATAACAGACGATATTACACAACCTTGTTTTAAACCAGTATCTACATTAAACCATTCAGTCATATTACCGTTAAAGCGTACACTGCATGTTACATTTGAACAAAGCCCTTTAAGGGCATACATAAATTTTGAACTAATTCCCAAATTTTCTAATTTGTTAAACAACAATACTCTATTAATTGAGTCATATGCTTTTTTTTAAATCTGTAAAGGCCACATAGGAAGATAGTTTACATTTTTTTCTTGTCTCAATAATTGAAGTTATTGTACTAACATGATCAATTGTACTTTTCCCTATTACAAAACCATTTTGCTCATCTTCCATTTAGCCAATAAATTAATCTATCATTTGAAATATTGCAATACATTTTATATGCAAATGGAGCCAAAGTTATACCTCTATAAGATAACGGGTTTCTTGGATCTGAGTTTGAGCATTTTGGTATTGGAGTTATAATTCCGTTATTCCACATATAAGGGACAGTGCCCTTCTTAAAACATAAATTAAAAAGTTTGTGTAATATACATATAACAATGTTATTTTTACACATGTCTGCCTGAATAAGGTCAATACCAGGGTTTTTCAATTCTTTGACTTCATTACGACTTTAAACACCTCATTGATTGAAATTTCTTCATCAAGTTGATATAAACATATAATATTTTCTCTTATTTCAAAATTTTCAATCTTATTACAATTATCATCTACATTCAAAAACACATTTTGGTTAAGTAAATTGTGAAAACAGTTCTTCCATTTATCTAACACTATATCTAAATTGTCTGTTATTGAACCATCATCTTGTACTAAACCGTTAGGTATGTTCGATTGCCTCTCATTGCCAATGCCAATTTTGCCAATTTTTTGCCAATGTAACAGGGAACATCAGGAAAAGCTTGGACTCCTGAAGGATATTGTAACAAACTCATATTCTAAAAAAAGATTTAATTATAAAAACAAAAGAATATTGGCAACATAAAAAGCCCATAATTGATCCTCTATCTTGGCTATTGACGAAAGAACTGTTTGTGGTTTTTCTTATGTTAATTTCCACCACAAGTATACAATAATTTACTATTTACAGAATAAATATTCAGCACATTTCCACACAAAATATTACTAGGTTTTTAATACATGTAATTATAAATAATTAAAATACTATAAACACAGTGAAAAATAAAAATAACACACACTATATAAACATGATAAATACATTAAATTTTAACCTTAAAACACTAAGTTTCAAAAATAGAAATGACTTTTAAAAAGTCCAAAATTTTACATAAGGCGATTATGCTAACGCGTGACCTGCAGATTATATTTTTATAGCAAAATATAGCAGTTATATTCTATGTGATTTGATATTCAAGTTTTTAATCTACCCTGATGATAATAAATATAGATTCTACCACTGCATCGAGTGTGATACGATATTTATCCACTCGAGACAGTTAGATTTTCAAATTTAAAACTGTCGAGAGTGAATAAATGTCGTATTACACGAGATTTGGTGGTGGAATCTGTTTCTCTAATGATTTTCAAACAATACGCAGGCAAACTTATTGCTTCTTTACGACTGCAAAAAGATGTGTTCTTTCTATGTGACGTCATCAGGAATGGTCGTCTTTTTACATACCGTCACAATAGGAAATTCAGAGGAAAACAAGAATATTCGACGTCATAATCGGATTTTAACCAATGAAGAACTGAGATCAAACGAACCACACGTTGATTACATTTTTTTATACAATAGTTGCAGGAAGGGATAAATTGACGAAGAATTAGAGAATACGAAATATTGAGATATAAAATGCATTGAAATGTATTTGCTGGTTACAGTAATATATTTAAAGATTAGCTTTATAATCTAAATTATAATTAAATAAGAAATGTGTTCATAGATACATATACAGTAGAATAATGTATCAATATTAAAACACGTTTCAGCATCACTTAAATATAGATTAAAATAAATAAATAAAATCCAACTTAAAAGAATCTTTTTTTCAAAATGGTGTTTATGTTTTACTTAATTTACTTTGAACATGGCATATATAAAAGTAGTTATGCCCCGGCACTATGGTCAAGTCATATAGTCCGACCCGTGTCCATCTGTCTGTTATTCAGTTATTTGTCTATATACTTTTTTCATATTCGATCAGATATTAATCGTATTTGTGTTCATAAGCGTAAAATGTTTCCTTCCAGTTCACTTACTTATTGACATTTCTTCTCTTAAGACTTCTTAAATTAATGAAAAATTTATTAAGACTTAAATGTAATGCCTGCAGATATGAGCTGATGTTTGGTTGTTCATATAAATCTAAAGTAATTACTTCCAATTCAAGTTTGCAAATCTTTCGCGGATATTTTGTGCATGAAAATTGGTGATTTTCAGATACTTGTGAATGACTTTTTAACTTAAGGCTACAGAGGAGGTATTTATTTACCAATCTTTCTTGTTTTCACAACAGAAAAGAATTTACTCTTAATTTTTCTTCTTATCATTTGGCTGATTTGCCGAAACTCTACGTGTGTAATGAATCCATCAACTTTATCATGATTGCTAGTTATTTTTTTTTTATCAATAAAAGATAAAATTTACGTCTTTTTTCGATTTTATGTTCTACAAAATTTAAAACTTCATGCCAAAGTCACACATCGTTTGTCTGATTTATGTTCTTAATATATAGTAACCAGTTTATCATGTCATTGCGCAAATGTACATTAAACATATCTGGTGGATCCTCTCTCATGGATTTTAATACAGTGTCTACGTCGAACATGTTTATATCTTGAATATAGTGCCACATTAAAGCTACACCCTGCAAGTGGAATTCAGAAAATCTATCAGCAGGATTACAGGCCGCAAGAAATGCAGATTTTATATCCAGTTCTGTATGTTCAACATTTTCTAAAATCCACTGTACTAGTTTAAAATGTCCGTATTTACAAACTTCATTCAAAAGATGTTTCATGTCAATGATCCGGCAATATCCCTGCTCAAGAAAGTATAGTATTATATCATATCTCTTCCTCTCCAATAGGCCACTTAGAACGTCGGATGAATTACATGATTTATCTGGTAATTTTTGAAACAGAAAATCTATAACGCAAAGGCCATTTTCGGATTTCAGATTCTTGTCATCTGGATGTAAGCATGCTTCGGAGAAAGCTGTCAATATGTCAAGCTGTTCATTGGGTACTTTAAGAAATATGTACTTCAAAAGATTAAACTTTTCTTGTCGACAACATGAAATTAAAACCTCATTGATGATATTTTGATCATCTGAAAATTTTACAATAATCCATTCCATAATTTTGTCACCAAGATATCGGCCTTCGTTACATACTATAGTCACTATTGTACTCATTTCTAAGGTATCATGATCAATTTCTTCCAACAGATACTCACAAACAGATATGTCGTACCCAGTACATGCATAAAGAACTGCCTCATTCATGTCCAGTGAAGAGAAGTACTTATTCAGCATTTTAATAATTTCGATCTGAGCATCTGCACATGCGTGATTTAAAATAGTTTGTTTATCAAATGAACATATGCTTTCTTCTTCGAGAAGCCAATGGACAACATCATACAATTTCTGTTCAAGACATATGTTCATCATTTGTTCTTTATTTTCCCCACTTAAAAGATCAAAGTACTTTTTTTGTATATACACACCTAATTTTAAAAACTCCTGTCTTATCTGCGTAACACGTCCTCTACTACTTATCAATTCGTGTCCACCTAGTTTAATATTAAATGGCTTTATTTGAAAATTTTCAATAACCCACTTTACCGTGCTTATCTTTCTGATATGATACGTATCATTAGACATATTCTGCAATGCTAACCTGAATAAATCACTTCCATTGATATTCAATGATGTTTGCTTAAAAGAATCTAGTATCCACTTCAATATATCAATCCTGCCATCTTCACATGCTAACATTAGTACTTTCTTTGTATCGATAGAACTATGTAAATTTCTTTTTTCATGAATCCATATAATCAACTCGAAGCATTTATGTTCATATGCCATATCTATTATTACTTCGTTATCTTCTGATCTGTCACAGATGAGGCTTACTATTTGCTCTATTTGAGCAGAACATTCAACCGTATAGTGTTGGGTTACAGATTTTAAAACATCAGTCTTATCAAAACTTGTCAAATCAGTCTTACTTATTATGGATTCTAATATGTTTGTTCTTTTGCGCATTAAAGCTGTATTCATAACGCATTGCACATCCAATAGAGTTATATCAAAGTTAAGAACCAACCATTCTATAATGTTGTACATTCTAGTCTGGTATGCTTGTTGACATACAAATTTCAAATCAAATTGTTCATATCCATATTTTCCAACTATAAACTCTACTATTTTTACATTTGCATCCTCAACATATTCGTCAAAAGGTATAAATGTTTCCGATCTTTTCCCGTTACATGCAGAAATCAGAGCTGACTGAATGTTAATATTTTGACTATTTTCCAAAATTAGTTGTGTGATATAAAAGTGCGCTTCCTCGCAAGCCACATTCAAAATCGCTTTATTATTTATGCAAAATGGAAGAAGAGTGTCCCCGACATAATTAGGAACAATTTGTTTCCCCAAGATTGCAATTACTATATGGTTCATTTCCAGAGATGTGATATCAATTTTTGAGAAAAGAAAATTAAATAATTTTTCATCAAAACGAAAATTTGATTCAAATGTCTCGTCATTATCTTCATCGTCTATATACAGAAATATTTCTAGACATGAAATGGCATCAAATGTTTTACACCTAGATGATAGGTACTTAACTATATCAAACAAATGACATTGACAGGCACATTTTATAATAGAGTCAGTGTCTACTTCAAATCTTTCCATCATCCATTTCAGTGGCTTATAAGATAAAGATGACAATTCATACTTCCAATCCGTACTATAAAACATCTTTAAGAACAAGTTAACATCGAACGGAACCTTATTGTACATCGAAATCAAGTACTCTAACACAGATTCGTTGAATGCTTTATATGCCTTCCATATGCAAAACGTAAGAAAAACACATTTGTTTTCATTATATCGATAATTAGACGTAAAGGTAGAAATTCTAGGTGTTATGCCTACTGAAGTAAGACTAATACCTTGATCGAGTAAAACAATCAAATTATTTTCTTTTACCAAATTTAACGCGACCTTTACACATCTAACATCTTTAGTTGAACATATTTCATACAAAGATGCGACCATTGCAGCTTTCATGAAATCAATTGACACATACGTTGTGCTTCTTTTGATAACTTCAATACACTTCTGTAATATTAGATTATACACCTCAAAATGTCTCTTTGTTTTGGAAATTACATTAAGAAAATCAGCAAAGAAAACAGGTTTGTTCTTCGTATGTTCATCACATGTGTTGTTTTTCATTTCAAAAGCTTCTAGTAAATAAGTCACCAAGACATGACCTTTCTGTTGGAATACTTCTGTGGCAATTAAATCCTCCAGAAAACGGTAAACATCATCAATATCATCATCAGTCAATTATAAGTCCATTAACCGATAAGCCAATAGTTTATAACTTTGAGATGGAATTTTCAAGACAACTTCATCCTCTTTTTCTATATATACATCTGATTTTACCATTCTTAGGAAAAACGACCAGCTTAATAAAGGTATAATAGTGTTAATATTTTCGTCATCAATCTGAGCAAAAGATAAGATTGCACTCTCACGTACAGTTGAATATTGGTATCTGTATGACATTTCATTTGGCTTAGACACTAAAAAACGTCCTTTTAGGTCATTAACTGCATCTGATACTTTGATTTTTTTAAGTTTCATAGTTTTTCCATAGATTGTATTAATTATTTTTTCAATGTTTTTCCTATCCAAACTATCATTAGGATTGATACAGTTTCTATTTATCGCTGTGTACACCATAACTGCATATTGTATCATGGACTTCTGTTGATCTTCACCGTTGCGTCTTATGTCATTCATTTCTACTAGCATAGCTTCTGTTGGTCTGTCAAAAAATTTGATTCCAAGCTTAAAGTACCTATCATTATGGACAAACTGATCAATTGCTAACGGAAAACCTTTGACTGAAATGCCTGAAACTATTTCACAGACGTCTTCAATTTCTAAAATTGTAACTCCATTAGGGTCGATATATCCTCTCAAGCCATGGTCTTGTAATTGACGATATTTTTCTATATATTTATTGAAAATTCTGCTTTTTTCTTTCACGCTAAGTACATACTTCTTTGAACTTAAATCAATGAAGTCAAATTTAAATATCTTATGAATATCAAAAACCTTCTGACACTGACATTTTACTGTATTTCTAATTGTTATAATGACTTTAATGTTACCTTTACACACATACGCATACATCTGGTCTAAGATTGGTATATCTTTCTCTCTTTTGAAAATACAATGTGTTTCACCAAAAATGTCGTCAAGTAAAACCACTACATAATCTTCTCTTCTGACCATATCTTCCCATTTACCCAATGTTTTTAGTTTGATACATTTGTATGACTTATTGTTTGTACAATACATATGTAAAATATGGCGACTGATCCGACTTTTTCCTGTACCTGCACAGCCAGTTATTAACAATACTCCATTTTGTTGTAGAAGAGATAAGCCATGTTCCACTGCTTTAGTGCGAACAAATGTCTCCTCTTTTAAATCTGCCTCAATAAGGGTATTTGTGTCATCTAAAAATAAAATTGATAAAAAAAAAACATAAAACATTTACATGATCAACCACTAAATGAACACGATATTTTAAGTAGCCTTTTTATCAAAATTTGGGTTTTTAATGTAAAATTAGAATAATAGGTGAAAAAGCCTGTGTGAGACCTCGAAATTGAAGGTATTATCCTTTTCCTTTATTAAATTATTGTTAATCAATAAAAAAATCACTAAACAAATAATCGTGCTTTGGTACTAGCTATTATCAAAGGGAGACAATTCAATCTCAATCCCAATGTGTTTAAATCCCAGAAAAGATAAATCTTGTTACACGTGGTGATAGCTCATCAACTATAGTCTATTTTTAAAACATCTTCTAGATATGTATTTTGCTTAACCATGTTTTATAATTAATTCCTCATTTTGGGCTCGCAAGGTAAACTTTAGTAGAAACCCTGAATATGTATTTGCTATGTAATCTTTGTGTTTTTGTGAAAAGATAGTTTGTATTGTGTGCGTTGAGGCCATGTAGCTGATAGTAATAAAATATGCATGGGAGTTAAAAACGAGATGTGTGAAAAAATGGCCATTATTTCAAAGCAAACAAATCTGACTCGTTATTTTTGCATGTAGGAAAGAAATCAGGTGGTATAATATAATTTGTCGCCGAATGCTGGGTTGTTAATGGATGCGAGTCATTGTGACACTGATAAGGTGGTGGACATAATTATGGGAACTATGGAATGAGAGCACTAGAAATGAGAATTTGATGGATGAAAGCTTGAGACAGGGTGTTTTTAATCATGAGAAAAGTGTCGTTAAAACATGGATAATGCATGTTGATGAAAAAAATAGGAGTGCAGAGGAACAGAACATGGAGTGAAGTAGGAGTTTAGGGAGGGAACTGGGAATCAATTCCCCTGTCCACCAAATAATTTAAAGCCATTAAAGAAATAAGGGAGCGGGGGTCTGCCATGTATGTATACGTACAAGGATCAATTATGCAGGGAATGCATACCATAGATTGGTCTTATTTGACAACTGATAAATAGGAAGACGAATGTAATAGTGCTATCTAAATTAAAAAAAAAATTAAACCAATATATAATTCAATCAATAGTAGATTTTTGATTATGTAGACCAACAGTAGAGAAATGTAGCTTTGCATGACCGTATTAGTTAAAAATGCATCCAGCAGTACACAGCTACCCTTGGTGGGACTGAACTTCAGTCCACAAACATCTCAACTAGTTGGAGATGTCAACAAACCATATACAACTTAAGCCTAGGCAGCCATGTATAGCGCTATAGAGGGCATTTAATCAACAATATTCTTCCAAACGGCTTATATAAAATGATAAAGTCTTTCAAAAAAGGTTATAAATGATAAGCAACACTGCAAATACTGAACTTTAGAACATAAATAATTATCTTAAATAATGAATTTAAAACAACAATATCTATTCAATTTATCAAATATGTACTGAAAAGTGGCATGTAAATTGTTAAATAAGGAAACACGCAATTTCTATTTTTAAACAAGGGAAATAATATTTACATGACAATCCTGTCTCCAAATGTATTTTAATCATTTTGTTTTTATCAACAATTACTAATTAAAAAAAAGAAAAAAACACATTCACACACTGAAGATTACATGTATTTTAGTTGCAACAACTTTATTATGGATAAAAACTGCCAACCTGTACCAGAAACAACTAATGGTTTGGAACAAACTATACACTATGAACGACAACTCGACCTAGAATGTTACTCACATTTGTTCATAATGTAAACAAACACGCATATAAAAAACGGTAATATGTAGCAATTAAAAACAACCAGAATGTTGTAGTAAAGATCATCGGGAAATTGATTTGGTTTGCCGTCCGGAGATGCCGATAAGTGATGTTTTACAAAATCGTGTTTTCAGGGGAAGGGATGCATTGTCCTTGCCAAAATTACAATTAATTCAGGTATCTAGCATTACTAACGTATATTGATACCACGATAATACATTGATAATACTGTAGCCCTTTTCACAAAAAATCTTAAGATAAATCTTAAGATTCAATCTTACGAGTATCGTAAGAGAAATCTTAAGTCATTTTCACAAAGGCGGTCGTAAGATTATTTTTTATCTTAAGAGTATTCTTAAGTTTTTATCTTAAGTAAAAACTTACGACTAATCGTAAGATAAACAATTGCATAGCAACCTTGTTTCACTTTCGTTTCACATGCGCAATGACGACTTCCGATTATCACTTATAGTCACCCCTTTGCCAATATTCTCAAATTACAATACAATGTTGTCAAAACCTACGAAAAAGAAAACAATATATATAATATATATTACACGCTGCATCAATATGTAGTACACCACCGGCAAATTCCGATGTACGATTAAATATGTAATGAGTGGGTAAACCGGAAAACAATATTATAAATGTGTTAGCTTGTTACTGCGGCAAGTAAAAGGTGGTATAACGAAAAAGGTTCACGAACAAACAAGACGTGCAAATGCAAAAAAGCTATGGTATCGTGTGGAAGTAAATGTCATTTTAAGCATACATGCAAGAATACAATTAGCGATGAAAACTAAGATCAGCTGACTGTGGCATCTATATATAATGTTTATGTAGCCTGTGAATTGTAAAATTAATACATTTTTTATATGTACCCATCATTTTTAAGTTACAGTAAATATATACAAAGTGACAGTGGATAATTATGAGAGAAATTATATAAAAATATAAGAGAAGCGTAATACATTATTACAGAAATCAAGTATATGATAAAGAAGGTAATTTGTTGATCAATAGAACATTATTTAACCTTTTTATGAGGTTATCTCTCACATAGTAATAGGATGAACATTTTAAAGAATGTGTAGTTCATCTTCAATGTCTCCATTGTTGCAGGAAAGACATACCCTTCTCTGCTTTGGTATTTTTATATATCGCCCTCTTTCAATAGATAAAGTATGAGCACTTAACCTTAATCTACATAATGTTGATCTATCACATTTTGATTTGCATTGATCAACATACGAGGGTCTTCTACTAGGTTTATGTAGTATATTAAAAAAGTTTAATTTGTTTAGTTTGATTTATGTCAGTCTCTTGCTTCTGGAAGGTATATCGTTGATTCTCTCTTGAATGGTTTTAAATACATTTTAATATCAATAGGATTTAGAGTTATTTTTTGCAGTTGCTTTATACATTTTTAGGGCAAGTGAATTATGAATTTCAGTCTGCAAAAGTGATGCAGATGCAAAAGAAACAAGTGGTGTGTTTAGTTCATGTCTGCAGCTAGAATCGACAGAAAATTTCAAAAAAAGCAAGGCACTGACTGGTTTTGTAACACTCGTCAAGCAGTTTGAAGTTGTTGGGTGTTACTATTTTAGTCTTCCTATCAAAGAAAAAAGTACTACATGTAGTATCAATTTTAATGTTTATGCTTTTCTTTTTAGATATTTAAAAAATACACATTTTAAGAGACTACTTATTCTAAAAGTAAAGAATATCAATTTAGATAATTTTTTAAAGAAGACATTTTGGTATAGATGTTTCTATTTTTTTTTAATTCTTAATGTCTATACTTCTATTAAAATCTTAATTAAGACCGGCAAAATAGCAAAACTCTATGTAAATCACTATTTTGCCGGAGCCGGCAAAATAGCCCCTAAGAGGCCTAGGTTCCGGCAAAATAGTCACTGCCTATTCAGAACATAACTGTCGCAGAAATTACGCCCTGCAACTTGCGAGATTTTTCAAAGATTTTGTCAACTTAGGATATATTTGCTTGGACGGATTGAACATCTGTATGACTGTATGTGATTAACAATTTATACACGGGATATTGAAAGTAGTGTACTCAGCACTGGAAATTGCGAAAGCTAACGTGAATGGAAACATTGATTTAAACGGATAAATCATATATATACCTGCGCCGTGAATGATCATGTATCACGATGGGACACTGGACAAAATCCATATACTTTAAAAAAAAAAATGTGCTGATTTAGCGTGAATTTTGATAAAACAACTATACGTACTAAAAAAAAATTGAGAATGGAAATAGGGAATGTGTGAAAGAGACAACAAAATCGACCAAAGAACAGACAACAGCAGAAGGTCACCAATTGGCCTTCAATGCATGCAGTATAATGAAAGCCATCATTGCTTAAAAACAAGCACCTGAGATCACCCGTGGTTTTTTTTTTTGGGGGGGGGGGGAGAGAGGGGTGTTGCTTATGATTAGTTTTTAAGTTTTTTTTTATGTTGGGGTAAGTGGAGACCTGTGATTTTTTTTATTACTCGTTACAGTATTATTGTTTTGTTTTCGACCTTTGAGCTTAATTGACCAGTTTGCATCTTTTGCCTTTTTTTTTAATATGTTCCTATGATGAAACAGTATATATATATATATCGTTCTATAATAATATTTATTGAAAAAAAGAAACTTTAGTCAGTGGAAGCTTTGTTAAATTTTAGATGATTTATTATAGGTTTTTCTATCTGTTTTTTTTTTAATGTTGTCGATTATTATTGTAATTTTCACTCGTCACCAACATGTCTGACCCTATTTTTGACAAATTATTCTGCAGCTCTACTGAAGCAAGGACATGGGACGTACATATAAAATGTACCTTGTATTAGTTGTATATGGAAATTAATGTAAGATATGCAGAAAACCAAGTGTTTTCATGAAACCCATTATGTCTTTTAATTGTAAACAAACATTTAAGAAGCAATGTATTACCTTTAAAACATGACTGAAACAGTAACATTGTATTAAATTTGTAATAATAAATTATATGTCCGGCTTTGAAAGCATCTACTACATTTCTAAGTCGGAAAAGCATGCACTGTTGTTCTAATTAATAAAACCCGAACATGAAATCATTTGTATGCAGATGTGCAGTTGAAGTGGATTGAATATTAAAGTTAGGTTGAAAACAGGTCATCGTACAATTCCCCCTTTATCCGAGTACCCTCATATCTTATTCCAAATGTGACCATTTCTGAAACTGTGTGCACAATAATCAAACTGACAAATTTTAGGCTTTGGAAAATAGGTTTATTGATCTTAAACGTTCTTAATATATGTACAACCTTGGGTCATGCTTGTGTGTAAGTGTTCGGGATTGGCGTAACATAATTTGAAATGTTTCACTTCATAGCGGACGTGATAGAGAGCACCAAATTTGCACATTTAAAAATTTGATTTGTGTTGTTATACTTCTTGAATATAAGGAGGGATTGCCTTTGATTTGTTGGGAGTTCTTTTAAAGGCATCTCTGAGAGTGTCTGTTAAATCCAAATAGACTGCTTTGGGAAACGATACCGTGCAATTGAATGGCCATTATTTAACAAATCAAGGTCGTCGGTCAGGTCTCGAAAAACGTGATCTCTTCTTAAAGCTCTTCTGTTTATAATTTTAAAAAGAAATATAGCAGCCATTTTAATTTCCTATATTTCTCTTAAGATTTCTCTTAAGTGTAAAATATATACTTAAGAGTGGGTAATAGCACTCTTAAAGTTACGATAGTTTTTACTCTTAAGATTTACTTAAGATTTTTTGTGAAAAACCTAAAAATCTTAAGATTACTCTTAAGAGTAAAATATTTCTTAGGATTTTTTGTGAAAAGGGCTCCTGCCTTGTTAAATATATCTTAGAGTCAAAGAATGCAGCAATAGTTCTGTCGTCGACGGCCAAACAAAAAAATCGTGATGATAAAGCATGCAATTCCGGAAATTGACCGTCTCCAAAAATATTTAATTCTAAAATTGAGTTATCGTCCTTTTCGCGCCTGACGACTATTGAAGGTGGCACGGTAGTATTTCCTGGCCCATAAGGGATAATGATAGCCTTTTTAGAATTTTCACCACTTTCTAACACTGCAAAAAATTCTACATTCACAGTTAACTGAAGTACTTTCATTTTACTATTCAGAAATGAATTTGAATATGTATCATGACCGTTTACTTTTTTTGCTATTTTTAAAAACCTAAGGCCACTAGTACTTTTAGGTATTTTATGGTGCAGTGAATACAAAATTTAAAAAAATTCTCAAAAATTCATTTTCATCTGTATGTAAAATTATTTCATATTTTTCTACACCTGATTCATCCCTCAGTTTGGGAAAGTATGTTCAGTTGATACTGTATTTTTTGTCCAATCACACTGTTTAGATACATTTACCTAAGTAGGGTACACAAAAGAGCAACCTAAATTCTGGAATGC
Source organism: Mytilus edulis (assembly GCA_019925275.1). NCBI lineage: Eukaryota > Metazoa > Mollusca > Bivalvia > Mytilida > Mytilidae > Mytilus > Mytilus edulis. The sequence goes on from CM034360.1 coordinate 114,448,811, forward strand.
AAATACTACCGTGCCACCTGAAAAGGCTATTTTAGGGGAAACGGTAGTATTTAATTTTCCCAGCATTAGGTTGGCCTTTTGTGTACCCAAGGCAGGTGAAGGAAGTCAAATTAGGAGCGCTGTGATTGGATGTAAGGGTACAATATATTTTTTATTTATCTATGAATAACTGCAGTGTGTATATTTACAATATAAATTTTAAAACCTATTGAAATATTTTCTAGAGAATTATTCGAAAAGACTTGCAAAATTTCATAAATTTGGTGCAAAATGACGGTGGGCATGGATAACATAAACAAGCTCCGTTGGAAGTTGGTCATGATACTATTTGGCTTTAATTTTTAAAACAGAGTAATAAAGTACTAACACAACATATAACTGTTTTATCCAGGTTTTTATCTTAAAAAGTGGTAAATTTAGAAAAGGTTAACATTGTCGCCTATGGCAGAATAAATAGTACCGTTTTCCCTTTAAGTGAACATCTTAAGTCGGAATTTAAAAACACTAGTTAAATTTTTTTTTATATACTGTATAGGTTTGCAATACACAAGTCCCATATAAAACTGTGTATAAGTTATCATTTTGTTTATGCCGGGGTTCTAACTTACGATCTTCCTCACCAGAGTTGAACACTTTACCATAAGACCTCCAATGCAGTTCCTAATATGTCCTGACATCATCAATTAATGACGAAAGAGTTGTTATGTCAAATAAATTAATACGAATTTTATATTCAAATTATTTTGATATCTATGAAGGTCATTTGAAAATTACGTGCGTTGATCTATGAACATTATCATGTTCAAAAACATTTAAATCTAAGAAATAGTCAGAAAATCAGTCAGAATATAAAAGAAATAACATCTTGTTTTCTTTACATGTATATAGAAACTAATGTTATAAACCCTTTAAGGGATTCATAAAATGAGTAAATAAATATATTTGAGTACTCAAAGACCGTTACTGTGCGTCTTTTTGTTTCTATGACGTTTTTCTCTTTGTGCTTAGCCGCTGTCTGATGAGTTAACAGCTGATTTTTAGGTTTGTTCCGATGTTGTTTTGTTACACAACATAAATAGGTATTGGGAAAGTTGAACACAACTGCATTTTCTTATTTGCATTTCAATATACTTTAGTAGCGTCTCATTGGTAGTCATGTCACATCTTCTTTTTAATATCTTATTACCGATTTATGTATAAAGCAAATGATTTGGATGTACAATTGGCCACCCATTTGATTTAAATACCAGTATGGTTGTCTGATCTGTATTTTAAAAAAATTGTGTGCTATTTCCGAATGTGATATTTTGAGTCATGACTGAGTGTTGAAATTCAAATGGCGGGTTATGAATATATATCAGGAGACGCTGACCCTGTGGACACAGTCGGTCTCGATAATCTTGGAATTCATGCAATCCCCTCAGGATTTGTCGGTTGATTTGATTTGTCTCTTCCGTATCGATTTGAGAGATTTAAACGTTGCATTCATTTGGAAATTTTAATTCTTTATAGCAAAATTACACATCAAAAAATATTTCAATTTAGTAAAATATTCAAAAAGTGACAAAAATAATTCTTATGACGTGATAAGCAGAAACAAGAACTTGAACAAGACGATTATATAGCAAAGGATTCACGTCAAAGTTGTATTCTTAAAAGTGTAGGAACTTAGAGAACATACATTTGCATGTCCAATAGGAGAAAACAATTTGCCTATATGTGCTATTTGCATGTTACTCTAGATATATGTTGTTCAAATATTTTGGTGACATCTATAAATTTAGCATCCAATTTTTTTTTATTTAGATACTTGTTCTCAAATAATATTGATCTTATTCCCACCAGATTGATTTATTACCTGAGCATTGACAATCGAATGATGGCTATTCAAACAGTATTAAGTGTTGTAAAATTATAAACTGACAAAAGCCTTTTAAAATAAATAGTTACCCTCAAGCTTTTTACGTTTTCTTCCTTCTGAAATATTCAAAAGTTTTAAGATTACCTATGTATTGATAGTATACTGGATAAATCATATAAAAATGTCTATTTCAACGTTAACATATATGTTCTTCGTACAACTGATAGACCATTTGTGAACAAAAACCCAGAAACATTGATTATAGACTTACATGTATATAACCCTTGACAAAAGAAAACAACTAGAATACACAATAATTCTGATTTTGTTGTAACATGATATGCTTCTGTCATTTCTGAATGATGATAACAGTTTAAAAAAAAACCGTTTACTTCTACAAGATTGTATCCACTGTACGGGTTTTCTTGATACAGCGTGTTTACAATTTCTTCCAAAATAATGTGTAGGCAATAGGATGTTATTATCCTTGTGGCAGGTAGGCAATTTGTCTTTAATAAATTCAATGTATGAAAAGCAAAAGAGAGCCGGACGAGCTTATTTGGGTCACAGTTCTTAAATCGTGGTTACCGCACAAATAACAAGCTGTGCTTTTTTCGGGAACAAACATGATAAACATGATAAATGTTCTGAACTTGTACACCAGACTGAGGACTTCTTTATCCTTTCTACAGCATGATAATTGTTTTAGCAATACCATGGGTACTCTCGAAGATTTGAATGTGCTTATCCTTGACACAGCCTGATAGTTGATTTTTAACAATATCATAGGTACCACAAGTAGAGAAGAATGGGATTAATTTGTTCAAAGCAGATAATTGTTCTAATATAATGTTCACAAAAAAGAGAAAGATTGTTCCTTACAATTTCCTTGATGCAGAACAGAGGACATACTGTGCTTATTCTTGATTTTAACAATTTCAAGAATAGTATGTACCAACCATGATACAGATTGCATACTGCTCCCTTGTATTCAGGCAACGACATTTGCATATTTGTTTCAACCATTCATTTAATTTTATTATTGCCTCTGTGTAAGACTGGCACATGCAAGCGTATTTGTAGGTCAACTAGAAAGAATTTTACAGATTTCGGACAATGATCTGCGGTTTGTATACTGTTAATTCAGAAATAAAAGGTCATGGTCAGTATGAAACTATTGTTAAAAATGTTTTGTGATGCAGTAGAAATGAGCCATACACTGTCATTGTGACCTGACTTTTGTATATGACAAACATCAGCAAACAAAATGGCTGTACAAACCAAATATGATAAACTTATTTCTAATGGTACCAAAGATATGGGCCGCACAGGTAGCGGGATGGATGGCAGGAAAGTAGTCCACATGTTACAAGACCTGTTTATAAAATTAGAAATGCCGGTAAAAATTCTTAAGTTTACTTTTTTATAAACAGTAACGGAACCATGAACATTTAGTTAAGAACAAAATATGACCAATGGAATAGTTCATATTCATAAGTCCACACCAATTTAATTCCTTTTTCGACGGACCCGCCCGCCCCTATATTTATTTATATTCCCGCATCTGGAAAACTCATAAATCCATGGACAAAAAACAAAATCGGGGTAACAAACTAAAACTGAGGGAAACGCATAAATATAAGAGAACAACGACACAACACTACAATGTAAACACACACAGAAACGGACCAAGCATCAGACAAAATCCAACGAGAATAACAAATATAACATCAAAACCAAATACATGAATTTGGGATAGACAAGTACCGTGACACGTCTTATCGCAATGTCAATTTATACTCAAAAATAAGAGAAAACAAACGACGCAACGTTAAATTGTAACACACATAGAAACGAACTATAATATAACAATGGCCATATTACTGACTTGGTACAGGACATTTTTAAAGGACAAAATGGTGGGTTGAACCTGGTTTTGTGGCATGCCAAACCTCGCACTTTAATGGCAATGTTAAATATAACATTGCAATGACAACATAATATTATAGGACTACAATACAAATAAATAGGAGAACGTATTAGACAAAGAAACACATGATTAATGAATAACAAAAAGCATCAGGTTTAAAATTCAATACGCCAAAAACGCGCCTCGTCCACACTAGACTCACCAGTGACGCCCAGATATAAAAGACCGAAAGCGAAAAAAAGTACAAAGTTGTACAGCACTGAAGATCAAAAGTTGAAAAAGGTTGTGTCAAATACGGCTATGTTTCTATGCTTGGGATAAGAACATCTTTATTATTTAGAACAATTAATGCTATTGCAAACAGTTAATTTTATCAAATGAATATAACAGATATACATAATGAAACTGAAGTATTAACTTATTACATAAAACAAACACGAATACATAACACAGAATAGACACACCCGACTCAGTCCAGGCCTCAACGCAGTAAATTATGAAAATGACGTCACATACGATGGTGAAAAGGCATTAAAAATTACGTAACATTTGAATATATGAAATTTCTGAAACAGCAGAAAAATGACGTCATATATGAAAAACTATATCTTAAAAGTAAGATAGAATTAGGATTGATTAAAGATTATAATAGAACTAAATACTGATATTGCATTTAAACACAATGCGTATTGCAATACTTATTAATAGCAATTAACTATAATATATATATATGTCCAGTTTGTTATGAATCCAACTTCAAACGTAAATTATCGTACAGATTACGTTGACCAAAATTAAATCTAATAAATGACGGCGGTGATTAATTTTTCTTTCCATAACACATAAATATAATAGAAAAGACGTCAACACATTTGACAAAATCCGATGAGAATTACAAATATAACATTAAACATTTAAACTAAATACATGAATTTGGGATAGACAAGTACCGTAACACGTCTTATAGTAATGCGAATTTACACTCAGCAAAACAGTCACAATCGGGAATAAGTCACGTTTGGAAATTAAAAGATTAGACGACATAATGACAAACCACAATCTACCATGTGGTAAAAATGTCCTTAGCTAGTTTGGTTAAAGACACATCGTATGGATCCACCAATTCGTGATGGTGTCCATAAAATTTACGTAGTGTCAATTTTAATCTGTCCTCCTCATAACTTTGTTGGAGAAGTTTCTGCGTAAGGAGCACACTTCTGTATATGAAGTCTGTATAGTGTGAACAAGCACGTGAATAACGTATCAATTGTGATATGTAAACACCATACGAAGGGGCAGATAGTATGTTACTGTTGAGAAATGGGAAATTGATAATTGGGAAGTTGAAATCGTCCCGTTTGTCATTGATTTTCGTGTGAAGTCGTCCATCTACGTCAATATTGAGGAAAAGATAAAGGTATGAAGCAGTCCTTCTAGTATCAGTAGTATCCCTAACTTCAAGTTCACTGGGATATATGAGATGTAAGTATTGGCTGAAGTATGGGTTATTCAATGATAGAACATCATCAATATATCGGAAAGTAAAATTAAAGAATTTCGCAAGGTGCTTTTTCTTTTTGTCTTTTAGAAGGTTCTGAATGAATTCTGCTTCATACGAGTACAAAAACAAATCAGCCAGCAGGGGTGCACAATTAGTACCCATTGGAATACCGATTGTCTGTTGAAATATAGATCCTCCAAACTCAACAAATATATTGTCGATCAAAAAGTCCAGCATTTTGATAATATCATCTTCAGTATATTTTATGGAAGATTCAGTGTGATTCTTCACAAAATATGAATTATTGTAACCCAACACAAGAAATTTGTATCTACGATTCCCATTTTTATAGAAAAAGCTCTGTTTTATGAGATGGTGAAGTCGATCTTTCAACTGAGCATGGGGAATAGTAGTATATAGCGTAGAAAAATCAAAAGTTTTTATGTTGCTGCAAAATTGCAAAGATTGTGATCGAAGGTTAAGCAGTAGATCTTTGGAATTTTTGAGAATCCACATCTGGTTAACACCACATGTAATCATGTCTATTTCCCGCACCGTTTTTTTTTTGGAAATATTATAAAAAGATATTAACATTTGATTTTAAAATCACAGTCTAGCCTGTATATAACGATTTTAAACCTATAAGCACACACCACACTGTGTAAATATCTGTGAGAACATTTGTTTCAGCATTAAACCAATTTATCCCAGGTGGGAGTGCTCCGAAACAAATATATTACAGCGGAAATACCTGTACAGAACAAAACATTGGTTTCTTTCCCCCTTACCTATATATTCCCTATAAAAAATAAACGTTTTTAGAATAAAGTACAAAGAACTTCTGAAGGATTTGCCTTCAACTGCAATAATATTGTAAGCTGGCGAAACAAAACTATCCATAGCCGCTGCATGTTTATTCATATTTGTTCTGAATGATTCAGGGGCCTGTCGTTCAGCAGTTATCGTTTGTTGATGTGGTTCATTGGTATTTTCCCGTTTGGATATATAAATTAGATCGTTGTTTGTCCTGTTTTCGAATTGTGTACACTAATAATTTTGCTGTTTGGTCTGGATCGTCAATGCCATGTGTAAAAGGCCGTACTTACGACCTGTGTTTGTTCAGGTTGGGAACAACCCTTCTTCATACAAGGGAATATTTTACTGTTCTTGAAATAGAAATACTAAGCATTTGTATAGTGCTACTGTACAAAACCTTTGAAAACTTAGATTTTTTACTGAAAAAGAGGAGAAATACATCATATGTTAACACCTTTTCTAAAAGAGGGGTCCACTTTTTTTGAATACTAGTAATATATACTGTTAAAGTAATTGTGTTAACATGGTTTAAGTCCAGGAATATTACAAAATTTCCGGACATGTTTTGACCATTTAATACCAGATAGATATATAGTTCTTTGGGAAAATGAGCCCTTTTGTACTAAAAAGTGTTTTTTTACAAAATAATATATTATAACTTATATTGACCCCTCATAAAAGTTCCCAACCTGATTATAACTTGGATGGAGAATAGTCTCATTGTCAGTCACACATACATAGACCAGATTTGATTTAATTATTCAATCATTTCTTGGTGGACAGGGAAAAAAATACTTCATAAATTAAAGAAATGTCAAAGTACAAGTGATAAATTAAGTTTTAATAGTGTCAAATAAAGGCAACAGTAGTGTACCGCTGTTCAAAACTCATAAATCCATGGACAAAAAACAAAATCGGGGTAACAAACTAAAACTGAGGGAAACGCATTAAATATAAGGGAACAACGACACAACATTGAAATGTAACACACACAGAAACGGACTAAGCATTAGACAAAATCCTATGAAAATATCAAATATAACATCAAAACCATTTTGAGCCATGTCGATCATGTTTGTTTGGAAGGCAGTGTCATTGGACACATATTTTAAATGGAAAACACTTTTAATGATTGTGGCTAAGTTGATTAAATTTGGTCCAGAAGTTGCATAGAAGAAATGTTTTGTAAGATTTATAGGACGACGACGAACGACTACGTCAACAAACAACGGACGCCAAGTGATGACAAAAGCTCACTACGCCGATACGGCCAGATGAACTAAAAGAAAAGGGTATCGCTTAGCCAGTTTTACCTGGGGAATCATCAGTTACTGTAGCATGTGCTTTCTGCTTTATATCATTAATGTCTTGTTCACATATTGTTATCCTTTCATCTTGTTTCGTATTATGCAGTGTCAAATCATCCAGCTTTTCCTGTTTGTGAATATCTTTTTCTTCTAACCCTTTCAGTGTTTGCTCTATTTTCTCAAACTCTTTCCTATAGTCTTCAAACTTCTCTGTACATGTCTCTGTTGATCTTTGGATATCACAAAACTCATTAGCAAATTTTTGTGCACCAATTTCTGCTCTTTGAAAAGAATCGGTAAGCTGCTGAATTTTCAATTCATTCTCTTGAATACTAGTCGTTTGGTTTTTAAGTAAGTTTAAAATTTCTATATGTGATGTGTCCAATACTTTGTGTTGTACAGACTGTGCTTCCTTCAACAGTAATGGTCCACCTAGACGTCCAATGGCCTATAAATATACATTTGTTGATTCATCATATAATGGTTCATAAATATTTTGACTTTATCATTTTTGGTAAATAATCAAGATATAAATGAAAATTGTTACCCCCCAATAAATTTTCTTTTTTTCGGATGTAGAATTGGTCAAGATCAGGTGTGATTATTTGGTTTAAGCTTTTTTTATAATATCAATACTTAATCTCGTATTTTGTCTGTTGTTCAACAGTTGCAATAACAAATGCACGCAATCAATTCAGAAATCCTGAGTACAATTCTACAATTGAATAAAGTTTCATCAATTATTGACACTCTTGAATTGAACAAGTAACGATCACTTAAACACAAATGGACAGGCTGAATGGTAGACAGACAGTCAAAACAGGGTGATTCCTTTACCGGGTATCCGCCAAAAAAAAAAATCAACATTAATTTTGTTTGCTGGTATGGAGCTATCATTTATCACAACCTGTATACCTACACATTCTAATTTTCCCCAATATTGACTGAATTCTGTAGTAGACAATTTTCCATCCCCATGATGAGCTAACATATTTCTGTACCATTTCACTCGGGCAAGGTCATCACATTTTCTGGTATCACCTACATGCGGTTCGGCATCCCAGCCCTTTGCAGGGGATTGTGCACGTGGTGTCATGTTCCGTAAAAGGCACACTATCAGTGTTGTGTCAAAATGTTCTGATTTTACGCTAATTGCTGTAACAGATATTTATAATATTTTTATTATGATATACAATTACCATGGTTATCGTGGTCATTATCCCTAATCAAATTAAGAAAAACAAAAAAGAGTCCAAGTTCAATCTGTGTTAGTTCCTAATTGAATAAAACTTAATTTAGGTTTCTTGAATGTAACTCCTAAGCTAGATATTACAATCTACAACATTGGGAAGACTTTACAATTCTAACCAATGACTTGACTTTTTTTACTTTGATTAATGTATAAATATTCGATTGCCTAACACCCTGGGGTGAATACTTCATGCCTATCGAGACCAGCTATACAATTAATCAAATATATACTAGGTTCCGAATTTGATGATTTTGATAACGATAACGACTTTTCCTTGTCGTGGAAAAAGATGGCATACTTATAATGAAAAGGGTAATATAAGTTGCATTCAAACGGACTAAATAACATAAAGCGTTCAGCATGCTCAAGGAATTGTTGTTTTCCGATGCATCAACGATCATATCCTACACAGCTACTATTGCATAGGTACTATTTATGTACTAAAAATATGTAGTACTGGAAATTTAATTTTAATATTTAGTACTATTTCTTTACTTTAAAATTATTGTAATATTTAGGTACTTGTATTTTACAGAACTTGATTTGTACTATATGTTTTGGTACAGACATAATACAATATTCCATGTTTGAAAATCATAATTTTAAGAGATTTGAAATAGAAAAACTTTCAAAATGCTGAAAATGTAACGGTAGTAGCCAACAATCTGTAGTACCTAAATTTCAATTGCAAATTAAGTACTGTAATAAAAAGGTAGCTAAATATTACAATAATTTTAAAGTAACAAAATTGTACTGAATATTAAAAGAAAATTTACAGTACTACAAATTTTTAGTACAGAAATAGCTGTGTACTCGTGGTGGGTTTCGTTTTTGCTCATTATCTATTTTCGATATTGTGTCTTATGTTCCTGCTTATCATTTTATTATTTTTGTGCCACGGCATTCCGGTTCTTTCTTGACTACTGAGATGAAATATAGCACTTTGTTATCTTTCACCTATGTTTACAAGGGAAATATACTGTGCAAAGAGTGCGCACTCTTATTCAAAATCCCCAGTTCCACGGAAAATGGTATTGGTATTATACATTATCTACAACATAGTCAAACACACACTCCGTCACCAAGTATATAATATATAAGGACGGTACAAGCCCAGGCACGGTGTCTTTGTCAACCCATTTGATGATTTTAAACGAATAACATATAAGCATAGAATAGAAAAGATAAATTGGAATAAGCTTTTATTTGTAAAAAATATCATGCATAACCATAATAAATCAAAAATAAAAAGTGTTTGGTAATCAGGAAGTTGACGATCTGCGAATCCCAAACATCATTATCCGAAAGGGCATGTTCATGTTAGGACTCAACACGAATCAATTTTAAATAATTTATATGTAGGTCCCAGAAAATGAAAACAGAATAGCATGTGACGGTCGCACGGATATACGGACAGAATAAAAAAGTAACATAGCCCCTGCGCGGGGTATAATTATATAGACAATTTCAAGTGTCATATAAGTGCGTGGTTTAGCTTGATATCAGACCAGGTTTGACCTACCATTTCCTTTGGAAAACGCGTGTACCAAGTCAGGAATGTGGCAGTTTTTATTTTCATTGGTCCGTTGATTAATAACGTTTGATTTTGCCAGTTTATATGGACTCCCTCTTTTTGAATTTGCTTTTAGTTCGGTATTTTTGTTATTTTTCGTCCTTCATATACTATGCAGAAAAGTCAATAAACTATTTGGTCATATGTTGTATTAAACTTTGGGTAATTGACAAAAACGATAAAACGAAACTGTTAATTTGGTCCAGTGCGCAAGTTGTTAAATCTCAATGCCCAAAAGTATATACAATGAATACATTTTAATGACATTTTCTCTCATTGAAAGATTACAAAATTTACTAGTTATGATTTTTAGGATTGGAGGTTTATACATAAATAATGACACTTAAATGGCAATTGTTTATGGTTTTGTTCAGGATAAAAATATTAATTGGTCTATAAGCATGATAACGATTTGTTAAAAATATATCGTCATGATCAGGACGGATTACTTAAGGAATGGAACTACTTGGACAGGATCAAATAAAGCATATAATTATAACTCGGGTTCCAGTTTGGTAATCCCCATACAGAAGGTCATAATGTCATATATAAAAAAAATCTGCTTAATGTAACTGGGTCACTTGTAAGCAAATTAGAATTGATACATATGCCAATCCAATTTGTTCATCAGCCCTTTAAAATATAAAGGTCACACACAGGTCCTTTTAAATAAAACGTTAGGTTGAGAGGTTGCTCGCCAACCACACTCCCTGGTTGGATTTGATAATGTCAGAGCCATATAGTTACTTTTTTTTTTTTTAAATAATAACTTTATTCCCCTTTACTTTGCTGTTTTGACAAATTACTCGACCTACAGCAGTTGACCAAGTATCCCTGTGATTAGTCACTGGATAATCAGGGATTTTTTTCAGTGAATTCATAATTATAGATAGTTTGTTAGTTTTACAATTCATGGTTATTACATACAATTTGCAAAATATATTGTCTCATGATTACGGAAAGTGTACAGTTTTGTCCGGTTCTGTTTCTAAAGATTAAAACTTTAAGATAATTGACCTCAACCTTATTGTTGAAAACCGTTAAAGCTGGTAAACCAGCCATATAGTTACTACTGGCCATGCTATCTTTTAAAGTGAAGGCCATTACATATACTTAAATTGAGAAACATAGCAAACACATGTTCTTTTTAAACCTTTTTATCTAACCATCTTAACAAAAACTTGACCCAATCTTTTGGACTTTGATCAATAAAGCCATGACAGTAATATACAGACCATTGTGAACATTAATAGTCCTCAAACATTCAATGTATATAAAAAGGAGACCATTATATCAGAATCATCAGGTGTTCAATGAATTGAAATGATTCAAATCGGTTTATTTCCCTTTTACAAAATAAAACTTACATTATCAATGCATCATATGCATGTGAGATGTCAAATTAATCAATTACAGACTTGATCTAGATTCGTAAAGTACAATGTATACTTATTCCTCAAGCTCATAATAAATATAACGCGAAAGGTGCACTGTTGTGCTTTTCTTCTGTATATTTTAGCTTTCGCCTCATATATTCCTGCCATCTTTTTTTTAGTAAAGTGCTTTTCGTTGCCTCAAAAATTTAGGTTCATATAGATTCCATTCTCAATTTTACATATTGTTGAACACTGTATGTTGCACTATATGTGTCTTTCAGTTATATTTGTCATTTGGTTACTGTCTTGTTGATAATCAGCAACATTTTCTCTTGTTGAATATATAAATGATTGAGTGTTCCATTATTTTTTGTCTTTTTTAACCACCAGAAAATAAACAAACTCAATTCCAACTTACCCGGACTTGGATATAGTGTCTTCCATTGTATTTTTGTTATAAACGGAAGTCCTTTCAATATTCCAGAACTATTGGCAAGTTCAGTGGCAAGTGCAGCTGGTGGATGGACAGAATCAAAATGAACCCTAACAGCCTTAGATGCAACCGTCAAATTCAGGTAGTAAAATCTTAGAAAGTTTGACTCTTCCACTGTTAGACTCATTTTGTGACCTAAGGAATTCACAGTTTCTGTTCTATTTAGCTTTAATCTGTTTCTAGTGATCTAATTTACTGGCTTCATTATTGTCTTCTAGCAGCATTGTAACCATATTTTTGCCAAAATTCCTTCATTGCTAAAATAAGAAATTATTAATTAACTAAGGTGCAAACTTCGTAAGTTGAACTTAGAATGAATTTGATTATTTGTTAGGTCCTTGTAGTTAATATCTAGCTCCTTTTTTTTGAGTAAATCTTGCCTCTCAAATGTTTAGGTTCAAACTATTCGGATTGAGGGGAATCTCAAAAAGCGCTTGTAAACAAACAGCACTGTGTTTTTGTAAAATCTAAATCAAGAGGAATTCCTTTCTTTCTTGAATACTACTGGTATGATCAAATTGTTTTTTTTTAATTATTTATTTTTCGGGAGGAAATTTAGCAATATAAACGAGGATTTGGCACGAGACCATATTCACTCAGAAATGGAAGACTTTAGATCACTGTACAGCCTTCAACATTAAGCAAAGCTTCTCAACCCTTACTTTTATTTCATTTTCACCAAATTTCTCTGTTTTCGTTATTTTTTTCTGTTTACAAAAACAAATATATCCTAAAACATTGTATGTTAATCTTTTGTTAATTAAAATCATAAATTTCAGCAAGAACTTTTAAAAGGAATCTTTTGATTGTAGAAGTCATAAATTCATACGATGAAAATCATTATTTTGTGACAATTTTAAAGTGCCAAAACAAAATTTGTCTTATAATCCCTAGTTTCTTTTTCATCATTTTATTACATATGGTTTAACATGTCCTTTCTGACAATTTTAAAACAAACTTGTTATTTTCTGTTGTGTTTCAAAATAAAGTATCAATGTAAAATGTATGCAAAATCCAGAAAGAGTAGTTTCCCTTTAATTTGTAATTGCCTAAATAATTGCTTCATTATTCAAAAACCTAAAAACGGACCTTTAATGTTTTTTTGCTTTCAAATTATTTTATGTTAATAGCATCTATTAATAACAATATTTAAAAAAAATCATTTGAAAGAGGCACAAATATCGATGTTATTTAAACTCCATTGAAGACTTGTCTGGAGAGTTCGGTCATGTTGACTTAAGATCTTGTCAAAAATGTTTGCAATTTCAAATGTGTTGTAGTGATTCATTATTCCATCGAAACGTTGGTAATTTTTTTAATTATATTTACCTAATCTGCTGTCCCTTTTTTAATCCAATTTGCTGTATCAGGACAACCAGAACAAACAAGAAGTGCTATTTTTGTAGATTATTTCTCGTGAAATGCCGTTAATTTATCCGGGCACGTCTCCAATCTGCAATCATTCGAATTAATGCGATTCCTCCCTAGAACATAGAAATAATCAACTGAGAAACACTATTTACTTATTTTTGTTTACACTTACAGAGCCCTGGCTTTGTGTTAAAGGCCGTACTTTGACCTATAATGGTTTACGTATATTGTTTAATAATAATAATAATAATAATAATAATAATAATAATAATAATAATAATAATAATAATAATAATAATAATAATAATAATAATAATAATAATAATAATAATACTTCTAATAAAAATAATAATAATTCTTTATTTAAAGAGGATTACACAGTTAGCTATAAAGCTTATCTTCCATGAGGCCCTCATGAAATACAATGAAATATAACAAACAATTACAAAATATCAAACAAACACACATACATAAATAATGAAATAAAAAATTGTTATGAAATATACAATTTTCAAACCAGATAAAGAGTTGTCGCATTGACACTCTTGCCACATCTTATGATATGCACGTTCTGTTTATTGTTATAAGTTATTACATTTTCTTTTAACAAATTGCATACTTAAATATAAATATAAAAAACAATATTCCCTCAATGAGTTAAATTTCTATTTCATTTTGAAAAGACAGGGATATCTGTTCATGACGTATGTATCAACATATTTGTTTTCAGTGAAATAATCTTCATTGCTGCACAAGGAGAATGAAATCAATATATATCATATAATGTATTAAAATGTAGCCAATTTTTGCATCAAAAAGTAAAATCACAAAAATACTGAACTCCGAGGAAAATTCAAACGGAAAGTCCCTAATCACATGGAAAAATCAAATGACTACAAAAATCAAAGTGTTCATAACTGTTAATAATACCTGAAAAATCTGAAATACGAAAACTCCAAAATAAAAAAGCTAGAAAACTTCTTTAAAGTTCACATTTTTTTCTCGCTATTCAAAGCATATCTTATTATAAAATACATTTGTAAGTGCATTCAGTTAGGTTAATTTTTTAGACGGAATAACTTATCGTTGTTCTATTCTCTCGTGTATTGTATTATATTTTTTTTAAGATTAAGGTAAAAAAAAAAACAATAATCGGTTAAAAATCTCCATAAAGGATAAGAAATCCAATAAGGAGTCATTTTATAGTTTTGGTCGTTCGGTATTTTTTTTTAGATTTGATATTACCGATCACTTTTACCATATACAATTTTTATCTTCCTATTGACACAGTTTTGAAGCAATCGTAAATTTAGTAAAATATAGTCATTGGTAAGTATCTCCTATAAGGTATCATCTTATAATTTGGTGGGTGACATAAGAAAGTACAAAATGGAGGTAGATCACTACATTTTGGTCCCTGTCATATTTTGGTCTATCTATTGATTTTATAGACATTGAAAAGCTGTTTCTGTATTGGCCCATCAGAGACAACGCTGATATAAACCTTTCAAATCAATTGTATAGATATCTGACAGGAAAAATACATTGTAATTTCTTATAGAAAACATGGGGGAAATGTTGGAAACAGGAACGTGTCAAAGAGACAACATCCCTTCCAAGCAAAAAAAAACCAGCATAATTATTTCAATTTGTTTACTCAAAAAATAATTCGCAAATTACCCATTTGTACCCTTATTGCACAACTCTCCACAAGAGACCAGATGACACAGAAATTAACACCTATAGCTATAGGTCACCGTACGGCCTTCAACATGTTTGTGTATCTCAAAAATACGATTGTTATCAGTAAAGTTAGAAGGAATAAGGAAGCATTTTAAAAATTTCCTGCTGTCGTGTTTCCATCTTTTCTGTCCAAGTACGAGCTTCTGCTATTATCGTAGCACTCCCATTTGTTAAACCGAACGTATGAGCTTGACGGCACAAATCATTCATGACAATTGATGGTTTATACGAGGGTGTGCTTAAAATAAGCGTTTTATTCAAGATATTTTCAGAAAAAATATACTTAAAAAAATAATGCAAAAAAAGTTGGTTTTAATTTAAAATAAACAAAAAGGATTTGGCATTGCTGATTTTTTAACTCAAGTGACCACGGGATTGGCTTATTATGCCTTTTTTGCTAAATAGCATAATGATTAAATTGAAAGTGATATGTAGGCATTTTTGTCGAGCCTGCAACTTTTGTTGCAGAAAGCTCGACATAGGGATAGTGATCCGGCGGCGGCTACGGCGGCGGCGGCTACGGCGGCGGCGGTGTTAGCTCACTTCTTAAAAGCTTTATATTTTAGAAGGTGGAAGACCTGGATGCTTCATACTTTGTATATAGATGCTTCATGTTACGAACTTTCCGTCAGTCACATGTCCAATAACCTTGACCTCATTTTCATGGTTCAGTGACTACTTGAAAAAAAAGTTCAAATTTTTTGTAATGTTGAATTCTCTCTTATTATAAGTAATAGGATAACTATATTTGATATGTGCGTACCTTGCAAGGTCCTCATGTCTGTCAGACAGTTTTCACTTGACCTCGACCTCATTTCATGGATCAATGAACAAGGTTAAGTTTTGGTGGTCAAGTCCATATCTCAGATACTATAAGCAATAGGGCTAGCATATTCAGTCTATGGAAGGACTGTAAGGTGTACATGTCCAACTGGCAGGTGTCATCTGACCTTGACCTCATTTTCATGGTTCAGTGGTTATAGTTAAATTTTTGTGTTTTGGTCTGTTTTTCTCATACTATATGCAATAGGTCTACTATATTTGTTGTATGGAATGATTGTAAGCTATACATGTCTAGCGGGCAGATGTCATGTGACCTTGACCTCATATTCATGGTTCAGTGGTCAAAGTTAAGTTTTTGAGTTTTGGTCTTTTTATCTAATACTATATGCCATAGGTCAACTATATTTGGTGTATGGAAATATTTTATGATCTTTATGTCAGTCGCGCAGGTTTTATTTGACCGTGACCTCATTTTCATGGTTCATTGCACAGTGTTAAGTTTTTGTGTTTTGGTCTATTTTTCTTAAACTATCAGTAATGGGTCAACTATATATGTTGTATAGAAGCATTGTTAGCTGTACTTGTCTGCCTGGCATGGTTCATCTGACCTTGACCTCATTTTCAAGGTTCATTGGTCTTTGTTTAGTTATCTTGGTTAATGTTAAGTTTATGTGACAGTTGTAATAAAGCTTAGCTTTATACTTAGGACTATCAACATAATATCAATGATTAGTATAGAAGGCGAGACATTTCAGCGTGTGCACTCTTGTATTTAAATGTTTTTATACTAAAAACGATTTAATGCTATTTAAAGATTTGGAGTTTAAAAAGATTACACAAACTTGAATCAGATAAATTATATGTATGACGTAAATAGCTTCTGAAATTATTATTTTAACAATTATTTTGTATCCCCAAAACTATTAAGTTGTTTAATCTTCTGTAATGGCTGAATGTTATCAGGGGAGTTAATTTGACGGAAGTCTGTGTAATTTCCGTATACATTTTTATGTTCTTTACAGATATGCAACTACGTTAACTTATCGATATACCTCATTCGTTAAATAAGCATAATGTCAATAGACTGTGGTAATAAGGTATTTCTCATTTGTAGTTTTGACTGATCTGCATTCGAATAGACAAATTAAACCTTACAAGATAACAATGTACAAATTGAGATTGCAAATTAAGGCACATATTATTCCTGAATATTCATCTTTGGTAGGAAGGCATGCTTTGTTTAGAAATTGTATGATTCTAGATATTTTGAAAAAAAGGGGAGTGGAACAAATAGGTCGTTTCTTTTGAAAATTAAAATATTATTACAACAATTTGCAATAGAATATCAGAAGAAAATTATGTTTCAATGTGTTTTTAAAAAAATACTTCCGTCTGTACATATAAACATACGTACCTGATATATAATATCTCTAAGTGTTTGAATGCTTGAACTGTATATAGCGCAAAGTATTTTTACAGATTAGATTGTTCGTCATATAAAGATAGTAGTAATCACTATTGTTATGCGTTTACTTTTCTACATTGGCTAGAGGTATAGGGGGGGGGGGGGGTTGAGATCTCACAAACATGTTTAACCCCGCCGCATTTTTGCGCCTGTCCAAAGTCAGGAGCCTCTGGCCTTTGCTAGTCTTGTATTATTTTAATTTTAGTTTCTTGTGTACAATTTGGAAATTAGTATGGCGTGCATTATCACTGAACTATTATATATTTGTTTAGGGGCCAGCTGAAGGACGCCTCTGGGTGCGGGAATTTCTCGCTACATTGAAGACCTGTTGGTGACCTTCTGCTGTTGTTTTTTTCAATGGTCGGGTTGTTGTCTCTTTGGCACATTCCCCATTTCCATTCTCAATTTTACTAAATATAAATTATTACAATATTTCATTATCACGTATTATACTTCGGTTTTTGTTCTTATTTTTTGTATCGAATACTTGAGTTATATATTGAACAAAATATTTCCGTCTACAGATTAGATTGTTTGTCATATAAGATAGTAGGAATCACTAAATATAAATTATTAGCATATTTCATTATCACGTAATACTATTATTATGTATCTTTTATGTGCAATAACTTTAATCGTTAACTAATAAATAACGAGTATGTACACGCATGGGAAGACAATATCACAATCTCTTCAGATATGGTATTATACCACGCAGAAGATACTTAGTATAAGTCATAGAACCACTAATTCAGGGCTGGTTAGAAAAAACAAATACGAAAGTAGTACACATTTTAACCAAAATAGTTCCTACGCATACCTGTATCTTTGTCAATATGTGAAATCTTTGGGTACTTTTGATATCAAATGAAAATGTGGGGATTTAGAATCACTGTAGAACCCTTGTTGGAAGTTCAAAAGTATATAAAATTATAATAGGAGGGCACGTTTACCCTGTTGTTTAGATCAAAAGTACCTTTTTTTTTTACTATGAAACTTTTTGAAACCGGTATGCTCTATTATGCAATTAAAGGTATGTTGAATTTTTCAGCACTAGTCAGTATGAGGTATATTTTTGACACAAAATGACTGCCACCTAATATAAACTTAAGAAAAATATGGTATTGCAGCCTTCTTTTGGTCATTTAGCAAGCACACAGCTTAGACTTTGCTGAAATATTTGTTTTTGCATTTTCTAAGACTTAAAATCAACGAAACATGTTTATTATGACGGGTTTATAATATAAAGATAGCTCTTGGTCATATTATGTAGTAAGTATTCATGTTATATTGGGTTACTAAGTGTATCATTTATTTCAAAGAAACTGAAGAACACTTATATATTATACACGCTCTTATGTTGTACTGTTATACTATGGCAAGCCGTTCTCGTCAAAACGATGTATAAACCGTTTTTCGAAAAATTTACACACTGAGAATTTAAAATTACACACTGAGATTTCATAAAGACGCACTGAGATTACAAAAACGAAAAAAACACACTGAGAATTGAAAATTGCACACTGAGAATTGAAAATACACACTGAGAATTAAAAATTACACACTGAGATTTCAAAAAGACACACTGAGAATAAATAAACTGAAAACACACACTGAGAATTTGAAATTACCCACTGAGAATTTAAAATTACACACTGAGATTTGTGCGCACTTTTTATGCGCACATATATAATTAGCATAATTAATCTGAATCTATTACAAGCTTAAAACAACTAGGGGACAGAACTCGTTAGTCCTTCGATTTGGTTTCAAATTATTTATAAAAAAAAATAGAAATACAAGAACAAGAAAAAAAAACCACTTACTCTTACATGTCTTATAACAAATATAACCAAATGGTGAAAAACTTTATTAAAATTATAAGAAAACATTGGAACAATCTGCAAAAAAAACAAAGAATGCAAAATGTTTACTCAAGTGTCTATTATAGCATATAAACGTAACAAAAATATAAAAGATTACCTTGCGAAATCAGGGTAACAGTTGGAAGACTTTTGAAAAGGGACCCATGCTTAAACGGTTTTAAGTAAAAAAAAATCCCGATACACTGGTAGTAATGATCTGAATTATAGGCAACAAACTTATGAATATGAGCTATGTTAAGTCTTGAAATTTATTACGAATGTTGGTTGAAGGAATCGCATTTCATTATAATGACAAGAGTTCTTGAGATCAAGATATTAATCTGTTGAATTATTCATCTCATGAATATTCATTAGTGATTTGCATATTAATCTCAGTGTGTATTTTTGAAATCTCAGTGTGTAATTAACAATTCTCAGTGTGTAATTAACAATTCTCAGTGTGTAATTAACAATTCTCAGTGTGTGTTTTTCAATTTATTTTATCTCAGTGTGTCTTTTTAAAATCTCAGTGTGTAATTTTGAATTCTCAGTGTGGTGTTTTTATTTTTTTAAATCTCGGTGTGTAATTTCGATTTCTCAGTGTGTTATTTTAGGTTTTTAAATCTCAGTGTGTATTTTTTTTTCGAAAAAAGGATTTAAACATAGTTTTGACGAGAACGGCTTGCCATATTATACCACTGTTCCAGGCTAAGGGGAGGGTTTGGATCCCGCTAACATGTTTAACCCCGCCACATTATGTATGTATGTGCCTGTCCCAAGTTAGGAGCCTGTAATTCAGTGGGTGTCATTTGTTTATGTGTTACATATTTGTTTTTCGTTCATTTTTTGTACATAAATAAGGCCGTTAGTTTTCTCGTTTGAATTGTTTTACATTGTCTTTTCGAGGCCTTTTATAGCTGATTATGCGGTATGGGCTTTGCTCATTGTTGAAGGCCGTACGCCGACCTATAGTTGTTAAATTCTGTGTCTTTGTGGTCTGTTGTAGAGAGTTGTCTCATTTGTAATCATACCACAGCTTCTTTTTTTTTATGCATTTTTAATTAATATATAAAAATTCCACAATCTCACTTGAAATGCATTTTTTTAACCAGTTTGCAAAGTCGTCTAGCTGATAGATACATGCATTACTCATTTGCATGTATCTCCTATCTATATTTGCATGTTTATACATAAAGGAATGGTTTTAACCAAATCCCTCTCCTTTTTCAACATGTAGCAAAAAGGAGGCACTATTATCAATCATATTTTATGCTTGGACAACTAATTATATGTTTTCATGGATGAATCTCGGCGAAAATATAAGACATATAGGTAAGAACATTGTTATTTAAATAGATATCAACAAACTGACAAAAAAAAAGGGAAAAAGTCTCCTGTATGTCGTTAATAGTATCCATATGTAGTTTTCTTTGTATAACGCTTATGTTACTACCATTCTAATTTGAGCATAAATTCAGTGAAATAGTTTGTGTTTTTCTATGTTAGAAAAAGTCCATAGAAGGCAATTATCTAAAGCATAAGTCAATTATGAATAGAACCAGTGTGATGCTGTTATAGGTAGAGAACACTAATTCTGAGCCAGATGGAAAGAACATTCAAGAAAGTGGAACATATTTTAAACAAAATAGTTCCTACGTGTAGCTGTATCTTTATCAAAATGTGAAATATTTAGGTAGTTTTGGTATCAAATAAAAGCGTGTGGACATGAAATTACTGTGGAACCTTTGTTGAAAGTTTCTATTGAATAATAAAGAAGTACACATGCATATAAAATTATAATAGGAGGGCACATTTACCCTGTTGTTCAGACCAAAAGTACCCGTTTTTGTACTATCAAAGTCCTGGAAACGTTCGATTATGCAATTAAAGGTATGTTACATTTTTCAGCACAAGTCAGGTTAAAGTTAATTATGTAGCACAACTTTTTTTGGAATTGTGGGTCATCAATGTTCTTCAACCTTGTACTGATCTGTACTTGTTTTGGTTTTCTAACTATTTTGATCTGCGCGCCACTGATGAGTCATATGTAGATGAAATATGCGTCTATCGTAAAAATTATAAGCCTAGTACCTTTGAAATGAAATGACTGCCACCTTATTTGAATTATAGACAGAGTAGCCATTATTGCTTGCAATTCCGAATTTAACATTAACAGTAGGGCTATGCATTAGTGGTACTATACCTTAAATCTACGCACTGAATGATTTCAAACTTCCTCATTGAAAGACATAAAACTGAATCTATAATAGTTAAGTCCGTTGATTTGTGGTGAGAATCCGAAACATAGTAAATGTCTTTTAAGTCAACTCAGTGTCGGATTTGAACTCTGCATTTTTGTAATTAAAGTTTGTATGGTTATCAACAAAGCATATCTGTACACATATATATGCAGGCTTAAAAGACGTAAAGACTTGCCATATACAGCCAAAAAGTCAATATGTTTTTACGTACAGGAAATTTTTAATCCTGTTATCGTAATAAAATTTAAAGTACAAACTTTCCTGATGCGCACTTCGGCAATTAATGTTTCCGCGAATACATGATGCAAAAGATCTACATATTTGAAATACCAGAGTAGGATATAAACCTTGGTGAGCTGATCGAACCAAAAAGGATTTAAAATAAGACAAACAAGAGAAAGGAATGAAACCTTTTCATGAGAGTGATATACTAGTATTTATTGATATAAAAGATTTTCCAAAACTACAAAAAATAAAAGATATTTAAATAAACTCATCATAGATTCCAGTACTGAAATTTTATATTTACGACAGACTCGCGTTTCGTCTACAAAAGACTCATCAGTGACGCTCGAAAAAATATGTTAAAAAGGCCAAATAAAGTACGAGGTCGAAGAGCATTGAGGACCAAAAATTCCTAAAAGTTTTGCCAAATACAGCTAAGGTAATATATTCCTGAGGTAGAAAAACCTTTAAGTTAGTGTTTCAATAAATCAAAAATTTGTTAACAATTAATTTATAACTATGATAACTGTTGACTACTGGGCTGGTGAAAAATGCAATTATTTGGCCCCTGAAATTCCAAAATAGCACTTTAGTTCTAGCTTTTCAGAATTATCCTATTATCATTAATAAATGGGTATGATGATACATGTATAACATGGATACTTTAGTTTGGATAGGTCAATTGTGATATCACTATGACGTCAACAAACTTGTCGTTATGTACATATTAGTCACAAAATGATCGTTTCAGGCAGATGTTTTGGCCAAAATAATTAGTCGGGGAACAGTTCAACCCAAAATGTTATTCAACACACCTTTACATTGTCGTCATTTACATTTTATAGGAGTATATCTGTTTGGATAAATATGTTGCTCATATTTACATAAATATATTCATGACCATGATGACACGATTAGTAAACAGGCATTTTTTATTTAGTATTTCGAATAATTCATACTTTTGCAAACAGTTAATTAAAAAAAATGACCATATAACATGTATACGACACTGCTCTCTTGGATGTATTCCCGAATAGGCGCCATTTTTCGAAGGTGACAAACGGTAATTATTTGGAAGACACCATATGCATAAGTCTATAACAGATTGTTACTCTCTTGGCGCTATATATCCTAAGAGCGATCTTTATAGGATTGTAACACTGGTATCTGTTTATGTTTTAACATAGTTTTCAATGATATAACTGATGGGAATGTCGTTCTTCAGTACAAAATTTGCAAATTTGGTCACCTTTCGAATATGCCTGAAATTGATGTCACTGTACGTTAAACAAGCACAATCAGTCAATTAATATAACTAATGTAATGATAAGTTTGTGGGTGAAAAGTTCAACTCATACACATTTTTTGTCATCGTAAACATGGCAAAGGAATGTAAATTCATCTCCATTATCAAGATCTTCTATTTACTTGTAATTGTTGGTCAAAGTTGTGCACTTAACATTTACATCGATATGCGCAGGATTGAGAGACCACGGTGTTTTATCTTTCCATAGTTTGTTTAAGGATAAAAGAAGATAACTAAATATGACATAAATATTTCTATTGACACCGATATATATATCCCCTATTATTTGGTTTTTATAGTATAATGGCACGATCGAGTCTCTGGCAAGGTGACTTTGAAGTGAATTTTAGAAATAAATAATGGGACAAACACGCGCAGTCTCAAATCACATTTACAGTATAGGAAACGATGATAGTCCGTCGGAAGGGGACGAAAAATGGCCGACCCGTGTTAAGAGAGAGCCATGTCTCTTGCACGTAAAAGACACCCTTGTAGATTTCGAAAAAGAGCAAGTTAATGCCGCTATAAGGCAGCACTTGAACCTGCAAAGTGGAAAGGGATTACTATAAGTTGCAAAACTTGTTTCCCAATCCACTATAAATAAATTTGTTTAAACTAAACTAGTATATACTTTTAACGTGTCTGTGGGTGCCCCAGGCTGTTGGTTCGATCCTCTGTTGAGTCAAACTGTATTGATAGACCAATAGATCACACTAAATCGATAGACCAATAGCGCAAACAATGTCGATGGACCAATAGATTTAATTATATACATGGACCAATAGATTAAAATATATATACAGAGCAATAGATTAAATTATATATACGGACCAATAGATTAAATTATATATACAGAGCAATAGATCAAATAATATATACGGACCAATAGATTAAATTATATATACAGAGCAATAGATTAAATTATATAAACGGACCATTAGATTAGACTATATGTACGGACCAATAGATTAACTTATATATACGGACCAAGAGATTAAACTATATATACGGACCAATAGATTAAACTATATATACGGACCAATAGATTAAACTATATATACGGACCAATAGATTAAACTATATATACGGACCAATAGATTAAACTATATATACGGACCAAGAGATTAAACTATAATATATACGGACCAATAGATTAAACTATGTATACGGACCAAGAGATTAAACTATATATACGGACAAATAGATTAAACTATATATACGGACCAATAGATTAAACTATATATACGGACCAAGAGATTAAACTATATATACGGACCAAGAGATTAAACTATATATACGGACCAATAGATTAAACTATATATACGGATCAAGAGATTAAACAATATATACGGACCAATAGATTAAACTATATATACGGACCAATAGATTAAACTATATATACGGACCAATAGATTAAACTATATATACGGACCAAGAGATTAAACTATACGGACCAATAGATTAAATTATATTTACGGACCAAGAGATTAAATTATATATACGGAGCAATAGATTAAATTATATATACGGACCAAGAGATTAAATTATATATACGGACCAAGAGATTAAACTATATATACGGATCAATAGATTAAACTATATATACGGACCAAGAGATTAAACTATATATACGGACCAACAGATTGAATTATATATACGGACCAAGAGATTAAATTATATATACGGAGCAATAGATTAAATTATATATATGGACCAAGAGATTAAATTATATATATGGACCAATAGATTAAATTATATATACGGACAAGAGATTAAACTATATATACGGACCAATAGATTAAACTATATATACGGACCAATAGATTAAATGATATATACGGACCAAGAGATTAAACTATATATACGGACCAATAGATTAGACTATATATACGGACCAATAGATTACAAAAACTATTGGACTAACTCGAATAATCCAAGCTCTTACCGTCACCGAATCTTACCAATGTAGTGATCGATAGGGAGCGTAACATAACGACTGGATTATTCGGGTTAATATTGGGCCAGCGTGTGTGAATCTTCGTCCTATGGTCTTTGATATATAGTTGTGTTATTGGCAATATTACCATACATCAATTTTTTTCATATGTAAAGGCACGTACATGGTCATCAGTGAATGTTAATAAATGGACTAAGAATCTGATAAAAGTTCAATTTACATACTAGTATTAATACATATTTTTTGTAGTGTCAGGATCATCATATAAATAAAACGTTCAAGTGATAACTAAACATGTTGAAAAAAAGCTTGTAAAATACACACTTGAGTAAGCACAATACAAAGATTTTTTTCACCCCCTATCAGACAACTTTAAACTGATGTAATTCCTCTCATTTTGACCTCCAAAACCTTGTCTCAGATTTTTCCTATTGTATTTCATTCGCTCATACACCCCCACTAAAGTTTGCGACATCAATTCATAAAAGATCACTAAATTTAATTTGGTATAAAATTTGTTCTATTAATGTTTATGGAAATCTGAGACACATATTTGGAGGTCAAACTGTGTTGTACAAGTATCTATAAAATATTTTGGGATGCTATCAATAACAAAGAGATAAATTCATTCATGTGTGGACATCACAATAAAGCAACTAACTACATCGTTCGTTGCGCGTAAGACATGGCGATGCTTGTCAGACGAAATGACTGTTTTAAAAGCCGTTTAAAAGTAAGCAACTAGAGGTCATCATACGACTTTAAACAATCACTCTTTCTGAAACTGTGTTGTGCCATATGACGTATCTGGCCTTCCTATTAACGGACTACAATACTGACCAAGTGTTGAAACTTTCAAAATTGGAATGTGTTGTGATGGGATCTCAATCAAAGGGAAAAGAAATTAAAAAACTTGTTTTCCAATCCACTATAAATACATATGTTTAAACTAATTTATCAAGATTGAAATACACCAGACCATTGTTTATGAAAAAGTAAGGAGCAATTAACAAGTGTTGATGCTATAAAAAAACATCTTTGCCTTTTATGGTATTTTGACTTTTTTAAGGAAAGGGAAAAAAAGGGGGGTGTTACATACCTTCATTTATTTTTAAAATATGAGCATGATGTTAAACACTAGTAGTTTTATGTTTTACCCAACAATCCAGCTAATGGTATGCTAAAGAAAGAAGAGTCACACTCACAATTAGTACATATAATTACATGGGAAAGTAAAAAAAAAGCTACGTACTCCAACTCTAATCCCATTTGAAGCTATATCCCCATATGACCCGACGCATCGATATAATGTCGTGTGTGTGGATACAAATTAAATATAAGACAGAATCGTCTAACTACACGTGCATGCACCAAAGTCTCGTCTCTGTATTAAAACTATTAGAGTGACCGGGCGTAGGACTATCCAGGCGGAAACCCGGTTGAAATAGAACAAAAGAATCGAAGCTCTTTGTTAGAGAAGTCGATAAATGCTTACTGTACTGTTTACTATAGTAACAAAAATATTAAAAGTTAATAGAAACAAATAAAATGACAATTTTCTTCTCAATTACGAGTGTTTTTTTTTTTAAAACACAATTTGCATAAGTTTTCAATTTATCTATTACATAGTTAAGCAGCACACTAAGGTTGGATGTAGAAAATGCATAACCTCCGATTTATAAAGAAAATACCACGGACGGAGAAACATCAATCTATCAGTTCAGTAATTTTCGTGTCTGCCCTTCCATTATGTGACTCAAGAAAAAATTCCAAAAATTGGGTAACAACTATATCGAAAAGAGAAAATCGAGTGCACCTTTTTATGTTAGGGCGTGTTTGAGTTGAATATATTTCGTCTTGAAATCGTACAAAGCAAGGATATTTGATACATTATATCGCGTCAGATTCTATCATTTTTATATATCAAAGCTACAGGTTGACATTATAACATAAAAAAATCACAGTACTAAAAGATGAAATATATGGGTCAAGTGAAATACCTATCTAATGAATCACAAAAACAGAGTAGATGTATTCGAATAGCTATTTTTTTTACTAAAAGTACTTGACAAGAGTCTTTCAAGTTGGATGATGAAAATGCATATCTTCAAAAAAAAACATTGTGTGTGATAACTAGGGTTTTATAATCTTCAACCACTAAAAAAGTCTAGTCTGCCACGAAATATTTAATTAAATGAAGAATTTTTTTAAATGTTTATTATATTTCGAAAATTCCACCTGGCAATCGATTTGACAATATTTTAAATTGAATCAATGCAGACAAGATCATTAACTGATGCTCATTAGCTAGTTGATACATTTGTATTTTAAATTACAACTGACATAAAGATCGTAATGGTGCTATGTGGATAAATTTATCGATTTTCAAGAGCAAAAATTGGCAGCGCGTCATCCCTACAATGGCTTCCATTTCTACGTTTGTGAAAACGAACTGGCGTTATGGAGAGATAATTTTGACGAATTAGAATACTAACTGTATCAAGATTATAGACTGTAGGAAGAATGACCTGACTATGGGGGTGTACAGTACAGTACACACTATTGTGTGTAATTATGATTGTAGCCTTCATATTTTTCAATTTTTTTGATTATTACATTAAGTTTTGTTAAGAACTTTTCAAATCGGTAGATACTTTTTTTTATCTGAAAATTGGTTAAAATGTAAAGATATCACTTTCATTCATGTGATATGATTGAGCGTAATTATGATTTTGTCATTTAATAAGGAACTTAATTAATAGCCCATATATAGTATATACATGTATTATACAATGTATACAACTCGTCTAAACATCAACCCAGCAATGTTAGATCTGTAAATGTGCTTTCGCAATTTTTTTGTTTTTTCCCTCGCCGGGGTTCGAACCCATGCTACTGAGATATCGTGACACCAAATTGCCTGCACTGTAGCAGTCCCACTAGACCACATGACCACCTGGGATTTACAAAAATAAAGCTTCCGTCGGCCGTGTGTTACCTTTCCTCGTCAGTTTTTTATCTAGCGTCGTACTACAGTACATGATATATAAGGCATGGAGATGTTATTGTTACAGATCAGCTCAATTATCTATAGAAAAGGATCCTACAAATTAATGCAAGATACAGTCACAGAAAATAATTATATTTATAAGTACGTATGGGTCAGTGACAACTCTACAACAGATTTATCCATCGGATCACCAGCAATGATGGTGATACATGGCAGTGTACATTATGTATATACAATTCGTCTAAACATCAACCCAACAATGTTAGATCTGTAAATTTGCTTTCGCAAATATTTTGTTCTTCCCTCGCCGGGATTCGAACCGATGCTACTGAGATATCGTGACACCAAATCGCCTGCACTGTAGCCGTCCCGCTAGACCACACGACCACCTGGGCTTCATAAAAAATGAAGCTTTCGGTGGCCGGGTGTTACCTTTCCACGTCAGTTTTAATCTAGCGTCGTACTACACTACCAATAATTTACCTATACTTTTTTGGTACATTTCTACCCTCGTGCATATCAGTACTGTTAGGAAAGACTGAAAACTTATAATGTTATACTTTCAATGAAATCAGTACTAATTTTGTCAGTACTGTTTCAGTACTGATTTTGACAGTACTGTTTTAGTACTGATTTTGACAGTACTGTTTCAGTACTGATTTTGACAGTACTGTTTTAGTACTGATTTTGACAGTACTGTTTCAGTACTGATTTTATCAGTAATGTTTCAGTACTGATTTTGACAGTACTGTTTCAGTACTGTTTCAGTACTGATTTTGACAGTACTGTTTCAGTACTGATTTTGTCAGTACTGTTTCAGTACTGATTTGGTCAGTACTGTTTCAGTACTGATAGTACTGTTTCAGTACTGATGTTGACAGTACTATTTCGGTATTGTTATTTTCAGTACTGTTTCAGTAGATTTGGTGTTGTTAATCTTTTTAACTTGAATGTGTATTGTTTCAAAAAATATTTGGAACTGAAAACTTTTAAACTCGGTAAGTATAGTATAATGCTATATAATAATTTGTGGCATATTTTGTATCTTTTGTAGATATCTCTGATTAAGTGTTTATTATTAGAGAAGTTTTTACAATGTGCATCTCAGTACAATTGGTATCCAAATATAGGTTTGATAATTCTGTGACAATATTATTATCCTTTTTTAACTGGTTACGTTTTTCTCTTAGACTATATCACCCTGCTGCGCAGATTTTTTTTGGCGACGTGAACATGACCAAGGAAAATTATCAAGCTTACTCTCGTCTATCGAAATACTATTGAAGCGAAGGAGAAAACAACAGAATTGAAGCAATATAAGCAGTTTATCGGATTTTACCCATTAGAAGCACCTGAATTCACTCCCGGTTTTTAATGGAGTTCGTGTTGTCTTTTATGTATTTTTCAAAGTGTTGTTGTAAATGCCCTTTTGTTTTGTGATTCTTTGCTTACCTCTTGATTTTGGTTGTGACTGTCTTTCAGTGTTTATAAAAATAATACGCATTAGGAGCATCTGAATTCACTCCCGGTTTTTAATGGAGTTCGTGTTGTTTTTATATATGTAATTTTCAATGTGTTGTTGTAAATGCCCTTTCGTTTTGTGATTCTTTGCTTACTTCTTGATTTTGATTGTGACTGTCTTTCAGTGTTTTATAAAAAAAATACGCACTCGACATCAGGAAGATTCACACTGTGGTTCGAGGCTGATATTTTACAGTATCAATTGTATAATAGCGCATAATTTATAAATATATCAAACAAGATTAGAATCTTCAATACTGTTCATTTTTTGGTATTTTGCTATTGCTTAAAATATGTTGTAATTAATGCAGTTATATGTTACTATGTTAGGCAATGCATTATAATCAACACAAAACAATCTCTCGATTACCTTATTTTTAATCATAACTGGAATTTCTTTTATTTATCATAACCATTTTTTAATATATAATAAAACATGCAATGTCATACCAACGTATGAAGTTTGTGGCAAAAATCTCTGTGATTTTTACGCCCCTTGGTTATTTTATGACCCTTTAAAGCTCATAAATAAAACAATCAAAGAAACAATTAATTTTGCATGTATCATGTTTCATTGCTCTCCCCCTATGCCATCTTTTCTTTGGAATGCTTTGTTGAATGGCTCTTTTCCTCAATTCAGTCCCGGATATGATGTGTCTTTTTACATGTACAGTGGTAATTCAAGAGGACACTTTAGTTCTAATATGAGCTCATTATAAGCATCCACCTTTAATGTTTTGGTACTTGTACGAAACTCAGGATTCAATGGTTCATGATCAAATGTTGGGTATTTTTTTTTTGATGAGTGCCATATTGTCTAGATACATCATTTTGATTATAGGTCTTCAATTTTCACATCGAACATTCCCATGTCTGCTCCTGTCTCCATTGCTGTTAATCATTCTGAGGAAAGAAAATGTAATGAATTTATAAATAATAAAATTGAGAATGGATATGGGGAATGTGTCAAAGAGACAACAACCCGACCAAATAAAAAAACAACAGCAGAAGGTCACCAACAGGTCTAGGCTACAATAAATTATCTTATGTTAAAACTTTCCTCATTTCTGTGTTATGTAAAAATAAAAAGAATGCACAATTATGGATGGGAATGGTATGACATCAAAATTTACTTATTACTTTATATACTGCCATAAGTCCAGTAATCACTAATGGACTGGACTTCTGATACTACATGTATATATAATATTATAATCAATCAAAGTAGAAATTTGTTTCTAAATAAAAAAAAAAGAGGGAAATATGATAATTTAATTCATCATCATCAAAGTATTGGTGTTTGCCAGTGGCAAGTATTTCATACACGTGTAGCTTTAACCATCGGTCTATTTATGTGCTCTTTATAATAAAGATCCGTGAAACAACGACGAAAGACATTAAAATATATACTAACTACTTTATACAAAAGTACATTAATGTTTAATAGATTGAAGTGGAAATTTAATTTGATTGAAAATTTATCGTACATAGTCATATATGTAGCACCTTGCCAGAGATGTTATACATCTATCTATGGTAGCACACAGAAACGTGTCCGATTCCTCAAAAACGCGTCAATGATTTGATAAACATGTCAAATTGCACTGGCGAAACCACTTCTGCGGGATGCCGGTCGAGCAGTACCCTACCCTCATAGACATACATTTTGTAAAAAGACATTCATAGGCATCACCGGATAATATTAAAACAATAGAATTTACTTACTATTTATAAACGATGATTTAAACTTTACAAAACTTATTAAATGCAATGTTAATGGTTTTTTTTTCTAAATACGCATGACATATTTGCCACTGGACATTAAGTAATCAATAGTAAATTATGTGTTGTAAACTTAGCCTGCAGTTATGCTTGTTATGAATTACCTTTGCTGAACAAACTAATGTTTATCAATGACATACAGACGTTACGCACGATATTGCGTCCCAATTGGTAACGTCAAAATTTGACGTTTTACGTCGGTAATCGGTATATACTTTGTTCGTTTTGTTTGTAATTATTTTTGATCGATATTGATACTTCAAAGTCTTGAATATGTATGAAATATTTGCTACTGGTAGATACGCAAGCAAATGAATTTTTCGGACTTTTCTTTATATTTATTGTAACTTTTTTTTGGCTCTTTTCTTTTCAGTTTCTTTATCTCTTTACAATATTTAATTCTCTCTGCCTCGGATTTGAAATTCTTCTGTTCTGTAATTAATATTTTATCTATTTATTGACAAATTACCATATGGGATTTTTTTTTCATTTTAGATAATTTTTCATTTTCTATTTGATTATAACTACTTTTTATATTGCAGTTCTTATCGTGGTTTCTATGATTCTATCTATTTTCGAAATTTATAATTTGGTTATTTTGTTTTGTCCTCTGATCTTAAAACATGAAATCGAACCGTACTTGTTATTTAAAAACAATGAAATATCGTTCATATATCATATGATAATACGAACTGCTTTCAAATTCGATGGCCTAGGAGGATGATTGGCCTATCGAGTTCATGTAAAGTGATAAAAAGCATGGTAATTTTAAGATACGCTCGTGGCGAGATTTGCTCGAATCCGATTCTAATCGACAGTTATTGCAACTATTTTAACTTAAGGTCGCCTGATGTCCGACTTCTCCTACCTTTGATGACAGGTCAATAAAATACAACAAATGTCGCTTATACATGTAGTGGTGTTTAACACAAAAACAAAGAACAAACTTTTAGAAATAATTTGAAAACACATATATGTATAGCGTCCCGAATCGAAAACGTTCAAAACGTAAGAAAATTGCTCAGTGGACAAACTTGCAAGACATTTGATTTGTTAAAAAACGAAGTCATTTCGACTTAACAGCTTATCAGAAAGTATGTTATCGTATTGTGGGGTGATAGCACAATTACGAAAAAGCACTGTTTTATATGCTACAAATTGAATATTTGATATCATGACGTTGAAACTGACAGTGTTTTTGTAAAAAGCGGCGAAATTAGACATTGGACAATCTTGCAAGACATTTTCCCGAAGCCAATGCGTTTTTATTTGTGGTGCGAGTGCTGTAAAAATCCGGATTTGAAATGGTCTATCTAAGCACATTTGTAGGAATAATTCATGAAAACAAAATTTTATATCATCTGATATTTTAAAAAGCGACAAATTTTGATAAGTTACCATTTTCAGAATCCTGACCATGGCGAGGATTATTCATTTTTGAAAAAATCAGCTTTTACCGTTCGATCAACACAAAAAACAGCAATGGCGTCATAAATTATATTAGACGTTTATCATTCCTGCGAATTTTCGTGGATTTTAAACTTTTTATTAAACCACAAAAATTCCCGCAAAAGTTATTTTGCTAATAATTTGTTACGTCTGACACGCATATTTTTGACGTTTTGGTAATATTTGTATCATTATTTGAAACAATTATGAAAAGTTAAAGAATATTTTTTTTTTATTTTTGGAAACAGTAATACCTGCCTAATCTATAGATATAAATTTCATAAAGCTGAACTATTTAGTTTTCATAGAAGAGCTATTTATCAAATTGCTCTGTCGCATTTCACGGCATTGACGCAATAACGTGCTTAACGTCACAGTAAACGTGGTCAAGCACCGGGAATGAAATACAATATAAATGTACATGATGTATTAGTTTTCTAAATTGTGAAGTACCTCTGTCTGAACTTATAATAATAATAATTATATTGATAAAAAAAATCATAAATTAAAGCGCATCAAATAAAAATAACTTTTTATTGTCAATTTTTTTTTTAACCAGACCTATAGTCTGTGTCTGCAAGCAGAAGAAAGCGTGCACAGTGTAGCATACCTTGGACGTTTGTCTGTACAAACCTTTCCTCCAGATTTTTTTTGGGCACCTGCTTCGACTTTTTTTTCTAATCATTTACAATCCAACCGAACAATACGGGTTCTATCGTATCCCACACCATTAATATTGAATTGCGTTTTTACTTTACAGAGTATCATTGGGGGTATATGAGTTTTGAAATATTCTGGCGTTTTTAACCGGACACATTCTAAATTATCGGACACGTTTTTGAGATTGTAACAATACAAAAGAGTTTATTGTCTTAAGTCAGGAGTTTGATATTCTGTAGTTGGTTTTCAAGTTTGAATGGTTTTACACTAGTCACTTTTGGGGCCCTTTACACCTTGCTGTTCGGTGAGACCTCATGCCGGCACGATGTTGAAGACCGTACTTTGACCTATAATGGTTTACTTCTACAAATTACGACTTATATGAACAGGAGACTTTTCTCATTGGCAGTTATACCACATCTTCTTATATATTAATACAACACTGAGCCACCCAACCCATCCACCCCAATTACTCGTTTGTGAGGGCTGCCTAGAGTCAGAGGTGGATTTAGGGGGGCTGGAGACCCGCCCCCCCCTTTTTGGAAAAAAAATTGTTGCTTATATAGGGGAATCATTGAAGCGTGACTTGAGCCGGCCCCCTCTTAGGTCAGTCACTGGCCCCCCACTTATGTAAATTTCTGGATCCGCCACTGAGAGTGGTTACACCGGGCCAAAAATGCATCGGACTGAAACAACATACTGGTTGTGTGTACACTGACAATCAAATTAAAATTAAAATAATGTATAAAATATTGTAAAAAATAATTTTTCATTTGATTGCATTTACGTAACAATAACACAATGTAACCGTAGACATAAATATCATTGTTACACTCGTAAGTATTCTATGTAGTTCCTTAGTCAACCCTAGGTCTGCATTCCGGCGATATAGCCTAAACTTCATTGTAACAATAACTTTTTTACGACTGTTACATTTCAATGTAACCATAGCCAGTACCAAAATAAAATAGAAATTCAAATATTTCACAGACATCTACTATATTTACAATATAAAAATAGGAAGACTGTTGAATGATTTTCAGTGGCGGATTCAGAGGGTGCATTTTTTGTAAAATGATTAATCAGACTAGACTTCGTAAACTTTGCCATTTCCCGAGTATTTAATTTTTATACGACAATTCTTTACTTATAAAGACATTTTTCGCTGGCCGGTATTTACTGATTGTCAAAGTCATGTGATTTGCTATGGTGGAGTTGACCAGTGCGTTGAAAAAACGGCACTCGGTCATTTTGAAATTCAAATTACAGTAATACACATTGCTTAGGCTGAGGTTGTCATGACAATCAGGAAACCTTCAAAGCGACACAGGATTGAACAAGAACGTATTGACTTCTATTTCATTATTCCACTAAACAGAAAGTAATGGTAAATACTCTATAGACTATTACACTCTCATGAAAAAAAAGTTCCACAATATTATTTACCTACGAAAACATGTTTAACAAATTGAATAATGATCCCCAGTCAGTATAAGCTCTAGAAAGATTTCAAGTTTCAGGTACGAACCATTTGATTTGAGGAGGCAGTCTGAGATATTTGAGAGAAAAAAAAATGACTCTGATTCTTGCCTTAAGGGCATACGATACAGTTACAGGGGGAGGTAATGACGTTGCTAACGAAAAATGTTATTTTCGCGACGTCAAACTGTGACATATCGGGAAAACACGCAGTTTTCGACTGATTTTTATCATTCAAACTGATTTAATTTAAAAACGAGTTCATGGACCCCTATTTTTTAAAAAGCAATTTGATTCATTTTGCAAGGAGATTATGTGACCCAAATTTTATAAAACTGTAAATAGCGGATTTTTTTTAAATTTTGATAAACATGCAGCAAAAAATTACGTTTTTTTCCTCTATTCATGAACATTTGATAAAAATGAGTTATTTCTGAATAAAAATTGCATAATTTGTAATGATACTCATAAAATACAGAAATTACCGATTATTTAACAAAAAAAAATTTGTGTTTATCTTTTACGGATGTCTGCTAGTCATGTTTTTGAATTCTTGTCATATTTTCGATTTTCTCAGGTTTTATCCATCCAAATGTATTAAATTTTTTTTTACACGACACCCCACTTTTGTCTTCATAAATCTGTTCAATAGATCATTTAAGATTTAGTGATCCGGCGGCATGAAATCCTTGTTATTTTTTCTTGGTTTAAAGGGTAAAAAACAATTCCAATGTTAACAAATAGTAAAGTCTGAAGAAAACCCTTTTCCCGCCATTTTCTAAATGTCTCGTATTTTAAAAACTACAAACGAGACTAATGATTTTATTACTTTATTTTGTTTAAATATCAAAGTTGTTTTCATTTTAAGCAACCACATGAAATCCTTGTTATTTTAAATTAGAGCAGCAGACATCCTTAAAACAAAAAAGTTATGTCTTTCTTTCGAAAAAGAAAATATAGACACAAATCTGAATTTTGGGCAAATATACAAAATTTCGACCTCATTTTACTCAAAAAGTAGCACATGAAGGTATATTTTTTATTACATATTCGATTTAATCAGGTAAAAAATAGCCTATATGCAAATTTTCATCAACTTGTAAATACAGGTTCAAAACTGTATCGTATGCCCTTAAACAAAAATTTTGGCCGTATCTGGATTGAAAACAATAGTCTTGTCCAATTTTTTGCTATTTTAATATTTTAAAATACTATAATCTATTTAATAAGGTTTGGCAAAGAAGTAATAATATGTATATCCAAAACAACCCGTGATTTTATACCTATTTTGACATTTACAGAAAGTTCTGTAACCAGAGGCGGATCCACCCATTGTTTTAAAAGAGGGTTCCAAACACAGGCACTTGTTTCTATCCATACGAAGTCGACTATCCATAGTCGACCTTCGTATGGATAGAAACTAGTCCTATAACATATGACTTCGCATTCTTATTCAATTTTTAACGTTTTTATACTGATATTTCCAAATTTTTTTTTGGCACATTGATAGTAAAAAGAAAATATCAGAACAGCAAACAGAAATAGTAAATAATGCCCCCGAGGTCATATGTTATAGGACTAGGATAGAAACAAGTGCCTGTGGTTCCAAACACTCTGGATAAAAGGAAAAAGGGGGTTCCAACTCAGTCCCCTAAAGATTTCATAATTATAGCGAAAAAATGGGGGAAATAAAATATTTTAAGTAGTATTATATAGAATAATGCATTGAACGTCCAAAATAATTTGGTGTTCCCACCCCCGGAACCCCAGGGGTCCGCCACTGTGTAACGCGTATTCTGCTTTTTTAACTAACGTAATATGTTTTGAATTAGCTATATGCTACACTTTTCTCAGTTTTAAAAGATTCAATGTACTACTTACTATACCTTAATCTACCTTCAATCCCATTGTGGTATTCAATCCAGAAGAAGTTTGAACTGTTGAACTGTTGAAATGTCAGTGCGAGTGCAAAAATAACGTTTGTAAACAATGAATGACGTCATGTGTAAATCCAATCACATAAACGTTTTACAATAGGCAATTGTATGTTCCAGATTGACGCGCTTTTGTGATGACGATAATAACATCAACGGCAAAATTTGAGACAGTAGATCAGCCGGGAAGGATAGGATACAGAAATACAGCAGAGAAAATATCGGTTTACCAGCCACTTGCAGAAATTCTTAAAGTTACAGAAAGAGACGATTGTTACGACAAGTCAGAGATGGCGGATCCTTTTCGAATCATCTACGGATTGCTATTGTTCATGTATGTTTTACAAGTCAAATGTAGGCTATGTCTTCTTCCATCACAAGTTTTATTCCGTGAGCATCCTGTCAGATCATATATTTTGCCGGAATCAACATTCTGTATACTGTGTCAACAGAATACAGAATGTTGATTCTGTATTCTGTTGACACAACATTCTATATTCTGTTGACATTTATACAAAAACAATGTCTTTCCCTTCAAGAATTTAGTTCAAATTTATGTGGTTCATAAGGGAACAGAACATTCGATTTACATATATATATATATATATATATATATTTGTTTATAAAAAAAGATGCCGTATTATTGCCAACGACACAACAACAACAGCAACAACATATATTTTATTTGCCAATCATGGCACCCAAAATGAGCGGAATAATCACAACTCTCCACAGCAGATCAGATGACCAGAAATTAACAAATATAGGTCACCATACGGCCATCAATAATGAGCAAAGCCATATCCCATAGTCAGCTAAAAAAGGCAACAAAATGACAAATGTCAACGAATTCAAACAAGAAAACTAACGTTCTTATTCATGTACAAAAATGAACGAACAATGGATATGTAACACACCAACAAACAACAACCACTGAATTACAGGCTCCTCACTTCGGACAGGAACATATATACAGAATGTGGTGAGGTTAAACATGCTAGGGTCTTCCCCCTAAACCTGGAACAGAGTTGTAACAGTACTACATAACAACAAACTATAAAATTCAGTTGAAAAAGGCTTATTTAACTTTAAATAACAGATGAAGGCAAATAGAAATACATCTCAGTAACAAAAACATAATGGACGTTACAGTTACTCAACAAAAAATGTCACTAAATACAGATCTGAGAGTACTTGCAGTTACTGACAGCTAGTTCAAAGCCACTAACAACAAATAACAAAAATCATGCATCTAACTTCAAAGACTTACAAATGTAGTTCATAGTTGTTTTTTTTACTTCTGTTGATTATATTTAATCTTAGTTTTTTTCTTCTGTTAAAAAGAGATTAAATAACGGACGCAATGTTCAACAAATTTGTTTAAAGATGGCAAATTTGTGTTACATTCGTTAAATTTATAATAATACACACAAACTAAAGAGACAGAAAGACAAAGTTTGTCTCCAACGACAAGCAAGAATAAACCAAGAAACAGAAAACAGACAATTTTTCAATGTCCTATTTGGCTGGCTTTCATATTATTCCCATTGTTGTTATAAAGTAGACAGAAGCAATGAAGAATCGATAATAGTGTGGTGCTTGCATATGAAGAAAAGAGAATAACAGGCAAAATTAATAATAAAAAGTGAAAAATGATATAGAATATTACAGAATACAGAAATGAAGAAACCACTTCCAGACCTGACCCTTTTATAAGTTGCACATTTTATTTTTTATTTTTTTTGCCTTTTAAATCTTTCTGTTCGGACACCATATTGGTCCGACACCCCAATAGCCTGACGCCCTATTAGTCCGACGACCCATTGGACCGACACACGAATACTAGTAATCCGACACATAATTATTGAGCAATACTTTGTATGAATAATATTTATATTTTAAGAGGATAATCCCCATAGTTTAAAATGATCCTACTGAGATTCCTCAAAATAATAACATATTAGAGTACATGTATTAAAAATTTGCTTAATGTCCAGTGGCAAATATTACATGCATGTTCAAAACAATTGTTAAATAAGTTCAATAGGTAAGTCCTGTAAAAGATGTCATCTTGGGTGAAAGAAGGTCAATGAAACTTGGACTGCCACTGGACAACGAAAGCATATATTGAAGGTGGACAGGAATTTGCCCTGCTGCATATTCAGACAAAAGGCCACCGACGGCCTCTCAAAGAGTTGTTGCAATAGTTATTAACCTGTAGAGATCATGGCACTCTCTTTCTATACATGCTATATGAGGCATCCGATTAAAGGTGACCAATCTTACATTTGTTGAAAATTAAACATCCCGCACAATTTTACTACCAATGGTTTTACTGTTTTTACTGTATCACATAAACATTATCCGTTGTGATGACTGACTTGCACTTCTGGTGACATTTTCTTAGTGAGAATGTGTTCACATATGGGACATATCTTGTCCTTATGTCCCACGTAAGTGTCATCAATAACTCCTGAACCACTTTACAGAATTTTGT
The DNA here is from genome assembly GCA_019925275.1 of Mytilus edulis. Classification (NCBI taxonomy): domain Eukaryota; kingdom Metazoa; phylum Mollusca; class Bivalvia; order Mytilida; family Mytilidae; genus Mytilus; species Mytilus edulis. Next base: position 114,488,228 of record CM034360.1, read on the forward strand.
AAATCATCGATACAAACTTTATCTCATGATGTATTTTTTCAAAGGACAATTTACAAAGTGTTACGTCCATAATTAATACCATAACATGCATGTTGGGAAAAACAACTTTTTTATAAATGCATGCAAAGTATTTGATGCAGTATGATCTATTGTTATAGGTATCTAAAAATGGATCCCACCAGAACACAAAGACTAAGTCTATGAGGAAAATAAAGTTTTAGATCAACGACTAAAAAATGTCATGAACAGATAAAACATGAGATAGAGATAGAACTGGTATGAAAGGTGACAGTAGAACATTGAACTAATTTGAAAGGTAGGTATATATATAGTTTTACACTCAATTATGATTTTTTTTAAAGTAAGTATTTGCAGTTATTCCTATAATTTTATTTCAATATCATGAAATGTTGTAGTGTGTTCATATGACAACAAACCAACAGCGAGCAAGTTCAAAAAAATAAAGAGTAGAAATACAATTCTTCAACAATTGAAATATATCATTAAAATTAACAAAGAAGTCTACGGGAAGTACATAATCCGTACACACAACTTCTTATATAACTGTTTCACAGATTGCATTGATATTGTGCTCGAAAAATCAGATTATATTAATACATATGTGTTTTGTTGCCGATCCAAAGATGTCAGAGTATTACAGCAGGACATAGTTGAACTAAAGGAAATATAAACAAAGATCTCCTTCTCTGTAACCGAATAACAGATTTAAGAGATAGTAATTTATTATAATGAGAATTTCCACTGGTACTAATAATGAAAAAAAATCACAAAAAGAAGACTTTTATTTAATTTTTAAACTATTGAATATGTATAAAATGATAAAAAGTTGTAGGATTGTCACTAAGACAACTATCTACCAAATTTGAGACGATGTGAATTTGAACAATAATATACAACTGTGCAGACTTCAACAATGAGAAAACCCATACCGTATTGTCGGCTACAAAAGACCATGACATAAACAATATATGAAACAATTTAATTCAGAAAAATTTTACGACCTAATTTATAACAAAACAAATTAAAAATGTTAAAAGTGCAGCCCGTATTGAAAACATGGATATTTGCCATGAACCCAGACTTGGGACGCTAAAATTCTTCTCCAAATCATATAAGATCAGGCCCCAGCGCCATAAAACTTTTTTTTGCTGAGTAAAAAAATATTCTCAGAATGAATTATTTTACTCAGCTAAGAATGAGAACTTTTTTATCCGCCATAAAAAAATATTCTCAACGTTGAGAATATTCTCAGCTGAGGATTTTTTTTCTCAGCTGAGTATTTTTTTCTCAGTGATGTAAGTGGTAAAATAGTTGTTTGAAAACTAAAACGTATACCAAACTTCTCTAAAACGCAGTTTTATCTCTGAAAAAATAATGTAAAACATAAAAAGAATCTATGATAGATAAGATGACAAGTAGCATTTACTTAGCATCTGTAACCACAGTCCTGACAAAAAGTCACAGAATATAAAGTCGGCAAATAATTTATGTTATTATAAGAAATAAAAACCTAATAGATATTATAAGAGAAAGATCTTGAAATACTTGAGTTATTTACCCGTAGCTTCTTATAAATATGTATATATATATTTTTATATTTCCTTATTTAAATCTATATTTTGTATTTTTTTAAAAGATAAAATGCAATCTTCGTTGACGTTTACGTGAAGAGTGCTTTCTTTCACGTCCGCACTTCTATCGAGTATGGCGTGCCAAATAAACATTTTAAAAAGATAATTATTACGGATCAATAACATACATTATGTATTCAGACGACATAAGACACCATGTGACAATTTTAAGAGAAACATAGCTGCTTTTTTCTCACATCTAAAATGGAAGAAAAAAACAAACAAAAAAAGACAAACCAAATATTTTTAAATCAATATGAAAGTCAGTAAATAATTTGAATCCGTTTTTAATATTCAAAATATATGTAACTTTAATATTAATATAAATCTGATACAGAATTTAACATGTTTAATACGATTTAACAATTATGCAAGTAGTCATAAAAATTGCTCTGCATACTGAGTTTAATATCATATTGCACAGGAAGAGAAAATAAAAGTACGACGTCGTGTGAGAAGGCATGGCATATATATTTAATGTCCATTACAGTTATTAACAACACCTTGTACAAATATTATTTTCGAAAATAAAAACAGTTTAATAAAACAAACAAAACTATCCGATTTATGAGGGTCATGAAAAGGGGAGTAGGGAAAGATGTTCTATTTTTCTCTATTCAGTACGAAATTCTGATCTGCATATTGAAATTTCCTTCTGTATCATGATTTTGACATGATAAATGATTTTTCTGGATCAACGACATATGTACTTTCTTTGTTAAAACTTTTGATGTCTAAGATAATAAATAGTAGATAGGATGACATAACATGTGGGTATATATTTGATTTATACATGTATTTGGTTTAGTATACATGAGGTTCCGGTACTGCAATCTAATTGATGTACCAGTAGTAAATTGTAAAAATAGATTTAAGAGAGAAAAGACATTGATAAGCCCAACTGTCAAACAAAATATAAAAAATTGCTTATCTATCATCTATTTTAGAGCATATGTTTAAAATTTATTGGAAGGGAAAAAAAATCGAAAACAATGTAATTATCCGTCCTCGAGTATCAGTCAAACAGTCCTTACCAAAAAATGGTGTATTAAATTGCAATGAATTATGGATCTTACAAAACTGGAACATAAGACGTAGTAAGCATGCTGGCGAACGTGAGCTCAGACTTTTTTTTATTCTGTAATTCTATTTAAAGTCAATAAATAAGTGACCGGTGAAAAATAATATTATTCCAATTATTGAACCAATGCATACAAACATCATAAACTAAGTCTTCTGTGCACGATTTTATCATTTTTTTTTCGCATAAATTTCGTACAATCGTCAATTTTTTTTTCAATCGGTCAGTGTTGTGAAAATATAGCAGGTAATTAAAGTTCGTGTTTTGAAGCCGAAGTTTAATGATTGTCACCTGTTTGTCAACAATCCACCAAAAAGCATGGATATTGAGCAATGTAATTAACATGTACTTAAGAATTGAATGCTCTTTTTTGTAAATTTATTGGGGTGTAAAAGCGTTGACCGAAGTACATTTTGTATGAAGCGCGGAAGCGCTTCATACTTAAAATGTGCGCACGGTCAACGCTTTTACAACCCTATAAAGTTACAAAAAAAAGCATTCAATACTTATAATTACATTTTTACCTATAGGATCATGAAAACACGCCTTTTATCAAGTTTTTATTTCATTTACCTGTGCACTTTATTGTGGGACCTCGTGTCATCATGAATGAGAAGTTTTATTGAGTGATCCAACTGCTTAAGGAATTACACATGATGTGCAGTTAGCCAATCAGAATAACGTATTGTAATGAAACATACATCTAATGTAATTATAATCAGATAATAGTTTATTTTAAGGACATCCATGCGTATTGTGATCACCGGATTTTTACGAGATGGGTCACACGGAGGTCACTTTGCATACGGAAAATATGTCGGGGAATTGCTTTTTTTTTTGCACATTTTTTCTTCTTCTTATTTTTTTGAGGGGGGTATTTTCTTTTCTGTTAATCGCCTCGTTTATTTGGGTAATTTCTAAGAAAGATCAGATATTCAAGCGTCAAGCGGGATATGTTAAAAGTGAAGAAGTATCTACAACATGTACAACGAGAAGCTGTTTAATTGGTCGCTTTTTTTGTAGTATCTTTTAAAATTTGGTAAGATTAATATGGTACAACCAACTAACAAAGATGGGGTTATCAACTTACATTTTTAATTTTCATTTGCTTTTACAGAAAATTTTTGAGACATATTTCAGTCGTTTTACCGTACTCCTATTTTTTTATGTAAAAAAATGCACATTTAAGCACCCTATTAATCATCTTTTTTTTTAGAAAACATTGATTTTGAGTATTCATCCTAAAAAATGTATAAAAAAAAATATGTTAAGGAATAAAGATGTGTATGTTCCTTTGGATAGAACTTGATTTGAGTTGATAAGTGAAGTTCTTCATTGCAAATTTTAACAAAAACACTATCAACATTTGTAATTTTATATCAAATTACCTTAAAAAAAACATTTAAGATTTTTTTATATACTTAAGTATGGTTTTGGCTATACTCAAATATTTAAGAATATTCTCAACTTTGAGTAAGAAAATGTCTGAGAATTTTTTTATGGCGGTGCATTTTGCTGAGAATAAAAAAATTGAGAAAATTCTCAGGCTGAGTAAAAAAACTTTACTCAAATAGTTTTATGGCGCCGGGGCCTGGTCCTAAAGTCATACAAAATTTTCTCAGTGCCCGGAGAAAAAAAATCGGGGTCGAAAATTGAAATCCAGCATTTTGATTGGTTGATTTGTTGATTTTGGAGTTTGCATAAATAACTGACTCGAAAGTTTAATGACTTCAAGGCCAGTTTTCAAGTAGGTAAATCAAACATTCTAATGCAATTTGTATGTAACAATTATTTTCATTGGCTAAAAGTTGCCGTCAAATCCACAGTTGACTAGGCGTTACTAAGGAGGGACAACCATTTTGAAATGATTGAATCAACAAATGTTCGATTACTACTATATAAACGAAAATAAAACAACACCTACCTCGAATTCGCCGTTTTAATGTAATTTTATCCGAATTTGAAGCGTACAGGTAACGTAATATCATCCAGTTTGTAAGTTTTCATTTGTATGACGTCACGTTTACCAATGACGGCTTTGCGCCAAAATCGTTCATGACGTTACGCGGATTTTTTTTTATTTGTCAAATTTAGACATTTTTCAAAGTTTTATCGTATTATTTCTTTTTGTAATGCATTAGAATCGGAATAACAGTACTGTAGTTGAAGAGTTGCCACCGTCAATTTTGATTTGACAGTCGCAAATCTCCGTTTTACTGTCTCCGCTACGCGTCGCCAGTAAAACTGCATTTGCGACCGTCAAATCTACAATTGACGGTGGCAACTCTTCAACTACAGTACTGTTATTCCTTAATTGTTCCATTTTTTTTCTTTCATTTTTCTCCCTGTATAATATAAACCTTGTATAATTAACGTTATACCACCTTTAGCAATGCATGTACACTGATTCACATTATGTCATGGTTGACCTATGTTTAATCTTATTATTGGACTTTAACAAAATGATAAATGTTATAATCCACTTTTTCCTTTCCAGAAACAAGTTGGCAAAGATAGCACATGCATAGGAAGAGCAATGGAAAATAACATTGAAGCAGAATTATGAAACAGTTATTAAAAAAACCCATTAAATTGAGAGAGAGAAAAACACATTTTTTTACTTTTTAATGCTGTTCATTCTTAAGATTACTGTTTATTGTATTTCGATGGAAGTTATTGCAGTTGATAAGAAGATAGAACAAACATTTGAGTTCTTCAGCTTGTTTTATTCAGTCAATAAAAATTAATTTTGAAAAGCAAACCATATATGTTCAAAAATCCAAAAGGTTAATTATGTACCAAATGACCTCCGTCAGACATTAATCAGTCTGTTGGAAATCTTTCTTTAAATTTTTATGCTTATTTTACAAAATGTACCTTTGTTTGTATGTCTGTAAGATTCAAATCAATCAGAGATTTCTGAAGAACTACAAACCAAGAGTTTCTGAAAGTCATCAGTCCTCATGTGAACATGCTATACTGAGTAATGTAGTTCTTACCCTTTCAACTCCCCGTTAACGGGATGCCTAAATATTGTAGCTCTAAATTTCATATATTCTTTTCGTAAAATACGCTCTGCAGTTTTATAGGAAAGAGAACAAGAGTTATGCATACATGTATTTAAGTTACTATTCACAATACACTCATTACAAGTGAATGAAATTGCAGCATGATTAATGTATACAAAAAAAAAAAGAAATCTGTCAATAAATGTATTTAACCATTAAAAATCTTACATTGAGCATATGATTGGAAATTTATTTATGAGAAGTTAGACTAAAAAAAGTGGTCGCATTCTGAATATTCGCTCAGCTCACAGTAAAAGGAGAAAAACATACAATGATACACTGTTCAGTCTGAAGGTACCTGTTCATGTAGGGGACATGTCTTATAGCAGATTCTCTCCTTGTGGTGAACTAGCATGTTAAAAAGGAGCTCAGTGCATTATTGGTCTAGTTCTGTACAAAATATGTTAATTACATTGTATTTATATCTGAGTATCATGTCCTCTTCCTGCACTACCCATCTTCTCAAAAGTAATATATCGAGTTCCAATGTTCAATATGTTCTGATTTGACTCAAGCAAGATATAAATACATGTAATATGGTATTGTCAAATAGAAGTATTAATAAGTATTAAAAACATAAACCTTGTAGACCACACAAGATGCAATTCTGACAATAAATATGACATAAAGCCAGAATATTTAAAAAAAAAAAAAGCTAAAGTAACTGTCGAAGAGCTGGATCTAAAGCTGAACCACTTCAGGACAACAAAAATCAGAGAAATAAAAAAAACCATAACGAAAACATTAACATGTCACGATAAAGACAATGAATGGAAATGGGGTAAGTGTCAAAGAGAACAATTAACCCACCCCAAATATACAAAACAACTAGGCATCACTATACAGATACAGTCTGATTTAAAAAGTGTTATAATGAAACAGTACTGAAGAAATTAGTAACGAAACACTACTTACGAAATCAGTACTGAATCATTACTGACGAAATCAGTACTATCAAAATCAGTACTGAAACAGTACTGTCAACATCAGTACTGAAACAGTACTGACAAAATCAGTACTGAAACAGTACTGTCAAAATCAGTACTAAAACAGTACTGTCAAAATCAGTACTGAAACAGTACTGTCAAAATCAGTACTAAAACAGTACTGTCAAAATCAGTACTGAAACAGTACTGACAAAATCAGTACTGATTTCATTGAAAGTATAACATTATAAGTTTTCAGTCTTTCCTAACAGTACTGATATGCACGAGGGTAGAAATGTACCAAAAAAGTATAGATAAATTATTGGTAGTGTACAGTACATGATATATAAGGCATGAAGATGTTATTGTTACAGAACAGCTAAATTATCAATAGTAAAGGATCCTACAAATTAATGTAAGATACAGTCACAGAAAATAATTAATAGTTATACGTACGTCTGAGCCAGTGACGACTCTACAACAGATTTATCAATCGGAGTACCAGCAGTGATGATGATACATGGCTGTGTGCATTATATACATATATATATACACAACTCGTCTAAACATCAACCCAACAATGTTAGATCTGTAAATTTGCTTTCGCAAATTTTTGGTTCTTCCCTGGCCGGGATTCGAACCCATGCTACTGTGATATCGTGGCACCAAATCGCCTGCACTGTAGCCGTTCCGCTAGACCACACGACCACCTGGGCTCTTAAAATAGAGCTTTCGCTGGCCGTGTGTTACCTTTCCACGTCAGTTTTAATCTAGCGGCGTACTGCAGTACATGATATATAAGGCATGAAGATGTTATTGTTACAGATCAGCTAAATTATCTATAGTAAAGGATCCTACAAATTAATGTAAGTATATATAAGTATATATAAGTACGTCTGAGTCAGTGACAACTCTACAACAGATGTATCCATCGGATCGCCATCAATGATGGTAATACATGGCTGTGTACATAATGTATATACAACTCGTCTAAACATCAACCCAACAATGTTAGATCTGTAAATTTGCTTTCGCAAATTTTTGGTTCTTCCCTCGCCGGGATTCGAACCCATGCTACTGTGATATCGTGACACCAAATCGCCTGCACTGCAGCCGTCCCGCTAGACCACACGACCACCTGGGCTCTCGTATATATAAGTATATATAAGTATATATGCTTTCGCAAATTTTGGGTTCTTCCCTCGCCGGGATATATATCAATACAATATCCTACAAACAACATATGCAATATAACATAAATTTAATACTGATTGTAAATAATTGAAACTGATAAGTATATATATATATATATATAACTCGTATACTTAAGTATATATAAGTATATATATATATATATAACTCGTCTAAACATCAACCCAACAATGTTAGATCTGTAAATTTGCTTTCGCAAATTTTGGGTTCTTCCCTCGCCGGGATATATATCAATACAATATCCTACAAACAACATATGCAATATAACATAAATTTAATACTGATTGTAAATAATTGAAACTGATTACGAACAAATACGGAATTTAAATACACGAGGGGAGAGAGGCAGTACAAAGAGGGGTAACTCCATTTAGTTTATCATAACTTTTTTGTCATGTCTCGTTTTGAAAACTTTATTTAGATACAGACTAAAAACTGTTTTTCAATCTTTATTCAGATAAAAAGATTTTCTAAACCTTAGTTTCTCAGATTTGGAAGCTTTCATATAAATTGTGTAATTTACTAAGCATTTTAATCTTGGTGGACTATATTAATGATATTTATAGGACATTCTTAAACCTGCGATTTCCAAAGGGGAGCAATTTGTGTTAAGAGTGTATAAAGACAGAATCCAATCGGTAATTAGCAAATGTAATACAGTATTCTTATTCCAGTTTCAGGTGATGTACTTGTGTATAGGAGCGTCACATCAGTGTAGTATTGCTTTCAAATAATGTCATAAAATATTTAGTTTTAAGACGAATTTTACTATTACCGTTCCGCTTTTGGGGAGGTGCTGCCTCCAATAGTTTGCTTACATTTTTTCCAACTAAAGTACTTGTAGCAAAATGTACCCTAACGAAGTTCAATTCTTTCATTACTTTGAGCAAATGATGCTCATCATTACAAATATAATATATATATGCAAAATATACAATATATTATAAATAAATACATAAAACATACATAACTGATAAATGAATATATCCTGGAAGAATAATAATCTATATTAAGTATTGGTAACTTATACATTTAACATGACTGTTCTACGTTTAAATGCATGGAATAGAAATTTACAAAGGTTACTTATGTCTTTTACATTTTCTGTGCTCAACAACTGTATAAGCTTAAATGACGGTGGACGCTTATAATACTATGGCTTAATATACTGTCTCCGTATTGCGGCGATGCCTTATAACAATCACACTGTTAAATGAAATGAAACTTGTCTTCTATTGTATTTAAAGTACAGAGAGTGCATTTTCTTTCTGATCTATTAACACCGTGATATCGTCCTGTTACAACAAATAAGTTATGTGAAGACAATCTTATTCTCGTTAGATACACTCTAAAATTCACATGTTTAGTCAGGTAAAATTGTAAACAAACATTATTTACACAGTATTTATACACAAAAAAAACCACTTTGGCGAGCCGTAGTTAACAGTAGCATGAGTCACGATTCATTGATTTCTTCTTTCAAACAGATATTATCGTTAATATTAAAAAAAGGAGATGTGGTATAATTGACAATGAGACAAATCTCAGCAGAGCCTCAATGACACAGAAATTAACAACTATAGGTCACTGAACGGCCTTCAACAATGAGCAAAGCCCGTGCCGCATAGTCAGCTATCAAAGACTGCGAAATGACAATTGTAAAACAATTCAAACGAGAAACTAACGGTCTAATTTATGTACAAAAATTAACTTATAAAAATATGTAACACATCAACAAAGGACAACCACGGACTTACATACTCCTGACTCGAGACTGGCACATACATACAGAAAGTGGCGGGATCCCAAGCCTCCATAGTCGGATCCAGGGGAGGGCGTAGGGGGGGCCGCCCCCCTTTGGGGGGAAAAATTTGGTTGATTATATAGGGAACCACTGAAGCATGACTGGAGCGGCTCCATCTTAGGTCAGTCAGCGGGCCCCCCTTAGGAAAAGTTCATGATCCGCCACCTGCCTCCCCTTACCTGGGACAGTTGTGCAATATTACAACACAAGAACGAACTATATAAAAAGCAGTTCATTTTGACTTGCAAGATTACGATAAAGATTCGGTCGGAAACGAAATTCAGAAAACATTATCATACCAGGGGTACCTGATAAGGGGTAAGCTACTTTATTTATTGAAAAAAAATACCAATTATTTGAGATGCTGTGCGTGATATTCTATACGTAGTGGAACTAAATGAAAAGTGTTCTGAAAAAGTAGGAATATTTGGTGCATAAATATAAAGCTACACGAGTCTAACTAAATATTTGTGCCCTGTTTTCTAAGACCGTTTATCTTTCTGCAAGGCAAACTGTATCACTTGCTAAACAATCCAGCTTCAACTGTTCTTCATCCCGATCCAATATTTTAGAGTACTAAAAATAGTTGACAATTTGAATAGCTATCTATTTGAATATGTATATGTGAAATACCTGCCACTGGACATTAAGCAAAAAAAAAATCAATCAGTCACACATGACTGCATAGATATCAGTCTATAGATGAATTAGCGTTTCTGTGATTTGTTGATTTCATCCACAATACATGCAATATTTATTCACATACATGTAATATATATATAAGATTGTAAGTCCATATTGTGAATTACATTGTAAATGTACAAAATAGTGGCTGTCCATTTGGGAATTATATACAGATGTGTTTCCATTTTCTATACGTACAAATTATGCACAGTCGATTATCTTGAACCTGGTAACCCCACTGTCACGTGTGGTCTTTATTCCACTGTCATTAAAGTCTTTACCACAGTGGGGCCTTTGTTTGGCTGTGTGAGATCTATAAATATGCAACCACGTCTAGGCAAAATAAGGACTTTAAGGATGTTTACTACTCTGTTTCAAAGTCACAAGCTATTTCAAAGACTTTTATAAATTGATAGTATATAAATAATGTAATTCAAAAAAGTAGAAAAAAAATATTGGTTCGTGTGCTTGTTTTTGAGATAAAAGACATTGGCGGGAAATGATTCTTTCTAGAATTTTTCTACAATTAACACTGGCAGCATTTTTCTTTCAAAAAACTATGAAATAATAACAAGGATTTTATGAGATTTTCAAACATTACTTTTGAAACTATATGTAACAAGAGTGCACACGCTGAAATGTCTCGCCTTCTATACTAATCATTGATATTATGTTGATAGTCCTAAGTATAAAGCTAAGCTTTAATACAACTGTCACATAAACTTAACATTAACCAAGATAACTAAACAAAAACCAATGAACCTTGAAAATGAGGTCAAGGTCAGATGAACCATGCCAGGCAGACATGTATAGCTAACAATGCTTCTATACAACATATATAGTTGACCTATTACTTATAGTTTAAGAAAAATAGACCAAAACACAAAAACTTAACACTGTGCAATGAACCGTGAAAATGAGGTCACGGTCAAATAAAACCTGCGCGACTGACATAAAGATCATAAAATATTTCCATACACCAAATATAGATGACCTATGGCATATAGTATTAGATAAAAAGGCCAAAACTCAAAAACTTAACTTTGACCACTGAACCATGAAAATGAGGTCAAGGTCACATGACATCTGTCCGCTAGACATGTACACCTTACAATCATTCCATACAACAAATATAGTAGACCTATTGCATATAGTATGAGAAAAACAGACCAGAACACAACAATTTAACTATAACCACTGAACCATGAAAATGAGGTAAAGGTCAGATGACACCTGTCAGTTGGACATGTACACCTTACAATCCTTCCATACACCGAATATACTAGCCCAATTGCTTGTAGTATCTGAGATATGGACTTGACCACCAAAACTTAACCTTGTTCACTGATCCATGAAATGAGGTCGAGGTCAAGTGAAACTGTCTGACAAACATGAGGACCTTTCAAGGTACGCACATATCAAATATAGTTAATCCTATTACTTATAATAAGAGAGAATTCAACATTACAAAAAATTTGAACTTTTTTTTCAAGTGGTCACTGAACCATGAAAATGAGGTCAAGGACATTGGACATGTGACTGACGGAAACTTCGTAACATGAGGCATCTAAATACAAAGTATGAAGCATCCAGGTCTTCCACCTTCTAAAATATAAAGCTTTTAAGAAGTTAGCTAACACCGCCGCCGCCGCCGGATCACTATCCCTATGTCGAGCTTTCTGCAACAAAAGTTGCAGGCTCGACAATAAAATCATGAAAAGGAAAATATGGCTCAGTGGGAAAAAATGTTATTGGGCACTAGATGGACAAAACCAGAGGATTTCGAATATCTAACTAATATTCAAAAACAAGAAGAGCGAAATCTGATCGTGTGGAGAGTAATTCATTGCACGTTAAGAACCCTTACAATAACCTTTTAAATGTCCTGTGGCAAGGGGACATTTCGGTCTCTATCAAATATATTCACACTTCCCGGTGGCTCCTCAACTTTTCCTCCTTTATCCCGATCGATATCTATTAAAGAACCTACTTATTGCATCTATTTATAGTTTGTTTTTGTTCTGCCCATGCATGAAATATTTGCCACTGGACATGAACAATCACAATCATCCTGATAGAATTATGATTAAAAAGAGATGTACACAGTAACAAGATGTACTTTTTACGTGACGTTTTATATCTCTTTGATTTTTCTTTAATGTGTAAAGTGATTAAGATCATTCTCGTTACATTTAGGAAAAATAATTAGTACTATTCAAATTATATATCTTATCAATACTATTTTGATAGACAAAAAATACAACAACTCTAAAGCTTTGAAATAAAAGAATCACAGTTTTGCAACAAGTGATGATTCGTAATGCTTAGTCTAATTATTGAAGCCTGGGATCACGAAATCTTTCAGAGGGTTTCACATGGGAAGGTGAATTGAAGCTAAATTTTATAGTAATCTCATAACTACACTGTAGTTCCCCTTTAATAATAATGGCACTTATACATTTATGTTTATACAATACATGTCTGACTTTTAAACTTATCAATTAATACTTTTTCCATTTGATGGCTTCGGCTGTTGACTACTCTGTGGTCTGATTGTTGTCTCATTGACACATTCTCCATTTCTATTCTCAATTCTATTGTAATTTTATTTTCAAAATTTTCAGAATAACGACAACATAAAAAATAAATAGTTGATACTTCATTAGTGTAAATAATAAAAATATTAAACAATAAAAGTTCGAATGTCTCCCGCGTTGCATATATATTTCCAAAGGGGCGCTAAATAATCAATTTTCCATAAATTTAATATTTCCAAGGGGCATTACTATTTAAAAAATGTCAATCAGCCACCATTTTATAACCTGTCCAAGATATTGCTTATATAAACCTTATATTATATAGTCCTTGGAGTCTGATACATTTTTTTATTTTTGTTGTTTTACTTTCTCCTTAAGTTATCTTAAGTTAGGTTGATCAAATAAAATTACACAATTTCAGTGAAAGGTCTTGAATGTTCACATTTGTGAGGATATAATGGGCATTTCTTCACTGAGTTGTTTTAAAAATGATAATTTATTCGGCATCTTGGCGGAATGTCTAATCCACAATAAGACTTAGAACTATTTACATGGAGAAGATTAGCTATCAAAATGAAAACTATAAAATAACACCCTTAGATTTTTTTACTTCCCAGTGACACTAACTAACAACTGAAACCACAGAATATCGGTAACAGAAGAAGAAAGAATAATGAATTCAACTTTTCGGGTAATTTGTGATGACGTATTTACCCCCACGTAAATAACTCCGACGTAGTAATGGTAAATGGTTATTTCCCAATACCACAAAATGGCACTACCTTTAAAACCTGGCACGAATTGTACACGTGAGAGCATTCCCCCCCCCCCCCCCCCCCCCCAATAAAAAAAATCCAAGGGACAGGACTTTTTTCCAAAAAAGTCTATCGTTCACCATATTAGACCTTGAACAAGATATTGATAGTATTAACCTATAGTATATTAAGTGTATACGTTTTAATAAAAATCTGTCAAAAATTGTACCTGTGAGAGCGCTAACGAGACAAATGTTCATAAATACTATTTCCACGAGTCATAACCTTTTTAAAAATATCGATCGTGCACTATTTTAGAGTCTGACTACTTCTGATATTAACCTGAAGTATAAGTTTGATAAAAATCTGGCAAGAATTGTAACGTGAGAGCGCTAACTCGGCCATTTTCCATCAAAAAAGTTTTTCCAATGGGGCATAACTACTACAAAAAGGCGATTATCCAACATTAAAGAACTTGTCCGAGATATAGTAATTGCTTATATTAACCTATAGTATCAGTTTTGTAGAAAACTGGCAAAAATTGTACCCGTCAGAGCGTTTACAAGACTTGACGGTCGAACAGAGAGCCGGACAGAAACCTTGACGGACGCCTGGTATTTTATGTCCCCTGCGACGCCATACGCGGGGTATGATAATTTTTTTTATTTATTTACGAAGGTAATTCATTTAACAATGACACGTTAATCCTATAAGAAACCTCCAAAAACTATTAGACAAATTGAAAGGGGAACATGCAAAACATACCAACAAACTTATAAAAGAAATACAGTATTATAAAGCACATAATTTATTATTCATTCAATAAAAGAAGAATAAAATACATTAGATTCAGGTATCTTTATTCTGTACAGTTAAAAATTGTCTAAACATTTGATCTTGTATTGATACATGAAAAGGTCCTGATGTTGTCGCCCTACATTTGTAAGACAAACATTCAGTTATAAAGATACAGTACAAGGAGTAAAATGTATTGGATAAAAATTCAGGTGCTTGACCACTCATACATTTAAACACTAACTAAAGACAGTTTTAAAATATTGTATCCTCGTAAATATGGTCATCCATTCAACCTTTTTAAAGTTGAGGGAAAAAAGAAACAGATAAAATGTATTAAAGTCTTACATGCTGTGTGCTTAGCAAAGAACCAGCAACTCTAGTTCTGAAGTATCTTCTTTGAGCATACCGGAAATAGAACAAACGACCTCCCGTACATCATGTACAAGTATCATTTTTCAAAAAAAAAAAAAAAATTAACAAAAATTCCGAATCCGAAAGAAAGTTCACATCAGTTAACATTGTGTTTTAATCTTATTCACTATAAACAACAACAAATATCCCAACCATGAAAATCAAAATGATAAATAGTCTAAAAACGAGACCACTAAGGCTAAATTTATTTACAGCAGGTGAGCGGTGTAAATTAATTCCTTTTTAGCTCCACCCGGTCTCGTTTGTATGAAACTTTGAGTAAAATATATATTTATCAGTCTAGTATATAATAATAAGGAACGCAATACCAATTTTATTTTTAATAATTCCTTGATATGAAAAAACGTTACCTGATGATAGCGGTTCTGTGTTTACATTGCATTTGACGTCATAACTTAAATAACGTCACAACTAAAATCCCTAACAACAGAATTAAAATCGGAAACGTTACGGTATTTCCGTTTCTTTTTTTTAACAAATATTAAAGTTACAAAAAAATAATTCTTACAGACTTCGTCCCCATTTACAGGTAATGCCTGCCTCATATTATGCACATATACCAAGGTGAGCGACACAGGCTCTTAAGAGCCTCTAGTTTCACTATAGTTTTAGATATATACCCTGGTGATGATAAAAGAAAAATACCATCAGAAACATGAATCTGAACACAATTTAACAATATCCAAAAATATAAAATATAAAAAAAAACATTAAGTATTTACTGATGTGCTCATCTTCGCTAGGCAAGGGTGACGATCCAGTCCCCATGTGGAGAGAAAAGGACCGGGTCGTTACCCTTGGCAAGTGAAGAGTAAAATTACAAAAATACTGAACTCACAGGAAAATCTAATCGGAAAGTCCACAAGCACATGGCAAAATCAAATGACAAAACACATAAAAAACGAATGGACAAGAACTTATTCTTGACTTGGTACAGGCATACACCTTATCGCTAATCCCGGCTGACCCGGCCGCTTGAACTTTTGACGCATACAACAACCACTTTTCCATTGTGGCGTCAGATATTTTGTTTTGTGACGTCAAATTTTTACGGGAACCTGTGTAATATCCAGTAATGGCGGACAAATAGCGATAAGGTGTATTCTCAAATGTAGAAAATGGTGGATTAAACTTGGTTTTATAGCGCTAAACCTTTCACTTTAAGATGTGATTTACTTTAAAACATACACTCATTATAATAGACAAATGTCTGAAAATTAACTAATATACATTATTTTTATTCATCAACAGGTGTTCATATAAATAAAGTATTACAATATATCAACATCAAAACGTAACCACTAAGGCATGTAAGGCTTTCGTCATCATTTAACAGTAAATAAAAATAAAATTGACCTCAAACATATCGGAAATGAATAGGAATGTAAGTAAAGACAATAAGTTTTTTTCTTTATATTATGTTCATGTCTGGATACAGTTACTTTGAAAAAGACATATAGTGTTACCCATGTCTGTCTGACTGTCGTTCAGTGAATACTTCAAAAAATAGATAATCATTTGTACAAAGACTTAATAGTTTAACCTGATGATTTTTGGTTGCTGATATATAAATGGATAGTGATGACTGCAAGTAAAAGTTTTCAATCTGTTCTGCCGGTTGACTTTTTCTAAGTATACTTCTCTGCCAAGTTGTGCAATACTTTTAAGTCGGAAGCGGTATTTCAGTGTCTTACAAATGCTGATTTTCAGATTATTTACATTTTGTACCTCTTAACGTCTTTTCACCATAATGCTGCAGGGAAGGTATTTATGTTGTATAACCGACATTTCTTATTCAATTAAAAAACAGCTGAAATATGTTTCCTCCTGTTTTTCTAAATTTTATGTTCGCAATTATGCTACTATACTACTGTACATTCCAGTCACAATGATAAATTTTTACCATGACCTCTTCCTTAAAATTTACAACTTCACTTTAGAATCAGGCATCATTCTCTGATGGATATTCTTAATATATAGTAACCACTTCCTCAGGTCATCCTGCACATCTATATCCAACATGTATGGTGGTGCCCCATTCATGGATTTTAATACAGTGTCTACGTCGAACATGTTTATATCCTGTATATAGTGCCACATTAAAGCTACACACTTCAATTGCAATTTAGTAACCATATCCGTAGGAATACACGCCTCAAGAAATGCCGATTTAATGTCAAGTTCTTTATGGTCAACATTATCCAATATCCACTGTAATAGTTTCACGTGTCCTTTTTTGCATACCTCAATTAAAATATTGCTCATGTCAACGTTCCTGCAATATCCTTGCTCAAGAAAGTATAGTATTACATCATATCTCTTTTTGTCCAATAATCCATTTAGAACGTCGGATGAACTATATGATTTATCTGGTAACTTTTGAAACAGAAAATCTATAACGCAGAGGCTACGTTTAGAATTTAGTATCCGTTTTTGGGGATTTAAACATGCATCAACGAAAGCTGTCAATATGTCTAGTTGTTCATTGGGTACTATAAGAAACATATACTTCAAAAGGTTAAATCTTCCTTGTCGACAACACGAAATTAAAACTTTATTAATGGAACTTTGATCATGTGAAAATTTCAGAAGAATCCATTTCATAGCATTGTCACTGACATAATTCTCACATACTGAATTCACTATTCTTCTTATGTCTAAAACAGCGTCATCAGTTTCTTTCAACAGGTAATCACAAACAGATGTTTCAAGAGTATCCGCATTGCATGCATTGATCACTGCTTCATTGATGTCCAATGAATGAAAATGTTCGTTTAAAATGTAAATAGTTCCCAGTTGAGAATCTCTACATGCTTCATTCAAAATGTTTTGCTTATCAAGAAAACAGCATTTCTCATTTTCCAGAAACCAATTCACAACATAATAATATTTGTGTTTAAGGCATTTGTTCACCATTTCATTTTTATCGTCTATACTTAGACAATTTAAACATTTTTTCAGTAAAGAAACAACCAATTCAAAAAACTCATCACTTACTTCCCAAATTTTATATTCCGCATGATTTAATAATTTTAATATACCTAAGTTTAAGTTAAAAGGTTTAACTTGAAAATTGTCAATCACCCACTTTACCATGCTTATCTTTCTGGCATCATATTTATTATTTGACATGGTATCACATGCTAGCATGAGTAATTTACCTTCATTAAAATCCAATGAATTGTTTACATTAGAATTAAATATCCACTTTGATACATCAGTTCTGCCATCTTCACATGCTAACATTAATACTTTCATTGCATCAATGGAAATATATGAATTGCAGTTTTCACGAATCCATATAATTAACTCAAAGCATCTTTTTTCGTATGCCGTAACTACAATTTCTTCCATTTTCAATATTTCCTTATCTTCTGTACAGTTCCAGATAATGCTAACTATTTGCAATATTTTAGTAGAGCATACAACAGAGTAGTGTTCAGTTACAGATTTTAAAACTTCATTCGTATCTAAACTAGCTATTATAGTATTATTAATTATGCATTCTAATATGCTAGTGTTTTTGTCCTCTAAAGCTGAATTCAAAATGCAATGTACATCCAACAGATTTATATCAATGTTCAAAACAAGCCATTCTATTATTTTGAACTGTTTAGACAAAAATGCCTGTCGACATACCACTTTTAAATCAAATTGTTCATATCCACATTTTTCAACTATAAATTTTACTATTTCCAAATTTTTAACTTCATTATATGAATCAAGAAAGCTCCAAAAGTTTGTCGTTTTTTCAATACATGCTGAAATAAGACCCGACTGAATGTTAGCGTTGTCGCTTGCTTCCAAAATTAGTTTTGTGATGTAAAAATGTGCCTCTCTGCATGCCAAAGTCAACATCGCTTCATTATTTATACAAAATGGTAGTATAGCTTCACACACATAATCAGGAACATCTGGTTTCTGTAAGATTGCAATAACAATACAATGCATTTCAGGAGAGGTGATGTCAATTTTTGGAAAAAGAAATTTAAAACAATCTTCATTAAAATTAAAATTTGAAGAAAATTCTGGGTCATTTTCTTCACCAGTTTCATACAAACAATGTTCAAGACATGAAATGGCATCAAATGTTGCACATCTGGATGCAAGATACTGAACTGTATCAAACATTTGACACTGGCAAGCTGTTCTTAAGATGAAATCAGTATTTACTAATTCCTGGTCTTCAAATCTTTCTATTAACCATTTTAGTGGCTTATGAGATAAAGATGTCAATCCTTCCACCCAGTCCGTACTATAAAATGTCTTTAAAAGCAAATTAACATCGAATGGAATTTTATTGTACATTGAAAGTAAGTACTCCAACACAGGTTCATTAAATTTGGCATATGCTTTCCATATGCAAAACATAAGAAAAACACAATGATCATCATTGTAACTATAACCAGATGTGAAGCTATATGAAGGTGTTAATCCAAGAGTTGTTAGATTTATACCTTGATCAAGTAAAACAGTTATCTTGTTAACGTCTATTAAATGTAACGTTGCTTTTACACAACTTACATCTTTTGTTAAACATATTTCATATAGAGATGTGATCAACGCAGCTTTCATGTAACCGATTGCGGCATAGTTATTTCCTGCTTCAATTATTTGATTACACTTTTGTAATATTAAGTTATATACCTTAAACTGTCTCTTTGTTTGGGCAATCGAAATAAGCAAATTAGCAAGGAAAACGGGTTTGCTCTTCAAATTTTCATTACAACTATCAACTTCATACACCATTGATTTAGATAAATATTCAAAAGCTGTCATGAATTTTTTTAAATGGCCACCTCTTTTATCTTCAAACGCTTGCAGTAAATAAGTCAGAAGAATGGTAGTTTTTTGTTGAAATACTTCTGTATCAATTACTTCAGCTAGAAAACAAAAAGAATTTCCAATGTTTTCCAAATACATATCCACTAATCGATAGGCCAATAGTTTATAACTGCTAGGAGGAATTTTCAATACAACTTCTCCCTCTTTTTCTATGTATTCATCTGATTTGACCATTTTCAGGAAAAATGACCAGCTTAGTAAAGGTATGATATTTTTCATATTTCCTTCATCGATCTGTGCAAAAGATAGAATAACACTCTCCTGAAGTGTTGGATGATGGAATCGGTATGACCTTTCATTTGGCTTAGTCACTAAATAGCTTCCCTTCAGTTCAGTAACTGCGTCTGGTATGTCGCATCTTTTAAGTTTGATGGTCTTCCCATATATTGCATCAATTATTTTTTCAACTTGCCCTCTATCCCAGCCCTCATTAGAGTAAATGCAGTTTTCATTTATTGCTGTATACACCATAACTGCATACTGAATCATATACTTCCAATGATCTTTACCCTTGCATCTTATTTCATTAATTTCTTCTAGCATAGCCTCTGTTGGTCTGTCAAAAAATTTACTTCCAAGCTGAAAATACATTGCATTATTTACAAACTGATAAATTGCTAATGGAAACCCTTTGACGGGACTTTCATTTGTTATTTTCCAAACTTCATCTTTCTTTAAAATTGTAACACCATTGCAGTCGACAAAGCCTGCATTCACTACAAAGTCAGATTGACGAACAATGTTCATGTATTTTTCGAGAACACAGGCTTTCTCATTCCAGTTAAGTTTATATCTGTCAGAACTTAAATCAATACAGTCAAACTTAAATAACCTATGGCTATCAAAAACCTCCTGACACCGACCTTTGACTGTATCTCTAATTGTTATAATGACTTTAATATTTCCTTTGCATACATACGCGTAAACCTTGTCAATAATTGGTGTATCCTTTTCTCTGCTATAAATACAATTTGTTTCACCAAATATATCGTCCAGTAAAACCACCACATTATCATCTCTGCTGACCATATCTTCCCACTCGTACAATGTATTCAGTTTGATATAGTTGTATGATATGTCGTCAGTACAATACATATAAAGGACATGGCGACCGATCCGACTTTTACCGGTACCTGCATATCCAGTTATCAACAAGACTCCGTTTTGTTTAAGCAATGATATGCTATCTGCTACAGCCTTAGTGATAACAAATGTATCCTCTCTTATATCTTCCGCAATAAGAGTTTTGGTGTCATCTAAAACAGAGTAAAAATGTTCACATACTCAACTATCAACATGAAATCTTTATTTTGAGAAAACCATCAATTATGGACCTTAGTGAGAGCGCTCACATACCCCACGCCCCTTCATTGTCACTGGACAAATAAAATAACTGTAAGAAAAAAAAATTAAATATTAATTCCCTGTCGATATGCACATCTTCAGAGTACGTCCTTGTTATTAAAAAGGTTGCCTGTAATTCTGTTGTGTGGTTTCAGATGAGTTGCGATGACAAGAACATGACTGACGGACGGGTCAAAACATTATACCCTCTGCAACCTCGTATACATTTATATACTGTATTGAGTCATATATGTCACAAATATATGTTCCTTCTTTCCCGACATCTTTGTAGCTTTTAACAATTTCATTTGTCTTGATAGAAATATTTTGTGAGGAAAGATTTGTGTTGTCAAACAATTCAATCTGGCCTTTTGAGGAATGTGAAATACATCATGAACACGAAGAAGCAATCATACTATGAAACGTTTTCGTAGTTTTAATAGTTGACAATGTTCATCTGTGTATGAGGAAAGGCCCCAAAAAGTGTTTGATGCATAACTATCCAAACAAATTGTTGATTTGACTCGCGAATTTGAAAATAAGCATCATATTGTATGGGCATGCATAACCCTTCTTAAATGGTTGTCTTAACGAAAAACAATATGCAAAAAGTAAAATCACAACAGTACTCCGAGGATAATTTAAAACGGAAAGTCACCATCTCAAATGTCAAAATCCAAAGCTCAAAGACACCAAAACAAATACATAACAACTGTCATATTCCTGACTTGCCAAAGCCAATTTCTTATGTAGAAAATTGTGGATTTGACCTGGGTTTATAACTAACTAAACCTATTTACAGTCGCATCAAATTCCATTATATTGACAACGAGATGTGAACAAAACAAACAGACATAATTGGTAAAAATGTAAAAATTAGTGGTATAGCAGTCAATATTGTGTTTTAATCCTAATCACTATAAAACACACAAATATGTTACAAAGAAGCACAAAAATGCATGAAGACAGACACACTAGCAAAAAATAAAGACTAGAATACAAAAAATTACAATTAGCAGAATATTGCCATCAGCTCTTTAAAACCATGTTTGTGCGGTCTTAATTCTTTAGATCTATACCAGTACATAGTCGTCTGATTTATCAGTTTATCAATTGTGATATTTTTAATGTGCAAGAATTTGCATTCAACACACCGGGTCTCGCCACTCTTGGATTTTTTACAATTCGCTCGACTATAGTTTGTTTCCCTTTGTTTTCTTTTCTAAATCAATTTAAGCGATTGTAAAAAGTTGAACTACCATCGCCTGTATTTCGCAAATTTTCCTCTTTACAACACAAGGTCTATCAGAAAGATTTCCATAAATTAACGCATGTTTCAAACAGTGATCAAGAAGAGAGACGTCATTTGCAGAAATTAGAAATTAGACGCGCGTTTCGCCCACAAAAGACTCACCAGTGACGCTCAGATCAAAATAGTTGTAAAGCCAAACAAGTACAAAGTTGAAGAGCACTGAGGACCAAAAATTTCAAAAAGTTGTGCCAAATATTGCTAAGGTAATCTATTCCTGGGATAAGAAAATCCTTAGTTTTTCGAACAATTCAAAGTTTTTTAAAAGGAAATTTATAAAAATGACCTCATAATTGATATTCATGTCAACACCGAAGTGCTGACTACTGGGCTGGTGATACCCTCGGGGACGAAACGTCCACCAGCAATGGCATCCACCCAGTGGTGTAAATAGTTATCAAAGGTACCAGGATTATAATTAAATACGCCAGACGCGCGTTTCGTCCACACAAGACTCATCAGTGTCGCTCAGATAAAAATAGTTGTAAAGCCAAACAAGTACAAAGTTGAAGAGCATTGAGGACTCTAAATTCCAAAATGTTGTGCCAAATACGACGTAGGTAATCTATTCCTGGGATAATAAAATCCTTAGTTTTTCGAACAATTCAAAGTTTTTTAACAGGAAATTTATAAAAATGACCAAATAATTGATATTCATGTCAACACCGAAGTGCTGACTACTGGGCTGGTGATACCCTAGGGGACGAAACGTCCACCAGCAGTGGCATCGACCCAGTGGTGTAAATAGTTATCAAAGGTACCAGGATTATAATTAAATACGCCAGACGCGCGTTTCGTCCACACAAGACTCATCAGTGATGCTCAGATCAAAATAGTTGTAAAGCCAAACAAGTACAAAGTTGAAGAGCATTGAGGACCCAAAATTCCAAGTTGTGCCAAATACGGCTGAGGTAATTTATTCCTGGGATAAAAAATCCTTAGTTTTTCGAACAATTCAAAGTTTTTAAACAGGAAATTTATAAAAAAAAATTATATCAAACGATTAATGTCAAAGTTGTATTAGGATTGATGTAGGAACTTAGAGAACAGTAATGTTAATGATATTTATAAGTGCAATGTTAATGATATTTATAAGTGCAATGTTAATGATATTTATAAGTGCAATGGTTTGCGCAAATCTAACTAGATATAAGAAGATGCGGTATGAGTGTCACTATCCCACCAAGTCACAATTTATAAAAGTAAACCATTATCGGTCAAAATAAGGCCTTCAACACGGAGCCTTGGCTCATGAACATGTGCTTAATTTACATGTTAAATTTTTATTTTGTGACATCGATACATGTCTAGTCCAAATACGTTTTCTTAAGGAACCAGTTGGCAGAAAATAATGGTTTCATTCTCATAGAATTGTTTAACTATTGACATTAGGCAGATTACGCAAAGACAGTATTAAATGTTGTACAAATTGATTAACTGACAAATGACTGTCAGATTTAAAACAAAATAATTGATAACTTTTAAAGGAAATATTCACCCTCAAGTCTTTTACGTTTTCTTCCTTCTGAAAATATTCAAGAGTTTTGTAATTAATAACGTGTTTACTACATAGTTTAATTACATGTATCTATTGCTTTTGAGTATAGACAATTAAAATGAGATTTAAACACTAATTAAGAAGATTCGAATATTTTGTTTTATCTCTTGGTACAAATTGATAACTGATTCGAAAAATATAATGTGTACAGTACAACAGATACATGTATAATGTTTTTATTTGTGACACATTATATGTATTATTATATGATTTATTGTGTACAGTACACATATCAAATGTGTTGGTCCTTGACACATCCGATAATTTTTCTTAACAGAATGTTGGGTACAGGCGATAGAAAATAGAATGTTTATCCTTGTCACATCATGATAAGTGTCTGTATGAATATACGCAACAATAAAACTTCACCACCTCTATTGATTAATACGCAGTAAAAGTTTCCAGTGAAATGAGTCAAAATTTTGACATAACATTTCTGAATTAATTAAGTTTTGTACAAATAAGTATTTTCAAATCATAAAGGAAATGTTGCAAAAAATGATTTGATTTTTAGTTCTTAATCATATTATTGTGTTCTGACAAATTTGAAATTGACTTTCTCATGGTTTTCAATTTTTCACATTCTTTATTGAAATTTTCACTCTCGCCGACAAATTCCAATAAATTGAAAAAAAATCACTAAACTCTGCATTCATTTCAAGATTATGATAAACATATATTATAATTTCACAAACTTGTTGCAAAACCAAGATATATTTGTTAAGATTGTGCACATATCGTACAACATGATGTGTTTATCTTTGAAGAAGGAAGGCAATTGTTAGTAATAATAGTAGGGTACCGTTTATAAAAAGGGATGTGTTTATAGAAGCTTGATATACAACAAATGGTCATTAGTTACAGATTCACTGGAACACAACAGAGAGCAGGATATGTTTATTTAACTTTTCTTAACACTACAGTGGAGAATGTGCATCTATGATACATCATTATTACTACTCCCAACAGTATAACGTCGTCGAGATTAGCATGTTTATCAATGACACAACTTGTTCTGTCCAATATAACTGGTACAGAAAAGAGTCTTACCTGATGGATAATCAGTATCAGATTGTGTTATCTTTATATTATCAATGTCTTTTAAACATGTTGCTATTCTTTCATCTTGCTTGGAAATTGTTTCACATTGATTTTCCATCTGTTCATCCTGCTTTGTCACCTGTTCATCTAGCTTTGTCATATGTGCACCTTGCTTAGCCAACTGTCCATCCTGTTCTTTTAACCGTACATCAATTTCGTTAAACTTGATGTCATATTTACATTCTATTCTTGATAACTTCAGTGTAAAATCATCCAAGTGTTTCGCATTGTCCGTAACCTTTTTTTGAATTGTTTCTATTTCTTTCCTACATTTTTCAATCTTTTCTATACACATCTCTATTGTTCTCTGGATATCAGAAATTTCAGTTGCATGTTTTTGTGCACTTACTTCCCCTCGCTGAAGAGAATCGTTAAGCTGTTGGTTTTTAATATCCTGCTCTACTTTAATAGTCGTTTGGATGTTAATTGCTGATTGGAGATTACTTAACATGCTAGTGTGTCCCACTTGTGACATCTGAAGGTTGTGAAGCGAGTTTAAAATATCTATAAGTGATTTGTCCAAGAAAATGTGTTGTGCAGATTGTGCTTCCCATAGTAGTGATGGTCCGCCAAGACGTCCAATGGCCTATAAATAAATATACTAAATTAGTATTACATAGTAAAAGTAAGTTTACAAGTCAACAAACAATTCGGAAGTTCTTGATGTTTAAATATAAACCCAAATTGTAGTACTAGTAAATTCCATAAAAACGAATACTGTTGATTCTTCATATTTTTGTAGAATTTGTCATGTTTGTGGATAGATATGACGAAAGTTTAATGAAGTCACTTACGATCCTTATAGGTTATTACATGTATTTATTGAGGAAAGCTTTCTAAAATTGCAATAATTAATCTCGAGTTTTTGTTTATTGTGCAACAATAGCAATAATAAATGTCTGCCATATTAGGGCATTTGTTTTGTATTTACGTTGGACGCGCGTTTCGTCTACAAAAGACTCATCAATGACGCTCGAACTCCAAAAAGTTAAAATGGCCAAATAAAGAACAACGTTGAAGCGCACTCAGGACAAAAATTCATAAAAAGCTAAGGTAATCTATTAGTGAGAGATATTAGCAAGCAAAATCGAGGGAATTGTGCAAATGATGATACAAGCATGAAAATTAACACAAAGCATCATTATTATATACTTTTTAAGAAATAACTGCTGGCCATTAAATTTTTTTTTCTAAAATGGCTGTTTTCTTTAGTTTGAAAATACTGATTTTTCTGAAAAACTTTTCTTTGAACTTTAGTAAAAATCAATTACCAGGTTTGGTGGATACATTCCTTACATCACATATTTATTAAAAATGAATATTTGACATATCCAGTATTTGCGCATGCGCTAAAATGTAACAAAATTCTTTCAAAAACATTTGAACTATTTACAATATATTTAGTGTTTTTGGATTTCTTATAATATTATGAATTGGGTTAATAACATTTTTCAAGGTTATGATACACATGTGTTTAACACTTTTACGCATGTGCAAACTATTTATAGACATCAGGAGCAATTTGTATGCACTACCAGGCAATTCTCAGGTATTCGATGGTTATGGCGAAAATGTGGTTAATCCCTGAAAAACATCAATTGTAACTGCAGATCAGCCACATTTTGAAATTCAGTGGGAATGGCCTGATTTGTACGGAACAGATAAGTGTATCGTCATGTTTGGTGAATTACACATTGAAATGACTTGTTATAAAACTCTGGGTCATATATTTCGTGATAGGGGATGGACATGTTGTCTTACTGAAGCCAATATTGCAACACTAAGAACAGCAGATATTTTTTATGTATGTTCAAATGTATGTACTAGACAGGCCCATCAGACAACCGCATGTAGTTTGCTTGAATTGTTAGTTTCAGATTATGAAAGCTAAACACATAATAAATAATTATGTCATGACACTGTGGCGTTCAGTGATTTAAAAGACTGGTGTCAGGAAATAGAGTCATCTCGACCACTGTTTAATTCCTGGCGTTCAATTATCAATTAAGAACTTCTTTTGATTTTGGTATTATGCTCCTTTCATGAGTGAGATTTCGTACTTTTCAAACAGTCCATATAAAGCATGATAGCATATTATTTTAGGTCTTGATCGTGTGAATTATGCTCGATCGTTACCGACCCGTCTCCGAGATATGACTTCCCTTCCCGAACATCAACCACAGGTGGCGATTGAATTTGAAAATGATTATTTCACTGTACGTAAGATCAGCAAATTTCTTTCTTATTACACAATTGACCAGGCACAAAAACAGAATAATGCAATTGTGAAGGTCGATGTTGGTGCCATAGGATTAACCAAAGATCACTTTTAGACAAATGGATGGTAGCTTGACCAGGAGTCAGTATACTAGAATATGAATTTGAAAGATCCAGAGGTTTGGGTCATTCTACAACAGACGAACGACATAATGAAGACTCTACAAAAACACAGAAAGATTTCTTCAAACAGCTTTAAAGGATTTGTAAAGGGATGAACGAGTCTGGAAATTCATTTCTAGAAGAGTCGTCAGATTTGTAAAAAAAATACTCCATTTAGGAAACTGTTGATTCGGTAAGATATGTAAATAAATTCCAAGATTTTGGTCCAAACAATACGAAGATCTTTTGAAGTAAATGCAAAACGTCTTTGTGAAAAACAAAGCTAGAGAACCTTTAAAGTGATTGCGATATCTTTTCTAGATTTTTTATTTCTTGTCACAGTAGACAGTTTTACTTAGAATATTTCTTTATCCATAAAAACTAAACTGCTTCTCCGTCTTTATCTCAGGATGTCACTTGAAATAGTGGTATTAAATCGCTGCAAATGGGTTTACATGAAACATTCTGCGTTTTACTGATCCAAATTCGGACGCATTTATCGTTGGTGGGGGTAGCAATTGTTAATTCCAGGTCACAAAGTTGGGCAACAATATTTGATGATTATACTAATGATGTCATACTGCCTTATATAAAATCTTGCATCGATAAATATTCAAAAGTAGACATTGTATTTAATGTTTACAAAAGGTTCTTGTGGCAGATGGAAAGATGTTGGTTCTGGTAGAACACCAAGGGTTTGTATTAGTTTTCTCTGTGAAGATGACAACGAAACGAAATTGTTCAAGTTTCTTGCTGACAAAATTGCTTCTTGAGAAACTAATACAAATGTGTATGTTACTCATGGTGAAAGTATTCTTTAAAAATTTCAATAAAGATACTTCCTATCTATCCCCTTGTAATCATGAAGAAGCAGATACACGAATGTTTGTCCATGTTCGACATGACTATGAAAAGTGTTGTAAAATGTAATTTTAAGTAGTACTGACACAGATGTAATAATATCAGTAATTGCAGCAATCGGAAAATTAGGTAGAACAAATTGTGGATATGTTATGGAAGGAATAACGACTTATGAGGGCTTTCTGTACGTGACATATTAAATGCGTTTGGTCCTTGTGTAGCTACATTACTTTCGTTCATGCATTCAGTGGATGTGGCACTTTGTTGAAATGTCGTGAGAAAGGGAAGAGGTCAGCTTGGCTAACAATGGAAGTTTTTCCAGATGTAAAGGACGTTTTTTTTTGCATAAGTATGAAGCGAGGCACGATGTGAATTGTTTGCCAGGAGGCAGCGGCATTGTGATGCAATTCCGCCTACAAGAGGTTATTTTCCAGAGCACATCAAAAGAGAAGTATATCAAGGAGGAGTTGTTTGGGCTCAGCCTGATTCATGTATTCGACAGGTACATGTACCAAGTCATAAACATTGGGATTGGATGAAAGAAAGAATAATGACATTTGGAAACCAAAATGGACTTATTTGACTGCCGTTGCATCCTCGTGTCAGGAAATTTTGAAATGAGGAGGCGAAAATCCAGCTATGTTGGTAACTGTAGATGCTACCGTTCTGGCCTTCCTTGTACGGGTTGTTGTATAGACAACTATCAGATAATTATAAGATAAGCAACCTGTGTTTCTAACCAAACTATGCATTGAAACTTAACAAATACTGTTATCACTTGCTAAGTTGATGGAAATTATAAAAATATTTTCTACGTATTTGTCGCCATTTTTTAACCGGAAGTCACTATTTTTTCATGTATGTGTTGTTGTGTCGTACTTGGGAACTGCTTTTAACGTTTTATCATAACTAACATTGGGTTATACCTATAACACATCTTTGAAGGATTTACATCCCTTGTGAAGTTGTTTGAAAGTATGAAAATTGAAATTTTTGACTTTTTTGCCGGCATTTTGAAACCGGAAGTCACCTTTAGTTTCATTAATGTGTTGTCTTGTCGTAATTTAGGAACTGTCATTTACTTTTTTATCAAATCTTACATTGGATTTTACATATAACACACCTTTCAAAGGATTAACGAATTATTGCCAATTTGTAATGACGCCATTTCCAAAATGTGTGGTGGCCATTTTGAAAAAAATATTATTTTTTCTAGCCAGCAGCGGATTTTTTTTAAATATCATTTAGTCAACCTTTATACCAAATTTCATGCTTGTATCACGATTTGCACAATTATGAGGGCCCTCATGGGGTTTTTGATTATGTGATTACTTGGCCGTTTTTTTAATGATTATTTGATTATTAAGCCAAATATTTCATGATTATTTGATTACCTAGGACTGTATTTTTAGTTTATGATTATTTGATTACTAAAGATAAGCAAATATTTAATAATTATGTGATTATATTGGCAAAAAAATGGTGATTATGTGATTACTAGGACCCCCCCATGAGGGGCCTCAATTATGTCCATAATATCTCCCACTATATTCCTGAAGTAGAAAAGCCTTAGTATTTCAAAAATAGAAGTTTTGTAAACAGTTAATTTATAAATATGACCATATCAATGATAATTCATGTCAGCACAGAATTACTGACTTCTGGGCTGATGATACCCTCAGGGAATTAAAACACCAATTTATTCTAAATAAAAAACATTCTTGTACACTGTATACACTTCTACAATTATGTGTCATCAATTATTGCATTTGTATGTAATAGACAGGTCTCATTAACAGATGGACAGACGGAGGGGTAGACAGACAGCCAAAAACGGTTGATTCGTATACCTCTTCCCCTCAAATTAACTTTGTTTGCTGTCAATGTAGCTATTATTTATCAAGACTTTGATACCTACACATTCTAGTTCTCCCCAGCCCATACTGAAATCTGTCGGAGTTAATTTCCCATCGTCGTGATGAGCTAACATGTTCCTGTACCACTTAATTCTGACGAGGTCTGCTCCTGTACTGGTATCACTTGGTTGTGGTAATTTATCCCAACCTGTTATAGGGGCGCTTTCACGTGGTGCCATGTTTCGTAAAAGGCAAACTATTAATGTTGTATCAAAGTCGTCTGATCTAACATTGCTTGCTGTAACAGATAATTGTATAATATATTATGTTTAGTGTTAATATAAAGTAACTGTGGTAATTTAAATGAATTGTTTATGTGAAATTTTGTAAACATTAACCGGTACGGTATTTTTCTATGCACTTTTCAGAATTAAACCGTGATAAAAGCCATGTTTACTATATAAGTTTATCAAAACAAAAATCATTATAGGTCAGGCCATTATTCCACCTTTGACTGATGTACTAATCTTTGTTTGCCTAACATCCAGTGGCAAGTATTTCATGTATTTGGTTTTGATGTTATATTTGTTATTCTCGTGGGATTTTGTCTGATGCTTGGTCCGTTTCTGTGTGTGTTAGTTACATTGTAGTGTTGTGTCTTGTTCTCCTCTTATATTTATGGGTTTCCCTCAGTTTTAGTTTGTTACCCCGATTTTGTTTTTTGTCCATGGATTTATGAGTTTGAACAGCGGTATACTACTGTTGCCTTTATTTATCGTGAGTCCATACATTACTGCCAATGCACGTGTATTTGTTTGTCTTTGTTTCAGAACTTTACCAAATAGAATGGTATTTTTGACGACTAAAGGCTACCTTCAACCTTTTTTGGTGGGTTAGCATCAAAAATAACTAACGAAATGTCAACTTACTAGGACTTGGGTATAATGTGTGCATTTGAGGTGTTGTTATGAACCGAAGTCCTTTCAAAGATGCAGAACTATTGGCAAGTTCATTGGCAAGTCCAGCTGGTGGATGGACCGAATCAAAATATACTCTGACAGCCTTTGTAGCAACCTTCAAATTCAGGTAGTAAAATCTTAGGAATAATGACTCTTCTTCTGATAGACTCATGTTGATTCCCTAAGTAGATATATATTGCCTTAACTTTATATCTTTGTTCTCCTTATACTAATATGTATTACTAGCTATGGAGCTGTCCACTGACAGCATTGTAGCCACACTGATGTCAAATATCAAGTTTCATCCTGTCTACCGCCTATAGATCTGCAATGAAATTACTACAGTTTAAAACTTTTAGGTAATATATTTGATGCCATTTCATATAAGGAGCATTCAAAATGTGATTCATCGATGAAAAGCCTACACAAGTTTTAATTATATCTTTTTGAAGATAAAACGCGATGATGTACTTACAATACAACACTTAGCCCTTACAAAGTGGAAAGTGAAATAACGGAATCCGACGAAAAATCAAAACAGAAAGTCCGTAATCAATGGCAAAATCAAAAAAATAAACATACCAAACAAATGGAAAACAACTGTCATATTCCTGACTTGATTCTATGCATTATTAAACTCATATTTAGAGCCAATTATATCATATAAAATCAATTGTAAAATGACGAATATCGCTGTAAACATGCTACTGTCATAGTGTAACGGACTGCCATTATAAGGCTTTTTAAATTTCTCTCTTTCTGTCCTATTAATTGTAAGACACTAATTCACACTAGATGATGAGGAAAAAACGAAAAAGGAATTGGTGGACAATTTCTATCTTGTTGACCTATGTATAGACCTTATTTTGATAAATATCTATTAAATTAAGGTCTACATATAAGTCATCATAAACAAAATTGTATAATTACAGTTTCCCTATCTATAATACTTCTGCAAAAACCCGATAAAATCGATCAAAACAGGGCAAGCTGTTAGGTCTATATCTAGCGATATGATTTTGGCCTGGTTCAGTATTTATACATCCTGACGTTCATTGCGTTATTCTGCTATGGTCATATCTTCGTATACATGTACTTCATTTTTGACTGATAAACCACAATTTTTGCTATTTGTACCCATTATGTCTGTTTGTTTTTTACGTTCTATTTTGAATTTTTGTTTTGTGGTCGGTATTTTTGTTATTCAACATTTATAGGTAATAACTCGACTAAGGGTCAATTGATTATTAAGAAAGAACATGTTAGCTTATTTGTCGAGTATATTTTACTAAAAAAAAAACGTTTTATAAATTGTTGATTTATTTGTTCAGGCTACTTGTTATATATTGTGGCTATTCATCCACACTAGTTCTACAACATCTACACAATATATCACTTTAATGTCTAGAATACATAACCACTTGTCAAAATTTCATTCTTACTTATTAATAAGAAATCCCTTCACTCCCATTTAGGGACATAATTCATGTAAATACAATTTAAAATGGACTGAAAATTATTTGTTAAACGAACGAGTTGTATTAGTAATTAAAACCATAACAGTTTACCTGTTATATAAGAACAAACTAATGTTATGGTTTAATGTCGGACTGATATTTTGAATTTGTCAATTCACGTTTGTTTACGGCTTTAAAAAATGAAAAATAGTTTCATGTACATGGTCTCAAATTAAAAAAAAATATGTGTTGTTTTCTTTAAATACTTAAATCTGATTTGAATCGTATATATATTATCTATATTAGGAAACCATCCAATGCGCGCAAATTTTAATTTGAGATTAACCTTTTGTCATGTTTGTTGTTTTTGTTTCTGAAAACTATATACTAGGAGCTAAACCTTGATAGAATCGTACCCATATGTTCTTTTTTTAGAAACAGAAATAATCAAATCTTTGTTGGTGTTCATATTCACAAAGAAGACAACGTTTGTTAGCATTTGGCGAAGTAGTATCCGAGAAGTTTTTTTAAAGTAGTATGTGAATCTGGTTTGGGAGTACAGAATACAAATAAAAGGCATACAAATAAATAATAGAGAAAATTGTGCTAAAATAGAAAGAAATGAATTAAATAAGACTCGAAAAAAATGGCTAAAAACAAAATAAATACAGAAAATGACATAACATTTAAAGTAAAAGTCAGAAAATTCAGTGTAGTCAAGAAGGCAGGCATAGCTACTTGATGACTGATGCTAAATTAAGACTAAAATTATATATAATTTACCTTTCAAACTGTAAGAAACAACTCTTGTTTTCAAACCATATTGTGTTTCTTTCCTCTTCTACTTTTGTTTGCCTTTAAAAATGTTTATACTTGTTGATGATCAGCGAAATTGCTTTGGAAAATCCTACTTTTGTTGTTGGCTCTGATCTTAAACGGGTTGTCCCTCCGATAATGGCAATGTACTTTCGTTTGAATTTTGGTCTCTTTCATGAGGGTCTGGATTGGGGTCTTATATTTCTCTGGTTTTTTTTTTAATTTTTTTTTCTATTCTTTCTATTTTTGCCCGTTCTTCTCTATTTTCTTAAATTCTAGAGCCCCTTTGTTTTCTATTAGTTTTTGGACATATTGTGCTTCTACATTATGTTTCATTATGTTTTGCAGATGTTTATTCAGACATTGCTCTTAATTCTCTATAATGCTAACTCTATCCAGACCCTCATTCAAAAACCAAAAGTTTAAATTGAAGTTATTAGCTTATACGAAATGATATGCACCGTTGAGCGTTTAAATAGCTTTATTATAAAGACAATACAAATCAATTTTATCAAATCATTCAGTTTAAAATCCAAATATTTGCTTGTCACTAAGACATGTATAAAAAAGACATACAAATATACAAAATGCAAGGCTCAGTAATTTTTCACAAAGATATAACCAAGTACATATACAAGACAATCAAGTGTAACTATATTGAGTGTTATATATTTGAATTGGTACAAGCATTTTCTTATGAAGAAAATGATGGTCTGAACCTGGTTTTATAGCTAGCAAAACCTCCAACTTGTATGACAGTCGAACCAAATTCCATTATATTGACAACGATGCGTGAACAAAACAAACTGACAAAATCCTTATATTCATGTAATAATAATAAAAGATAAATTTTAAAAAAGACGTTAAGTTTATAGAGCAATACAACCTAATACAAAGCGTACTAAATAGACAATGTTCAGCATTACATAAACATGGACATAACATATAATTGATTGATTGATTTGTGGTGTTTAGCACTGGTCAACTATGAACCCCTCAAAATGAGTAACTAAAGCAAGATGCAACCAAGGGTAATATTTCTTATTGTAGGATATAGATGTTTTGGAAAGTAAATATGATCACCACAATCAGTAACTACAGCGCAACTTGAGCAAGGAACAATCAAAGGCAATATCTTTTATTGTAAGATAAGGACACTTCCTTAAATACAAAAATCAACATGGCCCTCTCAAAATTGGTATCTATAGATAGTCGAATCAAATGCAGTTTGTTACAACTAAAGGGTACCTTTACAAACATTATAATGGTCCATCAGGATACAAACAAAAATATATCTTCCTGCAGAGAACTACTTAACCAGACGATTCATAACAGGCAATATATATTAATGTAAGTTACATAATTTAGAATAGAGTTTAAAATAAAATGAGTCAATCATGTACCTCTCACAGAAGGTAAATGTAACAAGACTTAATTAAACGCTATCTCTCACTTAAGAGATTTAAATAGAAATATTCAACCATTCATCTTACAAGATTAGGAGCTATAGCAAGATGCAATCAAACTAAATTACTCTCAATGTGAGGTATAGTCGTTTTTGTTGAAAACAATTGGGTCAGTAATGGAGCCTTCACGTTCAGCAACTGTAGCGCAATGCAATGAAGGCAATATCCGTCATTGTAAAAAGTGAAATCACAAAAATACTGAACTCAAAGGAAAATCCAATCGGAAAGTCCATAATCATATGGCAAAATCAAATGACAAAACACATAAAAAACGAATGAACAAAAACTGTCATATTCCTAACTTGGTACAGGCATGTTCAAATGTAGAAAATGGTGGATTAAATTTGGTTTTACAGCGCTAATCCTCTCACTTTCATTTGATGACAGTTTCTATAGACGTGTTCACAGATAACAAAAGTTAACAATGCCCCAACCCCACCTTCTCGTTATAAGCTACTGTAGCGAGACGCAGTTAAATGCAATACCAGTATATCCTACTGTTAGGACTAGACGTTTCACAATGATTAACCTATATTTGTTCGTAGCAACACTTTCGCAATTTACACTTTTAACATTTTATTGTTAACGATAACAAACGATTACTGCTAAAATCTTAAAGAAAAAACACTGGACATTCAAAAGGACTATTTAGATTTTTCTCCAAATGTCAGGGTGGGTGTTATGTTAATCTTGTTCTACATTTTCTCTTTTATGCTAGATCACTGATTTTGAAATAATTACAGAGAAATGACAAGACTAAAAACGAAAACAGCAGTTCAAAGCAATTACTCTAAAACGGAAGGACAGATTTTGTTTACAAAATTTGCATGATAGTTGTAACTTGTTGTGCTGACCATCTTAACCTTCTCATTTTTTTCTCAATTTGTTAAATCTGCAGAAATTATGTTTTATTCTTAGACAAGGCGACCATGTCGTTGATTAAGAGAGACGAAAGATACGAAGGGACAATCGAATTAATCATATAAATCTTTACGCAAACACAAACAATATTTCTCACCTATAGATAATTCTGACAATAAACTGACAACGTCATTGCAAAAACAGAGAAAATGATAAGAATAAAAACAACAGTAAACAAAACACAACATAGAAAAATGTGGCAGCTATCGTGCTAACAATACTCATGTTAGAAAAAATCGGCAATACATCTTTATACGATTTGTCACATTCAGGAGGGAGGACGACATTGATGAACCTGGTCAAAATTCAAACACCGTCTATGGATGAAGTCGACAAAACGTTGTTTCCATCCATGGAGTAGTTTTACGGACGCAAAAGAGGGACGAAAGATATAAGACAAAGGGACAGTCAAACGCATTAATCGAAAATCAACTCACAATGCCCTGGCTAAATATTAAAGACAAACAGACAATTATAGAACAAAAGACACAACATAGAAAACTAAGGACTATGCAACACGAACCCCACCAAAAACTTCTCAGGTGCTGCGGAAGGGTAAACAGATTATGTGCTCCATATGTGGCACCCGTCGTTTTGTTCTTGTAATTACAAATCCTGTAAACAGTCTAATTCAGTAGGTCAAATTCGTAAAAAGGGAAGGGGATTGTAGATACCACATAAGGAACATCATCTGCGAAACGGTTATTCCATACCGTCAACCAACTCGTGATGGCGTCTTTAAAATTTCAACTCAACCATTTGGCTTTCTTGTGAGCAGCAACCCTCTATAAGAATATCGTATCAATTGGGTGATTTATCCTTAGTATGCCAGCTTTGCAGGAATGATGCTGCACGGAAATGGAAACTTCACAATTAAGAAGCTGAAATTATCTCTTTTGTCGGAAAGTTTTGATTTTAACCGACCCTCGTTGTCAATTTTGAAGAGGACAGATTAAAAATGACACTACATAAATTTTACGGACACCATCACGAATCGGTTGATCCATACGCTGGATCTTTGTCCAAAATAACTATGGACATTTTTACCACGTGTTAGATTGTGGTTTGTCATTACGTCGTATGATCTTTTTATTACCGAACGTGACATATTCCCGAATGTGACTGTTTTTTTCTGTGTGTGAATTCGTATTGCTTTAAGACGTTGCACGGTACTTATCCATCCCAAACTAATTTGTTGGGTTTTGATGTTGTGTTTGTTGTTGTCATATCGGATTTTTCCAATGTTTTAACGTTTATAGTTGTAAATCGTACTTTTTTCTGTTGTATTATTGTGTTGTATTGGGGGATAACTACTCATCCAGTTCATTGGGTAGATTTAATTTTGGATCAACGAAATTTACACTATAATTTTGGTTTGCAGTTTGATCAGAAAATACAACCACAAAGCTAGATAATACAATTAATTACCTAATTACTACTTCAATTAAATATTAATTAGTACTATAATTTTCACTGTTATTAATATAAGTTAGATGAGTCATACAAATTTAATCTTGAATTTCATCCAAATTCTCTTAATTTTGGGAACACGTTTTAGAATTTATATGTGACGTCACTTTAGGCGTTGCATTGACTATGGCTAACAGGGCTGTGATTTTGTAATTTATTCGTGTTTTATTCTATAGCTAGTCACCACTTCAGTTTAATCATGTATATCTATTATAATGTCATTTTATAAAATTTACTGCTTGCAAAACTATGTATTATTCTTGATAATAATGATGTTTTGTCCCAGGCGGATAACCCTAGCCTCACAACTTTTTGGAACTTTTGGTCCTCGGCGATCTTCAACTTGGTAGTTGTTATGGCTTTCAAACTTTTTACATCTGAGCATATTTTTGTGTGGACGTAGCGCGCGTCTGGTGTATAGAAATATGTTTTAACCTGTCACCATTGGATGGCTATTATTCGTTTGTTTCTCTGTAATGTAATGTTGTAATTTTAATGTTACAATTAACACTACCATTAAAGCGGGAGGTTTGGCATGCCACAAAACCAGGTTCAACCCACAACTTTTTCATAAAATACAAAGTCAGGAAAATAGCCATTGTTACATTATATTTCGTTTCTCTGTGTGTTACGTTTCTGTGTTGTGTCTCTGTTGTGTCGTAGTTCTCTTATATTTTATAAGTTTCCCTCAGTTTTAGTTTGTAACCCGGATTTGGTTTTTTTTTCTCTATCGATTTATAAATTTCGAACAGCGGTATACTACTGTTGCCTTTATTTAGATGTAAGTCAAGATATGAGGCAGATTTAACTGTATCTGTTGTATCATTTACCGGTATCTCTAATTCGATGATATAGATTCGTTCAACAGTCACCAAATTTCGGATTATTCAGTGAGAGAATATCATCTATATAGCGGAAAGTAAAGTTACAGGATATTATGTTAACTTCTTCTTATCTTTCTTCCTAAGAAGTTCCTGTATGAAGTCATCATCATAATAATAAAGAAACAAAAAGGCAAGAAAAGAGCACACTTGGTTTCCATTGGAATTCTGACAGCCTGTTGAAACATATGTCCTTCAAACGTAACAAATATGTTGTCAATAAAGAAATTAAGCATCTTAATGAAGTCAGTTTCAGAGAATTTTTTGTTTGAATCAGGGTGATTCTTTACACAGTAAAATGTATCCCCCCTAAGACAAGTTACATGTATCTACGCTGGCCATTCATTTTTATGAAACAAAGTAATACTAATAGTTATCAAAGGTACCAGGATTATAATTTAGTACGCTAGACGCACTTTTCGTCTACATAAGACTCATACTCTTTCAATTTTTGTTTTTGTTTAGAATCTCGAATACTTGTGTAAAGTGTAGAAAAGTCAAATGTTTTAATACTATTGTAAGATGAAAGTGTGTTAGATTGTGTGTACTCTAAAAGATCTTTTGAATTTTTTAGTACCCACATCTGATTATCGCCTCCTCTAGAATATGCCGTTTCACAATAACTTTGAAGCCGGCCTTGATTCCTGATAAAATATATGTTTATAATTTAGAAACAGGTTTCGTGAAGCGTTTGGAAGAAATATCAATATACTGTAAGGACACGCAAAGTGATGGAAAAAGACCACTTATCAATCCAGCAAGATGAAATCAAAATAATTATAAAAAAGGTTCAGATTAATCTTATTTCATTGCATACAAAATTTACAAAATAGTTTTTAAACGTATAATGGCAAATTAAATGCAAATTCAGGATGAGAACATGTGAATGTCATGCTATGTAGTGACCAGACTTACTGAACCAGATTCTTAAAGTGCTAGTTAACAACGTAACTATTTGCATAAAGACATGTAACCTTAGCTCATAAGAGAAGTAGAAAATGCTATTAATTTTTAATTCGTTAGTTGACCACAGCAAGTGATCGACACAACTACCTCCCGTATTCGTAACCAGGTATTTTGGAATCAGTAAAGGCATTTTCTTTTCTGAATAATCTGTACACTAAAGTCTTGAATAAACGCTGTACATAAAAATACACATGTAATATCAAAGAAACTTGCATTAAAACATAAGTTACCTATATTTAAAAATATGAGATTTAAAACGCACTAATTAATACTAAAATACAAATGTATGTTTGTTGTATAACTAAACACTATACATATAATAAAATAATAAGTACTGTAAATTCAAAATTATTGCGATCTTTAATTATTGCAAAAAAATGCGACATAGTCATAATCGCAAAAATTTAAACTCGCATTTTGAAATTTTGTATATAAATTAAACATGATTTTTCTTAATATCGAAAATTAAAATAACATTTTAGCTAAAATGACAAAATCGCAAAAAGAATTGCTCGCAATAATTTCTGAATTTACAGTATTGACAAAATTTGTGTCTTAAAGGGCATACGGTACAGTTTTGATCCCATAATGAAATGTTGATGAAAATTTGCATATAGCGTTTTTTACCTGATTAAATCACATATGTAATAAAACATATATAAATGTTCTATAAATTTGTACATTTCATTTTTTACAAATAACGCATATTTTTCAAACGTTAATGAATGTAGGGAAAAAACGTCATTTGATGCTGTATATTTATCAAATAAAAAAAAAGGCATATTGACTTATTCATGAAAATTTGTACACATAATCTTCATACATAATGCAACACAATGTTATTTTAAAAAAGCAGGGTCTATAAACTCATTTTCAAGTTAAATCAGTTTGAATGATAAAAATCAGTCGAAAACTGCATCTTTTCCCGATCAGTAACAATTTTACGTCGCGAAAATAACAACTTACGTTAGCAACGTCATTACCTCCCCTGTAACTGTATCGTATGCCTTTAAACATTATAAACTCAACTAACTTGCTCCCAATCAATTACATAAATGTCACGTGTTAATTGAAATAAAATACTGCAATGCATCAACAATAAATTGTGTTTTAACAAATATATATTTTTTCTGATCCAAGATAGTTTGAACATGTTGCATATAATATGTATAATGTACACATGATATAAAATGATCAAAATATTTGTTTTTGTCCCAAATTCTAGTACTATGATGTCGGGTAATAACGTGGTAACTATGTCTAACATGTTGTCAATATGTCGTCTATAATCTAGACTTGGTCTTATGCGTTAAGCGTTTCATATCCGTTAAATGAAATAAACGAATTTTCTCTTGAATTTCAGAAATTGCATTAAACTTTGCAATAATTACGACAACTGTTTAGAATGCCTTTGGATTCTGTGCTGAATTTTAGTTGATCAATATAAAAATGACTTCAAGATCAGGTATGTGGTTCGTTCCGATTGACCGTTGTTCTGTGCATTACGAATTTTTAATCAATGATATTATACGTTTCTTGAGCTTTATGTGATGTTTGTAAATTTATCGGGTTTCTTTGCTTCTTAAATTAAAAATGATAATTTGCAGATTTTTTCACAGGTTCTTAACGATTTTTCACGATACAACATCATCAAAGACTTAATATCGTTCAACATATCTTGTTTCCTTTCAAAAAAAGATGTTTACTACAGCTACTGAGTTTTTTCTCTCACAAAATGTCAAGTAGATCCCCTATTTATGCACATTTTACCAAGACAAGTATTCTGATATTTTTCATACGATAGTGTCTTCATTCCAATTCAACACAGCATTCTAGTTTCAAATATCATCACCCCTCAACCTTTTGATGTTGAGTAAACAGTTAATTAAGTCGTCATATTGATTGGGAAAGTCCGATGGTGTTTCATTTATGATTTTTAATACGGGGTCCAGGTCAAAAATGTACATATCCTGTATATAGTGCTTAAATAAAACTACACATAGTAATTTCACATTAGAATACATATAAACATTCTTAGTAGTACATGCTTCATAAAATGCAGATTGAATATCAAGTTCTGTATGGTCAATATTTTCTAAAATCCACTGTATTAATTTACAATGTCCATATCTACATACTTCATTCAAAAGATTTTTCATGTCAATGCTCCTGCAATATCCTTGCTCAAGAAAGTATAGTATTACAGCATGGCTCTTCTTTGCCAATAATCCATTTAAAACAAATGATAAACTGTATAATTTATCTGGTAATTTTTGAAAAAGAAAATCTATAACACGTAGGCTTTCCTCCTGATCCCGTTTATATTCGTAGGGATTTAAACATGCATTAAAGAAAGCTGAAACAATGTGAAGTTGATCATTGTCATCTGTTTGAAATATATATTTCATAAAAATCAAATTTTCCTTTCTGACAAAAAGAAATTAAAACTTTATTAATTGATATTGGATCATGTGGAACATTTTGTAAAATCCATTTTATGATATCGTTATACTTTGTACTAACGGTCTCTTTGCATACTGAACTCACGAGTGCACAAATGTCTACTGAATTTTCACGAATGTGTCTGAAAAGATGCTCACAAATGAGTTGTTGATTACGAATGCACGCCTGAATAAAAGCTTGATTGGTGTCTAACAAATGAAAACTTTTAGTTAGTGTCATAACTGTTGCAAAGTTTAACGTATTAGTACTACTACAGGCTTTGTTCAGAATATGTTGCTTATCAAATGTGCAAGAGGTCTTTTGTTCAAGAAACCAATTCACCAGTTCAAAATAACTTTTTCAAGGGCTGTGTTCATTATTTCTCGCATATCTTCTGAACTAAGAAGAGAACCGTATTTTTGAAATATAGAAACAATTAAATCAAAAAAAGGATAAGATACTCTAATACTGAACTTAACACACTCGTTTAAACTTATTAATTTAAAGACGCAATCTTTTAGATGTAGGGGTCGTATTGGAAATGTTTCAAGAACCCATTTCATCGTATCTATCATTTCAATTTTCATAAAACTAGACATTGCATCAACTGGTAACATTAATACATTCTTTTCATTTATGTCCAATGATGTTTCTTCAAACGACCTCAGTACCCACTTAGCTATATCAATCCTGCAGTTTTCACATGCCATCATTAATACTCTACTTGCATCAATAGCTTTACCATGTATACGTGAATTACAGTTTTCATTAATCCAAATTATCATATCTCAAAGCATTTTACGTCATATGCGGTTGCTACCATTTCCTTTATGTTTAATTCTTCCTTATTATCTGTACTATCCCAGACAATTCTAACTATTTCTAGTATTTTAGTAGAATATTTGGCAGTAAAATGTTTAATTATTGATATTAATACTTTGTTTGTGTCTAAACTTACTAGCTTAATCTTATGCAAACAAATGTATTCTAATAAATTAGATTCTTTGCATAATAAAGCGGAATCTAAAATACAATTCACATTCAACAGAGTTATATCAATATTCTGCACAAACCATTCCATTATTTTAAACTTTTTAGAATGATATGCTTGCTCACATACAGCTTTTAAATCAAACTGTTCGAATCCATATTTTCCAATAATATATTTCACTATTTTCAACTTTTCATCATCTATTGGTGAAAACAACTCGAAGATATTTCCTTCCATACATGCTGAAATCAGAGCTGACTGAATGCTAACATTTTGACTTTTTTCTAATATAAGTGTTGCAATATATAAATGCCCTTCTTTGCAAGCGGTATTCAACAGTTCCCCGTTATCTTTACAAACTGGAAGTAGTGTATCGAAGAAATAATCCGGGATATTAGGTTTCTGTAAAATTGAAATAATAATGGAATTCATTTCTGAAGATGTCATGTCAATTAGT
Source organism: Mytilus edulis (assembly GCA_019925275.1). Classification (NCBI taxonomy): domain Eukaryota; kingdom Metazoa; phylum Mollusca; class Bivalvia; order Mytilida; family Mytilidae; genus Mytilus; species Mytilus edulis. Next base: position 114,531,256 of record CM034360.1, read on the forward strand.
GGAAACAAAAAATCATACAAATTTTTGTATAAATCAAAATGTGATGAATAGTCAAATGTATCAATGTAATCATAATCATACAGAAATTCTTTTAGGCATGAAACGGCATCAAACACGGTACATCTGGATACAAGATACTTCACTGTGTCAAACAATCGGTATAGGCAAGCGATTGGTATGATAAAGTCAGTTTCAACAAATTGCTGGTCTTCATATCTTTCTACCATCCATTTCAAAGGCTTACGACATATATTAAACAGAGATGAACGTGTTTCCGTTAACTTGATAAAGTCCGTTCTATAAATGAACTTTAAAAATAAATTAACATCGAATTGAGTAGTATTGTACAAAGAAAGTAAGTACTCCATGACAGGTACATTAAGCACTTCGTATGCCTTCCATATGCAAAACGTAAGAAAAACACAATTGGTTCTATTTGAACAAAGATAATACGATTCGTAACCTACTGTGGTAAGATTTATAACTTGGTCCAGGAAAACGGGTATTTTGTTTTCTTTCACTAAATTTAATGTGGCTTTCACACAATTGACATCTTTAGTTGCACAAATTTCATATAACGATGTAACAAATGTATCTTTAATGCGGGCAATGGTGACAAAGTCATTGCTTTTTTTAAAGATCTGGTTAAACATTTGCAATATACTGCCATATATATCAAACTGCCTTTCTGCTTCTGCTACTGACATAAGTAACGTACAAAGAAACAAGGTTGTGCTCTCTATATGTACATCACTACTAATACTACACATTTCACTGGACATGAATTTCATAAGATATTTTGTATCTTCATATTTGTTGTCGTCCTGCATAGCAGCTCCTAATACACAACGCAATATGCATTTAAAGTCTTGTTGAAATATTTCTGTCTTTATTAATCCATCTATAAAACTATCTAGTGAAACACCTAGTTGACCATTAAAACATTTTTTATATATATCCATCAATTTCAAGGCCAATATTTCATAACTGGTAGTTGGAATTTTCAAAACAACTTCTCCATCTCCTTCATTGTAGGTATCTGGTTTTACCATTTTCTGAATAAATGACCAGCTCAGTAAAGGTATGATATCTGTGATATGTTCTTCGTCAATTTGGGCAAAAGATAAGATGACACTCTCCAGCAATGTTTGATGGTGAAATCTGTAAGACTTTTGATTGGGTGTAAGCACTAAATAACTTCCCTTTATATCATTAATTGTATCTGATATGTTGCATTTCTTTAGTTTAATGTTCTCTCCATAAATGGCATCAATTATTTTTTCAACTCCTTCTCTATCCAAGCTTTTATTAGGATCAATGCAGTTTCCATTTATTGCAGTGTAGACCATAACTGCATACTGCAACTTATGTCTCCTACGATCTTCTCCTTTACGTCTTATTTCATTCAATTCTTCTAACATAACATCTGTTGGCCTGTCAAAAAAATTGACTCCAAGCTGAAAATATTTGGCATTATTTACAAACTGATAAACTGCTAACGGGAATCCTTTGACAGGACTTTCATTTATTATTTTTAAGACTTCTTCGGTCTTTAAAATTGAAACACCATCACAGTCGTCAAATCCTGCACCCACTACAAACTTAGATTTTAGGACAATGTTCATATATTTTTCGAGAACAGTGCATTTCTCCTTCAAACTAAGTTTATATTTTTCTGAACTTAAATCAATACATCCAAACCGAAATAACCTATGACTATCAAAAACCTCATGACATCGACGTTTTACTGTATCTCTGATTGTGATAATGACTTGATGCTTCCTTTACATACATATGCATAAACCTTGTCCAGAATTGGTAAATCTTTCTCTCTATTATACATACAATTTGTTTCACCAAAAATATCATCAAGTAAAATCGCTACATTATGTTCTCTATTGACCATATCTTCCCACTCATCCAATGCATTCAGTTTGATGCATTTGTATGATGTGTCGTCAGTACAATACATATGAAGAACATGGCGACCGATCCGACTTTTACCGTACCTGCATATCCAGTTATCAACAAGACTCCACTTTGTTTGAGAAGAGATAAGCCATCTGCGACAGCCTTAATGATAACAAATGTACCCTCTCTTAAATCTTCCGCAATAAGAGCGTCAGTATCATCTAATAGAAGATAAAAATAAATATATAAAAAAAACAATTACAATAATCAAATATCAATGAATGTGGATATGAAAATTTGAGAAAACAGTCGGATTTTCAAAAAAGAAATTGATCAATATTTAAATATTTCTACTGTAGACATGGTAGAGGTCTGTCGGGAATTTAGCGCGAATATTTACATGTTAACGTTGCTACCTGACTTATGTAATTGTGACGTTACTCTTATAGCAATGGCTAGACGTTAGAATAAACACGATCTATACACAACGCATTTTATCTACTTTACACAACATTTATGGTATCGTGACTGTCGGGAACAATGGAATCGAAGTTAAAAGCAGTACGTAGAGGACACAGAGGGCAAGTTACAAAGTTATTCAAGAAATACGATGAGATTGGTAAGAATTCGGACTTAGACAAAGACGTTGTGAAACTAATTTCGGATGCAATTGAACAGAAACAGAGGACTATCGTGGATTTGAATGAAAAGATACTGGATTTAACGTCGCAGGAGGATGTAGCAGAGGAAATTCAAGTGAAAATTTAATAAGTAAATTATTTGAATTTGTTTTAGAAAGACAATTAATCTTTTAATTAGACAATAAATTATTTAATTTTCAGTAATATCTATTCGATTGACATTTAAAGTAATTAATAATTTCATATTTTCACTTTTGCCGGCCCCGACAATGTCGGGGATTTAGCGCGAATATATACATGTTAACGTTGCTACCTGACTTATGTAATTATGACGTTACTCTTATAGCAATGGCTAGACGTTAGAATAAACACGATCTATACCCAACGCATTTTATCTACTTAACACAAAAAGGTCCAAACTACACATTGACCATACAACAATCTACACATTAACCATACAATAAGGTATAAATAAACTTTTCTATACTTTGGTGAATATGAGATCACCAGGCAGTATGAAAAGTCTCATAAAATATAACAAGAGTGCACATGCTGAAATGTCTCGACTGCTTTATGATCTTATGTTGATAGTCCTACACATAAAGCTATACTTTAGGTATCACATAAACTTAACATGATAACAAAATGAGAAGACCTTCAAACAACCCAAATTTGACATTGACGAACGAACCATTGAATGAGGTCAAGGACAGATGAACAATGTCAGACAGACGTGTAAACCTAACAAACAATATATGCATTAAATGAAATTCGCGAATGGAGGCAAGGCGAGTAGATTCCTGCAAGAAAGACGTAAACACCTTTCAATCAATCCATACAACAAATATACTTGACATATTGCTTATCATATACAAGAAAAACAGGTTCAATGCATAACAACTTTACACTGATCAATGACCCGTTAAAGTGAGGTCAAGGTTAAATATAACTTGAAGTCACTAAATATTTCCTTACATGAAATAAAGTAGATAAAAAGACCAAAACACAATAACGTAACTTTAATGACTGAACCATGAACATGGGATGAAGGTAAGATGGCGCCTGTTAGACGGACATGTTCATTTAACTATCATTCTATACACCAACTATAGTATATGTATTGCTTAAAGTATCTGCTATATGGACTAGATTACGAAAACGTAACCTTGTTAACTGATCCATAAAAAGAGGTCAAGGTCAAATAAAAATGTATGACAGGTCTGGGGACCTTGTAAGGCACCCATATACTAAATATAGGTATCCTAAAACTCATAATGAAAGAGAACTTATTGTTACAAACATTTGAATTCAAGAAGTAACTGAATCATGAAAATAAGGTCAAAGAAAATGGACATGTGACAGACGGATACGTCATAGTATAAAGCAATCTATTAACAAAGTATGAAGCATCCAGGTATTACTCCTTTTGAAATATAAAGCGTTTATATACTTTGTAAACGCCGTCGCCAGATTACTATCATGTGGAGATTTTCGCGACAGAAGATATATTTTGACCAGAACTTACAAATTACCATTTTGCAAGGTGGTGTTAATGAATAAAACGTAGACCAATAACATCGGACATCGCCTTTCACAAACTCGTGACAGATTAAAACAGAGAAAGATGCAAAAGAGAACCGATCCTTTCGACACGTTCATGTGTCATCAAAGGTAAAATGATATCAACAGCATCGTCTTTAGCAATATTGCAAACGCTTAAATATTGCGCCTGCTTTACGGACCGTTAATTATATGTAGAAAGATATTACGATAAAGGTTCAACTAAAAGATTCACATAAACATGATAAATTAACATTTTGAATATATATAACAAAGAGATCAGGGACAGATATAACCTATTACACAGACATGTACACCTTCCAGTTATTCTATACACCAATTGTAGTTGACATATCGATTACTGTTATTATGATACGCTCGTCGCTATTTCAACTATATTACTCCTAAATATCATACCAGAAATTTATAGAAAACCAAAGGGAGGTTATTTCAATAAATTAAACCAGTCACAAAAATTCATAAAAACTGCTCAAAGCACTTGAGTTATTGCCCGAAAATTAGAAAAGCCCACTTTTTGAATGTACATTAATGCACGGTTGTTTTTAGTTGGGAAAATCAAACTTGAATGTATGTGTAGTCTCCATGACACGTCAGATCTATAAATGTCTGGTCCAAACATTTTATTGCATCAGAATACTCGTTCGTTGGATACATTTACGCAAGAATAACCAATGGTTTTTGTTTGGTTGGTAGACAAGAGACATGAACAGTGTAGTTTGCGTATTACGTCAGATATTTCATGTTCAAATTTATTTATGACGTCTTTAAACATGTTAAATGTCTGTTCTTGATATTCTATTTCATTATGATACCAATTGTTCAGTGAATTCATTACTTTGGTATTTGCAAAAGCTTATAGCTTTAAGTACCGTAAAAAGTGTAGTTAAAATTATCAACTAAAAATACTGATTTCAATCATTATTATATGTGATGTGTTTTAAAATACATATTTACCCATAAGTCTTTTACGTTTTCTTTTTTCTACAATAATCAAATGTTTTAAGATTACTTGTGTGTTAATAACATATATAATAATCAAATGACAATTTCCACTTCAAAGGTCCAATGAATGTTTTTCATTAAAATATAACATAGAAAATGATTTGTGGAGTTAGGTGTATCTAACGCTTTAGAATAAAGACAAAGTGTTTCATACATCCCATAAAAAATCTCCAAAAAGACTTCAAATTTAGATACATTTAAATTATTGATGACAAAATCGATAGTTGTGCCAATGTGAACAGTATTCAAAGATCTTATTGTAACGTTAATAAGACAACTTGTGGGATAACCGTGTCACAGATGATATCAGATATGTTTCTTACGTCGTAACTACAATCCCCTTCCCTTTTCATAAACGTGTCTTACCTAATAAGACTATGTATCGGGTTTGTATTAAAATGAGCAACACGACGGTTGCCACATGTGGAGCTGGATCTGCTTACCTTTCCGGAGCACGAGTTTTTAATGGGGTTCGTGTTGCTCAATCTTTAGTTTTCTATGTTGTTTCTTGTCTACTATTAATTGTTTGTTTGTCTTTTTCATTTTTAGCCATGGCGTTGTCAGTTTATTGTTGATTTATGAGTTTGATTGTTCCTCTGGTATCTTGCGCCCCTCTTTTGTTAATAATCGATGATTTACACTGATCACATACTGTTAGTACAACATTTTCGTGAAAAACAGTTTCTGATGTTCACAGTAAAACAAATGGTTTACTGTCACATGACCCATCCCCAATCTTCGGATTTTCTTGAAGCAGCGCGATTATAATTCATTACAATGTAATGTGTACGGTTATGCAAGCTTATCCATAGCGTATTATAATATATGTTCTTGGTTATATAATATATCATAATATGCACATAATAGAGAACAGTATGCTTATCCGTGATACAGAAATATACTCGTTCTTTACAACACATTGATTCAGAACAGAAAGCAAATCGTGACAGTATGATTGGAAAAACTCAGGATGTGATTATCATTGTTATTAACTATACATGTCATTATAGCGGGACTAATACATTCATTTTGTTGGCTGCTGTGAAAGTATTAAGGAAATTACAAATGTAATATATTTTTTTTAGTTTCAGTCATTTAGTTAGTGCTACCAATGCCTATGTGTTAGACATGCAGGAACACAGACAGGTATCTCTAAAATAATCTGGGCTTTGTACAATGTAATTAGACAATTAAAGGTCAAGTTTAGTATGACACTACTGTATACAAAGTTTTGTCAATCTGTGCTTTAGTACAAAATGTATTAGACGAACACGGTTTTACTATCATAGGGATCGAAGTGAAGGTCTTACAACCCAAGCCAAAGATTGAACTGCATATCAAGTTTGGTTGACTGAAGTATCATGATATAAAAGACAAACGTCGAGAGGTTGGTAGACCTGGTAAAGAATTTATCAACACAGGTAAAAGCCAAATGTTGATAATATAATTTGTCAAACAGTATCTAAACCATGGAAATGAAGTAAAGGATACTTACTATATGATTACCGGAATGAGTTATACCCATATATTAAATTCCACATCATTTGACACAAGCGAGCCAAATCTGAAGTACCTGTCTTGATATTTCAACCACAATTTCTCAGGATTAGTAAAAGGCCTGTCTATTTCTTTAAAGTTTCAGTAGAGGAGAAATTTAAAAAATGACCAAGAGTTATAAAAACAAATGCTTTACTTCAGCATAACCTTAACAATTTACGAACCCATTCAAAGGATATATATCGCACTAATAAATACTCTTATATGTTATGTCAGACATAGGTGTTGCGATATTTTCCTTATTTGGCTTTAACATGTTTTATCTGCTTCTTATTGAAGATTGGCTATGGTGTATTAAAGTATGTCATCCTTGATTTTAGTAGTACAATCATTATTGCATTTTCAAATGTAATAATGATTATACATACTTAGTGTGCAATAACAAAAAAAACTGAATCGCTCAAACAGTCTTACCTGGGGAATCATCAGTATCACATGGCTTTTTCTTCATATCATCAATGTCTTTTACACATGTTGCTATCAATTCATCTTGTTTTGCCATCTGTTCATCTTGTTTTGCGATCTGTTTCATGTATGATTTGCCATCTGTTCAGTATGATTTGCCATCTGTTCAGTATGATTTGCCATCTGTTCAGTATGATTTGTTAACTGTTTATCTTGCTTTGTCAACTGTTTATCTTGCTCTGCCATAAGTTTATCTTGATTTACCATATGTTCAACTTGTTTTGTTAACCGCTCATCAATTTCTTTAAATTCAATGTCATAATTGCATTCCAAACTTAATAACTGTACTGTCAAATCATAAAGGCTATCCTGCTTGTTGATAACTTTTTCTTCAATCTCTTTAATTGTTCGTTCCATTTTCTCGATTTCTTTCCTACAGACATCTACATTTCTTGTACACCTTTCGATTGGTCCTTGGGTATCACAAAACTCAGTAGCAACTTTTTGTGCATCCACCTCTCGTCTCTTAAGAGAATCGTTAAGATGCTGATCTTTCAATTCATGTTCTTCTTTGATAGTCGTGTTTTGGGCAATTATTGATTGAAGATTATTGATAATACTAGTGTGCTCCTCTAGTGAGCTCTGAAGGTTGTGAAGCGAGTTCAATATATCTATATGTGATTTGTCTAATACAATATGTTGTGCATACTGTGCCTCCCTCAGAAGTGATGGTCCACCAAGACGTCCAATGGCCTATATATATAAATATTATATATTTTAAAAAAAATACTCACTTACTCCAAGGGAAATTCAAAATGAAAGTCTTTTACAAAAGGGCAAAATCAAAAGCTCGTACAGATCTTAATAATGGAAAACAACTGTTATGATCCTGACTTGGTACAGGCATTTTCCTTATGTACAAAATGATGAAGTAAACCTTGTTTTAAAGCTAACTTAACCTCTCATAGTTACATTCAATTCCATTATATGGATAACAATATGTTAGCGAAACAAACAAACATTACATGTAACAATGCTAATAATTGGGTCACAGCAGTACAACTCCATTGTAATGTAACCTTAAACACTATAAATCAAGTACCTTTTTCAACACAAAATGGCATTAAGGCAAAGAACATAAGCAACAAGAATGTGTCCATAGTACACGGATGCCCCACTCGCACTATCATTTTCTATGTTCGTGGACCGTGAAATTTGGGTCAAAATTATAATTTGGAATTATAATTAGAAAGATCATATCATAGGGAACATGTGTACTAAGTTTCAAGTTGATGTAACTTTAACTTCATCAAAAACTACCTTGACCAAAAACTTTAAGCTGAACTTCGCACTATCATTTTCTATGTTCAGTGGACCATGAAATTGGGGTCAAAACTTTAATTTGGCATTAAAATTAGAAAGATCATATCATGGGGAACATGTGTACTAAGTTTCAAGTTGATTGGACTTCAACTTCTTCAAAAACTACCTTGACCAAAAACTTTAACCTGAAGCGAACGGACGGACGGACGCACAGACGGACGCACAGACGAACGGAGGCACAGACCAGAAAACATAATGCCCCTCTACTATCGTAGGTGGGGCATAACAATGAAGACAATAATTAAAAAAAGTCCATTGCACAAGAACACAATGACTGAATGTGTATGTACTGCGCTACGTCATAAGTGTATAATCAACAAGCATTCTGCGAGCATTGTAAGGCTATACATAGTCCTCTTCTGGTTTAATCATTGTATTTGAACAAAATTCTAACTTGATATGTAACTTGTCATGGTGTAAACTAAATAACAAATATCAGGTCAATATCTTCAAGCACGATGAAAACAAGTGTTGAAAACTTATCATTTAAGAGAATGGTCCAAGTCCAAGGACAATACTGTACACCAACTTATTTTCGCGGATACTTTATTTCGCGTTTAGCTCTTTCTATACCATTTCGCGGCGATTTGATTTCGCGATTCTAAAATTAACTTGATGTAGTTAAGTACGAAAAAAACAAGAATGTGTCCCAAGTACACGGATGCCCCACTCGCACTATCATTTTCTATGTTCAGTGGACCGTGAAATTGGGGTCAAAATTATAATTTGGAATTATAATTAGAAAGATCATATCATAGGGAACATGTGTACTAAGTTTCAACTTCTTCAAAAACTACCTCGACCAAAAACTTTAACCTGAAGCGAACGGACGCACAGACGGACGCACGGACGAACGGAGGCACAGACCAGAAAACATAATGCCCCTCTACTATCGTAGGTGGGGCATAAAAACAGCTTTACATATATATTCGCGATGTTTTTCTACTCGCGAAAGTCAGGAAAATTAATCACTCGCAAAAATTAGTTGGTTTACAGTAACTGTGCATTAAATCATTAGTTTGGAACGAAATTCGAACTTGATCTGTAACTTGTCATGATAAAACAATGTACCAAAAATCAAATCAATATCTTTAAGCATGAAGATAAAAAAAAATGTGGATTACTTGTTTGCCGGCCTGACAAACTGACAGATAGACGGAGTGCAAACCTAAAGTCCCCTTATACTTTGTTGGTAGGGGACTTATAAAATGCTCCAATGGGTGCAACTTAATACGACTGCAAAATTATAGCCTTGAATGCCAGAGGTTGAGGCAAGTATGGACTCGATATGTTAGCTAAACACGGCCCTGAATTTGGATGCGATTGAATATTTGACACAGCATAGGTTGGTGACACAAAATGAATGTGGCCAAGTAGTTAAATATTCTAGATTTGACACTAACCTATCATGGTCCAATATCAAACTTTTAAGTAAAATCACAAAACACTGAACTCAGAGGAATATTCAAATTAAAAGTCTATAATAAAATAACAAAATCAAACACACCAAACGAATGGACAACAACTGTCATATTCCTTACTTGGTATTTTCTATTGTGGAAAATGGTGGATTAAATCTGGTTTTATAACTAGCTAAACCTGTTACTTGTATGACAGTCACATAAAACATAGAACAAACAGACATAATAACTAAAGACATTTTCATCTAAAGATAGTAAATGACACTGGTCAACATGGGAGCCATTTAGATGAAATGGTCACAGTAGCTGCTCTTTGTGTCTACCATGATGTCATGTATCAGCTTTACATGAAAGTTTAGCTTTGGACATTGAGAATATGCTTTATCACATTACAGACAATGGTGTCGTGTTCTATCCGTCTAAATAAAGGCAACAGTAGTATACCGCTGTTTAAAACTCATAAATCTATGGACAAAAACAAAATCGGGGTAACAAACTAAAACTGAGGGAAACGCATTAAATATTAGAGGGGAACAACGACACAACATTAAAATGTAACACACACAGCAACGGACTAAGCATTAGACAAAATCCGATGAGAATAACCAATATAACATCAAAACCAAATACATGAATTTGGGATAGAAAAGTACTGTGACACGTCTTATAGTACACCTAAATATAGGTGAAAACAAACGACACAACGGAAACACAACGTAAAAAATGTTACACACTCAGAAACGAACTATGATATAACAATGGCCATTTTCCTGACTTGATACAGGACATTTTTAAAGAAAAAAATGGTGGGTTGAACCTGGTTTTGTGGCATGCCAAACCTCGCACTTTGATGGCATTGTTAAATATAACATCAAAATGACAACATAATAATACAGGACCACAATACAAACAAATAGGAGAACGTATTAGAAACACACGAACAACAGATAACAAAAGGCATCAGGTTTAAAATTCATTACGTCAAAAAACGCGCCTTGTCCAAACAAGAATTACCAGTGACGCCCATATATAAAAGTTCAAAAATAAAAAAAGGGTGGGGTACAAAGTTGTACAGCTCTGAGGAGCAAAAGTTGAAAAAGGTTGTGCCAAATACGGCTAGGGTTTTCTGCTTGTGATAAGAACATCCTTATTATAAAGAACAATTTATGCTATTGCAAACAGTAAATTTAATCAAATGAATATAAAAGATTTACATCATAAAACTGACGTCTTAACTAATTACAGAAAACAAAACCCAAATAGATAATACATTGAATACCAACACAGAAAATTAACACGCCCGACTCAGTGACAAACCAGGCCTGAACGCAAAAAGTTATAACCATGACGTCACATACGACCGAAATGGTGGAAAGGCACAATATTACGTCACGCAGACATTTGAATTTCTGAAACAGCACAAATATGACGTCATATTTCAAAAATTATGTCTAAAAAATAAATAGAAATAGGATTGATATAAGATTATAATAGAACTAAATACTGATATTGCATTTAAACACAATGCACATTGCAATACTACTAAATAGCAATTAACTATATTATATATATGTCCGGTTTGTTTTGAATCTAACTTCAAACATAAAAATACAGATTACGTTGAACAAAATCAAAACTAATAAATGGAGGCGGTGAATAATTTTCTTTACCATAACACATGAATTTAATAGAAAAGAGGTCAACCAGTTTGACAACAAACATAAATTGAAGTCGTGCATGCACCGGTAAAAAAACAACCGTATATAGTCAATCATAAATCTAAACCTGTCACTTATAATTACGGTGTAGCCATTTCAATTAATATTTAGTATGAACTTCATTGAAACTATGCAAGTTACTTCCCTTTCTTTGAAGTGATTGTTACAACTTTTGTTAATGGAAGTTAAGCCGCATCAATTCAGCATTGATCAATCATAAACCTCAGTTTTTAAAAAGTTATTATCAGATATAGTCAATACTAGATTGGAATATGCATTGGCTTTCGATAAGATAGGTTTGCACTCCCCCCAAAGCACTCCTGATGCCTTCAATCCGAACCGATCCCCTACGTTTATAAGTTTATTAAGAGGTCCATCAACTTCTGACATCGTGTACGCTGTCCAAAACAACATTCAGTTCCGTGAACAGTTAAAGAATACGAAATATGAACTTGAAGGTCTGTTGATAGAAACATCTCAAAAGTTAAATATCACTTTTTCGCAATTTCTCGTAAGACGATTGATTTAACCGGAGTTTTACTCCATGCATAACAGTAAACACGTGCTCTTCATGAAAACATTCACAACAGCGAAGCATTCCCCGATTTGAAATATGTAATCAGTTGAAAGAGAAAATTGCGATTTTAGCAATGTAAAATGCCTTGCGAAGCAGTGATAATGACTCCACTCAAGCATAACCGGAAAATCTTCCTACGGTTTTCATTGCCCATTAACCCGATTATTCTGCGTGTGTAGATTACCAGCCGTGACAAGGACAAATAAAGGGAACTTTGACAGTAAAAGTAGTTTTACATACATACAAATAGTTTGTTCTATGCATGTATGTGAGTCTAAATCTGAATCTTGTAAACAAACAAATAATTTGAATAATTAAATAGAGAAATAAAAAAAAAAAATTTTTTTTTTTTTTTTAACTGAACTAAGATTAAAACAGCATACAAGAATAACAAAGGTCGGAGAGTCCTTACTTGGAACATGTTCTAACATATGGCGAGATTAAACATTTTTCGTGGGATCTCAATCCTCCCCCTATACAGTGGAGATCACTTCCAACCACTCATTAGAACTGTCAGAAGAGTCTGTCATAGAACTGTTCTAACCTGTCCTAGTACAGTTCTACCTAGAACAGTTCTACCCTAGAACTGTTCTAAGAAGAACTGTCAGAATCAGTTCTAGGTAGAACTGACTAAATCAGTTCTAGGTAGAACTGTCAGGATCAGTTCTAGGGTAGAACTGTCTAAAACTGTTCTAGGTAGAACTGTCCAAATCAGTTCTAACCGTACAACTGTTAGCAGAACTGACTAAATCAGTCAGGACTGTAGAACAGTTCTAAATGACTTCACTGCAGTAAGGGCACTTTAGAATTTAGAAGAAAAAAAATCAGTTCCACTTACTTTACTATATAATAGCAGATTTTCTATATTGTTTACTGATCAAACGTTTATATACATGTACAAATATCGAAGTGGCTAGAAGGTTATCCAACTCATCGGAGAAATATTTGAATAAGATTGCAAATGAATCATCATTGTTTACGTTTCTTCGTTCCCCGTTTTTAACAGTCTCTTCCTAAATATAACTCTGCATTAATTCATGGAATTTTAATCGTAATTTACATTCTTTGCCTTGGATTTACATTCATGATTTAAGATTCTGTTTTGATAAATGTTCAAACGAAAATTGTACAGTGGATGAATTATGGGATATTAATGAAAAAAGTGTTGTATAGCGTAAAAAATTATGTACACTACATTTGCACCATCTCGTCAATTTAGCCAGACTTAGTATCCATAACGACTATAAATGATATCTGTGAGTCTGGGACGTCAGAAAAATATACTCAATCGAACATGGATGAAACATTTGCACCTGAACGTTAGGCTACAAACAAAATCAATCATTTTTCTTTGCCTTCTTCAAATTATATTTACATGATTAACAGTATACTATTCCAAGAAGAGAACTTCTCATACATTGACTTTTCATTTTAAAATAAAGTATAAGAATCAGTCATGTGCGTGTTCGATGATGCCGTTAAATAGTTTTTTTTTTTTTAAACAAACCATCACTAACTACTGACTTAAAAAGTCACGGTTCATTATTATGGATACAGAGAGGAAATAATGGTGCGCTAAATTGATGTGGCTTACATTGTGTTCCAAAGTTCAGGTGTCGTCTTTATCATACGATCCATCCTGACATAGAAATATTATTAGTTTACAATGAAGCCATATATATTTACAAGATAATAAAAGTGTAAATATGTTCAGTTTTGGTTGATGCTGTCACATACATGTATGGTCAGTTTTGGTTGATGCTGTCAACTATGGTCAGTTTGGGTTGATGCAAACAAATAAGTTTGTTATATGAGTCAGTCTGAGATATCAAAACGACTGAAATTAGTTCACGACTCAAAATTTTGAATAAAAAGAGGACATGCTGGCACTATAAACTGATGCGAGCTTTATTTCGTAGTCATTGTTTTCCAATATTGCTTTCATTTATATTAAACAATCCATCCTGATATAAAAATATAAGTGATTTAGTTTGCGGCTATTAAGATTTACATCATGTACATATAAATAAAGTGCAAATATGGTCAGTTTTGGTTGATACGGACAAATAACTTTGTTATACAAGTCAGTCTGAGGTATGAAAACTCCTGATATTTTTTAATGATGCAATATTTTGAATAAAAAGAGGACATGCTGGCACTCTAAATTGATGCAAACGAAATAAGGTAGCATTGTGTTCCAATATTTCTATCATTTGTATTATACAATCCATCCTTACATAAAAATATTACAGATTTACTATGCGACTATAAGAGTTACATAAAAAAGAGTAAATATGGTCAGTTTTGGTTGATGCGGTCAAATATGGTCAGTTTTGGTTCATGCTGTCAAATATGGTCAGTTTTGATTGATGCAGACAATGCAGACAAATAATTTTATCATGAGTCATTGATTTCCAATATTGCAGCTATCTTTATACTACAGTCCCTCTTGACCTAACATTATAACTGAATTACTGTGCAGCTATATAGGTTTACATAAAAAAAAAAGCAAATTTGGTCAGTTATGGTTGATGCGGTCAAAAGATTTTATTACACGACTCAGTCTGAAGTATGAAAAGTACTAATATTTGTTTACGATTCAATATTTTGAATAAAAAGAGTACATGCTGGCACTATAAATTGATGCGAACAAAGTTTTGTGGTTATTGTTTTCCAATATTGCTGTAACTTTAGAAATGAGACAACTGTCAACAAGAGACCAAAATGACACAGACATTAACAACTCTAGGTCACTGTTCGGCCTTCAACACTGAACAAAGCCCATACCGCAGTCCCTCTTGACCTAGAATTATAACTAAATTACTGTGCAGCTATATAGATTTGCAGAAAGAAAGATCAAATCATGTCAGTTTATATTGATGCAGTCAAAAGATTTTCGTTAAACCATGTAAACAGGTCCGTTCGAGGTATGAAAACTACTTGTAAACAATTATCACATTTGTATACGATTCACTATTTTGAATAAAAAGAGGACATGTTATTCTATAAATTGAGGGCAAACAAACTTTTGAAGTCATTGTTTTCCAATATAACTGCTGTCATTTTTACAACACATCCTTGCCTAAAAATATAACAGGATTACTGCAGTGTGCGGCTAAATATATATAGATTTACATGGCGAAGAGCAAATATGGTCAGTTTAAGTTTAAATTAAAAACATATTTATTTATAATAGTGGATTGGGAAACAAGTTATTACATTTGGTTAATGAGGTCAGATAATTTTGTTATGTGAAACGAGCCATTCTGACTCCCGAATGACAAATGTAAAACAATTCAATTCAAATAATAATGCCCCCCCCCCCCCCCCCCCCCAAATAATACTAACGGCCTACATTGTAATTTATGTACAAACAAAAAACAAATAATTTATGTAACACATCTTCAACAAAAGAAAATCACTGAATTACAGGCTCCTGTTCCTGACTTGGAACAGGCACATACATGCAGATTATGGCGGGGTAAAACATGTTCTTTTGTCGATAAAAAATCTGAAAAAAACGGCAAAATAGCAAAACTCTATATATAATATTAATCGCCATTTTGCCGAAGCCTTTACAAAGAGTTCTTAAAACTAATAAATCAATTCTAGCCGTAGAATTTATAAATCAATTTTAGCAGTAGAATTTGTAATCAATTCTAATCGTAGAACTGTTCTAGAAGTAGAACTGACTAAAACTGTTCTAGGGTAGAACTGTCAGGATCAGTTCTAGGCAGAACTGTCCAAATCAGTTCTAGGTAGAACTGACCAAATCAGTTCTAGGTAGAACTGTCCAAATCAGTTCTAGGTAGAACTGACCAAATCAGTTCTAGGTTAGAACTGTTCTAGCTAGAACTGACTAAAAGGTGTCAGGCTGACAGTTCCACGTACTGTCCTAGAACAGTTCTCCTGACAGATTCTGACAGATTTAATGAGAGTTTAGAAGTGATCTCCACTGTACATCTGGCAAATGAAGAATAACGAAATGCATAGCAATATGCACAGTAAAACTCAGTTTAAAAGAAGTTCTAGTCCGATGTCAGAAAAGGTAACAAAAGAAACTAAGCAAAACAACAATGCTTTATATATTTTAATAAAGGAGTACTATTATCAGTTACTGACATGCCAGCTCCAGACCTCAATAAAACTGATAGAAATATTATGACTTCATCATATGAAAATCAGAGAACAATCCCTCCCGTTAAGGACCCGGTTTATTATCATACCATCATAAAATATATGAGAAGAATATAACCCGTATCATGCAATGCAAACAGCTGGTTTTAGAATGAATGTGTTTATTTCCGATACACACACTACGAGTGAATCAATATTTATACCAAAATATGACATCCTTAATGACCAAACAACAGTATTGAAACTAAATCCCTTCTTGATAAATATTTTTGAAGGTTTGTTTATATTTTGAGGTAAAAAAACGTAATGAATATAAGAGACTAGATGTGTAATACCTGAACGTATCAGAATGTATGCATGTTTTTCTCTTGCTGTTTATGACGTCTTTACACTAAATACATTGGATGTTGGATGTGTATGGATTGATAGTTTAGTCGTTTAGATGCATGATTTCTTTATTATTAGTTGTTAGTGGCTTTGAACAAGCTGTCAGATAACTGCGAGTACTCTCAGGTCTGTTCCCTGTGTCTTTTTGTGTCGGGATGTATAAGTACCCGGCCACGTCCTCTTGTATTTTTGTCCATCTGATGAGTGACCCTTTTTTAACTGATTTTTATAGTTCATTCTTATGTTGTACTGTTATACCACTGTCCCAGGTTAGGGGATGGTTGGGATCCCGCTAACATGTTTAACCCTAACACATTATTTATGTATGTGCCTGTCCCAAGTCAGGAACCTGTAATTTAGTGGTTGTCGTTTGTTTGTGTGTTACACATTTGTTTTTCGTTCATTTTTTTATATAAATAATGCCGTATGGATATTAGCAATTGGAAATAAAACAAATATCTCTTTTTCATCATTGTTGGTACATTGTGTATTTGCTTTATTTAAAGTCAGTTCAACAGGCTAAATCTCTTTCGTGTACATACTGAATTCGTCATTATTAAGTGCCAAATATCCAAATATCTAAAATAGTGATCAAATTTTGAATCTGATGTTGTTTCGATGGGTCTTTACTGATTGCAGTCATAAATTGTAGCTCGTAACAATACAGAAATAGGTCCGCAAAAAGTGGTGCACAGGGAGTCCCTATTGGGGTTTGATAATTGACGATATACCGAATTTCCACGACGAACGAAAATGATATCTAGTAAATATTGAAAGACAGATATCATGGCTAAAGTATCAAAGTAAGTCAAATTGACATACATGTAGTTCTTTCGTTTTTTTGTTTCTAGAAAATTACCTAAATGAGTTTGAACTTGTATATTGTTGATTCTTTATAAGTGTCTTATATATTTAGAATCTATCATGTTAAGCGTGTGGATATAACAATTAAGTTTCATCCATTATTTGTTTATATGTAATGGACAAGTTGCCCTTATAGAAGTCACAAAAACAGATAGACAAACGGAGAGGTAATATAGAAAATATACCTATAAATATACATAAAAAACTATTTGAATCTTTAATAAAACCAATTTTAATGTATAACTCAGAAATTTGGTATATGGACTACTATGAAAAAGTACTGAGGTCTCAGAGTAGAGCAGTAAATAATGATAAAGATTTTGATATACTTACATCAATTGATAATAGCTTTATTGAAAAGGTGAATTTAAAATTTTGCAAATTAATTCTAGGTTTAAGTAAAAAAGCAGTTAACATTGCATCAAGGGCAGAGCTAGGACATTATCCAATAGATGTATATGTAAAGGTTCAAGCACTAAAATATATGGCAAGAGTATCTAACACAGAAATTAATCCGTTGTTATATGATGCATACTGCACAACTAAACTGTTGGATGAAACAGGAACCTATTCTTGGTATACTTTTGTAAAAAATATAACTCATGAAAATAATTTAAATATATCTGATATACAAAATATTGACTTCATAAAAGAAAAATATAAAATGAATAAACACATGAAAGATATTATGCAAGAAAACTATAAAAAGCTGTTCTTTAAAAAATTAAATTCTTTAACAGAAAATAATAAATTATTTATCTATAGTAAAATCAAAAAAAAAAATATGAAACTGAGCCTTATTTACTTAAAGAGAATAACTTTGAAATAAGGAAAAAATTTACTAAATTAAGGGTAAGTGACCATATTTTGGAAATTGAAAGGGGTAGATACAAAAATATAAAAAGGGAAGAACGTTTATGTCAACATTGTTGTCTAAATAAAATAGATGATGAAGAACATTTTTTATTTACATGTATTAAAAATAAAGAGTTGAGACTTCAATTTTTGCAGAAAGTTAGAAATACCTATTCTGATATAGATAATATGGATGATGTGGATAAATTGGTTTTATGTCTTTCGTGTCCGTCAATTATGCAGTATACGGCTCCATTTGTTAAAAAGTCATGGTCACTGAGGAGAGTGGACTCAACAACTGCATGATAGATACTTATATGTATATAATGTTTGTTCTTTTGTTGCTATTTTTGTATGATGTATTGTGTTCATTTATATATGCCTTCAACCCCATTGGGTATAAATGTGCATTTATTCAATAAACTGTATTATCACTGGTAATCAGACAGCTAGCTAAGACATGGTGATTTATAAAACATCCCTCTACACCCCCATCCTAACACCCGAAAAATCTTAAGTATGCTGGCTATTGTGCTAAAATTTATAATGACCTGTATACTTACACATTCTAAATCTGCCCAGTACTGACTGAAATCTGCCGGTGACAATTTCCCTTCCCCATCATGGGCTAACTTGTTTCTGTACCATTTAATCCTTGAAAGGTCTGCACCTTTACTGGTGTCAGCTGGATGTGGTAAGTTATCCCAGCCCGTCACAGGGACAATCTCACGTGGTGTCATGTTCCGTAACAGGCATACTATCAACGTTGTGTCAAAGTTTTCTGATCTTACATTGCTTGCTGTAACATGTGTAACATATACATATTATTTATATAGACTTTTTGAGACAGGGTTTTCTTATTATTTGCCAAAATGAAGATTCTACTATGGTTTTTTCATAAATATAATAAAAAGTATGGGTCATCGTGCTATTTTTCAAGCTATGAGTCGTTGAAAATTGGTTAAATTTGGTTAGATTGTTCATGAAAAAACTCAATAGTGTGTATTAAAAAAATTCTATGAGATAGAATTTTTTAATAAAATTAGAGAAGATAGTTTTTATCATATGTTTTAAGAAAATACAAATAAAAATGGTGTCCAGGAACTTGTTTTTTTGCTACAAGTAAAAATCAAAAATTCCCTATTAGTCCCGTATATTTTTTTTAAAAGAGTTATCTCCCCTTAATGGCTCATTTGAAAAATTGATTTTAAAAACCAAAAAGGTATCTTTGTTTGCATATTGTGTACAATACAATAAATCACCAAGTATCTTTAAATATATAAAACCGTCTAACCATTAAATTACAAATCTGTCTCCAAATTTGCAGATTTGAGCACATAACTAGACAAATACATGTAATTGTACTGACGTTACGCACGTTAATGCGTCAATACCGTGTAATCAACTAGTCCACACTAATAAACATATTTTCTATAAAATCATAACAGTTAAGTTATAAAAAATTTGAATCCATAGACTAGATATTCCGAAAAGTACTACAAATTGTTTTAATATCATATTTTACAATTGTCTTAAATAAGGACAACAAATTGTCAAAACGTCAAAAATATGGTGTTTGTGTTCTTCAAAACAGTGTTATATCTGCGAAAGTTCGATTGATTGATTGATTTTAGTTGCTTAACGTCCAGTGGCAAATATTTCATACATATTCAGGACGAGAACAAGTTCAAAATAAATACAATAGGTAGGTCGTGTCATAATAGAGGCCATTTGGGATGATGGTCGAGGAAATTTGGACTGCCACTAGAAAATAAGGTTATATTGAATAGGGACAGAAATTTTGCCTTGCAACAGGCCACCTACGGGCCCTCAAAGAGTTGTTGCAATGGATTTTAACGTGCAAAGAGCGTGGCACTCTCTTTACAAGAGACATCGGATTTAACGTCCCCAATCTGACCGGACGTGACAGCGAACTTAAGGGCATACGATACAGTTACAGGGGAGGTAATGACGTTGATTAAGGCGAAGTGTACGTAATTGCACGCCTCTAGCGGAATACGGGATTAAAAACGTTCGTCGTTAGTTATACGCAAGTTATCTCCCATACTCCAAGAAAGGACACACGAAAGAGAAACTACTTTAGAACTGCGGTCTATAATAAATCCAACAAGCACTCATATGCTGTCTTTAACCTCATAGAAATTATCTAAATAACTCCAATTAGAAATCACAGCATTCTGTACGTTGTTCTGTGTGCAGCCTGACTTAAAAACAGTTTTTTTTTGTTTTTTTTAGACGCGTAGGAGAAGGCATTTCGTGGTTATGATATCAACAGAAAGAAAAAACGCCTCACAACAACATTATAAACAAATAAACAAATAAACATGTATCATTTGTTCTTCTATTGATATCAAATTAATTAAAATGAATTTCAAACCTGAATTGACCCAACAATATCGTTTTAAAAAGCCGTAGTCTTGAACGAAAAACACGGTACTCAACGTAAAGTTTTATAATAGGTTACAAATAACTAATGAAACTCAGACTTGTGAATTTAATTGTTTAATTAAAAAGACGTTGAAATGTTGGTATTTTGTGCAATTGAAAATTTAAGGACATGATTTAAATTCATATAAGAAATCAGACGATACCAAGAGAATAATTTGACCACTACCGGCACTAGTGCAACACTTACAGGTCGGAAGAACAAAGACGGAAAACAAACAAAAAATAAACAAATTAGGCCCCAAAAATTATTCAATTACTTAAAAGTTGTCTCACTCTAACATTTATCTTAAAATAAGTAAAAATTATGTCATTCAACTCCCAGTTTTCAACTTTTTCTACATGTGCAGAAAATAAACAGGTGTCTTCTATTCCGTCCGCAATTTATGGGAAAACTAAATCTAAATTTAGAACCATATTGAAATTGAAAGTACACATGTAAGATAAAATATAACATGTCATTTCTTCTTTCACAAATTCCAATTTCGAAGAGATATATAGCGAAATCTGAAGTATCAAGTCTCATTTCAAGATTATGAATGTATAGAATACAGAATTACGGGGGGGGGGGGGGGGGGGGGGGGGGGGGGGGGGGGGGGGGGGGGGGGGGGGGGGGGGGGGGGTAGGACCTTTATCGGAACTCCGGGTTTGGGTGTTTTTAAGCTTCGGGTTGCGGGAATTCTCTTTCCGAATTTAGGGTAGTCGGGATTTAATTTTATTTAAATTCAGGACCTCGGGATGTCGTGTTTTTAAGCCCGGGATTTCGGGATCTGGATCCCTCCGTCCCTCCTCCCTCTATTATGGTTAAAGAAAAGAGGTCAGGGAAGTTTGTGATACTTGTAACTGCAATTTAATATTTAGTGGAATGAGAGGTGAAATGTATTCAGACTATTACATTTCGATTTTTTTTTTAATTTAACCCAAGTTTACTGCAAGGGGTGTTTAACGACCTCGATGACTATCCATGAGGATCTCGCACTCGGTCAGCTCTAGGTTTTCACCTAGTTCGTGATCATACAAGAATTGAGAAGCCTGTGGTTCACTAGTCTCATATTATGAGACTTTGGAGTTCATATAATTTACATTCAACGTTTTTTATCGAATATTTGGCAAGGCTTTTTGACTATCAATGTTGACCCCCCGCCCCAATTGATTGGATAAAATGAATGGATTACCGCCCCTATTTCAAACTAAAGTCCTATAAACTGACTGGTATTGGAATTTGTTAAAAGAACAAATTGGTATCTCTCATATTGATTCAATACCGTACGTAATGCCGAAAAACAATCATTTGTTTCCGCGAATTCCGAACAGCTAGAAATATATTCCCGAGTTTCAATTTTAGTAACTCGAATAATTCAAGCCCTTTCCATGTCCGATTTTCTCCCACACGAGAAATGTAGCATTCGTACATTACCTGAATAATACGAGTGAATTATTCGGGTTACAATTTGTGTAAATCCCGAATGCACATAAAAGTAAAGGTCCAGCCCGACTTTCGGGAAAGGACTGTTTTAGATTTCAGATTGATTTCCAGAAATAAAAATCATACAAAAATGTTTCACGCAAATATTCGTCTTCAGACGTGTAAAGTTATACAACGGTTACTAGCCGGTCTGGATTGTGATAAAAAGAAGCGCATGCAATGCATACAATATATAATGCTCAGGGATGTGTTGAATTATAAAGATGCTTATGCGGCACAAATATAAGATTAATTTACCCAAATCTACTAAGAATTACCACACAACTTTAATTTTCTTAATTTCAAAAATTTACTTAAATATTGATTTGTTATCCTGTGCCAGACAGATGGCTGATATTATGAGAAGACACCATGATGAAATGAAGTTTTTATGGGAACAAAGATTTTGAAAACACGTCGCAGTGTTTAGATTTTAACAAAAATAAGACACCAAGGTCGAAAATAGTTCTAGTTCATAATGAAGAAAATTTCAACCGTTTTCTAGCTTGGTGATCTCCGCACGCACCCGAATATAAAAGACAAATACAATACAATAGTACACAAAACTTAACATAAAGAACTAAAGACCGAGCAACACGAACTCCAACAAAACGGTATATATTTCATACAAGTATAGAACTATATGAAGCGTCGTAACTGTTGCGGCGACGTCAATAACGTTGTCGTTGTTTTTTCTTGTTTTTTTACACTCAAGATTCAACTTTAACAGGGTATAGCTTGAAAAGTAGCATGGTTGCTAAGGACTTTCTTTGCACCAATCGATTCCTCAGACATTTTAGAATCGTCTCATAAATTTGAAAAAAAATCGATTGTCTAATATAATAGAAAATCTTGGAAATGTAACAATTTCTGCCGAATTTTACGATTTCCCTATATATCCTTTGTAATTTTGGTGTATGATGCTGTTAACTTCAACAGCTCGTATCTCAAACACGAAAACAGTTACCCCCTTTTTTTATTTTATTTTCCGATTTATTTTTACAAGTAGAATCTACATGTAAAATATAAAAAAAAAAATCCATTGTGTAGTTTAATTACGTACGCTTCGCCTTAACGTAAATTGTTATTTTCGCGACGTCAAACTATGACTTATCGGGAAAAGATGCAGTTTTCGACTGACTTTGATCATTCAAACTGATTTATCTTGAAAACGAGTTCATGGACCCCTCTTTTTTAAAAGAGCAATTTGTCTCATTTTGCAAGGAGATTATGTGACCCAAAATTTATAAAACTGTAAATAGTGGATTTTTTTAAATTTTGATAAACATGCAGCAAAAAATGACGTTTTTTCCTAAATTCATGAACATTAGATAAATATGAGTTATTTCTGAATAGAAATTGAATAATTTTTTTGATTAAAAAATTAAAAAATACAGAAATTATCGATTATTTAACAAAAAACAATTTGTGTGATTAAACGAGTGCGCAGCACGAGTTTAATCCATAGCGGCGTTCGGTCACAAGTTGTCTTATTTTTGATATTCAAATACGGCGATTAGTTATTCTTTTTATTACATTGGCAAAATTTGGCTTTTTTTATGAAATTAATGTAGAAAATGTAAGGAACTATATCTTTTTCCTACGCATTGACAATTTGTTTTGATCCGACGTTATCGACGTCTTGACAACGCCTATTGTTGTATGACGTCAGAGAGTGAAATAACCACGTTTATCGTCCTTCCCTACGCCTATATCACCTTGCTCTGTCGCTCAGTAATTCTCGTATCAAGACTTCAAAACGAGACCAGGCATTATCAGCGACGTGACAAATTTGGAGGAGAAGTTATCAGCGACGTCACAATGCGAGAGGAGACGTTATCAAGCTTGCTTTCGTCAAGCGTAAAACTGCTTTAGGGAGAGGAAAAAGACCATTAATAGAACGATAAACAGATAATCGGGTTTTCTACGTATAGATATCGTAAAATATCAGCCGCTCGACACAATGTGAAACTTTTTAGCTCGTTCGCTACGCTCACTCGCCAAAAAGGTTCACATTGTGGCTCGCGGCTGATATTTTACGATATCAATGTGTAGAAAACCCGATAATCTATACTTATTTCACATGTGAAATTATCGGTTTTTATCTAACTGGGAAATCAATGTAATTCATTGCAACCAATGTAATAATACTTTATATATAAAGCATTACAATATTACTGAAAATGCGTTCCTGTAACGACTAACGCTATTGTCATGGTCAGATTTAGGAAAATGTTAAATTATCAAAATTTATAGGTTTTAAAGTATAAGATTATATGAAATTTCATTTGTGTAAATTATGCTCACAAAAGTACATATATAGACCCTGTCAAAATCGAGTTTTTGCTGCACTCACACCATAAATAAGATTACACCGGCTTCTGGCAAATGTCTTGCAAGATGTCCAATGTCGGATTTCGCCTTTTTTTATTACAAAATATCTGTCATTTGCGACGTTATTCATTGAAAATTTAGATTTGTTGCATGCTAAATAGTGCTTTTCCGTGTTTGTACTTTAACTCTACAAAAGAGCTACATACTTTTCGATAACTTGCGTTGTCAAAACCACTTCGTTTTTAAAGAAATGAAATGTCTTGCAAGTTTGTCTACTGGACGACTTTCATACGTTTTCAACGTTGTCGATTCGGGACGCTATTTATGGTGAAACATCTATATATGTTTCCTAAGATGGAAATTTCGTGAAAAATTTGTGTATTACAATAGGATAAAAAAATCTACTTTTTTCAAATTTTCAAATATGGGAAGCGTAAAACTGCGATTTTTTTTGTTGATTTCTCTGCAATAATATTCATATGTATAGAACTTGAAAGTGAAAATAAAATTGGGCCTGAAGCGTAGCTATTTACCCCCCCCCCCCCCTATCATACAAAGCTTGTAAACATATGAGATGAATATAATTAACCTTTTTTGTGACAATTGTTTCATTTATTAATCTAATTATTCCGTTATTAAAGAACGTAAAGTGAATTTTATAAGCAAGACCCAACACACTTTTTTTATTTAAAGCAAAATGTATATCTCCTTCCTTTTCGGACCTAAACGGGTAAACATTTCATTTTATTACGTTTTATGTCAAGTGGTCTCTGGTAGAGAGTTGTCTCATTGGCACTCATCATACCGTGTATATCTTCTCATTTCATATAAACATATGCATTACCCGAATACGATATATTTTGTTGTTTGATGCCTCCGTTACTTTCATTGGGAAATATTTCATGCACATACAGTACAACCAAACATCAAGAAGTATCCATATTGATGTTCAAAACAAGAATTACAAGCGAAATAAAAACATAACCCATATAGTTACTAATCTGCGGAAGCCGATAAGGGTCATTCGCTATGTCGTAATTTCGACATACCATGTCGTAATAACGACATATCACTAATAACGACATCGCTATATATAAACGAATATTTATTATGATTGCAAAGAGACTAAATGACACAGAAATTAACAACTATAGGTCATCATAATGCCCCCATTAATTAGAAAAGCCCCCGCATAGTCAGCTATAAAAGAGGGAGGAAAGATACCAGAGGGAGAGTCCCCGAAATGCTGTGTGGCAGACAGTGTTATTAATTAATTATAAGCTCCCTTGGTAAAACTCCAAATTTCATATTAGTCATTTAGTTTCTTGGCAATCATAATACATATTCTTTTATATATAGCTTTGTCGTTATTACGACAAAGTGATGTCGTTATTACGACATGATACATGTATGTCGAAATTACGACATAGCGATGTCGTTGTTACAGTACTAAACGACAGGTTATGTCGAAATTACGACGTAGCGATGTCGTATTAATGTCGTATAGAAGAATGAGACAGTGTAATTTAAAAAAGATAAACGTTTCAAACATTTCGGAGGAAGATTTGGACTTATTGATACAGGAGCTAGTGGTGGAATTTCCTCGCTGTGACGAAAAGATGATTAAAGAACTTTTAGTCGAAAAGACAGCTATACAGGTATATTCATTCTCTCTTACTTTATTGCCACTTCATTTTATTTTATTACCTATACTAATTAACTCCCAGCCATTTTAAAAAGTATTGCTTTTAAAACAATAGATGTAACTTTCTACTTGTGCATACTAGTACCGGAATTAATGAAAGGAGATACAAAATTGACTTCGACTCGTGTCATAAATTTGGTCGAATCTTTTAATATATACTAGGTAAATGTTCTTTTTGGGCGGGAGAGTAATTGTTTTGCCTCCTCTTTTTTCTAATATCTGTAACTTCTTTGCTTTCCCGTAATTTCAATTATCTATCACGTTTTTCTATCATGTCTATAGGTGGCACACTTAGGTTAATGTATCTAAGCAGTGTGATTGGACAAAAAAAAACACAGTATCAACTGAACATATTTTATCAAACTGAGGGATGAATCAGGCAAAAAAAATAAACGGCTATATTACATATTTTAATTCATTTCTGAAAAGCAAAATGACAGTACTTCAGTTAACTGTGAATGTAGAATTTTTTGCAGTGTTAAAAAGTGGTAAAAAATTCCAAAAAGGCTATAATTATCCCTTATGGGCCAGGAAATACTACCGTGCCACCTATACGAGTATATCTATGAGCACAAATATACTAGAAATAACTGTACTATTTTCTATCAGTTCAAAGTTAACTATCCACGGCGTTCAGTAATGGTAAGAATGACTAAAATTTGTGTTAATAAAATACACAAAAGATTTGTCTTGTCCCGAAGTACCAATACTTTTTTCTATTATTCAACTTCAACCAGACAGTAACCCACCCCATAACAGGATCATCACACAAAGATCGGAGTACTTTGGTATTCTTAATTTTATTACGGAAGTATTGAAGTGATATCGTAAAAATCAAGAATTCAAAATTGATAAGATAAGAATTGATTAGATAAAAATTGATACTTTAGATCGGATGAGCTTTACTTAATTTAAGGAACAATACAAGTAATAGCTTTTCAAAAAAGGCTAGCCGTCCCTTAGCTGATGAACATGGAAAGTGTTCTCGATTTGTAGATTAATTCATTCAGAATAGCCTTACGTTATATCAATCAACAAATTTTACCACACACGTGAGGTCACACGTTATGAAGTAGAATATCGTTTAACGTTGTTTGTGTTTACAAAACTACAGAAGATCCAGCTATTTATAGGTATAAGTTACCTGTTTACCAATATCATATAGGTATACGCAAAAAATATTTTAATAGGTTATGGAGCTCCTTTCTGAGATATTTGAGGTTTTTATTTAAATGGCTGGAAAGGGCTAATCCAAATTTTAACCTTATATTTGCATTGGTAATTTTTTGGGGTCTCTAATGGAAAGAAAAGACATCTCGAATCTGCTTAAATCTTAGTAATTCACATTTAAAGCTATTGAAGTCTTGTACGAAAATAAAAAGGGGTGTTATGGGGCAAAATATTTTGTGAAACAACAAAACAACACAAGGAAAATATTTGGCTGAAGAAACAAACTAACAAGAACAAAATCTGTTCACGGTCAAGACGTAACTCTTAATCACAGAATTGAGATATTATTACTTCTGCTAAAATCTCCTCTAAATACATTCAGTTAACACCGTTTTCGTGAAAACTCGTACTATTATCAAAACTGTTCGAATATTTAATAAAAATTGCACCCATTTGAAGATTGGATTTATCACGACAAAACAAAATTTAAATGAAGCAAGTTCTCTAACTTATTCTGTTTCAAAATTCCTATTTCAAACTTGTAGTTTTTGAAAAAATGATTGAAATCTTTTAATGATGGCTCTCTATTTAAAAGTATTAATGGGGAATAGTTTTGACACACATCTCTCAAAGAAAGAAAAAAAAACGACCTAATAATATTTGTATTTGAACTTTCTGTGATTTTTTCCTGACGAGTCATAAAGGCAAGACTATGTTATGTATCAAGTTCAACACATGATTTTATTTTAAATGTGTAGCTCATTAATACTAACACGTTAGTTGTGACCACTGTACTAGTTTGTCATTTACAGAATTTGATGAAATATTGCATTTGACCCTAATAAAAGTACGATTGATGACATAATTCATTTAACATCATCAAACATGACTTTCTTCGTTAATAAACGGGGTGTACTCTGTATGCGCTTTTTAATTTGTCTCGTTTATGATTTTTGGCTGTTACAGCTAACCGACCTTCGCCATAAGATATAGGGAACACGTCAGATAGGCTCATCTCTTAATAAAAGTATGCACTAGATCGGCACGACAAAATATTACTTTAGTTGCTACAATGTATGGTATCTCTTTGGAATCTGAATACTTTAACCATAAATGCTCATTATTGCAATACTTAGTTATTACATGTAGCATACATAATTACATTGTAGTTTAACTACTGTCACAGGCACATTGGACGTTGTGCATGTACTAATATTCTTTCTGTCTCTTCTTCTTTTCTAAATATGCAAAAGACTGTCGGTCAAATTGATTATTTAATTTGAAATTAATAATTTCTTCTATTTAATTTTCTATGATCTATCTATATATTAAATTTTTAACAGGTGACAAGATCACGTATAAGAGAGAGCTTACATCGAATTGATGAAATTGGCATAAAGGACAGAAAGAAGAGACGATTGCATAGACGAATATATAACGTGGATGGTGTTAATCACATCTGGCATATTGACAGTAATCACAAGCTAATCCGATGGAATTTCATTGTGTTAGGGGGAATAGATGGTTTTAGCAGATTTGTGACTTTTCTTAATTGCCGTGACAATAATAAAGCAACAACAGTCCTCGATTCTTTCAAAACTGCTGTTGTAAATTACGGGTTACCTTTACGTGTGCGCTCAGATAAAGGACAGGAAAACTCATTAGTAGCTGATTTCATGATTAAAGAGCGCGGTCCAAACCGTGGAAGTATGATTACCGGGAAAAGCTGCCACAATCAGAGAATTGAAAGGTTGTGGAGAGACGTGTTCGAAGGGGTATTGTGCTACCATTATGATCTTTTTCATTTCATGGAAGAAGAGTGTTTTCTTGATATTTCAGATGACAACAAGATGTATGCGCTACATCACGTTTTTTTGCCAAAAATAAATGATGTATGCGCTACATCACGTTTTTTTGCCAAAAATAAATGAGAAATTGAGCGTTTGGGTACAGGCATGGGGAAAACATCGCATAAGGACTGCAAAATCGTCGCCTCTCCGATTATTTACAGCAGGAATGATAAATAATCCAACAGATTTTGATATTTTGGACATTGGAAATTATGGAACTGAGGGCAATTATGAGGACAATTTTAATGACTACGACGGTATACAAGATACAAGGCCAATTCTAGATTCCAGGGCTTTTTCAGTAAATGAAATTTGTCAAGAAGAACTTAACTTACATTGCCCCAGTAATTGGGCATCTTCATATTATGGAATCGATATTTATCACCAAGCAGTACACATTATTGAGAGGAATTCTTAATTGAAAAATCAATGCTTGCAACTTTTCTGTTTAAGAAACGTGTCGTGCTTCAAATTTGTTTTCAAGTCTTTTAACATTCAGATTGATTAAAAAAAGAAGCACTACTTGAGTTCGTAAAAACAAACTGAGTAAAACAGTTTACAATTTGTATTTGTATTCTATATTCCTTTTCTTTTACAATTCGGTTCAATATAGAATGTATTAAATAAGGAGATGTGGTTGATTGCACATGAGACAAAAATTCAGCCACCGATATGAAAAATGGGAAACAATTCAAACCAGAAATTTACGGTCTACTAAAAAAAGAAAATTTACCAAAAACAAATATGACACACACCAACGACAACCACTGCACTACAGATTTCTGACTTGCGACATGCAAATTAGGTATATGGGTGATTTAAAACAAGTTTATGAGCGCTCTACCGTCCTCTGACCTGGGACAGTTATTTAACAGTACAATATAAAACAAACTAAAATTTAGTTGCCTTGGTTAAACTCAAAAAACGTACTCGCAGTTACTGAAAACTATCTAAAAGCCAGTTACAAATGTATTAATAATCTATGCGTTTTCTCCAAGTCTTGAGTTTGAAAATATTTTTTTTTAATATTTAACACTTTACAACCTGAATTACATACTGAGAATTCAAAATTACACACTGACATTTTAAAAAGATACACGGAGATGAAATAAATAGAAAAAAGACACACGTAGAATTATAATTAGAGGTAAATATATTCTGAGGCGAATGCTTCTTTTATACGTTTCTTTTATATAAGTATAGATAGAACAACCTACTCAAACACGCCTGGACCTAAAAATGTGTACTCCACTTTCTTTTTTTGATGAGATTATCAAGAGGCAGAGATGCAAACTGATGTTTTAAGAATAAATCTGGTCTTTCTTTTAAGATTATCGGCGGTATTTATGCAAAAAAAAAAGATCCACGAGAATCGACTGTTTTTAGGTACCGTACTATAGCTTAAAAGTTTACATACACACCAGTGCTGAATTTAATAATATATGTAAAAACGCATACAATAGATGCATTTACTCCGATATGAGGCACATTCATTAAACTTTTAAAGCCCACAGTAATAGGTGTAAACAATTCAAATTTACTTATCTCGCCTTTCTTACATTATTCTCTAACAAAGAACTTCTTTTTTTTTTTGGTTTAATTTTAACTGTGTATCCGCCTACAGAAGAGTTTTGTAGCTCAATTACATTGGCCTATTCCTATTGTTACAGTAGTATATATAATAGGCATTACATGTCACTGCATTGTTTTTTTTTTCTCTTTGAACAGTTTGTTCAAGTGTTTTTTTTTTAAATTTTGATAAAAATGTTCACTATTTGGTTATATTTTGTGAGAGTAAAAGGGTATTTTCTTGCTCTTTTAGTCAGGACAGTTTTTTTTTCTATACATTTTGTACGTTGAATCAATTATTTGTTTTTTATTTAAGAATTGAATGCTTCTTTTTGTAAATTTATTGGGGTGTAAAAGCGTTGACCGAAGTACATTTTGTATGAAGCGCGAAAGCGCTTCATTCTAAAAATGTACGCACGGTCAACGCTTTTACAACCCTATAAAGTTACAAAAAGAAGCATTCAATACTTATAATTACATTTTTTAGCTATGATCACGAAAACACGAATTTTATATATTTTATTATTTAATTCACCTGTGCACTTTATTGTTGGAGCACATGCTATCATGAATGAAAAGTTGTATTGAGCATTACAACTGTTTACGGAATAACACGTGATGTGCAGTTAGCCAATCAGAATAAAATATTATAATGAAACATACATCTAATGTAATTATTAAACATTTAACGCCATATTAAAAATTTACGAGTTTTGTCCCCTAGGTGACAGATTCAGTATGCTAATTATATGAGCGCATAAAAAGTACACACAAATGTCGGTGGGTAACTACAAAATTCAGTGCGAATTTTTCAGTTATTTCATCTCAGTTTGTAATTTTCAGTTATCAGTGTGTAATTTTTAATTTGCATTGTGTAATTTTCAGTCTTTTTAATCGCAGTGTGTTTTTGTGAAATATTTTCGAGTTCAATGTCTAACTCTCAGCGTGTTTTTAAATCTCAAAATGTCGAAATTTTTCGATAAAATAGTGTTAACATAGTTTTGACGAGAGTGACTTGCGATAGAATAAGGTAGGAGTACACGAAGTACACCACTAATTCATGGTCCCATTGCTTTCTATGTTAAATTCCTCTGTTTCAAGCAGGCACACCTCCTTTGTTTTAAGTTCAAATAAAGTGGCAATCATTCCATTTCAAAGCAACGGCATACTTTATGGTGTCCTGTACTGAAAAAAAATCAACATAATGGCATATAAGAAAGAACTGGTTCCCGGAACTTCGGATGTACCAAAACAGGTACTTTAGATCTGACAAACAGACAAAATTTACCCTCTTTTTAAAATTTAGTGCAGTTTTTTTAATATTCAAAATTAAAAGTCCAAAAGTGTTCTACAATGATCACCAGTCCTCAAGCTGTCATGTGATAACAAAAATACCTAAATATTCTACATATTTCAAAACTTACACATGCGTAGGAACTATCTTTGTGTTAAATATGTACTACTTTCTGGTATGTGCTTTATGGCCGGGGCCGAATTAGTGGTGTTACACCTACAGATATTGTTTACAGCAGGGCTTCAAACTCTGTGATGGTTTTGAGCTTTCGGGGATTTCGCCTCATACCCAGAGGTCCTCTGCCCTGAGGTGGCTGAGACTCGGTGGGGGGCATTGGCTTCAAAACCCTCACCGAGTTTGAAGCCAATGAACCCCACCGAGTCTCAGCCACCCCAGGGCAGAGGACATCTGGGTAGGAGGCGAAATCCCCGAAAGATCACGCGATGATTGCAGCTTCCCAGTGGTGAATTTTTCATTTCTATGTAGCAAAATTCTAATAAAACCTTCATATGAGTATATCTCCCAGTTGATATGATATAATCATTTTTTTCCATCATAATTTCCTTGAATGAAGTTGCTACTTACAAGGGACCAAGAGTTCAAAGTGGTGAAATTGAAATCATCCCTTTTCAAGCAAATTTCCTATCGTCATCACGAGTTAGTTGGTTTCTTTCTACTCATACACGAGCAACACGACGGATGTCACATGCGGAATGTAAAATGCTTACTATTCTGGGGACCAGGGTTCGCTTTTCGCCTTCGTTTTCAGATGGGGTTCAAATTGCCTTCTGTAGTTATCTATGAAGCCTTTCAAGTACTGTTTTATAGTTCCGACCATTTTCTTCTTTTGAAATGGGTTGTCTTTTTATGCCCCACCTACGACAGTAGAGGGGCATTATGTTTTCTGGTCTGTGCCTCCGTTCGTTCGTCCGTCCGTCTGTGCGTCCGTCTCGCTTCAGGTTAAAGTTTTTGGTCAAGGTAGTTTTTGATGAAGTTGAAGTCCAATCAACTTGAAACTTAGTAAACATGTGCCCTATGATAATATGATCTTTTTAATTTAAATGCCAAATTAGAGTTTTGACCCAAATTTTACGGTTCACTGAACATAGAAAATGATAGTGCAAATTTCAGGTTAAAGTTTTTGGTCAAGGTATTTTTTGATAAAGTAGAAGTCCAATCAACTTGAAACTTAGTGTACATGTTCCCTTTGATAACATCATTCTAATTTTGATGCCAAATTAGAGAATTTATTCCAATTTCACGGTCCACTAAACATAGAAAATGATAGTGCGAGTGGGGCATCCGTGTACTGTGGACACATTCTGGTTTTTCAAGTAATGAGTTTGTATACAACTTTGAGATTTTCAGTCTCTCATTAAATTTCTTTTTTCAAGTTGATTTCATTGTCCTGATTTAGAATCTAATTGTCTTTTGTTATAGAGAATAATGTCCGAAACCAGATACTTTAGAATATGGTTAAATGGAGATGATATCTGGGTAAATCAATCTATCATTAAAAAAATAATCCAAACCTTATAAAAATAGTGAAAAACCAAGTTCTTTAACAAGTATTTTAACTTCATATAATTTTCACACCTTTATTCGAGAACATTTCGATATTGGACGCATGACATAAATTATTTGCATAGATGCACAGGTGCATGTGACATACGAAATACAAGCAACACATATTATATCCCAGGAGATACTAAATTGCTTTAAAAAGTATTCTGAGTAGAATATTCACTGTAGATTGAAAGTTTGACAAATGTATGCATGTGCCTGTCTGTCCCAAGTCAGGAGCCTTTAATTCAGTGGTTGTCGTTTGTTTATGTGTTACATATTTGTTTTATGTACAATTTTTTATTTATATAAGGCAATAGTTTTTTCGTTTGAAATGTTTTACATTGTCAAATCCGGGCTTTTATGGCTGACTATGCGGTGTATGGTTTTTGCTCATGGTTGAAGGCCCGCGTACGATGACCTATATTTGTTAATTTCTGTGTCATTTTGGTCTCTCGTGGAGAGTTGTCTTATTGGCAATCATACCACATCTTCTTTTTTATATGTGAGGTAAAACAAGAACATAGATTTCAATGAAACCCCATCTTAAAAGTTTAATAAAACTCGGTCCACGTGAAGATTCAGAAGAAATAGTTCTTTTCTCTCTACAGTGTTAAGTAAAAACAATCATATGCCTGAAATTTTAGAGTCAAGAGCAATGGCTCTATAGTTTAACAAAATATTGGCATGGGAACAAGCTTCATACATGAGTTACAAAATAATGAAACTAATTGTTCAATCGTCAAAGTAAAACACAAGACTTCATACAATCTTAGACGTCAATAACAAATTTCTAACCATATAGTCCTGATACAATTATAATATATGAACACTTCCATGCTTAAGATAAATGTCTTAGATAGAACAGGTTTTCATTTACTGCTTTTAAGAACCGATTCAAGGAACTGTCATTTTTGACATATATATAATATACATTACTGGAATGTATTGACTCCTGTTCAATCAAGGGAAATTACAAACACTCAAATCATATTTGAAGTACATAAAATTTAAAAATCTGTCTTAATATCTTTCTAATAGTATAAAGACATGTACTAAATCGAGGAGCAGTGTTTTCTATTACTGCTAGTAATTAACAAAATACACATAATGTAATTGAACTCAAGATCTGACTACTGTAATCCATAGTAAGCATTGCAGAAAGCGTAATCGAAAAAGTTGAACAAGACATCTTCTTCAGGAAGCTTCCCTCCATTCTCTGGAACTGTTAGCATTAGTCGGTTGATGCACGTATTGCCTGTGGGTAGATGTGATTTACGCTCTGAAAAATGTAGACTTGGGTGCAATGTAAACCCTAATATTGGTTCCTCTTCCACACTGGTTGCAAATTTCAGAACTTTGGCTAAGTTAACATCGCCCCTTCTTCCACCTAAAACAAAATAAATTCATATTATGGGAGATGTGAATCGAAAATCTGAAATATAGTAAGGTTCATATAAGCCTATACTAGATGCACAGTACCTCCATAGGATTCATATAAAAATTGTTCTTCGATATTAAAAGTGGTTGATACTCGGCAACAGATGAACTCAAACCGTGCTTTTTGGGCCCTACATATTTTGATTCGTACATTGCTCATAATATATTTATGGGATGATTCGAAAATTGATGTTACAGACACTTTGCAAAGATTGAATAAGGGCGCATTTCGTTTATACGCCTTTGTGCATGTGTTGATATAACCGCAAAATTAAGAAAAAAAAGGGTTTTGATGAAGTAGAATAACCACTGGATGATTCTTTTTGCATGGTATAAAAACTTCATTAGTATGTCTTATGGACTGGACAATCTATTTGTTTAGCTCCTCTCATTTTTTTATAATCCGATATTATTTTGTTTTCCACAGTAAATTTCGCGTTTTTCTGTGTCATATTAAGGTAAATATACCAGATGTACATTGTAACATGTATTTTCTCTGTGCTATCAAATCCTAGTTCACTATCAACAGCGGGTTCTGATAACTTTAAACAAGTATATTAGTTTATTAGTGATCGCTGTGAATAGGTCCTGTACCTAAGTACCTATGTCAATTATAGGAGTTTAAAAACTACTGAAGCGCCGAAAAGACTTGGACTCGTACCAAATGAGTATTCCATTACGTTTACTATAAGTCATATATTGGGTAATATTAAATCTAATACTTACTAGCAGCTTCTCTTAAATATTTAAGAAATTTAGAATAGACTTTTTTTTCGGCTTTCATTCGATTTGACCCCTCTGCAGCAAACTCAGGCTTCAATAAAGTTGTTATTTTCTTGAAAGTGATCGGGGTTGGTTGAATTGGTGTGAACAAGTGGATTAATGATGGTAAACTTCTGACCAACTGAAAAGAATAAACAAGAGAGTAAATTGGTGCACGCACCACATTTTTGTGCCGGTAATATGGAGGTTTTTGGTATAAAAAAAAGTGCATAGTATAATCTGTATTTTGAGATGACTCAAATCTTAAATTGCCAAAACTGGTTCATTCGAATAACTAGTAGTTATATGATAATGCTATAAGATGTTATTTTATATTGTGCAGTTGATGAAATCGAATATATTTTAATTGAAGCTGATGAAAAGGAATATCATCGAATTCATTTTCAAGAGTTGATTTCGAAACTCAGCACTATCAAAAATGCATATACTGACAAAATATTTGTATTCCTCATCTCAGATATGGATTTAAACGCAGCCTTTCATCTCATTTGTTCATCCATGAACATTATTGCAGAGACAACATATTTTTAGGACCCTCGATTCTGACTATTAAAGACTCATCTCCTGACAAAATATCATTATTTCTTTACGAGTTGTATCTCAGATATGAACCCTATCACAAACCTTTAATCAGTCACTCATTTGTGATATGTAGGTCAAGACTACCCTATTTTTATCAGTATCTCTTGGTTTTTTTGAGGCACATCTATGAACAAAATACTTAAGAACTTATTACTAAGTCTTATACTAGTATATATATTTGCTAAGAGGCCAGTTAAAGGACACCTCCGGGAGCGGAAATTTCTCGCTGTATTGAAGACCAGTTGGTGACCTTCTGCTCAGTGTTGTCTGCTCTATGGTCGGGTTGCTGTCTCTTTCACACATTCCCCATTTCAATTCTCAATTTCATAGCTGTACCTGATAAAATCCCAAAGAATCAAGACCCTTGCGAAGGTCTTTTACAAATTGCCTTGGTTCCTCCGTTTCAAAAAGTTCTTCTATCAGATCTGTTGTCATGATTCGTGGTAGAGGTCCATTCTGAAGGATGCTGAGAGCTAGAACAGAAGCAGAAAGATAAATATAGGATACATTGTATATTAAAATACAGAGTAGTTGAGACTGTTATTTCAAAATAACATTTTTCAATTATTTCGTTATCTTGCTTTATGTTCCAAGCTAAAATATAATACATGTTAAGTGTGTTTATACCCTTTCAAATAATACACAAGAATTAAGTAAGAGATATATTGGGTGTTACCCTGAGATGTCATACAGGTGTAGTTGCCGCAGAGATTTCTGGACACGTACATTCTGCGTGTGACTGATATCCGAACTTATTACGTATAGATACGCAAATATTATCGAGTGCAAAATAATATTACTTATGAAAATATGTTTTAAAAAAACATTTATAAGTAGATCATATAAAAATGTTTTGTCGAGAAATATATAAATATCTATACGAATGAATGAGAAGACCTCTCTTCCTCCCACAATAAATTTCGACTTACAAAATTTAATCAGTCAGCAAAAAAAATTGATCCGAAACTAATTACAAGCTAAGTAATCGAGATAATAGATATAGCGAGAAGAACATACATGTATGCATAATCTAGTGAGAAATAATTACCAAATATCTTCCCAATAACCTCATAATCTTTTGACCACTCCTTAACTGGATCAAAATACTTCTGTTTGATATCTCTCATTAGAATTGCAAAAAATTCCTTTCGTGGTCCACCCAAATCAACTGCACCCTAAAATAGAGAAATATTTTTGTAAATATTGCATTGGAAGAGCCTGATTGAAAACATTAAATGTTACTATCTAACCAAATGTTAAGATGTGGTCACATCTATAGCCTCGGTCACACCTTACCGGATAGCACGAACGGACGCCTAACGGATGAAAATAAAAGTTGTCCGTTGACAAAAAGTTATCCGTAGAGAGTCCGATGATGTACTGACCGAATAAAACGGACGTGTAACGGATGCCTAACGGACACACACCGGATATGCAACGTACGAGAAACGGACACGTTCCGGACTACACGGATGTCGAACATACATCCAACGGACGAGTAACGCATAAAACGGACACCTAACGGAAGCGTACCGGATAAAATGGATGAACAAGATATCCGGAAAAACCAAAGGCGACAATGATAATAAATGTAAATCGCATAAATATTCAAAATGTTTCTGGTTATGGTTTATTCTTTAAAATTCCGCCAAAATGCAGTGTCTGGCCTGAATAAGAACTGCTTGATTGTGAAGACGTGACTTTACTCTAAGATCGATTATGAATAATAAGAATTCATGAACCTTAAGAAATCTGACATACCAATAATTGGCACTTCAGACGCGAAATTTTTAATTGGCATTTATCCGTTTCATCCGTTAAACGTCCGGTAGAAGTCCGTTTCTCATCCGTTCAACATCCGTTAAACGTCCGGTAGAAGTCCGTTGGTGAATTAATCTTCCAGACCTCCCACGGACACGTAACGGTTACAAAACGGAAACGAAACGGACGAGTATCGTATAAAACGAACGCCTAACGGATGTTCAACGGACATTTTATCCGTTGGACGTCCGTTCAAAGTTTTGAACATGCTCAAAATTTTCCACCGGACAGAACGGACGTCGACGGATAAAACGTACGCTTAACGGACATGCAACGGATATGGTCGGACGTCTAACGGATAAGAACGGACGTCTAACGGACATGAACGGATTGAAAAAAAGTTATCCGTTAGGCGTCCGTTCGAGCTATCCGGTAAGGTGTGACCGAGGCTTAACTGGTTTTGGTTTGTTCCTCAAAATGTCGCCAAAGGGTAAATTTAGTGTCTGGCCTGAAAAAGAGCTACAGGTTAGTATTTGCTAATCATTTTCATAGAAGCAGATGCATATGTGATATCTTCGCATAGGATTTCCATGGATATCTGCCATCTTTACCACTTTATCGACATCATTTTTATAACGTTTCAAAACATTTAATGTGCACAAATAATTTTTAAATAACTGTATAAAATTATATGTTGTATAGTTCTTAGAAAGAAAGTGAAAAACAGAAGAAGATGAATGTAAAAGATTTAATAAGGACGATAGATGTAATACATAGTAGGTTATATATATAAGTGAAAGTGAACAATTGAAAGCCCAGCTCCTGCTGGAGTAGGAAGGGACTATATCGGTACATGACTAAGTAACATTAATATAAACCATTATTTATCCTAGTATATTGATGATTTGGACAAATTTGATCTGCCGGTCAATGCCACCGTCTTTAATGGTAAACGTTGTGACGTAAATGCCAAAAATAAGTTAAGAAGTTTAAACGACATATTTTGGTTAAAACATTGTACATGGAATATTCATATCAAGTAAGTTTTGAATAATTTCACTGCTACAGAAGAGTGGGTTCATACTCCGTCCGGGGAATAACCTAGGATGAATTTTATCAATAGCTGGGGATAAATCTCAGACTAAATACTTTTCTTTTGTGTTTCAAAATTAACAATGGGATAATTTATAGGCTTTGTTTAATATATTGCCTCGTCTTGTCATAAAAATTTTGCATGGGCTACATTGCATATATGGTATAATTGAAATTAATGATACAAGTATTAAACTATTATAATGTTACTTATATGACAAATAAAGATTATTTATATTCTGAACGAGAATAATTAAAAATAAAATCTTTAAAAAAAGTATTAGCACTTTCTTGAAATTTTACGTCTAGGATAGACCAAGAACGTGGAAACATAATCATAAATACGTGCCTCAAATAGGTGTAAAAAAACGCGGATTTTTCGAAAGAAATATATCGTTTATTGAAAATAACGTTAAAATTAACTAGATACCATTGAGATGGGAGCCATCTCTGTGGGCCCCGCTGTCAATAACGTGGTACTCGAGAGGTAGAGCGGACACAATTTGTCAAAAACAACGAACGGATGGACAGACCG
Organism: Mytilus edulis; assembly: GCA_019925275.1. Lineage (NCBI taxonomy): Eukaryota > Metazoa > Mollusca > Bivalvia > Mytilida > Mytilidae > Mytilus > Mytilus edulis. The sequence continues at coordinate 114,571,304 of CM034360.1, forward strand.
ACGGACTGACCTTTGACCTAGGATGCATACATTATGACACATTCTCTCGTGTTGGTTAATATATATGTTAATAAGTTGAAAATGTTTGTCAGGTATAAAGTATGAAATAATAACAGCTGTCCTCTCAAAATATAGTGTGGATCAAATTTGTTCGCGATGGACAGACCAACAGACAGACAGACCTTTGACCTAGGCAGTTGTACATACATCATGACACACCCTCTGGTGTTGGTAAAAATGGATGTCAAGTATAATATTTGAAATCATAACGGTTCTCAAGATATAGAGCGGACACAGGACACGGGGTTGTCAACTGAAACCAAAGTTTTTTTTACCTTGACCTTTGACCTAGGAAGTTGTACATACATCATGACACGCCCTCTGGTGTTGGTTAAAATGGATGTCAAGTATAATATTTGAAATCATAACGGTTCTCAAGATATAGAGCGGACACGATCTTCACCACAGGACACGTACGGGGTTGTCAACTGAAACCAACGTTTTTTTTGACCTTGACCTTTGACCTAGGAAGTTGTACATACATCATGACACGCCCTCTGGTGGTGGTTAAAATGGATGTCAAGCATAAACTTTGAAATCATAACGGTTATCGAGATATGGAGCGGACACGATCTTCACCACAGGACACTGGGTTGTCAACTGAAACCAAAGTTTTTGACCTTGACCTTTGACCTAGGAAGTTGAACATACATCATGACACACCCTCTGGTGTTGGTTAAAATGGATGTCAAGTATAAACTTTGAAATCATAACGGTTCTCAAGATATAGAGTGGACACGATCTTCACCACAGGACACAGGGTTGTCAACTATAACCAAAGTTTTTTTACCTTGACCTTTGACCTAGGAAGTTGTACATACATCATGACACGCCCTTGGTGGTGGTTAATAAACATGTAAAGTATAAAGTATGAAATCATAATGGTTCTCTAGATATGGAGCGGACACAAAGTTAAAGTGTTACGGACGGACGGACGGACGGACAGACTGATCACTATAGGGCGACCCGCCTAAAGGCGGGGCCCTAATTACGAAAGTATATGTCCGTATCTATTTTCATTAATATTGCAAATTTAAAGTTATTTTCTTTGTTTAAATATTGCAACACTATTTACTTTTTTTTAAAACAAGGAGGTCACATAATAACCTCTGAATCCTTTTCGTCATTAAAATGCGACTGGTAAGGATAGATATTCAATATGAAGGGGAAAAACAAAACACTGAAATCTAAATCTAAAATTTATTTAAAAAAAATACACATTTGACCATGTAGATGTAAGAATTAATACTTCAAGCAATGAAACAACGAATTAAATGTGCCACTTAATTACGACTGATAACCTAAAAACTAATCATGCATCGTTTTCACAGACTTAACAAGGTCGGCGATAAGATATCGAATATAAAAAAGAAGATATGGTTTGGTGCCAATGAGACAACTATCTGCAAGAAACCAAAATAACACAGATTTACAAACTATGGGTCACCGTACGGCCTTCAACAACAGGCAAAGCACATATCGCATAGTCGGCTATAAAAGGCCCCGAAATGATAATGTAAAACAAATAGTCAAAACAGAAAATTAACAAAGTCCGTATCATCGTATGCGTAACTTAGTTGCTCACCAGAGGAACGCTACGCAAGCGTTTAAACGCGCGTTGCATAAGTTTGAAGTACGTCGAAATGCAAAGGTATACGCTTGGTGAACGCTTTTACCTCAGGAAATTTTAATTAAGAATTGAATGCTCTTTTTTGTAAATTTATTGGGGTGTAAAAGCGTTGACCGAAGTACATTTAATATGAAGCGCGGAAGCGCTTCATACTAAAAATGTGCGCACGGTCAACGCTTTTACAACCCTATAAAGTTACAAAAAAAACATTCAATACTTATAATTACATTTTTACCTATAGGATCATGAATGCACGCCTTTTATCAAGTTTTTATTTCATTTACCTGTGCACTTTATTGTGGTACCTCGTGTCATCATATTAAAATGAAAAGTTGCATTGTGTAATGCAATTGATTAAGTAATATCACGAGATTGCTAGTTAGCCAACCAGAATAACGTATTATAATGAAACATACATCTAATGCAATTATTGGAACATAAAAATTTCATTCAGCTCAAGGGTTTGTCAAGCGTATACCTGTAAACTGCACGCACATAATATACACGCTACAAGAGCGTTGAAAACGCTACAGATAAGTTTGAGACACGTTAAGGGCACATTGTATACAAAAATACTCGTCGCCTTAAAGCTTTCATTCAGGAGAAGTTCGATACGGGTGAAACTTCATCAAACCTACAGAAGATATTACACCCTCTCCAACCATGCAGCAAGGGACAAGACATAGAAGCACAGGAACTACTCCCATTATTTTGAGCTGTACAAGATCTACAAAAATATCCCACCTGCCTCAAAGGTGCATAGGATCGACCATGGTCCAGCACTAATGATACAAGTATCAATCAGAGTTACAATGACGTGGGAGTAAGTATTTAAAGGCCACCAAGCGGCCTCCAACAATGAAAAACATTATTTATAATTAGTCGGCTATTAAATGTCCCGACCATTAAGATTTAAAAACAAAAATCAAACAAAACTAAACAGCCTTATTGATAACGAAATAATTTACGAAATAAAACTTGACCGACATGAACTATGAACAACAACCACTGTACTCATGTTCCAAGCTTTAGAATGGGCATTGGCACATAAACAATGTGGTGGCCATAAACTCAACCCTCCCAAATGAACCAAACCTAGGACAGCACATCGCAAGAAAAAACTGTAAAATATCAGTTGCAATTCGCGTCCCTAAAGATATGGGTACGGTGCACAATAATCACTTACATAAAAACAATAGACACAAATCACTGAAATAAAAGTACTTGCACTTACCGAAAGCTATTTCAAAGCTAGTGAAAAAGTGACGAACCAGTGGACATAGACGGACTGGTAAACATGTAAACAGACGGGTGAATGTGACAGACTTATTGACATACATTCACATATAGACAGACCTGCAGTTGGGAATGTAGAAAGACTATGGGGAAACGCATAGGTACGCTTCACGCACACCCAATACACGCTTTAAGCTCGTTGTGCACACGATACAGATATGATTGACAGGCTGAATGCATCAAAATTACTAGCGTATTGGTAGCGTGCATGATTTTTTTTACCACGGCCGATGTACGTCGGAGCTATATGTTGATGTGTGAAGCCGGTATTACATTAAGTAAGCAGGCAATGTCAGTTTCTAATTCTTATGCACAACAAAAGTAATATAAAACAATACATCTTTATTAAACAATTATCTAATATATAATGCCAAACAAGCATTTGGGTTTACGATTGCATTTCTTTTTAAAAAAAAAAAGCAACTTGTTTATATATTAAACATTGGTTATATATCGATAAAAGAATTTTGAGTACGTTTGAATCCTATTCAATTTTTGGGTTCATAGACATACCCGAAAAGTGGCTGCTAGCGTAGTGACTGCTAGCGAGTGGCTGCTATAGCTTGAGCCTGGTAATGTTTTATACTCTGTATCATATATTTCACCAGGAGAGTATATATGTGAACTGCTTTCTGATCCCTAGCACCTGGGTTACCTTCATTTCTTCTTTTGTCTTACAGCAGCCGAGCAGACTATTTATCAAACTACTGTATTTAATACTACTAAATATATGATTAGTATGATTATAACCGTATGATAATAGACTGAAATTATCGTAAATTCAATAAATTTCGAATTGGTGCTTAGTGGGCTTATATGAAATATTATCATATGCTTCAAATATTAGCACGTGCCTTTCCGTAGTAACGTTATCGTAGGACATTCGGGTGATACTCGGCGAATTCCGGAAAATACACATCAATGATACTTTTCAGTGAAAAAACATTACAAAGTAGGGTACAAAAGAATTTTTTGGATACAGGAAAGTATATTGTGTAAAATTCAATAAAAAGGATATCAAGCAATCAATTAGATAAACGAACTAACAAATGATGAAAAAAACGCATTCTAAAATAAATGCAACATACTTTAGAAAGTTACTTTGATGATTTTTCCATACCGTATTCATTATGTATTTTGTTGAATTGTTTTTTTTTTAATCGTTCTCATAAGAATAAGTCATACTGTTGTTTTACTTCTCTGTTGAGGCATTTAATAAACATATCTCATTTTGAATGTATTTCCTTTGGGGTCAGACGTCTGTGAACTTTTCACTCTTTGAACTTCTATTTTTCCATTAATCTGGGGTTTTTTTTCGCCATTGTTGGAGCATATATAATAAATCATTTTTCATATCGCATGATTTATCAGCCCTCGGTCAATATCAGCCTTTGAGTCATGCGACCCTTGAGCTGATATTGTACCTAGGGCTGATAATTCATACGATATGAAAAGTGCCATGCAATAAGCTGATAATTGCAGTTTTTCAGTAAAACGTTGAATAACTGATATACTTTTAATGAAATCCGTTTGATTTATTTTCATGGCTCCGATTTTCCACTTACAAATTCAATATTAAAGAAAACTGTGGAAAAATTTGTTCCATTAGTGCAAGCAAACATGTGCTTTATTTTATTTTATTTTTATATTACAAATTCAAAATTATGTACTACTTTTACCGGATTCCAGACAAAATAAAGAATTTTTGACAGTGAGTTGCTCCCCCTCCCCCTTTTATGAATACTTCTAGATCGTCCACTTCTCTTAATTCATTTAATTTTTTTCTCTATATAGTAACTATATTGACACTCATCACCTATATTTTTTCTTTGACGTTGATTTTTTTTATAGTTTATAACGTGAGAGCACCCAACTTGCACATATTTTTACTGCTTTTTCACCTACGTTTTTTATGATCCAGATGGGATAAAAACAAAGCCCTTGTTAGAGAAGGAGTCAGGGAGGGGCGGGTCCCTAACGGACCTATGCTAAAACAGTTACTTTAACGGTTAATGCAGGCTTTGACTTTTTCAAACTTGTGGCAAAGGAAAACTTCACTTTTATACATATACTCTAGTCGAAATAAAATAGCCTTTCAAGACGACAGAAATATTTGGACTAACATCACAGGAGTTTGAAATCCTATCAATAAGGGGGCTATCACAGTAGAGCTTCTCTCGTTTGATAGTCGACTTTGGTATATGTTTACCCCCTTATTTATAAGATTTCAAACTCCTGTGCTAACATATAGCCCAAGGGCGGATTTAGGGGGAGCCTAGTCCAAATAATTATGACGTCTTGAAAGGCTATTATATTTTTTTTCTTTGACGCCTTACATATTATATATTTTTTCTTTGACGCCTTACATCGTCGATGAAAGGCGTCAAAGAAAAAAATTATAATAGCCTTTCAAGACGTCGATGTAAGGCGTCAAAGAAAAAAAATATAATAGCCTTTCAAGACGTCATAATTATTTGGACTAAGAGCCTAGAGGTCCCGGCGCCTTTTTGTTGAAAAATTTTGGTTGGTTATATAGGGAATCACTTTCGCATGACTGGACAGAGGCGGATTTAGGGGTGTGCCCCCCCCCCCCCCCTTTTTTTGGGAAAAATATTGGTTGCTTACACTGAAGCGTGACTGGAGCGGGCCCCCTCTTAGGTCAGTAAGTGGGGCCCCACTTATCAAAATTTCTAGATCCGCAACTGCTGGAGCCCCTCTCTCTCCCCTTACAAAAAGTTCTGTATCCGCCAATGTTTATGAATAAATATATATAATTATATGCAGGCCTTGGCTCTTACCTTTATTTACCTCTGACCTGAACCGTGTTCGGTCTCCAACTGTCGTAATTCCCAGTCGCGACAAGTCTGCATCTGTTAAGGCACGACACGTTTCTAAATTGTCAACTTTACTTTCAATGAAATTGTTTAACAAGTCATTTAAATTAATTTTTGTCAGCACTGCTTCCACGTTTGTTAGCGTCGACGCCATCTTAACTAAAAATTATTTAAACATCGGATCGGAATCAGTTTTGACGTAGACCGTATGATCCACGTGGTATAATCATTCTAATCATAATCATGTTCATTGACCATAATAACGATGAAAGCACATCATATAATGACGTTCTGGCATCATATAATGAAGTAAGTCTAACCACATTATATAATGATAAGATCACATCATATAAAGATGTTTGCACACAATATAATGGAAAATGCACATAATATAAAGACATTTGTACATAATATAAAGATATTTGTACATAATATAAAGATGTTTGTACATAATATAAGTGAAACATCACATAATATAAAGATGTTAGCACATAATATAAGGAAAAAAGCACATGATATACAGACATGTGCACAGCATATACAATCATTTGTGCATAATATAAGGACAAAATCACACCATAAAAGGATGTTTGCACATCATATAAGTATATTAACACATTATATAAGTAGATTTGCACATCATATAATAAAGTGAATCGAACCACATAATATAATGATAAGATTACATCATATAAAGATCTTTGCACATAATATAAGGGTAAATGCACATAATATAAAGACAATTGCACATCATATAATGTAATTTGTACATAATATAAGGACACAATCACATCATATAATGATATTTGAACATCATATAAGGAAACCTGCACCTAATATAAGTATACATGCACATCATATAAGGATGTATGCACTTCATATAAGTGTATATACACATCATATAAGTAAATATGCACATCATATAAGTATATATGTGCACACCATATAAGTATATGTGCACACCGTATAAGTAAATATGCACATCATATAGGGATATTTGCACAGCATATACGGATATTTGCACATCATATAAGTATATATGCACATCATAAAAGTGTATATGCACATCGTATAAGGATATTTGGACATTACATAATGTCAACTAGATACCATATAAAGGTTTGTACACATCATATATTGACAAATGCACATCACATAAGGGTAAAACCACATCATATAATGTCAAATGGCCATAATAAGACAGTTTTGGCGTTCCATACCCTTTGATGAGGCTATATAGATTGGAGTTTCACCTTTGTGCCAATAATCAATGCGATATAAATGCAGATCACAATCATGAGCAACCAATAATTTTACAATGTTAGTATGACCTTCTTCTGCGGCTAAGAAGAGAGGCGTTCTACCCATTTTGTCACGAACTTTTACGTCAAGATTAAATTTCAAAAGCATTTTCACGATATCAAATTGACCCTTCTTCACAACGTCCAAAAACGGAGACTCTCCTGAGAAGAAAAGCGATGATTTATTTGAGTTAATTCGTCGCTGTATGTTTTCAACAAACTTGCAACGAAAAGATTCAAATTGCAACTGTCTGTTTGTAAATACACTACAACCGAATCCACTGACTATATCTTTATAAAGACGATCAAAATATTGATTTTCTTGGTTCTTATTAATCTTAATGATACATTCATCCATATCTTCTTCTATTGATTCAAATTGAAATCGATCGCGAATGAATTCTGCTGGGCAAAAGACGAAAAGCAGGTCTTTCATGTGTTCCCCACAAAACGAGGCCAAAATATCAAATAATTTATCATGAATAACACGATATTCATTTCTAGTTTTCTTTACATACGAGTTCTAGAGACTTTCAATTTGATTCCTCACAACTGCTAAAGACAAAATTTGGGATGTTAAAAAGATATCAGAAAGATGATTGAAAATGTCTTTAATTGCTTTATTACGCAGAAACAAATCTTCCTCGATAATACAATTATTGTACAAAACAAACAGAGATAGTGTTGCGATGGTTGTCTGGTCATTTTCTTTCATTAAGGACAGCAAATCATCTTTTATTATTTCTACCGGACTGGAAAAGAACTTGACAATGTCACAAGTACTTTTAGAAATGAAAAGCCGACAAAGAAGTGGGAAGCTTTCGAACTGTATAAGATTTGTATGTCGTCTTAACGTTTGCATTTGATCAGAAGATAGATATATTTTTGCAATACGATATCTTTCTTCGTCTGATAAAACATACTTAGCACACAGCAAATCAATATTTTTTGCGGATATATTAAATCTTCGAAAATTTTTATCATGAAAAATATGTGATCGACAAGTCATGAAAATTTTAACTTTGTCCTGCATTAGGATTTTTTGTATATCATCCGAAACTTTATTTCACGTTTCTAGTGTTTGCACGTCTATAACATATTTGCCACATAAATCATCAAAAATAAATATCTGCTGACTATTAGGGTTATAATAATGAATTATATCAGTTGGAAAAACGGACGGTATTATAGTCCTGTTTAGTATGTAGCATTAAAGCTACGTAGTGGACAGAAGTAGATTTTCCGCATCCAGAGGGTCCAATGACAAATATGACGTTTTGCGTGGTTGCAATTTCTGACAAAGCTTTTATAGCTGTTGTTTCGACTACATCTTTAACTTTGTCTCTCCATTCTTTAACTTTTTCATCATGAACCTCTGCAGTGAAAAAAACGTAACTCTTTACTACTCACATTTTAAAAATAATGTTGTTAGGTTGATATCATGGTGTATATTGATACATTTAAGTTTATTTAATTAAATTAGATGTATGTTTCATTATAATACGTTATTCTGATTGGCTAACTAGCAATCTCGTGATATTCCTTAATCAATTGCATTACACAATGCAACTTTTCATTCATGATGACACGAGGTCCCACAATAAAGTGCACAGGTAAATGAAATAAAAACTTGATAAAAGGCTTGTTTTCATGATCCAATAGGTAATAATGTAATTATAAGTATTGAATGCCTTTTTTGTAACTTTATAGTGTTGTAAAAGCGTTGACCGTGCGCACATTTTTAGTATGAAGCGCTTCCGCGCTTTATACAAAATGTACTTCGGTCAACGCTTTGACATCCCAATAAATTTACAAAAAAGAGCATTCAATTCTTAGAAAGACAGGAAACTCATCATGTTTTAATATTTTCGCTTTTTGATACGCTATATTATAGCTATATTCAAACCAGTGTGAGTTGAAAAAATTTTAAAATTTCAAATCACTGACCCTTGTGCAAAGAGTGAAATGATTTCACGTGACGTTTAACGTTTACTTTATTCTAAATGAAAAATAATTTACTTGTCATCATCAACTTTCATGAATGTATATATTGAAACCACGATTTTGAAGTATTACATATTTTTTTCGCATTTCTCTTTCTTTCTTGCCTACATTTTACAGATAACTATATGCTAGGAGAACTGTCAACGCTATTTTTCACTCACCTTGCAATCCTTTAGGTATTAAATGTCTTGTTACATTTAGATTTTTTATTTCTACCAATATTTTCTTATCAAGCTTGTAATTTTGGAGGTCACGGCATATCGCTTCAAAAGTCTCCCCTCCAAGTCTAGTGATTGCCTTGAATAAGAAAGATAATATATTAGAACAAACATAATAGATAAGCACTTTATTTATATTTCGATGGGATAATTGAATTGTCGTGCATATTTCTATATGGTTAATTTTCGAACGTTAGGTCATCAATACTTTTCAAATTCGTACTTTATTTTGGCTGTGTGTTTTTATATTTTATTTGAGCGTCACTGATGAGTCCTTAATAAACGAAACACGCGTCTTCGGTTCACAATTTAATCTTAGTATCTTGGATGACGTTTTTTGCAAACATTGGGCTGATATTCATGTTTCATTTTCTCTAATTTAAATCGAATGAGAATTTATCAGTGTGAATACATGTATCAACCCAAAATCGATTCAAATTAAACGTTCGATTTATCTTAAGTTTTAATCTGAAAAAGCATGCCGGATGATACAGAATATTGATAAACCACTGTCTCAACTAGTTTAAACTAGTGTAACCGATGACATAAGTTTCGTATGATTAATTGACACGTTACTGGTTTTGCAATTGAACGACATATACACAAAATACTACACGAAGAACATCTAAAAATACAAATATGCTTTAAAACAACAGTCATGCATCTATTATAAAAAGTGTCGTTTAACTAGATTTATTCGCAATCTATTCCTCTCCATGATTGCCTCTATCACCCGCCAGAGCCAGACTATCTTATCCAGTAATACGCGTCCAATATATAGGATTTTGTTTGTCCTTATATGAACGAGGAAGTCGAACCGCTAGAAGCTTATGAAATCGAGAGAGTCTACGATAATTATTTGACGATTTTTTAATTGACAAAGCCTTCTGTCGTTTGTGAGGTTACTACATCATTACTTGATAAAGGCATACAGAAAAGGGAAGAACGATGCTAAACGGACATTCAGAGTCCAAAAATAAACTGAAAACACCTTGGTTAAAAAAGAAAAAGACTGAGCAACATCAACCCCACCAAAAACTTGGGGTTATCCCAGGTGATCTAGAAGGTTAGGCAGATCCTGCTCCATATGTGTCACTCATCTAGTTGCTCGTTTAAGTACAAACCCGGTGGTATGTATAATTCGGTAAGGTCATATTCTGTGACAAGTGGACGGGGTTGTATTTGGACAATCGGGACATATCTGACGTCATCTGGGGAAACAGATATTTCCTGACGATCAACGGACTCGTAATGACGTCTGTTAACTGTACAAAGGTATGATTTCAACTGTACCACTTTGCAGTATTGTTTTGATAGCTTCCTTGTGAGCAGCAACCCTCTAATAAAAACACCATAACAGGGAATACAAGCCCTAAAATATAGTGTGAAGTTAAATGATACTGCTTACATCTTTTCTTCTTTCTTAGAAGAAATTCCTATATGAAGTCAGTCTCATGTGAATAAAGGAAAAAAGTTGGGGAAAATAGGAGCACAGTTGGTTCCCATTGTTCGAAAACACGTGTTGTTTTACAAAGTACGATTTATCCCTCCCTTAGATAATATACTTGTATCAAAATTGGCCAATCTTTTTAGGAAGCAAAGCAGGACTTACCAGTATAGAAAAATCAAATGTTAAATGTAAAAGCTGTTGCGAGTTTAAAGAGGCATAGATCATGTAGATTGTATGTAATTATATATGATATGTATGTCTTTTTAATATTTATTATACAAATACATGTATGTTAATAAATCTTGTGCAACCAAATAGAATTTTATCGTATTATGATTAACTACCTTGCTAATTGTTTCCCATTTGAATTCTTCTTCTGACATTATTTTATGATCGGAATGTGCAATTATGTTCCGATAGTACTTGATTCTTGTCAAATCGGCTCCAATACTGTCATCTGAACCAGGGGGTAATTTGTCTTCTACTTTTATGTAAGCCAAATTTCGTAACAAACAAATCATTAGAGTTAAATCGAATGATAACGATGTTGCAGCACCTATAAAGAAAAACATTGTTGTGCATTTATTAACAGTGAAAAGGGGGTTATCGTTACAAATTATTTTCGGAGATAGACGATGTGCTATTTTGTATTTTTGTTACGTTTTTGTTAAGGGAGACGAGTGTTTAAATCGTACATATATGATTTTGATTAATAAACTGAAAGTATGAAATTTAGTTTAATATTGAGCACAAAGTCGGTAAAGTTTTGTTTTCGTTAAAAACTGATACGTATATGTGTATGTTCAATAGACATAGGTTCCACTGATTTTAACATAAACATATTATTATAAAAATAATGATATTACCGACTAAAGGAAACAATAAATCCCATTGTTTTGATTTATAATCCGCTTCGATTTCAGAGAGTTTAATGTTTTGAATCTGTGTTGATTCAAAACAGTTTGAAGACCTCCTGGATTAAACTGCGTGTCGAAGTATACCCTCACTGCTGGTGGAGCGACTTTAAATACGAGATTTGCTATTCACAAATGATTGCTTTCGTGGTCATTTTCTTTAGTACCAGCACTCATTGCAAGTAGTAATTATGATGAATCTACAAAATGAAAAAGAAGATTAATTTTTAACTAAAGCATTATACATATGTGGATGCATGTCTCAATAAAGCATACAAAACATCAAGAATAATGAATTATACAAAAAAATTTGATACACCATGCTTTAAAATATGGTTTATTTGCCTGCACCAAGTCAAAAATGACAGTTGTTTTCTATTAGCTGACAAAACCTACTAGACCGACGCAAATTATGCTGGTCTTAGACCACCGGACAAGCGCTAATTTCGACCCCTGATTGAACCCAACATCAATGATGGTAAATGGCTTGACTCGAGTAAGGGAAAGGTCATGGGATCGATCCACAACCGCGTCAAAAGCATCACAAATGACATTGCGCATTGTGTCTTTAGTGTTTTTGTTACTTGTTTTTGTGATTTGTATCGACCTGGTGAGTTTAGTCCTTTTCGTCTGATTTAAATAACGTGGTCTATGTTTTGCTGTCACATCAGTATCCAAGGTCAGCCTGATTGGACCTGGTTGAAAGGTGAAAAATTTGCCTTGTCCCTGGAACACCTGGCGATTCTTGATAGATTAAACATTTGGATTTACAACAAGCATCGATCAATCTCTTGGAGTAAACTTATGAATAAACTCATCATAGATACCAGGACTAAGTTTTGTAGATACGCCAGACGCGCGTTTCGTCTACAAAAGACTCATCAGTGACGCTCGAATCCAAAAAAGTTAAAAAAAAAAAAGTACAAAGTTGAAGAGCATTGAGATCCAAAATTCCTAAAAGTGTTACCAAATACAGCTAAGGTAATCTATGCCTGAGGTAGAAAAGCCTTATTATTTCAAAAAATGAAATGAATTATGAAAGATTGAAAAAAACCTTTGATTTACATCGGTCAATTTTTGTAAGACAATCGAGTTCGATTAAACATCGGTAATTCAATACAGGATATACGATTATAGTTACCGACTTTAAACAAAATCTGGTATTAAAATGATAAAACTTTCGATAATACAAACAAGCATATGGATTTGACCCTTATACTGTCAGTTTTATCTTATCATCATCTGAAGTGTCTGAGCAATAATATATATTATTCAGTCATGATCAGTCTTTCAGTCAATTTTCAAACTTTTCCACAGTGGTAAAATCAGTACTGTTTATAAAATTAGCCTGCAGTCAATTAAGAACTGTTCAGTAACTTTCCATTGTAATGTAGATGCAAGCAGGTAAAAACCAACTTCTGAACAGATCTCAATTGACTTCACAGTACTGAGTTCATCGCAGTTGAAAGTAAAATCACAAAAGTACTGAACTCAGCGGAAAATTCAAAACGGAAAGTCCCGAATCAAATGACATTCATTAGAATACCTGCTATTCAACAAAATAGGTTCAATATACCATCTGTCATTCAATAAAAAATGGACTTTTGACGAGATGAATACGTTATCACCGTGTATCATCGTACAGCGGATATAGGTACTAACCCAGCGGCCGTGAGCGATTTTGATCTTACACGGTAACAAAAAATCTTTGTTTTGTTCACATAATATCAATGTGTACTTCAATCTAAACATAATTGCTGTTTTAAGAAATGATATGGTCTTAGGTTGATGATTAGAGATGTGAGAGGTCAATGTGTGTGTGTAATAAGTATAGCTGTTTCAATAATTGGCATTGAAATCTTTCATACATATGTTATTATTCGATATTTTATTTCTAAAGATGCGTTGTGTACGGTGTTTAGCTGACCACATAAATCCTTATGTACGGTGCATAGTTAAGTTGTTGTACACCGTACACAAAAACTTTATTTTCATACTCGTTTATTACCAAAACAGTTTCAAGGAATGAGTAATCACAGGTAGGTTTATGATTGGTAACTATTACTGTTGCCCTGTATTAGGTTTCTTTCAGATAAAACATGTAAATGTCTCAACAACTGTATCGAAATTGAAAGTGGGTGTTGACTTTCACAACTATTTATACATGAACAAGTTAATTGTTCTTATTTGAATATCAAAGTTGTTTTATGAATAGGAAAAATCGACGCAAAAATTATTTGGGAGCAGGAATTTCAAATGTTGAGAAATGTTGACATTGAATATTGAGACATTGAATATTGATAAAACAAAACAAAGATCTTCGTTACCTTGTAAGGTCAAAATCGATCATCCCCGCCTGGATAGTACCTTTATCCGGTGTACTGATGATACACGGTGGTTATATATGAACCTGTTCAGATTTTATTGACCGAGGACGACGTCCGAGGTTCAATATAATCTAACAGGTCTATATGTAACGTATTTACTGAGTGAAAGTCCTTAATTTATATATAACATATGTAAATCATAGCGTAAATTTGAAATCAATGTTGACTCGATGTTTCTATTTTATAAAATGATATTGACGCTGTGTTACTATTTTTAGTCGCAAAGCGTCTATGTCATTTCTAAATATAGTAACGTCGAGTCAAATTGGCAAGTTGTGAAAATTACAAAATATTTATTGACAAACACGTGACAAATTAAACTAACGAGAAACAAGAAAAATCAAACCATATGTGATAGATTATTATATAGTTGTGGTCTGTTATATATTTACCACATGAAGTGACATTTCTAGACCTTTACGGAGTATGAATTGAATAAGGAAAGACAATGCATTACTGTACTGTGAACTCAGAAATTATTGCGAGGTTTTTATAAATATGAATAATGCGAATAGGTGAGAATCATAATAATAAGAATTCGCATTTTAATAACTAAAACACAGATCTGCATGTACTTTTCTTTTTGATTTTTTTTTTGTAAAATTGCATTCTTGTCCATTTTTGAATCGCAATAATAAATGTAAGCACAAATATCTGAATGTATAGTAATTGGTTACGTTTTCTGCAATGTACATGTGTAACGAATAATTTGTATTGATGACCTTCAAAGATCCTTGGCAATAGTCACAAATACCAGGATTTAAACTCTGTACCCCAGCTGCGCATTTTGTCTACAAAGACTCATCAGGGATGCTAAAATGAAAAAGTGAAAAAAGGCCAAATAAAGTATGACGTTGAAGTACATTGAGGACTAAAATGTTCCGAAAAGTTATGTCAAAAAGAGCTAATATGTTCTAATCCTTTGATAGAATAACCTTGGAATTTGGAATAGTACATTCATGATTATGACCTTTCCAATGAAAATTCATTTCCACACAGAAGTATTGTGCCTGGGTTGTTTATACTCGAGGGAAATAAACTGTCACCAGCGACATTGACACAGTGTCAGACACCAGTGTTACCTTTCATTACAAACCAAACACTGACTAAATTCACTATCAAAAACTTTTGTGTTTGTCAAATTGCATTCCATTTTGATTCGTGAAAAAAACTAATACACGATATTACCTTGAGCGTAATTATATTTGAATTGAAGCTTGTGAAATCAAACATATTTCACCAGCCAATAGATGAGTTTAACCATAATGATACAAGTTAATCAACTCGTTAGAATTGTTTATCAACTCGAGCTTACTAGTTTCAATAATATACACTCGACTTTTGTTAAGAAATCTATTAAGTATCATAGTGCGTATAACACACGAATATACTCCACTGTCGGGAAGTCTGCTTGTTTGAAAACATATTGTTAAAATAACAGACTAGCCAGACAAGTTCAATTACCAGCCTTCACTGTAACGAAAGTACTCAAATACTTATTTTATTGGTGAGTAAATAATGTCAATATGATTTACTACTACATTATTTTATGACTGAAATTCCAAGTTGGAAAAGACATTTACACCAGAGAAAAAATCATGTTTACTAGCCTTTACCTTTATGTATTTCTAATACGCACTCAGAAGGTATAGATCCACTTTTTCGGTCCCGGTCAAAGAGAACTTAATACATAATTTAAACAAAACATTTCCTTCTCAGAGCTGTAACTTTGTCATTAAGTAAATTATGTGTGAGTAATGTTGGTATTGAATGAAATATTAAGGTCTTGGAATTAATATGGAATCATAATGAAAATATCTTTTGAATAGTAAATGGATATATAAAATTATATATATTTGCCCCATTGTTCAGATTAGACGTACCAGTTTTTGATATACCAAATTTCTTGGAATCAGTGCTCTCTAATATGCAATTTAAGGTATTTTGATTTTTTTAAGCACATATAAGGTACAGTTTCGGCAAGAAATGACTACAACTTCATTTGAACTTAAGATCAAGTAGCCATTAATGCTAAAAATTTCCTTATTGAAAATGTACAGCAGAGTGGCTATGAACTAATGGTTGTATTTTATGAAATAGAGTGAAAAATATGTTAACATACCTTAAGTCACCAGGTGTTTGTATCACAATTGAATATTTGCATTCTTCATTCGATCTCATTCTTCCTGTTACATACACCTAAAAACTATTATTCAAATAAACGAGGCTCGTAAGGGTTTTCTATTGTTTATATTGTAAACATATCAAACAAATTGAAACCCAAAATGTATATCAACCAATTGAATGAATCGAACACACCTGACATATTCCTGATTTGTAGCAGGTATCTTTCGAAGAAAATGGTGGTTTAAACCTGTTGTTTAAGAATTTTTTCGATACATCTCAGACACAATACATGTGTTGCATTAAGTCAAATCATAATACATTTACAGTAATAAAAAAGACGATTACTGTATGTGACAATCCCTCTGGTACCCTTCGCCCCTCTTTTAATAACATAAAACCAATGATAAACCCTTGTAGTGTTGACCATTGGGTAGTATAAAGGTAAATATTTTCTCCTTTATTAAACTGCAAAATTATATCATCTTCATGAACAATAGAATTTCAACATAGCGTAGATTATCTCTTTTTTAGTAGTGTCACAATCTCTTTTCTATTGGAAAGCATTTTGACAAAGATCTAAATCAACAGGACCTCCTCTCAAATTTACACAATTGAAAAAAGAGAAGGCGATTTTTGTTTGTACGCACATTGAACGACAAATTTATGTGACGTATAAAATTTTCTAGATAGTAGATGTTTTTGTGTTCTGTTAAATTGTTCCTTTTAAAATAGTTAAACGATGATGACTGATGTACCCATATTTTGACTATTATATTTATTGTGTCTGTTTATTTAACGCATCAATGTAAAAATATCGGAAATTGATGAGACTGTCATTAAAGTGAGAGGGTTAGCGCTATAGAACCAGGTTTAATCCACCATTTTCTATATTTGAAAATGCCTGTACCAAGTCAGGAATATGACAGTTTTTGTCCATTCGTTTTTGATGCGTTTTGTTATTTGATTTTGCCATGTGATTATGGACTTTCCCAATTGATCTTCCTCTAAGTTCAGTATTTTTGTGATTTTACTTTTTTTCCCTTTAATGAACCCAGTAAATGATATCATACAATTTTAGTGCGCAGTAACATATTTACCGTATACATAACCATTACAGGTATCTGTTTATGAGTAGGCTTTCATTTACAGGTCAATCCGTTGCACACCATAAAAAAACTACTTAAATTACTATATTAATTAAAATATAAGTGTAAATGGATATAGTGTCAAATAACGATGATGTCATTCTAATTTACTGTTTTAAAGAGTAAATTTGATATTCTTTTTTTAACAAAAGGAAAACTTAATGTAATAGATATCTATGTTAGTGTCTAAACAATAGGGACATTTTTCTTCAAATAAACGATAGATTTCAATATAGGAATAGATAATATCGGTTATTAGCTATCAGAACAAAATAAAAAATAAAGAAAAGTAGGTTAACAAAAATTAAAATATGAGGTGCTGCGAACAAAATATAAGAAAAGTAGTTCCCTAAACATTAAGGACACAGAAGAAAAGACCCTATTCAATCATCTTATGTACGCTTAAAAATATTCAAAAGTGTCTGTCGTTGTGAAGTAGTATTACAGCCTATAAATAAAGGCAACAGTAGTATACCTCTGTTCAAACTCATAAATCCATGGACAAAAACAAAATCGGGGTAACAAACTAAAACTGAGGGAAACGCATTAAATATAAGAGGAGAACTACGACACAACACTACAATGTAACACACACAGAAACTGACCAAGCATCAGACAAATCCCACGAAATAACAAATATAACATCAAAACCAAATACATGAATTTGGGATAGACAAGTACCGTGACACGTCTTATCGCAATGTGAATTTACACTCAAAAATAAGAGAAAACAAACGACGCAACGTTAAAATGTAACACACACAGAAACGAACTATAATATAACAAAGGCCATATTCCTGACTTGGTACAGGACATTTTTAAAGAAAAAATGGCAGGTATCACGCTTTTTTGTTTTTGTTATGTTCTAATTAATCTGCAGAACCTACTTGTTCCTCAATAGTCATATTGTTGGGATGTACAAGTACCTGGCCACATTCACTTGTATTTTTGTCGATCTGATGAGTTAAGCCTTTCTTATGATTGACTGTTATACCACTGTCCCAGGTTAGGGGATGGTTGAGATCCCACTAACATGTTTAGCCCCGCCACATTATGTATGTATGTGCCTGTAATTCAGTGGTTGCCGTTTGTTTATGTGCTACATATTTGTTTTACGTTAATATTTTTTAATATAAATTAAGCCGTTAATTTTCTCGTTAGAATTGTTTTACATTGTCATCTCGGGGCCTTTTATAGCTGACTATGCGGGATGTGTTTTTCTCATTGTTGAAGGCCGTACGGTTACCTATATTTATTAATTTCTGTGTCATTTTGGTCTCTTGTGGGGAGTTGTCTCATTGGCAATCATACCACATCTTCTTTTTTATATACCGCTTAAATAGGATTTTTTAGCTACCTTTTATACGATTTATATAAACAAAATTAAATTCTATTTTTCATTTCAGACACTAACAAAAGCAAAAGTACGGTTCGATTCATAAGATATTCAATTAAGATATAGTGTTGTCTTTAGATAACAAACAATCCGATCTCCTTTGGGTTCGTATGTATGCTACCTTTGATATAACCCTTATTTGAAAATTGGTTCGTGTATGTGCTTATCCTATACAAAACCTAAAAAATGTTTATTTTCTCGCTGTGTTGAACACCGTTTGGTGGTCTTGAGCTGTATTCTGCTCTTTGGTCGGTGTTATCTCTTTGACAATTCCATTCTCAATCTTATTAAATTGAGAAGTTAGCTACTAGAATGTACCATTTCCTCGACCTATTCAGCCTAAACAAATATTTCTTATACTCGTAATACGATGATAAGACCTGCCAAATTTTCCACTTTATTGTGGAACACCCCATGAGGTATGTTGACAAGACCTTTATAAATCTCAATTATTTTGACTAAATACGTGTTTAACAGCCATTCAGATGAGTACAATATACATTTAATTACATGTATACTAATTCAAAACCATGGATGTTCTGACTAAGTACATAATTGACATTTATATGTATGCATCTTGTGCTCAAAATCCGAAATGGAGAAGAAAAAATGAACTGTTTAAAGCATCCTCAGTACGCCTCGGTTATTTTGGTCGATTAGATCAACTGACATATAGACCAATTTCGAGTCAATGAGTGGCACCGGTTGGCCAGAGGGGAATCGATCTACCTGGTGCAATGGACCAAGAAGCAGATATTACACATGATAGATGAGCTATACATAAAAGAGGGGCGAAAGATACCAGAGGAACATTCAACCTCATAGATCAAATACAAACTGACAACGGATGGCAAAAAAGACAAACAGATAAATAAAAGTTTATCAGACACAACATAGAAAACTAAAGAATAAGCAACACGAACCCACCAAAAAAACTAGGGGTGATATCAGATGGACGGGAAAGGTTACCATGCATACTTTCTTAAATTTGGAAATCAACGAGTTCTGACTTTGAACCTGTAAACATTACGACAATTTCACCAAATTATCTTAAAAAAACCAGCTGGTATTACAGATAGCTTGGAATCAAAAAGTGCTTAAATAAAGATAACGATTTAAGTAATTATAATTCATGTTTTGAAGTTGTTCTCCTAAGGCGAAATTAAAGTTGTTATATTCAAAACAGTCAAAGTTTAGAACATAAATGTACTACTGTTGCTACATACTGACTTAAGTCAAGAGTGGTAACAGTTGTCTATCTTTTGCCGTTGTGATCATTTAAAAACATATTCTTGATTTATCGTCAAAAAAGAACAATGTATTGCATTGGACAAAACTTTAGAAAAAAAGTGTTCAATTTAAAGAAAACGTGATTACAGATACAACATCATTACTAACAAGAAGTATCTTTAAAAAAGATATCCGACGTATTTAAATTTGAGTATATGTTTAAAACTATCATTTCGATAACCTTCAGAAGCACAAAGATACCATTTAGATAACGTTTTCTCTGTTTGTGTTCAGTATTTGCGGTCCTCATATCTTTCTGTTTACATTCACCAAAACCCCGCGGAAATCTCACATGCGTAAGTGCGTTCTAAAAGTCATGTACGTTCGTACAACAAAGTTTACATTAAAAATTATATAATTGTCCCGAATAAACAGCTGTCACGGATGCAAAGAGCTATTGGAGAACAATTATTTTAATAAAACTATAAATCTTTGTAAGATCTAGTTCAAATATTTATAGTTTTTCACTTGCTTTCCAACACGATATAATTAACGAGACGTTTTTTCAAACACAACCAAATCACCCACCATGATAGCATTTTGTCCAATCACAGAAAGGGTTTTCGAGCATGCGTATTCTGTTGCCATAGTTAAGCGTCCTTAAGTTCAAAGGGCACAAACCGAAACTATACCGACTACGTCGGAAAAAAATCTCTTAAAGAGCTGTAGCCCTTTTCACAAAAATTCTTCAGTGTAAAATTTACCGTAAGTCTAAAATACAAAAATGTATTCCTTAACAATTCAATAAATATTTTTTTCGTAAGATTAATTTTACACTTAAGATTTTTTGTGAAAAGGGCTACTGGGATCTTAATAGTCAGTACATTCAAGAAAAAAAAATTCTATTCGATAAATTTTCACGCTTGATTTTAATAGTTATTGAAGACTTAATGATTTTCCATTCGGTTCGGTATTTTTGTTATATTTTATGTTACATATACATGCGCAAAATATACTGAAATTGTCTATTATTTTCTGTGTTTGCAAAAGATGCGCTAAATGCATAAATAACGTACAAATGGTTAGTTAAACATTGTGCGATTTAATTGTAGTTTTTACATAAAAGATGAACTCTTCCTGATAATAGTTAATTTGTACTGCTTGATGTAGTAAGTGTTTATTGCAGTATTTGTCTGTCATACTCCTGACCTTACACGCATTTCCTTCCTAATTGTGAATTAAACTTGGTGTTATCTAAACCTAGTAAATAAACTCATAATATATACCAGGATTGAAATAATAGTGAATCGATCTAGTGGCAGACATTACACAAGATCGATGCAGCAATACATGATTTTTTTGAAAATTTATGAATTAATGATCATGAGTATTGACTGTATCTCTTAAAAAAGTTACAACCATCTCACCAAATTACCCAGGAAACAGTATGAGTACAGATTGCATAAAACTAATCACAGCATAATCAAAGAAAGTTATTGAGTTAGGTTATAATAGTTCATGTTTTGAAATTGTTCTACTGATAAGGCACACACTTTGATAGACGTTATAGTAATTTATATAAACATTATACATTGATGTGATTTATTTTCTTAGAGAGGTTAATCTTATTTTGTAAACCCGATACAAACATGTCAATTGTTTCTATTTATAAGATTAAAAAAAGCGCTGAATATGTCAATATTGTATGTATAATTATAGATTATCATCAGTGGAGGTCTTTTCGAATTATACTTTTCATGTTGTAGGGAATACCATATTGATTGTCTATGGAAAAATAAATCTACTGTAGACCAACCAGTGTTTAATGAGACTTCTTTTATTTTTTATACAATTTTAAATAATTTTTTGTTGAAAAATTAAAAAAATTCTATGCAATACCATATTGGAGTCCTAAAATTCATGATTAACTTGTTTGTGGTTGTGTTGTGCACAAAAAAAATGTATTTGTATGCATATTATATGAGACAAAAATTAATGTTGATGTTCGTTTCAACGCGTTTGAGTACAGCAATTGTAAACGTAAATTATGTCATTTTTCTATCTGAATTCCACCTTTTGTGTAGTATTTGTTTTAATTTGTTTGTAATAACAATGCTAAGATACCGGATATGACAATATGAATTACGAAGATGTTGTGTGAATGTCAACTATCCAGTCGGGATTATGTGATGTACAAGGTGACCAATTCTAAGTCACTGTACTGTCTTTAATCCACTTCATAAAAAGCTCTAAAAGGTTGCTGAATGACACTGTAAATCAATTCAAACGAGACAACCAATGGCCAGATGTATATACAAAACAATAAACGAGAAACAAACAATTATGCAACGCAGCTTTTGACAACAGAGATGATTTTATTTTCTCAAGTTTGAACTTTTCATTTCTATGTAGCGGCATTCCAGTATCGCCTGCATACGGAATATTTATCTTCATACTTATACAATATTCCTGGGCTTGTGTTTCTGTCATGAGATTCTTGATTAAGTGTTGTTGCTCACAAGGAGCATACTGAACCTAGAGTTGTAAATGGCGATGTTGAAATCATCCCTTCGTTAATTTTAAGAACGCCATCACAAGTTGTTCGACCGTTATGGAATTTCCGTTTCACAGATGATAGCAGTTATGTTCCTTATGTTGTCACTACACATGCTACAATCTCGTTCTCTTTTCAAAAGTGTGACACAACGAATTAGACTTATTAACAACGAGTGCCACGTGTGGAACAGGATCTGCTTTACAATTAGGAGCACATGAGATCACCACTAGTGTTTGGTAGTGTTCGTTTTTCTAAGGCTCTTGTTGTCTACATGTTGTATATGTTTTGGTTGGTGTCCTACTGTCTGTCTGTCTTTTTCTTTTATAGACATGGCATTGTCAGTTTATTTACAATGAATGCGTATGAATGTCCCTCTGGTATATTTCGCCCCTCTTTTACAACAACAAACGGCAAACACTGAGATACAAGCTCCTGACTACAGAGTTATTTAGCCGTTACTGAATATCTGTTTCACAAATGATGAACGACGTTTCGTCCCGGGGTATCACCAGCTCAGTAGTCAGCACTTCGGTGTTGACATAAATATCAATTATATTGTCATTTGTATAAATTTCCTGTTACAAATTTTTGAATTTCCGAAAAAAACTAAGAATTTTCTTATCCCAGGAATAGATTACCTTAGCCGTATTTGGCCCAACTATTTTGAATTTTTGGTCTTCAATGCTCAACAACTTTGTACTTGTTGAGCTTTATAACTATTTTGATTTGAGCGTCACTAATGAGTCTTATGTAGACGAAACGCGCGTCTGGCGTATAAAGTAAAATCACAAAAATACTGAACTCAGAGGAAAATCAATTTGAAAAGTCCATAATCACATGGCAAAATCAAAAAACAAAACGCATCAAAAACGAATGGACAAGAACTGTCATATTCCTGACTTGGTACAGGCATTTTCAAATGTAGAAAAGTATAATCCTGGTACCTTTGATAACTATATGTCCCTAATTTCGTTACTACAATCCCGTTCCCTATTCCAAAATGTGACCTACCAAATAAGATTTATTAAAAACAATCGAGCAGGAAATGTGTATGGTTATACATAGTGTGGGTTCGTGTTTCTCAAACTGTGTGATGAACTGATGGATTATGTTGATAGTTTTGATAAGTTTGTCAGTTATTCTTCCATTTGAGTTTGAACGTCCGATTAGTAACTTCTGCCTCGATGTTACCCAGGTGCGCATAGAACGAAGAAATTATCTCAGAGAAGAAGAATTCAACTTAGGATACTGATAATTGATTCTGGTTTGGAAAGATGCTAGTCAAGTTCTGTCTATGTGAAATATATGGATGCTCCAAGTACGGATGAATTATAAAGAGAATCTAGATTTGTCTTCACCATAGTATTCTAGATTGTTTTCATTTGGCGACCTTCTAAAAAATTCTATATAAAGTTAAAGTTATTATTTATTATTATGTAATACTTTAGACGATCACCCCCTGTTGTGGTGGGTTCGTGATACTAAGTTTTAAGTTTCTATGTTGTTTTTCGTGTAATATATTGTGTCTGTGTGTCTCCTATTTTTTACCATGGCGTTGTCAGTTTACATTCCACTTATGAGCTTATGACTCTTTGGTATGTTCGCCTCTCTTTTTTCTCTTTCTTATATTCATATGAGCCGAAGTTCCGTCAGACAATTGTCAAAAAAAGAAGATCATTTTCCATTAACATTACAGACTGTTACGATTGTTTTCCATGAATATATCACCCAGAATTTGAAATTAAAATAACAACAGACACGTTTCTAGACTTGTACATGAAATATTTCATAAGCAGTTATCTCAGTTCCAAAATCGGTAACAGACGCGACGATCATAATATCTAACTTATCAATTTCTTCCCCGTCGTAGCAATAAACCAACTATTGTTTGATGTGTATAGATTGATAATTTAGTCTTAGATGCATGATTTTTTATTAGTTGTTAGTGGCTTTGAACTAGCTGTCAGTTAACTGTGAGTACTCTCAGATATGTACATAGTGTCTTTTTGTTGTTGAGATGTACAAGTACCCGGCCACGTCCACTTGTATTTTTTTCCATCTGATGAGTTCGACCTTTTTCAACTGATTTTTATAGTTCGTTCTTATGCTGTACTGTTTTACCACTGTCCCAGGTTAGGGGAGGGTTAGGATCCCGCTAACATGTTTAACCTCGCCAAATTATGTATGTATGTGCCTGTTCCGAGTCAGGAGCCTGTAATTCAGTGGTTGTCTTTTGTTTATGTGTTACATATTTGTTTTTCGTTCAGTTTTTGTTCATACATAAGGCCGTTAGTTTTCTCGTTTGAATTGTTTGACATGGTCATTTCGGGTCCGTTAATAGGTGACTATACGGTATGGGTTGCTTATTGTTGAAGGCCGTACGGTGACCTATAGTAGTTAATTTCTTTGTCATGTTGGTCTCTTGAGGAGAGTTGTCTCATTGGCAATCATACCACATCTTTTTTATAGTCACCTGCTTATGGTATACATATATATACAATGTTCAACTCATTCAGTTTTCAAGAGCTTGCAGCTGTCACTCAGACTTTGTCAAAAGTCACCATTGTCCGATCAGAGAGTTGATGAAACAGAAGTATATCAAGGAACGTTTCGTTCTTTATCTAAAAATAAAATCATCGGACGATACTATGACCGTGTCGATAAGTTAATCCGCATCAACTTCACAAATAACATGCGATGGTATTGAAGTATAGATTTTAGGTACTCCCCTTGTTTATCATCTGCATAACGTGTTAAAATATTCCTTTATTTGTCTCTATCAATTATTACTTCGTCAATTTTACGAACCCCATAACAATTTGGTTTACCGTTATAGAATTTCTGTTTTACAGATGATAGCAGATATTTTCCTTATGTTGTAACTAACTACAACCCTATTCCCTTTTCTTGAGCGTGAACCAACGAATTAGACTTATTAATAACGAGTGCAACGTGTGCCACATTTTGCCATTTGATAAGAGACTTTCCACTTTGAATTTTATCCGAGTTTACGAACAAGTATGATGGGTCACCGACCCTGCTCCTATCTTAGGACAGTGGTGTAAAAAATGGTAGGAAAAAAACCATTACATCAATTAAAAAAGACTTTACGTCAATATAAAGTAGAATAATCTCATCATAGATACCAGGACTAAATTTAGTATATACGCCAGACGCGCGTTTCGTCTACAAAAGACTCATCAGTGACGCTTAAATCCAAAAAAGTTAAATAGGCCAAATAAAGTACGAAGTTGAAGAGCATTGAGGACCAAAATTCCTAAAAGTTTTGCCAAATACAGCTAAGGTATTATATGCCTGAGGTAGAAAAGCCTCAGTATTTCAAAAAATTCACAAATTTGTAAACAGTAAATTTATAAATATAACCATATAAATGACCACAACTTACAAAAAAAAATAAAAAAAACGAACATGTCTGAGACTACTCGCAATTACAAAAACCTAGTCCAAACCAATATCAACTTATTAAAAACTCATGCCTCTAAGAAAAACATATCGTTTATTTTGTCTAATCACATTTCAATCAAGAGTGCTCCTGTGAATGTGTTGAATGCATCGCCTCCGTACAATGTAGGAGTACCACCATTATCATGTCTAACCCAAACGACGTCGCCTTTTTCAAGAAGGTGAACTATCGTTTCGCTTCCCATGTTATAATTATTCTGTCCAACATACACTATAGCAATTTTCTCTGAATTTTTAACCATTTCAAGGTATAGATGCTCAACTTTGAGGTTCATTGCAGTAAACGACAAGAGATACACTCCTCTAGTCGGGACGATGAAGTGGGCGTGTCTGATGTCATAAGCATTTCCAATATTTGTGTTGACTTTGTCATACTCAACAACTTGGTGTTGTCCTAATTGTAAGTTGTGGGTAAGGCTTACAGAAAAGGCTACTGTCGTAGTAGGAGTATCTATTTATAAAACAGAAAACACAAAATATGTATTAAAGGTGGAAGACATTATATCGATACAAGTGTTTAAAAGAATTTTAGTTTTTGTTTATCACATAAATACACTAATTATTTTGTGGCACGATACCATGATACAAACTATATTTAGAATGAGTAATGACGCAGTAATCTTCTCCAAACCAATGCCCCCTCCGTGTATATCTAATAGATTTTCTTTGAAACTCACAAAAGAATTACGTTGTGTTGTACATTCCGTATTTCTCATATCACATAACCTATAATACAAAAGATTTTTTTCTATAGATTTAAAGCCTTATGTCACTTTCACTTTCACGGATTTCCTTTCGAGTCCGTACGAATCACACACTTTCCTGGATCCTTACGATCTAGCACGAACGACCGATTTGAGAGTTGTTATGAGTGACAACGATATCTATTTACAATTCATTACGAATTATTTCGATGTATTTATTCACAGCACAATTACAAGAGTTGACGCCAATAACTACGTGCAAATTACAGGCATTTTGCGAGCTTTTTACGTATTGTTACAAGTATATTACGGAATATTTATATTCAACGAAGCGTCAACATGTTGGTTACGACCTTACCACATAGTGTTACTAATAGTTACGACCTTGTTACAATCATTATCGAATCTTTACAATTTTGCAGATATTATGCTTTTACTGAAATTGGAAACAATACGTAAGAATTCACAAAGTTTCAGTTTATATTCACAACTAAATGCGAAAATATTAAACAAATAATTCAACAAAACAAAACAAAAAATAATCGATTAACTGCCATAAAGAGATGAAAAATAACAAGCCTACCTGGTAATGATAACTGGTTTAGAAAATGGGGCGGTTCGTACTATCCCGTATCAGACCGTTCTTATTCGTACTTACACTTCTAACGTAGCAAACCGCTGTTTATCCGCAGTACATGTTCATATGTAAGACGAAAAAGTGTCCCACTGGACAGAGTAGAATAGAACTTCGCTATTAAATTATGTCCATTGCCATGAAATATTGTACCTCAAGTGGACATAATTTTACTGCAAAAAATATGAAAAAGTGTCCACCCATAGGACAAGTTTTCATAGTAGTTATTTTTAAATTGTGTCCTTCAATGTAAAAAGTTATCAAAGGTACTAGGATTATAATTAAGTATATAAGTAATACAAAGATCATTTAAACGTTTTTTTATACTTGAATTTCAAGAAAGTCAGAATGATTGATTTGAAATTGATTAATATAAACAGCAAAATATTGGATGGAAGTGAATACAGATAAATTTAAGTTCTAACAAATAACCACCTAATGCAAATGACAATGAATGATGAAGAACAATAAGAAGGAAGTGTGTAAAGTAAAATATCAAATGCGAAGAACTTTTAACATTTTAAATACTATATTTATTGTGAGAAGATGGCAAAAATAAATATAGAGTGGTATTGAATTATGTCTATTGCTATGAAATTTTGGCGTATTAAATCATAATCCTGGTACCTTTGATAAATACTAAAATGCATCCGGTAATAACAAGGCAATGAATATCATTTTATATATTGATCCTACTATCACAAAATATCCTCCCGGACATAATGTCCTGTGATAAATGTCCATCTGGTCAAAATTATAGAATTAAATAATGTCCATGTTCATGGACACTTTTTCATACCTGAGGACATATTTTCATAGGAAATTGTGTCCGGGACATCATTTCATTGGGGACATTAATAAATCCTACACATACGCCATGACATGCGTCTTTTCGTATTAAACCGTGTCCTTTTGGTATACAACTCTTATGTACCGTAAGAATTCGTATCACTCATGATCGACAAATGACATCATTACTGCATTACTCGTGGTAGATAGTCAAAACCCGTAGTCACACCGTGGTGCAACCATATAATATATGATCCGTATCGTACTACAGAAAATGCATTTCTGGAATCATTCGTGAGATTTAATCGGTAGGGGTGTCACGGAATAGAAGTTCCTTCATAATATAAGTTCTAAAAGGAAAATATATTCTGGAATATTATTTCCACAGGATTATACTTTGTCATATTTATAACAAAGTTTTCTTTGGAACTTCTGTTAAGCGGAACAAATATACGTTGACAGGGGAACCGGCGAGGTAATCCGTGTATGTGTGACCTATGTATATATAAAAAAAAACAATCCGTTGACAATTGTAAGAAGATTTTTTACATGGTAATGCATTAACCTATCCACTTTCTAGTCATAACGAGTATTTGTGAGTTCGGATGAAATATTTACGAATACAAGCGAGCTATTTATGGATTCTTGCAATTGACTATGAGTTGGTGGACAAGGACTCGTAAAAAAATCAGTGAATGTGAAAGAGCACTCTTAAATTTCTCCTGATAAGTCAACTATCGCCGACTTTTAATGTTGGTTTATTTATATGTTTCCGCTGATAGTATGGCGTAGAATACTTTGTTAGTTAAGGGAACAGCTAAAACCCTCGTCTTGGTGTAATATTTGTTCTCTGCTTTGAAGACTCATTGGTGGCCTTTAGCTGTATTTGTTGTTTGGTCGGTATGGTGCCTCTTTGATGCATTCCCCGTTTCTAGTCTCTATTATATTTAAGTATGACAAAAGTTTCTGTATATATATATATGCAAGAGAGTGCGCTTACTAGACGAAAGTAGTAATCTCTTCTGTTTGCTAAAATGGTTTGAAACGTCGTTGTTTTCTGATGTCGAACAATTGGTAGCATCTCTTTCTTCGAGTAATTGTTTAACAATGTTATTGAACATTCGATTTTCGTTTGATAACTTGTCCACTCTTTCTTTTAGCTCGATATTCCCTTCTGTTACCAATATTATTGTCTGTTTCATAGTCTGGTTTTCGTCATATTGCATGGCTAATTTCTGTTTAACCATACTCAACTCGTCATTTAAAACTGAAAACTGTTCTGCAAATAAATATTGCCTTATTTCTATTTTGATTTTACTAACAAAGTTTGAAATTCACAAACAAAAATGAGTTAACCAACAGCCTTTTCTTAAATATTTTTTGATATGTTTAATATGAAACATTTGCAGTGTTAAACATATTAATGTCCTGTGTTTGCAACATAATGTCAATTGAAATTAATTCTGGAACAGTTATGCAAGTTCTCGAAGTCCGGAAGTCGTAATTCTAAACTTGAAAATCGTAAACACAAGAGAAAAACGAAGAAAATGGAAGGTAAACACGTCTCTGTTTAAACAGTCGGGATTATTGGAAACTAGGATATTTCCAGAAGTGGATATCGAAGACAAAAAAGATGTTACGATAAAAAAAAATGCTATTGTCATTTTGAACTGTCACTTTGCGATTAACATCTTCAAAATCTACTGATGAGTTTGCTAAAGACTGCTGTACAACAACACCAATTAAAAGGAGGTACAACATTGTTGTTCTTGTCAAGCAAAACTTTACTAGACTTTGATACGTCGTTATCATAATTGACTTAGATATTGCACTATTCATAACTGGGTTCAAACTGCTGTGTCTTAATTTCCCTTATCTCGAATTACATGTAGGTGGTTCTTGTTCAGAAATGTGTAACTAAGTGTATACATTGTCTGATCACGTCCTTCTGGTCTGTAATGTGTGCAGTCATGAAATTTCAACTCAAAATTCTTATCAACTATGTGGATACAGAAACATTAATATGCTTTCTGAAATTTTTATTGATTATTTCTGATAAGATTTCCTCTAATTTGTCTTTTTCTTTTTCCTTCGATTTCTAATTTTGTGTGAATTACACCTGCGGCAAAACAATCTTAATAGTAGAGTACATACTTTAAGTGCAATTTCATCTATCCTAACATTTGTTGCGCACGTTAGCCCAAATAATGGAACTTGGTGTCTGTGCTATTGCCGTTGGAATCTGTAAAGCCGTAAAAAAATAGAAAAGCGCTGATAAAACAAAAACGAATGCCGCAATAATTAAGAAACGTGAAACGATTCAAATTCAAACGAGATAAACCAACGACTTGATTAATGCTGCAGAAATAATTGAAATGCAAAAGGTTTATGAACATCTAGCGATAGTCATCGTTTAACAAGCTTCTGACAAGGGAACGAATGTATGTGGGTAGTTGTGTACTTAGTTGCATGCTATAGCAAATGGACTTTGAAAAAATAAGATTCAACTGATATCAATGCAGAACATTTAATAACCCAATTCTTTCATCTTTCTGTTATTGATATTTATGTATTTATAACGAGGCAGGTCAATCCATTTGTCGAGCGTGTACAATACGTTCTTGTTGTTCAAATGATTGAAATATTTGCCACTTGACATTAAATGTGTCAGATTCAGAAAACTGATTCCCCCAGTTATTTGTCATGCAGGTACGGGGAAAAGTAATATTCGTGATACAGATGATCAAAAGAAGGAGAAAATGAATAAATGAAACCGAGACGATATAGAATCATAAAAACATAAAACATAAAGATATATACACGACAAGCTTGTGACCTTATCATACTAGACTTACTGAATATTCTCAATACCAACAAAAAGAAAACTGTATAATACAGGTCTATCAATATGAATCTAAAATGATACGTGCATGCATCAGACAGATTTATTTAAAAACGAACAGATCACATAAACAAGATCTGTAGTTATGTCCTCCAACTTGTGTTTTTTTATAATTATCTTGTGTTTAAAATGCTATGATATACATGTATATGTTGTATACAAATTATCATTTTGTACAAATTATAATTTGTGTGTTAACTTAAATTTAATGGGAAAAAAATATATTCTTAAACTTTCAATTGTGTAGTACCAAATAATGTAGTTGTCTTGTAACAATATGAAAGAATATTCTTTGTAAACACAATTAAAATTAAGATAGATCTTAAATATGTTGTCGTATTCAGGACGAATAAGTAATATGAATATATACATGATGTTTGCCCTACAGTCTTTGATTCGAATCAGAATCCAACTCAGATCTGTTGTTTTTATGCCTATCAAGAATAATGTGATACGAACTACGAGATATTATCTCCTGTAAATAAATATACCTTATTGATCTAAAATAGTGGAAAGCACAACGTTTCGTTTTGCCTTGATTTATCATGGATATATATTTGTCACAGCTTGAAATAAAATCTTTATTTCCTAATTCAGTGTGATACACGTATTTATTATCAAACCTCTATTTAGAACCAAACAGCTGGGGAGTAGCACCATATATGTTAATGTTGACCATAATACTATATTACTACCCTTTTTAAACTTTGTAACAATCATGGGATACAGATTTCATCAATAAAATATAGATATTGTATTAGTCTAAATAAGTATGACGCCGTCGCAGAATTCATTTAAAATAGCCTTTAAATACCGTCATAATTATGATAATGTTAAGCTAGTTTTGTGAAAATAATTGTATGAATTTCAAGATTATGTTTTCGTCACTGTTTGTGATGTCCTGTGCTGTCGTTAATGGAAGATGTTTGTTGTATAATTCTGCGGTTTATATGTTGTAACAATTACCATTTTATTTATTTGTGCATTTCTCTGTGTGAGTCTTCTTGTAGTTTTTATTTGTATTTTTGTCACGTGGTGGTGTTATTCTACCTATATATTCATCATTGCTATATAAGTGGGAGGTTTGGCTAGCTATAAGACCTAGTTCAAAATTCCATGTTTTCTTAAAATGTGAAAAGTAAAATCCCAAAAATCCTTAATTCCGGGGAAAGTTAAATACGGAAAGATCCTAATCAAATGGAAAAATCAAATGATAAAACACATTAACGAATGGACAACAACTATCATACTCCTGATTTGGTACAGATGTAGAAAATGGTGGATTGAACCTGGTGTTATAGCATCCAACATCTCACCTGTATGACAGTTGCATCAAATTCCATTACATATACAACGATGCAAACGAACAAACATAATAAGTAAAATTGTCAAAATAGGGATACAGGAGGTAGTTTATCAACATTGATCAAGTCCGGAATATGGTAGTTTTTATCGAATACTAGTTCGTTTCTATGTAAGTTGCATTGGTATTTGTTTTGTTGAACTTTAGTGTTTCTGTTTTTCCGTTGTCTTTTTCTTTTCTTATAGTAGATGTATATCCCTCAGTTTTAATTTGTAAACCGGATTTGTTTTCTTTCCATCGATTTATGACTTTTGTACAGCGGTTTACTACTGTAACAGTTGCATTTATTTAGGACGAGAACAAATTATAGAATTTACATGATGAGCAAGTTTTTTATTTTTTGTTTTGTTTTAATGTTATGTTGAACAAACACAAAAACATATTTAAAAGCACAAATAGACAAAGTAATTTTATTCATGAATACAGAAAAATATGCAGCATATAAGACTTTTATACAGGAAGAGTAAGAGTTCTAATAAAATGTCTGTGGTAGTCCATCAAGTCCATCATCGCAGTCTAAACATTACAAATCACAACTGTAGCAACGATGCTCATAACCACTCTGCAAACAGAAATCATATAGAATGCTTAAAGTCAGAAATATAACAGTTGGTGTGCATTCGTTTGATGTGATTGAGCTTTTGATTTTGCCATTTGATTA
This sequence comes from Mytilus edulis, assembly GCA_019925275.1. NCBI lineage: Eukaryota > Metazoa > Mollusca > Bivalvia > Mytilida > Mytilidae > Mytilus > Mytilus edulis. The sequence goes on from CM034360.1 coordinate 114,604,389, forward strand.
GGCACGTTCCGTTTTGGATTTTCCTCGGAGTTAAGTGTTTTCGTGATTTTATTTTTTCTTAGTTTATTTTCAAAAATGTACACAAAAAAAAGTTATGATTAATTAAAAATGTCCTCAAAATGTAAATTCAACCAATGACTAAGACGTTATTTGCATTAAGGGTCCGAACAAAAAATTACTCGTCGTCCTTGAAATTATGAAATGGTCAAAGGGTAAGTAATGATATTCCTGCAAACGTACGAAGTCGATTTACTTTTATGTCACTGCATGGTTATCTATGATATTTAGAAAGATAAAAATTCTTTTATCGATACGTTTCGAAAAACATTGGAGCCATATCAAGATGTGCAATATTAAGAGTTATTCACGGATGAAACCATACTTTTCCATAAAATCTTCTTATTGCTGAGATCAAGAGGTGGGGGAGATTTTATAAAAAAAATGAATAACACTTTGCCTAGGGAAAATAAATGACTTGAACAAGACAGCAAAGCATGCGTAGCAACAGATGAAAATAAATGACAATCCGGAAACCCCCCCTTTTATTTACGCATAAGAATATCAAATGATCATCCCTTTAAGCCAGATTTAACAATGAGTCAAATAAAGTCAAATAATGATGAACAAGAAGTGTGTATGTTAAACACATACCCCGTTACAATAGCAAGTTCCATGACAATGTGTATGACTTTGTCCACAGCAACCACCATTTTTTCGTCCTTGTCTCCAACAATAGGCGGTACATCCCGCTTCACCTGCCCAACAAGCACCTCTTGTATGTCTGTCAATTGCTACGCCTTAAAGGAGAATCAATTAATAGTATAGATAATGGGCAACAATGGCGTACGTTCAAACGTGTGAAACTAATATATTCAAATAAAAATAAAAATAAAACGAAATCAAATTTACACCCCATATAGATCGACACTATATTCATGTATTTGGTTTTGATGTTATATATATATATATGTTATATTTGTTATTCTCGTGGGATTTTGTCTATGTGTGTTACATTTTAGTGTTATGTCGTTGTTCTCCTCTTATATTTAATGCGTTTCCCTCAGTTTTAGTTTGTTACCCCGATTTTGTTTTTTGTCCATGGATTTATGAGTTTTGAACAGCGGTATACTACTGTTGCCTTTATTTATGTGTATTAGATCTTATAGAAGCTTTAATTTGAGTTGCAACTGCATTTAGTATTTATTATATAATTAAAATGTTAGCTCCTCCTTTTTCCAAAAATTACATTCAATTTCCATAATAACGAAACTGTAGTAAAAATGTGCAAATATAGTGGTTTTCAAATAACAACGTTTAATCGAAAAAATCAGAAACTGATAAAAAAAATCTATTTTTTTTTATGTTAAGCATAATTACCTGCATCACTTTCAATCCACAGAGAGGCTGAAAATAAAAATAAAAAAAAATAAAAATATCATCTTTCCAACGAATTGGATATAAGAAACTAAAACTAAAATTGAGAATAGAAATGGGGAATGTGTCAAAGAGACAGCAACCCGACCATAGCAGAAAACAACAGCAGCAGTAGGTCACCAACTAGAGGTCAACTAGAGGTCAACTAGAGGTCAATATATTCAACTAGAGGTCAATAAACTAGAGGTCAATATTTTGTACTGTGAACTACAATGGTCAATTGATAATGGTTGGTTAACTTTTCAATAGCATAATATACGTGTAGTACTAAGCCATTAAAAAATTCGACTGAACTAAAATTTCACAGAAACATAACTTTGTTAGATTTATTTGGACCATTTCATAAATATCCGAAGAGATCCAAACCTGGCATCAAAATCATTGAATGAAACCAAAAGTATATTATCAAGATAAAAGTTTCAGCATCTTTCGGATTTTGACACTGGGTCAGAAAAACAACTACAGGGGGAATTGTTCATTCAGTTGGAAATGAAATTCAAATGAAATATATGTTAGAGGTCTTTGGAAATGAGATAAAAACTGTCAAAAAATCAATGTACTTAAATATATTAATATATTAATAATAACCAGCACATAACGTAAAATGGAATCGTTCCTCTAATTTGAAATGACCGTATTTGGTTAACACTGAGTTTTTACTTGCATGACCAACAGGGCAGTTCTCATATGTGGAGCAAGATCCTCTTACCCTTTCGGAACACTTGAAATCAATACCTTGGTTTTCATTGTTTGTGTAATATGGTGCTCATTGATCATCGACAACCTTAAGAGATAAATTCTAAATCATAAATTTTTAAGATAGATAATACGACAAGCTTGATACGTTATCATCACAGACTTACCGAAGATTCCCAATGCCAACAAAAAGAAAACTGTATACTGCATGTTTATCATTTTGTATCTGAAATAAAATTAGGTTAATTAAAAACAAAAAGATAACATAAATAAATCTGTGCTTTGTCCATTGACTTGTAGACTTTATGAATAGTTACATGTATGTTTTAAAAATGTGATTATTAAAAGACAATTGTAACATCAACATATATGCATCACATTTTTATATTTTGTTGAAATAGTAATTATACAAATATTTTGATGACAAAACAGAAAGATTCCTGTAATTTTGTTTGCCATGTATCAATTGAATTTGAAAAGAAATTTTAAAAGTTAAATAACAGTATTGAATTAGTAAATATGGTTTTAAGGTTGAAGCAAAAAAAAAACAATTCTTACAATCTGATGAAAAGAAAAGTTCCCAATATTTTTTTTGATTTCGCATAAAATATGCGAGATGAACATTTGAAATAAGACCTATGCCAGACTTGTGTACATATCTGTTCGTGTATAGACACACCTATTTTTTTGTTTACTCAACATATTACAATTACCTTTTTTGAATTCCTTCGGAAGTGTCCACTGATCAGTTGGTATATCGAAAATTCTAAACTAAGCCTGCTTTATATACTCATCTACATCGGATATTCGATATTTCAAATTCAGTAATTACGCATAAACAAAAATATTTTTCTACGAATTCATAATGTTTATAGTTTAATTTACTTGGAAAGATTGAGACGCTTTGATTTATTTTAAGCATTGAATTGATTTTTTGTTCACTGAATTTTTGCGGCTATTTGAACCAATACCAAAGGGTTACATTAAATGTGATTCCATGGTCAGGTTATTGAAGTCTGAAAAGAAGATGTTTGGTATACGTCAGTGAGGGCAGTGGGAGTTCATGGGAGGAGGGTTCAATAGATTGAAAGTCCCCTTTTTAAGATCTAGGCTTCTGAATTGGGACATATGGTTGGAACCCCCCTTTACCCTAGGTTGGAACCCCCTTTTGAAAATGACTGGATTCGCCCCTTGTGAGACAGCATAATAATGGCATGCATGTTTGTAGTTTTTAAAAGCACATATAAAAACAAACATGCATGGACGAGGTTCCACACTAGGGTATGCAAAATGAACACATAGTAGGGATAAGTTAGCTTCTAGAGATTCGAGCACTTTCCATTTTTTCTTTCCTTTGAATCTTTTTTGGACTATTGTTTTGTCTTCTTTCCTTGTCTTATCAATGTATTATGTTGTAATACATGTATGCTCCTGGTGAGCCCATTTAATGAAAATATAATATTTACACATTCTATATATACTCTTCATGTTGAAGTGCTTATTAATTTAAGTGTCTCATAACAACACGGTAGTGATTTTTGTCAACACAGTAACATTTAGTGAACGATCATTTAACTTCAAAAAGGGGGGTTCGTGTTTTTTCTCCTGATCCCCAATTTGATCAGAGAAAAAAATTGTGCATGGTCAGGCAGATGACGAAAAAAAATATTCTAAATCCAGATATTCCCCATACCTAAAAGAGTTTCATTTTGAAAAAAATATATACATTGATTGATAGCGTCGAAAAACAACACAAGATACATTTTCTAACTCCGACAAAAAACATTTCCACTTTTTTTAAAGTTATATGGTTGCTTCCTCAGGTAGATGTAAAATATTTTGATTATTGCAAGAAGAATAAGTATTCTTTGTGCATGAGATATGTTCTTACAGTCTTTACTCCAAATGAGAATGAGACTTTGATCTTTGTCTTTAAGACCTTCAACCCTGGCAAAATAAATATACCGTATTGATCTAGAATAATTGGAAAGCAAGAGGTTTCGTTTGGCCTTGATCATTCATGGAAATATATGTGTGACAGCTTGATATAAAATCTATACTATCTAATTCAGTGCGATACGCATATTTATCATAAAACTTTATTTACAACCTAACAGCTGGGGGTTGTATCATATATGGTATTGTTGACCATAATATTATATTACTACCCTTTTAAAAATTATAACAATCATAAGATAACTATTTCGCCAACAGCATATTGATATTAATACATCTCTATTGGTAGAATGATTAATTTTACTTGATAAAAATATAACAATGAATCAGAATTAGGTTTTTTTAACCTTTAATTAGATCCTTGAACATTAGGCGGCCTTTTTTAAATGGGGGATACACAAAAGAATGTTTAATGAAAGTTATTGCGGAAAAGACACTTAATTGTTTTATACCAACTTATAAACACTTTCAACAACTTAAAAAATACACAATGATATTTCAGACAATACTTACTTTTCTTTAAAGCGAGTGATTGCTTGGTTGTTACATGTAGCTTAACATCTTGGGATGCATTCGGTTTTTTTTTTGGTTTTTTTTTTAATCAGAAGATTTGAGTGAACTCTCTATTCGCATGTTATTCAATAAAGTAATTCAGTAAAAAGTTATAAGAAAAAAAAAACATTTGTACGGAAGCTTCCTATGTTTGCGTTGTAACGCAAACCGTTGCGATATAACGCAAACCTTTGCGTTTTGAGGCAAACCTTTGCGATATACCGCAAACCCAAACCTTTGCGTTATAACGCAAATGTTTGTGTTATAACGGAAATATCTTGTTTCAATTGTTCATTAAGTTTTGTATATATGTCCGTCTGTCATTCATTTCGGATGTGATTTACTAGTAGACAAAAAAAGAAACATACATACAAGGCCAAATCATTATAATAAATATGCATAGGAATAATGGAATACTTGAAGTGCAATTATACATAAGATAAGACTAATTTGTGCATCAGAAAAGTATATAATTTAACAAGAAAATAGATATAGTTTAGTATATAGTCATATTTAAATTGAAAGATAAAAAATAATGTCATAAAATTGTGAAATCTCCAAGTCAAATAGACAAATGATCTTTCTGCTTTAAAATGAATTATTAATAAGGAAACATTTTTTTCTCAGAATATGATCAAGATTCTTTGATAGAAAGTCATTGAATTTTCATTTCAATATAATGAAGTATTTTTAAGATGCTTGGGTAGCAATTTGAATAGAGAGAACATAATTTTATTAATAAAACATCTTCATTCTATTCATTTATTGCCGAAGGGTAGCTTGTTTGAATCTAACCTACTTTACACAGTTCTCAAACGAGAGCTTACTTTGGAAGTATATTTATATTCGGTTATAGCTATATTAGCAGGGTTGATTTTTTTTCTTAGGTATAACCTCAATTTACTCAATTTTCTTTGTAATATATACTAGTAGTAACATGGATATCGTTTTGGGGGGCCTTTATAGTTTGTTGTTCAGTGTGAGCTTATGCTCCGTGTTGAAGACCGTACTTTGGCCTATGATGGTTTACTTTTACGAATAGTGACTTAGATGGAGAGTTTTCTTATTGGCACTCATACCACATCTTCTCATATTATTCTGCTCATAATTAGTCAATGATATGATATAATTATTCAAGCATTTTACTTTGCAATGACTACAAAGGTGATAAATTTTAATATATACAGCCTCCTCCATTAATAACTACTGTTTCCTTTGAATCTTTAATAAGAAATAAGATAAAACAAATGTTTGCGTTGTAACGCAAAGGTTTGCGTTGTAACAGGTTTGCGTTATTTCGCAAAGGTTTGCATTATAACACAAAGGTTTGCGTTATATCGCAAAAGGTTTGCGTCATAACGCAAAGGTTTGCGTTTAACGCAATGGTTTGCGTTATATCGCAAAGGTTTGCGTTTAACGCAAACATAGGAAGAAAAATAAAAAAAAAATGTGTGGCGCTAATACGCTTCCGTACATTTGTCCAATATTGTACCCTATGTATTTGTTATCGTCCACACGAGACCTTATCGATATTTTAAGAACAACACAAATTGGTTTACAATCACTTATACATGTATCTCAAAATGACAGGAAATGCAAAATTAAAATTGAAATTGAAATGTATAATGGAAATAATTTATTGAGTTATTTCGTTGTTTAGATCTTATGCACTTGATAACCTTTAAAATGACAATTAATTTAGAAAAAAAATAAAGATTTCAAACGTAATCGGTTGGATACGTGTTTACAGGAGTGTTGTTTCCACGACGATTATAGTAAAGTGTCCATGAATCACGAGAATCACGAGTTCACAATTCGGTGAAAGACAACAAACGATATCAGAAAAGAAAGAAGACAAAAAAGACAATCAGATAAATACAGGTTGTATAAGACTAAAAGTTGAGCAACTCAAACCCGCTATTATATCAACTTTCCGTTTTCATGTAATTATAATTTAAAACATTCAAGCAGCATAATTACGAGTCACATGATTATCAAACTATAAGTTAGTTTTCTTAAGTATTGGTTTGAAGTTGTCTTAGGAAGCACGTGACTGTAGTCATAGATTTTACATTCATTTTATTGAGAAATGCAATAATTTTAGAATGCCTTACGACAGGTGTCAGCCAATCAAACAAAATGGGTCCGGATGGAACATTTAGTGATGTATTGTAATTATTCATGTATTTATTTATTAATAATTTAATGTGGGATGTAACACGTATTCTGATTTGGATTGAAAGTGTTTTGTCTATCAGCTCATAGACATACTTTTATAATGTGACCGTGACGTCATTAACGTTTTTATCGTGCTTCATTCTAGTTTAAGATTAAATTATAAGGAATGACTGTTATGTTTTTTCCGTCTATTTAAAAATAACATAACAATGTGAGGCACAATTTTAAATAACACGCTACGCGAGTTAGTCAGTGTGTACAACATTTTTTTTATGTTATTTCTTCATAGACAGAAAATATAATTACAGTCATTCCTTAATATATCAAAGCTTGTGTTTTCTATCAGGATTCCTATGTTCTAGAATATATAGGTGGCGATATGAGTAGACTTGGGGTTAGAAAAATCAGTCGATTCAATATGCTATCAATGCTTTTCTTGCACAAATTGAATATATGGCTTATCAAAATTGAAGTTGAGAAATGCGATGTGTGATCCAATTGAAAATGGATGTGCTGATCAAGCATATCAATGAAACGTTGCTTTCTCGTTAATTAAATAATATCTAAAGCACTAGGTCGTTAAAATAACAATAGATTTGAAAGTTTAACCCTGTAATACATTTTTTTTTCGCTCAGCAGTCGCGGTATTTGTAAAGTCTATGATAACCTGTATACATGTAAATTCTTAACACCACGTCTCATTTGCACTCGGATGTATAGTTGTCTCATTTATTTGGTCATTTCGGTCCGTGTAAAATTGCAATTCTTCTTATTTTATGTATACATGTACATAATCTATTTTCACCAAGTTTGTTGATGTCTGTTATTCATATAATAAGTAACGTTTACCACCTAAGTATATATTTTTTTTACATTCTTACATCGTTAGCAAAAAAAGTTAGAACGGATTCGATGATATGTCTGCCAATTGTGTTCCTATCTACATTTTCTTATCGTTAGCAAAACATCTTGGAACAGTCGTCATTGCGTGGCTGGCGAGATTGGTCTTAAATCAGTCTGAAAGTAAAGTAGAGCATAATATATAAACCGCAAATAATCAGGCATCAGATCAAAGCTAATGTTGGAACCATGTCAATAACCATCTAATAAATCATTTTATGGAATAGATATATTACATATAATGTTATTTTATATGTACATTAGTATGAAGGGTGGTATGGTAAGTATTAATAAACCCAAAATAGCACGGGATTGTGGTAAGTTTAGACGTCCTTAGATAAGAGCAAGTACTTCTAACCTTGACAGAATTTCCATGCCAAATAATTTTATTAGGGACGATATGTTGGTTGGCGGCGAAATAATCTCATTTGACTGATTTTTTTGGATTGCTGCTATTAAAAGAGGTTTTTGATCCAACAAACACATATTACGTGTGTTATCTTAATTCAAGTTATGAGGTTAAATGATTTCTGCAGTTTGAAGAATGAAGCATCCAAATATCTTTCTTACTTTAATGTTTCAATAACCTTATTTTCTGTGTCTGCGTTCACAGGGAAATTTCATTCAAGAGCAGTTCGCAAGAATCTAACACGTAACTCACGTGAATTTTACCTCAAACGAGCTTATACGTGAAATTCCTGTATATTGATTTCAATTAAAGTCATAAGAAACGAGTAACCGGTGAAAAATAATGTTCTTCCAATTCTTGAACCAATGCATACAAACATCATAAACTTAGTCTTCTGTTCAAGAATTTTTCATTTTTTTCGCATAAATTTCGTATAATCGTCATTTTTTTTCAATCGGTCAGTGTTGTTGTGAAAATATGGCAGGTAATTAAAGTTCGTGTTTTGAAGCCGAAGTTAAACGATTGTCACCTGTTTGTCAACAATCAACAAAAAAGCAACAAAAAAACATGGAAATTGAGCACGTGTTTAACAGGTAAATTCAGATAATAGTTTATTTTAAGGACATCCATGCGTATTGCGATCACCGGATTTTTACGAGATGGGTCACACTGAGGTCACTGTGCATACGGAAAATATGTCGGGGAATTGCTTCCCCTGGAAGGAAGCAATTAAAATAAAGTAAACTTCTTCTAAATATGAATAAATTAAAGAATTTTCTTCAGAAAAAAGTATATGTACATAAGTTTTATAATGTAAACTATCCATTGATTTATAAAAAAACATATGCATTATTTTTTTTTAATTTGAGGTTTCTTATGACTTTAAATTTCTCGTGAATCATGTCATGTAAAACTCACGTGAATATCAAAAATATTTTTTAAAATAGCATCTTATTTTTTTTAATGTAATTAAAATCATAACAAACACTTATTTTATTTATTTTTGTAGTTCAAGCGTTTAAGTGAGATTCACATAATCTGAGTTCACGTGAAATCGTGAATCTTTAAATCCTTTATATAAAAGAATATGAGTGGTACACAACACTGTGAAAGAAAAAATACAAAACAGCTTGTATTATGAATCTCCCCAACAAAAAATTGTGGTTAACTTCTATCACCATTTTTTACGGAAGCGTATTAGCGCCACACATTTTTTGCGTGTAAACGCAAACCTTTGCGTTGTAACGCAAACCTTTGCGTTATAACGCAAACCTTTTGCGTTACAACGCAAACCTTTGCGATATAACGCAAACCTTTGCGTTATAACGCAAACCTTTGCGTTATAACGCAAACATTTGTTTTATCTTATTTCTTATCTAAGATTCAAAGGAAACAGTAGTTATTAATGGAGGAGGCTGTATATAATAAAATTTATCACCTTTGTAGTAATTTCAAAGTAAACTGCTTGAATAATTAGATTATATAGTTTATACCTAAGAAAAAAATCAACCCTGCTAATATAGCTATAACCGAATATAAATATACTTCCAAAGTAAGCTCTCGTTTGAGAACTGTGTAAAGTAGGTTACATTCAAACAAGCTACCCTTTGGCAATAAATGTATAGAATGAAGATGTTTTATTAATAAAATTATGTTTCTCTCTATTCAAATTGCTACCCAAGCATCTTAAAAATACTTCATTATATTGAAATGAAAATTCAATGACTTTCTATCAAAGAATCGTGATCATATTCTGAGAAAAAAAATGTTTCCTTATTAATAATTCATTTTAAAGCAGTAAGATCATTTTGTCTACTAGTATTTGACTTGGAGGTTTCACAATTGTATGACATTATTTTTGATCTTTCAATTTTAATATGACTATATACTAAACTATATCTAATTTCTTGTTAAATTATATACTTTTCTGATGCACAAATCAGTCTTAATTTATGTATAATTGCACTTCAATTATTCCATTATTCCTATGCATATTTATTATAATGATTTGGCCTTGTATGTATGTTTCTTTTTTTTATCTGCTAGTAAATCACATCCGAAATGAATGACAGACGGACATATATACAAAACTTAATGAATAATTGAAATAAATATATTTGCGTTATAACGCAAAGGTTTGCGTTATATCGCAAAGGTTTGCGTTAAAACGCAAAAGGTTTGCGTTATAACGCAAAGTTTTGCGTTATAACGCAAAGGTTTGCGTTATATCGCAAAGGTTTGCGTTAAAACGCAAAAGGTTTGCGTTAAACGCAAAGTTTTGCGTTATAACGAAAAGGTTTGCGTTATATCGCAAAGGTTTGCGTTTTAACGCAAAGGTTTGCGTTATAACGCAAACATAGGAAGAAAAATAAAAAAAAGAAATGTGTGGCGCTAATACGCTTCCGTAATTTTTAGTTGACCCTCAATAAAATTTGTTTACCATAACAAAAACAACAGCATACATGTGCGTCAGGATATTAATGTTTTATACAAGTTTACAAGCTGATAAACATTTTAATATCTATCTTCAACTTAGAGGAGTGTTGTCGATGCAATATCATTGTTTTAAAACATTCAAATTCTACTTGCATGTAAAGAGTTGCCATTACACGGTTTACTTTAGGTATCACAATTTATAAATTGATACCTTGTTGACACTCAGTGGCAAACAATTCACAAGTATTTAGGACGAGTAAATATTTTGTCTTGCAACAAGCCAACTTCTGACAACTCAAAGAATTGTTGCATGGGAGTGTGACAATTACCTGTATATGAAGCATTTAAAAACTGATTTGACATCACCATTGTGAACGACTGCCTGTTGATAAACCCTGCAAATACAAATTACCTCTTAAGCAAGTGTTTTATCTGCTGAAAAAGAAAATTCCAGGTGACCATAGGTCTGCACCAAAATCAACCCTTGGTATATTTATATTATGAAGTTTGACAACTTAAATATATCATTGATATCCTGCAAGAGCAGAATATGCATTTTGACTAGTGCAGTTTTCATCACAACCGAGGCCGAATCATGTATTTCAACTGTCGACTCTGTATACTTTCTCCAATAGTATCTATAATACTAAAATTACGAGGTCCAATTTGTCAGCCGTCATCACGTAAAAACGACGAATCACAGAATTCAACTTTATATATAACTAATATAGTACAAAGGTGTAGATAAAAAATTACACCACTCCAGGCCCTTTTGTTTTCCACGTAATTAATATTGCCAATAATTAAGAAGTTCCGGGTCGAGTCCGCTACCGATACCAATAGTATAGTTACCTGTTACCTATTACCTTATCTGTACGTTCCGCATCTGACAGGCGCACCACCAAACGTTGTATTCAGGATTAATATGCTATATACACGGGTCATAACCACAGGATTGACACTACTAAATTGTCAAATTGTTACCTATTGTAGTATTTTAATCAGTAACACTTTCTAAGATAACAATACGAATACTAAAAATCTGGACTAAAAATAAGGCGTATAGGTACTGTTTTCAATTTGTTAGTGGGCATGACGTAAAACAGCGAAGCAAAGAATTCAACTTTATTTATAACTTATATAGGACAATGTTGTTGATTAAAAAATACTCCATTCCAGGACCTTTTGTTTTCCAAATAATTAATATTATTGTTTCAGTTCGACGGGTTCTAACAGAAAGACTTGAAAGCAGAGAACAACTGTGTATCTTATAATCGGCATGACTTTATCAGATGACAATACTTATACTAAAATAAGGCTTGCGCATAGTTATATACTTTAATTCAGTCACGGACCCGTGTTATCACGGGTGTGTTCTAGTAAAATATAAACATTTCGACTACAGTAAAACTTATGCGTAATATTCCTCGTTATAAACGATAAAACACCAATTACAATAAAATTGAGAATGGAAATGGGGAATGTGCCAAAGAAACAACAACCAGACCATAGAAAAAACAACAGCAATTCATACAAGTCCATGAAGCCACATGAACAAATGGTAGGGATAAATTAGCTTTTACAGATTCAAGCACTTTCCATTTTTATTTTAAATCTCAAACGATGGAATCACAGAAAGTACATACATGAATTTCAAAGATCATATATGGTCAAAGAATATTTTGATACTGCTTTTTCTTCCCTTTGAATCTTTACTGGACTATTATTGTGTCTACTTTCATTATATTGCATGTATGCTCCTTGTGAGCCCATTTAATGAAAATCTAATATCTTCACCTTCTACATACTCTCCATTTTGAAGTGCTTACTAATTTAAGTGTCTCATAACAACACGGCGGTGATTTTTGTCAACACAGAAACATTTAGTGAACGACAAATTAACTTCAAAAAGGAGGGTTCATGTTTTTCTCCTGATCCCCAATTTAATCAGAGAAAAAAATTGTGCATGGTCAAGCAGATGACGAAAAAAACTATTCTAAATCCAGATATTCCCCATACCTAAAAGTGTTTCATTTTGATATGTATTTTCATATATTGATTGATAGCGTCGAAAAACAACACAAGATACATTTTCTTACTCCGACAAAAAACATTTCCCCTTTTTTTAAAGTTAAATGGTTGCTTCCTCAGGTAGATGTAAAATATTTTGACTATTGCAAGAAGTATTCTTTGTGCATGAGATATGTTCTTACAGTCTTTACTCCAAATCAGAATGAGACTTTGATCTTTGTCTTTATGACCTTCAACCCTGGCAAAAACAAATATACCGTATTGATCTAGAATAATTGGAAAGCAAGAGGTTTCGTTTGGCCTTGATCTTTCATGGAAATATATGTGTGACAGCTTGATATAAAATCTATACTTCCTAATTCAGTGCGATACGCATATTTATCATAAAGCTTTATTTACAACCTAACAGCTGGAGGTTGCATCATATATGGTATTGTTGACCATAATATTATATTACTACCCTTTTTAAAAATTATAACAATCATAAGATAACTATTTCGCCAACAGCATATTGATATTATTAATACATCTCTATTGGTAGAATGATTAATTTTACTTGATAAAAATATAACAATGAATCAGAATTAGGTTTTTTTAACCTTTAATTAGATCCTTGAACATTAGGCGGCCTTTTTTAAATGGGGGATACACAAAAGAATGTTCAATGAAAGTTATTGCGGAAAAGACACTTAATTGTTTGATACCAGTATAAACACTTTCAACAACTTAAAAAAATACACAATGATATTTCAAACAATACTCACATTTCTTTAAAGCGAGTGATTGCTTGGTTGTTACATGTAGCTTAACGTCTTGGGATGGATTCAGGTGGGGTTTTTTAAATTAGAAGATTTGAGTGAATTCTCTATTCGCATTTTATTCAATAAAGTAATTCAGTAAAAAATTATAAGAAAACAAAACATTTTTCCAATAATGTACCCCACGTATTTGTTGTCATCCACACGAAACCTTATCGAGATTTTAAGAACAACACAAATTAGTTTGCCATCACTTATATCTCAAAATGACAGGAAATGCAAAATTAAATTTGAAATTGAAATTGAAATATATAATGGAAATTGAGTTATTTCGTTGTTTAGATCTTATGCACTTGATAACCCTTATAATGACAATTTATTTAGAAAAAAATTAACAATTCAAACGTAATCGGTTGGATACGTGTTTACAGGAGTGTTGTTTCCACGACGATTATAGTATAGTGGCCATGCATTTTATTAAAAAAAAGAGAAGATTTCTGAAGAGAATCACGAGTTCACAATTCGGTGAAAGACAACAAACGATATCAGAAAAGAAAGAAGACAAAAAAGACAATCAGATAAATACATGTTGTATAAGACTAAAAGTTTAGCAACTCAAACCCGCTATTATATCAACTTTCCGTTTTCATGTAATTAGGGAGGCATTTCATGCATGATGTCTTGGTGTATCTTAAAATACATGTGTTAGTGCTAAAACAGTTCGCATTTCAATGGTACCTTATTTAAACTCGGATTTAAAGCTAGTTTGTATACATTATAGGACCTCAAATCATATATAATAAAAACAAGTTTTCACAGAAAAAAATTAGTTGCCATTATCGTATCAAACTCAATCGTCAATAAACTGTTTAAAATGCGTGAAATCGGGCATTTTGTTTTAATTCTAAATGAAATCATAGAAAGAAATTAGACTATCATTCAGCTTGGTAAATATCAGAATTCCAGTAAGTTTGAGTAATTTTCATATTTTGAAACTATGATCTGTAAAACAAGGCAGAGAGAAATTAGCCAAAGATTTTCCTGACGTCTGAAGACCATTTTAAGGACTTGTTAGAGCCATGTCAGTCGTCTGCTTCCTGTGGCATTCGTAATAATTCCTATTGAGACAACTATCCATTAGAGAAAAAGATGTATATAACTACCTGTATATATCATTTAATTAAAGGTCCCGCCTGACATGACAAAATGTAAAACAGTTAAACTGGGGAAAACCAACGGCCTGATTTATGACAAGGCAATACTCGAAATACAAAAGGGAAATGACAAGGGAAAGAATATAATGTCGGAGTTTGCGTACAATAGTTACATGTAATGGTTAATGCATTTTGAAATACGATTCAACTGATAACAATTCAGAACATTCAAAAGACGTTTATTTTATCTCATTCAGTAATTGATTTATTATATATTTAAAATGAGGCAGGTCAATCCGTTTGCAGAGCGTGTACAATATGTTCTTGTCGTTCAAATGATTGAAACATTTGCCGTTGTTATTGAAAGAATCAGTTACAGAAAACTAATACCATCAATTCTTTGCAATGGAAGCAATATTCTTGATACCAAAAGAAGGCGAAAATGAATAAATGAAACCGAGACGATATAGAATCATAAAAACATAAAACATGACGATACATTTACGAAAAGCTGGTGGCCATATCGTTCTAGACTTACCAAAATACCCTACTACCAATAAAAGGAAAACTATATCTTACAGGTCTATCAATATGAATCTGAAATGATACCTGCATGTATCAGACAGATTAATTCAAAACATGACATAACAATACATAAAATGGATCTGTAGTTTTTCCTTTTCACCTGTGGGTTTTCTGAATAATTTTTATGTTTGAAATGCCACTATGAAATATATATGTTGTGTACAAGTTATCATTGTATAAAAACTATAACTTGTATGTTAACTGAGTTTATATTATTATTCGTCCCAACAAAATGCGTTTATAATTTTCCCCAATTTAAAGATATATGATCATTTAAACATGATAAAAAAGGGCCTTTTATATATTTTTAACATTTACACATTGTAATGGCTTTGGGGAAAACAGTTGTATATTTAGCTTTTCTTGATAAGTGTTCATTGTTTGGGTTTTTTGTTTCTAATACGTTATCAGATATCTATATTCCCGGTGTTTATGAACACTCTTTTGATCGTTTACCCTTTCGATGATTAAGTGTTCACATTGATAGACTGTTGATGAGCATGGTAAATTTGCCCAAGAAATTTTCAATCTAGCAGAGGATATCTTAAATGACAGCACGATTATGTGCCCATCAGGATTTGTCGTGCCGCATTGGACAAGCTATCGGAATTTTAAGAGGATATGTGTACTAAAATTAAAGCTGTTAAAGACAAATGTTTATTCGCAACAATGGTTCATTAGCTCCTACTTTCTAGACGTGACGCAGTTCGACATCTTTCAAAAAGTGGTGAGCATGTATTTTTCAAGTAAAGGCAAAGGGGTGCCAATATTTTTGTGATAAAGACAATGAAATAATTTTCTCTTTTAAAAAATTGATAAGAAATGTATGATAAAAACTTATTAGATCAAGGAGAGTTTTTCAAACATGCAAGAATAAGGGGGTACGTTATTTCATACAGAAATATTACTGTAAGACCTTACAAACCTAAGAATTGTGATTTGAAATCGTGTGCATAAAGAAAAATGATTATTTCACTGTCCGTTGTGTAGAACATTATAACTTATTTGTAGTATAACAATAATATGGGGGAGATTTTTGTCAACACAGCTATATAAACTAAGGTAGATCTAAATATTTTGTCATATTGCAGTAAGAATACGTTATCTCTAAATATAGTGTTTGTCCTGACTGAATTTAATCAGAATCAAAGTCTGCGTGCCTGTCCAGGTCATTTGATACGGACTACCTGTACGAGATATTATCTCACGCAAAACACATATACATATTAATCTAGTTGAAAGCAATACGTTTCGTTTGGCCTTGATCTTTCTCGGTAATATATTTGTGACAGCTTGAAATAAAATCTATACTTACTATTACAGTGCGATACACATATTTACCATAAAACGTTAGAACCGAACAGCTGGGAAGTTGCACCATATATGGTAATGTTTACCACAATATTATACTACTACCCTTTTAAACATTATAACAAATCGTGGTAAACGATATTTTTCTCAATAGACAAATATAATTTTTTCTGTTGGTTGAATAAATAATTTTACTTGAGAAAGATATGACAATGAATGGGAATTAGTTTTCCATTTTTTTTAATATTCCCTATTGGGAAAGATGTCACTTTAAAACCTATAACAAACGGTATTATTTCAACTTCCAAATTTCCCATTTCTCAGCAGTAACATACCCTCTGTTCCATCGTATTGATATGTCTTGCTCGTTTAGGTTCACACTATACGAACTTCATATCAGGAGCGTGCTCCTTACACAGAAACTGCTCTATTATATTTATTAAGAGGAAAGATAAAAAATGATATTTTATTGACACCATCACGAATTGGCTGATTTATACGATGAGCATATGACTAAAATAATAAATGACATTTTACCACATCTATGATTGTGTTTTGACATTTATGCCATCAGTCTTCTAAGTACCGAACGTCAATTATTTTCTGAATATAACTGTTTGCCGATTAGGGAATATAAATTGCCATACGCCTTGTCTCTGTATTTGTGTATCCAATGTTCATGTGGGTTTTTTATGATGTCTCTGTGTGAGTTTTGGTTGGATATTGTGTTATGTCTTATCGTTTGTGAATTAAAGTCTGTATTTTCGGTACATTTCCTATTAGTTACAAAAATACGTTTTGACTGTTTGTGATGGTTTGTGTTGTCGTTAATGGAAAATGATTGTTTACTTTTTTCTGCGGTTTACATGTTGTAGCGACTCTTTTATTATTTATTAGTGCGTGTCTCTGAACTGAGTGTTCTAGTTTTTGTTTTTGTTGTATTTCTGTCACGTAGTTAATTAACTTGGTTCAACCTACCATGTTTTTCTTAAAATGTCCTGTGTCAAGGTCCGGAATTTATCAGTTTTCATCAAATAGTTCGTTTCTATGTATGTTGCATTAGTGTTTGTTTTTCGGCTTTCAAACTTTTGTATCTGTGCGTCACACATAGGTCTTGTGTGGACAAAAAACACTTCTGGCGTATAAAAATTTTGAACTTGTTGCCTTTTGTTGGCTGTTGTTCGTGTGATTCTTTGTCAATTGTGTTCTCCAATTTATTTATATTGTAGTCCTGTGTTGTCATTTTGATGTTATATTTCATATGGCCATAAAAGTGCGAGGTTTGGCATGCCACAAAACCAGGTTCAACCCACCATTTTTTCCTTTAAAAATGCCCTGTACCACGTCAGGAATATGGTCATTGTTATATTATAGTTCGTTTCTGTGTGTATTACATTATAACGTTGTGTCGTTTGTTTTCTCTTATTTTTGAGTGTAAATTCACATTGCGATAAGACGTGTCACGGTACTTGTCTATCCCAAATTCATGTATTTGGTTTTGATGTTATATATATATGTTATATTTGTTATTCTCGTGGGATTTTGTCTATGTGTGTTACATTTTAGTGTTATGTCGTTGTTCTCCTCTTATATTTAATGCGTTTCCCTCGGTTTTAGTTTGTTATCCCGATTTTGTTTTTTGTCCATGGATTTATGAGTTTTGAACAGCGGTATACTACTGTTGCCTTTATTTGTTGCCCTTTAGTGTTTGTTTTCTTCTTGTGATAGTTGACGTGTTTCCCTCGGTTTTAGTTTGTAATCCGGGTTTGTTTTCTCTTATTCGACTTATGACTTTTGAACACTGGTTTACTACTGTTGCATTTATTTTGGACGACAACAAATTAAAGAATTCACATAATGAGCATTTTAGTGTAATGTTGAACACACAAAAAATATTAAAAGTCAAATACAAAAAAAAGTAATTTTATTCATGTAGAAAGAAAAATATGCAGCATATAAGATTTGTATAAAGTAAGAGTTAGAGTTCTAATAAAAAGTCTGTGATAGTCTTTCAAGATCTTGTTTCAGTTCATCATTGCAGTCAATACATTACAA
This sequence comes from Mytilus edulis, assembly GCA_019925275.1. Classification (NCBI taxonomy): domain Eukaryota; kingdom Metazoa; phylum Mollusca; class Bivalvia; order Mytilida; family Mytilidae; genus Mytilus; species Mytilus edulis. The sequence continues at coordinate 114,622,844 of CM034360.1, forward strand.
ATCACAGCTGTAGCAACGATGTGTATAGCCACTCAGCAAAAGAAAATCATATAGAATAGTTACATTAAGGAATATTACAGTTGGTGTGCATTCGTTTTATGTGTTTGAGATGTTGTTGTTGCCATTTGATTAGGGATTTCCCGTTTTGAATTTTCCTCGGAGTTTTGAATTCTTGTGATTTTATTTGTTTTCTAATATTATTTTGACAAGTGTACACCAAAACGTCATGATTTGTTAAAACGCCCTAAACATGTAAATTCAACAAATTAAAAGACGTTATTTTAGAGTACCAATAATGAAATTACCTATTTTCCTTCAAATTCTACAAATGTTAAAGGGTAGGTAAAGTTATATCTAAATAAACAAAGTCGATTTCATTGTCTGTCACTGCACGATACTCTATGATTTTAAGTAAAATAATTATTCTTTTACCGATACGTCTCGAAAACGAACAGACGACCAGTGCTAACTATAGTCCAATATTTTGAGTTATTCACGGAAAAAAACATAATATTCAATGAATTCATCTATATTGCTGTGAGATCGACATTTGATATATTAAAGGGGTCGGCAGATTTAGAAAAAAAAAACAATTGTACTTTGCCTAAAGAAAAAGTTAGTTTGAAATGGACAGCGAAGCATGCGTAGCAACAGATGAAAATAAATGTCTAATCCGGAAAAATCACAACCCCTTTGTTTATATCTAAGGATATCAAATGATCGTCTCTTTAAGCCAGATCTAACAATGAGTCAAATAAAGTCAAATAATGATGAACAAGAAGTGTGTATGTTAAACACATACCCCGTTACAGTAGCAAGTTCCATGGCATCTTGTATGACTTTGTCCACAGCAACCACCATTTGTGCGTCCTTGTCTCCAACACGAGGCGGCACATCCCGCTTCACCTGCCCAACAGGCACCTCTTGTATGTCTGTCAATTGCTACGCCTTAAAGGAAAGAATTCATCAATAGTATAGATAAGGGGCAACAATGGCGTACGTTCAAAACGTGTGAAACTAGTATTCAAATCAAGATAAAAATAAGACAAAATTAAATTTACACCCCATATAGATCGACACTACTTTTGTGTGTATTATATCTTACAGAAGCTTTAATTTGAGTTGCAACTGAATTTAGTATTTATTATATAATTAAAATGTTAGCTCCTTCTGTTCCGAACAATTACATTCAATTTCCATAATAACGAAACTGTAGTACAAATGTGCAAATATGGTGGTTTTCGAATAATAATGTTAAACGAAAATATCAGAAGCTGATAAAAAAAAATCTATTTTTTTTATGTAGAGCATAATTACCTGCATCACTTTCAGTCCAAACAGAAGCTGAAAATAAAAAAAAATCAATAAAAATATCATCTTTTCAACGAATTGGATATAAAAAACTAAAACTAAAATTGAGAATGGAAATGGGGAATGTGTCAAAGAGTCAACAACTCGACCATATCAAAAAACAACAGCAGCAGAAGGTCACCTAGAGATCAACTAGTCTAGAGGTCAATATATTCAACTAGAGGTCAATAAACTAGGGGTCAATATTTTGTACTGTGTACTACAATGGTCAATTGATAATGGTTGGTTAACTTTTCAATAGCATAATATACATGTAGTACTAAGCCATTAAAAAATGCAATTGAACTAAAATTTCACAGTAACATAACTTTGTTAGATTTATTTGGACCATTTCAAAAATATCCGAAGAGACCCAAACCTTGCTTACAAATCATTGAATGAAACCAAAAGAGTATATCAAGATAAAGGTTTCAGCATCTTTCGGATTTTGACACTGGGTCAGAAAAACAACTACAGGGGGAATTGTTCATTCAGTTTGAGGTCTTTGGAAATGAGATAAAAACTGTCAAAAAATTAAAAACTTAAATACATAAGGGTGCAATAAACATTTTTTTCTATGACGTCACATTTTGAGGAACCATGCATAAGTGACCCTAAGTGGTGGACTGATAAATAAAGATACTTGTATAAAACTAGATATCACTGGTTTCAGAATGTTCTCTAGTTCCTTGTAGTTTATAATGAAATAAAAACAATGTGTACTTTTAATATATTAAAAAAATCCATCCAATGAACATGGGGAAAAAAGGTCTAATCTGAGCATAAAAAAACTTGAAACCAGGTCATGTGCACACCCATGAAGACATGATCCATGCACGTGTTACATAATCAAAACTGTAAGTAATTTGTAGGTTTTTACCTGGCCTTCCAAAAAGGTTTGTGTCAGGGTAAGGTCTCCGAAAAGAGCTACAGTGGCTGCAAATAAGTTTTCAATTTTCACTGCCAAAAAAACATGATGCTTAGAGTGTTGTCTCCCCTCAAAACATGTATATTTGATATAGTTTTTAAAATTATTTCAATCATTCAACCTGTTTTATTTGAAAGCTAATTAACTCATTTTCACAATCAAATACAAAAAACAGGATACTTTTTCACTATTTGAGTAAATAAACAGGGGTTTCCCTCCATGGTTATTTTTAGTCGGTGAATAACCTCTAGTTTTTATACGAAACTGTTTATAGCACCCTTAATATATTAATAATAACCGGCACAGAACGTAAAATGAAATCGTTCCTCTAATTTGAAAAGCCCCTATGTGTACACTTGAGATCAATACCATGGTTTTCATTGTTTGTGTAATATGATGCTAATTGATAATTGACAACCTTAAGAGATAAATGCTAAATCATAAATGTTTAAGAAAGATAATACGACAAGCTTGATACGTTATCATCACAGACTTACCGAAGATTCCCAATGCCAACAAAAAGAAAACTGTATACTGCATGTTTATCGATTTGAATCTGAAATAAAATGTAATAAATAAGGTTAATTAAAAACAAAAAGATAACATAAATAAATCTGTGCTTTTGTCCATTGACTTGTTGACTTTGTGAATAGTTACATGTTTGTCTTAAAATGTGATTATTAAAAGACAAGTGTAACATAAACATATATATACATTACATTTTTATGTTTTGTTGAAATAGTAATTATACAAATATTTTAATGACAAAACAGAAAGATTCCTGTAATTTTGTTTGCCATGTATAAATTGAATTTGAAAAGAAATTTTAACAGTTAAATAATAGTATTGAAATATAGTAAATATGATTTTAAGCTTGAAGCAAAAAAGCAATTCTTTCAATCTGATGAAAAGAAAAGTTCCCAATATTTTTTTGATTTCGCATAAAACATGCGAGATGAACATTTGAAATAAGACCTACGCCAGACTTGTGTACATATCTGTTCGTGTATAGACACACCTATTTATTTGTTTACTCAACATATTTCAATTACCTTTTTTGAATTCCTTCTGAAGTGTCCACTGATCAGTTGGTATATCGAAAATTCTAAACTAAGCTTGTTTTATATACTCATCTACATCGGATATTCGATATTTCAAATTCAGTAATTACGCATAAACAAATATATTTTTCTACGAATTCATAATGTTTATAGTTTAAATTACTTGGAAAGATTGAGACGCTTTGTTTATTTTAAGCATTGAAATGATTTTTTGTTCACTGAATTTTTGGGGCTATTTGGACCAATACCAAAGGGTTACATTAAATGTGATTCCATTGTCAGGTTATTGAAGTCTGAAAGAGAAGATGTTTGATATGCGTCAGTGAGGGCAGTGGGAGTTCATGGGAGGAGGGTTCAATGGATTCAATCATTGAAAGTCCCTTTTTTACGAGCTAGGCTTCAGAATTGGGACATATGGTTGGAACTCCTTTTATCCTAGGTTGGAACCCCCTTTTAAAAATGACTGGATTAGCCCCTTATGAGAAAGCATATCAATGGCATGCATGTTTGTAGTTACCAAAAAAGCATAAAAATGTCGTTTACAAAAACACATGCCTTTATGAAATCGTCACATGTTTTACAAATTGTCATAATAAAAAAACAAAGTTTACATGATTTTTAAAAAAAGTCTTCCATTAAGAAAACACTTAATTCGCGTAAGACAAGTAATAAATTTTTTTAACGCACATATAAAAACAAACATGCACGGACGAGGTTCCACACTAGGGTATACCACATGAACAAATGGTAGGGATAAGTTAGCTTTTACAGATTCAAGCACTTTCCATTTCTATTTTTATTTTAAATCTCAAACGATGGAATCACAGAAAGTACATTATTACATGAATTTCAAAGATCATATATGGTCAAAGAATATTTTGATACTGCTTTTTCTTCCCTTTGAATCTTTACTGGACTATTATTGTGTCTACTTTCATTATATTGCATGTATGCTCCTTGTGAGCCCATTTAATGAAAATTTAATATCTTCACCTTCTACTATACTCTCCATTTTGAAGTGCTTACTAATTTAAGTGTCTCATAACAACACGGCGGTGATTTTTGTCAACACAGAAACATTTAGTGAACGACAAATTAACTTCAAAAAGGAGGGTTCATGTTTTTCTCCTGATCCCCAATTTAATCAGAGAAAAAAATTGTGCATGGTCAAGCAGATGACGAAAAAAACTATTCTAAATCCAGATATTCCCCATACCTAAAAGTGTTTCATTTTGATATGTATTTTCATATATTGATTGATAGCGTCGAAAAACAACACAACATACATTTTCTTACTCCGACAAAAAAACATTTCCACTTTTTTTAAAGTTAAATGGTTGCTTCCTCAGGTAGATGTAAATATTTTGACTATTGCAAGAAGAATAAGTATTCTTTGTGCATGAGATATGTTCATACATTCTTTACTCCAAAATCAGAATGAGACTTTGATCTTTGTCTTTATGACCTTCAACCCTGGCAAAATAAATATACCGTATTGATCTAGAATAATTGGAAAGCACAAGGTTTCGTTTGGCCTTGATCATTCATGGAAATATATGTGTGACAGCTTGATATAAAATCTATACTTCCTAATTCAGTGCGATACGCATATTTATTATAAAACTTTATTTAGAACCGAACAGCTGGGGGGTTGCATCATATATGGTATTGTTGACCACAATATTATATTACTACCCTTTTTAAAAATTATAACAATCATAAGATAACTATTTCACCTTAACATATTGATATTATTAATACATTTCTATTGGTAGAATGATTAATTTTACTTGATAAAAATATAACAATGAATAGGAATTAGGTTTTTTTATCCTTTAATTAGATCCTTGAACATTAGGCGGCCTTTTTTTAAATGGGAGATGCACAAAAGAATGTTCAATGAAAGTTATTGCGGAAAAGACACTTAATTGTTTGATACCAGTATAAACACTTTCAACAACTTAAAAAATACACAATGATATTTCAGACAATACTCACTTTTCTTTAAAGCGAGTGATTGCTTGGTTGTTACATGTAGCTTAGCATCTTGGGATGCATTCAGTTTTTTTTTTAATCAGAAGATATTCGCATGTTATTCAATAAAGTAATTCAATAAAAAGTTATAAGAAAAAAAAAACATTTGTACGGAAGCGTATTAGCGCCACACATTTTTTTTTTCATTTTTCTTCCTATGTTTGCGTTGTAACGCAAACTTTTGCGATATAACGCAAACCTTTGCGTTTTAACGCAAAAATTTGCGATATAACGCAAACTCAAACATTTGTGTTATAACGCAAATGTTTGTGTTATAACGGAAATATCTTGATTTCAATTGTTCATTAAGTTTTGTATATATGTCCGTCTGTCATTCATTTCGGATGCGATTTACTAGTAGACAAAAAAAAAGAAACATACATACAAGGCCAAATCATTATAACAAATATGCATAGGAATAATGGAATACTTGAAGTGCAATTATACATAAGATAAGACTAATTTGTGCATCAGAAAAGTATATAATTTAACAAGAAAATAGATATAGTTTAGTATTTAGTCATATTTAAATTGAAAGATCAAAAATAATGTCATACAATTGTGAAATCTCCAAGTCAAATAGACAAAATGATCTTTCTGCTTTAAAATGAATTATTAATAAAGAAACATTTTTTTCTCAGAATATGATCAAGATTCTTTGATAGAAAGTCATTGAATTTTCATTTCAATATAAGTATTTTTAAGATGCTTGGGTAGCAATTTGAATAGAGAGAACATAATTTTATTAATAAAACATCTTCATTCTATTCATTTATTGCCAAAAGGTAGCTTGTTTGAATCTAACCTACGTTACACAGTTCTCAAACGAGAGCTTACTTTGGAAGTATATTTATATTCGGTTATTGCTATATTAGCAGGGTTGATTTTTTTTCTTAGGTATAACCTCAATTTACTCAATTTTCTTTGTAATATATACTAGTAGTAACATAGATATCGTTTTGGGGGGCCTTTATAGTTTGTTGTTCAGTGTGAGCCAATGCTCCGTGTTGAAGACCGTACTTTGGCCTATGATGATTTACTTTTACGAATAGTGACTTAGATGGAGAGTTTTCTTATTGGCACTCATACCACATCTTCTTATATTATTCTGCTCATAATTAGTCAATGATATGATATAATTATTCAAGCATTTTACTTTGGTTTGCGTTTAACGCAGACATAGAGGAAGAAAAATTAAAAAAAAATGTGTGGCGCTAATACGCTTCCGTACATTTGTCCAATAATGTACCCTACGTATTTGTTATCGTTCACACGAGACCTTATCGAGATTTTAAGAACAACACAAATTGGTTTACAATCACTTGTATCTCAAAATGACAGGAAATGCAAAATTAAAATTGAAATTGAAATGTATAATGGAAATAATTTATTGAGTTATTTCGTTGTTTAGATCTTATGCACTTGATAACCTTTAAAATGACAATTATTTTTGAAAAAAATAAAGATTTCAAACGTAATCGGTTGGATACGTGTTTACAGGAGTGTTGTTTCCTCGACGATTATAGTAAAGTGTCCATGCATTTTATTAAAAAAGAGAAGATTTCTGAAGAGAATCACGAGTTCACAATTCGGTGAAAGACAACAAACGATATCAGAAAAGAAAGAAGACAAAAAAGACAATCAGATAAATACAGGTTGTATAAGACTAAAAGTTGAGCAACTCAAACCCGCTATTATATGAACTTTCCGTTTTCATGTAATTATAATTAAAAACATTCAAGCAGCATACACAATTACGAGTGACATGATTATCAAACAAGAAGTAAGTTTTCCTACGTATTGTTTTGAAGTTGTCTTGGGAAGGATATGTAGTCATAGATTTTACACATGCATTTTATTGAGAAATGCAATAATTTTAGAATGCCTTACTACAGGTCTCAGCAAATCAAAGACATGGGTCCGGATGGAACATTCAGTGATATAATGTAATTATTCATGTATTTATTTATTAATAATTCAAATGAATGTGGGATGTAACACGTATTATGATTTGGATTGAAAGTGTTTTGTCTATCAGCTCATAGACATAATTTTATAATGTGACCGTGACGTCATTAACGTTTTTATCGTGCTTCATTCTATTTTAAGATTAAATTATAAGGAATAGCTGTTATGTTTTTTCTGTCTATTTAAAAATAACATAACAATGTGAGGTACAATTTTAAATAACACGCTACGCGGGTTAGTCAGTGTGTACAACATTTTTTTTATGTTATTTCTTCATAGACAGAAAATACAATTACAGTCATTCCTTAATATATCAAAGCTTTTGTTTTCTATCGGGATTCCTATGTTCTAGAATATATAGGTGGCGATATGAGTAGACTTGGGGTTAGAAAAATCAGTCGATTCAATATGCTATCAATGCTTTTCTTGCACAAATTGAATATATGGTTTTTCAAAATTGAAGTTGAGAAATGCGATGTGTGATCCAATTGAAAATGGATGTACTGATCAAACATATCAATGAAACGATGCTTTCTCGTTAATTAAATAATATCTAAAGCACTAGGTCGTTATAATAACAATAGATTTGAAAATTTAACCCTGTAATACATTTTTTTTTTCGCTCAGCAGTCGCGGTATTTGTAAAGTCTATGATAACCTGTATACATGTAAATGCTTAACACCACGTCTTATTTGCACTCGGATGTATAGTTGTCTCATTCATTTGGTCATTTCGGTCCGTGTAAAATTTCAATTCTTCTTATTTTATGTATACATGTACATAATCTATTTTCACCAAGTTTGTTGATGTCTGTTATTCATATAATAAGTAACGTTTACCACCTAAGTATATATTTTTTTTACATTCTTACATCGTTAGCAAAAGAAAGTTGGAACGGATTCGATGATATGTCTGCCAATTGTGTTCCTATCTACATTCTCTTATCGTTAGCAAAACATCTTGGAACAGTCGTCATTGCGTGGCTGGCGAGATTGGTCTTAAATCAGTCTGAAAGTAAAGTAGAGCATAATATATAAACCGCAAATAATCAGGCATCAGATCAAAGCTAATGTTGGAACCATGTCAATAACCATCTAATAAATCATTTTATGGAATAGATATATTACATATAATGTTATTTTATATGTACATTAGTATCAAGGGTGGTATGGTAAGTATTAATAAACCCAAAATAGCACGGGATTGTGGTAAGTTTAGACGTCCTTAGATAAGAGCAAGTACTTCTAACCTTGACAGAATTTCCATGCCAAATAATTTTATTAGGGACGATATGTTGGTTGGCGGCAAAATAATCTAATTTAACTGATTTTTTTGGATTGCTGCTATTAAAAGAGGTTTTTGATCCAACAAACACATATTACGTGTGTGATCTTAATTCAAGTTATGAGGTTAAATGATTTCTGCAGTTTGAAGAATGAAGCATCCAAATATCTTTCTTACTTTAATGTTTCAATAACCTTATTTTCTGTGTCTGCGTTCACAGGGAAATTTCATTCAAGAGCGGTTCGCAAGAATCTAACACGTAACTCACGTTTTTACCTCAAACGAGCTTATACGTGAAATTCCTGTATATTGATTTCAATTAAAGTCATAAGAAACGAGTAACCGGTGAAAAATAATGTTCTTCCAATTCTTGAACCAATGCATACAAACATCATAAACTTAGTCTTCTGTTCAAGAATTTTTCATTTTTTTCGCATAAATTTCGTATAATCGTCATTTTTTTTCAATCGGTCAGTGTTGTTGTGAAAATATGGCAGGTAATTAAAGTTCGTGTTTTGAAGCCGAATTTAAACGATTGTCACATGTTTGTCAACAATTAACAAAAAAGCAACAAAAAACATGGAAATTGAGCACGTGTTTAACATGTAAATTCAGCTAATAGTTTATATTAAGGACATCCATGCGTATTGCGATCACCGGATTTTTACGAGATGGGTCACACTGAGGTCACTTTGCATACGGAAAATATGTCGGGGAATTGCTTCCCCTGGAAGGAAGCAATTAAAATAAAGTAAACTTCTTCTAAATATGAATAAATTAAAGAATTTTCTTCAGAAAAAAAGTATATGTACATAAGTTTTATAATGTAAACTATCCATTGATTTATAAAAAAAACCTATGCATTATTTTTTTTTATTTGAGGTTTCTTATGACTTTAAATTTCTCGTGAATCATCTCATGTAAAACTCACATGAATATCAAAAATATTTTTTAAAATAGCATCTTATTTTTTTTAATGTAATTAAAATCATAACAAACACTTATTTTATTTATTTTTGTAGTTCAAGCGTTTAAGTGAGATTCACATACTCTGAGTTCACGTGAATTCGTGAATCTTTAAATCCTTTATATAAAAGAATATGAGTGGTACACAACACTGTGAAAGAAAAAACACAAAACAGCTTGTATTATGAATATCCCCAACAATAGACATTTGACTATGACGTATCCCTATAAACTTAAATTTGCTCGAAAAAAAATTGTGGTTAACTTCTATCACCATTTTTAGTTGACCCTCGATAAAATTTGTTTACCACAACAAAAACAACAGCATACATGTGCGTCAGGATATTAATGTTTTATACAAGTTTACAAGCTGATAAACATTTTAATATGTATCTTCAACTTAGAGGAGTGTTGTCGATACAATATCATTGTTTTAAAACATTCAAATTCTACTTGCATGTAAAGAGTTGCCATTTTATTTATAAATTGATACCTTGTTGACACTCAGTGGCAAACAATTCACAAGTATTTAGGACGAGTAAATATTTTGTCTTGCAACAAGCCAACTTCTGACAACTCAAAGAATTGTTGCATGGGAGTGTGACAATTACCTGTATATGAAGCATTTAAAAACTGATTTGACATCATCATTGTGAACGACTGCCTGTTGATAAACCCTGCAAATACAAATTACCTCTTAAGCAAGTGTTTTATCTGCTGAAAAAGAAAATTCCAGGTGACCATAGGTCTGCACCAAAATCAACCTTTGGTATATTTATATTATGAAGTTTGACAACTTAAATATATCATTGATATCCTGCAAGAGCAGAATATGCATTTTGACTTATGCAGTTTTTATCACAACCGAGGCCGAATCATGTATTTCAACTGTCGACTCGGTATACTTTCTCCAATAGTATCTATAATACTAAAATTACGAGGTCCAATTTGTCAGCCGTCATCACGTAAAAACGACGAATCAAAGAATTCACTTTATATACAACTAATATAGTACAAAGGTGTAGATTAAAAATTACACCACTCCAGGCCCTTTTGTTTTCCACGTAATTAATATTGCCAATAAATTAGGAAGTTCCGGGTCGAGTCCGATACCGATACCAATAGTATAATCACCTGTTACCTATTACCTTATCTGTACGTTCCGCATCTGACAGGCGCACCACCAACGGTGTATTCAGGATTAATATGCTATATACACGGGTCATAATCACAGGTTGACACTACTAAATTGTCAAATTGTTACCTATTGTAGTATTTTAATCCGTAAGACTTTCTAAGATAACGATACGAATACTAAAAATCTGGACTAAAAATAAGTTTCAATTTGTTAGCGGCATGACGTAAAACAGCGAATCAAAGAATTCAACTTTATTTATAACTAATATAGGACAATGCTGTTGATTAAAAAATACTCCATTCCAGGACCTTTTGTTTTCCAAATAATTAATATTACCAATAATTGATAAGTTCCAGTTCGACGGGTTCAAACAGAAAGATTTGAAAGCAGAGAAAATTGTGTATCTTATAATCGGCATGACTTTATCAGATGACAGTACTAATACTAAAATAAGGCTTGCGCATAGTTATATACTTCAATTCAGTCACGGACCCGCGATATCACGGGTGTGTTCTAGTAAAATATAAACATCGACTACAGTAAAACTTATGCGTAATATTCCTCGTTATAAACGATAAAACACCAATTACAATAAAATTGAGAATGGAAATGGGGAATGTGCCAAAGAGTCAACAACCCGACCATAGAAAAAACAACAGCAATTCATACAAGTCCAATTTCCTGCTTTTAAAGATCAAAACTGATACCAGTAGAAAGATTTTTTATCAAAATCTACAACAATCAAAAATCCATTAACTGTAACAAATGGAGCGAAATTTGTTACTAATTATTTTTAAAAAGTGTGTACTTTTACAAAATCTCATTTTTCTATTATACATAAGCCCTTTAATTTCCTTGTCTTACAAGTGAACAACATGAGTAAATTCCAATCTTCCTTTTTTTCAGTCAGAATATAACACAGATCCTGTATTTACACTTTACTTAAAAGGATCTAACAACACGTCGTTCTACATTTATATTCTTGAAATGATCACATCAGCCAAATTCCTACCTCAGGCCAAATAACAAAATTTGTGTGATTTCAGTTACAATGTGCCCTACCATTTTTTGGTCTAATTTATAGTCTACCCTTAAGATTTTTTGGACATTTTTCGATAAGCACTGTTAAAGTCAGAAGGTCGCTCCCAAAGACTCAATATAAAAAAAAAACCATAAAATAAAACAAAATCCCTAACAACCTACCCTAACTTTGTTTAGATATAACTGGAAGCACACATACTGGTTTTTTTTTTGGTCTAAGATTTTTTAGATGTGTAACCTAAGGGAGCTACCATTTGTTTTTATAGAGGGAGGGGGAAGGGAGAAAGAAATTTAAGAAAAGTCAGGACAGGAGTTTTTAATAAATAAAAAAAAAAGAAGACAGGACGAACAACTGAGTAAAAGAAAAAGGCAGGATGACATTTATTTTGTTAAAAAAAGTCAGGATAAACTAAGCCTCGGTGTTGTATTAGTTCACAGTCTCGTTCGACATAATGGACGACGTCAACTATGTTGTCTTTGTAATCTTTCCATATCATTTTATTGTCTATGCTATTTCACTATGGCATCTCCCCGTGGCATTTATGCTGTATATATAATATATATATAATAATATATATATATATTATATATACAGCATATATATAAGAAAATTATTAAAAGATAATAACGGTTTCAATGCATCACTTTTTTATCTATATATATATATATATATATATATATATATGTGTGTGTGTTATCTTTCAATGTCAACTATGTTGTCTTTGTTATCTCTTCATGCCAACTATGTGGTCTATGTTATTTCACCATGTCATCTATGTTATCTTACCATGTCATATATGTTGTCTATGTTATCTTACCATGTCATCTATGTTATCTTTGGCATTGGCGAATCCAGGGGGATTCAGGGGGGTTGGAACCTCCCCCTTTTTTTAGACGATCAATGCATTTGAATGTGAGCATATAGCTGGAACCCCCCTTTTAAAAATTGCCTACCATGTCATATGTTGTCTATGATATCTTACCATGTCATATATGTTGTCTATGATATCTTACTATGTCATCTATGTTATCTTACCATGTCATATATGTTGTCTGTTATCTCACCAGATCATCTGTGTTGTCTATGTTATCTCACCATGTCATCTATGTTGTCTTTGTTATCTCTCCATGTCAATTATGTCTTTGTTATCTCTTCATGTCAACTATGTTGTCTATGTTGTCTATGTTATCTCACCATGTCATCTGTGTTGTCTATGTTATCTCACCATGTCATCTATGTTGTCTTTGTTATCTCTCCATGTCAATTATGTCTTTGTTATCTCGTCATGTCAACTATGTTGTCTATGTTATGTCACCATGTCATCTATGTTATCTTACCATGTCATATGTTGTCAATGATATCTTACCATGTCATATATATTGTTTATGTTATATTACGATGTCATCTATGTTATCTTGTCTTTGTTATCTCACCATGTCAACTATATTGTCTTTGTTATCTGTTCATGTCAACTGTTGTCTATGTTGTCTTTGTTATCTCTTCATGTCATCTTTGTTGTCTTTGTTATCTCTTCATGTCAATTATGTGGTCTATGTTATCTCAACATGTTATCTATGTTATCTTACCATGTCATGTGTTGTCTATGTTATCTCACCATGTAATCTTTGATGTCTTTGATATCTCTCCGTGTCATATATGTTAACCTACTATGTCATTGATGCTATTAACCTTGTCATCTATCTTGATTATGTTATCTTCAGAAAATGCATTTTCAGTGAAAAGAATAAAAACAAGGAGATTTCATTATTGCTAATGAAACCAATATTAACTTAAAAACAAAGAAAGAGTATTTGACAACTAAAGGGTACCGTACGGTCTTCAACAACATGCAAAACTATTGAGGTCTTAACGGAGAAATTGTTCATCTCTCTAAAAATTGTACGGACGACCTGATGGTTGGTTGACAGTAATATTTTATATGTACGTCAGATTACATCCAATAACATTTATGTCATTCCGCTATCTCATCCGGTTTTCTGAAATAGCAATCATCGAATCATCTTGATTTTCCCTTGTAGTGAAAAACTAATGTTCCCCTTACACCCAATTCCAAACCCCTTGTCTTGTGAAGTTAGTTTTGCTTAATCTTTTGGCGTTATTGTATTGTTTTTGTTAAGTTCAATCTTGTTGGTGCTTTTTTTGTATTGCGTATTATTATAAACTATGCCGACTCTTAATAAAACTTAATTATTGTTAATGGTTATTTGTATTTTCGTTTCATGTTTTATCCATAAAGTTGTCTTAGACCTTATTCTCCATTTCAAAATTCTAGTATCTACAAATGTAAGAAATTCTTGTCTTCATTGGCAAGAAATCAGTTACAGCAGATTCCATTGAGTGTGTAGCCAAAGGTAATATCTTTGGTTAGCTTGCTTGTTAGCTGAACTGTGAAATCATTGCTAGTTTAGGTAAACTACCCTGCTTTAAGAATAGATTAGTCCGACAGAAAAACCAATCTATCTGTCTGTTGGACTATGCTATTTCGAAAAGAGAGTAGTATACCTGACCTAATAATGACTTCACGGTTCAGCTAACAAGCAAGCCAACCAAATATACGACCTTTCGCTTCACACTCAATGGAATCCGCTGTAATATATTACCCGTCTTTCATAGACACATTGATGCTGATTGTCACCTTGATATGAGGTATTTAAAAAATATTTTCGGACTTTTCAAAGCACTGACTAATACTATAATAAGCGATTGTATAACTTTATTTTGTCAACATATAAAAATGGTACATATATTATAACGACATAGTATTAAATATACAAAACATTCACCAGTAAATAACAACAAAATATGAATCATTTCATCTTGACTAGACTGGTTTTTCTTATATTTCAGTTTTCAATATCAAGTTTTTTCTCATTCATCAAATGATATGTTAAAATTTATATAATCAACACGATCTCATTAACTCCAATCGTGGAGGGAAAAAAGTCAACTGCATATCCATTTGAATGCATGTAAATTTGCATAAATTTTACATCAGTAAATTATAGTCATTTATAAATTTATATTCGGATAGACAATCATAGATTCTGTCAAGATAGAACGATCATAAAAGTTCATTGTTAATATACTGGTGTATACAATAAATATATTTGTAAAATAGTAAAGCTTAACGTCTAGGTTAGTATCACATACTTGAAGCATATATCATGAGATCTATATTCCCCTTTCGGAACTTCTCAGGAATTATCAACCCCATCATCAATAAAATTACTTCTTTAAATATAACAATATGTATGAATCAGGCGGGGATACAACTGCATGTGCCTTCTAATATATTAATGTATATTTAGGTAAAACAGTCTTTTTTGTCAAAAGATGGTACGCCTAATTCTCAGGAGCACTTCCCTTACAAGAAATCCTGTTTCGGTAAAGGAGAATACTGTTATATTTAATAACAGATACTTTGTTTTAATACAAAACAGATATTGCCATTTGTAAAGAAGTAAAATTATCAACATGATCTAATCTGTACATGTTTACATGAATAAATACCATTCTTGGTGCAAGAAGAAGTAGGTCCATTGTGTCATGATATTGCATCCGAAATATGCTAATAACGCATAACTCCAATGGATTCTATATGTACATTGCCATCATAAAACAGGGAATAAGACTCTAAGCTATAAACATATTTCTCGCAAAATCTCGCTTGGTGACGAGATTTCAAAAAACTTCGCGAAAATGATTATGAAATGCAAGTAGCATATTAGTTTTCAATGTGTAATGATCAATGTTACAATTTATATGTTACATAATGAATATTTAAAAAGACAAATCTTTTAAAGTAATATGAAAGACATAATTGTAATTAAAAAAACAATAACTGGCATATCAAGTTCATTTACATGAGCACTAACTCCCTGAGTAAACATGTACATCTGAGTCTATGTTTCAGAAAACACCTTCAAGGTCACGTGAACGTTTCACGTTCATTTTTGTTCAGTGTCACTTGAACGTTTTTCTTAAGTGATGCTCAATGTCACTTGAACGTTTTTCTTAAGTAATGCTCAACGTTACTCGAACGTTTAACGTTCATTCACACTTGTGTTTTAAGGCTACTTATTCTCTCATCACTTTCTTTCGAACGCCGAATTCTTAGGATTGTTTGTCCACAACGCATACTTCTCAACATCCATATTGTCATATATACGATTTATATAAACGAATTCTGTCTTACAGTTTATAACATTCACTTTTTTTCATTCTTACTTAGACATAAGCAATCATTCTGATCAATTGGTCCCTGGAAATATACGTCATGGTTTCTACAATTCTGTAAAGAAAAAAGAAAATAGATTACACCTATGTATTGTGATATACGGCAAAAAAATCATCTGTTGAAATAGATCAATCATGGTACAAATACACAAGTTTACCCTAACTGAGGGTTCAAACTAAAATCAATACATTGTCAAATAATTTGTCAAATAGTTTTTGTAAGACGCCATGTTTTTTTTTTTCGAGATATGTATTATGCCAAATTCTGTTCATTTCTAAGGATGAAACAAAAGAAATTTTTAAGATTAATGTTTTCGTTGGCTACATATCTCCTTAATATAATGTATAAATGTAGAGTACACATTGGCAATACATTGCTAAATTGCATTTAAAGAATATGACAGTTTTAAATCTTTTTGTGACGATAAGATAGTAAGTTTTTCATGAACATTTATCATGTACCTGAAATTTCAAAGCGGCAAATTTAGTGTCAAATTAACAGATCTTAAAAAAACAAAAAATTAGATTATTTCTTAGACTTATTCTTAAAAATTTGGGAAAAAATAATTTCAAATAGATAAGGAGCCTATA